>CM060624.1:7920619-10320619 GCA_030578275.1 Meda fulgida | reverse complement strand
GATCCTCTGCATGGGGCAAAGTTTGCTCTTCTCCCAGTTGACCCGAAGGCCCGAACGAGCTAGGTGCCGGAGCACAAGGTCCCTGTGTTCGCAAACCTGGTCTCGAGAGTGAGCTAGGACAGTCAGTCACCGAGATAGTTCAGGGTGCGAACCCCGTGTTCCTATGGAGAAACAAGGGCTGCCTCGACAACCTTTAAGAAGGCGCAAGGAGACAGGGCTAGCCCGAATGGGAGAACAGCGTACTGATATGCGCGCGTCCTGACAGCAAACCGTAGGTAAGGTCTGAGTCGAACGGAGACATAAAAGTAGGCGTCCTTCAGGTCGATCGCTGCGGTAGCAACCTCCGCTCTCATGATAGGGGATTAGCCAACGACCATAGTGAAGCGGACTCCCCTGAAGCGGGGAGGAGACCGTGCGAACTGAATCGCATAGCCGAGCCGAGCCGGTCATAACCGCACCCTGACAGAGGAGGCCAGGGAAGGACCAGCGTTCCACAGGGGCCTGCTCTGCCAGGGGTCTGGCGACAGAGGGGGATGAGCGCGGTACGGTCCAGGGACGGCACACACTGTCATCCGGCTCTGAGACAGAGGGGGACGAGGGGTGCACGGCTCGGAGGCGGCGCACCGTGTCGTCCGAAACTCTGTATGCTCAGAGACGAGAGAGTCAGTTCTTTCTGAATAAGGATTCTTCCCCAGCCCTCCACCGGGGAAAGGAGTGGCCCTGCTACCAACTCCTGGAAAGAACTGAGTCCCATCTCTGAGCAGCCCATCTCAAAAGTGCCGCTTAACCCGGCGTTTAGCGGGGGGCAGGGCTGGAGAGGGCTGAGGCATCCCCCCATGGTCTTCCAAAGCCAGCCCGGGTGAACGGGCGGGGTTGGAACCGTGGGAGGGCGCCTACGGCGGTTGGCAGACTGAGGGATCTGAGCGGACGGCGGGGCCATCGGCAGAATAACCTCAATCTGCTCACGGGCGGTTGAGAACTGTTGGGCAGAAGTACTCAACCGCACCGCCGAAGAGGCCGACCTGGGATATGGGGGTGTCGAGCACGTCTTTCAGGGTCTTTCAGGACGTCGAGATCTCATCATGCACGTCCGGGAAGAAAGATATTGGGGTTTGCCGTGGACGCGGGTCGGCGGCCTTACCCAAAAACCAATCATCCCAGGAAAGCATGGCCATCATCACAGCGCTCGTGCCCATCAGAGTCCGATACCAATCTGCCGCAACCAGAAATGCACGGGCGAGCCGTCTTTAAAAAGACGTGCCGCGTGCGAGCTCTTTTGTGAGAGGAGAAAAAAACTCCGCGATGTTGAGGCGAGCAGGGAGAAAACACACTCACTGGCAGATCACTGCACAGATCAGCAGGCAATGTGAACTCGCTGCAGATCGCCGTCACACCAACACCAGAGAGAATGGCTCGTCTCGTAGAGCGAAGTCAGAAATGGCTGTGGAGTGAAGAGATACTCTTGGCTCCGAAGTGAAAACATAACTGCATGTTGCCGGCGTCCTCCTTTTATACCCACGAGGTGGGGTAGAGTTACGTCATGCAAATTCCGCAGACCCATGGCATTTCTTTGCCATTGGCTCGTTTTTGTATACTCGAAGTCGATAGGTGTTCTAAGCGAAACCCCATTCGTCGTCATTCCGACGTAACTCGGAGTGACTACGAAAGGGAACATCTATTACTCCATATCTTGACTCTCTATCTATAAATGCCAGTGATAGATACTGATCAGGTGAAGAACTTACAAAATTATTATGTTTAACAGTGACCATAGTTTTAAAATAAACATATTAGCAATAACAGCATATTATCACCTCAGAAACATTTCCAAAGTACATTATATTCTCTCCCCTTCTGACAATGAGAAAATGCTTTTTTACATCTAGACTTGACCATTGCAATAGTGTTTTTGCTGGGTTACTAAATAACTCTATTAAACACTTAGAAAGACTCCAGAATGCAGCTGCACGAATGCTAATTCACTTTAAAATGAAAAATCACATTACTCCAACACTCAGATCCCTTCACTGGCTGCCCATATCATTCAGATTTGAATTCAAGTCCCTCTTATTAGTTTTTAAAGGTCTTCATGGCCTTAGTCATTTCTGTTCCAAGCTGTCGATCTCTCTTCCTGATGAGCAACTCACTATGCTTTTGTATATAATTTTATTATCTTATTTATATTATGCGTGTATGATTTTTATTGTTTTTGGTTAGGGCTGTCTGGTTGAAGAGTTTGAGAGAATAGGGGAGTGATGATGAGGATGCGCACTCAGACGTGAGTGAAAAGACTACAGGGTCACTGCGGCGGACTGGTGTAAAATACAGCTGTGTTAGAAAAGGTGTAGGTGCTTCACTCCAGTATGGGTGAAAAGATGCCAGAGACTGTGTATTTTTGGTTACCTCTCTACATTAGGTGTGGAAGGACACTGGAAGCCATCAGACGCAGAGTGTACATAGCCTGCTTCACTCCATTAGGGATGGAAAGACAGGAAGGTAGAGGTTGCTGCTAGCGTTGAGCAAAAAACGATGTTCTCAAACTCTTCCATGCATTATATTTTTAGCTATTAGTTCAAAAAAGCGTATTTTTTTCTTTTCTGTGAATGCGCACATGCGTATTTTATTGATTTTTTTAATTGTATTTCATTTTATCTTATTTATATGTATATTTTTTCTTTATTTTATGTAAAGCACTTTGTAAACACTATTTTTAAAAGGTGCAATATAATAAAGCTTTACATACTAATTAAATCCAGTCTCCCCATCACCAGATATATATAAAATGTTGCTTATTGGGTTTTGAAGCTACAATAAACCCTAGTACTGACTTTGAGACTGAGGTGCAATGGGTGATTCTCTACAGAAACATTTTTTGATATGCTGGTTGAAAGTTTTCTTCATATCCTGATAGCAATCACTATGTTAAGCGTTCTAAATGTATTTTTTATAATCTACATCATAGGTCTTCAACCCTGCTCCTGGAGGCCCACTGTCCTGCAGAGTTTTACACCAACCCTAATCAAACACACCTGAACCAGTCAAACTCTTCAGGATCGCTTGAAATCACAGAGTGAAGCAGGTTTGATATAAACTCTGCAGGGCAGTGGGCCTCCAGGAGCAGGGTTGAAGACCCCTGATCTACATCATACATCATGTGGTAGGACAATAAAATGTTCGTTCAATCATTTCATTCGGTCATCGGCTCGTTTCACGTAAGATGTGCAGACAGAGTAAGAGTTGCAGGCAAACAACCTAACGGCATCTACATTTCAGGTTTGACAGTACAGTTCTATGTAGCGCTGACTTTGCCCTATGCAGATAATTCAGTGAGATTCGACTGGATAGCTGCTATGTCCTGAAATCACATATAAATAAAGCTGAAATACTGTCCATTCATCCTTTATGTCAACAGGTCAACTCCTGATCTGGAGTCATTTCACAATCACATACTTATGAATGCAAGCAAGCACTTCTGTTTCTCCCCTCACTGTACTGTAAAGTTTTCTCACCGGTGAATGACACATGATGTAATCTAATAGCGTTGTCTCTGGTCATCTTGCTTCTGGTCAGTGCGCGTTCATGTGTTTTGGAGGAGGTGTGACTTTGGAGGGCGATTTGCGGGGAGGGTGGGATCGTAACCTTTCGATGCTAGCAGGCTAAAGTTAGCATTTCCTAGATCACCTATGCACCTTTAAGCAACATCCACTACAGTTAGTCCTAGGGATAAAATATAAATCTTTTTACAAACTACCAACCAAATTCAACCCAGCTTTCAATACACTTTTAAATCAATATCAAATGCTAACTTTTGTCTTTAATGTTTTAGTTTTCAGTGTCAGCACATTAATCATGCCTTTCATATTATGCTTCTATTATAAACAGTGAAGTGATCTTCTAACCTTCTGAAGCTAGTTTTATGTGCTTTTTATCCTTCATTTGTCTGTTTTTGAGGCAATGTTTTACATCCTAGACCCTCTCATGTCCACTGCCATCAAGGAGCTGATTTTTATGCATAGCTGAGTGTACGACTTGAAATGCAGCGTGAAAGCACAGTAATTATCTTCCAGGGCAATCAGAAACTCTTATCTCCAATGATATGTGGGCTGTTATCTCTTGGTTTGTTATCTATAGGACATTTTAGTGGTCTTCAGTGTATATTTTCAGACGAATTTCATCAATCCCCATTAGAGCAAATGACCTACAATCAGAGCTTTTGTCCTTGAAACTGTTTGTTTTTGCCACTTAGCAATATGAACATATGTCTGGTGATGATAACTAAATAAAAATATACACAATCTTTGGAAAAAAAACTGGGGGAAGAGAATTTCGTGTCATTCCCAAGTGGTTATGCTTTCTATAGGCCTAGACAATATCCTTGGCCATGGAATGATGTCATTTTAATTTATTTTCCTCAAACATTTTAAATAAAAAAAGTCACCAAACAAGAATTACATGAAGACATTAATGAGGATTTATAATAAAGCACTAATTATATTTCCTCATAATTCTCCTAGACTGCTTTCCTATATATATATATATATTATACTGTAAGATTCTATGGAAAATGTCTCATTTGTCAATCACTTAAGTTTACTGTGTGGTACTTTTGCAGTATCATAATACACTTCAGTTCCAACAAGTACTTGTCAAGTACTGTCCTTTTTGTTGTTTATTTTGTATACAGTATACAGAACAAAAGGAAGACCGGTAAAAACACAAAGGTTTAAAAACAAAGTTGAGAATTTGCAGAAGATATACCTTAAAAATGCTCATGGGTGCTAATGGCATAGTGTGTATGTGTCAATACAGGTGCTATTTTCCAGACAACACAGAGATTCAAATTCATTTTTATAGGGTACAATTATCATCACATAGCAGGGTTGGTTGTGCACTATATTCTACAATTATTGAGTGTAGTTGCTGCTTCCACAGTATGATTACCTTCATTTCCCTGGGTCGTAATTGCAGAAGCGATATGTCTATAATCATATACTGTACATAAGCCACATAACAAGCATCAATTCTCCTGTTCTTTTGTTTGATCTGAAAGTACAGTCGAACAAGACTACAATTTATCAAAAACTATTCATCATATACTGTACATCACGTATAAATATATAGCCTAGTGCAAATTACATTTTAAATCGGCAATGTGGCAAACAATTCATTAATTAAATCAAATATTGATTTTTGTGTTGGTTGCTAGGACACTACATTGATGCAAAGTTTAAACAGATTATAATGCATTCTGCTGTTTCCAGCAAATCTGATATATGTTCAGAAAACTGTAAATTTAATTAAGATGCATTTTTTTATCCTATATTTGAAAATTGCTTTTCCAAGAGTTAAATAACTGCTCTAACACTGCAGTGAAACAGTGTTACACTTATTGAACTGAATCCCACAATCAATAGCAGTGTCTTTTGAGTGAATTAAAGTAATTAGATTGAAGAATTAGTGCATCAGCACAAGGCTCTGGTTGTCTCCTGCACATTAGGGGCAAGACCTACTTTTTCATGTCTAATACTCATTAGATTACAAAGAAAAAGAACAACGCAAGTCAAACCCCCTATTTTAAGTTTCTGCATTGTTTTCCTCATTGTTTCCTGGATTGGTTTAGTGAGAGTGAGAGAGTGAGTGAGTGAGTGAGTGAGTGAGGGAGGGAGAGAGGCAAAATAATCCATTTGAATACAGATGGATTATTTTTCACTTCAAATTGCCACATAATAGTGCAGCATCAGAATAAAGGCATTGAGAGTGAAGAAATGCATTAAAACGTACAATTTCTGTGCTTGATTTCCTTAAAAGCAACTATTAATCATGTCTTGGAAAATTATACTTATGACGTGCAATGTAAGGTATAGACTCTGAACAGTACACTTTGGATGAGCCTGATTTCTTCAAAGCTTAAATTCCCATTCCCCTCATTACATTCCGTTTCCCCTTACTGTCAGGATTGCAATTATGCCTTCTGCCAATTCACATCTCCGTCTTTTCACACAGGAAAAATTATATATTTATTCAAACTAAAATAGATTTTATATAAAAAAAAAAAATACTTGTAATATTCCATATGCATAATAAAATGAACTGTTTTATGCAGTCTTCAGTTATGAATAATTCCTATGTGGGGATAAAAATGCATTGAAAATGCACAAGAGGATTTTGGCAAAAGTGTCCAATTCTGAATGCTGGCACCCCTCAGGGACACTGTCTCATTCTAAAAGCTTTTCCTTCCTGTTCTCTAACTCTAACAGTACTTTAACATGCAGCAGTAATCATGTCATTACATTTGCTCACAGAGAGTGTTACATGCATTCACAAAGGTTCCTGTGCTCTAGAACAAGTGCTACCTTTTGTGAACCTTTTGTGACCTAACCTGTGTCTTTTTTCATAGCTTTCAGTCATTAAACATGCAAGCAGTCTTTTTATGTTTTTTATGTATTTAATTTTTGTTACTATTTTACATAATAGTCATTTGCTTTAACTTTTGCCTGTCCATCGTCCTGCTTCATCAATATTATTTACATTTTAGACTATATTATTATACAACAGGTAGTTCAAATCTGATTGGTCAAGCAGCGTGGGGTGGTTAATATTTAATGGGAGGAAAAAGGATTTCAATACTTTTTTTTTTCTCTCGCAAAACTTTTGCGTTGCCCCAAGAAACTTTGGGTTCGTTGGCAAAAAATTCAAAAGTTTTGCGAGGGAACGCAAAGTTTCTCGGGGGAATGCAAAACATTTACAAAAGACCCCAAAAGCATTGACATAGAAATTTCCCTCCCATGTCATATTTTTTACATCACCGTATTAAATCCCTTTAGGGGCAAAAAAAAAACTTAAAAAACTTAAAAAAATGACAAAAACACACAACAAAATTACTAAAACTTTAAAATGAAAATGAAACCTGAAAATATAAAAATTAAACCGGATTCGAAGTATTTAAATAAATTTACAAACAAAGTCCATTAAAAATACAATGCTAAATAAATTAATTTCATTAAATGAATGTTTTATTTATTTATTTGAGAGATATGGAAAATGAAGTGGCTATCTTTGATAGAATTTATCTATCTTTGGAATAATATGATGCACTAATGAACTATGCACTGTAAGATCTAGAATCTTGATCTTGAGATGTAAGTGTCATTTTCTTCCTCTGGTCATAGGTGCTCAATTTCTTGTTGTAGCAAATTAAAGGTGAACAGATTTCAAAGAAGGAGACATGCTTTCTCTCTCTCTCTCTCTCTCTCTCTCTCTCTGAATTTATGTTGTGTCAGTATGTTGTGTAATTTTTGCTTTCAGAGCCATAAATCCTTTTTAAAACAGTCTATAAATATGATTTACTATATACTCTTGATACACAATTGTTCAGGGTTCACAAACTGTTTCTCAGAACTACATTTAGACTGACTTTACTTCAATATCTTTCTCAAAATGCACTGAGGCAATGATCATTACAGTGTTTTTTTAATTATTTTGTTATGAAATTCTTATTGACAAATGTATTATGTGTAATGGCAAATAGAGGAATGTATTCAATTCACTTCAGAGAAGTCCATCAACAAAAGAACTGTCTCTCAAAGTCTGCTGTCAGAGTATTACATGTAAAGTCTACATCTAACTGAGATTGTGCTTTGAATCAATAACTGTTCCTGCAGGATTTATTGTCTCGTATCACACCTTATCCTGGTATACAGGGGCAATCCATATTCCGTCGTACTGAGAATTACAATTACACCATTGAAACAGCCATTCAAAGCAATTCAGAAGAAAAGAAGATGCATTTTAAAGTAATGACCATCTTTTAAAGAGCTCCATCATGCTAATCTTTCAAATGAATGTATGTTTGCCCTGAAGAGCCAACAATACACATATGTTCATCTGGAAATGTCCTCCAGCAGCAATGACTTCTGAACCACATCACTTGTCTCTTCCCTCACTGTGACAAAGTTTGGCAAATCAATGTCTCATGCAGGGCCTTTTTGCCCGAGAGAAATCTGTCTTCATTCTTGCTACAGAAGGAAGGTCTGCTAATGAGCAGAAAGAACAAAAAACATATTACTGTGCTCACAGCTCTCATCTTTCTGGTTCACTTGAACTTTCAGTTTCTATTATATAAAATGTTAATGCTGACTAAAATACTTAGCTTGATGAGAGATATAAAAAAAATATCATGCATTTCAAGTAATATTAAAAGTACACAAAGTATATTTTTAAGTTGTGATGGCCATTCATGTCATTTCAATGAGTGCAAACACTGAGTGCACTTAATATTGGTGTTATATGGCATTGTAGAATTTAAGTCTTCTGTCCAGACACTATTGCAACAAGTAATAATGTTGGAAAAGGCACTGAAATGTATTGCCCTGTTGCCCTACTCTATGGTGCCCTGCTTCCACTCCTGAATAGTGTCTCCACAATTTGATTTATTGTTGTCTCATTACAGTGGCATTTTAGTCATGACGCATTGTGAAAAACCCTCAATCTGTAATAATGACAGCAATCGCTTTAGAGGTAGTACTGGAGTTAAATCTGGACTGTGGATTGGTGACATCACCTCCCAGACAGCAACTTAGTGTCAGCCTGATCTGTGCCACATCTGGTACATTTGGTGTCATGTTTGTATACAAACAGTTGATGCATATGTTACAGGATGGATATGCATGCATTCTTACTATAAATGTCACAAAACATGCTTAAGTTATTCTAACATCTGAGAAGAACATATTCAGTGATGTATAATACATCTGTGTGTCATCAGCAGTATTTTATAGGAGCCGGGAAAGATTCAGCTTCAAAGTAGATTTCTAACAGTACAAGTGACTGATAATTTAAAGTATTTAAAGCAGAAGCCATATGAAACCAAAATTATTTTCACTCAAGGAACTCAACTGAATCAGTGAATCGCAATGAATTGTTTTGCTTTCATTTGTTTTCTTTTTTTTAGGGAAAAAAACTCCAAAACAAATAAATTCATCCAAAAAAAAAAGAATGAATTTAACTGCTTGTTGGAAAAAGAAGCTTGTTACTGCAAAAGTTACTGTAAATTTTAACATCTGTCATGCTAAAAATGCACTTTTGTAAACAACCATGATGGCTTTGTGAAAAGAAAACATTTACCTTTGTGATTTTTTTGTTTTTTAAATATTTAAAATATTCTCTCAAGGATAATTAGCTTTTGCTTAGTTTTGCTTCTTCATTCTTTAACCTTCAAATCATTAGAATGAGAAGAAAAAGTGAGACACAAATTTTATGACATGAAAAAAGTATTTGTTTTTTGTTACGACCCTGGTCTAGGGTCAGGGAGGTAACATAAAATAAAATCTTCTGAAAACCTTACTAAACCCTAGATAAATCCTATAATAAAATATAAATAAATAAAATAAAATAAGAAATACATAACCTCATATTTTTTTTAAAATACAGTGGTCTTACCTAACTCTCTGGCTGTACCAAACACTGGAGAAAATATATATATAAAAAAGAAAATGACACAAAACCCCTGCTGCTTCAGTAAAAAATGACAAATTATGTATATACATTATGTACAGAAAAAGGGAAAATAAATAATAGAAACTAAATGATAAATGGGTTGATGTGATTTCAGAAGAAAAAGAGAAAAGAATAAGAAAAAAATCCTCATAGATCACATGATATACATATCCATAAACATATACACACACCATGTGTAATGATTCCTGTCTTGTGTTCCCCTTGTCTTGTGTGGACTTTTGTTATTTCCTGTTCTGTGCCATGTTTGTAGTCCTTTGTAGTTTTTCTTGTTTATTACTCTCCACAGGTGTTTCTGATTAGCCACGCCACCTTGTTATCTTGTTAAGCTTGTGTATTTAAGCCCTGTGTCTAGTTCAGTCTTTGTGAGTTCTTAACTTTGTTTGTTCTATTCCCTAGTCCTGTTCCTTATCTAAGTCTGTAATTTGTGAAGTTTTGAGTTTATTTAATAAACAGCGAAAAATCGACAGCTGTCAGCAGGAAGAATCTGCCACTGGCAGCTGACAGTACCTGCCAATAAAACCTGACGTCAGCCGCCGCTAATAACTGGAAGTCAGAGGTGGATGCCGCTTTTAGCCAGGCAAATAAGTTATAATTTCAATATAAAATGTTAGTACTTATTTAAATAAAATACCTCTACTAGTAATTATTTTATATTAGGCTATTTGATTAAAACAGGTTTATCAAATATAAATTAAGTAACGAAGATCATAGACAATACAAAAAAAAAACGTTAAGCTACACTTGAAATTATGAATTTGTACGTGTATGAGTGTAGGCCTACATGTTTGTTTAATAATGAAATATACAGAAAGAAATGAGTATGTAATCATATTGTATATTTATTAAATATACACATTCATTAACTTAAATAACGAGGACAGGCAAATGCACAATTCCTTTCAGGATAAATCTCTCAATGTGTCCAAATAGGCCCTATATCTTAGTTAAATTATAAATATGTTAGCTAATGTATTTAAAGTTTTTTCATTAAAAAAATAAATCAATTGAAGTGTTCGATCCAGTTGTTTCAACTGGTTTTGTAGAGTTTTAGAATGTTTGAGCAGTGTGTATGATTGTCAACAATCTGGCCTTATCTAAACATGAAGTGTTGACGAAACGCGTTCATGCCATCTAAACGAATGCGATTGAGCAGCAGATACAGAGCACTTTAATTCGCCATCAACCTCGTTTTATTGTAGTCCTAAGTGAATTCAAAAAGGCATTATTTTTCTTTGAAGCAACAAAGGCTAAATAATTTGTTACAGTTGATTTCTGTATAATTGGTGCGGATGACACAGCGAAATATAATATATATTATAAATACAATATATAAATTATGAATTTGTACATATATAAATATAATTTATGAATGAGTGTACATATTTGTTAAATAATGAAATATAGCCTATACATACAGAAAGAAATGCCTATGTAATAATATTGTATATTTATTAAATATACATAAACAATATGTAAATTTAAATAATGAAAGTCCTGTCTAAAAGAAAAAAAAGAACATGGTCTCATCAATGACCTTTATTTAAAATCATATTTTGCTATCATTTAAGAACAGCTTTACATTTGCAGTTCTTAAATACATTCTTGTCTTTGTTTAATAAAGCAGCTGGGTCAAAATCACTATAAAGTGCCTTTGAGACTTCACAATTTCCACAAAAAAATCTGAGATTTTCCATTTAACTTTATATGTGTTTTATTAAGGAGACCTTAGGCAGCTAGAAATGCATATTGGTCAAGCTCCAGCACTTTTTATAAATTAACTGCAAGCTGACAATATACGAGCAAACCATAAAATATGCCCACCCTGTCATGGACAAATTCAAAGTAGAATAAATACATTTTCATTGCATAGTGATTATAAAATGTAGATCTGCAGAAAGATAATGTGTCCCTTTGGCATGACAGGGTTGGCATGACAGAGTGGACAAATGCTTTAATGGGTGAACTAGAATAGAACAGGAACTTTAGAGAAACAACAAGAAACCCTTAAGCAATATAAAGAAGGATTTCAGGAATTCATTTTCTGCATCACTCTAATTGATCTTCCACATACTTCCAAACAGACGGATCAATCTGTAGAGAGCGCTTGTTCAGAGCTTGTGGTTCTGGCATTAGGCAAAGTATCTGCCAATCATGGTACCAATTGATGTCCTCCCTAGGACCTGGCCAAAAGAACTTGTTGGTGCCATTACGGTGCATACACTTAATTTTCACACTGTGCCCTTCCACATCCATGATGACACCCGGCCGGGTAGCCTTCATTGTCATAATTGACAACGCACCACTCTCCGATGTGCTTTGACTCAATAATTTCTGGTCTCTTTTGGATATCATGTGCCTTTCCACATGCTTTGGCCATATCAGATGAAAGTGTAACATCAGTGAAAGTGACCTCCTGAAAATTAAAGCAGGTGCAGTCCAAAACACCATCCTCCCTTTTACACAGGCATGAAATTTCTCTGTACATCATCTGTCCAGGTGTCAAACTGATTGCTTGATGGATTCTAATGGTTCCTTTTACAGCAGCAATTGTAGGTACATAAAGTGAGATCTAAAATAAATAAATAAAATGTCTTTTAATCACAAAATGTGAAAAAAGCATCAGATCAGGGACTTGAAATTGATAGGCTCTTGTTCACACCGTAGGAACTAGGAACGATTTTAGTTCTAGGACCTCCTTTTGGGGGAACTAAATTAGCTCCTATTTCAGAGTAGGGTCTAAGCCAGCACTATAGGCAAATGCAACCAGAAATATGGTCCAAATTAGTTCTAACCCTAACCCTACCCCTACCACCCTGCTGAATATTCCTATAACTGAGTTTCTAGAGCTATGCGGTACAAAAGCCCTCAGTATCCTCAATCAGTGATGTATGGAAAAGTAGAGCTCTTTTGATGGGAGAATTCACTTTTTGATTATCCAACAATGCATTGACTTTTGCACGTGGCGAAATGGATGAACTTTCTTTATTGGCCCTATGGAAATGCTTTTTATATTTCTCTGTTTTAGTTTTCTCCTTTGCCAGCTGTGCCTCCAATTCTTCAATCTTTTTTTTTTAGTTTTCTCTTCAAATTTCTTCGAATACGTTCCCCTTGACGCCGTTGCCTGAGACACAAAATATTTGTTAGGATTTTTAGTAAGATTTTTGTTCGTTTTCAATATGTAAATTAATGGGAAAATAAACAGTTGATAATTGTCCTTCAAATAAATCTAACTTTCTAATGATTTATGTGTCTAAACTTCCATGTTCTAACCTGGAGGTGCCTGGCTCAGGTTGATTTTCAGGAGCTTCAGG
Source organism: Meda fulgida (assembly GCA_030578275.1). Lineage (NCBI taxonomy): Eukaryota > Metazoa > Chordata > Actinopteri > Cypriniformes > Leuciscidae > Meda > Meda fulgida. The sequence continues at coordinate 10,307,792 of CM060624.1, read as the reverse complement.
AATATTAGGAGAGTTGGGTGGTGTCTCTGACTGTAGCAAAGCACTGGCTCTGGCTCTGGCTCTGGCTTGCCTTTTTGCCTCCTTCCATTTTTTTCTTTTTGCCCTTTTCTCTCTCTCACTTAGCTCATTAATACCCTTCTTCTTTCCAGTCTCTCTGTTTTTTTTTTCCATTTTCCTCTCTCTTTCTCAAGGTACTTTCTTCTTCTCTCTGGGTCAGCATCACGACATTCCCTATATCTCCTTGCTATCTCAGCTCCTCTTAGACTCATTCCTGGAAAAAAATATAACATTTCAAAACAATTCAAAACTTTCTCTTACAAATTCCCCTTTAATTGGTCCAGCTAAACTAGGCTTGCCTAGTCTTATTTATTTACATTGTTAGGGCTGTATTTTTTCAAACAGTCAATGAAATTCATGTCAATCTTTTATTACATAGGGAAAAAAAGGTTTTTAAACTGTCATCAAATTATCATCATCATCAAAACACCTGCTGATATTGCCAAAAAAGTTCACGTCCACTCATGTATAGAATCTACTGTTATAATATGTTATAACTGTTCTAATATGTGAAAAAAAAATCTAAATGTGGCAAAAACTGCAAATGTCCTCCCTGTCATGAACCATGTCCACCCTGTCATGGAAGGCTTGGTGACAGGGTGGACAATGACAGGGTGGACATTGTTGGCTAAAGTTAGCATTTAATGAGCACATGGTGTACAGCAGTTAGCGAAGTGATTCACTGTTGAAGCTGACTGTGCACTGTTTAAAATATATATTTTGAATTTCTGAAAAGATTTTATATTAATTAATATTTCACAATGACAGGGTGGACATGTTAAGCTTGACAACACGCAACTACAAACACAATATGATGACAATTAGGAAATATAAGTGCAGATACTTACTGTGTGTGCTGCAGATGTTTTAACCTCCACTGAAGAAAGACCAAACGGGGGAGGGGATGTCACTGAGTACATCAGTGGGTTTCTTAAAGGGGCGTTTACCCCATAATGACAGGGTGGACAGCAATTTCAGGGACACATGCAAAATGCTTAAAGGTGTGTTGCAGGGTTAATTTTTCAATGAATTTGTGCAATTCGCTTGTTGGTAATAAACATTTAAACAGTTATCCATTGTATTTTATGTTGTTGGGCATCACAAAACCGAATATAATACAAAAAAGTAGGTACTATCTTACAGCGGTTTGCAACGATTCTCCTTTCCCCCACAATGAATTGCATTACGTCACCTTGAGGAGAGAATTTACCAAAGCCCGCCTTGAGAGCGACTGGAGAGAGTAGTAGACGAGAGTATTCAGATAGCGCAGATTATAGATAAATACATAGATATAGAGAGATAGATAGTGTGGCGAACAGGACGGCCGAGGGACGAGAGAGAACGGCGCGAATGGTGCGATTGCTAATGAGCAACACCTGGGTAGCACACCGGTCTCGCATCTCTCACGGAGGAGCGCAAGCATAAAGGAAGAGCGACGACGTTGATGATCGAGAGAGGAACAGGCCTGTGTTTTAGTTTTTGTATTTTATTTTAGCCAGCAGTCGTCCACGAGGGGCTGCTGGCAGTTTGTTATGTTTATTTTCGGTAGCCAGCAGAAAAAACACTTTTCAAGAGACTTATCAATGTACTTGTATGTGTGTGAGTGTTTGGCCATTTATAATAAAACCTCAGAATTTCATTATTTTGCATTATGTTCATGATGACTGAGCAATTCTGATGAGGACACCAAAGGCACTTTATATTGATATTGACTCAGCTGTAACTTTTGAAACAGGCTTGTAGCCTATTTGTTGTTCTGACATCAGAATGATCAACAAAAATCCTGAACTAGATGGTAAAGTTCATGTTTTAAGTTGGCTTGAAAAAGTTTTACAGTGTTCTGGTTTAATATGATTTACCATGTTTCTAGTGTGGTTCACTACTAGGTATCGCTGGCGCCACCATTGACTGCTGTTGTTTGACTTCCAGTTACATGTGATTGTTACCAATCGTTACACCATGAGAGGTTATAATAAACTACCCTGTCTTTCACTGTCCCGGCTGGTCTACAATTTTATAACATGTATAACACAATATTCATCCACTATTATTAACAAAAGAAAACCCTTCAGGAAAACTGGAAAACAGGACTATGTAATCACATTTCTGATTCATCAACAATCTGAATGAAATTGTTTTATTTGAAAACTGATATTTCCAATGACTGTGTCACTATATAAGCTTTCTTCAGACTACTGTACATCGCTGTGACTGTCTTAATGAGTCTTTATAAGTAATTTGATTCATTCACTAAATCGATTTGTTCAAAAATGCTGATTCACTTAGAAATTAATCTTATGTATATAATTGAGCTGTGGCTCCGTTTGAATTTCTTTTTTAAAGTAGAGCAAAAATAGATGATTTTGTGTATAAAATGTAAGTTGAATGTGATGGCCAATATGAAGAGAACGTGCTGGATGAGAAGACAGCCCTTTTTGTCGGGCCACTCTGAGATAATAAGTCAGAGTTGAGAATAATTGTAAAGCCGCAGTCTTTGAAACGTCTGGAGCACTGCCTGAGCCAGTGCGATAAAAACCTGTGTTTTCTGAAATCCAATCACTAATACTCAGAGGAGCAGAGATCCAATTAATCTTTGGTGACATGATCTTCAGAGGGATGGCTCTTCTAATTTCTTGTGACATGCTGGGTGTTTGGATCGAATTTCTGAAGGTTTCTTTCTCTGCCTTTGAGTTACTGCTTGCTTTAAAATTCACTGGACTAAAACAATGAACACGAAATCAAATGAACTGAATTTGATAATGCATCCTCGCAGTGGTCACTATTGGCTATCTGCTATCAAATAAAATAGAGAATTGGGATTGAATTGTTATTGTTTAATTGTTGATTATCATCTATGACAACCCTATAGTGATTTAAACCCTATTTAAAATACATTTATAACATAGTACAAATCCATAAACATATTTACTGACATATCGCTTGAGACTTACTGATTATTGCACTGTGCACATTTCTTATTAAGCCTAAAATGTGTTTTAATATCACTGTTAGTAAGGATAGTATGATCACTGTATAATATATTTAAATGCAAGATTTAAAGTGTACCTAAAGTATACTAGCAATAGTTTCATTGAAGTACAATAAAATATACTTAAGTATATCTTTAGTTGGACCTCAGCACTACTTTCTGTATACGGATAAATAAAGTGCATTAAATACAAAATAACTTGTTCCAATTTAGCAGAATTTAAGAATATCAATTTAGTATACCAAAAGTACAAATGCAGAAGATTTCTATTAAGTACAGTACATAAATATGTACAAAATGCATTTAGGTATATTTGTTTTTCACTAGGGAAAATATATTAGTGTTATTATTTAAAAAATGATGTCATTAGACAGCCTCCAGGTCTCTGAAATAACAACAATTTAGTATTCTCAATGTTGTCAGCCTGAGATTGCTGCATGAGATGACACCTTCTGGGAAACATTCTTCATTTAATTGCATTTCTATCAACCATGATTTCTATCATAATAAAATGCAGGAAATAAGAATTAAACAAAATAAGAACATTCTAGCAATGTAGTTCACTTTAATAGTGGCAAAATATGCCATCCTCGTTCTGTGCTCAAGTTCACTTTGGATTTTCAGGAACTATAGATGTTAATCTTGGCATCTGCAAGTAATCTGATTAACTCGGCTCTTTTAGCATGTTAATTATGGTTGTTTACAATAATGTAAACACAATGTTTTCCAGATGATGTGCCCTTTAACAGACATGTTACATATACGTTTTCTCAAGATATAAAACAAATCTTACATTGTTCATTGAACAGGGTATTTGACTTATTCAGTCAAACGATTTGTTGAAATACTTACGTTCCTAATATATTGTAGACGAGAAACAGTATAGTAGATGTCCGAATTCATGGTTTTCATAAAACAGAAGACAAAAAAGAAACAGTATAACCTACTATTTCAGGTGAGATTTTGAAGTAATCCAATGGACTCTATTATTCCATGAGGCCACAGGAGAGGATTTGTGAATGGCAATGAAGTGATGCATGACTATGACAATATGACAAATGTAGTGCATCCATATTACATTCTTACACACATTCATAGTATATGTACTTTTTTTAATGGTCGCAAAATAATAACTTATTTAAAAATAAGTACCTAAGAGAGTATGCCATTGCAACGATTCATTCAGGAAGTGCATTAATGAACCATCTATTCAACTGATTTGTTCAAAAAAGCAATTTCATTTAGAAACTAAACATGTGACTATCTTTGCGTATGAGTTATTGAATAATTTATCCAATAACACAAGAGTATGTGTTTTGTGACAGTCCACTAAACTGCTGAATAAAAGTAATATCACACACATTTGTGTTACAGTGAGAAGTGTTTCACTGTTAAATTGTTTTGGAGGTCTGCTGTTTTATTAGATCTTGTAGAATCAAGCTTGCAAATACATGATCTCCTGGTCAGTGTGTTGTTAGATTTTCCTCTCAGTATGAATGAACACGAATCACTTCGTAGAATGTTTTTCCTATAGTTTAATTCAAGATGCCCTGAGACAAAACATGTTTCTGCTTAGCAATACAAAATGATATTATTTAATTTGTACAACAATTACGACCATCTGAATACCATGGCGAAATGAGATGAATTAATGCATATGTGTGCACTAGCTCAGACAGGAAGCTTAACCCAAAAAAAATTCCTCATGAGAACCCATAAGCCGGAACAAAAAAAAAGAAAATGTATGGCAAAGATGTTGTTTGCATTAATGCAAAAGTTGAAAAGGACCTTGAAGTGAAATATACTCATGCACAGCCTCCCCATATGTTTGGATGATCCATCACTTGAAACCAACCACATAGAAATTAATATTCAGTCCCATTGGTGGAACAAAAGATTGCATTTCCAGCAGAGCTTCTGCGGTGGGCACTAATTCCCTCCCTGAAGCTCGGTCTCACCCTCCTCCTCATTCCCACAGGAGCAGGACGGATTGGAGGGGTGACATATCAGCTTCCCACCACCCCACCACTCAGGAGATTCAGTAACTGTGCTCGGCCGCAGCTGCCATGCTTCAATTTATCATCCTCAAAGGGGACGCCTTGGGACCTCAAACAATCCTGATAGGATGTCCCATCATCAGAATCCTGTTAATATTGGCACTCGCTGTGACACTCCAAGGGATTTTGGAGATGTCAAATGTTTTAGGAAGTGCTGTATATTGCATTGGGAATAAGATGTTGGACCTAAACACCCTAACTGGGGAGGATTCATTTTCATGCATAATTAAACAAATCTTCTATGATTGCATCATCTCCATTGCAATATTTGGAAAACAGTTTACTGTAGAGTACAGATCTAAATACCTGGGTTTTCTGGTAATGAGCAATAGAGGAGGGGGGGGGGGGCATATTAAAGAGAGCTAGAGGAAATAATAAACACGGCCACTACCAAAAACCACCACAATTTCTTTTGTTTTCACTCCATTGCTCCAGGCTGAGAGATCTCCTGCACTCCCTCACACTAGTGGCTCCAACCTCATCTTGCCAATTAGAAAAGGTGGACCAGAGACAATTGCCCTTTTCTAATAACTAACTAACTAACTAACTAACTAGCTTCTTGGGCTCTACTTCTTGCAGCCTACTGGGAAACTTGAAGAGAAAGCAGCCACACTCCTTACCCACACTAATAACATCCTATGCAGAAAATGAAGTTGCATAAGAGTTGATCCCAAGTGGTCAGGATTTAGCTGGTTTGCCTCTGGAATGCCAACTTTGTAGGAAATTATAGACAACAAAAGTATATTTCTCTTTTGATGGTCGTTAAAAAGAATATATACTTTTATTGTATGTATATGGTTATATTTATGATATATATTGTACTTATATTTATAATATAAACACAGTGTGTATATACACATATAATATGCATATCCTGTTGCAGAATGAGCACAAAAATAAGGAAGTGAAGATGAAAAAAAATGAAATTATCCAAACGTCTATTTAATTAAGACCAAAATGAATGAATGCAATGGTGACATGTTTTCTATCTCAAATAGCATTGTGAATTTTTAATTGGCATCCTTATGGTTTTGTGGCAAATAATACCGCTCAAATGAATAATATCATCTCAAAATGTTGACTGCTTATTTAAACTACTTTATTTTGTAGCATCTTCTAGTAGCAACATTTCTTTTTTTTTTTCAGAAGTCATATTAATTGGTTAATGGTGAAAAATTGTAAATGGTTCAACGCCACATTATATGTAATTTTACTGTAAATACTGTCAAATATATGCTTTATGAATTATCCAATCACTTACAGTAAAAAAAAACAGGAAAAGGACATTGCCAGAAGTCCATGCGTTACACATCACATTATGATAAAAGGAATTATAAATAATGTTGTCTGTACAATCAGTAATGTACATTATATGTTTTTTGTTACATTTTATGTTTTTTTAGTTAATGTTTACTGCATTATTTTTATATATATATATATATATATATATATATATATATATATATATATATATATATATATATATATATATATATATATATATAGCACACATAATACAACAGATGTTGCCCAAGGTGCTTCACAAACAGGGAAAATAAAACAATTTAAAACATTTACATACAGTTACATACAGTTACATTCAGACACACCATGGAATATAAACATAAAACAAGAAACTGATACATACTATTTCTCTTTCCCACAAAAAGCCAAGCTACTTTAGACTGACCCCCAAGCTACATCTAATAAGTAGGTTTTTAACAACGACTTAAATACAGCCAACGACTTTGCTGATCTGATAGAGTGCGGGAGGTTATTCCAAAGTATAGGACCGACTCTAGAAAACGCTCTGTCACCTTTACGTTTCAAATTTGGTCTTACAGTCACAAGGAGATTTAAATTTTCTGATCTCAAGGACCTGGATGGAATATATACGGACACCAACTCAGAAAGGTATGGTGGTGCCAAATTATGTAGTGCTTTAAAAACCAAAACAATGATCTTGTAATGCACTCTATACTCGACTGGCAACAAATTTAAAGATCTCAATAAAGGTGTAACATGATCCGTTTTCTTCACTGACTTAATCAATCTGGCTGCAGCATTTTGTATATTTTGCAAGTGTGCCAGAGCTTTTTTATCAATTCCAGCATATAATGAGTTACAATAATCCATTTTAGAGAAAACAACCGCCGAAATAGCTCTCTCAAGATTTATTTGGGATAAAAATTGTTTAGTTTTTGCTAAGAGTTTTAAGTGAAAGAGACTAGATCTAACCACAGAGTTTATTTGCTTATCCATTTTTAGCTCTGAGTCAAAAATAAAACCAAGGCTTTTTACCTTTTCAGAGATTGCAACTGCCAGGGGGGTATCTTTTAGTCGCTCGGACACTAAGTTGGAATTTGGGCCGAAAACTATAACTCTTCATTTAGTTTAAAAAAATTAGCTGCCAGCCAATCTTTCACCTCCTTGATACAGGCCAATAAGTTACCGAAAGTATTCCTATTTGACTGTTTTACTGAAAAATACATCTGTACGTCATCCGCGTGGCAATGAAAAAACATATTATGTTTCCGAAAAATAAAGCCGAGAGGTAGCATATATAAAGAGAACAAAATAGGAGCTAAAATCGAACCCTGAGGAACCCCACACACTAACATGGACTTCCGGGACAAGCAGTCATTAACACACACAGAAACAGATCTATCTGCAAGATACGAATTAAACCACTCAAGAACATTCCCCTTTAGGTCAACTCAAGATTCCAAATTATTCTAGTTTCATGCGTATTACCCAGATGGTGTTATACAATGTCAACTCTACAGGCATCCTGAAAAACTGGAAACATTGTCACAGTATTTTTACAGTGATTTTCTGGCAACCACAGTTTTTTGTTTTTTTATTTTTTACAGTGTACATTTTTAGTAGCTTATTCCACATGGGTCACCGTGTGTTTCACACTGCAAAAGCATGATATATAAAATGCAAAATCTTTTGCAATGTTTTGGCTATGATTTACATGTTTTAATTAGGAGGAAGATTGGAAAAATGTATCAAAATGTTGTGATGTTTGTTGCCATGATTAGCGACGATGGGTAAATTGTAAAGTTTCAAAGAAAAACATTTAAAAAATAGCCTTTTAAATAACTAGATAAACAGATCGTACTGTGAAGATTAAATAAACCCCAGCATATATAATGTGAGCATTTGATTTGATCAATTCTATCTTCATGGTCCGACAGTTACTTCAAAAGGAAATGCCAATTAGAAACTGAACTTCAAAGTCATGCTAACATCTGGCTAATACGCAAGTTTAAGGTTTAAATTAATTTCACTGTGGCATAACAGTTGTGAGTTATCAAAGTTGTAAACAACATGTTTTCTTTGTCCTTGTCTAGCTTTGTTATGGGTAATCCATTGGTGAGTTTGTTCATGCTAAAGTTCTTGTTTTGCCAAGTTAAGTCTTTGTTTTTGTGTATCTGCTCATGTTTTGGATTATATAAAACTGCACTTGGGTTCAGTAAGCTCACTTCCAGTGGATCCTATATGTTACAACAGTGAGGTGGTCTAGTATTGAACAATATTCTATGAATCTATCATAAGGATACACAGCTTGATGGATTGCATCAAAATAGTCCATTTCAACAAAGCACAAAGTTCATTCGACCAACGAATGACCGACAATCCCTTGGCCAGCTGAGGACCAGAGTGATTTAGTGTAGCGTGAGGACCAAGGCTTGCATTTGTGACTTCTGAGGCCAAATGGACTGTTATATTTCAGGTGTGTTGTGATTTATACTCCCCTCTGCTACAGTTTAACTCAAGGGGCTGCATTCTAAAGCCAACAATAAATCAACATGTCTCTTTAGAAAAACCTTTTGTTTCTCACTAGTCTACTTCTCACCATTATTTTATTGTGGATGTTAGTTTATTCCGTAAGCTTTTTTTTTTTGTTGTGGTAAAGGTTTAATGTGTATGATGTAAGACAGTTGCAAACATCCCATAGCTGTTCAACATGCAGATGAGGTTACAGAAATTACAGTTCATCTGTTTAGGGGGTTATTTGTGGATGCATAAATGACAATAGCACAACTGCATTTTGCATAGTGAGTTGATTAGTTCTCCAAAATAACAGCCTAATGCTTTATTCTTCTCAATAAACATGCTTATTTAGTCGTAGCACAGCACAACACTTTTTATAATGAATGAAGTCAAACATTGAGAACTTTAAACCGATACTTGGAAATGCTAGTTTGGGTATGATGTATTAACAAGGCACACATTAAGTTAATAGTTTATCTGAATTTGAACTACAATATTAGGTCCATAGTTTATAGATGATCAAATGTTTTAGCTATTCAATCCCCCCCCCCCCCTTCTTCATTCATCAGACACGTTGGATAAAAGCAACTCACATTTTCAAAAATTATGGCGCAGTGGTATACTAGTCGTGACATCACCAATGATGTCAAATAGAGTCGCCATAGAGTAATTTGGAGGTAAAGTGTAATAGTTAATGTAATGGTATTAACTATTAAGGGGATTATTATATAAAATTGATTTCAATACCAATTGAAAAAAAGTTTTACTGATCGACTAGTCTGAATTTGCTTTTGAAAACGACTAAAATTGAGGAGGAGATCCCTCAAGCAATAAAGAGGAAAAACATAAATGCCACACAAGGTTGCGAATGGCAAAGATGATCATTCCATTGGGGACACATTTGAACGTGTAATTGCAGACAACCAAATTAGTTTCCAAGGGGATATGAATCCACTGAGAGCTGCAGCAACTGTCATTACTTCCTCCTCCTTGAGAACTCTGTTGTCGCTCCTAAAAATTTTACGATTTTCCTGATAGGATTGCACATTTATGCTGTTTCAAGCTGTAACATTAGGGATGTAATCAATTCTTTCTGCCTTTGGAGAATATGCATTTGGCAGGTCAGTTCTCAAGCGTACCACGAATGATCTTAATCTGAATTTGTCTTTGATTTGTATTTGAAAGCACTACAATATTAGGTTCATGGTTTATTGATGATCAAATATTTTAGCTATTTTAGCTTTTATCCTCCTTTCTTCATTTATCAGACATGTTTGATAAAAACATCTAACAATTTCAAAAAGTACGGGGCAATGGTGCACAAACTAGTTGTGACATCATCAATGATGTCAAACAGAGTCGCCATAGAGTAATCTGGAGTTAAACCGCCCAAGGGCACAATGGCAGCTGTTCAGATTTAAACCTTTACCTGTGCCAGTCCTGATCTTTCACCACTAAGCCACACAGTTGCCTGACTAAACAACCTGTTACACCAAGTATTCTGTTAACTGACAAAATAAATACTGCTCTATGCCTTTATCCCTGTAGGTATTCAGCACAGAGGGCATTTATCATAGGGTGAGAGTCATAGTAATTTATTAGGAATTAGGGGAAGTCAAACATGACCCAAATACATAAAACCCACTTAATGCCGCCTCATAGTCCCGCTCGAGGAACATTGTCAACACTGTAAATGCACAAGTCCGCTGCCAGTGCATTACTGGTCAGTGTATTCATTGCCCTGCATTACAGGAGAGTGTTATGAGGGAAATTGGAATGCTTTTCTGCACAAAACATGTAAAATATGTGTGGAACAGATGGTTTTCAGGGAGGCAGTGTAAACCTAAGGCACTGACCACAAAAGCCATCTCATCACAAGACTTACACTGGAATTCAGCTAAAAATAGGATCAAGCCCATTTTCTGGTGTGGTATTCTGCTCAGGGCTTTAGTGTGTGCCAAGGGCACAAGAAAATGCGTTTCCATTATCGAAGAGCATCAGCAGCTGATTATTCAGCAGCCCTATTGAATTATCAGCTCTACAGGTCACCTGTGATCTCACTCAGTACCCTTGCTCCTACAAAGTGTCCACTGCCATACTACATATTGTAGGGCTTTTATTCTCACTGGGGTCTGAGAGGAAGATGTACAGGGAGTCTGTCTAACACCTTCTGTAACAGAACAAAATATATTGGTACAGCCAGTATCACTTCTTTGAAACCTTTTTGTATGATACAAATGTATTGTTATCCAATTGATTTATCAGAATCAGCCGAATAATGAATAATAAAAAAACACACAAAAAATACGAGTCTTCTCTGTAGCAACACTTTCCACTCTTTTCCTGCTTTTTCACCCTACTGTGCTTAATTGATGTGGAATCAATATGAACTTCAAGCCTTGGGTATGGTAAATGATCAGTTCATTCATTCATCTTGGGTCTAATGCATGTCCACAGTTCCTTATTTTCCTGTGCTATTAAAGGGCAAATGGAGAGAGACTCAACTGGGGTAGATTTAAAGGCAGACACACTTTATCATGGTGAAGTTTAAGGCCATTTGGGGTGCTATTCCTCTCATCATATTCCATTTTCACATTAGAAATCAGGTCAGACAGTTTCATAAACCATTCATGTTTGCTGGGAGGAAAGTTATAAATAAAGGCCCATTTTTAATTTGCAATTTACTAATGAGAATTTACAATATCATATGACTTTTTTAGTGTTTATTAGATATGATTATGCATTAATAGTCTTATATTATTTTATGAAATAAATAGGGGCATAATTATCAAATTAATAAATATGTGAATGTGAAACATTGATTTGAGTTTAACTAAAGTTATTATTTCATAATGATTTGCTAAGAATTCTATTTCAATGTAAAACAATGTAAAACAATCAACCCAGCAAGAAGACGAACAAAGCAACAATATTACAGTAATATTAAAGGGGTCATATTATGATTTTGTTTTTTGGGGTGTTCCAGAATGTTTTAATGCTTGATTTTTTGCTTTTTTTTTTGCAACAATTTTACATTATTACAGCTCCTCTCTCCCCAGAATGTTGAACATGTAGTTTTCGATGAAGCCCCTCCTTACGAAATTGGTTGTGATTGGTTAGCTGGCCCAGTGTTTTGTGATTGGTAGTGATTAGCGCATGTTCGGGAACTGTCACGCCCCTACATAACCGCAAGCTCTACTCAGATGGAAATATTAACGATTGCATCAATTTCAAACCATTTTAAGACCAATTCAGACCCTGACAATGTTAACAAACAAGAGGATTGTGCTGAACGGATTTCAAGCACGGCCTTTGCAAACACGGATTTCACAGGACGTTTCAGAGTGGTATGTTTTTTGGTCATTTTCTTATAGATACAATGTTATCCACCATTTAATCATATCTGTCATAAAACTATGGTAATACAAATAGTAATCGATCACAGAGCCATGTATAATTTTAAGGGTGCTGAACAGTCTTACAAAAGCAAGAGCTTACAAAAGATAAAGTAAACACTACATCAATACTGTAATGTTAGTTAGCAGGCTAGTGGAGGCAAAGCTGCCCTTATAGTTTACATCATAGAATCAACAACATAAAGCTTATAATTGGAACTGTTAATAGAAAACACAACTACAAATAATTATACATACTTACAAGTTGTGATCCATACACAACATATTGTCCCGAAAAAATGGTAAACTGTTCTCCATAAAATGTGCAGCGCACAGACAAACATTGAGGTTATAATGTTCAAGAACAGTGTTAAAAATACATTTTAACTTCTCTAAGTTCATCAGCCTTAGAAAAAACTTTTTCCAGGGTGTAAAAAACAGCAACAATAACTCTTCCTATTCTCTATGGCTTCACCCTCTTTGTTGCGTGTACCCGGGGACAGGGTTTATGTGAATTTTAGGGTTCGTGATATCACCAACCAGGGAAGAAGCTAGTGCCTACAGCCGATTTCTGTAAAATAAAATATCTCCCTTTGCATTGAACTTTGAGCGTTGTAACTTTGCTCAAACAGCATTAGCTACACACTAACTAAAAGTTAAAAAAGTGAAATCATAATCAAGGACCCCTTTATAAGGCCTAATGATGTTTTCTGGGGGAATACAGTTGATACATGAGATGCAAGATGGCAGTATTTGTGCTTGTACATAACGAGAGAGCGAGTTCGTGGTGATTTCCAGGCAGAGGATTTATAAAAAACTTCTTGGCCCAAACCCAGCTGATGAGCTAAAATATTACCACTAAATGCAGGTTACATCTGCCCTGCTTAGAAGTGATGAGAATGCATTCCTTATTGGACTGCAATAAATTACCATCCAGGTCTAATTACTGTGCTCAGATTTAAACCAATAGAGAGCTTGAGGCTTCACATGGAAAGTAGACCCCATAATTGGGTTAATGTTGCGAAATTTGAAAAAAATTAGACGGAATAATTTAAGTAGTAACAGGTAGCCACTTCAGTCCATGTAATTGTGGAAAGACTCTTAAAAGATAAGAAAAAAAATCAGTCTCTTGGTCTTGAAATTAATGTTTGACACAATATTTTGAGGAGATGGATGAGTTCAAACGTGTTTGACTGAATGAGTTTTAATAGGGTTTAACTCATGGACAAACTGACATAGAGTGGACATACAGTAATATCTAGTTAAATAATTAGACACTGAAGATCTTCCAGAGATTTGATGGCATTAAAACTTTAACCAATCCACCATTAATTTAATCCACAATGCATTGTTTTAATACATATCATTTGCATATTGTTTGGATACCTATTATATTTTAATAAATACTAATTTAATATAGAAGCTTTCGAAATGTGGCTGTATCTACGAATGCTGAAAATCCCATGGACAGCCAAAACCACCAATACACAAGTTCTGCAAGACATGGGCACTGACAGGCAACTGCTGAAGACCATCATTAGCAGGAAGTGTCACTACTTAGGGCACATTGCCCGAAACGACCACAAATACCAGCTATTAAAGCAAATCCTGTTAGGAAAAATCAAAGGGAAAAAACGACCAGGACGGCCAAAAACGACATGGCTCAGTAACATCAAAACATGGCTACAATTAACAACAGCACAAACTCTCGCCGTGCTAGACCGAGACCAATATCATCGTGAAGTCGCATACGCCGTTAGGCAGCACTAAAGAAGAATTTAATATATGATTAGTTTAAAATATGGAATACTGTAGAATCAGGGTTATTATTATAACTAAAACTATGCCTTAAAAGCATGACAAACTCTACTTGAAATACAATAAACATTAAGTGTAAAACAAAAACTTATTTCAGCTATAGCAAAACATTTCGCATTTTAGTTTAGCTAAATGAGCTTGATGAGCTAAAAAACTGAAACTGAAGTAAAAATGAATAAAAACTATAAACATTTTAAAAAACAACAACTTATAAACATGACAACAAGATTACTTAAAAAGCTGAAATTAACAGAAAAAAGGACATTCGAAACATAAAATCTTATTTAAAATATCAATAACAACTATAATAGAATATTAACAACAGTAAAATAACACTGCATCTAGAATATGTTAATTCTATAAAATTACTAAATTGATTTGAATTGAAACAAACCCCTTTGTGGCTTTACTCATGGAAGTTGTGTAAATGTAATATGTAAAAATGTGTAAAAATTAGGGCCGGGACTCGATTAAAAAAATTTATCTAATTAATTAGAGGCTTTGTAATTAATTAATCGCATTTTAATTGCATAAATATTTGACCTGAGAACAGTGAGAAGTAATTTTTTTCACATGGATTTTTAGTTACCATTGAATAATGACTGAATACAAAAGCTTAAGCAACAAAATATTGTTTATTTTTGTTCAACCAAGTCCAGCAGACCAGTGTTTTTTGCCATTAATTGTAGCAACAGCATATTGCTACACTACAGTAATAGCAATAGCGAATTCCTTGTTGCATAGCTTGCACAAAACCATGCTCTTCGACGCTTCCATCCATTCGTTTTTTGTAGGGATGCACCTAATCCAGATTTGTGGGGTTCGGCCGAATACCGAATCCACTGGTTAAGATTCTGCCGAATCCGAAACCGAATCCCACTTTTATGTTATTTCTGTTTGATGCTAATTTTTTTATCTTAATTTGTTTTTTAAGTAAAGCTGTGGACGGTAGAACGTGTGACAGAAAGTTACACGAGTTCGATTGGGGAATAAAGTGAGAGTTGTTGTGAGATGCCAATCGCCTTCGTGAGTCTGTCTGGCCTCTGCAATTACTTTTGCTGCTAGCTGTGAGGTATCCATATTTTTCTTCTTGACACAACGCGTTACACTACAGGCTTGTTCGACTTGAACCGGCGCTGCACAGACCGATCGGTTTATGACATCAAAGTAACGTTACCGAGAGAGCAATTCAAAAGGAGCCGTCTGCTCTCTATTCGCCCTCACGGTACTTGGATGTCATTCACCGATCGATCTGTGCAGCGCCCCTAATCATCGGCGGCGTGAAGTCGATGTAGCGCGCCTAGGGCTCGGATCGGTTCGGTGGAAAAAAATTCTAAGGTTCGGCAGAAACCGAACCCCGTTAAAAAGCCCAATATTCGGCCGAATCCGAATCCTGGATTCGGTGCATCCCTAGTTTTTTTTGTTACAAAATTTCCCATCCACCGGCCAACCAAAGCGATCTCGTCAGCTTCTTCGTCATGAACGCTAGTTGGTGCGCCAGTATAATCGGTCAGCCGAAACTCATCCAGTGAGAAATGTTCCGCGGTGCAAAAATAAGTGCGATTAAAAATATTTTTTTGTCTAATTAATTAAAGCGTTAAAGTCTGTTGTTAATTCATCTTAATTAACGCGCTAAAGTCCCGGCCCTAGTAAAAATCAGTGTGCAAGATGGTCAGTGAACAGGCTTTGTGCATCTGTGGTCTGTGGGCGGGCCATCTGAGGCTGAAACTAAACTGTGTTTGTGCTTTCATTTTATTCCAAGAACTTAAACTCAAATAATCTGCAATCTTTTTCTCATTTGCACTGCTCACAGACGTGTTCTGGTAATGTGAAAGGAGAAGTTTCAGAAAAGTTTTTGCCACTAATCAATTCAAATGAAGTTTGTGTTATTAGTTGAAATCCATCTCATTAAAACTGCTCCACCACTTTCCTCCTGAGGTCACACATAATCAATTGTATGATTTGATTAACCACAGTAAGGTCTAGGTTGATCTCATTTTGATACAGCACATTGATAACAGTAATAATCTAGTTAAATATGATCATCTGGCAGTTTTCCTCATTCCTTCGTTATTTTCAACACCAGTCTGTTTATTCATAGACCCCTGTAGAGAGGCTCCTTTGAAAGTCTTTATTGGTTTTCCCATGTGCCTTTAAGATGCTGTGATGAACATCTGTTCTGTGTGCATACTGCTGCAGTGTAGGCATAAATTGCAACCTTAGCCCTTGTGAATAATAACCATTGACAGCCAAGTCTTGCCCTCTGGTGAACTGTTCTTTCATGATTCCAGAAATATCCATGAAAAATCCGAGACAAGCCTCCAACCCCACTGCACTACAGGAGATTGACCTCATACTGTGAGACCTGCAATGTTAAAGTAAGAGGGAAGACATTTTGCTCTTAATCATTTATTATGCTTTCACATTATGTCCTGAAAAATGTATTTTGCTGTAAGTCATTCATGCCACAACACAGAAAAAGAAAACAATAAGCAAAAAATGTAGCCTACAATTATTTGTAATGTGGGTATAAGGCAATTATGTTTTTGCACAGAGATCTGAAATTTTAAAGGGATTGTTCAGCAAAATATGAAAAAAAGAATGATTATTCAAATAATTTTTTACATTTACTGAATGTCAGAGGGGTCCAACATAGGCCTGTCACAATCATGAATAGGCTTTATGCACGAACCCTGCTGGCCTATGTCCGGTAGGATCTCAGCCAGTTTCTTTACTTCCGCATAGCCCGTTCTATAGCAAAGTGTATAGCGGCAAAACTTTAATAAAATTAATTTTCTCAGAAACGGAGACAACGATTTTAGAAACTGATGCGCTCGTCGGATTTCGCACGATATGAGAGAATACTCACCCTCAAAGTTGTCGATGTAGCTCGAAATATATAATTTAAAGCCCTCATCTTTTTTACTCTTATGTGTGACAGCTAACTGCCTCACAGTGTTTTTAACATCATTCACGTTAACCGCAGGAAGTTTTTGTAAACAGCAAGTGTAATTTGCCATTATCTCCACCTAATGCAAAACCGGCTTCTGACGCAGCACCAGATGTAACTGGGTGGGCTGAGACAAAACGCGGAAGCGATCGCGCATAAAGCCTATTGTTTGCTGATGATTAGCTAATTGTCATACAATTAATTGCAATTAACAATTTACTTCTGTTTTGTTCACCAAAGTGCAAGGCTAATATGTTAATTTTTTATGTTTTACTAGAAATCGTAAGTGATATACTAATAAAAGTTAAATTAATTAAAGTAGGCGCATATGATTTATTTTAATGATGTATAAATGAATAATGTTTATAATATATACTTATACTTGCAGTGCGATATGGCTGATACAGATATAGCCTACAGCTGATATTGCGTTTATACAAGAGTGTGATATTGCGTTTATACAACAGTTTGACGGCACATGTGAGTACATTGAAACAACAACGGAGTGTCTTTAAAACCCTTTTTTGTGCAGAACTAGCCTACTTCCGCTATGGATTCAAATCTCAAGTTGACAGTTTAACAGTTGAGCCCAAGCCCCCGTTACAATTTCTAAAACGTCACTTTAGACCTAGTAACGAAGGAACATATTTGAGTCGCTTCATTGAAGCTAGTTGTATTACTACTTTTATTATCATGATAGAGAGATCGGCTAAACGAGTGAATTACCTGGATCTGAAATAGCATTCATTCTTCAGGTCGATGTCCATGATATTATATCCAAAAAATCAGTTTGAATATCCGCTGAGGAAAGCGATATGTTTGTCTTTGTCCTTCCGATGACAGTGCTAAAACAAATTCCTTGTTCTGACTCAATCGTAAAGACAGTCTTTGCTGCCATCTAATGGCAATAATGTAACTTTCACCGAAGTCCATATCACGATCCTTTCTCAATATTAAATACAGCATATTATTTATAAAAAAAAAAAAATCTTGAACAACAATAGTTAAATGAACAACAATAGCCATTATAAGACAATAGGAAATAAACACAAGCAAACAATTCAGTCAAACTTACAAGAAGCAGCGGTAAAGAGTAGGCTATATCTTCAATTGGTGCCGAGTGGCATAAGACTTGCTAAGCGCGCTTCAAAATGATCACGATAAAACAGATCCTCGCGCACAATCGACCCGGGGACTGGTTTATAGCGATGGATCTGAAAGACGCATATACTTTTACATTGAGATTACAGGCGCTTCCTGAGATTAGTGTTCGAAGGTGTCGCGCTCCTTGTACGTTCACAAAAAGTACGAACGCCACTTCCCCTTTGGGACTCAGTGGGGAGCGCATTGGACTACCTAGACGACTAATGCATTTATAGCACAACCTGTGTTCTGCGTCTTTTCAGTATGCGGTGGTTTCAGCTGTCTGCCCTATTATTGTGCTTGTGATTTATTCTGATGTTGTATGCCCCAGCACATGTTGTACCAATATACCCTTGTTGCTTCATTATATTATCATGATTATCCCTGTGACATAGGCTATTAGTCCAGCGTTGGCTTGACCGTGTCAGTGTTAAAGGCGTTGACACTCTGCCAGCTAGATGCATGAGTGTTTCAACCAGGTCTGGTACCAGGACTGGGTAAGGTGGGGCTTTAGATCTTTGTTGTAGGCCAAGGGTGTCAAACTCAGGAGGGCCACTACCCTGCAGAGTTTAGCTTCAACCCTAATTAAACACACCTGATCCAGCTAATCAAGGTCTTCAGGATTACTAGAAACTGTTTTTGGAGCTGGTTGGAGCTAAACTCTGCAGGACAGTAGCCCTCCAGGAACTGAGTTTGACACCTGTGTTGTAGGCTATTCACCTGCTACGGCATGTGTAAACTAATATTTTTCTGTCAACTCTGCATATATCCTTCGCGATTGATATCGCACGTTTGCCATACTAAATGTTCTGACCACGTTTGTGCCGGACAAAGCTCTGAGGACATCAGAAGTTACAGGGACTGATGGCAGTTGTAAAAGTACACAGGCTACATCGTAATTTCAATTTTAATGGACAGTAAAACAAAGGCAGAAAACCGTACAATCTGATAGAACACCAGCACAGTAACTTCATATTGACGCACGGCTAAACAAAGGCAGAGTACCTTAACTCAATTTGAGCATTCCAAAACAAAGCCAAAGAGCGGTAACTGGTGTTACGGTGTTCTGCCTTGGTTTCTCATGGGTTTTTGGAAGTTAGGCTACTGTTAAGACAACCCATTATTTTCTCAAAAAAACAACGGAATTCACTCAGGATACTTATTCACATGATAAAGGAGGTCTTGAATGTGCCAAAAATAGCAATAACTAATTTTCGACTAAAAACAAGGTTACGGTCTTTTGCCTTTGCATGGCAGAGTAGGCCTACAGGTTTTAAGTGAAATATAGCCTAAATATAAAGTTATGAAACTAGATTTTCCCCTGAACTAAAATCGATTTGCTCTGGAACAAGAAATAGATTAATAAAACCAAAGATTGCCTGTTTGATATACCCCAAATTCATTATATCTCATGTTTAACCACTATCTACATAGGCAAAGTCCCGAAGGACTGGTAGAGATGACGCTTTTCTCTGCGGGTACATGAACGCTGAACGGCCGCTGACGGCCTGGAGCTTGCATCTGCTAAAGCATCTCAACAGATTGTAAAATAGGCACTTTGATTAAATTAGTCGCATTTGAGGTCTAAATATTTACATTCTCGCCTAAAAAACACTTAAACCTACATTTCGTGATAACACAACAATAGAATCTTTAAAAAAATATGGTGGATTTGCTCGACCGCCATGACAGTCACCGCAGGCGAAATGATACAAACTTTGAAGTGGTTAGAGCGCTGTAACTTGGTGAATATCGCACAGCTGGAAAAGGCTCTCAGCCAATCAGATTCGAGAACCAGAAAGAACTGTTGTATAATATTATATAATATACAGTGAGGAAAATAAGTATTTGAACACCCTGCTATTTTGCAAGTGCTCCCACTTAGAAATCATGGAGGGGTCTGAAATTATCATTGTAGGTGAATGTCCACTGTGAGAGACATAATCTAAAAAAAAATCCGGAAATCACAATATATGATTTTTTAACTATTTATTTGTATGATACAGCTGCAAATAAGTATTTGAACACCTGTCTATCATCTTGACTTCTGACCTTCAAAGACCTGTTAGTCTGCCTTTAAAATGTCCACCTCCACTCCATTTATTATCCTAAATTAGATGCACCTGTTTGAGGTTGTTAGCTGCATAAAGACACCTGTCCACCCCATACAATCAGTAAGAATCCAACTACTAACATGGCCAAGACCAAAGAGCTGTCCAAAGACACTAGAGACAAAATTGTACACCTCCACAAGGCTGGAAAGGGCTATGGGGAAATTGCCAAGCAGCTTGGTGAAAAAGGTCCACTGTTGGAGCAATCATTAGAAAATGGAAGAAGCTAAACATGACTGTCAATCTCTCTCGGACTGGGGCTTCATGCAAGATCTCACCTCGTGGGGTCTCAATGATCCTAAGAAAGGTGAGAAATCAGCCCAGAACTACACGGGAGGAGCTGGTCAATGACCTGAAAAGAGCTGGGACCACCGTTTCCAAGGTTACTGTTGGTAATACACTAAGACATCATGGTTTGAAATCATGCATGGCACGGAAGGTTCCCCTGCTTAAACCAGCACATGTCAAGGCCCGTTTTAAGTTTGCCAATGACCATTTGGATGATCCAGAGGAGTCATGGGAGAAAGTCATGTGGTCAGATGAGACAAAAATAGAACTTTTTGGTCATAATTCCACTCGCTGTGTTTGGAGGAAGAAGAATGAGGAGTACCATCCCAAGAACACCATCTCTACTGTGAAGCATAGGGGTGGTCGCATCATGCTTTGGGGGTGTTTTTCTGCACGTGGGACAGGGCGACTGCACTGTAATGAGGAGAGGATGACCGGGGGCATGTATTGTGAGATTTTGGGGAACAACCTCCTTCCCTCAGTTAGAGCATTGAAGATGGGTCGAGGCTGGGTCTTCCAACATGACAATGACCAGAAGCACACAGCCAGGATAACCAGGGAGTGGCTCTGTAAGAAGCATATCAAGGTTCTGGCGTGGCCTAGACCTAAACCCAATAGAGAATCTTTGGAGGGAGCTCAAACTCTGTGTTTCTCAGCGACAGCCCAGAAACCTGACTGATCTAGAGAAGATCTGTGTGGAGGAGTGGGCCAAAATCCCTCCTGCAGTGTGTGCAAACCTGGTGAAAAACTACAGGAAACGTTTGACCTCTGTAATTGCAAACAAAGGCTACTGTACCAAATATTAACATTGATTTTCTCAGGTGTTCAAATACTTATTTACAGCTGTATCATACAAATAAATAGTTAAAAAAATCATACATTGTGATTTCTGGATTTTTTTTTTTTTTTAAGATTATGTCTCTCACAGTGGACATGCACCTACGATGACAATTTCAGACCCCTCCATGATTTCTAAGTGGGAGAACTTGCAAAATAGCAGGGTGTTCAAATACTTATTTTCCTCACTGTAATAACCCCACTGACTTTCATTGTAAATATTGGTAGATTTTTTTGGGTGAACTATTTTATTTTGTGTTATATTAAAAACATAAATACAACAATTGAAAAGCACTGCTGAGTGAGAAACTGAGGGGTCTTTTGTGGCCCTGCCTGTATGTCTGATCTGTAGACGCCTGAGACATGACAATTGGGCATGGAAATCATGCTCTGATGTGGAAAATTGCCCCATTATTATATCATCAAGGGAAAAGCGAGGTATATAAAAACCAGGGACAACAGATGCTGAGTGGGGAAAGGCAAACAACATTGTCGTCAAGATTGTCTTTTGGATGATGTGGTCATCTACGTCTCATAAAAACACCCTGTTGTGAATCATAAGTTCACTTACATTTTCCACAGTGCACAGTGTGAAGTCCAAACCATTCTGTGAGCTGTATGTATGTAACTGATAAAACCACTTTGGACGTTATGAACTGAGAGGAGATTGAAAGAAGCATATAAAATTACAGCACGTACAAATTCACGTTTTCCCCTTGACAACTTGTTTCAGAACAGATGGCTTCACAATCAGGGGGTAGAGCTATTAACAAATTCCTCTCGGACTGGGCATAAGTTGAGAGCTGAATGCCAGGACATGGTGCATGTTCCTCAGCTCAATGAGGCTTGCAGAGAGAAAGAAACTCAATGTCTGACACACTGGCATCAAATCTCTCAGGTTTAACGTATCAAAGTGTTTCGCTCCCAGGCACATAACTGTTCCTGCTATCAAACTAGTGAACCATGAAGTTGAGAATTGTCCAGACAAGTCAGTTATCAAGATGTCATTATAGCTTAGATACCACCCTGTATCTGCAAATGCTGGGTGACAACAAATATGTTCTCCTTGCTAAGATAATACAACATGCTCAAAACTAAACCGCAGATCTCACGGGTCGCCCTGCTAAGTCAGCAGAGAGGAAGAGCATACAGTATGATGACTAATTTCTCCTGTAAACCCAACACGGTTCGTACGAATAGTTACAAATTTTACGAGGGGACTAATTCGTACAAATTCATAATGACCTCACTCATACTAATTTGTAAGATTTTTGCTAAATCGTACATATTTTACGAGTTGCCCAATTCGTAAGAATTCGTACGAATAACCTACCCCTGACCCCGCCCCTAAACCTTACTGTCACTTGGGTTTAGACAAATCGTACGAATCCATACAAGTGATCGTGAAATAGCGTTGGTAAAGCTGAAACAGTTTCACGAAAAGAGTGTGTGGCTATGCAAAGATTTTGTTAGCTGCTTCTTACTGAGCTAATGTTTATATAAAGGATAATGTACAGTCAGTTGGTCTTTATAGGACATTATTGTCATTGTATCGCTCTGAAGGGGGTTATTTTGTGATAATAATTGACTGACTATATTATCCTACTTATTCCATGACTACCTAACTGAGAGCAAATCAGACACAAATGACTCCTTCAGAACTATGAAAGTAGCAAATTCCAAATCAACACTGCGGAGCCTACATCAGATGATCTGTCATTTGGGACGCTATTCAGCTTGAAACAGACTAACTCCGAAACAGAGAACACTTGAAAAAAAAGTAATCCCAAATAGAGCACTTAAGAAGTCAACGTTAGGTAGATGGATTGGTTTGGAGATGGCACAAGCTTGAGCCACATGAGGAAACCACCAAGTAGCATTTGACCCCCAAGACAGAGATCCAAAACAGATCATCTTTCCAAATGACCTCTTTCTGACCTCTTAAACACAGGGTTGAAATCACCGGAGACTTTTTACATATCAAAATGCATCAGATCATTCCAAAACAATGCTAGACTGACCTACAATCTACATAATTCAATATCATGTCTACAACCTATACAGTATGTGACTACTATGCTTAGATCACATAACTCATGCAATTGCTATAACTATTGAATGGTTGATTGAAAGTGTGTCTTGTTTACTATCAGCATAAATGTCTTCTCATCAAAATTTTTGTGTGAATCTAATCTGTGTAAAATGTATCATATAAATCTTGTCTAAATTGTACTCCGATAAGAGCGGGAAAGCTAAGAGAGCATGGGACTTATCAGATAACATGTAATTAATGGAGAAATGAGGAGAAATAGTCACGCCGAGCAGCTTTATTCAAGCCATCTAACTACTCTCGTCTCACTTAGGCTACTTTTCTTTCTTTTACTTAGTTCTTTTTCGTTGAGAGTCTCATGTTCTAAGTTAAGTTTTGCGCAAAGCCCGCTTTATGAGTCATTGGTCTGGTCGTAAAAGTAGTGATTCTTTCAAAATTCCCTATAAATTAATTAATAATTCCCTTTGAGCTAAATTTACCTGTTTTCCTTACATCACCAAATAAATTAATATGTGGACACAAAATAATAATGATTTAAGCTTGTAGTTTAAAGCTTCTGCCAAGAAAAAAAAGATCAAATACTGCAGCAATATTACATTAATAATTTATATATTTTAGTTAATCTGGAATCCAAGTTATATATATTTTTTTCTGTGCTAGTTAGTTGACATAATTAGCTACAATGATACATCTTCCTCTATTTTAAGTTCTCATGCAGCTCTTTGTCTCTTACTAGTTTCTTCAGTTGGCAGAGTGATACAAGAGATATAAATGTATGCTGTAAAAATGTTTTTTCAGGTTACTAAAGAATGTGATTAATATCATTAACATTTTATTAACTATATATATATATATATATATATATATATAGGGGCTTGAATGTGTGATAGACTACAGGCTCTGTACTAAATTTAACAATTATTAAACACTAAATATTAAGTTTAAATAACAATTTAGATTTATTAATAACCAGCTTTTCAAAATAACAGTTACAATGTGAAATTTTAACAAACTATACAAATATTTAAAAATATTTCTGCTAAAAAGTGCAAAACATAACAACTGAAACAACAACAACTGAATTTTAACAAACACTATACAACTATAAAACAATGAAGTGCAAAAGAAAGTACAAAACAACATTGTCAAAATGCAATTTACAAACCACTGTTAATTTGACATAAAAGCAAGCAGGCTACTGCGTGCATGGTTTGCCATGACTGAATGCGCGCAAAGTGCGCTCCCTTAATAATTCCTAAAAAAGCTGACATCAGTTCATCGCGATCTCAAACATCTCTGTTATTATTAATGAAGCTGACTGCACAATGATTATTTCATAATATCTACACTTTGTTTGAATTTCACAAAAAGTCAAAAGTCAGTTTTGAGCGGTGAGGGGATTCTATCTATGCTTCTGATTGGCCATTGTGTTCATGAAATCAACACATATATCTGTGATTGGCTACATCGTTCAATGCTGCAAACATGTTACAAATAAAGTCTGGCCTGTAAATCGTTTCTATTTTGTTTTAGTTGTTATTTTCTAAATAATATTTTCTTATTCTCCCGCAGACAGCGCACACAGAATGAGTGCATTACCGCCCACGTCCGCACTCGGCCATCAATTCTAGCCCCGCGCCGCACATCTCTAGATCAAGGGCCCGCCCGGCCCGAGGATGGTGGCGGGAAATATCGTCTATATATTTGTATGTAGGCTATAGTTCAGGCTACAGTTACCAGTCTTTAGTTTTTTTTTTTTTTTTTTACAGTGTAGCACTATTATGTTGTCATGGACAGTGATAAAGTAGGCTATTTATTCTACAAAAAAAATTGTATTACCATTTAATGTTGAAACCAATCAAAATCAAGAGCTGCAAAATAATATAATTTATTAAATACTATCAATATCATTAATGCAGTTCATTTCAAGATCCTCTGAGACAACAAAGCTAGATTTACTTTTCAAAGCAGAATTCTTTGTTGCTTCCAATATAAGCCTGGTAAAACATTCACCCGGACTGTCAAACATCACTCGCTCTGGGACAGCCTAGCGTTCAACTGAGGATGAGTTAATCCAGTTGCTTAATTCTGTGCTTACAACTTCAGATGAGGTAGGAATTGTTTGTCTTTGATCTCTCAAGGGTTCGCTCTCGCTCCCGTAACCTGAGCATCTGGTCACACAGATCACTGATCAAAGAGATGAAATCACTCAATGAAGTCAGCGAGTCCGGTCAACAACAACAACGGACCCGAATCCTGCTGGTTACTGAGTTGAAACTGTATAATCCGATTCCTCTCAAATAAATGCACTATTTCAATAGAGTTGTTCAGCTCATTGTCCTAAAATCCAGAAGAGATTTTTTGGAACATCAATTGGGGTTTTAACATCTAGGCTATTATACTTTTTTAATGTTTTTGAAAGACGCTTAGGCCTACTGTATGGGAAAGATCATTACAATTTAAAGTAACTGTTTTCCATTTGTATATATTTTTAAATATAATTCGTGAATAAATTAATTAATTTTGTGAGCCCAAACTTACATATAGGCTACAGTGTTTAAACTACTAGCCTACTATAAAAACTCTAAAAACGAAATTCCAGAGGGATCCCATTATTAATGATCCATCCAGGTTGGCCTAAAAATTAGGGCATCAGTTCCTTCAGAGCTTTATATAATCTTAAATTATCTGTTTAGTTACAGAACTTTCTGCATCTTGAAATCGAGGCTCAATGAGTTTTTACGTGCATAGGATACGCAGTTTTCGCGTGCATTTGATACGCAGTTCATTTGCGTGTAATACACACGCACCCCACACCACTAATTCTACCCATGCGTATAATACACACGCACCCACACCACTACTAAACCTACCCTAACCAACCCGTGCGTATCCTATGCACGTAAAAACTCATTTTTGCGTATAAATTACACGATAATACACTGCGTGCTATAAAGACGCAATTAGTGTGATCGGGTTGGCTCTGAAATCAAAATAACAAATTACTGAGCATTATTTGAATGTATGCCAGTGATTAAAAGCATCAAGACATCAATATGATGTCGAAGTTAAACACTGCATAAATTTTTAAGACACCATTGTCTAATTACACATGATTACTGTAATTAAGAAGTTCAGGACAAAGGGTTGAGCAGTTACTCTATTTCCTAAATGGTAGCTGTCAGTTCGGTAGCAAAGCTCTCAAAAATTCCACTTTCTTTATCGCTCAGTCCAGCATATTGATTTTTTAAGGCTGGCCAATTTTGCAATCGTGAAGCATAGCAAGGTTAATGAGGCAGATGGCACATACGGAGACTTGTTAAAAGTCTTTGTTGATGAATATCCTTTGTTACAACATTCTGCATTGCTCCAAAAATGTCCTTAGAACATATTTACTCTCCCTACATTTTGTTTCTTCAATATTCTGTAGGCGATATTTACAGAATATTGTAATTGTAATACCTGAATTAAATATTTTATATATATATATATATATACATACATACGTATATGTTGAGCTAATTTGCACTAATATCAAATAATCAACTGCTTAACATAGTATTATGTGTATTTGGTTGGTTGGCTTGTACTAAACATAATACTTTGCTTTAAGATCATCAGACAACAATATTCCCTTCAAGAAGGCTTCAAGTTGTTTTTTAAATGGCTTCTAGCTAACTCTAGGCTCGACTTAATATTGCTATTTCACCACACTCCCAAAGAGGCTCAGTCTGTAAAGTGCCAAAGAGATTGTTGACGCCTGGATAGTTTTCATTTCATTGCCGTATAGCTGGCCTCTTAGACCCTTTTCTGACAATTGTCCTTGTCCTGATGCTCAATTTGACCGAAAGGTCTGATCTTGAGTTGTGGCACAAATTTTCTATTTTGTTTCAGTGTACATCTTTATCCCTGGGGGGGAAGGGGGACAGTTGGGGGAATGATTGCTCCAACAGAATTTAGTCAAGTCACCTTCATTTATATAGCGCTTTTTACAATGCAGATTGTTTCAACGCAGCTTTACAGTGATAATAGGAAATTAATGCAACAAATATTATTTTTACTGTACAGCAGCTCTATAAGAAAGTCATTTTCTAGCTTAAGTAAGTTTTTAATTGATTCATTTCCTTTATAAAATTGCATTAATGTTAAAAAAATGTTATTAACATGAATTATTATTTTACAAGATGAAAATCTAGTTCTGCTCAAAAATCTTTCACTTTTAGGTGAAATGACACTTCAGTGTCTATTGTGCTCTTTACTTATAAATATAATTTATTAAAATAGCAATGAAAGTTGAAGTGTGCAATTAGAGGCTGAAAAACAGACTACGTGTCGTTTATTAACTTGTTCATACTGTAATATGCAAGTATTACTAAATATAGTAATAGGATTAAAGAGATTACTAATTTAAAAAAGCAAATGCCAAATAAATGATTAGTAGTTTGAGAAAAGCATAATAGAATTGAACTTGTTAAATTTGAAATAATGGATTTTTTACATTTGACTCCAAAGCCACACCTCCTCCAAAACACATGAACGCAAACAGCAGAGTCTGCAAAGTGTCACGAGACGAGAGACAGCGTTAAATTACCTCATGTCTCAAAGCACATAATATTACAATAATAATGAATGTAAATAACTAACAGAGCTCTTACCTTTACCACCTGACTGCTACATTTCGCCGTTGAGTGATGACATAGAAACGCATAAATTCGAGTCTCAGGAAGGGAACAGCTCCAGGTAAAAAGTCATGGTTTGCCATCTCATAATTACAGTTACGACATGTTGTGAATGCGGCATATAGTTGTTATGGTACAGGAGGACTGCTTGTGGCGCTCTGTGACTGTCTGTCTACAACTCTGCATTGCCTTACATATCGTGCTGATGACGTTTTGATGATTCAGACCGAATGCAATTATTGGACGAACATTTTTTGGTCCTGAGACTTCCACAGATATATAATAATTTAATATTTAGACCACTTCTATTATTGATTGCTGTCAGGATGTGAGGAGAGTTTCAAAGTGTTTATTTTTAATTCATCACTGCTTTTTTCACTGATCTTCAAATCCTTGTATGTTTAAATGTGCATTAGCGCTGTCCTCAGCCCTACAGCCAATGGACAATGTTACTTTGACAATGATTTTGAAAAAAAAAAAAAAAGAGCCAAACAACTTCAATGGTGATAGTTGCCTAGTGATCAAAGCTCTGGATCCCAGAAAGGCAGATTCATGACCTGTCACCATTGTTCCTTTGAGAAAGCTATTTAACCTCAGGCTGTTCTTGGAGGACCAGCCCTTTACTAAGTGAACTGTGAGCATTTTGCATAAAAAGCATCTGCTAAATGTCAAAACCCGTATAAAAGCCTGATAACATATTTACAGTCCAAGTGAGAAAAGGTCAGAAATATATGAAAAGAGAAATGCCACTTTTAAGATATTCTCTAATGGATGTCAGTAAAAGCTCAAGTGGCTCGGTGAAAGAGAACTTCTGATTACAATAAAAGAAGATTTGTTAATTATTTTTTTAAAACATTAGTTCACCCAAAAACTGTATTGCAACTGGAGCCAGTTGAACTCAAGAACCAAATAATTTAGATCAGATTTGTCAACTACGTCAACCAAAAAAAAATGTGTCTGTATTTTAAACAAATCTATAGGACTTGAAATTTACTGCCAGTCAAACGCACCACTTTAATTATGCTATTATTTAAACATGCATTTTGGAGCTGAACAACCTCAAAACTCATTCACTTCGATTGTAATGAAAAGAATGTTCAGGATATTCTTCAAATATTCAGGTTTCTGTTCCATGGAAGAAAGGCAAGTGGATTTGCAATGCATCAGGGTGATAAAATGATGACAGAATTTTCCAGTGAACTATTCATGTAAAGCAAAAGAAAATCCAAATGTACACTTACCAAAAACAAGTTAGATAGTGAATTACTTGAGGCATACATAACTCCTTTGGGTTCTCTTTGCCCCATGAAATATATTATTTATTATAAGCATTCTCTTCTTCTATATTTATAAAAAGGATGAGCTCGGGCTGAGCTGAATCTTATGTCACTCTATACACCAAAATAAAATCTCAACATCTTAAACATGAAAGGGATATTGGGATATTTTCATCTGATCAATATTAGTCATATTTTCAAACTGTTTATATTGATTTCACAAGCAGAGCTGAAAAACAGGGCAACAGGCCAATACCCATGTTCTCTCGTGAAACAAAGTTATTTTCTGGTCTTTTAAAAGGAACATATGGTTGTAATAATAACACATATCCTAAAAGGTTTATTTAATAAATAGGTCAGAACTGATTAAAAATAGTGTTGTATTGTGTGTACTTGTCAAATAAATGTCATTTTGACAGACCAAGGGGGAAAGTCAATATTATCAATAGGTCAGATGTGCAATGTAAATAAACCTGCCTAAGCAAATCAAGCGTATTAGAACAGTGGCTTCAGTATCATGTGACCCAGATAGTAATATTTGTTTCCTGTCCATCACCAGTCCAGTAAAACTCTATCAGATGGAACCTCTCAGGGTTTAATCAATGACATGGATTTGGGTCACTGTTGTAAATGTCTATCTTACTTCAACGGGGTGAATCAGTGTCATTCCCGTAATAGGATGTTGGCAGCTTACACAGGCTGGTGTTTTATGATGATAAGTTGCAAGTTTCCAACTAAATTATACAACAGACTTTAATAGCAATACAGTAGCCTGCTTCCATAAATGATGTGCTGATGACTCAGTTTTAGTCATTTTATATTGTCGGGCATGGTGCCCAGATCAGAGAGGCATTGTTTCTTCATAGCGTACTTGGCATAGTTGATATCTGCATTCAAACTATTCATCATCTTGACTCTATTTCAGCCATATTGATTATTAAACAGATTATATTATTTTAATTAACATATGATTAGAATATCTAAAGCCACAAAACTTGGCTTTTTTGTTTCACATTAAGTACTGTAAAGATATATATATATATGTGTATATATATATTTATATACACACATATTGTAGCCTAAGTCATTTACAGTAATACAAACACCTAAACTGTAGTATGCTGACAGTTATCATAGCCTAAGTCATTTGGCTTGGTTGGACATGTCATTTAATTTAGTTATTATTTTACAGTGCAGTGGACTGCAAACAAGTATCTATCAATCGTGACAGGTCCACAGTTGCTAATGAAAGTGTTTGGTGGAGGGCGGCTAATGCCAAAACAAGAAGTCCCACTAGATCTAAATATAGCAATTTTACTTTCCAGCATTTCTCCAACTGGCATTGTTTCAGGATCCAGATTTTACATTGGACATCAACATTAGTACCAATATTGCACAAAATAAAACAAATACATATATACACGCCTCCCTTTTGGAAGCTTATGAAGCTTACTTATTTTGCTATGCGAACTGTTCATGAATATAAAAAATGGTGGACCCATAGATGACCTCACAGAAACTATTGCCAAAGTATCTCAAAGCTTTTCACGCCACACATACTGTTCAGTCACATGAGACTTTAATCAGTTCGAGTGATGGATCAGTGATGTTTAGCCATACATTTTCACGTTTTGGCTTCAGAGCAAATCTGCCTTGAGCCATTTGTTGTTTCTATGTGTAAAGCCATTGTTTTCTTCTGGCACAGCTCACCCCTCTTGGAATTCAATAAAACTGACTGCAGATAATTAAAAAAAAGAGACTGATGTTTAAAACTTTGAACAAGAGACATTTACCTAATGGATGATTAGAACAATGCCAATTATATATTTTTGTGTGCCTGAAACCACTAAAACTTCAAGGACAAATATATAGACAGAACACATCAGAGAAATGTTAATATTAGAACCCCTTTATAAGATTTCTTTTCATTCAGCCAAAGCAACCTGCAATGTAAAAATGACTTATAATCAATGTTTCAGTACTGCACTAATAGAGATTAGTGAGCTACTGCTCTGAGATTGACAACTGAGCCACAGTAATCTGAGGTTCTCTCATACATTTTCAGATATTTTCAATATGGTTTTATTTTGTGAACCACTGAATCGACACTTTTACATTTTGGAAAGGGTGATTTTTACATGCAAACTTTCTATCAGACAAAGAATATATTTAATTGCTAAAATTGCACTGTATTATTTCAAAATATAAAAAGAAAAATTAATTGGGATATGAACCTATTGAATGGGATATGAAACAGGGAAATTGCAAATGAGAGGAAATTTCAAACTGCAACAGTTTTTGCTCCCGTTAACAAGGTTATGGCTTCCTATCATTAACATTCCCTATTCAACAATATGACTTTTAATATGACAATTAAATAAGCATTTTTTTCCTGTCCGTTTTATGTAACAATGGATATGTTATGGCTGATGAATCTTGTCAAGCATAAAATAACAAATTATGAATGTTTAATGAACTTGGCTCCAATGAATAGTAAAGTCACTTTTGACAGATATTGTTCAAATTATTCTTATAATTAAAGTGAGTGTGTGTGTGTGTGTGTGTGTGTGTGTGTGTGTGTGTGTGTGTGTGTGTGTGTGTGTGTGTGTGTGTGTGTGTGTGTGTGTGTGTGTGTGTGTGTGTGTGTGTGTGTAATAAGAAAATCATATTTATCACATTAAACTATATTATACTATAATATCATTGTATTATAATAATTCATTTGTAATTAACATTGTTTAATATTAATAAATTAATAATAATTAAATCATATTATTTACTTAAAAGATAGCTCACAAAACATTCAACAACAGATATTTGTGTTTACCGCATGCACTTTGTAAAATGGATCTCCTTTCATAACAACTCGCCTACCTGTGCCAGACAATGAGCAGATCTTTGCAGATGAATCCCCGTTCTTGGCTATATCACACTACGGTTTATGCACCAAACACTTGGCTGATGCACAGTAAAGTAGGAGGGACATGAATTTGCCAAGGGGCAGCCAATGAAAAGCCCTGCAGCCCAATGGGACACAAAGAACTGTCCAGGCCCATTAAAAAAAAGACATCTTTTCAAGCACATCTCTTAAAGTGCTCTCAATACAGAGTCATCGCGGCAGCCTAAAGAGTTTGCATAAATGGTAAGAAGCATAAATCCTTAATAGAACAGAGGACACAGTGAACAAGCTTTAACAAACTCACATGCACTCAGAAAAACATCCACCTACCCTGTTTAACCACTGAGTTCATTATTTGTTTCAAAGCAAGCATACTTCTTTTGATTGCTAGCAAGAGAAGATTGAAATCAAATTATATTGAGAATGATTTAGTTTCTTTGTAAAAACAAAAACCCATGAACAACTGCATCCAAAGACCTACTGAGAAAATTAATAAAATGGCACAAGGCAGCTGATGGCAATGTGACCGCTGTCCATGACAGAAGAGGTCAACGCTGTACCTGCATCCTATAAATCAGATCGTCCCAGGCATTTAAACATTTCACCTATATGCTGTCATGACCGTCATAAGTCTCATTGGATAAAACGCTGCACATAGTCTATTCACTGACTATCTCATGCACATTGCACATACAAAAGTAAAGCACTTTTGCAAGTAGCAATCATATTGCCTGCATTGCTGATATGGAATTTATGGGGTCAAAGAGGGCAAGCTTGTATTAATTAGGTTAGGTATCAAGCTAAGATTTGCGAGATTCATGGCATCATTATACTTTATGTTAGGCAGAAACGTCACTTCTATCATTCATGCTGCAGTCAATATTTGATATTTTTTTTTCCATACCATCTATTATTGTGGTAGCTATTTCAGATAAACTTGCCCATTAGCGATACTAAAAGCAAACAATTTTTTAATAAAGCGGTTGGTCACTTTACATGTCAAACTGTCTTTTCCAGCTGCAAACTGCAAAATGGAACCCTATTTTTTGTGCTGAAGTCTGACACTGCTCATTTTTTTTCTCAAACTGATGCTACAATTTAGCAGAAAGAACATTGACTGTTAATTAACGATACTACAAAATGCAATTTAAAGTCAGTGTGGTTACACAGTTAATTATGAGTTACAAGTTTTTCTATTATCTATAGCACAATGATGTTTGGTGATCTTGGGGGTATTTTGCATAACTTCAGCAACGCCTCATTACAACAAGCAATGGAAATGTTGTCTTAGCAGTCTTTGTAAATAACTAGGCTTATGAAACATCCCAGGGTTCAGCATAATTGTTCACCAAGTACCCAGTTGACATCAATTTGTGTGACAAACTACTTGCTCCTCGCTCATCAGGAACCTGCCGATCCTTTGATTCCACAATAGAGGACTGTCTACATCAAATAGCTTCACTCTGGGTGTCTATGCTTTCAAAGCACTGATGAGCGCAGAAGCCTACTGAATACTACACTAGCTCTTCATTTATCTGACATCTCTAAGATTTAGTAATTGCACTGTTGATTTGGCTGAGAATGGCAATCAAGAGCACAACAAACACTTGCAGAGCCTCTGTTCACTAATTAAAAGAGGTTCCATTGCATTTTTTTAGCATGACAATACCATTCTATCTGGACATGTTCCATGGTAATATTCGTTAAAGTACCTTGGTGTGTGTACAACTATAGCAGTGCTGTTGGGGACTGGTAATTCAGTAGCAATGATTACTTAAATTATATTTGTCAGTAGTGAGACAGGAGCTGCGTTCCAAATACAATACAATGATATGTACGATAACAATTGCAGAAAAAATAACATTGTGATGTCCAGAAATCAATTCCAATAGTAAATTGAGTTTAATTTATCGACACAGAAGTCATGCTTAACGTGATAGTTTCATCCTTGCATCTACTATAATACATGTTAGTCCCGAGATTCTTCACATCAGTGAATAAATACATTCCCATGGATAGGCTCGTGAAGGCCAAGAGAACTGATAACAGTGTCAACGAGCACTCACCATGATTTCAAAAACAACCCATTCCAGCGATAGATCACCTATTATTTAACACAAATGAACAAATTGCTGATCAAATTAGGATGTTTCTTACTATCAAGTAAATTTCTGCCGCAAGATGTTTCAAAAAGTGGTGGGGACAATTATCGACCCTGACTAAAAGTGGTGGGGACATGTCCCACCAGTCATTTATGCCTATGTCATCATCCACTCGTAAGTATTGGAAAATCCAATTCTTTAGTGAATTAGTTCATATTACGAACTGATTAGTAAAACGACTCACTTATTCAAACCCCTATGCAGAATGCTCTGGTGTTATTTATAGCGAAATACTGGTAATGCTGTGATTAAACATTACTGGTAAGGTTGAATCCATTGACATTAGTTAATGCATTGGGTTTTTACAGCATTTTAAGTAGGCCTACATTAATTTGAATAAAATGCATTAACATACAGTGTGTAAAAAAACATTACTTACATTAATAAAAAAGCTGTAAAATTGATCACTGCTAGTTTGTAATACCTAATGCACTATCAAATAATAACAAACATTGTTGTTAAGCAAATAAATTTCTATCAGGACCACTATCGTCAAATACAATTGACAATTAGCATACAGTTAGGATTGGTGGTATGGTTCTGTTCTGGGCAAGAACTCCCTGCGCATCCATGCAGTCTAGCATGGAATAAAGAATTATTACTTAGAGAAAGGACATCAATCAGGAAAGACTGAATTCTCTCTTAGATGAGGCACATCAACTCTCGCCACAGCTCATTATACAATATCTGACCAGAGCAGTAACCACTATAGACATTAGAAAGGCACGTGCCCTCCAACATCACAGTTTAGTGATTGACTAATATATTTTTCAAGGATTTGGTCCCTCCAATCATCCTGAATACAGTATGGGTACGTTCTTGTATCTAATGTAGCTTGAAATTGTTTGGTACAAGATGTGTGATTTAGCCATTTTGGCTGAATCTTGCATCACTGAAATGTCTTCATATTCTTCACAGATGACAAACATCTCATTAATTAGCTAATTAGGTAGGTAATTTGTTTCTTTGTCTTCCTTAATTCCGACTCTTCCTATTGCTTCTAGAAACACACACACACACACACACACATGCATACTCACACACATAATGAAAAAAAGATTCAAGACTGTGGGTTTCCTGCTGTTGTCATAGCAACTTGCTCGGTTTAAGTGACAGACCTCAGGTCTTGAACATGCAAAACTTCACAGGGACTGTGCATCCTCACAGATGATGCCATTCTCTGTGTACCTTTCCCACAGGAAGGAGAACTCTGAGCGTGATGTTTAATGACTTCAGCTCAGCATTCAATACCATAGTTTGCCTCAGGCTTGTCGTCAAGCTCAGGAACTTGGGTCTGAATTCCTCACTGTCTGTGGATCCTTAACTGGCTTACAGGCAGATCT
The DNA here is from genome assembly GCA_030578275.1 of Meda fulgida. NCBI lineage: Eukaryota > Metazoa > Chordata > Actinopteri > Cypriniformes > Leuciscidae > Meda > Meda fulgida. The sequence continues at coordinate 10,271,954 of CM060624.1, read as the reverse complement.
CAGATCAGGGAGGTGGGTGGTGGGCAGTTGTACCTCGTCGAGCCTAGAGCCTCATACTTCACGCTTCTATATCAACATCATAAAGCACAATGGTCAATTCAACTATGTGCTATATGTTTCAGATATTTTTAAGTTGTATGCTAGCTTTGTGTGAAGAACCGACTGAAATGTAAGTTTAGTGAAATTTAAGAAAACTGCTGTGAATTAATAGAGTTAAAAAAATAAAGGTTCTGAAAAGAGGGCTTTCGCAGCTAAACCATAGAATAACCATTTTGGGTTCTTCAAATAACCTTTCAGTGAACAGTTCTTAAAATAGCCATTTTTGTAAAGAACATTTTCACTAATCTGAAGAACCTTTTTCCACTAAAAAGAATGGAAATGTTCATTCAGACAGGTTGCAGCCTATAGGCCTATAGAAAAATTCTGGCTCAAAGGTACAATTAGTTCATGAATCAGACATCTACTTAAACGCATTCCTCTGGTCCTTAGTGACCTGGGACATCATTCACACCTCCTCATTCATTTTTGAAAGTTGGACATCAACCCTCTTAGTATTCCTCAATCAATTCATTATAAACAATATAACAAGAAAAAAAATACAATTTGTTTTGTAAAGATTGTAAAGGGTCGCTAAAGACCCGAGGTGTGTAACAGTGTAAGTATAATTTTTCTGCTCAACAATGACTCGACAACTTTGATGACTGAATAAGTGCAATTTACATTTATTCCACAAGGTGGCAATGTCTGATACACAATGATAAAGTGAGGTTTCACTCATAGTTCCCGCAGGCAGAAAACCAAAGAATAGGAAGTATCATCAGCAAAACTTGAAATGGCTCAGCGATTTACTGCAGAGCAAGAACTGAACGCAATCAAATATTAGCGTCACTGTTACTTGATGGTGGATCTGGTGAAGAAGCTGTCAGCGATGATGTCCATCCATGTTAGACTGGGGTCACTAAAGACCCAAATGTATAATAATTATTGGCAAAACATTCATACTTTTAAGGGTTAAACTTTCAAATGCCAGGGTGAACTTTTATGGTACTTTTGTGCTTTTTTGAAGTTTGAAAGCTTTGCCCCCTGTCATTGTAACTGCATTGAATAGAACGGCCAGTATATTTTTTTAAAAGTGCTTTTTGTCCTTCACAGAAGTAATAAATTCATGCCGGTTTGGAACAAGATGAAGGTGAGTTAATGATGACAGCATTTTATTTTTGTGTGAACTAATCCTTTAAACAACTCAATCTAGTATAGTATAGTAAACTACAGTTATATGAGCCATAGCCTTGTGATTGACTCCGGCCTTGTCCTTATTTGAGAGCAATGTTTAATTGACACAACTGGCTGAATGAAAGGAGTGTGCTTCCTAACTTGGAGGACATCTGCCATGTGGACTAGAATTATTAAAGATACTCTGACAATGGTCTCTTATTGCAACCGTGGCAGCAAAAACACTACACCATAGCTTGAGGGCCAGCTTGGAGAGGCTCAGGAGGAATTACTACCCTCAAGCCATCCGGATCTTAAATAATGATGCATACTGCTCACCTTCCCCAGAAGAGTAACATAGCCTATACACTCTATTTATTTTGCTGTTTATTACTTTTTCTGCTATTCTCCACAATAACCTTTAGGCGCTTCAGAAAGTCTTCCCTGCTATTGCAGTTCTGCACATATGACACATAAAACCTTGAACTTGTCCTTTAGCATTTTACTCATCTGAATCCTGTGCAGCTGAATCAGTCAAAAAGCATGTGAGCCAATACTACACCCTCCACTACATATACGAATATTAATAAAGCAAGAAGCCACTAGAGGCTGTGCAAATGAATTACAGTTAATATATAGTTATAGACTATATATAATGTTTTATTATATAATGTATCGCACTGGTACAGAATGACTGCTCACAGACTGCTATTTTGAGGATGAATCAGTTTAACACAGGTTATATAAATAAAATAATTTATTTAGAATGTTCTGGGACATTCTTATTTCAATCTAATGGGAGAAAGAAACTACTACTAATATTACTAGAACTACAGCACTTTATGATTTATGTATTACTTCTACCTGATTTATTGCTGTGACTTTCTGGCTTAGATTCTGATTGGTCAATGGCGGCACACAGCAGCCAAATATTTCTGTTGCCCAAGGCAACACTGTAGCTGACCACTTCCTATTTATTTTGCGATAATGATTGACTGAATGCACATTTTTCCACATTATTTCATACTATAAAAATACAGTTTGTGTAGTTTTCATACTGTGTTGACCGTACATCTGCAGATGAGCTGTATCTATCCACTCCTGTTTGAAGTGCATGGGCGCACCCTATTGGACATCTAAGAAATAAAACAGAGAGAGAGAGAGAGAGAGAGAGAGAGAGAGAGAGAGAGAGAGAGAGAGAGAGAGAGAGAGAGAGAGAGAGAGAGAGAGATGCCATGTAGCAAGTGAGCAAATGAAGCAGTTATTCTTCATGCAAATATTCCAGCACAAATTCAAAGTGCTCTGAATGTGTCAGTAAAGGCAGTTTGAAGTACCTAATTACATTTGAATTCATGTACAGATAGCTCCCAAGACGCGTTCATAAACCCACTTCAGATATCAAGAAATCATATTATTGGATTAAAAAAAAAGAGGTGACAAGGGTGGATGTTGAGGCACTTGGGGTGTAGTGATACATTTGTACAAATGTTACCAAAAAAAAGATCATGTTAGAGAAAAATATTCAAATTTCACAACTGCTCACTTTGGTTTTAGTCATTGGTATGGGAATCACGATGGGCAAATATGCAAATGACTCTGCCTTCTATGAAATTCTGAAGGGCATGGCGACACGGAGAGAAATGCCAAAGAACTGGGTCCCTCATGATTAAGATCCGCATCCTTCCCCAGGTGAGTTAGTCTCCAGAGACGTTTCATCTTACTGATGCTTTCCTGGATGCTCAACGCTGGCAAATGACAAAAAGCACCCTGAAGTGGCTCAATGTGCAGATCGCATTTATTTATTTCAGGGACGTGTTTATTACCACAGCCTTGGCTACTGCAGGTGTTCAAATTTCCTCTTTGTCCTCTAATGGATCTCTTCTCAATGATTTACTGACAAACAATTCCTACCAAGGGACATATATGATTTATCCTAAGACACTCCCTTGCAGATCACAAAGTCAGAAGAAGAACCAGCCATTCATTGTGTGTTTTGCAAGACAGGAAAGTAATGAGAATGCACTGACCCACTGGTGAGTTTGCCAATTAGTTTGTTAATTCAGACCTAAAGCAGAAACCACTCACATTATGTGTCGACAGAATTAGTACCGATCTCTCTCTCTCAGAGTATAATTGTTTCCTAGCACCCCAGAGGATTTCTTTATACCAATACAGAGTGACCTTTACGCAAATGCGAGTCATGTGTGAGACAAGGGCCAGCTCAGAGCTGTGCATTAGAAGACTCACAAACCCTTTGTCTGAATTCATCAATGCAGCAAATAGAACAACGACTGTTTTTTCCTTATAGCACACCGCCAGAAGAACAGTGTCAGTGTCAACCGAACGCATGGTGAGCTTTCTGTGATCACAAACGCTAGGAATGTCTAATTAGCACCAAAGAGAATAAGTCAAGCAGGGAACATGACAGCTGATGAGTCCATTAAGGATTCTTGGATTTTATACTCAGATATGAAAAAAACTCCTGGTGAGAGTTTGAAGCAAAGTGCTCATGGACTGGCTTCCTCCATCGAAAATAGGGTGGTGCCCCATTCAGAACTAAAAAGAAAATGCTTACTAAATTGCAATTCAGTGCTGGAAGTGGAGTTTAATTTTAATTGAAGTAATGAACAGGATGCATAATTGTAATTCAAATTTAAGAAGAAAATGAAAATGATCAGTTTGAATTAGAAACGAATACCATTACCTGGTGATTTATAATTCAGTTCCCATTTCTATTCAAATTCCAATTCCACTTCTTGTGATACATTGTCAGAGAACCCGAGAACCGAAAGGGGGATATTTTTGAGTTTGGTTCAACCCTAACAGAAAATAAAAGCAGAATATGAGTATAATTGCATTAAACACAAATAACCTGCTGTATGACATAAATCTTGAAGGGCAAAGCAAAAACAGGCCATGAAAACACCCAAACAGACCTCTTTATTTAAGTTACTTCCTGATCGACAGCTCGAGTGTATGAATCATTATCAGTATACACCACATTACCTGGAGCTCTACTCTTTCCGATTAAGTCAAAGCTGGCGGTAAAATATCAAATCACCTCCAAACAAACACCATTAGTAAGCAGCGTAATGGAAAGCTAACACAGTGATGTGTGTGTGTGTGTTGGGCTCTGTCTGTCTGTGAATGTTATTACTGGTCATAATTTCTGTGTCCGATAACTCCCTCAACCAAGAGAATGACGATTTGAGATTGCTTGCCATTGTTTGCTCCCCTCTAGTGATCCGCTTTTAAATTGACTCAGTTTGCCACGTGAACTGGGCTGACCCTTTGTCTTTCCAAAGTAGGAAATTCAAGAAAATATCAAATTATCTATAACGTCCACTGCTCTTTCTTGAACCGGCAAGAAATTATACAAGCTGTGTGACTTATCGACACAGGAGGCTGATTTGTTTGCAAAAACATCCCTGCATTTCATCACGATTGATTGATGAAGCAGTTTATGCTGACGATTATGAAGCCAACACCCCTAGACATTCAATTACATGTTTATGTGTGTAATATTGATTTTAATAGTAAATCAATTACTCATTTTCCATGACTGACATCTAGTTTGCCTCTTTTTGCAGCTGGCACCGATGAAGTCGTCCGTGCTCTGAGAGTACAGACAAAGTAAAGTATGTTGCACAACACTTTGTGATATATATTTTTTTTTATTTCATGCAACAGAGGTGTAGTCTAGGCTATCTTTCCTCGGCGCGACCGTCTCCACCTCTATTACCCTGTGCTGTCAGGGTCAACAGTCAAAGGCACCTCTGTTCATTCCCCTGTGCCACCGTAGCCCCCCATTATGTTTCTGGGACCCAGTTTCAGTCCAGGCCATTTGTCACGAATAACTGAATAACTCACAATCATTTAAAGTCAAACGAGGCATTGTGCATGGTTGAAGCAGTGAGCGGCAATATAACTTTTTTGGAATGGTACCCAGAGGAACAGGGTCTTGATTCCATATCTGTTTGGCTTCCTTCTCAACCCTCTTCTCATTTTGATATTAAATGTGTGTTTCAAAAATGTACTAATGCACTTTGTCAATGCTTAGTCTGAGCTCTAAGTTATCATTGCGTTGTTGATGTTGGGCGTTATTAAATTTGCCTGGGTAAACATGACACATAAGTGCAATCTATCAATGTGACCTTTTTAAAAGATTTGTTTTTCAGTTTATTTTCAAAAGCATTCTTATTATACCAAGAAAAAAACATTAGGATTAAAACCACTATCTTATGTCAATTTGATACCTCAGCTAATTAAATACACCAACAGAAAATTCTAATTAAAGATGCTGCAATAATAAATTGGTAGTTCACCTAAAAATGACTATTCTCTCATTAATTACTCACCCTAATGTCATTCCAAACCTGTAAGACATTCGTTCATCTTTGGCACACAAATTAATATCTTTTTGATGAAATCGAGCTATAGACAGCAACACAACTGACACAATCTGCTCATCAAAAGCGATCAAGTCTCTTTAGAATATTGGTACTAAACCGGTGAATTCATATGTATTAGTTTTACGGCCTCTTTATGAACTTTTTGAAGCATCAAAGTAGTAGTTGCGTAGCCATCTATGGAAGGAACAGAAAGCTCTCAGATTTAATCTTCATTTGTGTTCTAAAGATGAACAAAAGTCTTACGGGTTTGGAATGACATGAGGGTGAGTAATTAATTACTTCATTTTTGGGAGAACTATCCCTTTAACACTGGTCGCAACTGATTATTTATTGTTGTGATGTGGCCAATAACTGATAAATGAACAATATTACCAATAAATACATTCAAAAAGATATGACACCAATATATTGTGCATCATTGATTCTAAGAGCCAGTTGTTTTCGCTTAAAATCCCAAATATTGACATTTGAATCGGACTATTTGCTCTGAACATATGACACAGGCATTAGAAATAAACATTTGAGACGCAAGCTCACGCAAGATGAGAGCCAGATTAAGATGCTGCAGACATCAAAGTCAGCATGAAAGGCTGCCTAATGCTTTATCATCACGTTACAACAAGGGGAAGACAGATGCACGCAGAGCTGTTCTATCAGTCAGGTGATTACCACTCCCTATGGAATACACCGCTGTCATAGGCCCCACTGATAACCACTGTATGATGGCAAGATGCAATTAAGACCACCACAGAGAGCTCCAACTGTCATGCACTGAAAAATACACCACATACTGTATATTATTATGGACACAATGAGATGTTTTAAGTACGTTTGATTTTGGTGAGTAATCACAAACATATACTTGGCAACTACATCGTACATTGGGCACAATATAAAAAAAGAAAAACAAAGAGAGAAACAAAACTCTTAACAATTGAGATGAAGGATGGAAACTACTGTATGGAGGGATCTGTAGCTGTACGTTTTAAGGATACAGCAAAAACTGACAGGCTGTCAGTTTGCAAGGGCTTCAGCAGTCAGTGGCAGCAAAGAACAGGCTGCATTTGTATGCAGCCAAAGTTTAAGCTACATAATAGGTTGGCTCTAGTGAACTTCTGTAGCATATGGGACATGATATCTCTCCCAGACTCACAAACTACCACTTTACCACAGTGGTCATGAGAGAATAAAGACAAATTTGGATTCTTGTTTACATTGAGTTTTACCTCTTTCTTTAGGGCCATATTTAAAGACAGCTTAAAAAGGGAATATTTCAATGTAATGTTGGCATTAAAGTCACCCTGTGGTGAAAATAAAGCTTTTAATGTTATTTATATGTCTTTGTGTTTTTAATATGCTTTAAGACAAACCATGAGCAAATTAGTATTTTCTCCTTAAAACTGCAGTGAACCAAAGACAGTCTCAAAAACACTTGTGTTTCTGACTTCACAAACTACCTTGTAACAAATCACGTCAACGAGAGGATTTCTGAGCTGGTGTGAGGGAGTGGAGGCGGGACTAATTTGCATATTCATAAAACCTCTATACTAAATGAGGCAAGGGTGTAGAGTTACATTCAAGCTATTTTATTTTATTTATCATGAAAAAAAAACTTTTAAATATGTCATTTTGGTGATCAAAGGTGAGTATTAAGGGATAATATTATTGACTACATGCAGGGGGACTTTAAAGAATTAGTATTAAAACAATATATAGACTTCTGCAAACTGTTCCAGTCATTTAATTTCAATTTAAGTTTATTTGAATTTTGTTTTACTAAAAAGGTGATTAGCCATTAGTAATTGCTGTAAGTGATTTAAAATAACAGTGATGAGTGTTACAATGTTCATCCTTAAACAACAAACAACAAATCATGTTCGTAAGCTACACAGACAAAATCTTCATTTTTAATAATAGTAAGTTAAGTTATTAAAATGTCTGGAGCTTGCAGTGCAGGAAACAGTTATTGAAATGTTCTGGAAAGTGATGTGCTTAGACTGGGAAAAGGTGCATTATGCTGCAGGTGTTTCAAGTCCAGCAATATTCCTCTGTGGTCTGTCAAATTTCACCATTAGTTGCTGTCATATTCTAATGCCTTAAGGTCAGAACTACTCTGTCAGCTGGATTTATCACATTTCAAACCCATCAAGATATATCATCTGACATTCCCCCAGGAAATTCAAAATCATGATAATCCATTATTTTTTGTGCTCTATCTACATCACTCCAGTTTTTCGTCAGCCACTTGCCTGCAACTTCATTCAGAGGAGTGTCGTACACGAAACTTGCTTCTTGCAGTGAGTCTAGTTCAGCCAGAGCAATAATGACCTCCTCTGGGAGCAGGGAATCTGTCTGTAATGCCTGGCTGTTGGCTCTAATAGGAGTTTGCCATTCTGTGTGTTAACACTAACAGCTCTGACACCCTATAATGTGCCGTCCACCTCTTCTTTAAACCTTATCATTGGTCTACGGGATTCAGATGAACAGATGTCATTACATCCAATCTAGCTCCATCAGAGGCTCTCTTCAGCAGGCACATAAAAAGGCAGTGTCTCTAAATTGAAAAGGTGGATGGAAAATTAGACAGTCGGGGCAAAAAAGAAGAATAAACACTTGAAAACATGGCTGCATTTTTGTTATTCATAGAAAAAGTGAAAATGCGTTTTTCAAAAAGCATCTACTTGAATAGTCCTCAAAACTAAAACATCCTCTCTATTTATAGCCTTCATGGAAGACTTTTATAAATCAATCATTGCAAAGACTAATGACTAAAACTTTGGCATGACGGTCTAGCACATCTCAGCTGATTAAAGGCAAATCCAACAAAGTAAAAAAGCATAATTAGTCTCAAGGCTTTTTTGAAATTCACTGTCAGATATCCTTTAAAAGTTACTATCTGAAAATACCTAAATTAATGAAAAGCCATTGAGATCAACTAATGAGTTCACACTGACACTTAGACCTTCAAGAACGCATCACATTTATGTTGAATATTTTTATTCACCAAAATGTAAACTTTACACTGTTAATGGGTCATGCTGTAATTAGATATTATCGTAAGAGGTTTTCAGCTCGGAGGTCTTGTGCTTGACCTTATTCTGTGGGTAATTAGCAGTTTCTCTGAACGCTGTTTATTTGGTTGTTGAACAGGGCTGTGCTCCCAGTGCTATATGCTGTAGCTCATCTCTCAAGTCCTCATTACAATGGAGAACAGCATTATGAATATGCAAAGGAGCAGGTCCCCTCCAGACCTGATAAACGGAAGCAGTGAGCTCCGATGATTAGATTCCCTCCACCCTATTGTGGGGAAATCGTCAGAGGCATGAGCTGAGTCTTAAGAACAACAATTAAATGAATAGATGAAACAGTCCATTTGAACTGAAGGACAAATTTTTTTAATCATATTAAAATTGGGATAATGCTCAGAGAATTTCATTTTTGTCATTTTTTCAGTAAACTATATCCTTTTGACAAAATAAATTGGGTCAATTTATTTACATTTCTGACAACTAACAGTGCATTGCATTGTATTTAAAACCAAAAACCTGGAGTCTATGCCATTGCCTTTTTTTTTTTTTTTGCTACAGAAGTGCTATAAAAAATACAAGGAGGTACTTTTGGTACTGGTACTGGTAATGAAAAACATGCAGTGCTGCTCTGCATCTGACCTAATACCAGAAATCGCACTTAGCAGAAACTTTGAGGTGTTTCATTGAACTTCTGTCAAACTTCAGAATCTTATCAGCTTTACTGTCCTACTTTGCTATTTCATCCTCCGGAAAGAAGTGGTGGTCAGTGGCAGTAACAACTTACACTGTGCCCCAGCAAGACCATGCAGGCCTTTACAGGCTCTGGCCTCTGTGTGACAGTCTCTGGGCTGAGCACTGATTCACTTTTTCCCTGCTGATATTTCCATCTCAGCTGCTATCAGTTAATGAGAGTCAGACTGTGGTTCTGCACCTGCGGAGAGCTGCCGAATCAATCTGGAGGATTGCTGGACTACAAAGTGATCTTCAGTACCATGGACAGAGATTCAATCATCAGCCTACAGCCTCATCTGTCCCGACGGAGTCAAAGGAGCATCATGCTAAACAACTCATTTAAATACTGTAATGACATTTCACACAGGTAACAGAATTACATTGTAGTAATGGATAAAGGCATCAGCTATAGGCAAATTACAATTTCCTCAAAGCAGTTGCACTGCTTTTCAGTGACGGTACACTTTAAAAAAAAAAATATACATATATATATATATATACATATAGAGGCTCTAATAGGCCTAAATCTTATAAATTATATATATAATTTTTTTTAAAGGATGATTTAGCAGTCAACATTATTTATTCAACAAATGATGATGAAATATATTATTGGATGGATGGATGTATGGATGACAATAATTGACAAAGAATGGATGGATGGATGGATGGATGGAGAACAATTGACAGAAAGAATAGATGATGGATGATGGAGAACAATTGACAAAGAATGGATGGAGAACAATTGACAGAAAGAATAGATAATTGATGGATGGATGAAGAACAATTGACAGAAATAGATGATGGATGGATGAAGAACAATTAACAGAAAGAATGGATGATGGAGAACAATTGATAGAAAGAATGGATGATGGAGAACAATTGATAGAAAGAATGGATGGATGGAGAACAATTGATAGAAAGAATGGATGGATGGAGAACAATTGACAGAAATAATAGATGATGAATGGATGGAGAACAATATGAAAGAAAGATGGATGGATGGAGAACAATATGAAAGAAAGATGGATGGATGGAGAACAATTGACAAAGAATGGATGGATGAGAACAACTGACAGAAAGAATAGATGATGGATGGATAGATAGATGAACAATTGATAGAAAGAATGGATGGGTGGATGGATAGGGCACTTCTTCATTAACTGCTTTGCATAATTACATAATTTGCATAATTTCTTTCAAACTATGCAGACGTGTAAATAAACACAATTGACAGGTACAATTCATTCTCAGTGATTTCCCCCTTAGACCTTAGAGTATGTCATTTATCAGTTCCGTTCTAAGATGTGCAATTTGCAGCCAGTGAAATAATAGCTTTAAGATTTATTTGAAGTATTGTTCAGCGAAGAAACCAGAGATGAAATATTCAGCCTTGAGATATTAGTAAAGGGTATTGCTTTATTTAACAGGAAAAAAAAAAATATGGCTGCAATAATCCTCAACAAAACAGCTGATTTTTTTTTTTTTAAATAAGAGTCTTATTACAAACACTTGAGTGAATATTAAGAGCAGTGCAACATATCCACACATGCAGCGATGGTGTAATCGCATCAGGGAAAATGTCTTGTATCTATATATTAGTGTCTTCCTGCGGATATAGAAGAACATCGGCGGCTGGCCTCTTTGCTTTCTTGCAACTCAAATTTAGTCAGAAATCATTACTGAAAAAAGCATGATCAATCGCAGAAATATTCTTTCAGAAGACAGAAGTCATGGGAAAAAAGCAGGGTGTTTTTGTGTTAAATATGAGGAAAATATCCCTCTATAATCTTATTTTTAAAAGTTCACTGGCTTCGGGATTCATAATGGTGATATGGGTGCATAAACTCACAGAGAACAATAAAAATATCCAGAGGGAGACTTCCTGAGACATTTGGTTGGCTGCTTCTGCCTCTGAACTGTAACCACAACCACAAATGTTCCCCAGGATTGTCTTAAAATAAGACTAATATCAGCTCAGTTTTTAGCACATACATTAGTTGTAATGGTTACTTTAATACAAACAACAGCAAGCTCTCATAAACATCAAGACATCTCCTTTTGATTAAAGAAGTTGTAAAAAAAAAAAAATGATAACATCAATCATGTACCAATGCACGGTTTATGAATACACATTGTGCACAGGATGAATCCAAATGACATTTGAAAGAAGCCTTTTGATCAATATGCAATCTTAAATCCACTCATCCACTACTTCTCTCTTCCAAACAGAACTATACTATCTTTTAAAAATGTGAAACAGCCTAAGACACAGAAAGTAAATGATCTATTATTCATAATTTTCTCGGTTTCACTTCATTTGAATGGTTCCTTTAACACATTCTGTTGACTTTAAGTAACGTTGCACCTACATGTCTTCTACCTCTCATTAGAGTGTTAGTAGAGTATTAGTAGACTGGTAGGGTTAGGGTTAGAATAAATTGACATGTAGTTGCATAGTTACTTATAGTCAGTAGACTGTCTGTTGGAGGACCATCGCAATAAAGAGTTATCAGATATTAAGCAGACAGTACACTAATACTCTAATGAGAGTTAGTTGACATGTAGTTGCAAAGTTACTTATAGTCACCAGAATGTTCAAAAGGGACCATCAAAATAAAGTGTTACCATTTTCTCACACATTTTGTTGTTCTGTATGGGTTTGCACTAATAATACTTAATTCCACAACCCAAATAATAGGAAGCAGAGACGTTTAAAAAGATTAATAATAATAAATATATATTTTTTTTAAAATATATATACATACATGTATATGGAAACAAAAGCCACTTTGAATTACATATTTGACAGCAATCATTATTTCATAGTTTAAATAATGGTTTAATATAAGATTATCTGTTGAAGTATAATGTTAATGTCAAATCTTCTGATTTAGCTTTTCCCTGATAACACTCTAATGGCTCGGGAGGATGTATAAAGAAATGCAATGCATGGCAAAGCATGACATGTTCCTTACTGATAATGGCAAAGGGTTGATATCAGTGCAAAATTGCTTGGTCTCAAAACTTAATTACAGAAAACATACCGTATAATCATGCATAACCTTGCCTAATTGTAGTCTCCATTAAGGTACTTATTGGCTATTGCAACCAAATGCCATGCACGTGTAACAAATGGCATGCATTAGAAACTGTTCATGCGAACCACTGATCCTGATCAATATAATCAGAAATAGTTGCATGTGGCAGCCAGCAGCACAATCTGAATGTGTGGAAACAGCATGACTGCCATCCAGTGGAAAACTGCAGGTTTATCAGCACTCCTGATAGAACACCGCTGTCTCTGTTCTTCTGCTGCTCTGCCAACAGAGAAGAATATTCATGAAAGTTTCAAACGGATTATTACCTTGTGATGAAAATATTGATATTCTCTACCTATATGAGTTTTATATGCAGTGCAACAGATATTACTGCTGATGAATTTGAGATCCAACACTAATAGAAACAAATCATGCCTAGTCAATTTATAAATACAATTATAACTGTAGCTTTTCTAAATGAAAATATGTTGGAGTGTGGCCCACTAGGTGTATTATTATTAATAATAATAAAAAACATACATTTTAACTGTTGTTTTTGTTAATAAATATATACAGTTTGTAATAATGATACACAAATATATAATTATTAAATTAAATAAAAATTATAAATGTATAAACCAATAAATGTAGTATCGAAGTCTTAAGTTATTACCCTTAGAAAACACTATTGTTATTAACCAGCTTCAACTCCTCCCTCCAAATGCTGGCGTGATGTATCCGATCTTTCAGCAGAAGGAGCTGGATAAAATATTCTGAACGCTCAATCTACAATCTGACTTGTGACGCAGCCTGGAATCATAATCACAACATGTTGGTTTGTTTGTGAGAGAACTATTCCCTCGACTGAGCCTGGTTTCCCCCAAGTTTTTTCCCTTCATTTATGTCATCTGATGGAGTTTGGGTTCCTTGCCCAGTCACCTTTGGCTTGCTTAGTTGGGGACACTTAATATTCAGCAATATTATTGATCTGACTGCACTGACATTATTGGATGAGAACTGAATTTAGCAGGATGATGACATCACTTTTCTCCAGAGCTGCTTATAGATTAATTTAACTCATTCCATAATTTAAGAACTTTACACAGTTCTTGAACCAAACTGAATCAACTGAATAATAACACTAGGTGTTTTTTTAGAGCGGCTTTACAGCAGAATTGAACTCTGTTTGCAGCATTGATCATTATTTTCCTGTTTATCACTGTAAAGCTACTTTGAAACACTATATAAATAAAGGTGACTTGATTTGACTTACTCTAATACAGGATAAGGTAACTTTTGATGGCTAAAAATTATTTAAATCTTAGAAGTGAATAACAAGTGATACAAAGGAGGAAAAATGTTTATTTGGCAACATACTTGACATTGTTCTTCTAAAAGCAGTGGAAAACTACAATACAAATAGCAGTTTAGGTTAGGTGATATTTGTATAAAAGCCGTTTTAAATTACTGGTGAAACCACAGCTCCAAGCTCAGAGCGCTAAACAAACACTAAATAAAATATGTCTTATGTTTAGTCTGAAAATGCTGCAAAGTCATGATGCTTGTTGGCACATTTTCACACAGAATACATTCTTCTCATAAGACAGTGGTGAAAATGTAACAAGTATTACGAAAATATTTCAATAAAACACCAAAGCATAAAGGCAGATAAGTTCACAGCGGTTACTAACTTGTAGTTAGGCATGAGGACTTCCTGAAATACATACTTTTAAACCACCAGGTGGCGCTATTGATCAATGCTTCGCATTCTGTCCTCAGTACCACGTGTGCTTTTCAATGGCGTCATTCATAGCAGGTTTTCAAAGTTGAAAATCACAGTACTGACATCTACAAACACATTTCTTGCTCTCTATACCATGATGGTGTCAAAAGGAGTTGAAATAAAAACAGATAGATATGAAAAAACCTGACACAAAAATACTGAAAAATGAAGAGATTGTGGAGGGAACGATATTATAAAGTTAGTGTTGGGCACATGTTGGCCAACTACAGTTTATAAAGTCCTAAAGTGCCACAGTCGTCTTTAACCAGTAGCCATATAGTGGTCAACACCGTCCATTAAAATGTATGCATACCATTCTCAAATCTAGTTGTTTGAAAGTAACTAAGCAAATAAAAGATTGTGATAAAGGCTTACCTCTCCCAAGTACAAAACCTTACGCATCAAGTTATTTTAATAAAGAAAAAGCGCTCTGATGGAGTTTCCCCACAGAGTTGCAAGTGGATTTGGTGAGGAAAAGTCCATGTGTAGTTCAAAGTAAACAGCATCGCTCTTTGAAGCTCTTCTTATTCTTCTTATTTTTTCCCTTCCCGTTTTTGTCTTTATTTTCTGACATCTTTTTAGCACGGACTTCCCTCATAAGATCGAAAAATACCTTTGGAAAAACAAAAGGTTCATTATTTCTTAGTATGACAAGGTTGTATGAAAACGAAAATTGTCAGAGCAAAACATTTTTTGTTAATATATTTTTATTAAATAATACAAAAATAAGTTAGAAAAAACTATTTTTTGTCATTTCCCTTAGCAGCTCAAACCTCCCTCATTAGATAAAAAAAAACATTTATCAGTATAATAAAATGTATAATTGAATGATTAAATTAATATAAAAATATTTAACAAAATGCATAACATTTTTTAAAAAAAGTAGAATTCAAGAGATAAAGACTTGATGTACTTTTTGCTTGCTGAACAGCAAGCACACTTTGAATTGTGGCACTGGAATACATATTGATGGTATACTTCCATCAGAGACTGCATTACACAGAAAATAATCCAAAATTGGATTCTGCTACATTTAGTGAACTGTAGCCACCATCATATTTCTGCATTCAAGGAATCTATCATTCCAGAATACAGACTGGATGCATATTATCAAAGCAAGTGTATGGTTATGGCCCATGCAGCTAAATGGTTTAATAAAAAGATAAATGATTATAAAAAGATAAAATGAATTAAAAAACAATATATATATATATATATATATATATATATATATATATATATATATATATATATATATATATATATATATATATATATATATATACACACACACACACACTTAAACCGAAACTTAAAATTTATAAATCATCTAAATTTAGAAAAAACAAGCAGAAAAATGACCTTGTCCACATTGGCTCGTGTCTTGGCAGAAGTGTCTACATACTGCACACCCCACTCTTCTGCCTTTCCTCTGGCCTCCGCCACTGAAACCCTCCTCCGATCCTCAAGGTCCGACTTATTTCCAATCAAAACCAGTGGAATCTTCTCCTCCTCAGCTTTAACCCGCAGGATCTGCTCCCTGCAAACACGCACTGATACATTTAATGTTAGTGGTCCAATTTTCTGACTATACAAGGCCACAATGGGAGATCCAATTTTCTGATTATACTAGCTTACAATTCAAGTAGCAAGAATGGTGCAATACCACCGACCTGAATTCTGCTGTGGCTGTGAAAGACTCGTGCTCTGTTATAGAGAACACCAACAAGAAACCCTCCCCGCTACGAAAATAATTGTCTCGGATTGCTGCGTAGTCTTCCTGCCCAGCTGTGTCCAAAATATCAATTTGCACCTCTTCTCCGTCCAACACCACTTTCTTCCTGTAGCTGTCGGCCTTTGTGGGCTCATAATCTTCAACAAACTAAAGAAAAAAAAAATACCAATATCACTGATTAAGTAAACCATGGCAATGCAGAGAACAAAAGTATCTTGAAGACTAGCAACACTTTTTTTTTCTCTTGCTCTCTTGCATCTACCAGATTTTGTACAACATATGGTCTGTTGACTTACCTCATCATACATAAACTGAAGCGTGAGGGCGGACTTTCCTACACCTCCACTGCCCACCATAATGACCTTGTGCAGGGCGAGGGAGCTCTGACCCCTACTCTTATTGGCTGCCATTTCGAATTGTCTCCCTCAGGTACACCACAAGACACCCACAGACAAACTGGCACCACCTGTGGAGAAACAAAACTATTATGGAGAAGCTGAAACATCAACACAAGAACAGGTGTGCATTTGAACTTTCATTTGGATCATGGTTCATAAATCATAAAATACAAATATATTTGATCATGCTGGTTCCAAAGCATTTTAGAATTAACACTCTATACTTTAATAAAACTTTCAGACAAAGTAAAGGTAATCCTTATGGCATGTTTCTTAATAAATTCACCCTAAATAGATGCAAATTATGTAGAAAGTTATTAGTATTACTACAAAGCCTGTTGGCTAAAAAAAAAAAGAGGTTTTATTGCCCAGCACCAGTAAGAGTGCTTTTTTTATTTTTGGAGGCTTCCTCTTGTCACTCACATATCACATTTACAAAAAAGCAACATGTGTTTTTGACATGTTCATGATTAATACCACAATAACCTAAAAAGGAGGACAAAAACATTTCCCACGCATTTATCAAATGCAATACCATGACATTTTTTAAAAGTACATGTTCCTGGATCAACATTCCAATCAACCAATCAGATTTGAAGGACAAGTTTACAATTTATGTGAAGTTTAGGCATACAACAAGGGCTGTGTAATTCTATATCAGTGTTTTTCACCAATATTTTCCCTCTGATTTTAGGGATACGTTATGGTTAGGGTTAAGTTTTCAGACAGGAATGTTGTTCCAGGATCAACAAAATATGTTGTCTTAAGGGAAGTTCACACTACATGACTTTTGTTTGGACTTTGCTGTCACAGACAGATTTCCAAGGTCTGCGACAAAACCGGATTGCGGCTGAATCAGTGCTTATTGCGTCACCGATGCTTGTCAAGTAAGAGCCAGTCAGAGAAGTGATCTGATATTGGAGCACGTCTCGAGCAGTCACAGGCGCTGCCATATTTTCAAACCTGTTTGTTATTATTGCAACATGATTTTGTCGTGTGTGCAATGCAATGCAACAACAAGGTGGAACTAATCTAGCCATTCAAAGTGTAGAAAAATCTCGTAATCAATTGAGTGAATTTCTCAATACATCAATACATTTCACAAAACATTTGTAAGGGTATCTTTTTTATTTACATCTTTCTTCTACTGGACATCTGTAGCAATGGCTCTCACTTGCCAAAGCAACACCAGGGAAAACACCCATTTATGAAAGTAAAATATTGTGGAAGGAAAGCCTTGGGTTTATTTTTATGAGCAGCGCTGGTACTTTTCCCATCCACAACATCTACAGATGAGCACAATAAACCACTTATGATGCATTACTTGAAAAGTACACACCATAAAAAAAGTAAAAATCACATCAACAGAGTGATTCTGGCATAAATGGAACTTGAAAAATGATGTGTACTTACTGATGTCTTTCTGCATTTGAAACAACATGTTCATTCATGTTTACTTGATGCTATAAATTAACTAGAAGGAAGAGATGATCGGGTCACGAGCAGCTATAACTGAGGCACTACAGCGATCTGTCACGACAAATTAAAGAGCCACAAAAAGGTATTTGTTTACTTTTTTTTTTTTTAAATGACCAAATTTGAAATTTGAGATTTTTTTCATATCAAAAGTAACCTGCTCTGTCCTGTCTGTCAGCGTCCTCTTTGCTCCGCGATGTATTTTTCACTGCGTGAGATCATGTGGCGCCGCGTGAGTGGCATAGCTTGCCGGACATAGCAGCAGTAACTAAAAGGGGCGGGTCTTTGCGAACAGTCAATTAGTGATACTTATTAAATTGAGATGTGTAATTTGAGAACTATTTTGTATATCGTGCATTACCTTTGGAGAACCACAGCTGATTAATGAGGATGATACTTAAGCTTTATTAGGTCTGGCTATTTCTGCATCTTGTTTTAAGACCATTCATAAGAGAATAAGACCACAGCAGAATGTTTCATACTAGTCTTCTTGAGCAAAGGAAAGGGGAACATGACCCACTGCTTCCAGCTATTGTTCCTGGTGGTCCTAAAAAAACAACAAAAAAACGCTTCAATAGGAAACTAGGGCGCGTGCAGGAAGACGCAGGAATCTGCTAATGAAGGCTTATTTAAAGCTGTCCATTTAAAATGCTTGTTGTCCCATTTACCGGTAGTAATCTTGGGGATGGGCAATATCCCAAATATAGTAAAATGTGTATAATATGTACACTACCATTCAAAAGTTTAGAATCAAAAGTCAGTAAGACGACACTGATGCATTTATTTGACCAATAAGATCATGCTTATTATAATATACCTCAAATATATACTGCTAATCTAACATTCTTGTTACAGAAAACAGTTGAGCTACTTAATATTTTTGTGGAAACCATGATTTTTATCAAAACGTTCAAAATAACATTTATTCGAAATAGAAATGTTTTGTAACAATTAAAAAGTCTTTACATTCAAAACACATTAAATTTAAATTGACTGTAATGCATCACTGCTAAATGAAAGTATTAATTTCTTCTTTAAGAAAATCTTACTGACCACAAACACATTCAATAATGTAACAAAAACACTGGTCAGTGGTTTTATTTGATTGTAGATAGCAGCACTTTCTAGGAACACTAAGGAAAATAGCTCAAGTGTTTAAAGATTGTACTGGTAAAATCCAAAATGACAACACAGTGGAATATATGCACAATGTCATCGGCGTTACAGAAATGCCAGTTAAACAGGGTTAAACGGGCTGGGCAAACTAAAATGATGGCAGCTATGGATATGACCTACATATGCATGCTTCTTGAGCTTCTGAAACATTAATGATAGCCCTCCTCCTCCTCGCCTGGCTGGAGGAGTTCATTAGGATTCCCTGAGTACTGTCCACATTCTGCTACACTCGTTCATCACCAAACCCCTGTGAGTAGGGCCTGTGGAGCTGCCGTGCCACTAAAAGCGATGAGCATTCTTTAGCAGTGTCGCCCAGTGAGTCTCTCTACAGCTGAGGAAGAAGCTCAGAGATCATTGATAATTCTATTTCCACGCAACACAGATTCTCTCATTTTCAGCAGTTTAAATGGACGCCAGTTTAGAAGAGGGTCACTGATTTTATGCACAGGAGAGGTATGGCCTCTGCTTGAGTGGAGTGGCAAGCTGACCTATTCAGCTTCACCCTCTCTGATAGCAAGGCTGCTGGGGACAATCATGGGACACGTCAGGCGCTCAGGCAAGGATAAAGAAGAGGCCAGAGCAAAGCAGAGCAGGTGACGGTGAATGGGTCGGGGCCAACATTAGTTCATATGGCAAACTTCATTCACTGATAAAGCATTGAAGGGTAATTGTAACAAAGGACAGAATATATACAAGCTAAATTATCATCATTATTTTAACTACTAAAAACCCTGGTATGATGAGTAACACAAAAATGTAATGTGTAATATCTAGTGCAATAGTAGTTCTCACTTGACTGATAACAGTGCGGTATTGGGATACAGAAATTATCCCCCTCCCCTTTTGTGTAGTTCCTTTTTATCCGATTGTAGTCTTTTTTTTTTTTTTAAAGGAAGTGATTGTTCCACTTAATTGTGATTGCTATTTTAATGATGTTCCTAAAAATCAGCTGTTGCCAGCCATGGGCAAGATCATGGGTTCAATTCCCAGTAAACATACTTACTGAAAAACATCGCTTTTTTGATGAAAACACTCGCCAAATACATAAATGTACCTTGGATTGATGTTGCAAATAAAGACAATATTAAACCCCTTTTATTTGGACTTTACCAAGTGTTTTAATGTCAACTTCCAAAAACATTGAGGTTGACCCTGACTCAGTTTATAATACTAAATCTGTCAGAATTACTGCATACAATTAATTAACATATACTACTGTTTAAGTATCTTCATTGTCACATGATCCTTCATAAATCATTCTAATGTGCAGATTTGGTGCTCAAGAAAGCTTTCTTTTTATTATCAAGGTGAAAAAAAAGGTTGTTCTGCTTAATGTTCATCAAAGAATCCTAAAAAAAAAATAGCATCATGGTTTCCACAAATATATTCGTAGTACAGTATTACAGTATCATAGTACAAAAAGTTCATAAGTACAGTATTTATTTGAAACATTTTTGTTACAATGTAAAAGTCTTTACTGTTTAAAAAAACCTTGCTTAATAAAAGTATTAATTTCTTATAAAAAATGAACAGAGCCCAAAATGATAAACGGTAGTGTACAATGTTTAACAGTCAATTTTAATAATGTTCTTTTTTAATGGTTGACAGCCTCAATAAATACAGATTGTATCCTTATGAAATGATCGTGCTCAAAGCTGACATTAAACTCTGCTCATAAACTTGGGGTATTAAAGGCAAGCCATCTTGATTGCAGAGAATAAATATTTCAGCAACTATAAAGAAGTTCAGCTTGAAGTTGTCTTTCTGGAATTGATTTTATAAAACAATAATAAAAATTAAAAAAAACTATATAGATCCTCTGACATGCTGTGCGAGAGGAAATATCTGACCAACAGGAAACCAGATGACTTTCTTCACTGAGCTAGGCTTGTATGAAACTTCCTTCCCAGATTGATGGGAAAAACAGTGGGGAAAACTGGGCCAAGACCTGATAGGGCTCCAAACATCCCCCTCACTCCCCTTCCACATCGTAGACTAACTTCCCTGCATACTTTCCCTGTACACTCTCATACCCTCGAGACCAGTGCCAGCTGGGAACAGACAGCAGAGATAAGCTCTCATCTAACAGAGACCGCAAAAGGAATGTACAGCGGGGGAACACATACAGTACAAATAACAAACACGATCTCATAAAAGTGCGCATCTATACCAAAAATTAAATTTCTCGTACCATTAATACGCCAAAAATATATATATACACATAAACACACACACACACACACAAACACCTTAGAGGCAGAAAGCATTCTCTATAAGATCTTTCAGGTGAATGTGAGTATATAGAAGCATGCTTCGAAATAAACAGAGCACCAAAAGTAATGATAAAATTCAATAATATTGTAAGAGCAGTGAATAGCTAAAAAGAGGTTTGAAAAGAAACAGTCAGTCTCTGGAAAACCCTCTCACATACTGATTAGAGCATTCCTCTTAGATGCATTCATTGGACTTTCTTGCCAAACTGCAGCATAGGCCTATTTTCTAAACTTATTATAAAGCACATTATGGATAAGGTGCAGCGGGGGTAGTAGATCACCTCATGGACAAACTGATTCTTTTTCTGGACCTCAAATATATGATTAAAACAAATACATTTTGATCCAGGCAATAGAAATGTATGGAAGCCTTTCAAACAAACACACCTGCAATTCTTTCTTGTTACACATACTAAAATAAAAAAAAGACACTAATAACCATTTAGTACAAATCTGATTTTTAAATGCAGACTTTTGCTCCTAAGTGAAAGTTGTAGAAACCAGAGTGTTAATTGTGGTTAAATCGATTTAAGTAATAGACCTACCAATCTCTGTGTAAAAATAAAATGATGTTGCAATCTTTTACAAGTAATTTTTACCCCATGTAATTTGGCTCCAAATCTCAGTTGAAAATTGTCATTTTTGACCCCCCTCTACAAAATAGTGGATGACACAGTCAATATTTTGATTGATTTATTAGGCAATATTGAAACCGAAATTTGTACAAAGAGGGATCATATATAATTTCAAAAACTGTCAAGGGTAAGATACACAAAAAAGCCAAAGGCTAATTACCATTGTGGTACTACATACATATACTATACACTTATAGCACAAATTTAGATTTTTTTTTACCAAAATCAAAAATTGAGCCAGGGAAGTTTCTGCAATTTGGTTGATTTGACCCAGAATTACCCTATTTTTTTTTTATTTTTTTTAATGAGCCTGTTGGTATTTGGACACATGGATGGTGTATGATTTAGACTAATTATTCCATTGCACCACTCACTTCCTTAAAACATGCCTGCCCACCCCCAGAATCAACATACATTACAAATATTAAATTGGTCAATTTATGATCAGATGTTTTTGTATCTGTATTGGAAAAAAAAGTAAAAAATAAAAAGGCAAATTAAAATGCCTTTCTAATTTGTGACAGGACTCTTTTTCTTAAACATTTTATTCTGGCATAATGTTCTGGTGTTCTTAATGTCATGATGATTCACTTTATAATTCATTATTCTTGTGTAATCTGGATTGCAGAGGGTCATTAGCAATCTTATTTGAGACGATTTTATGTCTGAATCTCCAAAAATAAACATTCTTTTAAACATATCGAATGCTTGGAGGAGAATGTAACCGTCCACGCATGCTTTTGAAGCCACCGTAGTTCATAATGCTCTTTTATTAATGCTCTTTCATGCCATAGAATATGGGCATATTTTTCTATAATGTTTGTAGAATCAAAGAAAAGGCAATAAAAAGATAAAATAGGTAAAGCTTTTAAATATGTTGATCTTTGGTGCAAATTTGGAACATGCAGGTTCAATTTTGAAACAAAAATAAGAGACAGATAAAGGCAAGAGTGGTGACTGTCAATGCAATCTGTCTGTACAGCCTTCTACACATAGCACTTTAATTAAAAGTCAGGTTACATCCTTACGTTATTCCAGACCTATAGTTCTAAAGAAAAGAAATTCTATAGAACATACCGGCGATTGTCTTCAACAAAATTCTTCAAAATTTAATTTTGTGTTCCACAGAAAAATGAAAGCCAAAACGGTTTGGAATTGGAACAACATGACAGTAAGTTTTGTGAACTATTCCTCAACAACTGCATTAACTTAACCTATACTACCAACCAGGATCTGCTATATTTTGTCAGATTTGATAATTTATGAATAAATAAAAAAATGCTGTGCAGAAAAGCAAAGAATCTGTCACCCAAGGAGCTTGTTTCTCCCTCATACTCAAGGTGAGCATCTCTGCTGAATACTAACCATCTAGAGCTGGGACACAGAGGCTTTATTCAGACGCATAAAGGCTATGGTGATGAACTTGGACGTTACAGCCATGTTGTTATCCAGAATGAGCATGAAGAGAGGTAAATCTCTTCTGATGGACAATTCTTTACACATTGCTATTGGAAGATATTTTCACACTATAATATGAATAACCAAGTAAGAGTAGCAAAATAATTTCCAACATGCCACTACTCCCTGCTCAGTGGGAAAGGTGGACTTCATTTCTAGAGCACTGTGAAAACATTCTCCAGAGCAAATCAAGTAAACGGTCTCAGGTATCCATCTCCCAATTTCATTTACAGGGAGGGAAAACAATTTGCTTAGCTGTTAGGCAAACATAAGAAACTGTCCATTCAAATAAATTACAGGTAAAACCTTATGCAACCAATCTGGGAACAGACCTTTTTTTTTAATTGTTACTTAAATGAATGTAACACTTATGTTACTATTTATGAGCAAATGTGAAAAGACATCTGCCGATAATTGAGATTATTGATTGTCTTTCCAATTATTGGCAAAACTGATAATTATATGACCTTTAATTATACGTATATAAAGGTTTTAAAAGACGTCTGTAGCAATTTTTTTTTTAAAGAAAACACTGGCAGAGACCTCCATGTAGATTCACAAAGATGGACCGAACCACACAGCACATCCCTCTCTGTTTATCTCAAACCCTTTTAACACATACTCTCAGATACAGACTCCATTGGGCTCTCTAAGGGGAATGCAAGGCAAGATAAACATCCCATGTGGGAGCATTTAGAAGCACAAAGTCAAAACCAAGAGACAAATTACTGAACTAGCTACTGGCCTCACATTTCCCACTGACTTGTTCATCATGACCCTCTGCAATCCAGATTACACAAAAATAATGAATTATAAAGTGAATGATCATAACATTAAGAACACCAGAACATTATGCCATACTAAAATGAGTTTAAGAAAAAGATTCCTGGCACAAATTAAAAGTCAGGTTACACCATAATGTTATTCCAGACTTCTGAACACAAAAGAAAAAAAAATATATACAGAACATTTATGTCATTATTTTCAATATAAAATTCTTCAGAATGTAATTTTGTGTTCCACAGAAAAAAGAAAGGCAAACAGGTTAGGAACAACATCAACGGTGAGTTTAAAAAAAACAACATTAT
This sequence comes from Meda fulgida, assembly GCA_030578275.1. Taxonomy (NCBI): domain Eukaryota; kingdom Metazoa; phylum Chordata; class Actinopteri; order Cypriniformes; family Leuciscidae; genus Meda; species Meda fulgida. The sequence goes on along the minus strand of CM060624.1, from coordinate 10,247,506 downwards.
GTGAACTATTCCTCAACAAGAGCAGATCTGCATTAACTTAAAGGGCACCTATTATGCAAAATTCACTTTTACATGGTGTTTGAACATCAATGTGTGTTGGCAGTGCGTGACAAAACCACCCTAGAATGATAAAAATCCACCCAGTGTTTTTTTTCTACAATCTCAATAAATCATAAGCACTGTCTCTGTCTCAGAACGAGCTGTTGTAAGATTCGGTGCAATGTGACGTAGAATTGCGCAACTGACGCGGTTTGATTGACACTGTGGTTTTGGCATAGACCCGCCCTCTGTGATCTGTACACCACCCTCCATTGTTTCAACGACAGCCGGTGTTCTGACAGTTTTATGTCACGCATTGTTTTTTGCAACAATTACAATTGTAAATAAATGAATACCTGTTCTATCTCCCTGCAGCATATATTTTCTTGTTCTGTAGCCATCTTCTCACATTTGCCACATAAGCACCTGTACGACAAGTAATGTAAACATGACGCAACAGGTCCCTCGTCCAAATGTAATTTCGCTCGTACGTAGCAAACGTTATCACAGTATTTGTGTTTGTAGTTTCAAAAAATTGCGCCAACGTTATCACAGTTTGTGTGTGTCTGTGTGTGTGTTGCACATCCATAATTGCAAAGCGGACGCGATAACAACTCTATAAGTACATAAATGTATCAAATAACCATTCCGAGACGTCCTGGTCCATTCTCATTTGTGTTTCTTCATCATCTGGGTCTGATTCCGGTTCAAACATGTACGGCTGAATGCCATACAAAACAGCGGGTCTCTCACTCTCAGCCATTCTGCTTCTACCGACTGTTTATTGCTATAGGTATGTAAGTTACGCCCTCATCCAAAGGTAGGGCGGGGATATGCAGCTCATTTACATTTAAGGTGGTACACACCAAAACAGCTCTTTTTAAAACAGGCCCCAAAAATGATATTTTCAAATGGTTATAATAAATTAATGGGGTATTTTGTGCTGAAACTTCACAAATACATTCTGGGGACACCCGCGACCAATATATCATCTTGTAAAAAGGGGCATAATAGGTGCCCTTTAACCTATTTACTGCCAACCAGGATCTGCTGCCTGGGAAATAAGGCAAAACAGCACCTCTTGCCTAAGAGGAAGTGCACAGAACATACTAATGATGCTGGTAAGAGACGGCCTATAATAAAAAGCAGAACTTGCCCTTTAACCAACATTTCGTTTTTTTGGTCAAAAGATCACATGACATAGTAAAAGAGAAACAAATCTTAGGGAAACTGATGACATTCATAAACTTGGCTAGGTTTCTTCAAAAAGTACCCTGATTCACCTCAGAAAGCAATCACTACCACAGAGGAGATTTTTTTCAGGTGAAGAAGCCCAGCTCTAAAACATTAAACAAGTTTGACAAAAATACATGATTCATGAATATGAATAGAAATGTGTTCAAAAGCCCACACTGTGTGGGGTCTATTTCAAATTAATGTTGTTTTTTTTAACAACTATTTTCAACATTGATGATAATAAGAAATGTTTCTTGAGCACCAAATCAGCATATTAAAATAATTTATAATATGCTTCTATTCTAAATATAAATCATTCAAGGACCACGTGACACTGAAGACTGGAGTGATTTTAAATAATGATATTATTGGTGAGCATGCATGACTTTTTAAAAACAAATCTTGCCAACCCCACATTTTTTAAAGATTGCATATTGTGAGGTATTTGGCAATACCCAGCCCTACCTTGCAAACAGGGCATTTAAATACAATATTATAGATAAAACATAACATATGCATCATATAACAAAGATGAAAGATAAAAGTCTAAAAAAAAAAAAGTATTTCGGACTCTAAACCTGCTCAAGTACCCAATGCTACACAGACAACTGGTTAGGAATCACTGACCTGATTAATGCTGAAAACTATTGAATAGCTAAGCAAATTGAGGCAACATCAGCTCAGACATCCAAGTCACACCAAAATACAGATTCTGTCTGGAACAAAGTACAGAAAACAAATTGCAAAGCTTCAAACAGGTCATTATGTGTTACACCCAGAGGCTTGACTTAAATTAGCCAATTCAAGTGCACTGCAAGCTTAGCACAAAGACTGGAAGTAAATGGCTCCAGCTAGCATACTGCTCCCAATAAGTGACAAAATAACGGCAACGTTTTCCTATTTATATGTTGTGATTTGTGTAGTCACAGTGTGTACAAATAACAAGGTCATATGAGACACAGGCATCTTTTAACCGTATACATACTGGGAACTATATTCTCAGAAGGCGAAGCACTGCTACCTGAGAAGCCCCGCGGTGAGTAGCAGAGAGTTCGCTCAGAGTGTTGCGTTAATCACTCCGGCCAAGTAGCAGTGCTTCGCCTTCTGAGAATATAGTGTATACGGTTAAAAGATGGCTGTGTCTCATATGACCTTGTTATTTGTACACACTGTGACTATACAAATCACAACATATAAATAGTAAAATGTTGGCATTATTTTGTCACTTATTGCAAAGAATATAGAAGTACCAAGAGGCGAAAGTCAATAGAACGTTCCATTGCAACAAACGCATGCATGCGCAGAGCTGCAGCTCCGCCATCTTGGACTGAACGCAACACAGCTGTCATAGAATTGAACGATACCGGTTCCAATTCAAAAGCAGTTGAGGGAACTAAATAGTAGTTTCTAGTTTTTAATATCTCTATAGCCTGGACTAAAACGGCATGTTGAATAATGTACAACAAAATAATGCTTATGGATCGGTTTATAATTAAACAATTTCGTCATAGAGCATGACGCTGTCAAATGGGCTATTTATTTACCCCAATAACTTTTGGGGATAACTCCCGTTTTCATACGCAGCACAATTTTACAACACCAGTAACAACAGCCCATGTTCCTCATGAAATGATTTACAAATTCCTTGAAAAAGCCAAAACACAACGAACAGTGAGTAGGTGAAAGGGACAGCACATTAGTCAAGAGAGAATATTTAATAGTAATCATCATCATCACAAAATTAACAGTAATAAAATTGGTGATGGTAAGTAGATCACCACATCCTTTCTGCATGCATTACACACAACAAATCAAACATTGTGCAAGTAAAGTGCACACATTTACTACAAATAGAATGACAATGGTAAGTATATTAGCTGTTCTATATGTTTTAGTCTTTATTTTTATTATAACTTAATCTTGACTGATAAAAACGTTGTACAACATGTTACATTTGATACAGAAAGAGAGAGTTAATGTAGGCCTACAGATTTATAGATGACTTAGCTTTAAAAAAAATTCTGTTGCGCTTCTGTTTGGGCTGTGAGAGTTGTCGATTTTGTTGTCGAAACTATTATTTAATAGTTTCACCATACAATAGTGTTTTTGCACTTTTCCTTGTCACACACAACTTCCCTGGTACTACGCCCAAATAAAATCTTACTGAAAGCTAATTTTTTGAGATATCAACCTAAAATTTGTTGTTGTTTTTTTTGCTAAAAAAAATATAAAATATATTTTGTAATATATATATTTTATATCAAATGTAAATAATTATATTTTTACATTTGTAGGCTTTCATTTTAATAAACTCAAACTTATATTTTGTAAGTAGGCTATATAATTTTGTCATGATTCTGCCATCATGTGCCTGATTTTCTTAGTCTTGTGGCAGGATCATGGCAGAACCATGTTTTGTGTACAAGCGCATGGCCTGTTTGGGCCATGTGCTTGTGTTGTCTCGTTACTATACCCCGCCCCCTTGTTATCCTCGTCTTGTCATTATTACCTAGTCTGTCACCTGTTCTCGTCTTGTCATTACCTAGTCTGTCACCTGTCATGTCATGATTAGTCCTCTTATGTAATCCCCTTGTGTTTGCTGTCTTGTGTCGGTTCATTGCCAAGCGTTACTTGTGAGTATCCTGTAAGAGTCTTGTCATTGAAAGTCTAGTCATTGTTAGTATCTCTCGTAGTGTTGTTTTGTTTTCTAGTATTTTGTCAGTGTCGTTATCTAGTTAGTAACCATATAGTCCTGTCTTGTTTTGCCCCCTCGTGGGTTTTGTTTTCCTGTTTTTGTACCAATAAATCCTGTGTTATTTGCATCTGTTGTCTGCGCCTGGGTTCTCCTCCGCCACTCACATAACAGAATGAACCGACCAAAACAGAACCCAGCAGACTGTATGCCTTCTCCTGCTATTCGTCAGTCGACTGACCAGGAATTATGGTGGCAGTCGGCTTTCACCGACAGCAAGTTGGGCAAGCTTCCTTTCCCTCCCCAGGGAGAGAGGTCCCTGAGGAGATATGCCCAGGCCATGGAAGCAAGGAGGTTTTTCTTACCTGAAGTCCTCGTCAACCGTTACCTCATCGCGGGTCTCAATGTTCCCCCTCCTCTGGCCGAACGGGAGAGGCTGGTCCACCGCCCGTTCCGGGACATGGTGGACTGTTTGTCTCGAAAGGAGCCGCAGGGTCCCACCGTGTTGTCACCCCCTTCTTCCACGCTGCCAGTTATCCGGGAGGGTCGAATGATGGGCGTCGCAACGCTTGGGGACCAGGCTGGTTCTCCCACGACTCCAGAGGCATCTTCCACACCTGTTGACCTCCGTGGTAAACGAGGGAGACGGGCTTCTTGGGATTCCCCCTCGGAGTCATCGTCGTCTGAGCTCACCCTACCAGAAGTTGTCGTCCCAGTCCCTGTTTTGTCTTCCGCTGAGCCCGTCCAGCCGATCACGAGTCCTGCTGTGACCGTTGCTTCGCGATCGAGGAGGAAGAGAGGAGCCTTCCATCCTCCAGCTAGCGTCGTCTCAGAGCCCGCTCCAGCTAGCGTCGTCTCAGAGCCCGCTCCAGCTAGCACCGTCCCAGAGCCCGCTCCAGCTAGCGCTGCCCCAGAGCCCGTTACTGCTGGCACTGTCCCAGAGCCCGCTACAGCCGAAGGTACCGTTCCTGAATCGGTCGCTGAGGGCGCGGCTCCAGGTTCTGCAGCGGTAAGGGCTTTTCCCAAACCTACAGCCATGAGTGCTGCAGAGAGGGAAGCGGCCGATTCAGCTGCTGAGGCTGTCGTACGCTCTGTTTCAGCAAAGCAAGAGATGCCGGTCGTTATTGCTGCAAAAACCATGTCGGAGTACTTGTCTCGTCTAATCAAGATTCTTGAAGTTCCTGTTCGCCCTGTCTTGTCTTCAGTCCCTGTATCTGAGAGCGCTGCACCCGCCGCCGAGAGCGCAGCACCCGCCGCCGAGAGCCCAGCAGCCGCGCCCGCCGCCGAGGGCGCAGCAGCCGCGCCCGCCGCCGAGGGCGCAGCAGCCGCGCCCGCCGCCGAGGGCGCAGCAGCCGCGCCCGCCGCCGAGAGCGCAGCACCCGCGCCCGCCGCCGAGGGCGCAGCACCCGCGCCCGCCGCCGAGAGCGCAGCACCCGCGCCCGCCGCCGAGAGCGCAGCACCTGCGCCAGCCACCGTGAGCGTGTCACCCGATCCTGTCCCTGTGAGCGCTGCATCCAGTCCTGCTCCTTCGCCTGCCATGTCTCCCGTCAGGAGTCCCGTTTCCTCATCCTCTGTGTCCTCTATGTCTGAGTCTGTTGCTGCTGCCACCAATTCGGAGTCCCAGTCTGTCTTCCCGGTCGTCCCTGTCTCCACTAATTCCCGGTCTGTTTCCCCGTCCGTCCCTGTCTCCACCAGCCCCCGGACTGTTTCTTCGTTTGTCCCTGTCGCAACTGGTCCCCGGACTGTTTCCCCGTTTGTCCCTGTCACAACCAGTTCTCGGACCATTTACCCTGTCTCCACTAAGCCCCGGACTGTTTCCCCCAAGACCTCTCCTCGTGTCTCTCCATCTAAGCCTGCCCAGAGTCCTCGTCCTCAGCCCTCGTCTCGTGGACCCAAGACCCCCAGTCTTCCCATCTTCCCTGTACCTTCCCCCATGAACTCTGTGTTTCCTCCACCTCCTCTGCCTTGTATGTTGTTTTTGATGTTTCACCCTAATCCTGTTATTGTTTATTCATGTATGCCGTTGTTAGTGTTTTCCATGTTTTGTTGGTTTTTGTCTGTCTCGTTCTGTCTTGTCTTGTGCTTAGTGTCCCTTTTAGGAGCGTCTGGAAGCCGCTCCTTAAGGTGGGGGTTCTGTCATGATTCTGCCATCATGTCCCTGATTTTCTTAGTCTTGTGGCAGGAAAACATGGCCTGCTTGTGGCCTGTTTGGGCCATATGCTTGTGTTGTCTCGTTACTATACCCCGCCCCCTTGTTATCCTCGTCTTGTCATTATTACCTAGTCTGTGTCACCTGTTCTCGTCTTGTCATTACCTAGTCTGTCACCTGTCATGTCATGATTAGTCCTCTTATGTAATCCCTTTGTGTTTGCTGTCTTGTGTCGGTTCATTGCCAAACGTTACTTGTGAGTATCCTGTAAGAGTCTTGTCATTGAAAGTCTAGTCATTGTTAGTATCTCTCGTAGTGTTGTTTTGTTTTCTAGTATTTTGTCAGTGTCGTTGTCTAGTTAGTAACCATATAGTCCTGTCTTGTTTTGCCCCCTCGTGGGTTTTGTTTTCCTGTTTTTGTACCAATAAATCCTGTGTTATTTGCATCTGTTGTCTGCGCCTGGGTTCTCATCCGCCACTCACATAATTTTTTTTTTTTTTTTTTTTTGCTGTTTCACTTTCATAATTTATTTCACTTCAACAATAATCTGGCAAATGTCTTCTTTAAAACAAGACCAACCATTAATTAATAAAGCGGTCATTTGCCAGGTTATTTGTTTTCAATTATTTCCAGACATAATGTTAATGCTGTAGTTGTGCGGTAAAGCCGTTGGTTCAGTCCAAACTGGCGACAGCGCAACAGCAGCGCCATCTAGCGATTGTTGTCAAAACTGCAATGGAGTTTCACCTCTTGGTACTTCTATACTCTTTGCTTATTGGGAGCAGTATGCTAGCTGGAGCCATTTACTTCCAGTCTTTGTGCTAAGCTAGGCTAGCAGTGGGTGCATCAGACAGAGTTACAGCACGCACGGAGATGAAAGGGGTATGTATGGACTTATCTAACTCTGGGGAATACGGTGAATAAGCTAAAGTCCCAAAAAGTCAGCGTGTTCCTTTAAATAAGCATTGTAGCTTCCAAGCTAATATCACGCAAGATGCTATCAATCAAGGCATTAAAGGGTATACAAGCTCAGAAATATGAACTATGAAATAAGGTCAGGTGCTACAGGGAGTTGATAAAATGTGCACACAATTAGGGCCGCATAACCATTAATCGCAACTAATGGTTTGCAGAATAAAAGTTTTTGTTTACATCATATATGTGTGTGTACTGTGTAAAATAATTATGCATTTATAAATACACACACATGCATGTATATATTTAAATAAATATGCACATGTTTATATACATTTTTATATTTAAATATAATTTTTATTACATATAATTATAAATACGTAATATATCGACTTTTTTCTTAAAATTATACATGCATGTTTGTGTATTTATATATAGCCTACATAATTATTATACACAGTACACACACGTATATGATGTAAACAAAAACTTTTATTCTGCAAACGATTAGTCGCGATTCATCGTTTTGCAGCCCTACATACACTACTAAAATAATAAATGTAAAGATCAAAAACATTGAGGTAAAGGGTCCATGACTTTACAAGTCCCATACTGAAGGGTGATAAGGGCACAGCCACTATTGCCAGAGAGGTCACACCCAAACAACCTAGTGACTGGTAAAAACTGTGACCACTCAATTTAAAATAAAAGCAAACCAAAGTAGCTGACATAACAGATTCTGCTCGAGTGAGCCTTCATGCAGGCTTGCTTTCAAGGTTAATATGTATGCTAGATGCAAGAACATCTGAATATTTAATAATAATAATAATCAAACTACTAAGGAGACAGAGAAGCACATCTTTACAGCCATCTTTCCTTAATGGTCAAAAAAGCAATATGGTTTACTAAAGATTAACTAAAATGGGTTGTGAGTCAAAACGATTCAGAGCTGGATTGTTTTGTGTAAACAAAGCAAACAGTTGAGAATCAAAAAAAGAGGAGAATCGTATGTAGTGCTTTCATGCGCTACATTTTTACCATTAGGCCGACATATTATTTAGGTGACTATAGGAGGCTCAGAAGTCCCTGAAAGATTAGTAAGAAGTAAAATTAACACTTTTCATACACAAATGTAAGTGAAACTTTCCATGAACACTTTGGTGTCCAAAAAAAAAAAAAAAAAAGGGTTTCATGTTCTTAACGATATCCAACAGAAAGACAAAACAGCCACAATACAAAATAATATAGGTCTATTTTATTTTATTTATTTATGGGAAATACAAGTTTAGCAATAACTACAAACTAATATTTGGTCCCAAACATAATACCCCTTCTGAATGACAGCGCTTCATTGTGCAAATTTATTGGATAAATAAAGTTCTTAATAAAAACACAATTTAATTGTATGTGTTTAATGTATGTATTTAGGGTTTTGGTAGGCCTATGTTTCAGTTCTTGTAAGAGGGTCCAACTGAGAAACTGAACAGAAAAATAAGTCATATTTAATTAATTTGACCTAGTGACTTTAACCTGCAATATTTTGCCGTATTAGCACAAATTGACTTCTTTAATACTGTATTTGCTTAGAAAGAAAGGCAATGTAAGGGACACATGCTGTATTCCTTTCATTGAAAGTGTTAAATATCTTTGATTCATGCACGTAGGCTTCACAAGTACACGTTGGTGCTTTGAAAATAAACCTCGACATCAATCAAACACGCGCAACATCCGCGAAAACGCCCGTCTCGCGCGATCTGTCATCAGCTGGGTCCAACTAGCAAAATAATTATAACGGCAGTCTTATTTAACTGATACTTTTCATAAAGAGTGAAATATGCACAGAGGGACTTCTATTAACTGACTGTCGACCAGTAACAAAAGCTCGAGCAGGCGTAGTAGATAATTTTTAGATTTCAAAAACGAGCATAAGAATGGATAAATAGGAACACAAATACACATTAACGTTACCTATCGGAGACTTTGTCCTCCGCGGTCTCTTCTGCTATCTCGTGGAACGCATTAACCGCCTGTACCAATACACCCTGTAGTTCCTCTGAAGCTGAAGCTGCTGGTGTCATAAACCCCACCCTCTGGACATGCAAATGAACAGGATATGATGTCGATAACCGTAGACCCCTCCCTCGTGAGGACGGATGAACGGGATATGATGTAATGAACAGATATGCTGCTATAGAGATCCCAGCCATATAACTTGTAGTTAAAAAAAAAAAAAAAAAAAAACAGCCATAACTTGTGATGTAATGTTATGTTTAGAGCGTCAGTGTATATAGTCAATAGTATGACTTTATTAGAAAAATACTGTATTCATAACTGCAACTTTTTTACACAAGTTTGCAATCATGCATGATTTTACCTCTGTCTTGACCTTAAGACTACAAAGTAACAGAAATGTTAACAAAAACGGTTAAAATGTAGGTATGATAAGACCTTGAATGCTTCATATATGCAAATTAACTTTTTATCCATTCAACAGTCACAGAAACTACCCTAATATATTATAATATACAAAACTATATATAACATATCACAGACTGGTTTTAAAAGTCTGCATGAAACGGAGGTTGCGTTAGTATTATCTTCTCTATTGTGATGTAGCCTATATCCAAGTAAAACGGCTTCTCAATCAAAAAAAAAATGAAGAATGGATGGGACCTTTTTTCCCCATCAGGGTTGATTGGACCATTGTTGTTTGCTATTGCTGTGATGATCTCATGTGAGTGACAAGTACATGCGAACCAGTGAACACGTCATCAGAGAAGAGATGTCGTTGCAAGAGGGAAGGGATGTTATTTTGATTAAAAATTATGAGGGGATATGAATTTGAAACAGTAATTAATAATAATAATGCATGGATAAATCATTTATTATGCACTGCCATATTCCAGAAAAAAATATGAGTAGTCAATTTTGATTTTAGCCTATTTTATGCCAAGGATTACCAAATGTGAGGGCCCCCTTCCTAAAATATTAAAAACAGATATTTTATTTTATAGAGACCTATTTATACTGTGTATTTTTTTTCTTTTTCCTAAATGAGTTATTAAAATGTTATCTGAAAAATATTAACATTATAAGTTGACGTTGTAAATTATTTATAGTCTACCCACTGGTAATAGTCGGGGAGATAAAAAGTCTCAAAAATGGGTTGAACCTGACATGGTCTGCCATACTTTCTATTTGTGTTTTTTTCTGTTAACTTTGACCCTAAGAACCAATAATTGGAGAGTCTGCTCTTCCGGAAATATTGCGAAAAACATTTGTGGCCATTTTAGTGTATGCACCCTTTATTTTTTATCAGAAAAATTTGATTTTTTTTTTTCTCAAATCCTCAGTAGGTTGGGTAGGCTGTCAATAAATGCATTCCAGATACACAGAACACGTGCTGACAACATCCACTGAAAAAATAACTCTTAAAACACATTTCTACATGATTTTGCATCAATTTAATGCAAAAGAATTAGGCGTTTTCTCACTTTTTCCCGATATTTTCATCTTTACTTTATTGGCAACTATTACCCCAAGTTATGACATCAGTCAATATTCCATTCTTTTCACCAAACAGTATACTCATTCCACAGAAAAAATTATAAAAATCCAACCAAAATCAATGGATGTGTGATGATTTCACTACTAGTTGGCGATCAACAGGCTCAGAACCTCATTAGAATTTTAGGCTACTCTCAAAATTTCAAAAAACATACTGGATATTTAGCATCATGGCACACTTACGCACACAGACATGATCTTAGTAATTTGAATGAGTTTGGAACAACCAACAAACGGTAACCAATGGTTACCAACGGACTTCGAAGCTGCTCATCATTTTCTGTGGTAAGTGACAGTACCAGTAGGTCTGCCCCAGCGTTTTGGGAAAATAACGGTAATATGGATATCGTAATGGTAATTAACTGAAAGGACCACGCCAGTCTTCAAACAGGTATATTTCTGATGATTCTACTAGTTTACGTAGCTAGCTTTAGCCATTTTAGCTAATTTTGGTGGTTTTAAATGGTCAGAATCTTATACTCTTATGGGTATGTGTCCTATATGTCCATTTTGCTTTGACTGGAAGTTGAGAAATTGCTAGGTACTGGACTGGACTTGCTAGGTAAAGAAATAGATATGAGAATAAATGCTGTTACAGGGATAAGTAATACACTTATATGAAGACTGGTGTGGTCCTTGAAGTGTTTTTCATGTCAGACAGATAGTAGGCTAGAGTAGTAGGCTGCACTAAACGTTAGCTGCCGTTAGCAATTAGCTACATGGCCAGTTGTTACGTTCAGGTTTAGAACATTTTTAGCCTGTTAGCTTGTGGCATGAATGGCCACACAAAAACGATATGTAGCTTTATTGGATATCAGACTGTACACAATACAGAACAATACAAATGTTCTGTAAGATGTAAACATACTATATATTATGCATAGTTTGTTTTTGTATATAGTACTGAACAGTATATAGAGTGAGTGATTTGTCGAAAGCTAGTTAGCTAGTAGTGTCAAACATCTAGATTTCTTTCACCTGAATGCACAATATTTCCCATTTGCAGATTTGGTTAGGATCTTTTTAGGTTTGCTGTGGAGGAAAAGTTAGCAATAAGAGAAGGCAGCAGAAGATTGGAAAGGACAGTAAAGAGGAGTGGAGTAGAGGAGAGGAGAGTGGAGGATTGAACAGAAGAGAAGAGTCGAATGAGGAGAGAAGAGTGAAGAGGACAGGGGTGGACTGAACAAGAGAGAAGAATAGTGGAGGAAAAAAGAGGAGTGAATTGACCAGGAAAGAAGAGTGGAGTGGAGAGTATAATGGAGAGGAGTTGATCGAATCGGAGAGAAGAAGAGGAGAATAGTGGAGAGGAGTAGAAGAGGAGAAGAGTGGAGAGGAGACAAGAGAGTGAAGAGTACAGGAGTGGATTGAATTAAACAAGAGAGGAGAAGCGTGGAGGAGAAAGGAGAGGAGGAGAGGGGAGAGGAGTGAACTGAACAGGAGAGGATAAGAGTGATGAGGAGAGAACAGGAGAGGAGTGATATACAGTACAAGCCAAACAGATTCTAGACTAAAGACTACAACGATTAGTCTACTGTATGGTTTTGAGTTTCTCCAGAAAGTGAAGTACTTGTCGGGCCTTCTTCACTAAGGAGGTGTTGTGGTTACAGGAGAAGTCCTCAGTGGACTGCGGAAATTTAAGCTGGAGGGAGTGGGCTACAGTCAACTTCCTGAAGTCAACAATCATTTCTTTTGTTTTACATTAAGAAACTGTTGTCTATGCAGTACAAGGACTCTCACAACCCTCAGAACACACTGGCCGTTTCTCAATACCAAGTACGTAAGCGTTTAGAATTGATGACTATATTGTATGGCGCAATACCATAACAAGTGCTTTTGAGCACTTCGACTTGGCACAATAATATCTTCACTCGTGAAAAGTCCTCTTACCGGCTCCCACTTCCTCTCCCCCTCCCTCTCATTTCCGTCAATACAACCAACGTGGCATGCGCCGGTAGTAGTAGTTTGAGCGGAGTTGACGAAGTAACAGGTTGTTGGAAGCTAGTTTGTGTACAATCATTGTTAAAACGTGCATCGTAAAGGGTTGTGAAAATAAGGAGAATGTACATAATGCTGTCATTTTTTCTTCGAATTCCAACACACCACATACAGCGGAGAGCTTGGCTAGCTGCTTTGAACAAGAATCAGAGTGAGGAGGAGAGGAAGCGGGAGCCGGTAAGAGGACATGGGTGCTTAAGCCCCTGCCCTTTTTCAAAATTAATCGAAAGTGCCCCTATCAAACAAATAATGGTAATATTCTTTTCAATAAAACAAAATGCATTTGATTAGAATTAACATGACAATGTGTACAAAACTAAAGTAGCCTAAATTCACGTTTATTTTTACGTTTCTGTCAGTCTGAGGTGCCGTTGCCATGACTCGTTGCTATGCTGATTTCACGCAGCCGCCATTTTGAAATCGAAAGTGAGGCTCAGGTGGGAAGAACCCCGGAAACTGTAAAGATAAACAACAATGCCTTGGACTACCAACCTGCTATATAGCCTATATAGTTTGTTCCTGCTTCTTTTTTTACTTTCTGAATTATAAAAATATATATATATTTTTATAAATGAATTTCACTGTTCAAGTCTAAAGTATGAAAGAAATGTATGCTAAATTTTAGAATAACGCATTTCTACATTAAACACAACAATACGCCGTCGCATTCACGACTCTCCTGTGATTAAAGGCGACACTTCCGGTTTTCTTCCCACCGGAGCCTCGCTTTCGAGTTCAAAATAACGGCTGCATGAAATCAGCGTAAAAGGTTGCGTCACTTGCGCGTCTTGCTTCGGACTCGACTGAAGGGGTCAGTCTCCGTTTTCGAGGGTCTAAAACTCCGGAGGACGGCAGGTGCGCGTAACCGTAGCAAAAGTTATGCGTTTTAAAACGAAAATGCACTAGTTTAAACGACTACGTAGGTATTTCACAGTCTGCTCGGGAACCGAACTGATGCGCTCGAGACACCATTTGAAAACTATCCTAGTTGTTCAAATGAATGAAGACCAGGCGCCACCTACAGGCCTATGATGTGAAGTGTAGGCTGACAACAACACGAAATGGTGATTTTTGATAATAGTACAGTACCGGTCAAAAATTTACACATTACAATTTTTTTTATGTTTTTTAAAGAAGCCTCTTATGCGCTTCAAGCCTGCATTTATTTGATTAAAAATACAGAAAACAATTATTACAATTTAAAATAATGGTTTTCTATTTTAATAAAGGCCTACTTAAAAATTATCACTTATTTCTGATGCAAAGCTGAATTTTCAGCATCATTACTAACCCGAACTTTAGTTTCACATGTTCCTTCAGAAATCATTCTAAAAGGCTGATTTATTATCAATGTTGGAAACAGTTGTGGTGCTCAATGTTTTTTTGGAACCTGTGATACTTTTTTCAGGGTTCATTGATGAATAAAAAGTTAAAAAGAACAGCATTTAATTAAAATAGAAATTATTTTGATGCTGTTCTTTTTGTAACTTTTAAACTCAGAATCCCGAAAAAAAGTATCAAAGGTTATAAGTACCCAATATTAAAATAGAAAACCATTATTTTAGATTGTAGTAATATTTCACAATATTACTGTTTTTTTTATTAAAAAAATGCAGCCTTGATGAGCATAAGATACTTCTTTCTAAAACATGTTTCAAAATTTTTGACCAGTACGTCGTGTGTGTGTGTGTGTGTGTAGCTGCAGCCTACATACATACATACATACATACAACAAATATGCATTCCCCTTTTTTACATTTGAGCCCCTGCCCTTGAGGAATTCTCTGCACGTCCCTGCTTAGAACAGTTTTGAGGACCTCTAGGCTCTATAGCGTTGTGGGAGGAGCACTTAGTCAGGAAATCAAGAATGGAGTCCTTTACTGGTACGTGTTGTAACGCGTTGTGTCAAGAGAGAAAGAAAATAGGGATAGCTCACAGCTGAGTTTATTAGGCCAGACAAACTCACGGATGCGATTGGCATCTCACAACAACTCGCGCTTTATTTCCCCAATCGAACTCGGGCAACTGTCTGTCCCACGCTCCACCGTCCACAGCGTTACCCAACAAACAAAACAAGATAAAAAATTGCACCAAACAGAAATTATCCGCATACATAGGGGATTCGAGGTGCACGCACATTCCCTACACGCAGAGTGCCGACGATTAAACAGAGCGCGCGCAGCTCTTAAAGGGGCCACACCTTATTTCCACTCGTTACAGTGTTTAAAGTATAATGATGTAGAATGAAAAACCAAAGTCAGTGCACAGCATTATGACAAAAGTGTCTTCACACTCTCATTCATCCACAGCAAAGTGACTCTGTCTGTCTTGGCTAAATGCAGACAATAGCTACCATGACGCCTACAGTCTGTCTGTCTGTCTGTCAGTCAGTCTGTCTGTCTGTAGGCATCATGGTAGCAATTGTCTGCATTTAGCCAAGACTTCTAGATGGTAGGGAATTGTGAGGCTATGACAATCTTGACATCATCCTCACAGAGCAGGTTTCAACGTGTTTTTGTCCTGGCCATGTTCTGAAGCAAATTCCCTCATTTCTGGAGTGACTGATGCAAGGAAATGGAAGACTGGTCATAAATTAACTAGGAAGACTATTTCACTATTCACAGACCAGGCTGCTTCAGAGTTTAGGCTACAGCTCGTGTGCTCGAGAGGTTACAGCCTGTTTTTTTTGTTTTTTACTACAGTCTATGGGTTACAGTCAGACCCTCTTGAGAGAGAATTAACGCCACAGAAGGTTCTTCGCCCCTCCTTCTCTTCTTACTGGCACTCTGTGTGGCAGCGATACTTCACAACATCGTTTATCTTTCCAACGAAGATCAATGGGAGGACACATACATTCACCGAGGATGTTGAGCGGTAAGTTATTCTACATTTGTAAATAACGCAATCTAAACGATTAAATTACAGTCAGCAAAAAAAAGCCAATTGTTCTCTCGACGACCTCTATCCTCCACTCGTTGCTATCAGTTTTGAAACAGTTCTTCATCGCGGTCATGTGACACGTTCAAGACTTTCTTTAATAATAAGTCACGTCTTGTTTAGTAATTACTCAGCGACCACTGTAAGGCGATTAGGTAAAAATGTATCTTAGTTACTTTCACGTGCCCATTTTAAATGCCAATGATAGTAAATGCATTACGGACTGAGCGTTTATTTTAAGAATGATCACGCGGTGGTGAGCAACAAATATAAACGTGGACTTTTAGGTCTACTGTAGGCCTATTTACTTTATAGTTTACTTTAAAGCTATAATACGATGAATCCCTAACTAAACGTCACCTAACATGTCTAGCTATTTTAGATTTTTTAGGTTTAATGTGAGGTGGGATGGAAGAGATTGCATTTTCAAAAAGTTCACATTGTTTAAAACAATTAGCCTACTTTGTTAGATATTAAACCACAACCAAACATTACAATTTCAACTATTTCCTCTGTACAAAGTTAGAAAAGAGTGTGAGTGAGAAGATACACACGTAAACTGTAGCCT
Organism: Meda fulgida; assembly: GCA_030578275.1. NCBI lineage: Eukaryota > Metazoa > Chordata > Actinopteri > Cypriniformes > Leuciscidae > Meda > Meda fulgida. The sequence continues at coordinate 10,231,408 of CM060624.1, read as the reverse complement.
ATTGTTGTCTGTAAACAAAAACAAAAAGAAAGAACAGGAATTAACATCTGTTCCCTTATCAGTTGGTAAGCAAATGATTGGTTCTTTTCATAATTACTGTGTAAATTCATATACATATAGTATACATTATGTCAGTAGTGGCAACAAGTAACTTTTTGGGGGGGGGGGTGAGAGTCACTTCGAGTCATTCCATCAATTCCGTGCCTCTATTTTTGTTGGTGAAATAGACAATTTTAACATTATTTGGTCATGCTATGGAATTTTCATTTTTTCTGTCCCTAGCCTTTACAGAAATATTACACTTAAACACTTTAGATTTACATTTTTTTTACATTTAAAAAAATTGTTATTTGAACAATTACACCTTCTTGAGCCATCAATATGGCAATATTTGATTTTTATTAATTATTTAGAATTCCAAGTACCACAGAAGTGCTCGTCCCCACTGTCATGTACAGATGGACAATGCTTTATTTTGAGGTCAATAACAGGTTTTTACACTATTTAAAATACAATAATATATACATAACTATCAAATACATTATGTAAATGATATAAAAAACAAAACAAAATGCAGACTAAATATTATTAAATTTATAATGAAAGTAGTGGTCCCCTGGAGTCAATGGTGTTACCGTTAAACAAAAATCTCTTATTTTGAAATAAAAATCACACTGATACATCCAGAGTAAATCCTCTGTCTCTTTTCAGTTATCAGAAATTTTCTCATTTATCTCATGATTTCATATGAAGCTTTTAGTTTAAGTCACTGGTATGACCTACTTTATTGTTAGGTAATTGTAAAAAAAACGAGAATACAAATGGATTAAACTACTTAATTTAGTTAGAATACCATGATTTACAACATGTGGTTTGATACTATGCAGCAGCCATTTTGTAAAATGAAATTTTCATGGAAATAGTCACAGTGTTACGGTCACTGGTGTCACCTTTCTTATGGGTAACACCAGTGACTCCCATTTATAGATAAACTTTATTCAAAGCTATTCATTTAGATGATATGCCAAATGTAACAATTTAGTATCATCTACTTAATTATGGTTGAAGAATAATGATCTTTGGTATTATGCAGTCATTGGTGATTCATTGTGTCACTGGTGTTACTGTCTTAAAATACAATATACATTGTATATAATATACAATATATACAAAATACATTAAATACAATGTCACATGTGACATGATAATAATTTTACATCCATTTAATTCTGCTACACTTAAAAGTTAAGATTTAAAATATTGCATCATTACTTGATTTTAACTGGTTTTCAAATATTTTCATTGTTATAGCAAATACATGGTTGCGCAAACGAACTAACCTCATTCAAGCACACTTTTAACAAACCTGATTAAAATAAATAAAACATAATCTCCTTATTTGTTGTATTATTATTATTTTTTGGTAACTGACTACATGTGCTGAAAAAAATGTGAAATTATATTTCATAAAAACATTTAAAATTGCCAAAGAAGTAAGGTAACACAGTGACAAAAAAAGGTACATGCGGTCTTTAAATAAATGCACAAAAAATATAAAAAAATCATTAAGCTGTCATTTATGCATATTCATAAAGTCAAAGGGTAGTCTAATAATGTGGTGTAAGTTTAAATATTAGAAAAAGAAATACATTTTAAGACATCTTGCCATACCGAGAGTGGACGTTTCTGTAGAATGACAACTAGTTATATAAAAGCCTTTTTTTTTATATATTATATGGTCTAAAATCTCCAATGTTGGTTACTAGATATACCTGTTTTCTGGTCAAATATTTGCTCAACACTTACCTAATATATTACCTAACACCATAAAATAATTCCTTTCATTGCAATATTCTTGTTCTGCTGTGTCTGCTATTCTAGGAAGTTTTGTTAACCAGACTTCATTAGTAGCCCTTGTGTATTTCATGCTTGTCTTCACAGGGATTAACCCATGAGACTCTCAAAGGCCAAGCATGAACCAGGGGAGCGGTGCTTGCTTGTGGACCCCAGTGCCACAGCACTCTCCTGCACCATCTGATCGTTACAAGCATGCTTCTTGTGCCCACAGAGGATATGTTTACTTACTAGGTGGTAGAGAAAAATGCTCACTGAGAGATTTCTGGAAATATAATGTGGGTATGTTGTTATTTATCTGTCTGTCTGCTGCTTTGGACACTTGCACTTGTTATTGCACAGTATATGGTTCCTGAAGCATTGACTGATTATAATTCAGGGGAAATGTCTATATTTTTAGTGTGTAATGAGTGGACCGAGCTTCCTTGTATTAGTGAAGAAGCACCTGAAGAACTGCAGGAGCACACCATGGTGGCACATCAGGTAATTATAAATTAATTTATTAATAATAACAAACTCACAGTTGGGGATTGGGATTTCAGCAGTTATGAGGAGCAATGTGGCGTTGTAAAATTTACATTTTCATATATTTACATAGATTTCATTTTTCATATAATATATTTCTTATAATCATATAATTATTTCCACTTTTTCTTCTAAGGAATTTCTCTATGTCTTCGGAGGAATGCAAGATTCATCGTATACTAACTCAAAAATTCCTTTTTGGGTGTTTGATATAGGTATTTTTTATTGCATATTCAGTGGGGTCCACTAGAAAATTCATAAATTCATTCAAGTGGAATTTTACTACAATTTTATGACAAATTATAAGCATAACAATCTAAGATAAAAATGTAATAGGTCAAAATTAATCTGAATTTCAGATTTTTTTTTTTTTGTCCCCTTTTGCTTTACTGACAGCAACACTTGAGTTGCATTAATGCAGATTTTGTTTTACCACAGCAATATGTCACTTTGTTGTTCACCTCTTCAGTTTCATATTCTCTGCAGTTAAAGAGTGCTGGATCAACTGGACAACAGGGAGGGAAAATGTACAGGTAAACATCTTTGATTTTACAAGACTTACAGCTGAAACACTTGATAGTCCATTTATTATAGTAAACTGTTTCTGCAGGGAGTGACACCAGCAAACAGAAAAGGGCACAGTGTTGTCATCTTTGGGTCATTTATGTATGTCTATGGTGGATACATTGATATAAGAGGATCAACAAAAGAATTCTGGAAATTTGATTTTGGTGAGTGTTGTTACATATTTATACTTTTTGTTAAGCAAGTATCTCCTAAGACTGAATATTTACTGTTATCCACCTGAGGGATGATTTTTGTAATTTACATATAGCTGAATGACCTTTCCAAACTAATTATATTTCCTACATGTTAGATTCCAGGATGTGGTCACTACTAAGCAGTGCACAAGGTGGACCTGGTCCCAGACATGGTCACTCAGCTATGACACACCAGGACTGCATGTACCTCTTCGGTGGCTTGCAGGGTCTTAGGGAACAGAAGGACCTGTGGAGCTGGAATTTTGCCAGTCAAAACTGGAGCCGCATCAATTTCCAGTGAGTTTCTTTATTAACATCCATCGTTCTTTAGTTCTGTCTGTCTGTCTATCTAAATTCCCTGGCTTGATGATCACAACTGATTCTCAGTAAAATTGTCATACTCTTCTAAACATTATTTCATCATGTGAGCGGTCACATGCAAAATGATCCATTCAATTAAATTGTGTCAAAAAAAGCTCAGTGTGATACACAATAGCATTAATCTATACCAAACTGACATACTTGTATAGTAAGCAGTCAGTGTCAACAAAAAAGTTGTAAAATTTGTATGTATCGAACATTACCAGGAATATACTGCCATGGTGAAAAAAAAATCTAAACATTTTGACCTGTACAACTCACACTATGACAAAAGTTTTGGTGGCATTGGCCAATTTACTGACATATTTTGGAAGAGTTACTACATTTTGCAGACATGCAATAGAGTTGTGATGTCCCATAAAACAGTTGTGCAATTGCACTTACAGTTTACAGAATGTAAGTTCTGTTTAAAAAAAAAAGATCAGAATCAGCTAATCAGAAGCATCTAAACACATATGTCTTACTCTGCAGTTCAGGTCCCTCCAGGCTGGTTGGTCACTCTGCTGTATTGTTTAAAGACAGCATGCTCATCTTTGGTGGAGGGGAAACCCAGAGTTCCCCTCAGAACAGCTTGTGGAGGTTCAACCTGAAGACAGAGACCTGGAAGAAGCTTGCATTATTGCCTGGATCTGCCTCTCTGTGCCTGACCCATCACTGCAGCATTGGCCTAGGCCAGAGTTTCCAGCCAACAGCACCAAACAACATCATTTTCAGGGAAATACCCGACTCTCACAGCATCAATAACAAGCTGAGACCATTTAAGAACAAGTGCCAACCGTCCCGCAGCACAATGCAAGAGCCCTGTATTGAGCTCCAGACTTTCTACATGGACAATAAGAAGTGTTTACCAGATTTGAGTACTGCACTGAAAGACGCTAAGCTAAAAGAAAGCTGTCTCACCTTTGAGAATCAGGAGGCTGTTCGCAAGAAGGGGAATAATGGTGACCTGACAGAGGAAAACGAGGACGCCATGTTTCTCCATATGCCTGACTTGCTGTTAGTCCTGGGTGGTAAACCTCTACAAGGACAGCATATGATTTCAGTGTGGCATATGACAGTGGCATAAATCTGATGTTTTCAATGCATAATACTTTCTCTGTGAGAAAAGAAAAGGCATTAGCAACAATACCCATATCCTTGTGGGAGAACGTTTGCATTAATTCAGTCATGTAAAAAAACTCTTTACAGCGTCTGTAATTATTACCTTGAAGGTGAAGTTTGTCCTTTTGTATGGCACAATGCTTTCTCCTACCAACTGAATGTGTATAGACAATAATCGACAACTATAAGTTAGATATTTCTCGATTGTGATTCACATTTACTCTGAAAAACCACCAATTGGGGCTTTTAACTTCCACAGAATGTGTCATTTCTGTAAGCAAGCAAACACATTTTATTTATATAGCACTTTTCCAAACAAATCAATGCAGTTCAAAGTGCTTTACAGGCACAAAAATGAAAAGAAAATTCAAATACAGGTTAAATACAAAAATAAAATAAAAATGTATGAGGATTTATTAAAATGATGAAACAACATTTAAATTACAAGCATTGTAAAATATTATAGGAAGGCCAGACTAAATAGATATGCTTTTAATTTAGACTTAAAACTATTTATATTTTCAGCACGTCTTAGTTCTCCTGGAAGGTTATTCCAAAGACGAGGAGCGTAGCGGCTAAAAGCAGCGTCACCAAATCTTTTAGTTCTACTGTGGTACTGTTAAAAGTAAAGAATCCGATGATCTGAGAGTCCTTACAGGTTCATATACTGTAAGCATTTTTAAAAGATAGTCTGGGGCAAGTCCATGCTGTGCCTTATAAACTAATAAAAGGTTTTTAAAACCAACACGAAATCTAACAGGTAACCAATCTAGTGATTTTAGTATAAGTGTAATGTGATCTCTCTTCTTGGTCTTTATTAATACTCGAGCAGCAGGATTTTGTATTAATTGTAGTTGATTCAATTTAGTCTTTGGTGGACCAGACAGGAGGGCATTACAATAGTCAATTCTTCTAGTTATAAATGTATGCATTCATTTTTCTGTATTGCGCAGAGAGAGTAATGGTCTTATTTTAGCAATTTTCTTCAAATGATAAAATGCTATTTTAGTAATATTACATGCGCTTTAAAATCAGAATCAAAAACAACGCCTACATTTTTTGCCACTTTGCGTGGGTTTAACCCCATGATATTTTGTTTTGGGGTTAATTTTTCTCTCTGTGCTTTTGATCCAATTATCAAAACTTCTGTTTTGTCTTTGTTGAGTTGTAAGAAATTTTGTGATATCCAGTCATTTATGTCTTGGATACAATTTGCAAGTGAATCAATTTGCCCAGTATCTTCCGGAGATACGGCTACATTTAACTGTGTATCATCAGCATAACTATGAAAAGTAAGAACTACATTGGTTAACCTTATTATTTTACTGTGTGTCAAAGTTTTATGTGAAAGAATCTTAACTAAATCAAAACTGCTGATTTGAATTTTATTATATGATAGTAATCAATCCAAACATTGTCAGATTTTGTAATGTTTTCTGTGTGTTTTTTAAGATCCACTATTATTGCTGGCAGAACAGTAGCATCATGCAACCTTTGCACATTTATTTTCTTGCCTTCACATTGTTTCAAGATGGCTGCACTTAAATGATTTAATAAGTAATGCATTACACGAGTAATGTGGAATCCATTCTCAACAATTAACATTTGTTACAGCAGTAGTTATGTTATCATGTCATCTTTTTTTTTAGGTTTAAAAAGGTTTAAAAACATATTCCTATAGAAAATAAATCTGTAGCATGTTTGTATTAAATAAACTATATGCTAGGTAAAATGTTTTAAAAAAGTTATATATTCAAAAAATATATAAATTATGCATATATAGTACATAGTATATAGCCAAACCAAAATTTATTCAGATACCTTCAACATTTCTCACATTATCACAGTTTATTCACTATAGTTTAGAAAATGGTAATACAATATGAAAAGAACGCAGAGTTATCAAATCAGTTGATATTCCACTGGTTTTGGCCATCCTTCTGTTAGACTGTCTCACAAATGAATGAGGTTGAATAGCTGTCAGCTGTTAAATTTAAGTACACAATTAGATAATACCAATATAGGTCAACAAATTACCCAGCAATGCTTAATTTTGTTCAGTATGTGGTGTAAAAAGGTCGCATTAGCAATTAAAGAAAAACAATTTAGCAAAACATGGTCTAGACTAAAGTGTCTGAATAATTTTTGGTCCCAATTTTTATTTTATTTTACTGGTAGTCCACTGTATGAATAATGTTTGAGTATAATATGCCACAGTTTACTTTATTTTGCCATCCTAACTTACATAAATGAACTATAGTGTCCTGCACCCACTAGTAAAAAAGTATACAAAATTAAATCTGGTGTCTTAATAATTTTTGGTTTGACTGTATATATATAATAAATATCATACCAATTATAATATATTATAAATTGACCTGTACATACATTTCTACCTGCATGTAGTATTTATTACCACTTGAGGGCGACAAACTGCCAGTCACACCATAAAAAAATTCAACAAATGTACAAATCAAACTGATATTTAGCATATTCAACAATCACCTTAACTCTTGGGATTATTCAACACAGTATTTTTGTATATTGAGTATATTAGGCTATGTGATCAACATTCAATCAGCTAATTCTTATAAAATAAAATAAAAACAGATGTAGACCATCTCAGTATCCTTCATCCACAATATAAATGGATAATTTACAGTAATTTAAAGTAAATGGTATTCCATTATGAAAAATGTGACAATTCGAAGATATTTTCCCATTGCAAGTGACATCAAAGAACTGAACATAAGGACAATGTGTCATCTTTAAATAGTGTTGGGCTGCATTGTTGGGAATTAATTGTAATTGTTATATATTGGGACAAACCACATGGGTAAAAAGTTTTTTTATATGCTGATAATCCATATGAAGATGCCACTTAAGTCATTTTTACATGCATAAGTGGCACAGAAGTTATTCTGAAGTGGCACAAAGCCTGTATACTCCAGAAAAAAAGGTGTTTTTGTTGTTTATTTTTGAAGAGAGATGGCATCATACACAAGAATTACAAATGCAAAAGCAATGTTTTTTTTAAGTAATTACCTTTTCAAATACAGAAACCAGAACCATTAATTTAATAAATATTAAGTAGCCTACTAAATATGTAGCATACGCTATTCAATATGATACCTATGAATATTACATTATTTTATATGACAAAATTGTTAAAGATTTTCTCTGATAAAGTCAAAAACGCCGTTTTCAAATGTTTACGGATTAATGTAGACTAACGTTAGCCTACCGAGGTGCGCCTTGGCAATGTATCATGTATTTATTTAGTTGAAGCGATAGATGGCACCATATCACTTAAGAACAAAATTTAATATCGTAATCCCGCTCGTACTCGCACTACAAAAAGTCGATTAACACTGAAATAAACCGGTGTTAATTTGCCAAACAAAGCGACACTTGAGAGACATTTCTTAAAAAATGTCTCATGCCTTGCAAACGCGTCTCCATCATTTAGAAAGTGTATAATTTATAAATGGAATCTAAAATGAATGACAATTATAATCATCATCAAACCATAGGCTACAGGTGCTGCTTTAGGCTAATATTAAAAAAAAAAAAAAAAAAAAAAAAAAAACACTCGATGACCATAAACTGACTCCAAAAAGCAACAACTGCTTGTAGGCTACTTTAGATATTGTGCTTAAATGTAGCCTATTGTTCTGCAGTTTGAAAGAAAATATTTAAGTTAAGTTATGACAAACACTGCAGTCTTGAATATTGACATTAAAAAGGTTAATGTGTAAAAGGTTGTTATATAGCCTATCATTTGCAGATCCAGTGGTCATGCAGCACCGCTTATAGCGTAACCTGTTTTAATCTCTCGCGTCCAGTTGGCTGGGCGTCCCACGTGGTTTGAAGTATAAAAAAGTTTCAACGCGAGGTGCTTTAGTGTCGTGATTACACGAGAGAAAAGACTAAAGGACAACATCCCTCCTGAGGCTGAAGAAATACGAGAGAACATACACAATTCACAACACTATTACTGAGAGAAGAGGAGCACGAGCACTTGACACTCGGTGGAAAGACAAACAATTTTGTCTTCAAACAAGAAAGAGTTTTGACTACACTGAACTTTAAAGGAATACACGACTAGTAGCCGGTTTGTTTTGATTCTTCACACAAGTCAATTTGTCAGGTACCCCGGAGATGAGGAGTTCTCGCGCTTTTTAACTGGCGTCAATTAAGTCTGATATTTTTTGCGACTAGCCCTCATTATTAATCAGTGTGTTTACTGTGTTTACACTTTCTGTGAACGTCTCTCAAAAATGACCGCGAGCATGATGATGAATGGAGATCTGTCAAAGGAGGTTGTTGGAAGTACAACTCTGTCCTGTTTATAGATCAATTGAATTAATGAACTGATTTGTTTGTTGTATGGACACATTATTTAAGAAAATGAGTATGTACATCCTTTCTCTAACCTGTTTAATGGCTTGCATGCCCTCAGTTCAGTGTAGTCTGGGTGCTGAGACAGTATCTCAGGAGTCGCAGTGTGTCTCTTGTGGACTTGGGCACTCGGATGATTCGGGGCGAATGGACACGGACTTTCTGGAGGCGGTTAAAAGGCACATATTGAACCGACTGCAGATGAGAGAGAGACCAAATATCACTCATCCCATTCCCAAAGCTGCCATGGTAACGGCGCTGCGCAAACTTCACGCGGGTAAAGTTAGGGAGGACGGGAGGGTTGAAATTCCCAACTTGGATGGACATGCTGCCTACAACGAGGTGCAAGAAGAAACATCGGAAATAATCAGTTTCGCCGAGTCAGGTGTGTACAAGAAATAGCATGTTGCATGGCTAATTGATATTGTGTATTATTAGTATTATTATTAGTTATGAAATCATACGTAAGCATATTTTGGCATATACCTGAAACTTTCAACATGTCACTACAGCTACACTACAAGTACAAAGATTTCAATTCCTTGGCTGTAACTTAAATTTATGGAGGGAATTTATTTTAGAGTATGTAATCATCAATCACTAAACATGTTTACTGATCAAATAGGCTATTTCATTTACACATCGAATAGTTATCAATACTTTGTACCAAAAGTATTAGCAGTTAACTACATTTACTTACTATAGGGTTAGGGTAGGATTGGGGTTTGGTTTAGTTGCATGTAATTATGCCAAATTTATAGTTATTACTATAGTAAATACATGTAGCCAAACATGTGTAACAATAACACATTACAATAAAGTGTTACCATGGTGTTAGTACATGCCAGGGTGACCTCCTTGTCTGACTTTAGTAGCTGTTACATTCAGTGGGTCTGATCCTGTTCCAAAACCACTGCCTACTACCATCATAGGGAACATATTTTCCAGTTTCATGCATTGCACTATTTATGTGTAGTTGTAATCTATCTATCCATCTATCTATCTATCTATATTTAATAGATTAGATTTAATACATATAATAAAAAATAATAGATTTAATAATTATAATCACAGAATGCACACACATGCCTCTCTCTCTCTCTCTCTCTCTCTCTCTCTCTCTCTCTCTCTCTCTCTCTCTCTCTCTCTCTCTCTCTCTATATATATATATATATATATATATATAGGCATGTTTGTATGTGTGTATATGTGTGTGCATTCTGTGATTATAATTTAGCCAATACAAGATTTTCATGACAAAGTTCTTGCAGTGATGCAGTAAATTACAGTACTGAATATTACTGAATTGCTTTAAACATGTGTTGCAATTTTGCTACTGTGGGTCTTCGAGGGTTAATGAGACATGCATCTTTGATCTAATATTTGTATGATTATGTAACTGGAGCAATTAGAATACATGACCCTCTCTTAACATACAATTAGATATGCTGACAGAAAATAATTAGTAGTTTGTCAAATGATGACCTTTGCTAGGTGGGTGTTGAGGTAATTAAAATCCTGGATCATCTTCGGGAACGCCAAAAGAGCATAAAAAACATGGCAATCAAAGTATTACAGATAATTTGTTAATAAGAGGTTAAGAACGTGTCCACGCCTTTTGCCTTATTAACAGACAATATAGCAATACAAAACGTTTTAAAATGAATAAAACTAATGCCTTTGTATTTACTTCAAAGGAATTTATACTACTTAAATAAGAGGTCCCATGGTCATAGATAACCTGGAAATTTGAGGTAATTATATAATGGTCTGAAAAGTAATGGAAATATAATGTATGTATATTCAATTACTTTTAAAAACACTTATGCAGCAAGTAAACCTGTCTGAACACCTGAATAAGTCATGGAAATTCATTGGTCAAAAGGAATGGGAACCCTGTTACTAGCATAGTTACCCATTAGTTCCAGAGCAAAGTGATGAAGCTCTGGTATTCATTTTTTGAACAAGTTCATCTATTATAGATCTGCGGTTCAGCTCAATTTACGAGACAATGTATGGAGCGTGAACAGTGTTAAAAAACATGGATAACATTTTGCACATTAAGTTCTGTAAATTAGCATGAACAAAATGATATTATAGAAGCAGATTTTTATATAGATAATCGTAATCTGTCATCATTATTTGGAAGGATAATTGATATGTAAATATTTTATAATTTTTTCCAATATCTCGGTTTGATGCACATTCAAGCTTGTAAAACTGCACACAGTTCTCTCACACTGCAGCACAATTAGCTTGGACATTATCCGGACTTCTTGCTCCAATAAGAATGATCTGAACACACTCATGACAGCGCAACAAAAGAAGGCAATTATTGAGCGAGTACTGTGCGTTCTTGCTAAACCCAATATGCCAGCATTGGGAACAAAAACAACAAAAGAAATCACTCAGAATAATGCATGAGACATTTGAGTCGTTGTGGGTGACAGAGGCTGGGGTGGGGGGATAGCCTTCTTATATCCTACTCTGAAAATGAATTTCAAATATCAAAGCTCTATCAGGCATCTTTTCAGTGTCTCCTATTATTCACAACACCTTTGAACCACTGAGCAGCAATGCATCATGAAACTGGCTCTCCGAACCCCCATCTGTCTCAAGGCCAGCTGGCACTAACCCCTCAAGTGAAGGCTGCCAGCCAGGGCATAGCATTAGGACAACCCTAGATCTATTCTGCTCAGAGGTACAAAAAGAGGAATTTGTGAGGTGTGCAATGTGCAAATCACTGCAGCTGCAGGCAATTGTGCTGCCTCACGTGTTGCATGCTCTTCCCTGCTGTTATGCGCTATGATGGCAAGCCAGAAGGTGGCTCCTATCCCACTCCATGCTTTAGAAGAGCAATAAGAAGAGGACTGCCAAGGTACAGGAGAGGACGGCTGCCAATTTCAGGTCTCTATTGACACTGTCCTATGGGCCATTTCAGAAGTATTTGGTGTCCCGTAGCCACAGAAGCGGAGCGGTAGATGCCCGCTTCTCATTTGTCAGCGTAACCATTCGGACTCGCTGAACTCTTCAGGACCAGTTCAACACGGGGTATTAAGACTTCATTATTAGACATTATTCAGTGTGGCACAGTGTCCATAAGGTCAAAGAGCCAAATTGATCTCTTTAGAAAATCTTTGTTTTTTGACATTTGATCCAAGCAGGGAAATTAGAGCCTGTAGTGCTAACTGATTGGCAGACAGTCAAAATCTAATCAGGCAGCATGCCATGGCCTTGATCTTATTGATCTTCAACAAGCAGTTCAAATTAAGCATTTAAAGCACGAGATTAATCTTCAGTGAAACACAGAAACAAACATCCATTTTCTCAAAAGTACAGTTGCCCGTGCTTATTTTGACAGTATTCTGCATGCTTGGTGTCTTGTAGGCTATTGGTTTTTGAGCTTAATTGATTAATAAACATATTGTTAAGTTAAGAAATGACTCCAAATCTAGAGTGAAATTATTTTTTATCTACCAATGAAAAGCGTTTTACAATCAGAAATAACTGCATGAAATGTGAAATGCATTGCTGAAATGAATATTTGTCATGCTGACTGATTAGATAACTTTTTACCTGGTCTGCCAATCAACTAGCTCAGAGAAGATAAAAGTTAAACACAGACAGTGAACCACAGGATGCAGAAGAAGCAAGCATACTGAAACTTAAAAAATATTTTAAATGTTTTGAAATTAACAGCTGAATCATTAATTTCCTTAAAACATAACTAATTAAAAATATTAAATAATTGTTATGTTTTGACAGTTTTTATTTAATTAAAAGTTATTTGATGCAAAGGCAAAGATGTCAATGTGATGAAAGAATTCTGATCTAGGTAAGTGTTGCTATTGATGGAGAGAAAGTATACCACAAAACATACTGCATCTTGTCTCCCTTTTCGCATCCCTTTTCGCATTGCCATGGAGAGTGCAAAGTGGACAAAGCCTTGCCCTGTTAAATTCAGTTTTAGCAGGAGCTGTTGAGGCAGGTTCTGAAACACTTGAGCACATGGCCATACAAGTATATTTGTATCCAGGGGGCTTATAAAGGCAGGTAACAAGGTGAAATGGTGAAGTAATCAATTCAGTGAATGTGTTCCCTATCATCATAGAACATACTTGTTCACACCTGACACCTCTCCAGGGCTTGATTCTCTGTCACTGATCAACTTTGACTGTGTGCCTGCACTGTGGGATATAAACGAACCTTGACAGCCCTGTTCAAAAAATATAAATTTATATATAAAAATATATGTGTGTTTTGGATTTTTTAAGTTTTTCTTTACAAACTTGGTTAGGGTTTATCAGAAATGTTGACAGCTAGAATAACTATTATAACACTTTTACTGGAAATTTAAGCCATACAGTATTGTGTGATAAAATGATTACTGATTAGTTTGTAGTTTTTAAAACATTTTCAAGACATTTTTTTTAATGTTCTGAAAAGCAGGGTGAGCCAAGTGCATGTAAAGCCACTGCTACTGTATGTGAGATCAAGCTATGAAATGAAGAAGCCATCCTTTGTGGCAAGTTGTTGACATTAAACCAAACTAATCTGTTTGCAAACACGGTTGTTTTACTATTTCAAAACGTGCCAAACAGCTCTGGCATTCAAATCAGGATTACGGAGAACATGATTCATGTGCAGCTTTCAATATATCTAGATTTCCCTAATTGTATTGGGTGGTCAAATAAATCTTTGAAATCAAATTATATATGTATATGTATATATATATATATATATATATATATATATATATATATATATATATATATATACACACACACACACATAAATTAACTCTTGCATCTTGGACTACACAATTCACTAGTGGCCAGTGTCATGTAAATGCCTCATAATGCGTCTCATTTGAAGGGCACATGCTGCCACAGAACTCTCCTAATACCTTTCACAGAGCATTGTGTTGTCAGTATCTGAGGCTCCAGAAGCTCTGGGTTTTCACAGTTCTCCCTCTGAACTCAATGAACCCCCTGGGGCAAGGCCTACGTCCGACAACCCCCATCCTTTCACCCGGTCCAGCATCTTCAGCCCAAACTATGAGGCCAATTGGACTTGGGCCCAGACCTGTGGCATCTAGTAAATCTTGACAAGTTGGGTGGTTTATGTCATTTAATGTGGCTAAGGAGAGGTAGTCATCAGCAGTATCACAACCTGTTTTTGCTATATTTCAACCTGACAAAAGGCATAAACAAGATTGGAACCACCATTAACAAACTTCTTTGGTCTCTTACAGATGAGGTGACTACATCTAAGTCCAGCCTGTACTTCCTGATCTCCAATGAGGGGAATCAGAACCTCTACGTCTTGCAGGCACACCTGTGGCTGTACTTCAAGCTGTTGCCAGGTGCCCAGGAAAAGGGACTGCGACGGAAAGTGACAGTGAGAGTGCACTACTATGAGCCCGGTGGGCAGAACATGCACTGGCCCGTGATGGAAAAACGTGTGGAGTTGAAACGCAGTGGTTGGCACACCTTCCCTGTGTCCGAGGCTGTAAGAGAAATGCTGGCGAAAGGGGGTCGCCGTCAGGACCTTGACATCCACTGCGAGGGGTGCGAAGCTGCCAACGTTTTGCCCATCCTGGTGGACCCGAGCGACCCCTCACACAGACCCTTTCTGGTGGTTCGTGCCCAGCAGGCAGAAGGGAAGCACCGTATCCGAAAGCGAGGCCTTGAGTGTGACGGCAACAATGGTGGTTTGTGTTGCCGACAGCAGTTTTACATTGACTTCCGGCTCATTGGCTGGAACGACTGGATCATCGCGCCAGCAGGGTACTATGGGAACTACTGTGAAGGCAGCTGCCCAGCTTACATGGCAGGTGTTCCGGGCTCTGCCTCGTCGTTTCACACGGCAGTGGTTAACCAGTACCGCATGAGAGGCATGAGTCCTGGATCGGTCAACTCCTGCTGCATACCTACCAAACTCAGCACCATGTCCATGCTATACTTCGATGATGAGTACAACATCGTCAAGCGCGACGTGCCTAACATGATCGTGGAGGAGTGTGGCTGTGCCTGAACAAAATCAATGTTAGGACATGTTACGAAAGCAGTGACAGTCATATTTATGGTCTTTCTGAACCACATGCATATAGATTGTGTTAATATTTGTGCACTCACAAAGTACAATCACGCACATGTGTGTGTGTGTGTGTGCATCAAGTAGTAGATCATCAGATGTATGACAGGTGGGTCCTTCTAATGAACAAAAAGGCTTTGGGATGATAAGGGAAATGGAACAACAACCTGTTTTTTCTCTAGTTTGCCATTTCTAGACATAAAAAAAATTGGCTCAATACTTTCCTCTCCAACTGCAAAAAGGAGACAAACTGGTGTCACACTTTGATACAAGTACTTAGAAACTGTTTTACAAGCACTGGCATATCTCAATGTCCCTTCTACTTCAGAACACCAGCACTTCAACAGCTTGTTTAAGACTATGACAAATCATTCCAGCTGAGGGGGAGATTTCAAAATCAGTGCATGTCATCATCCCAGTCGTTCTCAGAGGCATTCCCTTAGCAATGACTCTAGTTGTCTGCGGCAGTGTTAAACCATTGCGAGGCTTCTACTCAAACTGCAAACACCTCTGGACAAGATCATCTTGAAACTACTTCTGCTGTTCTAATAATGTGTGCACGTCTCGACTGCATAACTAGGTCTTGAGGTCTAACCGGTACAGCACAAACTTAACCGCTTCCTTCATCTGCACAGTTCTGTGACTGACAAACGCTTGCAGCGGTGTGCATTCCGCGGAGCCGCTTCCATTCTGTCCAGCTGGTTTACAGGGAGTACAGCACTTGCGAAAACTCTCGAAATGCACAATTTAAAGCACTTGCATAATGCAAAGCCTTCAAAAGGGTATAAAGAGGTGGACCTACCCTTGCCCATAGTCCTTTTAATATAAAGTGCCGCACGAACTATGCAATGTATTGTAATCCTGAACTATGTCAAACTGAATTCTTCTTTCTGCTTGTCTTTAAATCTTTATCAATACTTGAAATGTGATCTTTCGCTTGCTTTCCAAAGCGGATGATTGTTACGATGTTTGCACTGAAAAGTTGCGGGATTAGTAAAAAAAAGAAAATTGCCATTGAAAATGTTATTTTTATAGTAAAACTGAGTTTTGTGAAAAATGTATTGTACCTAATTAATTGTACCAAAGAAGCCAATATTTTAGCTATTATAATAAGGTGGCAAGGCCATTCCAATATTTGTAAAATAATTATTGACAAGAGGCCTAATAATCAGGGTACAACATTATGGATTCCATTTGTAGCTCTGTCTAATTTTTTATACTATGTACAGCAAACCGATGAAACAATCTCTTCCTTGTCTTTAATTTTCCAGTCTTCTATTTAATAAGAGTTATTTCTTAGCTGTTGTTACAAAGTCATTTAGTTAAACGGATGTCATCTCTGTACAGATTATGTAAAATAAAAATATTCTTTCTTAATTTTGTAACTTTAAAATAAATTCTTACTTTGCATCCTTGTGAACAAGTTGCTTTTAACAGCGTATCAAAACTACAATACAGATTGTTCATTGACAGTCTGACTGCAGCATGCATTTAAAATAATTATACCCCCACAAAAAAAAGTTTGTCTGCACATAATTACAAGACATGAGTCATGCAACTGCTGAAGTTCTGCAAGAGCGCTTCGTTAACATAATTAGAGGAACACATTGCCTTAACTTAAACCACTCACTGAGATATCGATCAACAAATTGAGATCAGTATATACTTGTATATATACACCACTTAACACTTTGCACATAAATGTAACGCTCCATGGTTTCAATATTTGCCATTCTTAATACATTCTTGGCTCAGAGTCAAGAGGGCTTTCACTGCACAACATGTAGGCACAGAGACTGATTACATCAGAGTGGATCCCTGAAAGCACTATCAACAAGTACTGCCTTTTCTGAGCCCTACAGGTATAAATGCAAAATATGCGGCACTAAAAGAACCTTAGGCAAACAGAGAGACCAGACCAGCACACCTACCAACGGTCAGGGCGTTTCAGCCAAACCCTGGTACAACACTACAAAACAACAAGCACTTTCCAAAACATACCACATAACCCAAGTCAGATAATTACCTGAAGTGTACATGTCTTTCATCTGTCAAGAGAGGCAGATAAAGTGGTGTGAAAAATGACTTGTTTGTAGAAGTCCTCAAAATGACAGCACAAGATATGAGTCACCTACATGTAAAAAAAAAAGAAATATTTCACTTTTAGTTTCTAAGTTATGGAGGTTGGAATGTGTTGATATGTATTTATTTGTGTAGGTGGGTGTTCGGCGTGAGAAAAGTAAGAGAGACGTTCGGAGAGAAGGAGCAGCAGGTAGAGAGGTACAGGCAGAGCTGTCCCGTCATGTAGCGGAGTGTTAACGGTGCCGCTATGACTGCTGGAATGTTAATGACACTATAGCTACGCTGCAGGCAAACTCATGAAGCCACACACACGTTAAGAAAAAAACACCTCAAACCATCTCACATGACAAAACACATACAATACAATCTGTACACAACATCTGAGGTTAACAGGTGTTAAGAGATTTATGGGGGCTAAATTGAATGTAAAACAACATATAGACACATACTTGCCATAATTTGTCATTAAAATGGTCATTTATATGGGTAAAATGCTTAGAATTTCATAAGCAAACAAGTGCAGTTCCTATAACAGTGTTTCTGTGTTAATAAATTGCATGATTATTTCAAACAAAACAAAAGTTTTTTAAACATGAAATGTACATAACATATTACAGTAAAGACTTAAAAAATAACTGCTGTTTTTTGAACATTAAAGAATCATAAAAAACACAACTGTTTGATAACATTCAACATTGATAATAATAAGCAATTTTACTTGAGATCCAAATGAGTATATTAGAATGATTTCTGTTTTTAGATTTTTTGATTCTGATTGTCTTCATGTGACACTGAAGACTGGAGTAATGACTGCTGAAAATTCAGCTTTACCATCAGACATTACATTTTAAAATATATTAAATAATACATTCACAATAGTGCTGCTTTTACTGTATTTTTGATTAAATTAATGTGCCTCATAAATAAGAGACTTCTAAAAACATTTTAAAATCTCACCGACTGTAAACTTTTGAATGGTAGTGAGCATGAGTAACTGACTCAGCTGTATAAATCTATCAAGAATTTCCCTGCTTTTCTGCCTTTTTATTTTTTCACAAAAAAAAAAAAAATTGGAAAAACATGCAATTTATTGTCACAGAAATTTTGACCCTAGAATTGACCTGCACAAGGCCTGTGAACACTTCGAGAGGGATTACAGACCAGAGTAAAAAAGCTTGAGAACTTGCAAGCATACTTGAGTGGCCCAATGAGAAGAAGGTTCATTAATCCAACATCTGCACACTTATGCTACTTCAAACATTTAACCGAACAAAATAAACCAAAAAGTTTAACTTGTAAGCGCAAATCTAAATCTAAAATGAATAATCAAAGATCATTCCCAACTGCCATGTTCGAAGGAAGCACCTTTTACTCTGCAAGGAAACAACCTAAGGTTTGTCACTCTCCACCTCCCTCCTCCCCTCCACATTGACCCCTTGACTTCCTGAGCACTAGCGTACATTCAAGCCAACAAAGCTTCTATTTGTGCCATGGTTCTACCTAGTACCGACTGGGGGATCAGGGATCAATGAGGGTCACCTCTATAGGGAACCTAGGAGAGAGTCACCACTGTGAAAGAGCTGATAGTACAGTGTATGGCATAAAAAGGGCAACTAAACACTGAAAGCCCACAGTCAACCACCCCTAACCTTCTGTATGGCATTCAAAACTCATTTAATATCCATCATAGCCAAACACGATGTTGATGTTGGCTTTGATCTGGCCATTGGCTGAGCTAAATGAAGCTGCTTTGTGGCAGTGTTCTGAAGGATAGGATTATTTTAACCTTTGGAGAACGGAAGGCAGAAAGAAGACTTGTACTTGTGAGTAATTCCCCGCGCGTATGCCACAGTTAAAAGGGGAGCTAAGAGCAAACAGCTGGCCTTTTGTTCAGCCAGGCAGAGTTTCTGCTCGCATTCATGTGACGTGGTGCATGCAAGGGCTGAAACCGCTGACGGTGATAGTGACAATGATGCGCACAAGTGAAACTGCTGCACAGCTCTGCCTTCAAGTTCACAGACAAAGGCCTGCGACTCTCTGATCTCACAACACAAGGGAAATATGGGGGAAAATAAGGGCATATTTGCATCGTCGAGCACACTGTGTGTTTGTGAGAGGGGGAATTCCATTGGAGGGGATTTCAGGTGTGGTTGTACATTCATCGCAGGCCACTTTAAAGGGAACCATCATGCCTGTGTGGCTCATCACAGCTGACTGAGGGCTCATTATTTTGCAGGTGCCTTATTGTTTCCATTGTTCAGCTTTTAGGGAATTTTTATGATTTGACCAAAACAGAGATGCTGACTGTGGGCGTCTCAAGATGCTGCCGTCTCCATCACGGATGGAAGAAAGAAGACCTTTGTGAGGAGAAACTGATGTCGGAAAAGACGTGAAAGAGAGAAGGGCAGTGGAAAGAGTAGCGGAATGTCGCTCTTGGGTGACACGCCTATTGGTTAAAAGGAAGCTAGAAACAAAGACACAAAGAGAGAAGGCAACCTGATCAGATGAAAAGACACACAGAGGCTTGACATGCTCTTCTACGCTAATGAATGTCGACAAAGTAATATATATTGAGGGAATGTTACACATGGAAGGGAATATTAGGCATCATATAATCAAAATGTGTCTGGAGACAATGTATAGGTCTGCAAAATTGGCCAGTGAGCTACAGCCGTGCACACTGCTTCTTTCCCATGGATGAAGCCTCATTAATAAAGGGCTGAGCTGTGAATTATAAATGAAACGTTGACTGACCTAAACTGAATGAATCCCTGAATCTTTAGCTCTCACACAGGACAGGTTACAGTGCATCCAAGATTGTCCTATATGTTGATTGAATAGGGCTGAAAGAATTTCATTAATTTGTCAGGTCAGTGCGGCACAAATAAAAATAAAAGGTGCATAAGGTGTCTAACATTTCAGTTAAATAAGTGTATTTTCAGGGCATTTAAAGTGCCCTTTTTTCTAGTTGGTAGCTGTAACAAGATAATACAACTGAATTCTAAAAAGAATAACATGTGAAATAATATTTTTTTTCTTCTTCAATAAATAGGCAAAATTTTCCTTTTTATTCAAGTAATCAAAATAAATAATCAACAGATTAATCAAATACCAAAATAATCATTAAACGCAGTCCTCTTAAAGAGACAGCAGCAAAGCAATATCATGTCTTTTAACATGTAGGAACAGTTACTGCCTGTTGGAGATATGAACAATGTTAAGAGAATGTTTATTTTTCACTGTTATCTGATTCAACACACAGTGATAAAACCAAAATGGGATGTTAATTGGAAAGCAGTGAGGGACCCAAGGACAGTACAGCATCAAAGAACAGAGAGCTGGACTTCTGCGGGACTAGATATCTGTCAGACTTTGGGCTTTCCCCTCGGGGGTACAACACAAGTCAAAGGCTACAGTTATCACCCGGTTCAAATGAATTTCACATAGCGCTGAGTCAAAGAGGGAATGAGAACCACACACAGCGTGCGGTTCTCCAATGCCTCTGATGATGCCTTGGCTCGAGATACCATCTTAATGTTTTCCACTCTCAAGGGCTGCTCTATGTGAGATTGAAAGCTTGCCCGTAATCTACCACAGAGGAAGCAAACAAAAGCCTCTGTTTTAATATGGATCCCATTGAGTGATTTAATGTAAATACTTTGATTGATGACATTTTCAGGTCCATACAGAACATTCCAAAGGTCTGTGCCAGAACCACACCACAGGTAACTATTTAATGGGGGAAAACAGAAACAGGAATGCTGTGATGAGGGCATAGAGGCACAACACAAGAGAACAGTTTCTATTTAGGAAATGTTTGCCTTTGAATGTTATATTCATTGTCCGTCTCATCCCAGTTTATTCAATAATAAGGTGAGGCATAATAATGTGGTGATTCAGATTGTTTTACCCACTCTACAGCAACCAAAGCTCAACAACTGCCAAAGCTCAATTCCACCTTACAAAGCACATGTCATTTTTCAATGCTGTTTTTCCAGTTCCACAATGATGACATGAGCCATTTGCCCAAAAAAGGTGGCATTGGGTTTGGATTGCTCAAGTGGGACTGACTGAGGTAATGACTGTGGATTCCACACATCTTACCTAATGCCCTTAAGCATTGAATAATCCCTCAGTTATCTCAGCCACTTCCTCATGCTGACCACAATTATCAGCTGATGTGAGGGCCAGCAGGCAGGCGACCGAGTACCAGGCCAGGGTCAAGATTAGATTGGGAAGTTGGACAGCTGTTTGCATGCTGAGAGCCAATGAGAAAGATATGCAGTGTGTGCTTCAAGAGCAGCAGGCCTTTGCTGTACAATCGGCACTGACACATAGACACTCACAGGAAAAGAAGACATTGCCTCCAATGCTAAGTTCATGCTGCTGTAATGTGTGTGAACTTGAGAAGATCCAGACGTGGTATGTATCTGATGCAATGTTATGTTAAAGGTGGAGTAAACCTTTGGGATTTGTGGATTGCAGGTAGGGAAACCTCATAAATGTCATTAAAAAAATAGCAACTGTAATAATTCCATACACTTGCTTTTGCATGTTAATTAGTGATGAAAAACATTTAAGGTGTTTATGAGATATTATCCATAGCATGTCAAGTCAAGTCACACTTTATACAATGTATACAGAGTGTTTCAAAGCAGCTTTACAGTGATAACAGGACAGTGATTCAATGATGCACACAGAGTTCATTTTGGCTGTACAGCAGTTCAAAAATGATGTATGTGTTGTCATTGCACAACTGAAGTCATTTCAGTGTTGATTCAGTTCCGTTTTAAAGATCATCAATTATCAAATTTCATTTCATTCATTTCATCAATAAAGCAGTTCTTCAGAAAACAGTGATGTCATCGTCCAGCTCAGTTCAATTCTCATCAAATAGTGTCAATGACGAAATTAGTCTTATTTTGTTCTTGTGGTCTTTGCTGAGGATCTGTGCCGATGGTGACCACTGACCAGATGTCCCGAAATTCAATTCCTAAGTTAAATTTGAATTATAGTAGCAAAATTAACATAGAATTGTAATTAGAATTTTAATGGAAGAAAATTGAATAAGAAAATTTAATTCTTATGAAATTCACATACTGGCAGATTTTGGTTTAAAATTTAAAGCCTTGTTTAAAATTATAAAAACAAATCCTTTAAGTTATAGATAGATAAGTGAACAGACAGATAGACCAGAAAGACAGATTCCAACTCATGGATTTAAAGGGAGCCTATTCTTCAATTTTGCACAACCATGTGTATTATTATATGACATGAATAATGTTATTGGCTGATATTACCAATGACATAAAAGTGCATTAACAGGAAGGTGTGGTAAGTCGTAATTCTAATTTGAATTTATCATCATCATTATTTTAGAAAAGTGTGAATGGACACCATCTGTGCCCCGGTTTGTGACTTTAAAAATCTGGTCACCTTAATAAAGAGCAATTTACAAAGCAAATCTAAACTTCCAGAATCAATTCAACACATCTAATTTGTTAATATTCCCTTAAAAATGAAGCATGTAAAAGTGTGTTTGCACCCAGTAATACAAGACATATATATATATATATATATATACATCTCTGTTTTGCTTTGTGAAGCCAGTCACTCAGACCTTGATATTAAGTCTCTGACTGAGTGAGTCAGTTTCACAGTGAAGGAAGGACGACTCGTCACAGCAGATGTTCAGCTGTCCAGTTGTAAACATGAAAACTCTGGCAACAACAACGGAGATAAGGGAAGGAATGGAGCTTTCTGCAAAGTCCCATGACTCACCAACAGGATTTGCTCATCCCTGCGCCAGCAGACCACAGAGAGTGCCTGTGAAGACATCTGACCACAAACTAACCGTAGCAACAGGCTTCCATGTTGGATATGTGCCTTCATTACGGCTTATTTGGAAGATTATATCATGGCAGCTCTGAATATGGAACATTGTGGCATTCACTCGTCATAAATGTTTTTTTATTATTATTAATTTTACATTGAGTAAACAAAAAAATGCAGCCACTCCAAGAAGGAATGTCAAGTTTTCAATGGGGAAAAAATCAAACTTACTTGTCGTGACTAATGACATTTTAAAGGAAGGAACACTAAGACACAAGTAAACAAATGACCAAATGACAATTCTTCTGAACTTAAAGTTGCAGACAACTTTTAGAAAATGTGTAGTAGCATTTGCTTTTCACTGTTTCGCTGATGATCCGCACCTTTATATTTCTTCATGCCCCGACGAAACTTACCAATTCACAAAATTAACGGAATGCACAGTTGATATAAAAAAAATGGATGACTAGTAAATTCCTATTACTTAATTCTGAAAAAAAATAGAGGTTTAATTATTGGACTAAAAACCTCTGCACGTAGTAACCTAGAAGAATACAGTCTAACACTTGATGGCTGCTCTGTCAAGTCTTTGTTGTCAGCAACCTGGGAGTGCTCTTAGTATTTGAACTTATATAGACGATTAAAGATGTTTTTCTTCTAGTATTTAGTATACATTTTTTGGGAAATTGAATTTTTTACTCTCGTGACCCTAAGTGTGTTCTGCCATATAAATGTCAGCAACCTGACAACAAAGCATCCTGGGAGTGTACTTTGATACCAATCTTTCATTTGGAAGCCATTATCTAATATCTGTAAAACCACGTTTTTCCATCATAAAAACATATCTAAATTACTACATGCTCTCAATGACAAATGCAGAAAAGTTCATGCGATCGTAACTTCAAGGCTAGATTATTGTAATGATCTTCTTGTTCTTACTAGAACCAGGAAGTATGACCATATTAGCCTGGCTGTGTCAACACTGCATTGGCTACCTATTAAACATTGCATACATTTAAAAATCTTGCTAATTACTTACAAAGCACTAAATGGTTTAGCTCCTCAATACTTGAGCAAGCTCTTAACGTCCTTCACGTCTAATTCTGGCCATGTTGATAATACCTAGAATATCAAAATCAACTGCAGGCGGTAGATCCTTTTCCTATTTAGTACCCAAACTCTGAAACTGTCTTCCTAGCCTTGTTCGGGAAGCAGACACACTCTGACAGTTTAAAAATAGACCAAAAACAAATCTCTTTAACCTGGCATACACATAACATATTTCTATAATTCATTTATGTTAAAGGATTGTTAGGAATCAAGAAGAATGGCATCTATACTAATATTAGTTTCTGTTTATCCCGAGGTTACCTTTGTCAGCCGTATCCAGATCAGATGGTGGACCTGCACCTTGACACGACCACAAGGCACCCCTGAATGTCAGCAGAAATCCTGTCAACAAGACAATCCCCTGTGAAGCCCTCGTCAACACGACAGCAATCGGCACAGATCCTCAGCAAAGACCATAAGAACCAGAAATCTTCTGCAGACCTATGACCAGCTTTCTCTTCATCCTGGCGTGATGAATCTGAACTTCAAGCAAAATTAACTGGATGAATATTTAAATGCTACAGATCCACAATCTGATTTCTGACTTGTGATGTAGCCTGAATCATAATCACACCATGTTCGTTCGTTGGCCAGAGGAGAACTGGCCTCTTGACTGAGCCTGATGGAGTCCGGGTGGTCCTGGCTTGCTTATTTGGGGACACTTATTATTCAATAATATTATTGTTTTGACTGCACTGACACTATTGGATGAGAACTGAACTAAGCTGGACGATGACATCACTGTTTTCTGCAGAACTGCTTTATAGATGAAATGAACTAATTGAATAATTGATGATCTTTACAATGGAAATGAAACGGTGAACTGACTTCAGCTGAATAATGACACTATTTTCTTTTAGAGCTGCTGTACAGCGGAAATTAACTCTGTTTGCATCATTGAATCATTGTCTTATCACTGTAAAGCTGCTTTGAAATAATCTGTATTGTATGCGGCGCTATATAAATATAACTAAATACTTTTTATTACAAAAATGATTGTTCTGAATTACTTTAGCTATGATGAAGGGATATTTTAGTATATGAACTTATATAGACGTATTGTATTTAGTATACATTTTTTGGGAAATTGAATTTGTTACTCTCGTGACCCTAACTGTATTCTGCCATTTAAATAGCACTATTTCTGTTGTAAATATGTTTTGTTTTAAATGCATGTCATTGATCTTATTTTAAACTATTCATCCTTGCATGCGTTTAATTTTTTTAGGCTTGTAATTTTGATCAGAATGTCATAACTGGATCTTCGGGTAAAAAGACATACTTCTCTCTGGTGACGTATGCCGAACTTCTCCAATCATTTAGTCCACTTAAACTCCTGCCCCTGCAAGCTCACATTCACCTGCCTACATTGTTAAGCCACATCTGCCACATCTCAAAATCCAATCAAAAACCGATGGTGCTACGTCTGCGGAATATTTCGGTTGTTTTCTTTTTCTTCTTTCTTTCATTCTTGACTCAGGGAACCAATCCGAAATTACCTTCTCCGTATAAAGACCCGGAAGGGGAAAGAGGATAGAGGCGCACATTTTTTCTCGTTTGTCTTAGGAATTGCTATTTGTAGCTAGCCTCCTCGGTTGTTTTTTTCTTTCTTTTGCTTTGTTAGTGAAACTTATTTTATGTTAAAGTTTATATTGTTTGATTAATTTGTTTTTCACTTTCAAATTTGCGATCCGACATATTCTGTGTATAGTGAGCGACTGTACTCGGATGGTACTTTGGATTCCCAAACACTCCACTCATTTCAGGACATTGTGCTGCCCAGAACTCATGAGTCAATGTTGCTATGTCAGGCCACTTCAACTAACAGCAAATGTTAAACGTTGAAGGTAGTTCACTTCAAAATGAAACTTCTGTCACCCTCAAAGTGTTTCAAACTTGTATTAATTTCTTTCTTCTGCTGAACACAAAAGATGAATGTTGGTAACCAAAGTTGTACCCCATTGACTTCCATAGTATTTTTTTCCTACTATGGAAGTCGATGGGGTACATCAATTGTCTGGCTACCGACATTCTTCAAAAAATCTTCCTTTGTTTTCAGCAAAAGAAAGAAATTCATACAGGTTTGAAACAACTTGAGGGTGAGTAAATGATGAATGAAATGAAAAAAATTAGAATTTTCATTTTGAAGTAAACCATTCCTTTAAAAGAGCCACAGAGCAAATCTGCACATTAAACTGAGTGTTTTAACCAGTTTTAACATCAAAACATTAATACTATTTTCTAATTGTATTTCAAGTTTTTGATGTCTACGTCCAAACACAGCTGTGCATTATTTATCCAGTCATCTTGGTACACAGTGTTCATCAAACCCCCAGCACTTACAAACACTTTTAGCTTGTATGGCAAGGTCCAGTAAAGAAGAAAGAAAGTGAAGGCTGGAATTTGCTCCAGCACCTGAAGATTAGCTCAGCATTCCTGACCGGGGCTGATGCCGGAATGGTGCAGCCATCCTGCTCTGATCCGTAAAAAAGGCTCAGACAGGACCCTGTGCCTGCTGTTGCATGTTCACTTCAGGTATGGTGCAGGGCAGAGCGTACAACACTTCTCGGGGTCAAGGCCCCTGTGTGCATTTGACTAATCTCTTGGTATGAGTGATTCCATCAGTCAAGAAGGCAGTCGCTCGGCCCCACTGCACGGTGCATTTCATTAAGGGACTTATACAAGCTCGTGGTTGGAACGCCGAATACCTTTACCCGCTTACACAGATTTGCATAGCTACTTTAAATATATGTTTGTTTGACTTCACATTCCTTCGAAATTCTCCAGTAAGTCATAGTTGAGAATGTTGGCTATGAAATGATGCCATTCTCTGGCTCTATACACAATGGCAGGAATGAAGAGATTAAACCAACAGCTGTAGTTCCTGTTTATTTCCAATGAACTTTGTAAATATTACATACCGTGTCACGCCTTTCCTGTGCCATAAAAACAATCGATACCGGTTTGACAATTTTGTACAACTGTGAAAACCATATTGTTCAGTCTCAAATCAACAGCTCTCAGATCTTTAACATAGCTTCAAAGCTTTAGATTGACCCCTTTATAAAACATGCACTCGGAGAAGTTTGTGGAATTCTGTACAATCACGTGGTTTCACTAAACTAACAATTCTGGGATAATCAACACAAGTTAATTATATATATATATATATATATATATATATATATATATATATATATATATATATATATATATATATATATATATAATTAACTTGTATATATTGTATATATAATACGTATATACATATTGCTGTGGACAATTTGTTGTCCCCCTGACATTTTTAAACAATTTGCTTGCAATGTACTGCTTAGACACGACTATGTCAGTGTAGCAATGTTCAGGGAAGAAGGAGGCGGGAACCGGCGAACCATCAAAATATAGTTTATTTAAAATAAAACAAACAAACGAAAATACCGCCAGCAGCCCCTCGCGGACGACTGCTGGCTACCGAAAATAAATATAACTGCCAGCAGCCCCTCGCGGACGACTGCTGGCTAAAGTAAAATACAAAAACAAAACACAACTAAAATACAGGCCTATTCCTCTCTCGATCATCAACGTCGTCGCTCCTCCTTTATGCTTCCGCTCCTCCGTGAGAGATGCGAGACCGGTGTGCTTCACAGGTGTTGCTCATTAGCAATCGCACCACCGGCCTCGCGCCGTTCTCTCACGTCCCTCGGCCGTCCTGTTCGCCACAGTCAGTAAATAAAATAAATATATATAGAGGTCCTTCTCAAAAAATTAGCATATTGTGATAAAGTTCATTATTTTCCATAATGTAATGATAAAAATTAAACTTTCATGTGTTTTAGATTCATTGCACACCACCTGAAATATTTCAGGTGTTTTATTGTTTTAATACTGATGATTTCGGCATACAGCTCATGAAAACCCAAAATTCCTGTCTCAAAAAATTAGCATATCATGAAAAGGTTCTCTAAAAGAGCTATTAACCTAATCATCCGAATCAACTAATTAACTCTAAACACCTGCAAAAGATTCCTGAGGCTTTTAAAAACTCCCAGCCTGTTTCATTACTCAAAACCGCAATCATGGGTAAGACTGCCGACCTGACTGCTGTCCAGAAGGCCATCGACACCCTCAAGCAAGAGGGTAAG
The DNA here is from genome assembly GCA_030578275.1 of Meda fulgida. Taxonomy (NCBI): domain Eukaryota; kingdom Metazoa; phylum Chordata; class Actinopteri; order Cypriniformes; family Leuciscidae; genus Meda; species Meda fulgida. The sequence goes on along the minus strand of CM060624.1, from coordinate 10,203,123 downwards.
ACACAAAGAAATTTCTGAACAAATAGGCTGTTCCCAGAGTGCTGTATCAAGGCACCTCAGTGGGAAGTCTGTGGGAAGGAAAAAGTGTGGTAAAAAACGCAAAACGAGAAGAGGTGACCGGACCCTGAGGAAGATTGTGGAGAAGGACCGATTCCAGACCTTGGGGGACCTGCGGAAGCAGTGGACTGTGTCTGGAGTAGAAACATCCAGAGCCACCGTGCACAGGCGTGTGCAGGAAATGGGCTACAGGTGCCGCATTCCCCAGGTCAAGCCACCTTTGAACCATAAACAGCGGCAGAAGCGCCTGACCTGGGCTACAGAGAAGCAGCACTGGACTGTTGCTCAGTGGTTGCATGTCATTCGGAAATCACGGTGCCAGAGTCTGGAGGAAGACTGGGGAAAAGGAAATGCCAAAATGCCTGAAGTCCAGTGTCAAGTACCCACAGTCAGTGATGGTCTGGGGTGCCATGTCAGCTGCTGGTGTTGGTCCACTGTTTTTTATCAAGGGCAGGGTCAATGCAGCTAGCTATCAGGAGATTTTGGAGCACTTCATGCTTCCACCTGCTGAAAAGCTTTATGGAGATGAAGATTTCATTTTTCAGCATGACCTGGCACCTGCTCACAGTGCCAAAACCACTGGTAAATGGTTTACTGACCATGGTATTACTGTGCTCAATTGGCCTGCCAACTCTCCTGACCTGAACCCCATAGAGAATCTGTGGGATTTTGTGAAGAGAAAGTTGAGAGACGCAAGACCCAACACTCTGGATGAGCTTAAGGCCGCTATCGAAGCATCCTGGGCCTCCATAACACCTCAGCAGTGCCACAGGCTGATTGCCTCCATGCCACGCCGCATTGAAGCAGTCATTTCTGCAAAAGAATTCCCGACCAAGTATTGAGTGCATAACTCAAGATAATTATTTGAAGGTTGACTTTTTTTTTTGTATTAAAAACACTTCTTTTATTGGTCGGATGAAAAATGCTAATTTTTTGAGACAGGAATTTTGGGTTTTCATGAGCTGTATGCCAAAATCATCAGTATTAAAAACAATAAAAGACCTGAAATATTTCAGTTGGTGTGCAATGAATCTAAAATATATGAAAGTTTATTTTTTTTCATTACATTATGGAAAATAATGAACTTTATCACAATATGCTAATTTTTTGAGAAGGACCTGTATATATACACCGTTCAGAAGTCTGTAGTCAGTAAGATTTCTTTAATGTTAAGTCTATTATACGACCCAGAGTCACATGATCTTTCAGAAACCATTCAAATATGCTGATTTGACGTTTAAAACGGTTGTGCTGCTTAATATTTTTGAGAAAACCATGATACATACTTAGGCGAATAGAAAGTTCAAAAGAACATCATTAATTTGAAATAAAAAAATGTAACCATGTAAAACATTATACCTTCACTTTTGATGCATTTAATGCATATTTGCTGAATTAAAGGGGTCCTATTATGATTTTTCACTTTTTCAACTTTAGTTAGTGTGTAATGTTGCTGTTTGAGCATAAAAAAGATCTGCAAGGTTACAAAGCTCAAAGTCCACTCCAAAGGGAGATATTTTATTTAACAGAATCCACTTTCCAAGATCTACAACGAATGATTCGTTTGGACTACAACATGTTTTTTTCCGGGCTTTGAGAAGTCACAATATTACTCATTTACTCCGCCCATGGAATACGCAAAAACAAAGTGAGGCCTGGTTGAGCTGCATTAGAGACATCAAAGAGACATGACTCATTTGTTTGCAAGGCTGATGAACTTAGTTCCTGAACATTATAACCTCAGCATTTATCTGTGTGCTGTGCATTGATCACAAATTGTATAGTATGTCTTATTATTTGTAGTTGGGTTTTCTATTAAAATTCCAATTATACATTTTATGTTGTTGCTATGATGTAAATAAATGGCAAAGCTTTGCCTCAGGTCGCCTACTAGTTAGGGGAGTAATATTTCCCTTATAGCCACTAGGAGGTGCCAATCACAACACATTGGGCTAGCTAACCAATCACAGCACATTTCGTTTTTCAGAAGGAGGGGCTTCATCGAAACAGGAAATAGATGGCACATTCGAGCCAGACTGGGGCGAGAGGTGCTGTAATAATGTATGAAAATATGTGAAAATAATGTATTTTTTTAGCAATCAAGCATGAAAACATATTCTAGTACAACCCCAAAAACAAAATCAAGACCTCGTAAAAGGGCATAGGACCCCTCTAAAGTATTAATTACTTTCTTTCAACAAAAAAAAAACAAAAAAAAAAAAAACATACTGAACCCAAATGTTTAATTGGTAGTGTACTTAAACAGGGTGAACACGATTTCACAAAGTACAATTTTTTACATTTTTGTAGATCCTGGAACAACATTCCAATCAACCAATCAGATTTGGAAGACAAGTTTACGATTTATGTCAAGTTTAGGCTTACAATCAGTGTTGCTCACCTATCATTTCCCTCTAATTTTAGGGATAAGTTATAGGTATAGGGTTAGGTTTAAGGACGGGGTTAGGACTAATTTTTCAGACAGCAAAATTGTTCCAGGATCAACAAAATATGTTAGGTGACCACCTAAACAGACAGAAGCTCTTTTTGAAATTTGTTATAAAGCATGTTAGTTGTCTAGCATAATCTGTTAGCCTTCACCACTTTCAAGTTGAATCAGCACCAATGGCTGACCGTGTTGACGCTGTCCAGGGTCCGGGTCTAGATATCTCAGACAAATAAACAAACACAGAACAGACCCTCCACGGCTAATGCCAGACAGGGTACTTCCTCTGTAAATGTGTCTCCACCTCTTCCCTGCTCACTACTCTTCCCTGTCTTCCAAAAAACCTACATGGGTGAAACCCTCACCACTTAACAGTTTCTTGCTATATTGTATATGCAGCCAGAAATCTTGCTATATTGTAAATGCAGCCAGAAATGAATTGATTTTCCAAATTCTAAATCATTTCAAATTTAAAACAATTTCCTTCTGGGAGGAATATTTGCAATGTTGTTAATGCAGACATGTGTGTGTGTCTTTAGGTCAAACTGCGACTGACAATCAATATCTGTCACTTATCAATATCTATGCATTGTTAAAGATTACCAGAAGCCTTCCATTGTGACCCCTTACACTTCACTGACCCAGAAAACATGGCTATAATTGATAGATTTTGCTTTTCTTGGTTAAGAGCGTGTCCCATCTGTGTCTAATTAGTGTAAAAGGTAAGGCAAGTTAGGAACAAACAAAGAGAAATTCGGGTACAGTGCATGGTAGTGCGAATAAAACCATTTACACAGACTTAAAAGTGAGTTTGTGTAAAAGTAAAAGTGCAAGTTAAAGAAAAAGCCTGCAAGGTTTGGTAAAGTGAATGTAGGGGGGACTGAATTGAACACTGGTCCTAAAAGGCCATCCTTTAGAGGCTGGAGCGTGCTGCGAGGGGAATACCAAGCTCTATGAACAATGACTGCAGGTCAGGGTCAGCTCAGACAGGCTTTCAGAGTGGTCCACACTAGTGTAAAGGGGAACAGAGACCGCCAAGGCAGGCTGAAGAATAGCTCTGACCTGAAACGGCAGCACTTCTGGAATAAATTACATTCAGTTGTCTATTACGTTACAAAATCTGTGTACTTTATTGTTCTGTTGTGTGTCAAGAACAATTTAAAATAAATGTAGGATGTATGTCTCTCTATTTTATTTTATATTTTTAAAGATATTCTTCTTTATATATAATGTTTACTAAAGTATGCAACTAGTGGCACCTCACAGAATTGAAAAAAAAATGACTGTTTCCATATATGTTTCTCAAGCACTACCCATACCTGCTATTGGCTGAATAAAGAAATAGTCCCGCCCCAAACTCACACTATTGGGCTAATGGGTCAATGTTTTAGCATGGTCCGATTAGACCAGGGGTAGGCAAGTTCGGTCCTAGAGAGCCGCTGTCCTGCAGAGTTTGAATCCAACACTGAAAAAAAACTCTCCTGCCCTTAGCCCTATAAATCCTGAAGACATTGATTAGCTTGTTCAGGTGTGTTTGATTAGGGTTGGAACTAAATTCTGCAGGACAGCGGCTCTCTAGGACCGAACTTGCCTACCCTTGGATTAGACCCTGCTTGTAGATGTTGTAGATATACACTGTCTGGGGAAAAAGCTTATTTTCCATTGATGGAGCTGCATGTGCATGGCAAAATAACATGTTTTGCAAGCAACATACAAATTGCAGATATTTATTATAGTAGATGTTTTCCCACTAACTAATTTATTTCTTATAAGAAGTCAGAAATCATGTAAACTAGCCATCAAAAATATATGGTTTAAAGAAGAGAGAGAGAGAAGGGTTCCAGGAAGTAATTTAAAATGTAAAAAGATTGTTGCCTATCAACTTGAATGCTGTAATCCATTACAAATACAGTTCATTGTTAATCATTGTCTATTACTTCTCTTTTGCAGATCTATTTGCAAGGAAGTGTTAACATTTTTTCATGCTGCAGTGTAGTGAAATGTATAAACAAAAAAATTCTATGAAGATAAAAATTGTTGTATGTATACAGTGTGTATATAAATATACACATAAATACATACATATATTCATACACTATATATATATATATATATATATATATATATATATATATATATATATATATATATATATATATATATATATATATATATACAGGTCCTTCTCAAAAAATTTGCATATTGTGATAAAGTTCATTATTTTCCATTATGTAATGATAAACCTTAAACTTTCATGTTTTAGATTCATTGGACACCAACTGAAGTATTTCAGGTGTTTTATTGTTTTAATACTGATGATTTTGGCATACAGCTCATGAAAACCCAAAATTCCTGTCTCAAAAAATTAGCATATCATGAAAAGGTTCTCTAAACGAGCTATTAACCTAATCATCCGAATCAACTAATTAACTCTAAACACCTGCAAAAGATTCCTGAGGCTTTTAAAAACTCACAGCCTGTTTCATTACTCAAAACCGCAATCATGGGTAAGACTGCCGACCTGACTGCTGTCCAGAAGGCCATCATTGGCACCCTCAAGCAAGAGGGTAAGACACACAAAGAAATTTCTGAACAAATAGGCTGTTCCCAGAGTGCTGTATCAAGGCACCTCAGTGGGAAGTCTGTGGGAAGGAAAAAGTGTGGTAAAAAACGCAAAACGAGAAGAGGTGACCGGACCCTGAGGAAGATTGTGGAGAAGGACCGATTCCAGACCTTGGGGGACCTGCGGAAGCAGTGGACTGAGTCTGGAGTAGAAACATCCAGAGCCAACGTGTACAGGCGTGTGCAGGAAATGGGCTACAGGTGCGGCATTACCCAGGTCAAGCCACTTTTGAACCAGAAACAGCGGCAAAAGCACCTGACTTGGACTACAGAGAAGCAGCACTGGACTGTTGCTCAGTGGTTGCATGTCATTCGGAAATCATGGTGCCAGAGTCTGGAGGAAGACTGGGGAGAAGGAAATGCCAAAATGCCTGAAGTCCAGTGTCAAGTACCCACAGTCAGTGATGGTCTGGGGTGCCATGTCAGCTGCTGGTGTTGGTCCACTGTGTTTTATCAAGGGCAGGGTCAATGCAGCTAGCTATCAGGGGATTTTGGAGCACTTCATGCTTCCACCTGCTGAAAAGCTTTATGGAGGTGACGATTTCATTTTTCAGCACGACCTGGCGCCTACTCACAGTGCCAAAACCACTGGTAAATGGTTTACTGACCATGGTATTAATGTGCTCAATTGGCCTGCCAACTCTCCTGACCTGAACCCCATAGAGAATCTGTTGGATATTGTGAAGAGAAAGTTGAGAGACGCAAGACCCAACACTCTGGATGAGCTTAAGGCCGCTATCGAAGCATCCTGGGCCTCCATAACACCTCAGCAGTGCCACAGGCTGATTGCCTCCATGCCACGCCACATTGAAGCAGTCATTTCTGCAAAAGGATTCCCGACCAAGTATTGAGTGCATAACTGAACATAATTATTTGAAGGTTGACTTTTAAAAAAAAATTAAAATCACTTCTTTTATTGGTCGGATGAAATATGCTAATTTTTTGAGACAGGAATTTTGGGTTTTCATGAGCTGTATGCCAAAATCATCAGTATTAAAACAATAAAAGACCTGAAATATTTCAGTTGGTGTGCAATAAATCTAAAACATATGAAAGTTTAATTTTTATCATTACATTATGGAAAATAATTAACTTTATCACAATATGCTAATTTTTTGAGAAGGACCTGTATATACACACACACACACACACACACACACACACACACACACACACACAAACACACACATATACAGTATATATATATATATATATATATATATATATATATATATATATATATATATACACACACACACACACACTGTATATATACATACATAGGGGAAATTAGAGATACACCTTAAACACCTTATTCAAAGCCATCTTAAATATATGATATAATAATAATAATAATATATAATATGTATAATGTCATTTTATGCTAAAAATAAATAAAATAATTGTAAGTTATTATATAATATTTTTGAGGATTTTAGGCATTTAAATGCTATAAAAGTCTAGAATTTAATAATTGCAATATTTGTTGTCTAAACCAATGTTCTTCCTTTCTGTATGTTTTGCTTTTATGAACTGTTTTACCCGTTTAAATTTTGGTAACACTTTATTTTAAGGTGAAGTAGTTGCAGATTACTACAGGCCTACTTACAATATTATGCATTATTACAAGTAACTAACCCTAACCCTAACAGAAAGTACATGTAGTTAATTAATATTACTCAGTACTTATTTAAGTCAATGTAATTACGCCACCTTAAAATAAAGTTTAACCTAAGTTTTTGCAGAAAAGACAACTGTAACAAGTAGACAGTTATTGAGTGCTGAAAGCACTCTTTCTGTCAGAGATGTTTGAAACAACTTCATTGACACGTTCCTCCATTCCCCCCAACCCTCTCTCTCTCTCTTTTTCCTCGTCTCTCACTGTAAACACATGCTTGAGCGACGCTCCCTTTAATTTGTTCAGCCCCAAACCCTTTGAATGGACGAGAGACCCTTGAGTCTAGCTTTATATTTTCTCTTCTGCAAAAAGAACTTCGTATTTATATGCAGTCCCCTTTATCATCATTCTGGGTTTTTTTCCTTCTGTTTTTTTCTTTTTTGCATGCGGTTTCTCCTCAAAGCCTCTGCAGAGATCCAAGAGTTGTAAAGCTTGTTCTAAATTACAGTCATTGCTTTGCAACATTAAAAGCTTATGGTCTCTTCAGCAATAAGAAAAACATGTAATGTTAGAAGTGCCTTTTGATCTTGACACTTTTAAAAACCAGAACTCCTCTAATGTTGACAAAAGAGTAACTTTAATGCTTCTATCTGGAAAGGCAGGACAACCAGAATGAGAGGACTTTGTGCATCACTGTATGTTTTTCGTGTGTTCCCTTTCCTGTTTGGATGAGGTTTAGATGATGGATGTCAAAATAATTACGCATTGAAGAAACAAACAGATTCACATTTGATCCTTGTTTTATCTTATTAAACAAAACTTCACACATAGCATGAATCCACAACATAAGTAACATTAAGAGGCTATTTACACAGACGTACTCTTAAAAATAAAGGTTCCAAAAGTGCTTTTTCACAGAGATAACATATGATAACCAACCTGGGTTCCTAAAAGAATTTTTCAGTGAGATTTTTTGAGCAATGGAAAGTTCAAATGGCAACTTAAAGTGGCGCTGGTGATTTTTTTACAAGGATTGATTGAGTTTAATATACCTAAATTCAATTTTTTTGTAAATAATCTGCAACTTCAATTAGATGGCATCTGAGGTAGATGATCTTTTTAAAAACTTTTCATCAGCAAGACATATCGAAAAATGCATATCATTAAAAACTATGCTGTAATTAAGTCTATGGGAAAACCTGTATTAGTCATCTAAAATTAGATATAAAATCATATAATTAAACACACCATGTATACTAATTAAACGTAACACATGATCTGAGTTTGGCCTAAAAAAATCCCTTAAAGAAAAAAGAAGTCAGAAAGTTTCCTTTTTCTAGTTTAATGAGATTATGCAGAAACGTACTCTAAATCCTGGAAATCTCTTCACACACAGGACAATCAAGGATAAATTGGACCAACCCATCAAATGAACCCAAAACACCAGGAGAAATAGGCCACTCGTATTCTCTGCCAGTGCCAGTTGATTCATTTCCCTTTCCAAGTGCCCACCAGAGACCAATCTGTGTTTGGCCCAGCCAAGAAGATATCATTGGCTAAAAAATAATTCATGCTGTATTCTGTCATGCTCTTTTCTCTCCTCGGGGTAATTTTTCAACAATAAGCTCTCCTGTGAATAACAGAACCTCCTTTGTGGTAAGGCTCCTGGGAGGGCCCAATTTCTGCCAAGTCAAACAACGGCTCAGTGCTCAAGGCTGGTAAAAACGGAGCTAGGGCCTCACAAGACACTGGGGCTACATAGCACACAGCAGGTACTTGGTTACACGCAGCCCGGCCATGTTTATCAAGACATCAATCAATACAGCACACAGACAAAAAAAAGCATCATTACTTCAAATCAAAACGAATCAGTGAATGAAAGATGACTTATGCAACTATCCTCATGTAATCATTTGCTCATCTGTATGTTGTTCAAATCTTGTATGACTGTTTCTTCTTCTGTAAAACACCAAGAAGCTTGGCGGGTGGGGACCAAAGGCTGTCAAACTCCAAAATAACTAACAAAATAAAAAAAGTTGTCTTGTGCTTAAAATTCAACATCTTTTAAAGCAGTGTTATTTTAGTATGGTTTATAAACTCTTATTGAATTCATATTTTGAATGAGCTTTTATTTCATTTTTATTTTAATTTTAATTTAAGTTTTAGTAATGTATGTGCTTTTGTCATTAGGTTTAATTAAATGTATTTCAAGTTTAGTAGTACTACTTTACACCTTTATTTCTGTTTGTATTTAGTGTTTTTTAGATTTAAATAATTTATGTTTTATTTTATTACAGCTTTATTACAATCAACAAAATTATGTTTTTAATAGTTTTAGTTTTATTTAACAATAGTAACACTGTTTTGAAGTGTTTGAACTGTGGTCACCATTCACTTTCATTGTATGGAGAGCAGCTTCGACATTCTGTAGAATAACTGATTTTGCGCAGTGCAGAGGACAAAAAAGTTTCAAATAGGCTATTATTTAAAAAAAAACAAGATTTAGAATATAGGGGCCCTATTTGTCCCAATATTCTATTAACGAGTAATGGGCGTTTTTTGGGTGTAACGTGCAAAAAAAAAACAATCAGAGTCTCATCTCCCATTCCCTTTAAAAGCCAGTTGCGCTTGTGCAATGACGGATTCGCTATTTACATGGCAATATTAATATATTTTACATTAAAATCCTTTTATTTAAATATTTGGCATGTTTGTGTGCTACTGCGGCCCTGTGTGTGTAATAAGCAGAGTGTACGTGCGTTGTGCACCCACCTATGCACATATGACTAATGTGCCCTTTAAATAGCAAAAAAAAAAAATTGTTGCCTCAAAATAGCAACGCACCAACAAATGTGCCTGAACACACCTCGTTTTCAGACCAGCACGCGCATAGACGAACAGATGGGTGCAAATGCATTTGCTATTTAAACAACCTTGTGCAGGACGTGAAAATGATAACTGCTTCCGGCTGAAACTAGCAAAAAACACTTGTGTCGCGCCTGGCGCCGGGTGTATGATAGTGCTCTAAATGTTATTACATAGATAAATCCTGAAACATTAATGACCAGTTTGTTTCAATATCTGTATTTTCTGTAGTGTTTTATAGGTAACAGTGAGGCCTGTCCAAGTGTACTTTCACACACATACAGCTCATTTTCATTGACACAGCAGGCAGCAGAGAAACTCAAGAACGAGCCTCTTTAAATGAATGATTCTCTGTGCACTTATTTCTGCATTCGCTTGTAAAGATCAACAGGGACTGTGTCAACACTTTCCACTGTTGTAATGTGGTGAGCTTTACAAGCTCATTTTATGCCATTTTGCACCATTTCCCTTAATAGCAAAGCCTCAACTGGCAACAACAGCAAGTACTTCAAATTAATGCTGCAGGCTCACAGTCAAAGGCTTTTTTTTATAATAATGCTTTTTGTTAATGCATCTGGAACATGGCCTTCAGCAACAGGGCACATTCCTCCAAGTGCCCTATGACACAGCCTTGACCATATCAAGCGTCACATCCCAACACGTGCTTGTGTCCACACAGGTCAATGACAAGCACAAAGCGAGTGTCAATAAGTGTGCATTATCAACGTTAGATCTGAGAGGTTCCGACAGAGTTGATGATCAATGTTGTTTAGAGATCATACTAATTCGCCTCTTTGAGAATCTATAAATGAACACAAGCCTGGTCAATGAATGAGCACACTTGAATTGTCGTGATCTGTAAATCATGTCTTGATAAGATCACTATCAAAGGATTTGCTCTAAGCCAAAACAATATTTTTTGACAAGTGACAGCAGAGTTAAAGGATTTCCAAGATGTTTAGCATACCTAAGATGACACAGCACATTCAACTGGACACTGCTTTTCCATAATCGGGCCAAACCGTTCTCGACATTTAACTGTTCCATTCCATTCCGATCCGGTTAGCCAACCGTGCTGAGTATTCTGGGCAGAGAACGGTTTGTAATCGTGCCGTGCTGAATCGAGCTCAAGTGGAAATATAAAATAATCTACAAGAGCTCCTTCATTCTATGAACTCTGGCTTGAGTGTCACACTCTGTGCTTAGGTCCGCACTAAACAGTAGATCCAGTAATATGACCTCTATGAAGAAACAATGCGTTCCGTGTAGAAACGGGGAGCTTGACAGGTTTAAAATGCCAAGGGCAAATAAAATCTAAAATCATTGGAAACTCTATGTCTAACTATGTTTGAGTCTAACTAGGATTAAAACTATGTTGCAAGCTTTAACAAACTTTAAACTTTTGCCAGTTTTTTTTAATGGTTCCATCAATACTTAGTGCTTTCGAGGAATAAATATTTGGGGAACAATCTAATGATCAAATGCAATTCATCAGCCATGCATGACGGGAAAAATAGGTGAAACATTTTTTTTTTTGGCTTTGAAATATTTTAAATATGTGTAATTCGGACACATTTAATATATTTCAAAGCCAATAAAATAATAATGTTTCATCTATTTTTCCCATGATGCCTAGCTGATGAAATTGCACCAACTTTTATACAATGCCTTTGCAATCAACAACAAAATATATGGGAATATTTTTTCTCTTTCATTTTAAAGTTTAGTAAGTAGTTTGCTATCATACAAGTTTTAGTGTTGCGATGTTTTTAAAGAGATCATATTAGAAGATGGATCCCTTAAAGATCCATATCCAATAAAGTATGGGAAAATATTGCCATCTATATTTATAAAAGCCAAAATAAGCTTTCTTTAAAGAATTATTTAGTCATGGTTTTGTCAAGACACACTTCTTAATAGGACCCGAAAGCTCCCCACGAGGGCTGTTTAGTTTCATGGCCTTATATTCTGATGTAAGGAGCAGAAAACATAATAATGACAGACTCATAAATGATGCCCTTTTATTATAGGCAATGTCATAAATAGGATTAAAACTAGCCACCGTCTCCTGCTGGAGCCTTGCATCCTGCTTTATGTAAGGCCTACAGTATCATGGTTGACCACATGTGATACAAGGGCCAAACCACATGTGAGGAAGCGTGTCAATAAAAGACGCATTAATCAAACGCTACAGCTCTGTGTTGTGTTTGCTGAGGTTTTCTGCATCTAAATGAGAAATATATGGAATAAAGATGAGGTTAAGCTGAAAGAAACATGCAACACACTGCTGCAAAACACTCCCATATATATCATATATAGTCATATATCTTTACGCCATTTTAGCAAAGACAGTCAGGAAATGTTTCATTAATATTGAAGAGGAAATTGTGCTTCCTTTTAGGTTGCTAAAACATCCCACTTTTCTTATAAAGACTTTTTAGTGCGTGTAAAACTATTGTTTATCAGATACTTCTAAGGAACATGTGGTCTTGACCATGCAAACTTTTGATCATAAATTCTCCCTTGATCTTTCAGTGATGATGTGGATTCTGGGGGTGCTAACAAATCCAGGTGTGATTAAGAGGACCTGACTGAATAGATGCAGAAAATATCCCTCATGGCCCACATATAACAGGCTTTCTGAGGTAGCCAACACCTGGTTCATCTCTCTTCTGAGTGTGTATATATATATATGTGTGTGCTGTGACCCAGCTTTGAACTCTACAACCTGCCCAACACCACTGATCTCCTTGTTGTTTATGAATGGTAGTTGGTCCCTCTTCATTGTAAAGCGTGGCGGGTGAGCAAATGGCATTTATCTTCAAAGAATCCTCTGCTCTTTGCCCAGCCCGTATGATGGGTCTTGAACATAATATAAACTTCTTACACATAATGGGGAGATGACATAATTACTTGCAGGAAGAATAATGTTATGGCATCTGTGTCTTTCAAAAAAACAGAGAAGCCAGGGAAAGAAAAGTGACAAATCTCCTTAAAAACCTCCTTAACATCTCTATTGTTTCTCATGTACAGAATGATTTAATAGAGAAAATGGTTATTTTATCATGTCAAGCTTCGCAGAATTTTGTTCTGGAAAAAAAAAAAGTCCTTAATAATCTTAAATGTTGCATGTGTCTCTACAGTTTAGGAGGGGGTCACACAGTTTGCTCAATTTTGCCAAGATACCAAAGTCTGCAATCTAAAGTGAGATTTCTGTATGAAACATTTATCCTCAGATTCAATTAAGACCATATTATTTAAAGTGTGATATCCACACTCGAGCAGCTCGATACTCCTAAGTAAACAGTTTGTATTTGTATCTCTCTTAAGAAGATTTAGGAGAAACATCTGACTCAAATGAAATGAAAGCATGATAACTGCATTACTGTAGATCTTCTGAGCTATGTAAAAGCAACATAAATTTCCTCTGAGCCCACAAGACAGAAAAATCACAATAAGATACTTTTAATATCTCTTATTTTTCCCAGACGGCAATGAAATTTATTAGACAGGAAGTGGACCCATGTCACAGAAATTTTATTAGATTTTTCTGCTGTAAAAAGGCACTCAAAATGTCTTTCAGAAAAGGTCTCAACAATGTCTCACGCGATTTGTTAAAGTGCCAAAGTCAATCCATTGTCATAGATTTCAATATTAATTCACTCACATTTCTCATCATGTTCTTATAGATCAAATAATCTGACACCATGTCTTCATTAATTGATTTAGACATAAATGGCAATACATTTGATACAACTGAGAATTACTTGGTAACATTTTACAATAGGGCTCATTATAACATTAGTTATCATGAACTAAGAATGAAAAATAATTCTTTAACACTAATTTAATCTTAGTTAGTATTAATTTCAACCTTTACTAATACATTATTGAAATCAAAGGTTGTATTTGTTTAACATTAGTTAAAGCACTGTGACCTAACATGAACAAACAATGAACAGCTGTAATTGTATTAACCAACATTTAAAAAAACAAGGAACTCCCGCACCATCAATACTTCCAAATGAGTATCAAAATTTTATTAGCAACATTTCGGTCTGACGAGCTTCATCAGGCATGGTGATTGCTAATTGATTAACTAACATTAACAAAGATTAATAAATACTGTAACAAATATATTGCTCATAGTTAGTTCATGTTAGTTAATACATTAACTAACGTTAACTAATGAACCTTATTGTAAAGTGTTAGCAATTACTTTAAGCCATCTGATCTATGAAAAAGCAAACTTTGATACATTTTTCTCTGGCCAGTATTATTTTCTTATGCCTCCAAGTAAGTATGTAAGTTTAATACTTTGTGACAATTTCAATGCAACTTAAACCTATCAGAATCAAGAATAAAGAAATACCTCAAGCATGATTTATCAATGGCTTAAAAATGATCAACTAGAAACAAATTTCTTCTTTCATCTCTAAGTATAACAAAATATGTTTCCCTTCTGAACATGCACTGCTGATCATAATTTTTCGGTTGCTCTATATTTTTGTTGCTCTGCACTGAATTTGAACAGCTGTTTTTTTGTTCAATAAATGGAACATTATCCTCTCTCCCTCTCATCACTAAGACAGCATTGATTTTGTCAAACAATACCGCTATTGTCTCATATGAGCTGAATAGAAAGCATAAAGCACAAAAGTAAACTGTCTGTTCAAAAGAGATGAAACACCACAAACACTGACATCTGGATCCTCTCAGGGTTTAATCGTATAAGGTAAATGGGCATTTTCAGACTTTAGGATTAGCTCTAAATTGATGGTCTGAACACTTTGTTGTTGCCTATCATTATTTTTTTCCAATTCTTTTGCTTTTTTTGTCTCCTATTTTCAGGTACAAAGTGGAAACACTATATTTAGTTTAGCTCTATTCGTGATATTACCAAAAAACAAGCCATTCTATGATGTTAATGAAACAACCATTCATAAAAGGACACATTATGGGTTAGGCCTTTTTGCTATGATGAATAAACTTTGAATTCCTGAAGTCCTGCCTCTTGCAACCCTGGAAAACAAGGTGTAAAATAGAAGTATTTTCCTGAGAAGAGTCGCGTATGCTAACAGTTTACAACCACTTTCATTCCATTACAGTTCTATTAATAGAGGGAGTGTGGAACTATTTGATGGAGACTGGGGAATGTTTGAGAGGAGGGATAGAGGGAGGGAAATCACGCAAAACACTTTGTATGACCTCGCTGCAGTATCATAACCACAGACACATGGGGATACAAAGAGTATGAATAAGTTATTTTATATATGTATAGGGTATTACAGGGCTGAAGGCACCCTGGTAAAGGTCTTTTGATTTCATTTTTCTCACAGCACTAAACAGCTAGAGAATCCACCACAACACTTTACAAACACCTGCTTGACGACAAGAACGGCAAAACTGTCTTGATTCGTGAGGTCATCACACTGCATGTCTAAAAGTAAACATTGATATCTTTTTACACAAATTGATTTATCATTATTCAAGTAAATAAACAAATAAATGTATGCCTGTATGTACACTACCATTCAAAAGAGTCGATAAGATTAAAAAAAAAACGTTTCTTATGTTCACAGAGGCTGCATTTATTTGATTAAAAATGCACTAAAACAGTAATATTGTAAAATTTAAGATAACAGTTTTCTATTTTTAGTGCTGTCAAATCGATTAATCGCATCTCACATAAAAGTGTGTTTACATAATGTGTGTGTATATATATATATATATATATATATGTATTATTATTACATTTATATATATCATATACTGTATATCTGTGTGTGCATGTCTGTGTATATGTACACACACACACACATATATATAGTACATATATATATATATATATATATATATATATGTATAAATGTGTGTGTATGCAGAATATACACACACAGAGACATATATATACAATATATATAAATGTAATAAGCTATATATTCACACTATAACACTAATTTTAATATATTTAAAAATGTATTCCTGTAATGCAAAGCTGAATTTTCAGCAGCCATTACTCTAGTCTTCAGTGTCACACGATTCTTCATACAATATTCTAATATGCTGATTTGGTGCTAAAGAAACCTTTCTTATTATTATCAATGTTGAAAACAGTTGTGCTGCTTAATATTTTTGTATAAATCATTATTTTTCTTGTTGTTCTACAAAAGAACAGCATTTATTATAATTTTTTGAAAATATAATAATATAAATTGAATTGAAAAATTATATTAAATAATAATTAAATAATATTAATCTTTAATATATTTTATTTTTATAAAAAACTTTTGAACGGTAGTGTATTAAAGCCTATATAAGACTGTCTTACTTTTTTTTTTTTCATCAGCCTTAAGGTAGCTAAATGTGCATACATACGACCAAGTAAACTTGTCAAGCTGTTGGGTTAAACATCTCTATAAGCCAGGGTGTTACTTGTGTCAGGAGCTGGGGCTATCCAAACAACTATTATAAAATTACAATCCATAACCCAAACATGGTGAACTGCAGTTAAAACAAACATGGGAACACACAGGAGCAAGAGAGCAAAGGCTCAGCACAACAGCTCCTTTATGGAGAATCAAAAAAAGGACATGACCATCTTACAGAATAATAACAAGGTATATGGCAAATCTGGCAATAACTGCTTAGTTTCATGCATGCTGTCCACCCCACGCTCAAGCATATAGCAAAACAAACAATAGCTTAGAATTTGTTCCTCTGAGTAAATATTTGCAGCTCTGTTTAATCAGATAAAGCACAATGCCACAGGTTCACGTGTTTCACAAGCTCAAAGAAGAGACTCAAATAGAGCCAAAGAATGCAGTCCTAATTAGGGGTCGGTCTCAACATGTTTTTCTGCTTAAGTTTCCTGAATAAATTATTCAAATGAGAATAAAATAAATAAAATAAAAAGTCACAGTTATAATGTATTATATGGTGTACATTTTCAGGTTGCATTATAAGATTAGGCTAGTTGCATTGCTTTCTTAGAAATCCCTCTATATTCTTAGCAGAGGTTTAACTCTAGTAAGCAGATTCCTTATTTGAAAACAGTTTTGTATTAAGAAATCTAAGCTGAAGTCCTCAATGAATGGCTCAAAGCATTTTACACAAATGCCATTGAGCTTACCTTGGGGCTTAAATCACAGAAATGGTGATTTAACAAACCTTGTAGTAAAGGTGCCTTCATCAAACATGCCTTCATCTGCCCCTACTTATATTTAACACTGCGTACATCAAAACCGTGGGAAATACTTCTAAATGAAATTGTGATAGTTGCACAACCCACATAATGGATCGGCACAGAGCAGTGTATTAACCCTGATCGGAGTTATTACGGGAGAGAAGCAGGTCGCACTTGTACATGGTCGGTCCCCTGTTGATTGTCATGAGTGGAGCCAGAGAACATAAGCCGCTCTGAAGAGAACAAAGAACATGACTGAAAGGACAAGCCATCAGCCCCTCACTCTATTCAAGACACTCCCTCACCTTTCTCTCTCTTTCCTTGTCCCTGATCCCAGATCAGACCCTCCTCCTGGCCAAACGCTTACATCTTTTCATTTCAATGCATAAGATGCGAGATTCCCGGGGTGTGAGGGGGGTTACTAGTTAAAGTTGAAGTGTGTAATTTATGTACCTCTAGCATCCAAACAAAACAACAAAAATAATGACTGTATTGCAACAGGTTTCATGTTTCTCCCCTTGCCTTCAAATGATCAGTCAAACAGCCAAACAGATAATAAGTATCTTAATAATAAATATGATAAATAATTATAATATAATATTTTACACACACAATAAACATACATGCATGTAAATCATATTTAACCATAAATAAACATACATATATACACATACACGTTAAAAACACCCATTTGATCATTTTCATATGGAGGCTACCAGTTATGTCACGTCCTATGCGTATATGCTGAGCTATGTTCTCCTAGTGTTATTTTCCGGCATGTTTTAACAAGACGTGATATCGCTGTTTATGTCAGCCCTGAAAATGACTGTTTGTGTTTTTGTTCTGTATTATCATAAGAGACTTGCCTCTCTGACAGCAGGCATGTTTGAAGCCTAGATCATGTATTTCAATGGGGATTACAGATATGTTGATAGCTATAGGGCAAGATCATGTTGTCTTGTACGACTGGTAAACCACAGTGAATGAACAATGAGCTAAGTATTTGTTGTGGCGTATGCCAGGGATAACAAGTAAAGTATCAAGCCTTTGATATGGAAAAATACTCAGGCTTAAATTACAGTCAAGTTTTGAACATGAACATGACTTATTTTTCCTCCCCTCTTTCTCTCTATCGTTAGCTAATGACTTAAAAGTCCTAAGTGCTAAACCACAGAATTCAAGTAAAATCCGTTTGCCTAACAACCACCAGCATGACACAAACCATTTTTTTGTCAATAGAACAGGTTTAAGAGATTCCAAGCCTTGTCACAGAAGTGTCCTGACCTTATTCAGTGACCTAATCCTATGAGCTCATACTCTGTGTGTTCACTTGTGAGTTCTGCATGACTGCTGCTGCCCTAAGAGATGTAGGGAGGGAGTTTGGGCTCTGCTGGTTCCCTCTTCGACACTGACCTCATTCACATTATCAGTGCGGTGTGAGAGAGGTGAGCCCTCCCGGTCTAATCTCTTGACCCCCAGTGCATTAAAGTGACCGTTAGTGGACATGCAAGGTCGGTCTGTCACCCCAACCCCCTCAAAACTGAGCTAGCGGTGGGGGTTGGACCGTGTAAGTTAGTGTGGAGGGGTAATGGAGGCTGACATAAGGCATAGCATGGCCGATGAGCGATGTGGGAGTCTGCAATAATGCTAGTTTTGGGAGGTGCGTGTTTTGAGCAACTCGCACGCCTCAGTATCACCCTCTGACCCCCTGTGAAAGCCAGGACCCTTCTTGCTTATTTATTTCCGAAGAACTGAAGTGATTTCAAGAGGTTCAAAGAACACAATCTGTTGAGAATTCAATGCAAAAACATAGTTGAACATAGTTGTTCCAAACATGTATGCCTTACTTCTGCAGAAGACACAAAAAATTATTTCAAAGAATGTTTGTACACACTATGAAAGTCAACAATGGACTTCATTGTACGGACAAAAAAATATTTCCTTGTTGTGCTTCATACAGGTTTCGTAACAACATGAGTAAATGATGACACAAGTTTTAATTTTGGACTATGCCTTTAAGCCGTTTTTTTCCTTCGCATCTTCTTATGAGACACTTTATCTGGTGGTAAACTGCTCCAATAAACTATTTTCATTATGAAGCTCCTTTAGCGGTGTACTCATTGTTAACAATAGTAAACAGTTGGAAGCCCCATTCAAAGGGGATTATATCAGGTCAGGTGCATTTGGACCTTGATTACTCTTGACATATGTTTGACCATTCTGTTACTGCTGCAGAAGGAAGACTTATTACGGACCAAAGAAAAAAAAAAAGAGGTCATCAAGGCCAAGACGCCCCTGACATCGCAAGCAAACAATCCTCTGGTTTGGCCAATGACTGCTGAGCTAACAAGAGGCTTCCTGTTTCTCAGACAGAGAAGGTTGCTGCTGACACGTGAGGATCCACCAAACACATGCAACAATGCCTGTAATCAATTTCACAACTAGAGTGATTTTTTTTTTTACATTTTTTAAACGGAATGACAGAATGGTTGCAGAATTTTTATTTTTGGGTAAACAATCCATTTAATTCATTATTAAAAAAAGATAATGCAATAAAAAGTACGAATCTAGAAGCACCTGTACTGACACAATTTGACGTTGCACCTTAAAAATGCCTTGCTAATGCCAAAAGTATGTGATTAAATGTGATTCAATGGTGATTTAAAGTATACTTTAAAGTATATTGTCAACAAAATTGAAATAATTGTGATGACAAAATACAAGAAATAGATTGCAAAAATAGATACAGACTTACACTGCCATTCAAAAGTGTGTTTTTTTTTCAAAGAAATTAATACTTTTATTCAGCAAGGATGCATTAAATTGATCGGAAGTGACAGTCAATATATCAAATAATAGTGGGGAAAAAACTATGGAAGCTCGTTTCCACAACAGAATAAAAAATAAAAAAGGTAATTGAGACTTTTTATCTCACAATTGCGAGTTTATATCTCACAATTCTGACTTTTTACCTCATGATGTAAAGTCGCAATTGTGTGTTATAAAGTAAAAAGTAAACTCGCAATTCTGACTTTTTTTCTTGCAATTGCGAGTTTATATCACGCAATTCGGACTTTTAGAACTCGCAATGCGACTATATCATGTAAGATGTAAAATCTGAATTGTGAGATTAAAAGTCACAATTACCTTTTTTTTATTTTTTATTCTGTGGCGGAAACAAGCTTACATAAACGTATCATGGACTTTTTACAACATTAATAATAAGATATGTTTCTTGAGCACCAGATAAGCATATTAGAATGATTTCTCAAGGGTCATCTGACAATGAAGACTGGATGCTGCTGAAAATTCAGCTTTGCCATTGCAGTAATAAATTACATTTTAAAATATGTTAAAAAACAGGACAATTATTTTGACTGTTTTACAGTATTTTTGATCAAATAAATGCAACTTTATAAGGGACTTCTTTATGTTTAATTGGTTAAATTGAGGAATATATATATATATATATATATATATATATATATATATATATATATATATATACTGACTTTCATTTGGGGGGTTTTCTCAGCAAATATTTATACATGTGATTAATCTACAATGAATGGGATTAATTAAGCAGCACAATGTGTAATTAACTTGTTTAAATCCAAGTGTCTGGCTCAGATAATTACAGAGAAGTGTTCAAGAGAAGTTTAAGAGAGTGGCAAGAGGTTCGGAGAGAGTAAACAGTCTGTGAAGATCTTGACATCACTTACCCAGCTGGGCCAGGTGGACTTTTATGAAGGCTTAAGACCAAACCAAGGCTACAGGTGTTCCACACATTATCTCAATACAACAAAAAACACAATCACATGTGTCTGTGTGCAGATTTCTGCAGTTCATCAAAGGCCTCGGCTAACACTGTTGAACACACACAAGACTTGCAAAATGTTGCATAAGGACATCATGGCTGGCTCTTTTGTCAGAGAATGGGGCATCACACTTGTGTCTTATCTAAATATTCAATATGACGCATGGGACCCTAGGAGTAAAGCCAACATGTGCATTCCCATGAACTAGATTATACATTGTATCTACAGACAAGACACACTGTTGTGGATGGATTTCAGCCTTGTATCCGTTTGTTTTCACTGCACTATAACGCTTTAATGAACAAGACTACTTAATCGTACTGAGAAATGACAAGATAAATGCTCCTCAAGGTCTTGTCAAGACAAGGGAAATATCTACCCGATTAGCATAAAGTTTCTTCACATTAATCACAAGTGAATGAGTCACTGCCTTACATGAAGGCAAGGGTGTTCACGGGCATAAATAACTTTAAAATATTGGTGTGGCCCATTTAACACATATGTAAATTGAATCACCTTTAATGTATGAACAGGCAACTAAAAGTAACAAATTAAACAAACTGCATAACCCAGTTAAAATAGGGCATTAAGATCTATGGGTTGCTTGGAAATTTGATATGGGCATATCTGTTTAGCTTATAATGTAAATCCACTGGATAAGTAACCTGCTCCAAGAAAATTGTGAGATTTTATGTATAAATCTTAAATAAAAAGTATGAAATAATGATTTTAAATAAAATAAAATAAAAAGCATACATCCAAGACAAATATTATAAGAGAACAGAGGAGCTCAATAAAAAGTCAAAAGGAGCATGTACGAAGTACTTTCCTATAAAATAAAAGAATAAAATAAAATAGGTTTTTCAAATTGTTTAAAGACAAAAAAACATCTGCAATTCAGAGAAATAATTGGTTGTGAGAGTTAAAGAAAAATCAATTTTAAAGACTAAGTTTAAATAAAAAAATTCTCTATGAACAATATTCTGTATGTATTACTCATTGACATACATGGGAAAAAATAACAAGAGCTTTAAATGTACACAAGTTGGGCATTTTTTGATACATTTAATTTTCAGAAATGTGTTTGACGTCATATAGGTGTTTGACACGTTCTTAACTCTTTTCGGATTGAGAATACAACAGCTTGCATTGTGTAAGGCAGTGGAAGGGAGGACTAATTCAAAGATTTCACAAGGAAACTATTACTCTAGAAGGTCAACAAAGAAGAGCTTTATGTACACACACGCACACATAGCACAACAATGTAGCCATCCAAGTCTGAAGCACTGTAGAAGAACTTCCTCTCAAATAGAACGTTTATTTTATATTTCACAATATTACTGTTTTACTGTATTTTTAATCAAATAAATGCAGCCTTAGTGAGCAATGAGCATAAGATACATCTAAAAACATTTTAAAATCTCACCGATAGTAAACTCTTGAACGGTAGTGAACATGAGTAACTGTGACTCAGCTGTATAAATCTATCTGTGTTTTTCCCCTTTTTATTTTTACAGTGCTAGGACGAGATAGTTTTCAGATGGCAGTGTTAGATTATTTATAATGCATTTTATTCACATTTGAGTTAACTGCATTAATGAATAACAACAAATTTATCCTGCTCTAAATTATTTCAAGGACAAGTGGGAAAAATACTGGAGACAACAGTAATCTCATTCTAATGGAATTTCCTAAAGAATTTATAGCCATTTTAATATTATACAAAATCCTTTTCTTTCTACCCAACTCCCCTTTCCCTGAACTGAGAGCAGAACAAATGACTGAACATACAGTTGAGTTATTATGTTGCAATAAGCTTACAGTAAAAATAACATTTGTTACAACTTACTACACTTAGGAGCTACATTTTATATATGAAAAATTACAATTCTCACACTTCAGACCCAAACATATTAAAAAACAGCTCTTATTACTGCAGTGCAAGGCACCTCTGTGTTTTCAGCAGGAAGTTTTCCGGATTTCTTTTTAAAAGCACAGGTATCTTCCAAAACACACAAAGATTGCAGCATACCACCCCAAATCAT
Organism: Meda fulgida; assembly: GCA_030578275.1. Lineage (NCBI taxonomy): Eukaryota > Metazoa > Chordata > Actinopteri > Cypriniformes > Leuciscidae > Meda > Meda fulgida. Next base: position 10,180,466 of record CM060624.1, on the reverse strand, counting down.
TTTTAAGCTCCAATTTCGACACAAAAAATCTGTTTAACAAGTTGAGTAACAAAGGAATGATGTCATAAATGGCAGTAAATGAACTGCCATGTGACCATTTCAAAAAGAGATGTTCAAAACAGTGCACATGAAGAAAGGGGACAGAAGACGCAGCGGGGCCTGTGAGTCCCGCTGTAGTCACAAGAGTAATCTGGCAAGCATGTGGCGGGGAAATAATGACTGCATGCCATCAGCTTGCTCGTTTCTACACGGGGCCATCCGAGGACGCAAATCCGACATGCTTAGCTTCTGCCATCTCTGACCCGAAAGCCTAAGGATGCTGTCCAATTACAGCCTTACGATGACATTTGATGACAGTACTGAGCTTTCCAGTACACGGCTCATAATACAGTAAAGACATATTGCTGGCGCTGGCGCCTCTACTCTGTGCCAATTTGGACACCCCTCAAAGGGCTCAAAATCCCATAGTTCTTTCTTTACCATTTTCTTTTATCTCTTGATCTTCAAGCCATCCTGTATATCCTTTTTCCTCAAGGTGCCTCAATTCAGCCTGATTAAGCCCGTGTAATGTACAGTCTCTATTGACGTGATAAATGACAACTGAAAAGTGGAGGTTCTGACCCCGACTCTTTCTCTTCCTTTGGAGATGGTTCGGAACAGGGCCTCCCAAGGTGGCAGTCTTTTTTATGTCTGGTTTCATGAAGGCGTATTCAATGATAACGGCCATCAAAATGACAGGAGCCTTTATGATAAGTGCGTCCCGCCCAACGTTGAATAGATGGACAGTGATAGCGATGCTCATTGTTAGCACGCTGGGGGAGTTGTATATCCTACAGAGTGGGTGGAGCCTGTGAGACACGGCGGTGAATAGGCGTGTAAGGTGTCCATGCCCTTTGGTGCCCTTCTAGGTGTGGGAAACATAGGGCAGAAAGCACCTGCAGGGCCTCCGCGCTAAATCTCATTGTATCGCGTGCCAATATGGTGGATGATGGTGTGAGAGCCCGAAAGAGTCTTGTTTCATTCATCACAATGTCTGTGAATGGACCGAGAGATTCAACCTAATACATTGACAAAGACACAAGTGCACATCATTCAAAACCTGCCAGTATGGTGAGACAATGAGCAGGCTCCTTAGATGCATGAGATAGCATTTACACAAAGAGCCAAATGAGAATTAATCTCTGCCACATGTCCCGGACATTAAACTGCTGCATCAATCATTATGTTGTTTTAGGGCACAGAGTCGGCAGCGATGTTTGCTTTGCTTTGCCATTCCTCACATTCCACGAGGAATCCTAAACAGGACTGTTTTAAATGGTCTCAACACAACATGGTAGCATTCCTCAAGACAAGTTTTAACAAATAATACAGCTAAGGTTGCATAAGCATCATTAGATATCCTGTAATTCACCCAAAAATCATCATTTACTCACACTCAAACCATTAAGACTTTCTTTCTTCTGAAGAACACACAAAATAGATGTATTTTTAAGAGTGTTTCAAATGCTTTTGCCCCATACAGTGATAGTCAAAAGGGTCCAGAACACTGATTTTCATTTATGGAAAAAAAATTGTCATTTTGTATTCATGTGAGGTGAGTAAATGATAACAGAACTGTTCAGTCAGGTCAGGGGGATTTTATCAAACCTAAAACAGTAAAGTTGGGACATATTGTACATACAGTGGCATTTTGGTAAAGGGGATGAGGAATCTGATCTGTTGTACATTTGACAAAGGGTCTAAGCATAAGCTTTGGCTTTGTAAGCCCTGCACAAACCACAATGAATTTGTTGTTCTAGGCCATCCGCCATGCTGTACCCTTTCTCCTTGCCACTTCTGCCCGAATTTAACCTCAAAGCAATATAAAAGCATCCTGTGGGGGGTAATTTCCTGACCAGAACAGAAGCAATAATTGACTACGGAAGGGCAAATCTGATTCTTTCACATTTTCTGAGCTGCAGTCATGCAAAATCTGCCATGAGAATAAACTGTCATGAGTCACAAAGAACAATGTTCACCAATATTTGTAAAAGATTAAATGTCTGTGACTATTCTGAGACATCTCTGCTTCTGGATAGAATCTTTAAGGATTAAAATGGTTAGATAGAGGGATGTGGTACTGTATTATTCAAGGCGACATGGACTTGTAGGCATATCGGATTAAGGAAAAATAAGCATGTCATTGAAATGACTAAGTGCTTTCCCAGAAGGACAGACTTCCGTTCAAAACATGCAGATTTGGTATATTTATAGCACTTTGCTGAACTTCTTTTACATAACTCTTTCTGACCTATTTATGTACAAGAAAAGATCAGGAAGTATTTTTGCATGTTGGGGATTACTGCATATCCCAAATGTTTGCCCTGCATCTTTATCTCTTTTTTAGACTCAATTTACAACCAAACATCATTAGAGTGGCTGGAATATGCTATCAAAGCTCAGCCCTGTAATCGGTTAATTTGTTTAGGGTATTAGTACAATTTAAAATGTATCTTTTGGATGTTATGTCAGGATATGATGTTTTTCTAAACTCTCTTACAGACAAATGTCCATATTTTGAAGCAAATGATGGGGGATTTGCAAAACCATCTGTTGGACAAAAGCCCTTGAAAAGCACACTAATATGGACTTTATCCACAGGTGGGAAACTGCAGGTCTAAATGAGTAAATGAGTGACAATATTTGATTATTACAAACAATCAAGCAACAAATGAGACAATATTGAATATAATCAGGGTTAGGTGTATAAACATTACAGTGACCACAGTGAATGGATAAAATGAAACCACAGCTTTGTGATAGTAACAAATCAGACAATGTAAAAAAAAAAAAAATCTCCAAGAAAATTATATTCTCGTTCTAATCCTCATTTAATGACCCTCACCCTCCAGGAACACCAATCTTTCAAGAACAGATTGAGGCAAGCCTGTTGACTATAGGGTGGGTGGTATGATCAAAATGTTATGTGACCAAAATGATTAATAAATGTATATACTTTATTACTATATAATTGATTCAGATGAAACTTAAATAAATAAATAAACAAAGTAACTCCTTTTTTTGGGGGGGGGGTTTGATGGGCGGAAACCAAAAAATAGGATATTCATAACGATTGAAGTCTGGCATCAGTGCAAAAACAGCTGCTTCACATAATGCAACACTTGAGTAAAAAACAAAAGAGTAAAACTAATATAATAAAACACTGTTTGAAAACAAACAAAATTCAACTAATGTCCTATATATAAAATTATCCTTTGACTTAATTGAATTATTGAATGACTTTGATCAAAAATAATATATAAAATGGTTTAAAAAAAACAACAACTCCAGACTGCAAATCTCAACAAACAAAGAAAAGAAAAGAAAAAAGCAGCATACAAATGTAATGGATTAATTCAGCTTGGTTTCCTGATGGTGAAGCTCTTGATGCTTAACAGGAGGGGATGGGGAAAAAGGCTCTTATCAGATTAATTGCCAAAACATTAAGCTATTAAAATCTTATCTTACAAATGAATCATTTATAGAAGTCCTGGAATTTATTCATGCTCAATAAGGAAGATTAAATCCCAATTAGCAGTCTTTGTTTCCATCAGATAGGAATCAATGAAGGGTCTGAGGATGCGGTGGGGCCTTACAGAACCCCAGACTCCTGTGGTTTTCCTGATTAACTCTGTCCTCACTAAAGCTGAAGGATATCCTGCTGTCTTTCTGTAAACCACAACTTGACAGATGCCTCTTTTTTTTCAAACCCAGAAATTTTCAAACCCACTTTCCATAAACACAGGAGTCAGTTGCTTGCTTTCAATTTACTGGGTCGTCCTCTTGAAAATATATTTTATTTATAAATATATCAACAGTGATCTGCTTACTTTTGCTTTTCATTTGCACAAAGAGATGAGGAAACATTGTGTCCCACTGCAATTCAAATTAGTATTGTTTTCCTTTCAGAACTTTTCTGATCATTTACAGATTAATCTGCAAATTGACAATCCACTCCACTGCTTGGATTTGTATATACACTCTTAAAAATAAAGGTTCCAAAATAGGGGTCATAGAAGAACCATTTTGGTTCCCAAAAAAACTTTTAGTGAATCGTTCTAAAAAGAACCATTTTTTTAGATGATTTGGCCGCTCATTCCACCTAGTGTCAGTTCAAAAATCCAAAAGTAAATTTTTTATTAACTTTGAGAAAGGTTTGTGTTAGATAAATAATCATTCTGTTAAATTTAATGTAATGGTTCTTCATCTGCATCATTGACTCCATAAAGAACCATTTTGTTCCACAAAAGTTTATTTATAGTGGGAAAAGGTTCTTTAGATTATTAATATGTTCAAAAAATTGTTCTTTTTATAACGATTCACTAAAAGGTTTTTTGGGAACCAAAAGGGTTCTTCTATGACCCCTATTTTGGAACCTTTATTTTTAAGAGTGTAGAGTTTGCAGAGTTTATAGAGGGATCAGACCAAATTTAATCCACCGTCTATGTGTTCAAATGTCTGATTCTTCCAGAAATTACAAAACCAGAAGAATGCAACATGTTTGCTACCATCTTTGGATAACAGAACTTTATGAACCAATCATCTGAGCTGTAAATGCCATCTGAATAATAATTCTGGAGCCACCGCAAAAAGTCATAGTAATGTAAACTTAAACCTGAGCTATCATGTCAAAATTGGCATGGTCACTGGCAAAACATAATTATGAAATATTTTCAATTCATACACAACCCCAAAAATTATTTCTTCAATATACAGGAATAGTTTTGAATGACAGATAAGTTCTGGCAGAATAAAGATGTAGTTACGGCTTTTACCAGCAGAGGCTAACTGGACCACATTAACCAGTGTAAACTACACCACAAGCCAGCAGTGTGTAATCTAGCAAAGTAATTTCAAACTTCAAGATATTATAATCATTTTTTTTTTGTGTGTGTGTGTTTTTGAGAGAAATATTTCATGCTCATCAAGGCTGCATTTATTTGATAAAAATACAGTAATCTTAAACAGTAAACAGTAATATTGTAACATATTACGCTTTAAAATAACTACTGTAATACATTTATTTAGGTGAATTTTCTGCATGCATTGCTTTAGAAAACATTCTAAATTTGGTGCTCAAGAAATATTATCAATGTTGAAAACATTTAGCTGTTTTTGAAATGTTGAAAAAAGTTTGTGGAAACCGTTATTTTACCCAACGATTCTTTGATGAATAGAAAATTGAAAGAACACCATTTATACATATTTTCATTTTTTGGTAACATTATAAATGTCTTTACTGTCACTTCTGATTAATTTAATGCAACCTTAATTAATAAAATAATCACTGGCTTCCAGTAACGACCGTACGAGAGTCAAGTTCCGGGCCGAAGAGTGACCCGACACATCATATTGATGAACGCTGAAGGTCAGAGGATAGAGCAAAACAAAACACTGGTCACGATATTTTTTAAAGAGAAATGTTAGAGGAGCTTGAATTTGTTGCCCAGCCCTATTTGTTTGAACCGCGAGAGGCATCTAGTCTCACCTAAACTTTCGCAAATCCTACATCCGCCTGATGTAACTGACGCTACAGTTAATGCTACATAACTGAGCTACGTCATGCGTCGGCTCAGAGGTCACTCTTCTGCCGGAACTAGACTTGCGTAGGACAATAACCCTAAGCTACTGATTATAGTTTATAAAGTTGTAAATATGGATCTTTTTCTACAAAAGTGCATAACTTCGCTTTATAAGGCCTTTAAGGAGCCATATGGATTACTTTTATGATGGCTGGATGCACTTTTTTGGCTTAAAATTCTAATTACCATTCACTCCCATTATAAAGCTTGGAAGAGTCATGATATTTTTAAATATAACGTCGATTGTGTTTGGCTTTGATTTTTGGGGGAACCATAACCCTTTAAGAAGCAGAGATGGTGAACACGTGTTCTGCAGGTGTTTCTCCCACTATCAAGCACTGAAAAGCCAGTGTCATAATCAGATGTTGCTATACTGATGACCTTGTTGTTGCAAAGTTTGTTGATGGCAACATAGTTAGTCACCTTCCAAGGAAAGAACTGATACAGTTAATATATATAGGACTTGCTTGAACATGTCATTTTCTAAATCGTGGGCATAGCCATTTCTGCAAAGGGGTCTTGTCATTATGGAGCAGAAAAAGACCCTTCCCCAAACTGCTGCCATAAGGTTAGAAGCTCACAAATCTCAAGAATGTCACTTTATGGTGTAGCATTAAGATTAAGGGGCTGAAACAAACCCGTTAATTAGAAGGGGGTGTTTGCATACTTTTGGCCATGTAGTGCACTTCAAAGACGATCCATTTGTTTTTCAACTTGAAAATTACTTGAAATAACCTTAAAGGGATAGTTCACCCAAAAATTTAAATTTGCAAATTACTCACCCCCAGGCCATACAGAACGTATTTGACTTTTTGAAGAGTAAAGACGAGTTTCAGCAGAAACAGTGGTCCTTGGTGACTCATACTGTATAATGGAAGTCAATGGGTGTCATTACTTTGAGATTCAAAAAAACATATGCAGGTCAAAACTAAATTAATACCTGCGGCTCCTGATGATACACTGAGGTCTTGAGAAGCGAAACAATCGTTCTATGCAAGAAACTGAACATTATGTAAAAAAATGATTACCTCCACATTAAAATCATTAATCCACAGCGTCTGCAAACGGTCAGCCTTTGCCAAGGCTGTGGATTAGAGGTACAAATGTTGTAAATGTTCTAAGTTTCTAAGTTTCATAGACCGATCAATTAGCTTCTTAAGACCTCAGTGTATCATCTGGAGCCGCAGGTACTAATTTTGTTTTGTCTGCATGTTTATTTGAATCTCAAAGTGATGGCACCCATTGACTTCCATTATATGAATCACCGAGGACCACGGTTTCTGCTAAAAATCTTGATTACTGTTCAACTGGAGAAAAAAAGTTACCTACATCTTGGGTGGCCTGAGGGTGAGTAAATTAACAGCAAATTTTCATTTTTTGGGTGAACTATCCCTTTAAAGGTGAGCAAGAAACCACAACTATTTTTCATTTTAATAATTTTCTAAGACAGCACATCATAAGAGACGAGATCTATGGACTAAATATACTCCGCTCCCCAGTGTTTGATCCAAGATCCAACAACAGAGCAGCAGCAGGGGAAAAGGACAGGACAAGCAAACACTACCACACTAATTGCTCTCACTTGCTTTGACTCTGATTCCAATGGTGTGAGCTGTTTTTTCCGGTGGTAAATAGATAATGTTCACATTGTTTGGGAAAGACCCATCAGTCATGCTGGAGAATCTGACTGAACCATTGCCATGAGGTAACTGAAGATGGGACAGTATCATACACTGAATTAGTTCTTTTGTCAGGGGATTTTTTTGAACTATTGCTCAAGCCATTAAGAACACTTCTTATATAGCGTGTCTGTGCAGATGGATAACAAAACTTGTATGTGCACAAGACCGTCCTTAGGGCCATCCCACGATCAAGAGGGCCCCGTGGCGAAAGGACCGAGGGTTAAAGCAAAGTGATCGAGACCGAGGAGGGAAAAACACAACCCCTCTAAATAGCACTGGGCACTGCCCTATGCTTGGGACGACCCTGTATGTACACTTCTATTCAAAAGTTTTAAAGGCTTTTCTTCTATTCAGCAAGGAAACATTAAATTGATTAATAGTGACAGTACAGACTTGTACATTGTTACAAAAAAGATTAAATAAATTCTGTTTTTATTAGTATTCATCAAAGACTGAAAAATATACATCACAGTCTCCACAATTTTTTTTTTAGCATCCAGCACAACTGTTTTCAACTGATAATAAGAAATGTTTCCTGAGCACCAAATCAGATTTTTGAAGTATCATGAGACATTGATGGAGTAACAATGCTGAAAATTCAGCGTTTCCGTCACAGGAATAAATTACATTTTAAAAAGTATTAAATATATTATTAAATTGTAATAAATCACAATATTACTTTTACTTTATTTTCATCAAATAAATGCAGTATTGATAGGCAAGAGACTTCTTTCAAAACCATTACAAAATCTTACAGACTCCAAACTTTTTATATTGAAATTCTATATGGAATTGTATTGTATTATACCATAAAGACACACATCTAAAATAAAGTACAGGATCAAACCTAGCAAAACAATACAAAAGTAGTATTCATAAAAATGCACTGCCAGCTCCAAGGCATCTACTTGGTCATAATTTTACAAGACCAGCTACATTTTTTTATTTGCCCAGCAGCCAAGCAAAACGAAACTCTTAAATATAATGATTATCCCCTTCAAAGTGGGAGGGATGAACTAAGACATTTCTAAAAGCAGCTATAATGGATGCTACGCCCCTGCGTTCTCTACGTCCCAAACACACATGACAGAGCATCTCACATTACTAGAGGAGTGACACTTTTCTGTTTCAAGACATGCACAAACATGTATGAAAGTCATGAACACATGCTCACACTTACATGTGCACACACGCACACCCACATACTTTGACAAGCTCCAGATGTGTCAGCATTGAATTACATCACTGAGATGTGATGGGTGACCTTTCAATGGACTTTGCTGCTCAAGCTGTGCTGGTTTCATTAAAGTTATGAGGAGAGGCATCAAACTGGATATGAGGAATAGTGCTGCTGAAAACAAAACCCGCTATACGCATGCACATGCATAAACACCCAGCAACACGGACACATGAAATAAATGTTACAAACACAGAGCAAGGGAAGGAATTCTAGTGCATACAAGGAAAGAATGTTTGTGGGATCAATACATTTTTATAATTTTAATGGGCCTTTTACATGCAGCTGTGTTTAAAGACGCTAAACAAAATTGAAAAATAATGTTTACAATATGTTTCTACCCACTGTCATTGGTCGGCCAAACAGATAGCCCGGCCCAAAAAATCTCATTGGGGACACAGTGTATACACATTTTGTATAATCGATCTATGAATAGCTTACTGACAGTTATCTCTGCATATTAAGATGGGAGGAAAAAGTGTTTAAGAACTTTTTAAGAAGCTTTGTTTTAGGCCCCAGGATTTCATTTATTGCAGCACAGCAAACACTTGCATGTATAACTGAGCAATTATTAAAGTAGCTTATCCCTTTGAAGTGCAACAGCACAAGTGTGGGAGAGTCATAATACCATCAGTTCTAGTTTGCTAACTTTAAATAAAGGCCATTGGTATTAACAGTTCATCACGGTTGCTTACGTCCGAATTCAGCTTTAGTCAGCTTGTTCATTTTTCTCATTATATTTATCCTGAGGATACTAAACTCTCACATTTCCAAACTAAGCCAACCACAAATCCTACAAAACACAGACTCCTATGATAACATCTCAATCACATATCTAATTATAAAGTTCCTCTTGATCATTTTAAATAATAATTAAAGATATTAAAAAAGTAACAAAAAGTAAATATTTTATAAATAAATAAATAACCCATTTAATTTAATCTGACTGTAAATTTTTGTAATTTAAAAAAAAATACCATCAATTTTGAAGTGCCACCTATATCACAAATTCTGTAATCAGCTGATACAATGTCCAAATATGTCCATGTGACACAGACAAACAATTATCAAAAAAAGGACATAAATCAAAAAGAACATGAACAGACACAATTGCAAAAATGGACTGGCCTTGGACGCTCTTACAGCTGTAAATTCTGTTTAAAAAAATAAACAATATATACATTTCTATTGTCAATTTGTAAATCGTATAGACCTTAAGGTAGCGCCATATTTGATTTTTTTGCATGAATGAAAATGAGGCTGTGAGGTACAGTGTTCAATGGGTTGTATAGTTGTTTACCAACATGCCAATTGTTCAGCTGACAAAACATCTTTCCAAAAGAACTTTCAGTTGACAAAAACTCCATAAAACCATTTCAAAAGTTATAAACTTAGAAAACTACAAAATGTAGCATCTTTATACAGTGCAAGCTATTGTAAAGACTGTAGGTCTATCCCTCACAGCCTTGTTTTCATTCCTGTCAAACAAATAAATAATGCCCAACCCTGACCAAGGTCTATAGGAATTAAAAAAAGTTACTTTATAGAAATCAATTAATTGTTTATTTTATTATAATGAACTTACAACTGTCATTGCATAAAAAATGTATTTGGCGTAAGGTCTATTCAGCTCCAGGGTCTTCATTTGGGTGCTTTTATAAGCACTGCTGATATGCAGTTTATCTAATAAATCAAGAAAGCATATTGTTAAATTTGATTAAAATATGTAATCAATTGAAAGCGCTGTAGGGTAAAGGGGAGGCCGAATGGTTTGTTTTTACAGAGTAGCATTTGGCTCTCAACAGGACTTTGTTGTTTGTTTGGGGTTTTTTTGCTGGTTTTTTTCCACATGTGAGAAGGGTGTTAGACATTAAATATTTAACAGCTCTGGGCCATTTGCACTTGGTGTTTGACTGTGTTATAGGTCCTGCTGTGCTTCTCTGCTCTCAGCGCTGGCTGTGGTGAACCGCCACTCTGAGCTCCTGCCAGTGAGACTCAGTCAGGCTCTGCCCACAGCCTCAGCTGCCACACAACACAGAGTGCAGAATACAACATTTTGCTGACTAAATAAAAATGCAGGGTCTTCTGACCACAAAATGCCTTGCTTTGAAAAATCACTTGCTTGAGCCCAGTGTTTTCTGAAAAAATGGCTAGCATAAAATTGCTACTCTGTGCCTAAATTTGGACAGGAGAAAGTATTTTGCCATCCTAAAAGATGATGAAGACATCACTTTCAACAGGGGAACAGGTCAGGCTCAGAGTTACTTTGAAATTACAATGTAAAAATCCATGGCATATTAATCTTACCTTAACTCCACATATTGTTAATGGTCCGACAAGATGTGTTGAAACGTGCTTGTTCTGACGTGTTTCTTCTGTTGTTCTGCTTAGTAACCTGCACCACACACGTTCACCCTGATAGACATACATAAGCTACAGACTTGAAATGTCTTCAGAGATAAATTACAAACTTCTTGCTGACTTAATGAGCCATGATAAGGTTTGACTGATCGGAACTGATGTTGATTTGATCCTGTTTCATGAGTATGAAATGCCAAAATGGCATATTTCATTTAATTCCTTTCAAGGTAATATAATTAATATTGTAAATGATGTGTTAAAGCAACTATTTATGATGCCTTAGCAAAACCATGAAAGTACTGAATATTAAAAAAACATATACACACATATATATATATGTGTGTGTGTGTATATGTCACGGATACACCTGCAACAGGTGTATGAATAAAGTCTGTTAACCATAATCTGTGTCCTCATCCTCATCCCAGTAGTGTGTGTGTATATATATATATATATATATATATATATATATATATATATATATATATGTGTGTGTGTGTGTGTGTGGATGTATGTATGTATGTATGTATGTGTGTGTGTGTGTGTGTGTATTTTTTCAATTATGTACAATTTTATAATTATATAAAATGTGTGTGTATACATATATTGTAAAAATGTATTTTGTGTATGGGAGTAGAACCACTTTTAATATCTATTAATGAATATACTATACACTGCCGTTCAAAAGTTTAGGATCACTAAGATTTTTAAAGATTTTAAAAAAAGTCTCTTATGCTCACCAAGGTTGCATTTATTTTATTAAAAAAAAAATATTGTGATATATTGAGTAGCTTTGAATCCTCCCTATATTATTTTTTAGAGCTGCATGCTTTACAGCTGAATTGAACTGTTTGCTTTATTGAATCATTACTTTCCTCTTTATCCCTGTAAAGCTGCTTTGACTAACTCTACAAAGCGCTATGGTGACCGTATGTACACCAGCTCTGGATTGACAATATTAACTTAAAGTCTGTTGATTTTATTATGAAATTCAACAAAAAAATTATTTTGGTGCTTTTTAATACAGCGTGACAGATAAATGTACAGCAAAACATAAACACCAGATGTTGAACGATACATTAACTTACTGAAATGAATCCTGTCTCATGTAATTGCTCAATCAGTGTTTCAGCCGGGGAAATGCGTCAATAAAACGGCTTGTAGGCTATACAATGTCACTTGACCTCAAGAAAGATAATTAGTCCATAAAGTCATTAATTAGCTAGAAAAAAAAACATTACAGATGAGCATTTTGCTAATATGCACTGTATTACATATTCATTATATTTTAACTTAACCTCTGATGTCTTATTTAATGTAATGTTTGAATAAATCTGTCATGAAGACAAGTCTTTATGGTTTATTGTTGTTTAAATGTTTATATTTCACCAACAAATTGGAGTAAACACAATTCAGTAATAAAAAAGTTGATGCAGCCTCATTCACGGCGAGTGTCATGGCAGAGGAGTAAACCCACCACTAATGTTGTTGTGTTACGGAATGTAGTTTTAAGATGGGTTTTTTAGAAGAGAATGTAGTTGATTAAACTTCAAATATGCAGTTTATTTATAACTATTTTGCTCCAAATGGGAGGAGAAAACACTTAAAATATCTTTGACATTCTAATAATTTCTTCCTATACCTTTTTAATGTGTACAATATGTAATCTTGGTATAAACTAGTTAGATTAGTCAGCTGCAACAACAACAGATTGCAAAACATACCCTCATCTTTAAAAACCATAAATAAACTACACAATGTAAAAGAAAATACTTATTCACCCCTGCTATATCAGACTTTCCAAATTTATGAGGGAAGTAAAATGAGCATCTCAGAAGACATACATTAGCCTGTGTGTAATTCACAAGTCTCAGCCATTGACTCCACATCTGCTGTGCACTGGTTCTGGTTCTGGTCCAGTTAGTGCAAGAAAAGTCGAATAGAACATCTTGTGGGGAAAAAAAACTAAACAAAAACACAATCCGTTTATTGTCAATTAAGCTAGTCAAACAGCCAAGTATACTTCCCAGCATTCCAGCATAAAAACCAGGCAGAGAAAAGAACATCGCAATTGTGGTGTCTACAAATGTTTGAGACGTATCCGAGGCTTTGAAGTTGTTTCCTGCTCTCAGGCAGTTCCCGTTCTTAAGGCCAATTTGGGTTTCAATCCAACAGGTCCAAATTCTTACTCCCCTTTCTCTCCTTCCTCTACCTAAATATCTTATTTTTTCCTCCTCACTTTACTGTAAAGTACTCCACAATCTCCCCAAACATGAGCAAAACCACCATCCATTGAACCAATTTTTTTTTTAATAGGCCACCGGCAACCTCACAGTCCAGTTACAGGAAACGCAACAACATGAAACCATTTTAAGATGTTTGACTCCTAACCATCTGGTATATTCGACTATATTCTATAAACAGCTGAGACTTGCGTCTAGCCGTGTACTCATTAAAATGTCAAAGCAAAGTGGCATGTTTACGAGGTAATTTTCTGTTTACATGTTTAATAAAATACTGATGGATGATTTCAGTCTGAGAACAGCTGCAGAGCAAATTTTGACTACTTAATCAGGAAAAACAACGTTGTGAAGACCAGTTATCAAAATAGTTATTAAAAATGTCCGACATGAGAATGTAAATTCTGCAGTATGGAGACAGAATGTGCCGGGATAGAATGGGATTAAAGGAGTGAATGCAAAACAGGGACCATGATTAGCCTTTTTGGGTCCCTTTAATGTTTTACAAAACAAGAAGGATGAACTGTATAGTTCATTTTCAGAGGGTGTGTCAGAGAGGAAGGACAGAACAGCACATGATGTTCCTACAGTCGGTGTAACAATTACAATCTTACTGTGCATTAAAATACAAAGTCACATTTAATGAGCAGATTCATAACCTTTCAATTAATCAACACGTGACTTATAGCTAATGAACTTGTTCTCAAGCACTTATCGGACTAAATTTGTTTTCCAAATGCTGTTGAATTACAGTTATTACCATTGGATGACTGTGATTTCATGTACTTATTTGAATGGGATTGGAATATCTGTGGTCTTTATTAACATAGAGGTTGTCTGAGACCTTCATGTGGGTGTTACGGAAGGCCATGTGTTCTAGATGCGGGCATCAACTAAACACAATGAAACAAAAGACACTTACAAGAAATAAATAATTCCAACAATTCACATGTAATTAAGGGAAGGAATTAAGGCGAGTTATATCATATCTGACACAGCCACTACAGATCCAATTTCCCATTGGATTCTCTTTAATCATTTATTTTAATCATAAGGGAGAGTTTTAAACCACAAGTTGTGTTTAAAAAAAAAAAAAAATACATCCACTATGAAGGCAGATCAGGAAGAAAAAAAAAGATCTATAGTTTTTAAACATGTTGTATATATATGTATATGTATATAAATGCTTTGTAAATGGTAAGATGAGTAATATCTAATAGTGTTTTTTTTTTTTAAATATGATCAAATTAGAAAGTAATTAGGACAAAAGATACTTCAATAGATTCGCAATTGAAAGTCCACTACCATTCAAACGTTTGGGATTGGTAAGATTTTGTGAATTGAAAGTGTTTTTGAAAGAACTCTCATGCTTACCAATGCTGCATTTATGTATTCTAAAATACAGTAAAACTAGTAATTCTGTGAGATATTAATACAATTGTAAATCATTTGAATATATTTCAAAACGTAATTTATTACTGTGACACCAAAGCTGAATTGTCATCAGCCATTACTCCATTACCACAGTTTAATATTTTTGTGGAAACTGTGAAAGGCTCTCTGATGAATAGAAAGTTCAAAAGAACAGCACTTATTTGAAATATTTTTTTGTAACAATTTATAAGTCTTTACTGTCACTTTTGATCAAGTTAATGCATTCTTGCTAAATAAAAATATTATTATTAGGGCCCAAGCCTTGAAAAGGCGAAGGCCCTATTGTTTTCCTTAGGATTATTTATTATTATTCCGACTTATTATTTTACTACCTTTTGGGCACTTTTGGGGCCCTTAACGTGCTCAAAAAATCTTGAAACTTTGCACACGGGTCAGAACCGGCGGCCATCAGGGCCGGGCTGAAGATGGAACCCGGGCGTGGCAGGGGGGCTCGACAGCGCCCCCTGGAACGGGATTCGAACACATGTCCATATATCAAACACGCTTGCATGAATTAATATGAAAATCGGTACACATATAGATCTCATCGTTTCATATATCCTTCGTACTCTTACTTTTTACGCCAGCCCAACAGGAAGTCGGCTATTATGGGTTGTTTGGAAACTCATGCTCAGGAATTTGAAACACTTCTCCTAGGGACTTCACCCGATTGTCACCAACTCGGTGTGCATGAAGTCAAGACATTGAGGATGAAAAATTGCCAGGGGATTTTTGATATCTCAAACGGTTTGGCCGTAGCGAGGAAACGAATTTATGGCGAATAATGGAAACAGGAAGTGTGTTATAACTTCTGCATACATTGACTGATCTTGATGAAACTTCAGCAGTGTGTTCGCTGTAAGAGGCCGATCACATGGATGTGACTATTGTAAGTCAAAGTTATAGCGCCACCAACTGGCATCAGGAAGTGTGTCACTTTCAAAATGCTTTGAGATCACCCTCTTATTTTTACCCGATTTGCTTAAAACTTTATGTGTATAATGTATACACACGGCAGATTTAGACCTGTGAAAGGATTATTGATATCTTAGATACTGTTGCCGTGGTAACGCATCAAACTTTAAGATTCTTTTTTAATGCTTTTGAGACTCTTAACATACTTGAAATTGCATGAAACTCGACAGACACATCATATTTATTAGCCAGTAGACATGTGCAAAGTTTCAGAAATGGGCGTGGTGCAGGGGCTCAGTAGCGCCACCTTTTGACAAAAGAGGGGGAGTTAGGTCTATGCTTTTATCTACAATCTTAAAACTCAGTATGTATATTGTTCCCATCGAGCTGAACAACTTTCTAATTTACAGTCATTAGCTCAGACCAACAGGAAGTCAGATATTTTGGTCTGAATGTGGATGTTTTGGAGAATTTTCTCTTCCTCTCTCTCTGACCCTACGTCTCTCCGTGTGTTTGAGGGGAGGGGGATTTGTCTGCTGAGTGAGAATGCTTTTATTTTTGTTTGTCAAGGTTTTGGGGCCCTTAACATGCTCGAAAACTAAGTCTATATATCAAACATGCTTGCATGTAATAATATGAAACTTGGTACATATTTAGATCTCATCGGGCCAAACAACTTTCTTGCTCTAAGTTTTACGACAGCTCAACAGGAAGTCAGCTGTTATGGGTTGTTTGGAAAATGCATGCTTTTATTTTTGATATACTTCTCCTAGAGAATTAATCCAGACACCACAAAACTCGGTCAGCATGAAGTCAAGACATTGGGGATGCTAAATTGCGCACGGATTTTTGATATCTCAAACGGTTTGGCCGTGGCGAGGAAATTAATTTATGACTAAAAAAGGACACATAAAGTGTGTTATAACTTTTTATAACAATTATAACATTATAACAATTTTACCTACAGTTACAAAACTTGCCGTATATATTGTTCTCATCAAGCCGAACAACTTTCTAATTTACAGTCATTAGCTCCGACCAACAGAAAGTCAGATATTTTGGCTTGAATGTGGATTCTGAGAATTTTCTCTCCCTCTCTCTCTCTCTCTCTCTGACAGAAGCCCCTTTCACACAGAGCTTTGAACCCGCCAAATTGCCGGAAAATTGCCAGAACGCCTTCTGTGTGAACGGAAACTTGATCCATGGGATCAACGGGATCCATGCCGGGTTGGGGAACTAGTAACATTGCCGTCTTCAGTCCCGGAACGCGCGCTGTGTGAACAAAAGCCGTAATAATGCCGTGTTGTAGTGATGACGCTGAAGCCGGGATCCTTCGCCAGCTGTGAAATGGTACGTTAAGCGCAAGTTTATGGTCGAATCAGAGAAAACATGCAGAAGCGTGGTTTCACGAGAGAAAGAGAGATCGCAGCTCATAAGCAAACTTAAGACGCTGCTGAGATTACAAGTCACATCGATGTCACGTGTCTTGACAGGACTTACGGGTTGTGTGTGAACGCACTCTCTGATTCCGGAAAATCACTGGCAGTGTGAATGAACCAAAATCAAACGAACCCAGGTCAAATCCCGGGTCACTTTATCCGTGTATTTTCCGGAATCTCTGTGTGAAAAGGGCTAGAGAGAATGCACCCTGCCATTCTGTATGTGTGTGTGTCTGTATGAGGGGGGGGGGGGGGGGGGGGGGTCTCTTCGGGTGATAGTTTAAACACAAATTCATACATAGGGCCATACTGCCCTCTTGTGTCCAAAATTGTATTTATACGCACTTTTATTTATTTATTGTATTATGCACAGTCGCACACACACAGTTCGTTCGCGCCCGCGTCTCTCTCTCTCACACACACACACACAGTTCGATCGCGCCCGCGCCTCTCTCTCTCTCTCTCTCTCTCTCTCTCTCACACACACACACAAAAACACACAGTTCGATCGCGCCCGCGTCTCTCTCTCTCTCTCTCTCTCTCTCTCTCTCTCTCTCTCTCTCTCTCTCTCTCTCTCTCTCTCTCTCTCTCTCTCTCTCTCTCTCACACACACACACACACACACACACACAGAACACACACAGACACACACACAGCTCGATCGCGCCCGTGCCTCTCTCTCTCTCACACACGCACACACAGTTCGATCGCACCCGCACCTCTCTCTCTCACAGGCACACACACACACAGTTCGATCGTGCCCGCGCCTCTCTCTCTCCCACACATACACGCACACACACACACAGTTCGATCGCGCTCGCGCTTCTCTCTCTCTCACACACACACACACACACACACACACACACACACACACACACACACACACACACACACACACACGTACACGTATACACACACACACACAGTTCTCTCTATTTCTTGCTCACACGCAGACACACACACACACACATATATATTGGAACGTGAGCGAAGTACAAAGCCTAATAAAGAATAGTTTAGCATCCAAATACATCGAAAATGTTGAAACAGTTTGATTCTAATAAGAGAGTTACGTGAGCCCAACACCACTTACTTTCACTTTCGCTTTACATTATCTCGGTTACTTCTTGTTTATAGTTTTTTTAAATTCTTGTTCTGTTCTTAATATCATTAACTTTAAAGGATTGCTTGTGTAATATTTTGAGTGTATCATCAAATCAGAATAATTCTCTCGGTTTAGTGATTCCCTAGTTATTTTTTTATTTATTTTTTCATTGTTCTAATCAGGTAAGGCAATAATATTCTCTGTCTTTATATATATATATATATATATATCATCTGAATTATAAATAACTTATTTCTGTATAATAAAAAAAAATCCCGAATCCAGACCAACCAGAGCGCACTATTCCTACAACATCATCAGTGCCCTCGATGCGCACTTTTGCAGAGCCCACACTGATACAAGCTCTACAGCACACTTCTTTTCAACCGTCAAAGCGGGGTTACGTTTTTCCACGTCGTGCACAATAACCCTAAAGGCACCGGGGTGGCGGCTTGTTTTATACATATAAAAAAATATAGCTGAAGGGCCAAAGCTGGCGGCACCGCCGACCCGTTAGGTAAAGGCACCGGGGTGGCGGTGCCACTGGCTTGGGCCCGCAATCGCTGCTCGCAGCAATATTTATTAGGTTTTTTTATATATATATATATATATATATATATATATATATATATATATATATATATATATATATATATATATATATATATATATATATATAATCTTTCCAACCCAAAACTTTTAAACAATAGTTTAGTTACAAAATGCAAATTGATGAAGGGATCAGTGCAAACACAGACAGGTGGAATGCTAGTGTTAGAAAGATCAGCACTATTTATTGCCAACTATCTAATCAAAATATAGGACCAGAACTAACAGATTATGCATGTAGCATGTACATTGTGTAACATAATAAAACGTCTAACTCTAAAACTAATAAAAGCGATACCAATAATATTAAAGCTATGTGTAAATCTGTCAAATTAAGTAAATTGAACATTCATTATTTAAAAAAAAAAAACAATAATGTGATTTTAAAAAGGCAATTAATCAAGGCTCATGGCATTTAATTGCAGAAAAGCAGGGACAAGACCAAAAGTCATCAATCGACAAGTGTAAATAGACCAACAAATATATGACACAAATATATGACAAAAACAATACAAGAACGCCTCCTGTTAGAACAGCCCTCAAGTCTACATTTACATTTAAATGTATTCATTTAGCAGATGCTTTTAACTTTTGAACAACAAAAGAAATATGTCATAGGAGCCAAAACTATTTGCAGGAGACTATGCTGCTACATCAGACAGATTAACAAACTGAATTACAAAAAGAATTGATGTGGACAGCAGGCCAGTGATAGGCTGATGTCCTATGATTAAAAACAAACAATATTCTGACCTAAATTTAAAATAATTTACATATCATGTAAGTCAATTGTAAGTTTAAACGATTTACAGTCCTAATATAAATAGACTAAAAAGCATCGTGTGCCACCCTAAACGGAGGCATCAATGAAAGCTTAATGGCAGCTGCTTAGACTGATAAGAGCAGAGAGAAAAGGAGGGAAGCGGAGTGACTGCAGCGGGTGAGCTGGGGCCGGGCTGGCGTACGAGAGCCCCAGCTGCCCGGGTGTCAGGGTTAGTGGGACTTGGAAGCAGAGAGATAATCAGCTTTATTAGTGCTGCTAAAACCAATTTAGGAGCAGACTCAGGGGATCAGACGGGCCAGCTGTCCACACCACCCCCACTCACTTCTCATTTCCACCCCGTTTCAGTTCATTAAGTGGGGCGGGACAAAACACAACCCAAAACAACAGGTATTATAATTCAGTTGATACGCCTCTGTTCGTTCTTAATCATTCCATAATTATGCAAAAACCCATTTATTGCATTATTTCCACAATAATTCTTGCACAATTATTATAACAAAATCATTACAGCAGTTACATAACGAGTTACATAACAAAAATTGAGATTTTGTGACCCGAAAAAATAGAACAACAAAAAACAAATATATATTCACGACGAACTCAGAATGAGGCCATAGTGTTCTTAGAAAGAGAGGCTGAATTTCCGAGAGTCTTGTGACAAGGTGGCCCACATAGACAACTTTAAAAAGTCTCACCTAAATCACTTTCCGGTCGGCGAGAGAAAGAGATCATGATGCCATCTCACTCTCAGCCACAAAGCACTCCGACTGGGAATGAGAGCACTGTCTACCTGCAAGTGGAAGTGAGGTAATTAATGTAAATAAGTTTGCAAGAATTACCTGCTGTCAAATACATGCAGGTAGCACTAGCAAGCAGTGCAATTTAGTAAATTAGGATTAAGGGAAAATGAATCTTGCGGTTTGGTTTTACCTTAAAAAGAAAAATATTAACGTATAAGGTACTGGCTTAACAACATATACACAAGGTCAGACAACAGTGTGGATAGAAGAGTGAATGATGCACAGACTGATTATATAATGTGTGCATAACCTGCCACAGCTCTCTAGATCAGCATACTGACACAATCAACTCATCACTAAAAGTGGGAAGCTCGTGCCCAGAAAGCTGCCTTTCAGACAGAGCGTGAATAGCCTACTGAATTGAGTTTTCTCTCACGTCTTCTTGGATTTGAACGGACAAATTCACACATAAATATGTCAAAATACACATATCAGTGAGTATCCTTCCTTATAAAACATAGTCGGTTATGTCTTCAGTGAACATAAACATCTGTTAAAAGAAAACGTGTGTGTAACAGTATTTTGGATACGTGCAGCTCCTAAAGTGACAGCAGCCTAATAACCCTGTCTTTGTCCTCTATGTCCATCTTACAACGAAATATAAAAAGAAAAATACCCACGGCTTTTGCCTGAATGACTTTTGTAACTTTGATAAGGATTTATATTTCATTTATACAGTGAGTGTTATTTTACATTTGATTATTTTATTCAATTTCTATACCTGAAAATTGTGATGTTCCATGGTATCTAAAAATTGTAACCACTAGCCCAACAAGGACAGTAGAAAAAAATCCTTAGCATCGAGTTCTGCTGGCGCAGCTCTAAATATTCACTGTAGTATTAAATAAAAGATTAAATGTGATAGAGCAAGATAGAATGTACAGTGAAAGTAACAGAAGCTCCTACAATACATTTTAACACGCATAATTAGGGTTGAAAATAACTGAAGGACATGTATATTTGCTAAATTAATTTAGCTAACTAATTTGATTCATATTTTTGGTTTCTCAACCCAATATTTTTAAAAACAAATGCAATGAATATACAGGTATCGGTAAGTACCAAAAATGAAAGTATCGGTATCGGCCTCATTCTGGAAAAAGTAGTTTTGGTGCATCCCAAGTAATAAATTCTAAGTTGAATCAAATGAGATATTTAATTCTAAAGCTACTTTTTGCGATGTCTAATTGATGCTTTTCTCATTTAGCACAATAATGA
Organism: Meda fulgida; assembly: GCA_030578275.1. Lineage (NCBI taxonomy): Eukaryota > Metazoa > Chordata > Actinopteri > Cypriniformes > Leuciscidae > Meda > Meda fulgida. The sequence goes on along the minus strand of CM060624.1, from coordinate 10,159,021 downwards.
CTTTTAAATGATCTTTTGGGGGTAATTTCTCAGCCAAAATTTAATGTGTGAGTCATTAATCAGCACATTTAATTAATTAGATCAAAAAATTGGAATTGCTTGACACCCCTATACACACGTTACCTTTACATTATTTTACATTATATTATATATTATTAAAATATAATATTCATTATATTAACACCCTTAACTTGAGGAGAACTTAAAATGATTTAATAAAAAATAATTAAGTCACTTCTGAGAAGTTATCATTTGTTTGCATTCCATTTGTATATTTATATTCTAATGCCATTTGTTTCTAATGCAATGATTAAAAAAATTCAGACAAAACAAGCTAAGGATTTTGGAATATTTCTGAAATCTGATCAGAAACATAAAAATTACTTTAATTAAAAATATGTTCTATTCTAATTAGGCATAAAAATTGGATTAGTTCCATGTGTTACAGAACAGAGACTCCAAATAATAATGGTAGAAGTGAGAAACAGGTTTATTGACAACGTGGAAGCTAAAAGCCTTGGCTTTATTGATACGTGTTTGGGAGACCTGATGTACATAATGACTTTAGCCACCCTAAGCTCTTGTCTACCTGCATAGCGTGTCACCCTGCACGTATGTGTGTGAGCACACACAGAGGGAAAACACAGCTCCCTCAAGCCTGCTAGAGCCAAATCCAACTTAATCCACTGTTTAACAGTTGTTTAAATAATGCCTATTAACATTAACTGGGCTACTGAATGGGGGGCATTTACCTCACACAAAAACAGATAGTGTGGCCTAGAGGGAAGCCCAGAGCAGCAATTAATTTGAACAAGAAAGCAGTCATTCTCCACGCTTGTTATCCAATTCTATTCATATCAGCTGAGGAGAGCCGATCATATCTGTCTGCTGTTCATTGTTTGTTCAGAAATGTGCCATCTGATGATATGAATTCCATTAAAATTCATGTTACAATATATATGTACATAAATAATGTAATTTAACGGGGGCTTGGAGGGGGAAATGTGACTAAAATGAACAAAAACACTCCCAAATTCAAGATACCAAGATGAACCTACGGCTGCAGTAATGTGAAATGAGCATTAATAAAAAAAAAATTAAAAAGTGTTGATTGCATCATCACATTTAGATCTGCTCAAATTGAATCAAAGATTTCTTTACATGTTTTTTTGCAACATTGAGTATTATAACAAATCACCCAACATTGAGTATACCAGAAAATGCGGATCTACTGGGATTTCATGCATATCTATCTCTGGTTTACAGAGAATGGTCCGAAAAATAGAAAATATGCAGTGAGCTGCAGTTCTGTGGGAGAAAATGCCTTGTTGATGCCAGAGGTCAGAGGAGAATGGCTAGACTAGTATGAGCTGATAAAAAAGGCAACAGTAATTCAAATAACCACTCGCTACAACCGAGGTCTGCAGAGCATCTCAGAACTACATGAAAGCATGGATCCATCCTGCCTTGTGTCAACGGTTTAGGCTGGTATAATGGTGTGGGGATATTTCCTTGGCACACTTTGGGTCCCTTAGTACAAATTGAGCATTGTTTAAAAGCCACAGACTGCCTGAGTATTGTTTCTGACCATGTCCATCCCTTTATGACCACAGTGTACTCGTTTTCTCATGGCTACTTCCAGCAGGATAACGCGGCATGTCACAAAGCTCAAATCATCTCAAACTGGTTTCTTGAACATGACAATGAGTTCACTATAATGTCATCCACCGTCGCCAGATCTCAATCCAGTAGAGCACCAGTATAGCATTAGTGCATAATGCTATTATGTCAATATGGAACAAAATCTCTGAGGAATGTTTCTAGCACCTTGTTCAATCTATGTAACGAAGAATTACGGCAGTTCAGAAGACAAAAGGGGGTCTAACCCAGTACTAGCAAGGCGTACCTAATAAAAAGTCTGGAGAGTGTATATTATATATATATATATATATATCAATTATAGGGGGAAAATATTGCCCCTAAATGGAAAAGTTCATTTCTGACCCTGTTCTGTGCAAATGGTTCAATGCAACTGTGTGTTGGCAGACCGCACGTCTGTAAGAGAGAAAGGAAAGCAAGCTGAATGCATCCTTCTGTTCCAATGGCTGCTTTCAGCGGTAATGTGGCAGCAGGTCTGACAGCAGTGGGTTAGAGGTGTGGCACATTAACTCGTAAGAGGGCAAACGGCTAAAAAAGGCTGCCTTTCTAACAGGGCTGTAGGGGATAGAGTGATTTACTATGTCTCTACTGCATTATAAACGCCTCTCGGCTTTAATGAGCTCTTGACAAGCAGCGTGTTTGCACAGCATTTTCTTTTATTTTGGGAGTATGACTTTCTGATTGCAGAACATTAGACGAGTATTCATTCTCGTGCCTGAACGCAACCCTTTCAACGCTGCACATGTTACGAGGAGCCTATTTACAGCTCAGCCACAAAATTTATAAAACAATACTTTGGTCCTGATGAATGTATAATAAAAAGGAGAATTAGAAAGGAATGTAGCATAGTAGACATAACAGTCTCTTACCGTATTATATCAAGGTAAATCAAAAAGTGCAGTTTCATATCCAAACACCTTATCCAAAGTTCAAGATCCACTTGAATGTTTCATGCAAATAATGTTTCATTCTCTAATCACAGCTAGATACACATACATGTATCTTATCAAAGAGGTCATTTTCACTGTGACTGTACCGCGATTTGATTCAAATAACATAATGGTTTGGGTTGGATATGTACCAAGAGCCAAGGACTTTTGTAGTCTGGGCCAAGAAAAAATAGGGCAGATGGCATTTGGTACACTAACGTGGAAGTCATCCAGGTCTGCTCATAAGGTCAAATCCTTCGGTCTGGACTTTGGTGACCATGCAGACCCTGGAGATAGATACTGCACTGAAAAAAATATCTGGTGTAGGATTTACTTTGAAACAACTTTCACATAGAAATTGCTAATAAATTAATTTCACAAATAATTACAAAGAAACAGCAAGTAACACATTGAATGAACCCTTTTGAAGTAGAAAGACTGAAATTGTGAAACGCACTCTAAACGCATTAATATTTTAAGTTTTATTTACAACTTCGGGGAAAAAAATGCAGTGTGAAAGGCCACAAAAAATAGTGTGAAAGGCCACAAAACTCAATTTTATTTGGATGTAAGTAATGGCAGAAGATTATTCCAGATTATCCATCCCTTACAGCACTACCTTAGGGAAAACATAGAATCAAAAATATTTAATATTAAGTCAATATTTTAAAACTGCTAAAACTTAGCGAATTTTTTGCCCACAATTTTTGCCCACACCACCTCTGCAGCTGGAGGTCATCACCACATAATCATGCTTCTCAACTTCACACCTACACAGCCTAAAAGCAGGGTGTAAGTGTGTAAGTGTGTAAGTGTGTCACCCACATCCAGAATCAAAACAAAACAGACTGAGCCATAGCTTTACCTGAGGTAACCAGACACCTCCTTAAAGGAGAAAAGTTAACCTCAAGTATTTGCCAGGAAGAGCATTTACAGCCATTTAGAGCCTGACAAACAGTAAATAAGGGCATCACAATGTAAGAGAGACTACATACAAGTATACGAATTGGGAAAGACTGGGGATAGACAACTTCACAAATTGCAGGTCTGTTTTTCTACTTCCACACTTTTCCAAAAATCGAAAAAATTGGTTGCTATTTACCAACAGATTAGACACATTTTTAGATAAAAAATTACTTTCTGGAAGTCATTACAGATTCAGATCAAACAGTTCAACATCAGTGGCAATAATTGAATCAACTGAGGAAATCACAAAAAGTATGCAGTTGGAGTTTTCAAAGATCTTAGAAAAAACTTTTGACACAATCAATCATAACATAATCAATAAACTGGAACGGTATGGGATCAGGGGAGGCAGTATTGCACTGGGTGAAAAGTTATTTAAGAGACAGGAAACAATTTGTGAAGTTGGGGGAATATTCAATATGTGGGCAATATGTGCTGGGACATTGTTGGTGGCATCCCCCAAGGGTCAGTACTGGGTCCAAAATTATTTCTGCTTTATTTAAACGTTACTATTTGCAAAGTAAAAAGGTGGTTTGACAGAAATGTTAAAAGAGTAAATGTAGGCTAACTGTAAAAAGAGTACACGAGTCCAGATACAGGTAGACATGGTGTGGACATAGAAAGAGTTATTGAAAATAAGTTTCTTGGGGTGATAATAGATGACACAATAAGCTGGAAATCTCACATAAAACATGTACACAATAAACTTTCAAGAAGCATTTCAGTACTGAATAAAGCAAAGCATGTTCTGGACTACAAATCCCTCCACATTCTTTATTGTGCACTGATGTTACTACATTCATATCACGGTGCAGAGGTTTGGGGTAATACTTATAAATGCAGAATATCATCACTATGTTGCAAAAATGAGCCGTGAGGATAATTCTTAATTCTGGTTATAGAGAGCACACAAATTAATTTTTCAATTCAAATAAAAGACATTGAAAACAAAAAACAACCTACTCCCTGGCAAATATTCAAGAATCGTTTTTTAATAGAGAAGGGAGATATAATTTTAAGGGGGAGTGCAACTAAAAAAACATCTTTGTGTCCATAAGTTTTGTTTTGTATTTCTTTCTATATGTGGAGTGAAGCTGTAGAACTGATTAAGTTCAGTGAGCAATGTCGAAGCATGACCCAGGTCAAAAAGCGGTTCAAAAATTTGGTTTTCACAAGGTACAAGGAGGAAGAAGGGCTTTGACTAGGTGTTCTCGCAGATTATTTATTGTTTTACACTATACTCTACGGTGGGGAGATATTTATATATACATGTCCTTCTCCAAAAATTAGCATATTGTGATAGTTCATTATTTTCCATAATGTAATGATAAAAATTTAACTTTCATATATTTTAGATTCATAGCACACCAACTGAAATATTTCAGGTGTTTTATTGTTTTAATACTTATGATTTTGGCATACAGCTCATGAAAACCCAAAATTCCTGTCTCAAAAAATTAGCATATTTCATCTGACCAAGTTTTTAATACAAAAAGTCAACCTTCAAATAATTATGTTCAGTTATGCACTCAATACTTGGTCGGGAATCCTTTTGCAGAAATGACTGCTTCAATGTGGCGTGGCATGGAGGCAATCAGCCTGTGTCACTGCTGAGGTGTTATGGAGGCCCAGGATGCTTCGAGAGCGGCCTTAAGCTCATCCAGAGTGTTGGGTCTTGCGTCTCTCAACTTTCTCTTCACAATATCCCACAGATTCTGTATGGGGTTCAGGTCAGGAGAGTTGGCAGGCCAATTGAGCACAGTAATACCATGGTCAGTAAACCATTTACCAGTGGTTCTGGCACTGTGAGTAGGTGCAAGGTCGTGCTGAAAAATGAAATCGTCACCTCCATAAAGCTTTTCAGCAGGTGGAAGCATGAAGTGCTCCAAAATCTCCTGATAGCTAGCTGCATTGACCCTGCCCTTGATAAAACACAGTGGACCAACACCAGCAGCTGACATGGCACCTCAGACCATCACTGACTGTGGGTACTTGACACTGGACTTCAGGCATTTTGGCATTTCCTTCTCCCCAGTCTTCCTCCAGCACCTTGATTTCCGAATGACATGCAACCACTGAGCAACAGTCCAGTGCTGCTTCTCTGTAGCCCAGGTCAGGCGCTTCTGCCGCTGTTTCTGGTTCAAAAGTGGCTTGACCTGGGGAATGCGGCACCTGTAGCCCATTTCCTGCACACGCCTGTGCACGGTGGCTCTGGATGTTTCTACTGCAGAATCAGTCCACTGCTTCCGCAGGTCCCCCAAGGTCTGGAATCGGTCCTTCTCCACAATCTTCCTCAGGGTCCGGTCACCTCTTCTCTTTGTGCAGCATTTTTTGCCACACTTTTTCCTTCCCACAGACTTCCCACTGAGGTGCCTTGATACAGCACTCTGGGAACAGCCTATTTGTTCAGAAATTTCTTTCTGTGTCTTACCTCTTGCTTGAGGGTGTCAATGATGGCCTTCTGGACAGCAGTCAGGTCGGCAGTCTTACCCATGATTGCGGTTTTGAGTAATGAAACAGGCTGGGAGTTTTTAAAAGCCTCAGGAATCTTTTGCAGGTGTTTAGAGTTAATTAGTTGATTCAGATGATTAGGTTAATAGCTCGTTTAGAGAACCGCATAATGATATGCTAATTTTTTGAGACAGGAATTTTGGGTTTTCATGAGCTGTATGCCAAAATCATCAGTATTAAAACAATAAAACACCTGAAATACTTCAGTTGGTGTGCAATGAATCTAAAATATATGAAAGTTAATTTTTATCATTACATTATGGAAAATAATGAACTATCATAATATGCTAATTTTTTGAGAAGGAACTGTATATATCGGTATGTAAATATTTATGTTTTCTTTGTATTTTTTGGTGTTTGGGGATAAACATAAATATATGAAGTAAATTGTAAATAATGTATTAAGATAGGATTAAGGTTAAATAATTATAACTTAAAAAAGTAGTGGAAAAGGGGTTGGATTAAATTAGCTTTCATTGTATTATTTTAACATATTCAAAATAAAGACATTCATTCATTGAATTGATGGAGTGTGTAGCTTTTCATTTCTTGAACAACCATGTTGGAACACACATCATGGCCATATTAAAGGATGACAATGTCAAGATTCATCAGGGTCAAATTGTGAAAGAATGGTTGGGAAGGAGCATAAAGATTCATTTTCACACACGAGTCCAGACCTCAAATGCATTGAAGGTCTTTGGGATGTGCTGGAGTAGACTTTATAGAGTGCTCGACTCTTGCATTGTCAATAGAAGATTGATGCACCTCTTGATGGAAATAAATTTGGTAATGTTATTTCCACCAAAAGGTGCATCAATTTTTGGCCAAGATCTTGTATTAACAATACAAGATTCAAGCACTCTGTAAAGTCTACTCCAGCACATCCCAAAGACTTTCAATGCATTTAAGGTCTGGATTTAGGTGCCAATTCATGTGTGGAAATGATTCTTCATGCTCCCTTCCGCACCATTTTTAACAATTTTGACGAATCCGATGAATTTTGACATTGTCATCCTAGAATATGGCCATGATGTGTCTTCCAACATAAAATTGTTGAAATTGTTAGTCTTTTCCTCTAGGCATTCCTGTGTCAGACTTCCCAGAACTCTGAATAAACACCACCCCACCTTTTCCAGTATCTCTTGCTACTCATGATAATAAAAAAAAAATACCATATGGATTTTCAGGAAGGAGGAAGAATCTTTGGGAGAAAAAAGGCAATAGGTATAAGATTCATTTTCACACACGAGCCAAGAACAAGTTATCCGGAGGAACTCGAGAATAGTCACTTAGGCCTCCAAGCCCTACTAACAATAAACTCAAGAAACACAATAATACATGTGACTCACTATTTGTGAATAAAAGCGATACTCAAAGGATGCAATGTGCACTAATATGATATTAATCTTAATTAACAAAACAGAGGTAACAAAGAATTAAAGTCTGGAAAACGCAGTCGGCCACAGCTCAAACACAGTCTTTATGATTGTTAGTAACACTGAGAAATATAATTTACTATATTCTTAAAAACAGAAACATATAAAGCTATGTGCTATCCACCTATACTGAAAGCACAATCCACAGAAAAGGCAGGAACTACGTGAAGAAATTCCAGAGCTTTTTTTCACTGTCAGCAACAGGGCTAATAGATGTGTCAACACCGCAAACAGAACGAACCACTGACACTTCTCCAAAACTCAACTTGACAAATAAAGTTTAATACTTGCGTTAATAGTTTGAAATGCCAAAACAAGCTAGAAAAAGGCTAATGAGTCATTTTTGTACTTTAGCCCAAAAGAATGTTTCATTTACAAATAGAAACTAATTATGGAACGTAATATGTTTTGTGATAGGTAATGTTGTAGTAGTTACCTGTAGCGGTACATGTAGTAGTTACATGTAGCTTCTCTTCCAGAAGATCTTATACTTGGCAAGTCTATAAAATCAAAATCAACCTTGTGTACTTTCTTGATGCATTTTTTATGGTTTGTTATGCAGAATTCAAATTTTTCCAAAACAACAAAACAAGTCCTCATAGTTTCAACTGACAACATAGACAACACAGACAGTAGGTTAATGTTGACCAGTGGCCAAAAAAACTATTGGCTAAAACTTTTGTTGCAGGTAAAGAAGTGAGTTTAATTTAATTAAAGAGGTTATAACAAGCATAAATATGAAAGACTTGAAAAATAAGTTACCACCGGGATACATCCAGATGCTCTCAATGATGAACGTGATCTTCAACCTTCACATCTCTGGTCAAAAAGTGGATGTCAGATGTGTTACCCAACCTCTACACACAACAGAAAATAAGAGCTGATTGTCACTCATCAAAATGTCAAAAGTGCCTTTTTCCATACAGTGAACATGCATAATAATCAAGTGTCAAGTGTAACACTGCTTAGTTAATTAAAAAATATAATTTTTCTTTGTTCATGAATTGAACGCGTGTCAGGACCACCAGTGGTGTCGCTTCAAAAATAAATTAGTTTGACTTGCTTGCTGGGGATCGTAAGGTACTATTCTTTGTAAAATAAATGACTTATATTTCTATTGCAGCTCGTGTGTTCTGATATGAAAACATGATGTTCAGTGTGTTTGTTTACTTAATCCTTTTGACTGTCTGGAACATATCCTTCTCAACAAATCGGACTTACTATCCAATCAAGCAAAGGGCCTTTGAAAAAAAAGATAAATACTTCAAAAACAGGAAAACACAACCCTTAAGTGAAAAAACAAGTATAAATAGGAAAAACAGCTTTCTCCCAGGATTAAAGTTTCTAGCTCCTACTTTTCCCCCCCTAGCAGATCACAGGTCATAGTCTGGCTGATGTTACGTGACCTCAGTGGGGGGTTTTGTTTCCTGGATTAAGCCAGTGCTTCTGAAATGGGGACTGATGGAGTAGTGTCCGGGTGATGTTAGTTTGTGTTGCCAAGGCTGCTGTGCTCATAGAGACAGTCTAGACTCTGGTAGCGTTTTAATGAGATTTACTGTGATTAAGTTAGTGCTCATAATACAGGCAGCAAACAGACCAACCTTAGTCATCAAAACAACAAGTTTAATCATTTTTCTTAAACATAGAGTAATAGAAGTAGGCAGACAAATAAAATGTAGCTTGATCAAGCTACACAATATGACACTCTGCCATTTGAAAATGAAGGCATCATAACTTTCACCACGTTTGAAAGTAAGGAAGGTAATTCAAGGCTTCTGGAAGGCATTTCTATGGGCCCAGGTGGACTGCAGTGGTTTGAGGTGTTAAGTGACATGCAGAAATGAGAGGAATTACTGCAGCTGGTGGGGGGCTTTAAGACAGGCAAGAGGCCCCAGGACATTCTCAGATGGACTGTCCAGTTTACAGCCCATGTTTATGACAGGTATTCTGAAATACCCAGAATTCTTGGTTTTCCCCTCTAGTAGATAGTAGAAACAAGCCTAAGAATAGTAACCTTATAGAACACAGTTTTTTTTCAGACTTGTTTTAATTTGTCCAAAATCAGAGATTGAAATTTAATCATGCTGGTCTCTTTTCACAATGTACTTTTGGCTCCGTGGGTGGATTGTATTCAAATAAATTAAAAATAAAATGACAAAAACTACTCTACAGAGAGTTAAGCTAAGCACTTTCTTATCTCTGATCCAAGCATATGAGTTTAGCGGAGTAGAAGGGTTATTTGGCAATGAATCTCAACAAGGTAACTCACTGGTTTGTTTTGTGTGAAAGTAGTAGAGAGATGCGCAAGATAATGATACCACATCATTCCCAAAAATCTGTAGGGAACTATTTCAATTACATTAAAAATGGACTGTAATATTTTTATGAGATCTATTTGAGACATGCCAGTTTGGTTGGAGAAGTCACCACCTGCTACACCGAAGATGGATGAAACAACATGGTGGAAAAAGGAATGTTGATCATGGAAAATATGTATGAGAAAAAATCTTAAAAGAAAACTGAGGAGGTGGGATGTTGTACACAGAGTTAGTGGACCGTGAGAAAACACAGTAAAGCGACATCCCCGAGAACCTCAGTGAGTGGGTAGATCGGAATGGAAATGAAGATAATGTCAGAAGCAAAACGGACAGAATAAAGATGTTATCAGCTGGTTTTGTTCACATCATGCACCTTGATACCAAAAGAGACGCAAAAGGTTTGTTGAGTGAATAATCTTTTTGTATCCAGTAAACATGCAACTTTTTCTTATGCAATTGCTTCGTTGTCCATCAAACGCCCACAAAACCACAGTGGTAACATGAGAAGTCATTTGATCGCTGATGGGATGACTTTCAAAATTTGTTGAAGTGCTTAAAGTGTTTTAAAAAAACAGATCGAGAAACATTTGAGGTTAATTTTCCCCTAATTTCTAAATTCTCAAATGCCTAAAATAAGTCTAGATTTGCCAAAAGAACAATCGCCCTTACCCTTTGACAAAAGGACATCAAAGAAGCCACAAAGCATGTGTGTAAAGGCAAGTAGTGAAGAGTTAATTCACTGCTCTAACAGTGAAGCAATGGAAGGGTTACAAAAGCACAACAGGGCAACCTAACAACCTCTGACCTCCTCTTCCTGCGGTGCTCCCAAGAGGAATCAAGAAACTCTGTTGAAACTTATATGATCCCAAAAGTGATCCACACGCCATTGTAGCTTAAACTTAGATTGGGGGACTTGGTTAAGTGATCTCAATTCGTCATATGCAAAACAAAGGTCTAGAAAAGATCTTGAACACCAGAGAAGCTTCTACTAAAATGTTTTGTGCAAAAACATACTGAATACTGACAAAGCAGACACACAGGTTAGGTAGATGTTCTCACTTTGATCCTTAAACAACACAGCTACACTCTCTGTCATTATCAGGCACATACTTTTCTGGGTGGCACAATCCAGAAGCATGAAAGTGTCATCAAGGCTTTGCAGAGAGACAGTATTGGAGAGCCTCACCCAAGTGACCGGCGAGCAGGAGAGTTTCCTCTTTTTATGCATACACAAATGATATCATATCTTGCATATCCAAACTCATATCAAGATGTAGCCTCACCCGAGAATCCTTACAACTCTCCCTGGTGTTTTTTGATTGAAAGGGAGAAGATAGCATTCAAAGCACTATACCCAGAGAGTGACGCACGAAACTTCAGCGTTTTATCGAAACATCAGACACATTCCTGTAGGTATACGTTTTGACAGCACTAACACTGAGAAAAGAACCATGAGCGCCACGATTCATCCAATATTAGACAATGCAACCCATAGACAATATAGCTATATCAGATGCCAAGAAAAAAAGATGATTGAAGTGGAAAGAAATATCTGCAGTAAATCTTCATTACGTCAAACACAACTCAAGAATAGAGGCATTGTGACTCTTACCCTCTAGAAAACCTGGTAAATATTGTTTCTGACAAGGGATGCATGATATATATATGCAGCAGATGTTACATTTTTTTTATAATATAATTATATTATATATTTCATGTATATATATATATATATATATATATATATATATATATAGTCTAAGGTCATATTTATATTAAAGGTAATTTAAAGTTAAACTTTAAAAACACTGATTTTATACTGTTTATGAATTTCAGACATGCTCTCCAGCCAAAAGCCAAAAGTGTGGAAATCTTTTGGAGTCAGTTATCAATAGTGAACAAGCTTAAAGAACTTGATTATAAACAGATTTCAGTGATAAAACAACAGGAGATTTCCTTGAATAGATCATACCAAAGCCTATTTCTGTGGTATCTTTTAGGACACACAGCTGCTCAAACCACCTGTTAAAAACCACATTGGAATGTCACAGGAAAAAAGCTGTTTGTGCTAAAAAGTAAAGGCTTGTTCTTCCTCTCCTCCTTGTAAAATAGGGTAGGATACACCAGCACAAGGGACATGGCACAATTTAACACACAAAGAGTGTGGAGTTCAAGGAGAAATAGGGGTCAGAGGTGAACTCCTCCCATGACAGAGGTTCTCACATAGAAGGTGGGGGTTGAGGGGGTCCGGGGCATGTAATCAGAAGGGTGGAGGAGACCAGGCTATAAGTTACACACCTGTCAAGCTTTTACATGGAGAGGTGAAAGAGGGTCACCATGCAATTTGTTTGCCCACTGGATTTTCTAAAAATACTGTGGCGAAGTTGCTGGGTGATTCTTCTCGGTGTCAGTGCTTAAACAAGGTCACACGCTAAGTTTAATGTGTGTGTGAATGCGTGCAAGCAGACAGACACACACGTAAATATCCAAGTGACTTCTGGGAAAATATTGAAGATAACATGCGGCAAACTAATTACTGTCTTAGCATAATTTGCACACACTCAATGGCAATTCACACAGAATGCATTCTTGCGGTTTAGTGTGTTGATCTTTGCTGTTCAACATCTCACGGCATTAGACAGTTTTATTCTTTTCCATAAGAAATCAGAATCAAATTCAGCCCATGCTTATGATCCATACGAATTGTGTTCAATTGGATTTGAACCTGGCCTGTGTCATATCCCAATCCCATCCCTCTCTCTGCATTCACTTCAATGTCCTCACTGTACTATCCTATCAAATAAAGACATAAATCACAAAACAATACGATATAAAGAGTAATCACTGGCAGAATTCCACTCCCCTGAATGATTCTATAATGATTCAAACCCTTTTATCATAACGCATTTACAGATTATAGGCAATTTGGAACAATTTAGTATTCTAATTTGAAGCAGAACGGTCTGCACCGCACCCAGACACCCAAAAATGTGATTTTGTATCATTACATAAAAAAACAACTCACTAATATCAGAATCAGTCAGAAAAGCAAATAATTACGTTTTATTTTTTTTTAAATACTACAATATTTGGCAAGCAGTATGTGAACAATCCTGCAATCAAAAGTTCGCTGCTGCCCTCTAGTGCCCAAATTAAGAACTTTTCATTATCAGCTGCCCAAACTATGGCACTCTCTTCTTCCAGGTTCTCAAACTAGTGATAAAGCATCTCTATCATTAATGTAAAAACCAGGCCAAACCACAGAACCACACATTACGGGAAACCCGGGGGCGTTTTTCCAGGTCACCGTCCCACTTCAGAGGCCTTTAATTTTTTTTTCTCAGGAAGCGCAAGTTTGTCATTAGCAAGGAGGATATTATGGTCGCGTGCTCTGGCTCAGGCACTGCTAGCACGACACGGAGGAAAGAGTAGTTTATGAGTCACAGATGAGTGTCGCCTGCCTGGTACAAACATATTTTACTAGATTAGCATCTAGGGTCAGACAACATCCATGATCAGCCCCACACTCAGTTTGGCCCTCAGACAAGATCAGCATCAGTACACTGTCTGGAAAACAATGTATTCTTGTCTGACATTGTGCTTAAAGTCAACATGAAATGAAAATGACCAATATCTGTTTTATAAATGCATGTTATTGTGAACAATACATCAGTGCATGTTTCATTTTCAGTTTTATTTTGACATCATAATGTTCAGTCAAAATGTCATAACTGGGTCTTCTGTTGAAAGGAATTCAGGAAATTCGGAGGAAAATTAAGAGGAAATTGTCATTTTTTAAAAGAAGATTTAAATAACAAGCTGAAGCAAAGGATTTAGATTTAACGGGATAGATTACACAAAAAATTAAATTCTGTCATCATTTACTCGCCTTGTTTCAAACCTGTATACTGTTTTTGTCCATATAATGAAAGCCAATGGGGTCCAAAACAACACTGTACCCCAATTACTTTCCTTGTATAAGCAAACATGTCTTCTTTTGTGTTGTTTTTTCAAGATTTGTAACAATATGAGGGTGAGTAAATGGTGACTAAATAATTTAAGTTTTGGGTGAAATATTCCTTTTAAAAAAAAACCTATTGAACCATCTTTTGACATTTATATAGATGGCAACATAAAATCTGCCAAAAATAAAAGGGTAAGCCACAATCTAAACCATGGGCATGAGTCAGTGGAAGTCACAGTATTCCCCCACCACCACCACCACCAACTTTCCTGTTCTTTGAAGTGGCGACACTGGTAAAAACAAAATAAACCTTCCCACGACAAACCAGCTCAATAACCACCTCCTGAATGGCCTTTCCGTTAGTTTCATGGAAACTTTAGCATGAAAACGTTAGACTTGCTTTGTGATAACATCAATAGGGCAGTTAAACAATGGGTATTAATGTGGGGTTCAAAGAAAGTCTAGACATGATGGGCCTCTATCTCAATTCACCAGCATGACCAACCTCAACATGCTTTCATCAACTTATTTACAATAAAAAGCTAAACATTAAAGTTAACCATGCTATTTCTAATATAAAGCTAAATTGGGATAAACAAAAGAGCACTAATTCTCCAAATAAATGGTTAAAAATACCAGATAAAAGACAAAAAATTCAAAAAAGCAATATAGTTTGTTATATGAAGCAGTCTAATTTTCATGTAAATATTTAAACGATGCCCTTGAAAAGACAAAAGAAAGTAAATCGCATCTGGTTAGGCCCAACCAAAATGACAAACATGATTTCTGATCACAGTGTTCTTGGTCTGACAATAATACTTGGTCTTGACCAAGAGCTTTCAAATACAAAGAACCCTAAATAGTCAACAACAATCATTATTTATCTAAAACACTATTTTCAATTGTCCCAATTTGTAACTCGAAATTTTCCACAAGTATGTTTCGAACTAGTACGCTGGAGATCATTTGAAACTTTTGTGAAACTAGTAGAACCATAGACTCTAAAGAGAAAAAAAAAGAACACAAACATACCTTTTCATGTGGCATATGGAGTTTCAAATATAAAAATGTATCTTAAATTGCACTGTTGACAACTATTTGTTGGATAGTATTGTAGACTTTAGTTTTAAATCTAAATCTGGAGGTAGTTAAAACCTGAGCTAGGACAGTAGCATATATTTGCGCCACCCAGCGAAAAGGAGAAGAACTGACGAATTAATCTTGTAAAGTTGACGGACCTTCTCGTATTTCAGCGTACTAACGTCACAATAAACTGAATATGGCACTAATAAATACAATTATTAATTAAAAATAGTCCGTATCGTCGGTCCTTGTAAGAACACCTGGTTCCAGTTGCATAAACACCCACCACTATAGAGTTAAGACTAGGCTACCATTAACCATAGATTTTCCAAATCAAATTATACCGATCTAACTGACTTAAAAATTATGACTCGTCTTGTAGAAAAAAATCGATTAAAATGTTTGTAGAAAAAAATCGATTAAAATGTTTTAAGACTAGTTATAAGCAGTTTAAAGGAGCATTTCAGCCGTGGGAACATTCATCTTTATTGAAAGTGGGTCATATATGTAGTCGAAATATAATACAATTTTCGAATTTGGTGCCTTCTTGACCGAGTAAATACAGAAAGTAACTTTAGGGCGCATTTGTACTGAAAACCACAATTCCCACAATGCACCATATTGCACAGCTCCGCAAGCCACTCCCACTAATCCAGAACAACGCTGAGGAGGTGTCCGCCTATCAGATTCAGAGAAAGCACTCTACAGTCTACAAGGCAGGGTGCCGCCAGAGTTTGAAATTCATTTCACAGAAAAAAAATCTAGTTTGTTGCCGAAATTATAATTGAATTACTCCTCGTTTCTATTTATGTTGAATGTTCAGTCCGAACATTGTAATGCAATTTGGATTTGCAAAATAAGAATAAAAATATGTAGGCATGACCATTTTTGTTATCTATTATCATGTAAGGTAACAGTAGGTTAGTAACATTAGTTTCACTGATGGAATGTTGGTCGTCCAAATTTATCTAACATACACGTGGAATAAAACACTATTAAGGAAAACAACGTACATGTGAACCATTTATTTCAATAATGATATCAACAAAAATAATTATGTTAACAATTAAAGTTCAACCATACAATAGTAACAACAATAGTTCCTCCTGAGCTTCCTCAATTTACTGGTGCCTGCAGTACTGGCAATCTGGGGCTGGATATTTCAGTCGGATTGCTGACACGAGCGGGTAGAACGCGAGACCTGACCGTGACCTGCCTGTCACTGACGAGGAGCCCGGGCTGGCTCCCCATCTGGCTCCAAAGTGCTAGTTAGCTTAGCTTCAAAACAAGATAGTGGATATTGCTATTAGTTTCTGTAAGTGAAGTCCCACCCACTGATCTGTAATAGGTCTGTAGCGTGAGTGGGCCCTTCCCCCTGAATAAATGATGAGCTAGTGTTTGTAGTCTCTACACTTTTCAATGAAATGTGACTTAGCTGCTTATAAATAATGCTATAACGCAAAGTTTTTACGTCATTATAAGCAGGAAGTAAAACACTTAAATCCTTATTCCTCCCATCTCAGGGAAAAATAAAGGAAAAATCCACGATCATTATAATATATGACTGGGTTTCTAACAATACAAAGCTTAATGCAAATGGGTGAAGTGGCCCTTTAAGCAACTGGCAGACAGTTGGACTGAATTTGTGTCAAAGTGTTTACCACTAGATGGCGGTGTCTCCATTGGTCTGATGCTTTCTACAGACACGACAGAGAAAAGGTGAATGTGGTTCTACAGGTGTGAATCAATTGCAATCGTTCAGATGGAGTGTCTGCCTTAGATTTTTTGCTAACACTCATTCAAAGCCTCTGAGATAATGTACAACAATTGTATTTGCAGTATTTGATGTAGACTATGACATAGTGTGAGTCAGGAGAATGCAGCCTTTCTGCATTTTAGTACAAATTAAAGGCCTTTGTTAATTTCTTGATAAGTTTTACGAGACATATCATGGAAGCTGTAGATCAAGGGTGTCAAACTCAGTTCCTGGAGGGCCACAGCCCTGCAGAGTTTAGCTTCAACCCTAATTAAACACACCTGATCCAGCTAATCAAGGTCTTCAGGATTACTAGAAACTGTTTTTGGAGCTGGGTGGAGCTAAACTCTGCAGGACAGTGGCCCTCCAGGAACTAAGTTTGACACCTGTGCTTTAGATAGTCTCAACGTAATTAGAAACCCCTGTTTGATGTAAAGGGGATCATTTTATGTTAGGTAATCAGCTTTGAAATGTATAGGCTTTTTTTTAAAGACACTTCTGGTCTGTCTACCCAGCATAGCCTGCAAACACGTCTTATTCAATGTCTTTTATTAGTATATAATGCACTTCTTGAAAAATACTGTATATGGAAAAACAAATGTTTGCTTTATGTATTGTATGTACAAATTAAATGGGTTGATTTTGCTTTTATTTCCTTTATTCTTTTAGTTTTTATATAATGTCTTAAGACATGAGTAGCCTATATGTTTGGATATATTAAAAACAGAATGGTTTAAAATCCATAAGGTACAGATGATTTGGAATTAGGCCTATAGCACCACTCACATACATAAACGTCCCTTACTTTTTCACTAGGTGGCGGTGTATTATGTTTACCGTTTGGTAATATACGTCCTTGCTTAAAAAAAAAAAAAAAAAAAAACTAGAATGATGGATTTATAGTGGTTGTAAACCAGTTTAAGGCCAGCTTGACCATCTTGAACCAGCTAAGACCAACAAGCTATTTTTCCCTTCTTTCAGCTGGTATCACAGGCTGTGATCATCTGCAATGTGGAGTGCATCCACCACAAAAACATTAATGTTTTTTATGATTGATTTTTGTTGATTTTTATGTTTATGTCATGTTTTAATTGATAATCGAACTGAAGAAATCTCAACCAGACACATAGGCTACACACATAAAACTTATAAACAGTCTAAAAACTACAATCTCCATGCAGCTAAGCCTAACCTCTGAAAAAAATCCGCTAACTTACAGGTCAACACACTTTTAATTTAACAAATGATTAGGAAAATCATGACATTGTTACTTTTTGATTTGTATGGGTTAATACAGGTAGGGCATAGCCTATATTGAATTTGCAAATTGCCAGTTTAACAAGTCTCAACCAAACTTAAACTGCTCATCGATTTATTTTAAAACAATTAATATATTCTTATGCAAAGGTTTTGCAAATCTCTAGTGAAAACTTGAAAGCAAACTCCTCTTAAGCCTCATGCAACTACCTTTGGTTTGATGTAACCCGGCCCATCTGGTGAAGAGAGTGAGTGGCCCAAAACTCAAAGAACTGGGGGGGAGAAGTGGAGATAGAGGAGGGCAGATCGGATTGAAAACAAATCACGCCAACAGATCTCCCACCGCACATCACAACCGACGACTCAACAAACTTGCTTGGGGTACATTTCTGCCGTGGTGACGGCTAAATTACTTTCTAATGTTCGAGTAGGCTAAGTAGGCTACAGTCTTTTGAACACGCGTGTGTGATGGATCGTCAAAGTTTGCGAGGTGCAGCAACTGTAGCGCTTCGTCGTCCCCGAATGATGTAGTTTTGCTAAAACATTTGCATTTGCAAAACAAAATAAACCGCTGATGGAGTTTCGTGACAGAATCACTTTTAACATTTTTGTTTTAAGTACAATTGTGTTGTTTTTCGGATGCACGCTGGACAACTGAGCAACTGACGAACCTTACAACATCAAAGGAGGTAAATATGTATTTCGTTATGATGATTTACTCTTAAAAATGTGTACGCAGCTTGAATGTGTTTTCAATTCATTTGGCTACATATTTCAGTTGTTACAAGTATTGCGACATTAACTCAATGTAGCTATTGAAATGTGTCATAAACTACACATTATAACTATGCTGACGCGAAGAGGTTTGTCGCTTTACATTTCGTGACTTACAGGCATAACGTTATATTTTAACTTTTGCAAGCTCAAACTTTTTTCAACTTGTGTCCCAGGTAGGGATGGGAATCGTAAGGAATTTAGAGTTTCCGATTCGGATTCCTCTAAGCGATTCCGGTTCTTTAATGGTTCTATTAAATATTTGTTTAGTGTATTAAGTGGTTTGATTCCCCAACGAATATCTGTTATGGGCTTATAAATAAGTCGATTAATTAATAAATCTGATTCACTTACTGAACTAAGTTAGGCTACTACTTTTATCATGCTTAGAATATAAACCAAATGTTAGAGGGTTGTATTTACGTTTTTGGAAACTTAAAAGTAGTTACTGGGTGACTGCTCGTTTAACTACGTTAATGCAAATATACACTGCGTTTTGTTGTTAATAATATATTGGTATTGCACAAAAGCCTATAGCCTAAACATTTTTAAAGGTCTAATTTCTAATATATAATGTAGACTGTTCAAATCTGTCAAAATTATCTCGTAATTGGACAACAATCTGCTGAGAACAGCAAATACAATAGTCTAAATATCCTAACTTATCGCGTTGTAGTTTTTGAATCATTAAAAGAACCGGCTCACAAGAGTCATTCGTTCAGAATTGGAATCATGTCATCCCTTCATGAGTTGGTCTACGCTATTCACGCTGTTTGTTTGTGATTCACCTAAAAGAACCGATTGATAAGAGTTGTTAGTGATCGTACTATACCGGTAGGAAGCATGTTTAAGATTCAGTGAAAGTGTTTACCCTGAATAGTAAAAAGTTGGCAGAAAATTGTTGGTGAACCGAATGTCACGAAAATCATTCAGGTCTTGTATAGATTTTTTTTACCTTTTCTGAATAAAAACTGTTTCTCAGTTCCTTCAAAATATTGTCTGTATAATAGTTAATAGTTAGGGTTGTAAACTGAAAAGTTCCCAAAGAAGATTTTTTTTAATGTAGCCTATGTCTATAATTTAGCTACCAAGAGCAACATCATCAGTACAGGCAATCCTATAACTCAAGTTACTATAGTTGCCAGACAGTAACTTTCTACTAAAATATTGCAAATTATTTTAACGTATTATGTAAATGTCATTTTTGTGTTTAAAGGATTGGCAAAAAGAGTGGCAAGAGTGTGCCTTGTTTTCCTGAAAAACAGAAAAGTGTGTGCTTGTGTTAAATTTAATGTGATGCCCAGTTGAGAGCATTAGCATAAGAATAAAAGGTCTTAGTGAATTTCCCATTGTGTAGAATGAGAAGCGCCAGCAGTCAGAGGCAGAGCGAGTGAAAGGATTCAAAAAGGGGGGAAAAAATGATGGCCCATTCAGATTATTCAGCCTGGTTTGGGCTATGGTCATCAGCTTCTAAAACATGGGTCGACCGTGTCACTTTCATCTTCCCTTCCTGCTGCTCTGCACATTTTCACACATTTCCCTCTTGTCCTGCTGCCTAAATCAGGGCTGTTCAGCCTTGGAATTCCGCGGGAGATTTTAACGAACGCTCATAAAAAGGGGGACCTTGAATGATAATCCACATGCACTGCACAAGGACGAGACAAGACAATGCAATGACAATCAAAGAAAAAGTTTTAAGAGTTACTCTACTGTTAGTAAAACATAATTGAATTTTCTATAAAGGAAATAGGATGTATAATAAATGTTTAGTCGCCGTTAAATTAAAAGTGAAAACTCTGTTTTTATGAAATATTGCAGTATTTATTATAAATGTATTATCCATTGTACATCTGTTTTTTATTTATTTTTTATTCATGTGCCCTCTTAATCTTTAATCAAAATATTTTTTGTCTTGCTACGACTTTTCTCACGAGATCACAGCAATAGCAAACAACAATTGCAATCAATTCCTGATGGACAAAATCAAGTACCGCCCAACGTTTTTTGTTTTGTTCAAGAAGCGTTTTGCTCAGATATACGTCACAATAGGAAAGAAAAGACTACTGCAACTTCCTTTTCATGCTGACTTTTATGATAGAAATAGTTATTTTCATTGTACATCCTCAGCAAACACAGGAAATTAATTGTGAACAGAAAAAGCCGAAATTCTTTGGAATCTCAAAGAGATGAACTAGAACTAGACTTTGTATCTTGGTCAATGTTGTGTGCCGGGCAAGACCTTGAATCTATTTATCGGTAAGAAAAAGCTTTGAGGAGTGGCTGAAGTACACTTGTGCCTCAAAGTGAATTGATGAGACTTTAATGGTTGTTTAAAGTGCTGTGAAAGACATCTGTGTTTCAAGTTTGTGTGCTGCGTCTCTAGTGTCGGACTGAATTGAAGATGAGGGCAGTGTGGTGAGAAAACAGACAGATGTGAGAAGTGGTAGCTGCTTACATTCATTTGCCCTCTCAAAGGCTGTTCTTTGAAACCCATCTCCTCAGCTTTGGCCCGTAGGACACGGGACAATCCCTGCATTTTAGTAGTTTGTGTCGGACACCCCTCCAGACATCCGCCTCATTCTCTCACAAGTGTCTGGGGTTAATAAGGATCACATCACATCCGGTTTATGAGTGTGGATGAGGTCCTTCACAGCTTTTTCCTCCCTCATTCTCTCATGCAACTATCAGGGCATTGTTAAAGGGTTAGTTCACCTAAAAATGAAAATTCTATCATTAATTACTCACCCTCATGTCGTTCCAAACCCGTAAATAGTTTCGTTCATCTTCGAAACACAAATTAAGATTGTTTTAATGAAAAAATACCACTTCCAAAAGTTCATAAAGAGATCGTAAAATTAATCCATATGAATTCAGCGGTTTAGTCAAAATTTTCTGAGGAGACTCGATCGCTTTATATGATGAACAGATTGAATTTAGTCTTTTATTCACATATAAACATTGATCAGCGAATATAAACCAAAGCTCAACCGAACCTGCATGCTTGACGCGTAAGAACAAACCTCATCGGTTCTTGCGAAAGCTCAAATGATTAGTTCTCGCACGGAAAGCGAACATGCTTGAGCTTCCATTAACCACAGTTGATGTATGAGTTGATGAATGTTTATATATGAATAAAAAAAATGATCAATTCAATATGTTCATCATATAAAGCGATCGTGTCTTTTCAGGAAAATTTGAACTACACCGCTCAATTTAAATGGATTTGTTTTTCGATATCTTTTTGAAGCGTCAAAGTGGTAGTTGCGTAGCTGTCAATGGAGGGAGAGAAAGCTCTCAAGTTTTATTAATATGTCTTCATTTGTGTTCTGAAGATAAACAAAACTCTTGTGAGAGGACAAGAGGGTGAGTAATTAATGACAGAATTTTCCATTTTGGCTGAACTATCCCTTTGTCTGTACAGATATCACAGAAACCACACACACACACAAATTTATATAAAAAGGCTTTAATATGCCATTAAATAGCATACAGCAAATAAGTGAAAGGCCAATATTTGATTGATTGACCTCATTAGTCATCATCAACTGTTGCCAAGCTAATGGAAATAAGTCCCATTACATGCAGTCCTAGTGTCTTAGATGAAATGGCAAGTTTTCATTTTGAGGGACTGCTTGATCTTTTATACATAGTGGAGACTCACCAGTCACCATGTGTTTTTTTTTTTTCTTTTTTTTTTTTTTTTTAAATAATGCAGCAGTGCCGTTTTATATGAATTCCAGATCCCAGTGCATTGGGTAAAAGTTGTTAGTTTAATGCATGCGCATGTGTGCAGTTAAAGAAAGTACACAAGCAGGAACGCTGTTCACCTTTCTCAAAGGCTTGTTGAGCTGTAAGCCTTCTGCTTTGTTCTTTTTCACAAAGTTTTATTTTATTATTATTATTTTTTTTGTCCTTAACTCTTTTATTTCTTTTGTGCTGTTGGCTGGCGGGCCACTGTTTAAAGACAGTTGGAAAATGAACAGTTGAAATGTATACTGTTTACATTAAGTTATATTTGACTTGCCAGCGCTGTGACTCTATACACAGTGAATGGCTAACGTTTCCCAAACCACACGTCCACCTGTGATTCATGCAAACCTCCAGACACGGTATGCGGAGGACGGACCTAAATTTATTTTATTAGCTGACCATGAATAAACATCTTACTAGACCAAAATTACAAGTCTGTATTTGAATTTTAGATGAGGTGTAGTGACAGCTGAGTCTGTTGGAATATCCATAGAACATGAAAACAAGCTGTGGTGCTGGGAATTATATGTAGATAACTGTCAGAATTCAGTGGTTCTCAAACTGCATGGGAGTTTCCCCGGGTGGTAGACGGCACAACTCAATATAGCTTTTTTTGTATTCTTTTTTTTTTACTTTGTTATTTAGTTTATTTAAAGATGTTCAGTGTTTTATTTCTAATTTATGATCTGTATACACCTTTATACAGGAGCAATCAAAGTCCATCTACCACATTGAACCAGGAAAAAGTCCACTGAAGTGAATACAATTGTTATACATGATCAGCATAGTTTAATTTTCGAAAATATGACTCTGAGTTGGTCCTTTTTTTAGGGAATTAAGAACTTACAATGCAACCAGTGTAGATTGATTCCCAAACGAATGTCTGTAGTTGTGCTATTTGTTTTTGATTCACTAACAAGAATCAACTCAATAGTCTATTGTTTCCCACGAATGACTGAAATCAGTCGATTCTTGTTAGTGAATCAAAAACAAATAGCACAACCAGTGTATTGATTACCAAACGAATGACTCTGAATCGATTCTTCTAAGTGACTAAAAAACATATAGCGCAACCAGTGCAGCGTGGATTGATTTACAAACAAATGATTCCAATAAGTAATTTTTTTATTGGATCAAAAACAGTGCAATCAGCATAGACTGATTCCTGATACGAATGACTTTTTAATGAATGAATGAAGTATGTTTCTGCATTTTTTTGTTTGTTTAGTGCTGTTGTTATATATGAAGGCCAGTTATTGGATTGCTTTTATGCTGTCTCTAAAAAGTCAGTGACAACTTGATACGAAGAGTGTGTTTAATTCATTTATTGAAATTATATTTGCAGTGGAATTGCATGTATTTTTTAAATATTTTTTATATATATATATATATATATCCTTAACACTACTAAAAGATTCATTGATGAAGCTGTTAAGGAACCGTAGTTGTTAAGATGAATCGGAACAGGAATCGATAAATTCTTTACAATCCCCATCCTTAACTTGAGTGTTTTGATCAAAGGTGGTACTTATCCTGAAAAGTTTGTGAGAAAAGTTAGTAGAAGTTTTACTTAAGAACCATCTTTATGTGAGAGGACAGAATATAAAATAGTGAATGTCAGGATAGGCATTATGTGCTTACTATCAAGTCAACAGCCAGCGTTAAATCAAAGTACCGTGTGACACCGTGGCCTCTGAGGGTTAGCTTTGATGTGCTAGTTAATTAAATCCTGAAGGGCTGCTGACGGGCTATCCAGTTCTTCATTATGGGAACCTCTTCACACCGACTGTCTGTATCGTTATTACAGTTATTGTATCATCTTCACAGCCTGTGAGTCGCAGTTTACCCTCTCACTGTCGCAGGCTCAAACTATAGCATGCTGTTCCAAGTGTTTGTTGTCAGAGCTAATCGGATGCAGAAACCGAGTCTGAACTGCACAGAGGCCACCAGCGGTTCGGCAGGGTATAGTCTTCTGTTTCCGGAGATATTGGAAACGGAGAAGTCGATGCAAGGGAGTTGTGATTTATCAGGCGGCCTCCCAGCGCCTGACCAGACTTGCAAGGAATGGAGTGGGTAGATAGATCAGTCTCATTGCGTTCCATAGGATGAGCAGGGAGATCCAGAGGAGCGCTGAATTCTTGCCAGGCCACAGACTCCTCCAACAGACTGGAAGACGAGCTGGATGTGTTGAGCAAGGAGAAGCCATGTGGTAATCTTTAGCAATCAGCCCGCTTGTTCCCCCATCACACATGTCCACTCCCGCTCGTGGCCTCTCCCTGAACGCCGTGCTGGATCACGGCCAGGCTCACTGTGGAATTCTCTCACTACGTTATGCTGGATAAGGATCATGTGTGTCCCTGTCATCATCTCGCAGTGTATTCCCGGTGTAGCTTAAATATATGACTCCCCACATTGGGGTAGTTAAAACAATCACAGTGTGCATCTCAAAGACTTGAAACATTCATAAAAAGCAATGGGAAAATAGTTTTTTCTATTTTTTCTAGTGGGGGGGAGGGTGTAAGTGGTAAGTTCAGGATATTTTATTGTTTTATTCGATGACATAAAATACATCAGTAATACCCTACTCTGTGTTTTTAAGCTTTTATGTCTTGAAGAAGACTTGCTAGCAAGTGGCTAAATGGGACTGCAGAGGTTGTTGGGGACATTAAACATCACACCGAACAGTAAAACTCATCGACTCATTGGTCTGCTTTTACAGATTTGTTGTTTATACTTTTGCAAACTATTCTTTTCAACTTGAAGATTTAAAAATATTGATTAGAAGATCAATGCAACCATGACTAACTTAATTTTTATACTTGTGAAGATTTTTGTATTATGAATATAAATTCATATAATTTGTATTCGTTTATGAAGATTTTATTGATAAGCAAAGTATGTAAGAATTAAACTTTCGTTGGTATTTTCTACAATAATCCAAAATCTTATTGGCTTTTTGTCGAGGGAACCAGGGTGATGCAAACTGATGGGTCGGCCTACAAAACGACCTCATCCCTGCAGCAGTCTATTGTATAACTTCAGAAAACTTTAGTTTGGACCACTTTTATGATGCTTTTATTGTCCATTTTGTACTTTTTGGAGCTTAACAGGCCCTGGTCACTCTTATTATTCACACTTATTCAAAGCAGTGTCATGAAAGCGAAGCTGTGTGGGATAGAATTGCTGTGTTCTCAATGGCATCTGCTGTAAAAAGCTCCTATAGATCACTTATAATTTTCCACTGCATATTTTGTTTGGAGGTTTTTGTCTTCTGATATTTGAAAAGATATTTTAGCAGTGTTTAGCTGTTGTTGTTTGGCAAGAACTAGATAATTGACCAAAAAAGGTTTGGAACAACAATGTTTGGTAAGTAAATAATGACTGAAAATGCATTTTTGGCTGATTTCTTTGAAACAAATTCATAGTCGTATTAGTGCTGACCGATAATCTGAATGTTTCTAATTGTCCAACACACGGACGGGTAAGTGTCAGGGTGTAAAGCAGCTGGTAGTGTTGGGAATGCACACAGACACCATCACACGTTACAGATACCAGTGTATCTCCACCCTCCGCCCCCCTGCACAGCTGACAGAACCCCTGACTTGCAAAACAGACAACAAAAAAAGCTGTAAAATAAGATCACACATGCCGACACCATGAAGAAATCATCAGAGAGATCTAGATAAGAGAAGATTTAAACTTTGAACTGAGAAGATGAGCATACCTAAGGGTTCAGGTTTTGAATGACTTTATATGTGACCATGATGATGGACCGATATTTTCAAGTTTGTCCATGTATAAACCAAACAGTGAAATTATATTATGAAATGGGATTACGAAATTCTGATTGGATGAGCTGTGTTTTTTGCTGATTCTGTGTTCACTCCATTCATAGTTAGTTAGCCAATGAACTACATTACTTGCTTTTGTTTATTCTGATTATTAATTAATATTAAACAGTAAATACATTTAAACAATATGCAAAATTTTAATATTTAGCTTTTTTCTGACATTTTATGAACGCAAAACACTTATACAGCAACTATATTAAAAACAACGTTTAATGCTTTTCTACACAAAAAAAAGTTTCTGCCTTAAGTTTAAGTACAATCAACTTGTATGTTTAAGGCATTTCAAATTAAATTACATTAAACTGACTTAAAAAAAATAGTTGACTCTTATATAACTTAGCTTAACTTATTTTGATGAGTTAAAGCAATGTAAAACATGTTGTCATAACTTATTGATCATATAACATTTTTTGCAGTATATAGTGATTTTATTATTTATTTTTAATTTTGAGTAATTGACTTATTACAAAAAGAAAAAAAATGTTAAAATACATTGGATGTTTTAGAACATGCATAATCCCAAAAACAGTCATGTGCTGCTTATGCGGTCGGCATTCATAATGTTTCCTTAGCCTAAATGATATTTACCCTTAATGATACAGTACACCCTCAATCTGCCGAGCCAAACTGTACAATAAAATACGTCCCATTCAGTAAGTTAGCTGCTAATTACGTTGAAACTACATTACACCGCAACTATAATTGCTTTCACAAGCATGTAATTAACATTTGTGTCTTTCTTTCTGGGAGGACAGATGGAGGGATGACAGCTGGGCCTGTAGCGAGAGAGCGCTAACTACCCATTTGGTTTAGTAACCCGAGCAACTGGTGTGCAGAGAGAGCAAATTCTTTCCTGCGATCTGTGATGTGACACGCAGCAGCTGCACTACGCTCTCTTAAAGTATCCTCAGTAAGCCTCACCTTATTTATAAACACTTGTAGTATAAACACAGCTTTCATAACGATTTAATTAGGTGCACAAACATATACAACGACATTCTCAGCGCACTCAACGGAGCTTCGCTGAGACCCTCGCTGGGACAGTTTCTTAAACGATAGACTTGGTTGTGAAGTAAACATCTGTTTCAGATTTTTAGGAGGACAAAGAGATCAAGCACAGGATATTGCATATATGCAGGGGTTTAGGGTTAGGGGGGATGGGTAAGGTCATCCTCTGGTCTTTTCCCTGCTGGTCAGTGCCAACTCATCAGGTCTGTCAGTGTTGAGAGAGAGGAGGATGTTATAGTTCTGCTCCTTTGCTATGAATCTAATCTCCATGCTCATTCATATTGATCACTGCATTGGGTTTGTTATGGAAGTCAATGAGATATTCTGACTCCAACATTGACTGGCTGCAGCATTGTCATATTCCAGAATATAACAAGCTTGTTATGTTTAATGCCTGTTGATATGTAGCGAGCTCTTGGAGCTAAAAACCTGTAGACCTTCATTCATTTTCAAAACACAAATGAAGATATTCTAAACGAAATCAGAGATTTCTGTCCCTTAATTTTTTTGTGATTTAAAAAGATCGTAAAAACGAATCCATATGAATTAAGAGGTTTAGTACAAATTTTCTGAAGAGACCCGATCGCTTTATTTGATGAACAGATTTAATTTAGGCTTTTATTCACATGAACATTGATCAGCGAACATAAACAGAAGCTCAACCGAACCTGCTTGACGCGTGAGAACAAACTTCATTGTTTTTTGCACGTCAATCGAACATGCTTGAGCTTCCGTTTACCACACCTGTTGAATTTTTATTTATTAATAAAAACCTAAATTCAATCTCTTCATTATATAAACCGATCGTGTGAAAAATTGGACTAAACCGCTCAATTCATATGGATTTTTTTTAAACATCAAAGTGGTAGTTGCGTAGAAAAAATCTTGTTTGGAATGACATTAGATTGAGTAATTAATTACAGAATTATTTTGGGTGAACTATCCCTTTAAATGTCCTGTTTCAGTGACCCCCTAGTGTTGCGTTAGAGTAGTGCATTATAATTCATTTTTCAATAAAATAGTAACTTGTTACTGTAATCATAATGTTTTTTTTTCTGTTTGTACTGCAAGATATCACCATCTATTTTTCATTCATAAAATTACAGTTTTTGTTCTTACTTTATACATGGAATGAACCTCTCTTAAAGATGGCGTACGATGATGTGTTATAGTGTGTTATCACTAAAAGTGTTGTAATTGTATCTCAGTTGAAGTAATTATTACAAGATTATAAGAAAAATCACTTTGCCACTTGCCTAATCACTTTGCTCTACTATTACACTAGAAATTTTCTTTGGAATACAACTCTTACTTGCATTTATAACTGTACAGAAGAAGCAGTGATTTATGTCCTCACTATGGTTCTGTGCAAAATGCCACAGAAGACTAGAGAGATCCTCAAATAAGAGGAAGTTTGCATTCCATTGTGTTGTGTGAGAGGCAAGCTGTAACACAGCTGAAAATAAATGATACTCCAAGCCAAACATGTCCATGTCATTAGCATACAAAAAGTGTTTATGTAGCTGTTTATTTATCTGTTTATCCTTTGGATTGTTTTTCTGATAAGAGCTTATGATGCTATTGGAGTGTTGAACAGAAGCGTGGGAGAATTGCTAGAATTGCAGTCATCATTTATTGATGAAAAATTGTCAGCTCTATAAGATGGTACAAGGTGTTTCTTCGGCATCAGTTTGATTTTTTTCAGAAGGGCCACATGGTTTTCTCTCTCATTATCTCTGTTTTTGTCCTTTTTTCCCTTTGGGGTGGATGGTCTTTTTCACACCTGTTGCTTCCTTTCAAACTGATGACAGGCACAGAAAGAAGCAGTCAAATCTGCCTGTCATGTATTCAGGGAAAATGAAGAAAAGTTCATGGAGCTTCCTGAAAGAAAAACACTTTTGACACTTTTTGGAGTCCGACTACTTAACACCAGCAATTATGTGGTTTAATTGCTTTCCTAAAAATGGAGGGAAAGTTGTGTGAAGATAAAGTGGATTGTGTCCAGCTTTATTTCTTGACTTCACTCGTCTTTGTCAAACTATTGGCTGGAAGGGAAATCAAATTTACAAAAAGCATAAAGTTAATAAAATGTCCTCCTCCTGCTCTTCCCTTGCAGCTCACTTTTCGTCGAAACACAATTCGTTCTAATCATTATCTGTGATTTGTGAATTTGTGAAGGTGGTCTACACGAAGTGTTCAAAGGGGGGATTTTTGTGAGCGGTCACGGCTGAACTTTCTGTCCCAGCAGTAGGTGGGGTAATGCGGTAGGGGGCGGCTATGGAGGATTAGCCTGCAGGCCTGCGTGGTCTCACACCCCTCTGTCATGCGGACCTGAGATTCTGATCCTTTCCGCACGCTGCATTTGTCAAAGCAGCCACGCAGAAGAACAGAGTTGCCTTCTTGTCGTTTTTCCCCCTCACCACCACCTGTCCACTCGGTTATGTACACCTGTACTGTAAGATCTTCTCACAAAAGAGTCAGAGTTAGGTTTAGACTACAGACCGTGACAAGAAAATGGCAATATGGGGTACTACTGATATATTGGCTATGCAAATCAAACCAGGTTAGCCTTTTAGCCTTAACTTTTGAACCAATAGCTGACAACCCTGCCATGAATGTGCGATTTTCAAATATTTTTTTGTGAATTTTGAAATTGAATAAGCATTTTTTTTTATTTCATACACAAATACACACACACATGTGTATATATATATATATATATATATATATATATAATTCTAAATTCAAAATTATCGATTTTTCTTAAATGCCAAAAATCATTAGGATATTAAGTAAAGATCATGTTCCATGAAGATATTTTGTAAATTTACTACTGTAAATATATAAAACATTTATTTTTGTGAGTGAATGCAGCACAGTTGCGAACATAAATGGACAACTTTAAAGGTGATTTTCTCAATGTTTAGATTTGTTTTTTGCACCCTCAGATTCCAGATTTTCAAATAGTTGTATCTCGACCAAATAGTGTCCTATCCTAACAAACCATACATCAATCGAAGGTTATTTATTCAGCTTTCATGTGATGTATAAGTCTCAATTTTAAAAAAAATTGACCCGTGTGACTTTTTTTTTTTTGTCCATGGTCACATTGTCAAAATGGGTCAAAAGTTTTAAACTTTACTATTTTTAATGTGAAAAACTTTTGAAATAAGTCTCTTATACTCATTAAGCCTGTTTTATTTGATTAAAAAAATACAGAAAAAAAAGTAATATTGTGAAATCTTATTACAATTAAAAATAATGCTTTTCTAGTTGAATATACTTTAAAATATCATTTGTTTTTGTGATACAAAATTTAATTTTCATCCGCCATTACTCCAGTTTCCAGAAATTTAGTTGTGCTGCTTAATATTTTTTTATAACCTGTGATACTTTTTTCAGGATTCTTTGATGAAAAAAAAAAGTAAAAAACAAACAAAAAGAACAGCATTTATTTAAAACAGAAATATTTTGTAACAATATGCACTACAGTTTAAAAGTTTGGGGTCAGTAGTTTAAAAAAAAGAAAAAAAAAGAAATGAATACACACACTTATATATATAATTGTTGAAGTATTGAAATGACTCCTTGTATGATGGATGTTATTAAAATGAATGATTGATCATCTTTGACATCATCAGGTGTTTAATGAGTCATTGTTACTGTGCATCTATTCCAGGGCAGCTTTGGCTGCAGTAATTGGTGTTTCTGGCAAATAAAGGTGACCAGTGCCAGTAATAGCATGTTTGTGTTTGACTAATGTCATCAAACAGGGATTCATTACATTCTCTTTTAACAATCGTGGTAATGATATGGAACAAGAAAAACTTTGAGTCCTGGAAGGTGGTTTCCATAAGAGACGTATAGAAATGTCCCAGTTGTTATAATTGGCCTGTACATTTGATGACAACACTGAGTTCACAAGCAGCATTAGGAGGCCTCATTATTAATGTATAAATGAATCCTTTGACAGCTCCAATGTTTAGTTACATCTATGAAGAGGTGTCAGTGAGACAGGATGGCAAATGTACCCTCTTGGCTAACAAGTAGTGAGACAGATGCTGGCCAACTCCAACAGTCCACCTCTAATCGGCTTATCTTGGCAAAGGGATGTTTGACTGGCACGAGAAAAGGCTGATGAATGTGGCCACAGGTACTCTTACAGGATACTGAACATAAGAAAATTACATTTTGAATTAGCATGTAGTAGAAACAACATTCAAAAGATCAAAAGCAAAGCAACATTTAGTTTGCAAGCATCATTTTCCTTTTGGAGCACACTGCAAATAATATGCTAGTTGTTTACTCTAATGGGCTGCTGTGATATGATCAAAATATATATTTTTTTATTTTGGTTGAAGGAAAATATAAAGTGTGTATCACAATGTGACTGTTTTGCAATTTGTATTTTTTACAGGCTTCCAAATACCACTGTTTATACCCAAGTGAAAATAAATATACTAAAATGTATTTGAAATACATTTATTTTATGGTAAGTATACTACAAATACATTCATCTATGTACTTGTAGCAATGTTCAGGGAAGAAGGAGGCGGGAACCGGCGAACCATCAAAATGTAATTTATTTAAATAAAACAAACAAACGAAAATACCGCCAGCAGCCCCTCGCGGACGACTGCTGGCTAAAGTAAAATACAGGCCAGTTCCTCTCTCGATCATCAACGTCGTCGCTCCTCCTTTATGCTTCCGCTCCTCCGTGAGAGATGCGAGACCGGTGTGCTTCACAGGTGTTGCTCATTAGCAATCACACCACCGGCCTCGCGCCGTTCTCTCACGTCCCTCGGCCGTCCTGTTCGCCACAGTACTTAATAGAAATACAATACAATTGTACTTTTTGTATACTAAATTGGTATTTAAAACACTTTAGTTATCCGGAAATAGTGCTAAGGTCCTACTAAAAATATACTTAAATATATTTGATTCCACTAAAGTGGAACTATTGATGCACTTTAAATATCTTGCATTTAAAGACTGATAATCATACTATCATACTAATAGTGATATTAAAACACATTTTCAGCTTAATTAATATGAATTAATGTGCATTGTGCAATAAAAAATTGCTCCATATAAAGTTTATCTATAATATTAATGTCAGTTATTCAGTAAATATGTTAATGGGTTTGTAGTATACTTAGTATGAAGTAAATATATTTTAAATACATTTTGATAGATTTTTTTTTTCACAGGCAGGGATTCTTGATTATGACAAATTATAATTAATTAATAAAAATAAATTATTATTTTGGTCAGTATTGAGATCAGGATTATTTAACATAATTACTCACTGACTTCATGCATTTATTGAACTTTAAACATTGCGTATAAACGTATAGTACAAAGTATAAACATACTTGTTAATTTGTTGAAGAACAAACAACATGGGCAGTCACAATCAGAGACTGAATGGCCTCAGTTTGGACCTCTTTTCAGTCCTAAACCGCTCTCTGTTTGCTCGGAACCAAGGATAATCTTGTAGGTTACACAAAGTTAAACAAGCGGCGTGCTGCCAAGTCATCTGCCTTCAGCACAGGCACTTGAGCGCTCTGACAGAGCTGCCATAGAGGAGGTGCTCTGCACGCTCTCTGCTTTGTCTCTTCTGGTAACATGGCATTTCTATAACGGCTCCTCTAAGCTCTCAAAACAAACAGACAAGTCATGAGACAGGGCAGAGGGAAGTGAAGGATGTTTCTGTAGAATTGTAGTTTACATAATGGAAACATTTCAGTCACTCTCTCTGAAGATTTCATGCATTTGTAGGACTTTTGAGGGAAGTGATAATATTACATTTTGCATCAGTCGTTGCGTATGTTTTTAAAAACCTATCGATGACAGGTGTGCGACACCTCTTTTTGTCCGCTAACCTATTTCGTAGGATGTTTCAGGTCATCTATTTGTGTGGCTCAGAAAACCGTGAAAATCATTTTTCTCTTTCAGGCTCATCATGGAGACCACAAGTCCCAGCACCACAGAAAAGAAGGAATGCAAGGGGTCAGGCCTGGATGGCAGTAGTTTCTCAGACCTTCCCAAAAAGCCCTCACCGACCACAGCATCTCGAGGTACTGTATTCTCAAATGGAAAAGGTGTCTTATTTTTCTGATGTTTAACTACTTTCTTTCCTATCCCAGTAAATTGTATAGAGGAAATTCGTAGCTTGACTTGCGAAGTGTGACTGGCGCTTTCTAAACTTTTCTTTATTTGTTTTTGTTGTCCTTCTACCAAAGGGTTACAGTTAGCTGGTTAGCATGGCTCAGTTTGCCCCTGGTGGTAAATGCTGAAACTCCATTGATGACCAGGAGTGTTTGAGAAACCAGTTTAGAACAGTGTTATTTTAGTATTATTATTGTATTTATTAATATTTTTAGTAAGCTTTTATTTTTATATTTTCAGTTTTCATTGTAGTTTGTAATGTGGCTTTAATTAATTTGTATTTGTTTTATTTTAAGTAATTCTGGTACTTAGATTAGTTTTACTTAACAATAACTGCACTGGTTTGGCTGTTACTATTATTATTATAAGTTACATTTTGTATGCTTAGTGGTTTGTTAAATGATTTAATTAAAAAACATTTAAAATTATTATTGATGATAATTTTTACATTTTGTAAAAATATTAGTTTTAAATTATTATTAACACCCAAGAATACGCTATATTAGAAAAGACGTGTTCAAATACCGGCTGAGAGATGTATAGAAATTCATTGTGTGTCGGACCGGTTTGCTCGTGTATCACTTGTTGACTCAAAGATGCAAAGGAAAGAGAATGGACGAGAGGCTGTACATGTTTAAAAGATGGCAGTGAATGTGTGATGAAAACCCTTCTCTAACTAGGTTGAAAGACCTTGTTCTTACCTCCAGAGTATAAATGTTATAAATTTCTTAAAGCTTCAGGGAGAGCAGTGGACTGCGCTGTCCATCTGACAAACATGAAGATGGTGAAAGACCTTTGAAATGCTAATGACCTGCTCATATTATGGCATCGCACTGTTTAATGAGGGGTTTGGTGGCCTGCCATAAGAAAGCAATGATCATAAATTGTTTAAGACAAAAGTAGAAATAGGGCATCGGTGTACCCGCTCTTCAGAGGGGTGTTATTTTTTGTCTCAGTGTATGATGTTGTGGGTTATTTTGAATGTGAAAATTCATATTTAAAATGTAAAAAATATGAGTATAGGAAATACTCTAGGAATAGTACTTCATTTCATTAGTTGCCTGCTGAAAAGGCTTTTGAATACAAACCTCAGTGATGGTGAAGGACCTTGTTCTCACCACTAGAGACCAGAAGTTTTACAAGTGTGTATAAAGAGAAATAGACAAGGAAGTTGCAATCTTTTCATGAATTTTGCTTTCAATTTAGTGTTACAAGGGAATGATTCTCTCAAAATTACTCTGTTATTCCTAACCTGTATGACTTTCTATCTCTTCTGTGAATCATAAGGAAACATTTTAAAGAATGTCCTGGTCATTTTCTTTATATGCAGTTACAATAAATGGGTGATTATTACTGTTGTTACTATTGGTATATATGTCTGATTTTGTATATTGATTGTTTTTAAGAAAATTGTTACATTATTGTAAACAATGTTTTGAATTGATTGTAATCATAAATATTTGTAAAATTGAAATACTGTTGATTACCATGAATATAGTCATTGCTGCTGATATGGTGTTAAATCATATGAATAAATAAATAAAACATTAAATGGGTGAAGCTTTCAAAAGGTATCAAGTGGTCCATATGACTGAAAATTAAGTTGTTGTTCACTGAAAATCTTGTTATTCGCTCTAGTTCTCCTTAACATTTTCATAAGTGTTTATAAGAGAAGTAGCAATGCCCAATTAAACAAATGATTCTTATGATTCGGATCTTTTCAATGAATCACTGATCCAGTTCACAACATTGGTCTGAATGATACGTTCACAAATCATTTAGAACAGTTCTCAAGTTACTAAGTACTTACTGTACTTCAATTTCATTTTTAATTAATTTAAAATATAGTGTACAATATGAACAACTTGGTGCTTTTGTGTCTTTTTTTTTAAGCTTGAAAGATTCCTACCCCATTCATTGCAATTGCACTGGGGGGAAAAACAACCAGTAGGGTATCATTTTGTGTTCTACAGAAAAAAGAAAGTCATACAGGTTTGGAACAAACGGACAGAAACTATCCATTTAAAACTTTGAAAAGCATTTCTGTAAAAATATTTGGAAAGTTACATATACTCATTCCTGTCCCTGGAAACCTGCCTCCCTTTATGGTTTATTTCAAACCCTGCCTGTAATTGCCAATGAACCTGAAGACTTGGATTTGCTGGTTGAAGTGTGTTTGACTAGAGCTAGAGGATCTGAACCCTGCAGGGCGATATAGATCTCCTGGAGCAGGACCGAACTTATTTAAAGCATTTCTGAGCTATTCAATACCCTTTGTTTCATCTCACTTTTATGTCTATTTACAGCTTTTATGGTGCAGAATTTGTTTTATTGAGGTCAGTTTAGTGGTTACAGGGGATCTGCAGGATTTATTAGCTGCTCGGTCCAACTTTTGTTCGGTACCTCGAGACAATGTGTGCTCAGTGTAGGTACATGATATGAAGCAGGAACAAGGAAAGGTGTCAATGTTTGAAAGAAAAATCTGCAAAAGAAAATTCTCAGACCACAACACATTCTTTTCAGACCAAATTATAAACCGGTGTTCTCAAATTGAATGTGTCCTGACATGATCCCGACCCAAGTCAGTCCAGTTGGCGGCCATCTTTGTAACACCCTTGGGCAGTTACTTCTAATGATGCAAGCACAGATACTGCTGTTTGAACGGCAAAGACCGAAAACTGTTTGCAAAGCTTACGTTTTAATAACGCACTATACCGTTCAAAGGTTTGGGGTTGGTACGATTTTTGGTTTGAAGTCTCTCGTTCTCAGTAAGGCTACATTTATTTAGTCAAAAATATTGTTAAAACATTAATATTATTGATTTAAAATAACTGTCTATTCAAATATTTTATGTAATTTATTACATTTTACAATGTAAAATTGTGGCTGCACCACTTCAGGCAGGCTTGATTAGCAAGTTTGGTGCCAATTAGTTTTGTTTGGATACCTGTATGTGGTGAGGATATTATCCCGCCCTTGTCTGGTATAATATCAGCAGAATTCAGCATGACAGGTGGAGATAATTTGTCCAGCCCTTTTTCATTTGCGGAAGCACACCGAGCGGCTATAGATTGGTCACAGACACCATGTCAGAGAAAAAGAGGTATTTCTTTATCCCTTCTAAATAGTTTTTCATAGAGCCGGTGAAGAATGGGTAAGGAGGCTGGGTGGGAGGAGCCGAGAGCAGTACAGCGGACAGCCCAGGGGAGAGAGGCAGTCCACCAGGGGTCAAGCCACTGGCAGAGAAAAATGTGGCTTAAAAAGCCGCTCTATCCACAGCCCACTCTAAAGGGACAGCCACTAATCTTCCTGAGAAAGGGATTTATTCTCTTTTTTTCTTCCGCCTTTCCTTTCTGTTTCTCTAAATGAGGCCCTTCCGCTGCAGTGGGTTTTCTGGTCCAAAGAAAGAGGATCTCTTGACAGGATAGCTTGAGCAGGCTGCATTTATACGGGAGTTTTTTTGTCTTATGTTTACCAGTTAGTCATGTCTTAGAACTATTACAAGTTGTATGTACATGACTTTTCTTGTTGCTGTGGAACTCAAAAAGTGGAAAAAAAATGTTTGTAAAATTCTCCAAAATGGGGGAAAAAAAATCACCATAAAACTATCATAAATACCAATCTATACAACTTAGTGCTGTGTTCCAATTGTTTTTAGCTGTACGATGTGTGACGGAATTTAAGACATGAATCTGTACCCCTGTACTTCACGCATTGGGTGACAAGTGCAGTGCTATGTCTTTCAACACTTGGTTTTCTATTAGTGTTTCAGTAATAAGTTTCTTTTTGTGGCTTGAATATGCTTTTCTATGCTTCCGGCTTTAGTCAATAATATGCTAGAATCATTGGCGATGTGATTTGGCTAAACTAGCGCAAACCCTACAAATTTAGGGCATGAAACGAATAGTTACTTTTTCTCTTGCTTTCGAAACTACCTCAGTCAATACTGACCCCACCATTGCCCGACACCCGAGAAGTCAAGCAGGCAGCTTACAGGAAGGCCTATTGACTGAGTCTGATTTTTTTTTTTTTGTTCCTGTCAGATGTATGACCGCCCAATATCTGGAACAGGCTGCACTCTTTCAGAAGATTGATATCATTTTAGAGTGGGAAATATGTTCATTTCGGCTTCCCAAAAGGTGATCAAGACTGTGTAAAAGCACCTAGCCTTGATCCTTCCTCGACAAGAAAAGCTAAAGGATAATTTTATTGCTGTCGGCGCATAATGTGCTTAATTTTTCTTCCCATTTTGTTCTTTTGTGATGCTTGTTCTCTCTGTGTGGAAACAAGCTCTTTCACCAGCGGTTAAAGGGATTTGTGCAAAGTTTCCTTCATGTGGCTTTTATAAACAGTTAAGTAAATGGCTTTCCAAGATCCCCCTGCTCTCCTCATCTTAAATTTCACATGGGGGACTGACCAGCCCCAAAAGGGGATTTAAAGATTAGATATGGTAAGTGAAAGCAGGGGATGTCTTGATTTTTGTTTTTTCGAAGAGTCCACAGACATTTGATAGTGGCATAAAGTCTACTTGAAAAACATGAGATTCTGATCAAGAAGTTAAAGTAGCTCCGCTCCCTTCCACACTCATTATAGAAAGTAAAAAAGTCAGAGAAGTGGTGCCCTACATACGGAATGAGACTGGAAAAAGGAAGTCCAGTGCGCTTTTCCTTCAAGTTTGCTTGAGTTCGGTCACATGGGTTTTAGTCTTTTTACTTTTCGACAGTTTGATGTTAAAAAAAAAATGTCTGGTGTATTTAGAACATTAGTGTGCTTGAAAATAAAGAATAATATATGTACACTGTTAACATCTGAGTTCTGAGGAATATTTAAAGTGTTCTGAAAGTACTTTTTTCTTTAACGGCCTTATGCATTGCAAACTTTGAGATGATTCGCTATTACAAGGGAAGACAAACTCGTTTTGACCCATTTCTTAGATGTTGTATCTGCCAGACATAACTCGTTGACAACGATACACCCACCACACAAAGATACAATGCATAACTGACTGAGAAATGAAAGAATGTGCCTCTGATATTACTTTAATGCTGAAAGGGCTCCTTGCTTCAAAGCCCCTTGTTAAAAGTCAAAAAGAGGGAGCTTTAGGCAACGTCTGCACACATAAATCTCTCCATACTGGAGACATCCACACACACAGGGTCCAAAGACAACATGTTACATTCCAGGGCGTTTACAAGCAGTGGGAGAGGAGTAAGGAGCAATATATGGATGCTTTGGGGGATTAGCCCACTCCCCTTCTCCTTCCCTGTTCATCTCTGCCTCCTTTTTTCTCTTTTTTTTTTAACAGCGTGCCATTCCCAGCATGAACCGTTTAGTCCTGACTTCAAACTCTGAGATAATTCCATCCATTTTATGTTTCCTAGTGTGTATTCAAAGGCTTTGGAGACTCGCTCACACACAGGTGTTTTTGGTGGCCCCTTTACTGTCATTTTTACTTTATTGAGAATGGAAGATTAGGATACATATATAATGCTTGGGCTCAGGCAGCATACGGTGAAATTAGGTCTGTACCTAACACGTCTGTACTGTCGTTAATGAAAACAGGGTGTGAACCTCTACCCACACACAGCCCTGAGCCAGACCCGCATCCCAGTGAAGCATGACAGGAAGAGAATGTCTGAAGTCTTCCAGACATTTACAGAGGATAAACAAAGACCAAATTTGTAACTTTGCTTCATTTCAATACCAACAGATTTGTAAGCATTTGTAATGATGCACTCTTTTCATGTATGTATTTATTCAGGTCATAGTACAGACATTTAGGGATGCACAAAAATATTTGGGACCATATTAAAGATGTTTATTTTTTATTTATTGCTGTCAGTCAATATTGGATATTTAATTGCTAATTTGATCTCTTTTTACATTTATATTGCCTCATTTAGAGTTCATCTTCAACAACATTAACAATTTAATTACATTGTTAAATGTAATTTTTAGCAAATCAAAATTAATATAAATGTTTATTCTGTACATTTATAATGTTTGCAATGACTAAATGTGACTAAAAATGGATCTAAGTTTTTATAGAATGCACTTGTAGCATTTAAAAGTCGTTTTTAAAGATGATTTTAGTTTTTGGTTACTTAATTTTCATTTATATAACAATTTAATATTGGACATTTATTGGTGCTTCCCTATAGGTGAAAGTAACTCACAGTACCATAGTGAGTATGCTGTACAAAAAAAAACATTCCAATTTTATTTTCTCTTACACAAATGTTATAACTTGTAAATTTAAAGTAAAACGTTAGAAACTGTAAACCAATAGGGGCGGAGCCTAGTAAATGATCAGTTTTGTTCAGAATATGGGGACCATTTTAGGAGGTCTGCACAAAAATGTCTGTTAAATATAATATCTCGAAGCACATTTATTACTTCAATCAAATGCACAGCTGAAGAGCGTCTAGAATATGCTGCTTTCCAGGAAAATTTTCCCACAGATTGGCGGTTGGTGTGTCAGCAGGTTGTCCTGTGTTGAAGACAGGCGGAGGGGGGCCGACAGAAGCAGTCATTTTTGGACACGCTCCAAGGACAGGGCCTAGATGCGCTATAGTAAACTGTGCGACCAGCAAAATAAGCAGAGGGGGTTGACTGTGTAAATGCAGTCAGTCAAGTGATAACAAACAGAGGAATCCTCCAACCGCGGGTGGACAGACAGACACACAGAAGCATGCGGCGGCTCCTTTAGCCATTCATTCAAGTACTGAATGTCATTGGCCAGTGCTGTAGTAGCTGTCATACACTTTTTATTGCACAGTATCTTAGATAGATTGGCAAATTAACCACGTCAGGACTGTATCAACACAATCCTGTGCTGTTATCTTTGTGCCCTTGATAGGATTAAAGTGCCCTAGTGGTGGAGCTGGGCTACTAACGCAACAGTTGCAGGAATAAATCCAGATAGTAGTAACCCATGATCACAGAGGTACTGTGATACTGTTGTCCCCTCCAGCAAAGCACTGAATCCAAGATTGCAAAGGGGAGACCGTTTCTGTTATTAATGTACTGTAGTCACTTTGGGTAAAACATGGATGCTTGCAAGTAACAAGTACTACTGTTAAAATGGTCCTGCAGTTAGTATTGTAAGTCACTTGAGTGAAAAGGTCCACAAAATGACACATAATCAATATTTTAATGCAATATTTTATCATAAAAAAATTACAATTATGTCATTATTTTACTCACCCCAAGCCTGTGATGTGTTATAATAGTGGTGGCTCTTTTCCACCATGCAAATACAATGAATGAGGAAATGGCTCAAAAGCATCATAAAAGTTGTCCAAAGCAATCATGCTGTATTCCAGATGTTTTGAAATTATACTTTAGCTGAGAAACATTTTCAGTAATAATTGTTCCCTCCAATGAGCTGTTAACTCGAGAACCACTGCAAATAAATGAATGAGTCAGTGATTTGAACTTGAGAACCAAATCAGTTTTATTCATGAATGAATCACTCATACTGAATTTGTGAACCAAATAAAAGAAAGATTGGTTCACAAAACCAAATAGCGACTTATGTTGTGAACTTGCAATCTATCAGTGAACGAGTCAATGAGAGCTGGGATGAATTTGAAAACATTTGTAAATAATGACATAAAATTCAGTCTGGTATCAGAAGATATTCAATATTAACAAATTTGGGTACTTTTACACCATTTTTGATGAACATTTCATTATAATTGCATGGAAAAGGGCAACTAGGACAGTCTTGAAAACATCTTTTGTGTTTAACAGAAAAAAAGTACAGGTTTGGAATGACATAATGGTGAATAAATGATGACTTAACTATTTCTCTGAGACTTGGTTTCCAGCTAAGACTCTAATGAAACCAAAACTCATTCAGAGAGAAGATTGTCTAAAGAGGTAGGGTGGAAATCATCAGAAATGTCTGCTGTGCACTTTTCTTCATTTGGAAGGAGAAATTTGAAGCCTTATGTGGGGCTTGCCATATTAGCTAGCTGGCTCTTTGGATTTCCGCCTTACAGATTTGATTGATTCTTAGAACAAGTGCCCGTAAACCTGCTGGTTGAAATGTCAGAGAAAACAGCGTTAAGAAAATAATATATGGATAGCTATTTGCTCAGATTTGCTGAAGCATTGGCCTCAAGAGGAAGCCTCAGGATGTACAGTATCATATGTACTGCTCACTCCTCTCCTTCTGTGTGGCCTGTGGGCAGCAGGGAAAAGCTGCCAGAGACCAAAATCTTTTGGAATTTTGAAAGCTTGTACATGGGAAATGGAATCAAAATGTTTCCTTACTCATTTTGCTTCTTGTAAAAGCCAGCTCACACTGCTGGCAGCAGCTTACAGTCTTAATCATTCTTAAAACAATTTTCCCAAAATAAGTCTGGCTTATGTTAAGAGAAGAAGTGAAAAAAAAGTGTAGCTTTCAGGAAAATGGACATCATTTCCAAAGGAAATTCATGCCATCGGAATACTTATTCGGCTGTAACCACCGCCTACACACCCAAACGGTTCAGAAAGCAGGTTTCTGGTCATGCAAAGTCCAAGTTCAAGGTCTGTCTGATTCTTCAGGTATAAATTGGTGTGAATTTAAACACTGTTGTTGCTCAGGTAATTTTCCACAGTGTAAACTATGCATTCTTGATCTGTACTTCAAAGAGAGAAAAAAAAAAGAAAAGGTCATTGCATGGCACCAGCAGATAAGGACTTGTTCCCGGCCCCAGCGTTCCTTCTAACCCTCCTCCTCCTGGAGCCGAGCGGTTTAACCTGGATCCAGTAGGATAGTATCTTATCTTTGACTCACACGGCATGAGACCGAAGGAATAAACAAGACATGCACTTGACATGTTGTGGCATGGAGCCATGAAGGTATCAACAAAGGTATGAAAGATGAAAAAGTAACAGGAAGCAGAGTCAAATCTCAAACATTTCAGCATTTATTTGTGCTCAATCACAATGTTCAGATTATGAACAGTGAATTATGGGATTTAAAGGCTAGTAGAAGATACATTTCTTTACAGAGAGATCAAACGTAACAGTATTTAATTAGTGGTCGAAGCCATTTTTAAGTGACGTCACATCGAAAATACACTACCATTCAAATGTTTGTACGGTCAGTACGTTTTTTTTTTGTTTAATTTCAAATAAATGTTCATTTGAACTTTCTATTCATCAAAAAATGGTCACTGTTTCCACCAAATATTTAGCAGAACAACAGTTATTAACATTTATAAAAATAAGAAATGTTTCTTGAGCACCAAATCAGCATATTATAATGATTTCTGAAGGATCGTGTGACTGGAGTAATGATGCTGAAAATTCAGCTTTGCCATCACTGGAATGAATTACATATT
The DNA here is from genome assembly GCA_030578275.1 of Meda fulgida. Taxonomy (NCBI): domain Eukaryota; kingdom Metazoa; phylum Chordata; class Actinopteri; order Cypriniformes; family Leuciscidae; genus Meda; species Meda fulgida. The sequence goes on along the minus strand of CM060624.1, from coordinate 10,116,247 downwards.
TAAATGTATTTAAATAGAACATTTATTTTAAATAGTAATAATATTTCACAATATTACTGTTTTTAAACAAATAAATGCAGCCTTGGTCTTTAAGAGACTTCTTTGAAAAAACATTAAAAAAAGCTTCAAACTTGCTGCTTAATGTTGCATGATTACAACATTAGTATTTGTTTTAATTAACTGTATTGATTAATTGTTGTAATCCTACATTTTGCATTTTTAAATTCTTATCACTTAAATTCTTATTTCTTAGTGTTTTTTGGTTAACTGTATTTGTATTAAAGAGAGACCAAAAAAGAGTATAACTTGTTCCCCTCATCTGTTTCTGTAACATTCAGTTAATTTGTTATGTATTCATTAGCTCTTCACTGGTGTTTGGGACATAGCCAATTAGCAGTCTGCTCCAGGTAACGTTTTCTTCTGTCAAGCGAGTCTCGCCCTGCTGGCAGCGACATAGAGGCGTCTGGAGCCAGAGGGAGCTGTGCCGGCTCTGCCAAGAGCAAGAGGCCAAAAAGGAACCGTTTCTCCCACACAACCCACCACTTAATAGCATAAGCATCATTGCCTTTATAATACCATTGTTTGCTCAACCACAGAATAGCTAAATGGATTGAGAGCGATGTTGACTGAGATCTTGTCACTGACAGACTGAACTGTAGTGTTGGGACTGTGTAAATATGCTTTCAGTAGTCAGCGAGTACCGCAGGCATTCAGAGCAGGCCTCCGCTGTGTCAGCGCACCGCACAGATATCATCCAGCAGTGTTTTGATTTGCCTTTTTAATTTGTTAAATAATTTTCCATTGAAATCTATCAGCAAAGTATGTTGTCAAGAGAATGTCTTATGTCTTATGTACACACACATTAATTTATTTATTTATTTATTTCAGTTGATATTGGATGTTTAATTGTGCATGGTCATTTACTCTTATTTTTACATTTAGATTACCTTACTTTAAAAGGACCTTTAAAAAAATATTAATAATTTAATAACATATTTAAGTGTCATTTTTGCTTAATGAATACACGTTTTTTTATGCTGTACATTATAATGGTGTGATGCCTAAATTGGTGATTTTAGGTTTAATTATTATTATTATTATTTTTTTTTCATTAATGCACAGCAGTATAGATTAATTTTGGGCATTTACTTATTTTAATATTTACTGGCATTTAAGGCTTTCCATTCAAAGCAGTATGATTACTGTTATTAGAGGCTTTATTTTTTCCAGAATCAGGCATGTCTGAAATCTGTTATTGCAGGTGGGTGCATACTAGCTCTAGAAATGGAGCCTGCTTATCCCCCTAAATAGACCTTGTGTTCTCATCTGTTTGTGTTGCCCAATTCGGACACCTCAGGAAACCTCCAGCTGGCAGGTTGTCAAATGCTCTGAGACAGTGTAATTGGCATATAACTGCTAATGATAATGTGCTCAAACAGAAGAATACGCAGTGTGACACACTCACATGTTCTGTTCACACAAACTATATTTGTATACATAGTTATTCATTAATCCATCTATCTATCGTTCTATCATTTTCAGTCTATCGTTCTGTCTGTCTATCGTTCTATCATTCTGTCTATCATTCTGTCTATCGTTCAATAATTTTATCGTTCTATCATTCTGTCTCGTATATATCTGTCTGTCTGTCATTCTATCTATCTGTATAGCGTTCTTTCTGTCTGTCTGTCATTCTATCGTTCTACGTCTATATTTCTATTTATCTGTCTATCAATCTATCTGTCTATCATTCTATCGGTCTATCGTTCTGTCTAAACTTGATGTCTTTGTCCCCATGTCATGTCAGTTCACTGTAAGAAAGTCTTTCAGAAACCAAACGCTGATGCAGGGCAGCATCTGATACCCATTGAAGGATCAGCTCGTGGATGTGAATACATCTGTGGCACATGTGTATCTTCATCAAGACGGCGGCAACTGTTAAACTTCAATGTACTTTGAGATTACTTTGCGAGAGAGGATAACTGGTTCTGGTTCTGTTTTACGCCACCGTTTCTATCGCGACAGACCAGATGTTTATTTTGTGTGCGTGGATGTGCTGCTCTAATTGCCGTCTCTGTTTTCATTTGTAAACATGTAATTGCATTTAATTTATTTTGCGGGACATGAAAAGATATTTTGAGGAATGGTTTTGTTCAAACAATGTAAGTCAATGGGGTCCAAAACAACACCGTACCCCACTGACTTTAATTGTATGGACCAAAAAACATTTCAAGGTACCTTTTTTTTGTGTTCTACAGAGGGTCAATAATTTATAGGTTTTGGGTGAGCTGTCCTGTTAAGATACAAAAGATAAAGATAACTAGAGTCAACACACCCTCCTTAGCTAACTCTAACTGGAAAACGGGAACATTTTGAGGTGCTTTGATTACTGTCTAAATATCTTTGTAAGCGAAAACTTCTGGCAGTCATTTAGATTTTTGGCCTAGTGACAAAAACTGATTCAGAACAAAAGCTTCATCAAAGGAATCATGAGCGATGAATGCAAAATTTGGGTTCCATGTTTTAAGACGCATTAAAACAATATTGAGACTCGTGTGCCCCGCAGGATAAATCCACAGTCTACATGTGAGTCGTTTTATTCTGGAAAATCACCTGATGTTGCATTTTGTGGTTTAGATACTGTAGAACAGGCTGGCCGAACGGTTTCATTGTACCTTACTGGGCTGAAGGCACAGCAAACTTTTCTATCCCTTAGTCTGTCATCATTCAATAGTGTAATTTTACCTGTCAGTAATTATCAAATTAAGGTGTCTAAAGTGACACCCCTCTCTATTATGTGTTAATGACCTGCCTCTTAGCTCAGACAGAGTGTATTGTATTGCTCGTCCTGGCTGTCAGGATGTGACCAGTTAGCCACAGTGGCTCTTAGTCTCCACTTGTTTTAAGTATTCACAACACATATCTTGAAGCTTGTCCTCTTTCTTTGCCTTGAGCTAATTGCTGACAATTATCAATCCTAATTTTACTTCATCGTCATTTCTGTGACCACAAGTAATGAGAACGGACTAATTCAGACAGGTCAGAGTGGGTTCAGACTTTAACAGTTAAAAGAAACTTTAGCACAAAGATGTTCTGATAGTCTTTATTTTTTGACTGTATAGAATAAAAAGACACTCATAAATTCAAAGCCATCTTATCTTTGTAGTGTCCTTTCTCCTATTCGGCTGAACAGTAGCCTATACAGGTGAATCTCATGCAAACCTGCAACAGATCACAACCAAATTTACCTAAAAAAATAAGAAATTATTTGTTTTACATACGTTTTGCGCATGAAGCCTATTGTTAGGACCACTGCACTGCAGACTGCACTGCTTCAGTTTAAATATTAAAATTTGACTAAACTTAATTTTAGTTTAACTACTAAAATCTAAAATTCAACTTTTAGTACTTCAAGTTTTTAATCAAATATGTATGTTTTATTGTATTTCAACTATTTTAATAATCAAAAACAATGTTTAGTTTTAGTTAACAAAACTGCTACTAGGATGTAGGCTATGTACAGTATGAATATTTAGCTAAATATGATATTGGGTTTTGTTGTTTTTTAGCATTATGGTAATGGGTAAATTATGTAGTTAATTGTCATAAAGCAACTAATAAAGTGACTAAATAATGAAATAAATAAGTGTGAACTATTTTTTGATTAGTCATTATGCAAACTTGTTTGAATACATAATGCCACAATTGACAAATCAGAATGAATTATTTCAGAGAACTGTTTAGTAGTTTTGTGGGCTGAAATATGACCTGGACATGTTAAGACTATAACCATTGCATTAGAAGAAGCACAAGTTGTCTTAATGCTGCTCACTAATGCTGTAAATTACAGCTGCCGTAGAGTTTTGGCATTGCCCCCATCCTCCCGTCCCCTATTTAGCACTGCAGACTCTATCTTCAAACAATTGGCTGTTTGCCCACTTTGTCTCTGTCCTAGTTAGCACTGTGCCATTGAGCTGTGAGGTCAGTCACTGGCACTTTTCAGTAAAGTGTTGGAGGGCTGTCTCAGACCCCTCTGAAGTGTTTACCTAGACCCCTTTCTTCAGCTTTAGCCCTCCCTGCGGCCCGCACTAAGATAAATATTGCCCTGTGTAGAGAGCTCTCTGAGAGGCAGACAGAGGCAAGCTTCTGCTCGTCTGACAATATTTACAAGAGCTCTAAGAGGAGTTAAACGAGTGTGTGAACAAAACGTAGTAGACTCACAGTTGACTTTTTTCCCGACGTTAAAGACAAGGATGTTTTGAACTTTTAGCTTTGATACAAGACACCACAAAAATGGCTCAGGCGTGTGCACAAAAATGAAGAGCAAGTTTCCTCCAAAACATTATTTATATATGTATATATAATTACATGTTATAGCAATAATTTAATTAAACGTGACAATTTTACACAGTATTTGTGCTCATTTCCAGAGGGGAGCCCTGGTTGCTGTCTGACAGCAAATGTTGTTTTGGACCCCACTGACAATGAAAGTCATTGTTTCGAATCAGTTTTTTATCTTATTTTCTTTTTTATTATCCTATCTTATCAGGAAATGTTTTTTAAAAAAAACAGTGCCCCACACAGTAGCAACATGTAGCATGGGTCTGTCCAGGCAAATATTATTGGTCATTCACAATGACGAGGCTCTCTCATTAATTTGTCTTGTTTGTGTTATTTCATTTAGACTTGAATGAAGACAGACATATAAACTAAGATTTGCCCACGTCTCCCCTCTCTGACCTCCCTACCAGTGTGGGTAGGGGAAAAAATCTACACACGTTACTCAAGGGTTCTTGTTTATTTAGTTTTATGCTTTCATTGCCGCCAAGTAAACATTTCAGTTGCAGTCTGTTAGAAAGTCACTTTTGCAAACTGTGGTTTCAGAGGTATGGGGCAGGATAGTGTGCTGCATTCAGAAGACCCTTACATTAGAGCTGGTCTCTAGTGCCTCTTTACCTGGGTTCACCTCAGCAACCACCAAAACATAGCATTAGTTTATTTACAGGGAGATTTTTGACTGAAAACTAACAGGATTTAAAGCTGACACGTTTAAACATTAATTATAATTTCACCTGGAATCATATTCATTCTGTACGTGGATATTAACGTAAAGCTCACACCAACCACTTAAATGACATGTCCAGCATTAAAAACATCTTGGTCAGGCTAGGTGAAACCAACTGAAAAAATACGCTTACAGGATAAGGTCCTGTGTAAACATTTAGAGCACTAAAAGTAGTAAACAGGTGGGCTCCCAAATTGGAAACAATGGTGGGAAAAGCATGACTTGACTGAAAGGTTTCCCACAAGAAAGGACATTCACTGGATAGCACGGGACTACCACAATGATTTATGGGCACCAGGCGGCATGGCACAAAGAAACATGTAAGTTCCTTAAGTCTTACTCATCACTGGAAAGGAACAGGTCTGCTTCTTCTTTACTTCCCCACTCAGCCCTGTTTTTACCATTACTAGAGCCAACAGTTTTGTGAAGTAGAGCTGGGCAGTATGACATTTGCCATTTATTAATGATTTGATGGTAGAAGTGCGTCAACAAATAGAAATTATGTTGTATGTTCTTAAAAACCATACGGTGTAACTAAAGGTTGAATGGTTCCCAAGCAACATTGCAACTTTGTATATGAATATAGAATTAAACTGTTATGTGGTCACTAGCTAGGTTTACATGGACGCCTTTTGTTTCAATCGAAATGAATTAATTCTGATTGACGAATCTGAACGTATTGTTTACATGAACGCTAAATAATGTGATCGGGTTGATGTTTGTTTATGTCACAAGCTTCAAATCAGAATTTATTTTTGAAATGCGCACACTGCAGGAATATACTGAGTTTCCAGCTGTTTGTTTACGCATGCTATTCTCCTACATTGCTTCTTCTTTTTTGTTTTAAAGAGCAGACCACCTTAGGAGACGACGAGCACATGAACCGTTGTGCCATGCTGCTTATATTTATCAACCAGTAAAATACGCCCCTTCTCGCGCCCAAAACAAGGCGTCTGTGGATAAGAGTCTGAAACAAGGACTGGTGGGACAGTTGTCCTACTCCACTTTACAGACGATGAGTCGAAGGAAACTTTTTTTAAGAATGACACGACAGTCATTTATGACACTTCATTCAACAACAACAGCTCGTTCTACGAGTCATACACCATTATGCCATTTTGCGTCATTGTACATGTACATTGAACAACTCTCCAGTTTCGGTTTTCAATCCTATAAAGTGTTTACATGTCCTCTCGATCGGATTGGAAAAGTTTTAAACCACCCCTTACAATTTGGATTTGGCCTATTCATTCCCATTTACATGGTTACATATGACACTTTTTTAAGTCTGACTGTGCTACTAGTCTGAATCTGATTACAATCGGATTTTTAGGCTCCATGAAAACGCAACTACTGTTACAGGTGAGCAACTGTGTGTATATAAGTTATTTGTGTATTCCATGTCTCCGAAAAAATGTTATACATAAACAAAAATAGTATATTTTTACCTCATAATGTGAATCTTTTGTATAGATGCCAAACTTATTTCTTATGAATAATCTTTTGATTTTACATTTATTAAGTTCAAAAAATAAAATTATAGTAGTTTTAACAAAAATTGATTTTTGCTCATTACCTCCATGACCTGCCATAATAATGGGTCATCCAGAATTTGAGACTCTTGTGCACCCTCCTTCTAAAACTTTGTGAATCATGGTACAGGCGGAATGCACCCCTTTTGTCTGGGAGAAAGAAGCTCTCATTCTCCCATCCCCCTTTCCCTTCTCTAATGGGAGGCCCCCATTCCGGCCTGTTAGACATTTTCCTGCAACCCCCCCCCCCCCCACAGCACTCTGTTGCTATCCCGTAAATTGAGCTCTCCCTTTGGAGGCACTAATTAAGAGTCCTAATCCTCTCATCCGCAGAAAAGAGGAGGGCTGACGGGAAACGTTTCCTTGCAGTTCATTATCTATGTGTCCAATGGCGCTGATGCTGGCAGTGCCTCTCCTGGTCGTAAATGCTGTAAAAAATTGCAGCCGTCTGTAAATCATCTCACTTTCTCAGCGTGATGGCATGAGATGGCTATCGCGAGCCAAGACGCTTCTGGTTAAAGTAAAGAATGCTGCCAATTTCGGCACTGGTGGTAATGACAGGACTCTTTGAAGCATGTAGGGTCCAAACGGCTGAGTAAAAAGTAATGGATGGCAATGAAAAGCATGAGCCACGGGGATGTGGCAGCAAGAGGGGAAGTTTCATCCACGGGAAGTGATGCATTCACAATGGAAAAGAATTTTAATGAGGGGTCTTATTGTCTGTGGCATTGAGGCAAAGCATTTGTGACCTGGAATTGCACAAAAAGGATGTTAAATGCTGAGTAACAGGAATGAGTGCTTTGCTGCGATTACTTCATTCCAACCTGCCAGGAAGACTACAGTCTGGGTGTAGAAGAATAACAAAGAGGCTGAAATGGAGAATGAACCAAAGCTTCTTTGGTTTATGAAAAGCACAGAATTGCTTAGCGTTTGTGGCCAGAGGCATGTGAAGTAGGAATACAAACAGAAAATGGAGAGCCCCCCTAGAGAGGGCAAAGAAGAGGTACCGCAACCAGCCTGTCTGACCCCCAACTGAGGCATCCACAAGACCAATAACAGTGTGCCTTCACAGATGTTTTCAGTTTAAAGGGTTTGCAACAAATTCTTTCACATAATTCCCCAGAGCATGTTGCAATCAGAGCCAACATTTTGCTAGAAAGTCAGGATCCTATTTTATGTAAATGGTCTATTAGCTTAACTGTATTTTATCGCACCTGGAAACCTCTCTCTGAGCTTGAAAGTCTTGTTTTAAAGCTTTGTTCACCCAATAATGATTAACTCGCCCTCATGTTGTTCCAAACCTGTATGACTTTCTTTCTTCTGCATAACACAAAAACTGGTATTTTAAACAACTGTTGTTGTCTATAATGAAAGTCAGTGGGGTCCAAAACAACATTGGACCCTGATGGCTGTCATTATATGAACGGCAACACTGTTTCACTGAATAAAGTAAGTCATACAGGCATTTTTATTTATATATGAGAGATTATAGGAGTTCACTCCATAAATCAGAAATTAATGTTAACAGCAAAAAAAAAAAAAAAAAGTTTGGTAAATGTACTTGGTACATAAACTTTTGGAAACCACTGCTTTATGCAACACTAGAAAAAGTCAACACTCAAAATTGTGAGATGATATTTTCCCCAGTCCACTCAGATAACAAGGTCTCACCCCCATGTGAACCCAAGCAGGGATTCCCTCAAATGAATCACTGTGGCTCTTGAGCTCTTGCTTTGTCTTGATGTGAGAATACTTCCTTCACGGCCATAGTTCCTGTTGTAAAAGATCTTTTGGTGGACCAGTAGTGCTGAAGCAGCACTGACCACTGTTAGTGCATCCATTGTGTTAATGGACATCCTTTGTATCAGCCGCAGTGCAGAGGCCAAAGGGCCTTGTGGAACACCATAGAGACCAGCGTTCCCAAGAGAAGACGAAGAAAATGAACTCCCTTTTCCGTTTTTAGATTTGTAGAGCTTAAGGGAGTGCATAACTATGAGCCTGTATTGGAAACCCTCAATCACGCTAAGCTGATGTTTTCTGGGTTTTCATGGGTAAGGAACGATAGTGTGTACTCTAAAGAGCAGTAAATCACTGATTCAGGCAAGCACCAAAGGCACAAAGTAGCTCTTAAGAGGATGCCTAAGTGCCATTTTCAAAACCACAAATATCAGTGCTGTGACCCTGCAACCATTCATCCAATGAGATTTTGAGGCATGCTATATGGATGTCAGATCTTCAGTATGATTGTTTTAATCCACCCATTTTAAATGACTAACTTTTGAGGTTTTGAGGGCTCTGTCATTCTGCAACCTCATAATATCTACAGCCCTGCAGATAATAGACATCTTAGTGCAAAAGTATTTATTTTGACAAAACACATGTGTTCAGTGTTAATTTATTGATTCAAATATCCTTTCATCTAAGTGGCACTGTTACACCAAACGCATGTTAATGTAGCAAAACACACACTCACATAGTGCCAGCTCTATACCTTGTGCTGTCATACATTGGGGTTATTTGGTGGTGACCCCACTGCCCTGATAGCTTTTGTCCAAGGTCTGAGACACTGTGAAAGTATCGAGACAATTAAGGTAACTAGTCCAGCGCCTCAGAGAGGCTTAATAAATCACATTCGGCTCTCAGGGCTTTTAAGGGCCAGCAGCATGCTGGAAATATTGTGAGTGATTGGATGGATTTTGCCAGTTGTTTGACATGGCCTTAGACTTTCGGAGAGAAGCCAGCGATTGTAAACATTAACAGGAAAGGCACATAAGGCCTGACGAGGATCTGGAGCTACTGTATATGACAGGGTTTTGTAAACCTAGGACCTGCTATGAACTAAACCTCTGTCATTAATGGCATTAGGAAAACAGTAGTCAAAAAATTAACACATTTTAATGAAAACTTTCGGCAAGCAAAAGTCGACAAGCATTATATAACGCATTGTATCACTACCATTTAAAACGTTTGCGTAAGATTCTTTTGTTTGGTTTTTTTAATACTTTTACTCATAAGGACTTATTCATCAAAAGGGACAATTTATAATGTTACAAAAGATTTCTATTTCAAATAAAGTTTTTTTTACTTTTTCATCAAAAAATCCTAGAAAAAAACAAGCAAAACAACTTTTTGTTTTAAGCAAAACAACTGTTTTCAACATTGATGATAAATGTTGTTTCTTGAGCAGCAAATCAGCTAATTATAATGATTACTGAAGGATCGTGTGACACTGGCTGTAAAACTATGGCCTTTAAAAATTTCAGCTTTGTCATCACAGGAACAAATTACACTTAAATCTTTTAAAATAGAAAACAGCTCATTTAAATTGTAATAATATTTCAAAATATTACCATTTTTACTGTATTTTTGATCAAATAAATGAGCACAATATCATTAACATGAAATGCTTTGTTTAGGCTAGTAAGCAACAACAAAGCAATGCACTAAAACTACTCAGAATACCTAAAGGCCCGGGTGTACTTCATTTTCCACATTCTGCTCTGTCTCTTGCACAGTTTAGCTCACGACCGTTTCAAAGTATACTCCTTGAGCGCGGGAAGACATGAGTGGACTATGTTTTCAAGAGCTCAAGTCACTCGCACATGCACTGCTGTAAGCGCACCGTCCGCGGACCCTCCTGATGATGAAAATTACAGTGTGCGGACCCCGAAGTATACTTTGGGCTTTAGCAACACTGACAATGACCAATATTTTATTTTATTTTATTTTAATTTTTTTGGACAAATGTCCTTTTCAATGTAAGAGGCAAACAAGCAACTCTTACAATTTTCTAATTTGACACATCTTAAAGGATCTACAGTTAACAACAGGTATATCAGTTATGGCTTTGGTATGGATGCCATAAGTTAATCTACTTGGCCTTTGCCAAAAATCCTCTATTAATAAGAAATGTATCGTTTTACAAAGCCCCTGGGGTGTTAAAAGAAGAGTCATTCACTTAATACTTCCTTTCAGTGCTGGAAGCAGTTTTCGTGCTCTTCCTTAAACCCCTAATCCTTCTGCCGCCACAACTAACGCCTTGGGAAAAACCCATCAACACAGGCTAAATAGGGATGTTATACAGTGTGACATTTCCCAGGTGCAGGATGGATAGAGAAGTCAAGCCTCCTTTTCCCCCCTGAGCATTTAAATGTTGCGTACGGCTGTACACCGATGTGTGACAATAAGTCAAAAAAGGCCTCACTAGGTTGTTCAAAAATGGGAAGAAATTGCATGCTACCATGATCGGCTGACTCCATTGCTGGTGGCTACCACTCGGCCTGCGGCTTCCCAGGGTTCAAGGCAGCTTAGGGATCTGGTGTGGAGCGGTTTGCATGGTGCTGTGTAGTTAGGCCCCTTGCCAGGCCATTCTGCTGGAATTTCCTGTCTGAATCGACTCCCTCCTCGTTCCTGGAGCGAGACAGAAAAGCCTTTTTAATTACACCGCTGCTGCCTGGCCTCTCAGGATATTATTATTGTTCTTGAGTGCTTCCTCTAAAGATGAGCTACTCTCAGTACAAAGCCGCCTGTCTCTCGGCTCCGTTCGGACATGAAAAGTGAATGTTTTTCCTCTACTTTTGAGTACCCGTTGATAATGTCTACCATCTGCTATTGTCTTTAAAAGGATATAAAACCACAAGCTAATCCTAGCTGCAACAGAACGTGGATGCCTGGTTCTCACCAGGTCCTGAGAGGATGTTTTGCACATTTTAAAAGTTATAATGGGGGACTGAAACAATACTACTTTTTGTAACCTAAACATGGTGCAAAAAAATAAAAAAAATAAAAAATAAATAAATAAAAAATATATATAGGTATATAGGCTATATAATAATAAAAAAACATATATATATATATATATATAAATTGGGGGGGTTATAAAAAATTATATAATTTGATTATAGAATGAAATAATAAAATTTTAAGTTTTTTGTTTAAGTTTAATTTAAATGTATTATGATTGGATTGGATTGCAGCAACAACAAAAAAGTATATTTCATAAGTATTTTGGTGAATTTTTATGTAATATTTTTAACCCTATAATGTGCATAACAGAATATTTATATATTAAAATAACTGAAATTTACTTTAAAGTCATCATGAAATCAAAATGTACCATTCCTTTATTTTATGGAATATTCAATCAGAAAATGTCAAAATCTGTCATTTTATTCATAAGAATAAAATTAAGATGTTCTTAAAAATAAATTTAAGAAACCATCGAAAGATTTAGAACCTTCTTAAAAACATTCTTACGAGCTTTTAATCTCAAATGTCCTGTATTATTATTATTATTATTATTATTATTATTTTCATTTTCATGAACCTGGCCACAGTCTGTTTTAGGGAGAATTTTTATGCTCAAGCCTCTTGCCTTTGGTTGGAGCATATCATGTTTTTCAATCTAGAGAAGAAAGTGGGTCAAACCATAAGATCACACCTGTGTATCTTCACGAGCGGTGGACTTTGGTCCTTTTTGTGCTCCAAAAGCAATGGATGATGATGATGATGAAATAAGCCCTTCTCAGGCCATCCCTGCCCCATAAGTATTGCCCAATCTCTGGTCAAAGTTAGTGCATCCAAGATTAGGTCATTCAGTGGTTGCTATCTAGAGAATGACTATGATATGATGTTTGGTCTTTTTTGCTGTGAATTTATGATGTTTAATGTGAAGCATTGCATTAGCTCAGTGAGAGAAAAAATGGAAAAACTGCTCTTAGTAATGAACACTAAGCGTAGCTTTCTAAACGTTTTAGCTCATATATGATCCTCCACGCTTTACAGCACCAGTTCCCATCATTCTTAAACGCACAGGTATCCCAACGGCTTACTCAAGCGCTGACATGCTGCACACTTGGCCAAAGCATCAATGAACATGTTAGTATATGCATGCTTATTCTCATACACGCAAGCCCTCATTACATCTCTCTATATCCAACTCACCAAGGAAAGGGAGTCCACCTAATTGGCAAGGAAAAATGCTTTATACTGCCTGAAAGTATGCAGTCATTTTGAGCTTTTGTGATGGATTTAAGCCATCACACCATCGTCCCTCCATGCAGTTGTGAAGTAGGCTGCTTACCTGTCAGTTGTACTTTCCGCTTTTGACAGTAATGAAGGGGTTGAAGAGTTGATCATTTCTCCAGGACAAATTCCACTGGAAATACCAACATTTAAATCTAATGCAAGCTCACAAAGTACATTACCATACGCTGTTTTTTTGTAAAGCTTTGGTTTCAAAAATGTGACTTATTGCAGCTCAAAATCTTTGAATTGAGCAGACATTATTTTTGGATGAAGAAATGATAAACACTTGCAAAAACGAGAGAACCAACAAAAATGTAACTGATTATGTTAGTCAATGTATGCATTTTCATGTGAGGTTTTAGTTTTTCTTTGCAATGTTTTTGCTCATACTTAAACTATTTGATATATATATATATATATATATATATATATATATATATATATCCTCACATTTTGGTTTAATCAAACTTGTAAGGTCCCATAACCACTCTGGACATCACTTTTGGACACTGTTGTATAATTTTATATTTATACATATTAAATTACATATTGAATATATTATTTATATATACTATTATATTATTGTTTATATATAATTTTTATATTTTGGTAGATTGATTGGTAGTCTAGTAAATTATTATGCATTTGGCAATGGAATTAAATATTTATATTAATAGTAAATAAATTAAGGATACTCAGATTTACAGCAATTTTATAAAAGGGTCCATTTGTGTACTACAGGATTTGTTGTTTCTTGTACAGTATTGTTTTTTTCTTCATTTTCTGAATGAAGAAAAAAGTGATTTTATTTAATTGGCCTCTTTCATACTTACAATTCCAGTAAATAACGTAAAATGATTGTGATCTGAGTAGGCGTGTCCAAATGTTTTACCGTTATTGGTCTTGTTCTCTGTGGTGTAAAATCTGCTCACACTAAATAAGAATAACTTAGATAGAAAGCAGGTTACCTGTTACTTGCCGGTGAATGAAGTGCAGGAACATTTTTGTGCAGAAAACTTTTTAGTGAATTCGCCCCTGGTTGTTGGACACATTCTTTATAGTCTTGAATCGGGATAATGCATGCTTGAGTCACCATGATGATTGGAGTGAAAGCGGCAGCTCTGGAATGCTGACTCATATAGGTCTCCTCCTGATGGGCCCCTGAGAGGCTCCAGAATATAATGATCTGAAGACTTTACCCCCATGTTCTCCGTTCTCAGGTCATGTCTGACTCACCGGTGCATGTTATGCCCAAGAACTTTAATACAGGCAAGGAATGGGCACAGACAGACACGCACAGGAGATGAGATGATGAGTCGATCCAAAAATAGCTTCAGGAGCTCATTAAGAGCAAATAGTAATGACAAACACACATTTAAGACGCAGACAGTATACTCTATTTAGTGCTTACTCAAAGATCTATAACCAACACCTCAAGTAAGTTCCAGTCATTAATGAAAGCATGTTGGTTTTTAACAAGACCCCCTTAAAAGCAATCAACCTTTTTATGACAGGAAGAGCATGTTTCAGTCCTCTTTTTTTCTAGCCCAGACAAATAAAAACTCATCATGAGAAACTGTAATTCACTCATTGCACATGTAAGACCACTAATATTGACGAATCGTCTGTAAGTTTTCAAGCTCAGTTTTAAAATCATAGTTTGGAGTTAGCATGTAGCTAAGCTAACAACACCGTACTCAAATAGGCTTGATAGCACTTTGTGAACAAATACATTTTGAACAAGAATTTGTTCCAATACACTATTTTTCTCCTTTTCTTCTTGTTTCTATGGTGTTATGCATAACGTGTTTACATTTAATGTGGTTTGAATCAGGGTTATTGTATTTTATTGTATTGTATTGTATTGTATTGTATTTTACTAGCTGAAATTAAATAAATTCAATTTATTTCAATTAATTTTTTTTCACGTTTATTTTTACAATACAATTATTGTAAAACTAAAACGTAAAAAAAAAAAATAATTGAAATAAATTGAATTTATTTAATTTCAGCTAGTTTCCAAAATCTGATTTTAGTTTAACTAGATATACTAAAATAACTAAAACTGATATAAAAAATAAATGAAACCCATATAGACATGTTAAAAAACAAATAGAAATTATAAAACAATTACAAAATTACTAAAACTTTAACTAAAATAAATAAAATAATAATTTAAGATGTTAAAAAAACTATAATACTATCGCAATGATACTATAATAACACTGGATTGAATTTTATTTATATATATATATATATATATATATATATCTTTTTTGGGAACAGCGGTCACAAAACCACATAAAACACCCATCTTGTATTTTGGCCATCTTGTATTTGGGACTTATTTGCCTTTTTTCTCTTCTGTCCTTGACTCCATAGCTCCTCATTTATTCTCAACCTTCCACACGCCGATCCCGATCGACATGCGACACCATGAGGGGAGGTACCATTACGAGCCACACCCTCTGCACTCCATGCATGGGTAAGTTTGCTTTGCTCTTCGACATTACTTTTCCTCTGTCTGCACTGATGGAATCATTATTAATCAAGTCTCAAAGAAAAAAATAACCTGTTGAGTCATCTTCCGTATAAAGCACACAGATTCAGAACATGCTGTGGTCAGGTCACGCCCAGTACAGCAGTTTGTCTTCTGCGTGAAAGATTGTTCAGCTCTAGTCGGAGATGTGCAACACATGGAAAACGAATCTCCAAGTAGTGAGAAACAAATGCCAATGTTTCAAGCAGTTTCATATCACAGACAGAATATTAGCATCTCTCATCCTTGTAATATTTCATTGTTTTGGACAGCATCTGTGAGTCTGGCAATTACTGAAACCCTTTTGGAAGGTTTTCAGGTTTAAACCAGGGAATAATAAGAAAGTCTTGGGTTTAAATATATTAAAAGAAAATGAGACAAACCAAATAAGACATTTTTTTAAGTTTTTTTTTTTTAAATCAGGTTAAGCATTCACTCAAGTTATGTAAAAATCATAATAAAAAATAATAAATGACAAAATAGGATCATTTTCACATATATGAAGACTAACCTGAGAAACAATCTGTGCATTTGCATTGAAAATCCCAGATTTGATAGTAGTACGTACTGTAAGCCCAGCGACACTAGAACAATTTATCACAGGATAAAACAGCCCGAGAAAGAGAATTCCTGGCCTCTCTCTTTCTGTGCGCTCTGGCTTCTTTGATTAATGTGACTTGACAGAGGCCCCCTAATTCATCAAGACCTTGATTTAGCTGTCCTTTTCACTGCCTGTGCCCAGTTCACCTAATTACATGTATTGTACAGCAAATTAAGCACAGTGTTATCTTTTGGAGTAGTAGTGGCAAGGGTCTGATTTCGTACCCTATAGAATGATTCATGATACATAGGTTTTATGCTCACCCTTAAGATATACATCTTTGCCATATGTAAGATTAGTTGTTAGAGGAACATTTAGGGTCCTCTTAGTGTTCATGTTTGCATTTTAGCACTGAACCTAAAGGCATAGGGATATGTTCACAACCTGATTGGTCAGCTTTTATGCCGTAGACTTCACTTCAGAACTTGCCGAACATCCAAAACAATGCTGTGTGCTGGGATAAATGCACTCGAGGAGGCGTCTGTAGTCCCTGTAGCAAACTGTAATGGGCAACATCGCGGCTCACTTATTCAAAGCGTTCACACTTATTCAAATGAACCGCCCTAAGAGAGCGATCGCACCAGGGTTTGTTTTAATCTAACCAAACATGCCAAGTGTGAACACACCCTTAAACAAACATTTGCAAAACGAATAAATACAATTAGATCTGTGCATTGGTGGTTGGGATTTTTCAATGTCTCTTTCTGTATCTTACACCAATAGGTAATAGGAGTGAGTCACTAAGTCATTAATTTAACTAATTTGTTCAAATATAATGATTAATTTATGAATGAAACTAGTGACTGTCTTAAAAAGTGATTAATTGATTTGCTCTCTTAAATGATTCATGCAAACACTGATACATTCCAGGATGCCATTACAGTATTGCAGCGGTTGTAAGTTACTCAATATTAAAGGAGCAGTATGTAGGATTGTGGCCAAAACTGGTACTGCAATCACTTTAAAAATACCATAGAGCGCTGTATCCCCCCCCCCCTCCCCCCCCACCCCCTGACTCGACGTTGCCAGATAAGCTGCAGGATTCAGCAGAAACGTAGGCTGCTTCCAATGGCAAGTGACGACGAGACGTACACAGTAAGTTTTTTTTTTTTGTGTTCATTATGTTTGTGCTTCATGCAACATATTTTGATATTTTGATAAGTAATTATGTATTTTAAAATTTACTAATTGTCATTAGTTAAATATAATCGTAAAGATTTATGCTCGTATATGACATTATAATCGTAAAGATGTATGCTCGTATGTGACAGACAGAACGGTAGCTGTTAGTCTAACTTGTAACGTTATTTATCTGTCATTAATGTACGGTTAAGTTTTTGTCATAAGTAGGCTAACAAATAACCAAAACATTTGCCACAGCAATTATACTGCGGGACAAATTCAATATCACCATGGCTATCACAGGGTTGTTTTCAGTTCATCATAAAATATTGTTAGAGTAACTAAATTTTAGAGCTGCCAACTCTCACGCATTGGCCGTGAGACACCCGCATTTGAGTGTTTTCACACGCTCACACGCCACTCCCCCGATTTCTCACGCTGAAATGTCAATCCGTTCGGTCAAATGCCTGAAAGATGAGTTTATCTATAGATTTACCTGTTGAGCCACTCGTGATCGACTAGTTATGCCGCAAATGAGTTAAAATGTTCCAGAATCTAGAGCAAGCGCACATGAGACAGAGAATCAAATTCATGTTCAAATTCTTCTCCGTTTTCAGCCGTCTCCATCTTTCAAAAGCATCTCCAATACAAATTCTGGTTTTATTTCGGACTTTGTCACGACGAATTTCTGAATTATAACGAGGTCTTTTTGATTTAGTAACGTTAGACATTTTAATCCGACTAGAGTTAGGGTAGATTAGAGCAAAGCTGGCAACCCGGACCCTGAAACACTACTGACTTCGTGATTGGTAGATAGGTGGAGGGTGGCGCATTAGACCGAAACACAACATGACAACATCAACATCAGTTGAGGGCTGCAAGTCCACTTTTTAAATGACAATATCCTAGCCATACTACTGTTGTCAGTGATATAAGTGTGTGAAATGAACATGATTTCTTAATGTCTAGTGACACATCAAGGGCCTTTTTATGAATAATTGAAATAAATTTCTTACATACAGCTCCTTTAACATCTTCACTGGCAGTCGTGATATTTTGGCTTGTGACCTGCAGTTTAAAATAGTGGTTTGAGTCTATTCAGATATGCTGCAGATACTGTATGTGTTTGCCAAAAAATCTTCCAAAGCAATCAAATCTCTCCCCACACGCATACATGGGAATAGTTGACAAGTCTTCAAGATGAATGTCTAAATGTTTGTAGAGTATTTCAACATGTAAACAAAGCAATTAGCATCCATAATCTAGCTTTCCTTCCTCCAAACCTCAGTGACAGCAGAGTGAATGAGAAAAACACATCATTTGCTCAAAATAATTTTTCTTTTGGAAAACAGTTTCAGATTGCAGTGATATCAAGCACCACCCAACATTTCTTCAAACCAATGAATGTACTAAAAAGACGTTGTCTAAACTAATAAGTCTTTTAATATACTGTAGGGAAACTTTGCACATATCTTTTGGTAAATGTGATGATAGATAATGCATGTTTGTAAGTTTTGGACATAAAGTAATACTGCAGAGAAATAGAGTGACTGGAGAGCATGCATTGAGTTTGGAAAATGTTCCCACGGCTGCCACAGTGTCAGTTAACTGCAGTCTCTGAGGGATTAGATGTGATTCATCTAAATCAGAGCACCTGACCAGAGATGTGGCATACTGATATTCTCTCTGGAGTCAGCAGGGAATAGGTATATTCTGAGTATTTCCACAGAGCCTGCGGAATGAAATAACACATATTGTCAAAATATGAGCATTTATGAAGTTCACAGAAGCATATATATATAAAATATATATATATATATAAAACTTAAAACCATAATCTTTGTAGCCATTAAACTTGTCATGACCGTTTCAAGTTACATATCAAGTCGGGTGTTTTTTGTAAAGGTTTTCTACAGCAGTTAGGTCATGAGGAACATTGCTAATGACTACTGTAAGATGGTAACAGTACCTTCACAATTTTATTGTTGCATCAGTCGCTGACTTTTTTTTGCGTGTGGTAATAGAGACACTAAAAAGAATGTCAAATGGAGACAGTTATTGTGTTTTGTTACTAAGGGCTGGTACCACCCATGGTGCTACGATGGAAGACTGCTAAAAATGACAGGTAGCTATTAAGAAGAAGCTCTCTAAATGCACCATGACATACCCTGTCTATGACTAAGGTCTCCTCAACTGTTCAAGTACCATCTTGTCAGAGAGAGAGCGTAACAACAAGACCTTGGCTATCATTCTTGTCAGTAGGGGCCCACTTTTTCTTATACCCTGACAAGTAAAGTTGTAAATAATGGCTTATTATTGAGGGTTCAAACACCCAGAGCAGTTTTCCTGATTTATTAATGCGTTGACATGTTGTCTTGTCGATTTTGACTGTCTGGCGAATACTGAGAAATGTGGGAATGTACCCAAAACTGGGTTAATATGTGTTTATGTATATTTAAGTGTCTCACTGTTGTTGACATACTTTCTCATAGTAGTTCAATTATGGCAGGCAAGACTTCAAAACCACTGTAAATATTACTCCAAATCTTTAATTATGTTCCAATAAGGCTGAGAATTCATAATGACATTATGCTTCAAGTAGGCATGAAATTAAAATTAATCCTGTTTACTTTTTTAACGCACATTGCTGGACGTTGATGATCGAGAGAGGAACAGGCCTGTATCTTAGTTGTATTTTGTTTTTGTATCTGTATTTTCCTTTAGCCAGCAGTCGTCCGCGAGGGGCTGCTGGCAGTTATATTTATTTGCTACACTGGTGCCGAAACCTGGGAAGAGGGAGGAGTGTAGCAATGTTCAGGGAAGAAGGAGGCGGGAACCGGCGAACAATCAAAATATACTTTATTTAAAATAAAACAAACAAACCAAAATACCTCGCGGACGACTGCTGGCTAAAGTAAAATACAGATACAAAAACAAAACACAACTAAAATACAGGCCTGTTCCTCTCTCGATCATCAACGTCGTCGCTCCTCCTTTATGCTTCCGCTCCTCCGTGAGAGACGCGAGACTGGTGTGCTACCCAGGTGTTGCTCATTAGCAATCACACCACCGGCCTCGCGCCGTTCTCTCATGTCCCTCGGCTGTCCTTCGCCACACACACCTTTGCTGTCAGTTTGCAAAATCATAGCACTATTGCAGGCGAATATTAATTTTGAGCACTTGCTTCACCCCCACCCCCCTCTACAAATGGGGGGAGGGTTTGGTGGTTTGTGTATGGCGAGTCTGTTTTCTTTCAGCTCCTCAAGAACAGAGACGTCTTTATGGCTATCCTTTCAAGGAGGCTTATGGCAGAAAGTTGGCAACAGGACAAGCCTGGTAGTCTGCAGGCGTTTACTGGAAACTGAGCACGACTCCGGCTGGGTGCAGGTTGGCCTCTGAATAGAGATGGTATAAATGAGAGACTGAGATGAAGCCAGACTCTGCCAAGCATAATGCATCTGATACCTGCCATTCAGATAGTCACTGTATGCCTTGCTCACATCTCATTAAAGGTACAAAAAAACGGTTTATCCCTTTTTGAAAAATGCATGTATTGAAGCAATGGTTTCAAATTATGTCATCATTTACTCACCCTCATGTCATTTTTAAACCTGTAGTCTTTATTCAGGTCAATGCAGAAGGAGATGTTAAGCAGAATGTTCACACTGCTGCATACAATGAAAGTGAATCGTAATCTGGGCCTGTCAAACTACAAAAATACATAAGTGCAATAACTTTTTATGAAGTCATAGATTAGCTTTGTGTGATAGACCAAATTCAAGTCATTTACTGAAGTTAATTCCTCCCCTCGGTTCTCAAATGTTGTTTTCGCAATCTGAATATACACACATACATCATAATCAGTTACTAACCACACAATAACCAATGGCGTTTGGCATCATCAACATCAAACCTACTGTTACATGTCTTGACGTCATACTGGGAGATTTTTTTTTAAGTCCCCCTGTGTTGAAAATAAAGCTTTTAATGTTGTTTATATGTCTATGTGGTGTTATAATATGTTTAAGACAAACCATGTGCAAATTCATAAGTCAACACCATTGCGGAGTAGGGCTACATGATTAATCGCAATAAAACCGCATGCAATTTGGCATAGGCTGCGATTATTTTATGCGCAGCTTTTCAGTGCAGTGCGGCTGACCGGTAGTAAATGCTGCTTCATTTGAACGCCAAAGGGCGCTCTCACGCAGACACACCAAATATGCCCCGCCGCAGATTGAAATGCTTTGATTGATTAAACATGACTTATAAATACTGTGTAAGAAGCCACATCAACTTACAAATGATGCTCATCTGTCATTATGAACTGAGTGAATGCATGTTATTAAATGTTGTCTTTTGTTGGACAAGAGGTTCATAAATACTTCTCATGTTTGGAAAGATGTTTGACGTGTTGCTTTCAACGCAATGTTGCTTTTTCAAATGCATGTTATAAGAGACTCGAACTCACAGTGTTTTCAGATGGAGCAGCGTTTACAGAGCCGTACATCAATGACGAGCTGCTTATAAAAGATAATCGCAGCCTTTGCGATTTCAAAATCGCGATAAGCCATCTCGATTTAAATATGATTACATGTAATTTGCGATTAATCGTGCAGCCATATTGCTGAGTATTTTCTCCTTAAAACTGCAGTGAACCAAAGGCAGTCTCAAAAACGCGGTTTGAAATCGCGGGTGTTTCTGACATCACAAACTACCTTGTAACCAATCACGTCAATGTGTGATCGTCAACGAGTGGATCTCTGAGCTGTTGTGAGTGAGTGGAGGCAGGGCTAATTTGCATATTCATAGAACCTCGTATACTATAAATATGTCATTGTGGTGAGCAAAGATTAGTTTTAATGGATAAAAAGATTGACTACAGGGGGGCTTTAAATAGTTTGCTAGTTAGTTTGTTCCTCACACAAAGCTTAAGAAAATTTTGAATATAATAATTTTACATGTTTGGCCCTGTTTACCCTGAATGGCCCTGGTATTAAGATGCGTTTTGGTCGATCAGATCACATTTGGACAACACTAAATACAGGTGTAAACGGGGTCTAAAACGTTTTGGGCTTGTCCACTTTCGACCACAAACAGGGCCTATGATACTTTTAATTGCTTTTGGTCATTTTTTTTGCAGCTTGACAGGCCATGATCACCATTCACTTTCATTGTATGCAAAAGTGCAGGACTGAACTTTCTCCTTGGTTTGGAAAACATGACCGTGAGTAGATTATGACAGAACTGTTACTTTAAAGATTTGGCACATAACTAAATACATTTTGATGGAGGTTGATCTGTAATCCTCTTCATTCACATGTCAAACAATTGTAAACAATGCACACTTTAATAAAAGAAACATTCCCCTTTCATTCAGGCAAAGGCTTTTTTTCTCCCCCATTGAGTATGTTCTAATTTTCCTCGATACAAAAATGAATGTGTAGCTATAGTTGTAGCCTGCTTGCCATCAAATCCCCAGAAGAACCGACCATCCCCCCATAATTTGTAGCCCGAGCGCAGAACACACCCTTGTGGAACGCAAGCTCTGATTCATACGCATGGTCATTTCCTCTCCCAGTGGAAAGTGAAGTAGTATGGGGACATAGACAGGTCTGCTTTATTTAACACTGTCTGACATTCCCTCTGTGTTCAAGAACGCTCCATTTAGGGACTCAACTGTAACAGAGCTCTCTCGAATAGTTAATTCTGATTGGTCAAACACAGCATAAGCCAGTCAGAATCAGTTTGACATTAGGTTCCAGAACTTATAATTGGGTTTATTTTGCAATGACCAGCTTTTTTTTTTTTTCATGACCTTCCTGTATCTTAAACAGTAGATCATGGCAGAATAGCAACGGCAAGGTCATGGGTTCTCTTTGAATAAAAGTGTTTGCCAAATGCGTAAATGTAAATGTGGGACATCAGGTGCTGATTTTGCTGTCGTCCAAGTGTTTAACCACTGTATACTAATATGTATATGTATGGCACCACACGCAAACATCTCTTCAAAGTCCTCTTGCTACTGAAGATCAGAGATGTGTGCTCTACTTTCAGGAAATGTAAGCGTTAGAGCTGCCTTGTGGCTGGTGCTCTTTGGACTGGCTTGATATACTTGCCAAGGCGTGACACATTTATATCCTCACCTTGACCTGTGGGCTATCTGTGAACTTCTGCCCCATTATCTTGTTCTACACATCAGCCTCTTCACACTGACTGAAAATGGGGAGGGAGTATTAAGCAGTCTCATCATTACACTTCAGGCGTGTGTCTTCAGAGGCATCAATTCCAAGCAAACATTACCAACCATGTACTATAGCTCTCTCAGTTTCGACTTGTTCAATACCTCAGGCGTAAAGGAAGGAGTAGCTTGTCTATGTTTGGAAGTTGTGAAAAAAAAAATATGACCAGTTTGACAGTAAATGTCTGAAGCTCAAGACCCTTTTTGACCCAGTTGGTGCTTTCAGATGTTACATCTGGACCTGGAGCATTTTTGAAGCCCAAAGTGGGCTTATATATTATATTATATATATATATACATATACATATATATATATATATATATATATATATATATATATATATGTATATATATATATATACATATATACACACATATATATATATATATATATATATATATATGTGTATGTGTATATATATGTATGTATATATGTATATGTGTATATATATATTGTTTTTCCATTATTACGTTAAAACAAGAAAGACAGCAATTTGCCTATAAGGTAAGAAAAATAAACGGTTAGTAAGAACAGCTCTATAATTGAAGATATGTTTTCTGCTATAAAAAAAATCTGAATATTTATTTTGCTTCTAAGTTTTAAAGTCTAGATTGTCATATCACACTGTTTATGTGTACTTTAATATGCAACAAAGTGAAATTGGATATTCAAGGAGAAAAAAAAATGATTAGAGATTTAATTGTTGTATCCATCAGAAATGTGTTGAATAGTTAAAAGTGAGTGTTACTTAGCAGAACCAAGCCAGATGGATTTGTGATGCCATCTAAAAGGTAAAGTCAATGAATCATGCACCATAAAATCAGGAATATGCATTAAGGAAGTAAATGGTAATTTCCTGATGAGTTCCGAGCTTGTTTTAAGTGAAATAATTAAGGTCTGTCACTGACACAGTGATAAAGATAGGGATGGTAAAAGTATTTTTACATGACCTTAAGACATGGATTTGCACAGCGGTTTCCTAATTACGCTACACTTAAGCATTTAAACTATGTGGCAGCCTGTCTTTGTAAACGAAACTAATTGCGGTCTTCTTTTTCTTTGTCTTTTGCTAGACCTCATGGATTAGCTGGCAGTCCAGTTATCTCTGATATCTCTCTAATCCGACTATCGCCTCACGCTGCAACTACCGGAGAATCCCCCTTCAACCCTCCACACCCTTATGTGAACCCACACATGGAGCACTACCTGCGCTCAGTCCACAGCAGCCCCACTCTCTCCATGATCTCTGCAGCACGAGGACTGAGCCCTGCTGACGGTGAGTATCATATTGTTCTCCATGTACCAGTGTGCTGTTGTTGCTGACAAATACACTACCGTTCAGTAAGAAATTAATACTTTTATTCAGCAAGGACACTTTAAATTGATCAAAAGATACATAGATTTGTATAGTGTTACAAAAGATTTCGATTCCACATAAATGCTGCTCTTTCGAACTTACTATTAATCAAAAAATCTGGATTTTTTATTTATTTATTCATGGCTTCCACAAAAATATTAAGCAGCACAACTGTTTTCAACATTGATAATAATAACGAATGTTTCTTGAGCTGCAAATCATCATATTAGAATGATTTCTGAAGGATAATGTGACACTGAAGACTGAAGTAATGAAATTTAGCTTTGACATCAGAGGAATAAGTTGCATATTAAAATAGTAAACCGTTCTTTTAAATTGCAATAATATTTCACAATATTACTGTTTTTATTTTATTTTTTAAATGCAGCCTTGTTATGTTTAGAATAAGAGATTTCTTTCAATAACATGTATTTCTATATTCATATGACTTTCTTTCTTTTGTTAAAAAACAAAAAGAGATGTTTAGCAAAATGTTCACATTGCTTGTTTCTGTACTATGGAAGTGAATTGTGACCAAGCTTAAAAAATGAATAAAACCACCACCATAAAAGTAATGTGATTCATGTGCTGTAATTCAAGTAGTCTGAAACAATATGTGTGAGGAAAGATAGTAACAAAGCACTTTTACTTTTATTGTGATTTTTTTATATATATATATATTTGTCCACTTGACAGCCCCTGGGAAACATTCACTTTCATTTTGTGAACATCCTGTCTAACATCTTATTTTGTGCTTAAAAAGGAAAGTAAGTCACCCAGGTACATTAACTTCGCTTAAAACATCAAAAAGTCTAACAGGTTTGGAATGACATTATTTGTGCGTGTGCGCGTGCACGTGCGTGTGTGTGTGTGCTTGTGTGTGTAAAAATGCTAATATGTGTGTAAAAATGCTAATATGTGCCAGTAAAAATCCAAGAGCACTTTCAAATCACCCATTGTACCACCTAAAAATGGATTGTATGTTTATGGGAGTATGTCTAGGAGGAAGAATGCAAACATTGGTTGAGGAGGAAAGAAGCTAATGGTCTGCTCCTCCACAAACTCAAACACCACAAAGCTCTCTACCATTGTTTATCTCCTTTATTGTGTCAATGACTTGGACATTTGGAATGCTAAAAACATTACTGTAGACCTGTTCTTACATGGCATGTAAGCCTGAATATGCATATAGATAATATTGAGAAAGAAACTATTTCCCAGACATTATCTCCCTTGCCAAAAAGCATGGTCCTCTCAGCCCTGTTACTATAACAGGTTGGGACGAGCACCCCAAACCAGAGATAAGTCACCACCAAGCACATTCTCCTTCCAGTAATGGCTTTACTTTCACACTTAAATAAGCAATGTGGAAAAGATTGTGTTGGTGATTAAATGGTGGCAGACATAATGGAAGGAATTGAGTCCAAATTGAATTGAATCCAAATAAAACCTAATAAAAAAAAGTCTCATATACACTGTGTTCCCAACAGTTCACCACTTTAAGAGGTCTCACATAAAAGAATTACAGGTGATTAATGAAATGATTTGCATAAAACACCATGCTAATCCTAGTCTAAATTGGATTTTTTTTTTTGCTCTACTTCCATGTGTCCGCACATTATACAGTCAACTAACTTTATGACAGAGCTTCAGTCTTGCAGAAGTCAACCATGTTCTCTGTTTAGCAGACAGTCCTTAAAGAATTGCTGATTAAGATCACTGAAGATGTCCCAAGCCCCAGAGCAGTGTTCTGACTGCTGATCTGCCTTCATTGGTCCACTGCCTCAGGGCTTTTTTACCCCAGCCGCTGCTGCACCCCTCCTTACACCGTTTCTGAGCCCCTCTAGGGATGCAGTTATACGATCCGGCGAGCGTGGAGAAAATAAACGGCCTTGTTCTGCCATGAATCCAGCACAAACACACGCCTGTTCTTTTTTAACCTCGCTGGGGCCTAATTGTTCCTGATAGAGCTGTTATGGTATGAATGGCCAAGCAAGCAAGAATGGGGTGGAACCCTCCCCCCATCCTGAGCGTCCCATAACTTAAGCAGCATGGGCGTGAATTGCTGTTATTTCTTCGTCGTAGACGAGTGTTACAGAAATAACGTAGGAGGCACTAATGGTTATCTGACCTCAGCAGACAGAAAAATAAATATATCACTTGCATGTATTGCCTTTGACACCTTTAGATTAGCGTTTACTAGGTGCAGGTGTTAAAGTTTAGGCAAGGGGCTTAAGGGGAAGGGGAGAGCAACGTAAGCTGTGCCACTTTTTACTTTTAGGCATATTTCAAGATGTCTACTATAAACTATATATTAAATAGAAAACCGTTATTTTAAATTTCAGTTTTTACTGTATTTTTTAATTAATTAGGCCTAAATACAGAATTTGTTTTATACTTTCAATGTTATTAAACAGTTCATTACTCAGCATTTGTAATATTTAATATTTTAAGGCAAAGCTTTCTATCAATATTAGTTAAGCCACTGGCACAATTTGGCACAAATCATCTGCTACACAAAATGCTTTATTGAATAATTCATGGCTAGATCATTTACAGTTTGTGTTTTTAGAATTCTCTAAAAATTAGAATTAGAAAAATCTAAAAATGTTTTCAACTTTTCTCATGTACATCTCTCATAAGAGATGAATAAGTATACTGTATTTAAATACTCTATAAGGTCATGTGACTCCTGAAATACTAAACCTTTCTCTGTCTTAGCAGTGACCCATGAACACCTGAAGGAGCGGAGCTTGTTTGGCCTGCCCCCTCCCCCCCCTGGGGCCAACCCCTCAGAGTACTATCACCTCATCACCAGTCACCGCAGCCCTTACGGAGACCTGCTCATGCAGACGGGGGCCACGGCTGCTCATCTCCCTGACTACATGAGCCCAGTGGACAGTGAGTTATTCTCCACGAGTACAGCACTAACCAATATACTACATCCATACTATCACCTTAAAGGGGTGGTTGATTTCATTTTTCTAACTATAGTTGGTGTGTAATGTTGCTGTTTGAGCATAAACAACATCTGCAAAGTTACGAAGCTCAAAGTTCAAAGCAAAGGAAGATATTTTCTTTTAAAGAAATTGCTTTTTAAGGACTACAACAAACGGCTGGTAGGGACCACACAATGTTCCTCCCGGGTTAGCGACATCATGAACCCTAAAATTTACATAAACCCCGCCCCCGGGAACGCGATTTATAGTTTATCATGACAGAATATGCTAATCAATGACTAGAAGATAACTACACATAAGCTACATAAATTCATCAACTAACCATTCAGAAATCTTGTCTACATGTTGTCACTTCTTCTTGAGTCTCTCCATTTTTTTCCTACTCCGGTTTGAACATAGGCTAAAAGTGTTTGAAGTTTTCAGTGCATGTCTGTGTGAGGTAATCGTAGCTGCTAACACACAAGCTCTTGAAGCTCCGCCCTCTGTGCCGGGAGCAGCAGCTCATTTGCATTTAAAGGGACACACAAAAACAGTTCGTTTTTGCTCACCCTCAAAAAGTAACAATTTTAACATGCTATATAAAAATATCTGTGGGGTAGTTTGAGCTAATTCTTCACATACACACTCTGGGGACATCAAAGACTTATTTTACATCTTGAGAAAAGGACATTATAAAGAATGTACCCCTTTAAAGAATTTGGGCTGCAATACTTTGTTTCATGTGAAGAGAGCTAAAAGTAAGCATTGTGTTCCCAGGTTGCAACTTAAAAAAGTCGCAAATGTGACATTATACAGTTGCGACAATAATGTCAGATCTAATTTTAGAATGAAAGAATGAAAACTTTGTCAATTTGTGGCCTTGTCAGATTTCATCTGATTAGCAGTCATCAGTTTACATTAATTCAACTAATTAATGCAAGGCTTATTCCAATATCTATTATAGCGACCCTTGAATGGCTGTCTGAGACATTTGAATGCAACAATGCACAAAAATGTGTTCGTGTAGCCTGAAGTGTTTGCATTCACATACTTTTGTCGAATATTTTGTGGGCTTTAAATCAATCTGATTACCAACTCATGCATCTTTAACTGCATGTTGCCATATAAACAGCATGTTTATTACACTGTAAATTATATTCTAATATTTTAACAAAATAAAAATGCAATTGCAGTTTTGTAAAATAAACAAAAAAGTAATTTGGCTCCTAAAAGTAAAAATGTTTGAGCCACTGTCTCCCGAAGGGCTTGGGTTTTGTTTTTTGTTTTTTTGGACCCCTGCTTCTCCAAGAGTGTAAACACTGAGGCTTTGTGGTGCTTTCAAAATATTGTTCTGTAGGTTTAAATGGGCCGACATGTCAATTTCTAACTTAACCAATGGTGTTTTTTACTTCTTGTATATCGAGCAGGACAAAGAGGGGGAGTATGGAAAACCTGTTTGGAGATAATCTTTATTTTTCCAATTCTGTTTAATGGCACTATTTGCACTGAAACTTTAGACATTTTCAAAAAAACAAGTCTTACTTACAGGACCAAAATTAGATGCAATCAGTACCAGTGTTTATTTTAGTATCATTGAAATACTATTATAGAAATTTTATTTTATTTGAACATTTACATTTTTTTATTATTATTATTCAGGTTTTAGTAATATTGTTGTGTGTTTTGTCATTTTTTTAAATGTCTATATAGACATTTTGTCAATGTCATATATAGACACATCAACATTATTGATTTCTTTTTTAGATTATAAAGTTTTATTTTAATACTTTAAGTTAGACTAAACAAACATGGAAAAGAAATTGCCCTGGCAACTAGCTGAAATATTTATATATATATATATATATATACACACACATTTTATTGCAGTCAACATTTAATTTATTTTATTTTAAATAACAAAACATGTTTTTTTAATGGTTTTAGGTTTAGTTAACGATAATAACCCTGCCCAGTATGAAAAGCTAACTAATTTGCTACACTCAAAAAAATTTTGACACTACAAAAAAAATAATAGATTAGAAGCTTTCCACATCAAAGAATAAGTCTTTCGATCTTCACCTGTGTATAAAACATGACTCACGTGGCAATCGGCTGTAAACATGAGCCATCTCAACAATTTACGAGGCGTTTCTGTTACGGCCTCTAATTCAGATTGGGCTGCAGGTGTGATGTGTTATTATAAGTAACATTCGACTTCCCTCCAACATCACCTTAAAAGGGAAATACAGTGTTTGGAGGAGACATATTTTTTTGCTGTGGCTGTAATGCCAGGTCTTTCATCTCTGCTCTTTGTTTTCAAGGATGTGTTATGGCAGCTATGTACCCCCTTCTGCTTCTTTGTAATGTGATCCAATTAGTTATGTAATGGACGGGTGTATGTTCTTGATCTTGTAAGGTACTGATTACTCCTGGCTCAATAATGTACCATTGTTAAAAGATGCCCAGAGGATCACGATTGCATGTCGTTGCGTAATCTTTAGGGGTGAACCAGGGCAAGTAGGTTGCAGGTCTCACGGTGCCAAGCAGGTTTTCGGCTCTCATCCAGAGTTTAGGGGAGAAATACAGTGTTGTGAATGGGTAACTCTGTGAGAGAGGATCAGGGGGAAGTCAGTGTAGGGTGTCTGCTCAGGAAACTTGCGATTGTAAATAATCAAGCTGGCACGCACTCTTGCCTTGATCCAGTCCAGCCACCCACAGTAACTCCACACTTAGTGCCACAAATCCACACTTTTTCAAGTTTTCAATATTTTATATCAACGTACGTTTATTTTATTTCAAGTAACAAAAATGTTTTTTGAAAAATGGTTTTAATTTTAGCTAACTGTAATTGCCCTGGCCAGCTAATTTGAAAGTAATCAGGCTGGCACTCATTCTTGCTATGATCCAGTCCAGCCACACACAGTAACTCTTCGTCATTTCGAACAAAATCAGGCCAAAGTGAAGTTAGTTTGGAGTTTGTTTTCTGGAGTTTCCAAAACAGCTTCCCAAAGTGAACTTTATGGAAAAGTTTGCTCTGGCTGATACACACCTTCAAGCTATCATTGGTCCATGCCTATTACATAATAGGTAGGTGTAATACGCTGGTAAAAACATGAACACACTGGAGAGCTGCTTTATAGTAGAAACTGAAATTGTAATTCAAACTGAAAGTGATACTGACACTGTTTTTTTCATGATTACCGTAAAGCTTCTTTATTTGAAGTAATCAATGTGGTATAGTGTGGTATTTTGAACTTATTTTTACCTCTAAGCGAAGAACAAAAAAGAACTATGAATATATCGGGGCCATTGTGCCACAAATCCACGGTTTTCCAAGTTTTTTATGTTTTATTTACATTTATTTTATTGCATGTAACAGAAATGTTTTTAGTTTAAGCTAATGATAATTACCCAGGCAAGTATAAATGGCTAACTAATTTACTGCACTTAGTGAAAAATTGTGTAAAAAAGCTTTCCACATCAAAAGAATTAATCTTTCAATCTTCACCTGTGTATAGAACAGTCCAGCCACCCACAGTAACTTTTAGTGCCACAAATCCACGCACCCTCTCACATCACACGCCCCAATTGCAAAAGAGTCGGTCATGAGAGTTCCTGCATCTCTGACTGCTAACGCTGGCCGCCGCGGAGCTGACTGCTCACAGTTTGTTTAGTGAGGCTTGTTAGCTCAACACATCATGGGGCTTTTCCCTTCCCGGCTTGTGTCTTTGGCCTTCTCGTCCGCCTGGCTTGATGTGGTCTCACTCTGGGCACTCAGGTGTTCACGGCTCTCCACACCAACCCACAGACACAGGGCTTTCATTGATGGCCGATGTCAGCTCGTGGCGTGGTGGCATAAAGCAAGCCCTTCAGTAGAGCAAAGCCCTGATAAATATGCATTGCAGAGCGTTTGTCTTGGAATGGTGTGCAGATAAAATTTGTACGCGTATTTAAAAATCAATTTATGTTCTAATAAATTCAGCAGACCCACCACTAGAGTGAGTGTTCAGCATGCACAAAGTGGCCCTCTTGTTTTTCCCTTCATGATTCCCATTTGCCCATTAGCTGACTTGGAGAGAGAAGGTTCAGGTTTTCCTGTAAATGGTGATCGTTGTTGTAAAAAATGAAAACTGTGCACATGGAAAAATCTGTCCATGCAGCTTGTCATTAGAGCCAACATGTGAAGCACTGTAAATTTATTTGGACATTCGGCAGTTTTTACACGCACTACTGGGTCAAACTAAAACACTAACTGGAGTCATGCGGCGTTGAATAGGTTGTTATAGACTTCACTGTACGGCAAAATAAGCATTTTGACATTTTCATATAGCTGTAAACCTCACTGTAAAGCTGTATTTTCTTCAAACTCCACTTTGGATAAAATCCACCTATAAGACCCAATTACAATGATGAGTTGAAAAACTGAAATGCTATTTTATTTATTTATTTATATATATATATATATTTATTTATTTATTTATTTATAATTTATTTTGTTAACTATTTTTGCATTTTATTTCATTTGTTATATTATTTATTTATTATTTTAACAAGCAAATTTAAATAAATATGCTATAGTGCATTGAATACTGCTATGTTTCACTCATGCAGTGGCTCACATGCACGTGACTTTGGTGCCGAAAGTAGTATTTAAAACAAATCTCTCGTCTTTAAATATGATTAGTATTTAACCCCACATCAGTCATCCATGACTTATAAAGGTAAGAGTAAACTCTTAAGACGCAAGAATGATGGATCATCACCCCCTCTTGAATTTAAACCCAAAAAGCTTTGAATACATGTAGCTTACTCCTGCAGATCACTTTCCTCTTGCCAAAGATGTGAATGCCAAACGCATTTGCCCCAACAGGCCCCAAAATAACAAATAGAGGAAAACAATGAAAGGAGACGGCGTCGGCTATTAGTGCACGTCTTGCTGAAATGCTCCATTGCTAAGCCAAGTGCATGTGCATGCCAATGGCGTGCACTTTACATGTTAATTATGGTCTGCGTCTGACAGGGCGACACGCCGATTGAAAACACAGTCGCCACTAAAAACAACACAGCCGCATTTCCCCATCACACCCAGACGGGTTTTAACTCAATGGGCACGTTCCTTAGGCCCTTTCTGTGTACTTTCAGTGAATCTATTGCGCATGCAATGTTATGAGAAGTCTCAGTCAATGCTTCTCAATGGGTGAGATGGGAAATATTGGCCTTATGCCCTTTGGATGGATGAAAGTGAATAAATAAATCACCACAGCCTCCGGCTCACAGTCAGACTCTGCCTGATGCCCAAAACAGCAGGATAATAGGTTGAACAGACCTCTGTTTTATCGATGGCTCAATTCAGCTCTGCTTCTTAACTCTTTGTTGAAGTGAAGGGGTTTGCAGCCTCTAATTGAGTTGCTTACACAGGAATGCTTCAAGATTATGAATGGAAAGAGGGGGGAAACAAGTACTGAACTCATTTGTATGGCGTAGCCAGAGGGAACAGTTTAAGGTCCCGTGATAATGGCTACTGCCAAAGCAAATGTCTGCTGTCCGGCTACAGGCAGGACTCTGGTGTTTTGGAACGGAGGTTTTTGGGTGTATAGGAATTGAGTCTTGTCACCACTACAGCTCAGTCCAACATACTCGCACATACATATGCCTGCACAACAGACACTAACACAAGACACTCCCATTTTGCATTTTTTTTATTTTTTTTAAATTGTAATGTACACTTATTCAAAAGTTGTTGTTTTTTTTTATCCTGGAAAGATGTACTGTATATTTATTGCGGTTTCCACAAAAGTATTAAACAACACAACTGTTTTCTAGATTGATAATAACAACAAATGTTTCTTGAGCACTACAGGAATAAATATAATTTTAAAATAAAATTAAATAGAAACAATTATTTTAAATTGTAAACTATAATACTGTTTTTACAGTTTAAAAAAAATAAGTACTGATTGCATAATTTATTTATTTACTTGTTTCATTTTTATATTCAAGTATTTATGATTTATACAATTAGTTGATTTTTATTATTTGATAATGTTTTAGATGATAGATTCATTGTCATTGATCCCCGAAAGGAAATTAAAGCAGAGAAGGAGCATAGGAATGACACCATTCAAATACATTTTTCTGGCATCCCAATAAAAACATTAGAGCAGATGCCTAATATAATTGCCTCTTTTGTATATGTGCAGAGAGCGCCTGTAATTATAAAGCTATATATCAGGCCAGATCTTCAATTAGAAGCACCTCCTCCTACCCACCATTCCCCATCCCACAGGGTCGACAGGACTGCCTGAGCCAGCCTCTACCACCACCGCCTCACAGCACTGCACATCTGGTTTAGCTCTCTCCCAGGAACCTGTGCACCCCTAAATTAGAGACACGGCCTATAAAAACAGACCATTGCAGAGTGTGTGGGACTCTGCAGCTGATGGCAGGCCAGGCGCTGCTACCCCCTGCTGTTCTCTTCACTCTGTGGGCAGCGGCCTGCTAAGTGCTGCCACACGCCGTCCCATCAACGTGGCAATGGCACAGCAAACTGGACAAGTTCTTAGACAGAATCTATTAGGGGTTTTAGGTATATTTTTAGTTTATTTTGGTATAATTCAATCGAGAGACATTGATTTGTTTTGAAAAACTAAATGAAAAACTAATTTCAAGTTTCTTGTTTTTGTCATCCTGTGGTTTTCCGTCTGACTCGCATTTATCGCAACTATTGCTGCTCCTCTCCAACAAAAGCCAACCTCCCAATCTTAAAAACACTGAATGAAATGACACATTTATTTATATGCACCAAATGGTGCAGAATTACATATTTTACCTTTAAATGAAGCATTGAGGGATCAAATGTCAAAATCTCATTATTTTATATTTAGCGTAACAACCTATAATAGTTTCTGTTTGCAGTCCACATCAAAACTGGCAGGGGAGTAATTAACTGGTTGGAGGCTGTGGATTTGTGAGAGTTTGACAGGCGTCTGTTTGAAATGTCAGTTGAAGTTTTTTTTTTTTTAGGTGCTCATGTTTGTGTGTAGTTTAATGGACCCATTACGTTTTTCCTGTTGTAGCACCTTTGCTGATGCCCCCCTGGAGGGCAAAAAAGCGTCCATGCCGACTGCTGTTCTCTGTCCGCTTACACCAATGCTTAATGCACAGCACCTGTTTACCACAGTTCAGAGCACATGCACATAGAAACATGGCTTTTAAGTCAACACTCACTCAGCAATTGGAATGTAAATGTAAATGCAAATTATACAAGTTTTAAATTTTGTGGAAGGGTAGTTTTGTAAACTTTTTTGCCCTTATAATTATCAAGTGTGAATGTGGATATGATTATTACACAACTTTTGACATCAGTATTTGCTGCTTCGTTTCAATTTTTATTTTTTATTTTTTTTTATTTTTTCTAAAGAAATTAATACTTTTATTCCGTAAGGGAGACTGAGTTCAGAATATATATATAAAAAATACTGTAATTTTAAATACTGTAAGTGCTGTTCTTTTTCATCAGTTTCCACAAGAATAATAAGCAGAACAACAGCTTGTGACATTAATAATACTAAAAAATGTTTATTGAGCTCCAAAAATCAGCATATTAGAATGATTTCTGAAGGATCATGTGACAATGAAGACTGGAGTAATGATAATAAAAATCCAGCTTTGCATCACAGGAATAATTTACATTCTGTTTTTTTTTAAGTAATGTTTAAATAAGTAATTTTTGTATTGTTGTTATTATTATTGTTGTTGTTGTTGTTGTAATAATACTTCACAATAGTAAAATAAATAGTAAATATATATATATATATATATATATATATATATAGATATAGATATAGATATAGATATAGATATATATAGATATAGATATATATAGATATATATAGTTTTTTTTTTTTTTTTTATCTTACCAACCCCAAACTTTGCTATTTTTTGAAAATGATTAACATACACAGATATATCTTCTTGGAGATAATTATCAACGGAAAGGCACTCCTAAAGAATCTTACTCAAATCCCCTCCAAGTTAAATATAGACTGTTCAGCTTTCCAAACATTATTTGCTTGCTTGTTTGCCCAATTTTACTCTCTGATCAATGTTGTTAAATACCATCTGTTTGGCATTCTGCGGAACACCTCATTGGGTGAGATTGGTATGATTAGGCTGTTAAATTATTCATAGTGAGTTGTTTGAAAGCCAACATAGGAGTGATTCTGGAGATAAAGAGAATTGAACTTATCTCTTTAAGGTGAGAGTGAAAAAAGTGTCTTTTCTCTCCAGTGTCCCGTTTCCCCAGTCCCAGACTGACGCCGAGGGTGAGCAGGAAGCGAGCGCTGTCTATCTCTCCAGTCTCGGATGCCAGCATCGACCTGCAGACCATGATCCGCACCTCGCCCAACTCTCTGGTGGCCTACATCAATAACTCCCGTTCCAGCTCGGCTGCCAGCAGTTCTTACGGCCACCTCTCCGTCGGGGCCATCAGGTACAGGAATGACCATTCTCCCATCTGTGTTGATTTTTCCTTGTAAATGTTTTAGCAGGTTGCCCATTGTTTGAACTCACACTAAACGTGATTATTTCCTTTTTCTCACATCTCAGTCCGTCCTTCACATTCCCACATCCTATCACACCAGTTGCATACCACCAGCTGCTGTCCCAACAGAGAAGTCTGAATGCATTTGGACACACTCCCCCCCTCCTACAGCCTTCTCCTTCCCTCAGTTCCAGGCAGCAGACGCTGGTGGCAGCTGCTGCACTGACCAACAACAGCGCCGACACCAACACGGAGTCCAGCCAGGTGATTTTACAGAGGTTTCCATACGTGTTTTCAGGGTTCCAAAGGTCTTGACTTGAGAAACGTGGAAATTTCATGTTTATAATATGCACTACTATTCAAAAGTTTGGTGTCAGTAAGTTTTGTTTTGTTTTTGTTTGTTGTTAAATAAATAAATACTTTTGTTTTAACAAGGAAGCATTAAATTGATTAAAAGTCACTGTTAAATTAATCACGGTTTACACAAAAATATTAAGCAGCAAGATAATAAGAAGGAATGTTTCTTGAGCAGCAAATCAGCATATTAGAATGATTTCTGAAGGATCATGTTACTGAAGACTGGCTGCTGCAAATTTAGCTTTGCCATCACAGAAATTAATTATATTTTAAAATAGATTCACCTATTTATAAATTGTAATATTTCCCAATATTGCTGTATTGACTATTTTTGATCAAATAGATGCCACCTTGGTGAGCACAAGAGATTTGTATTTAAAAATATTTTAAAAATCCGACTGACCCCAAACTTTTGAACAGTAATGTATAGTTTAAGGATGCACCAATAACTAAGTATTAAATTGATTAATTAGTAAATTGCTTTCATATTATGGCCAATAATCAATAATTCCAGATGTTGAAATTCTATACTGTTGTTTTTAATTAAATTAAAAACATTAACTAACATCAAAAATAAATCATCAAACGCTATAAGTGAATTAAGGCATCACGATATTATAATGTACTGCATTAAAAAATTGATATACTTTGGTATCTAAGATTTAATTGTTAGTGTTTTTAAAGATTAACTTTAAGCGTTAAATAATGGCAAAAGTGAATAGCATTGCTAGTGGTACACCATCACTACCCAACATAAACAAACCGGGAATTCAGGCTAATCTGAAGTAATCTTTTCATTCATCCCAATTTTTTTAATTCATCAGCTTCTATAGAAGGCTGTGTAATGCTCATCGACCAAGGATCCACTCCCATGTAAACACTGTGGCCATCCAGAATATAAACTTCCTCTAACCTTCTCTCACTATCCAGACACTCACCAAATCAGTTTTCATACCAGCTTTATTGCTGATCTCCAAACCACATACACACACTATAGTTATGAGAAACACATTTCCCTCACTTTTGAGCAAACCATGTCAGGGTTATTGAGTTTTTGAGAAAACATGGGCCTCTGCCATACTATAGTGGTTGGAAGAAAAGGCACCCCCACTTCAACGGAGAGCCTGCAAGTTCACAGAGACTGTCTGTTGAATTATGAATCCATCTGAGGATCAAAGTCTGTAGTCGCTCTCTGGGCGTAATAATTTCTTCCTTTTCATATTTCCATCTGACAGATGCTCATAGTGCAGTCTAAACTGTTTAGTCTCTGCGGCAAGTTGCTTCGTGAAATATGGCATCTGGAGCATGGTCCCTTTGTAGGCGTGAAATCACCACTCATGCCAGAAGCCAAACCGTCGACATGGTGTCTCCAATGACTCTTTCCTTGCTCTCTTGCAGAATGCTGGTGGAGATCCTGCTGTCAGCAGCACTGTCAACCCTATGATATTCAAGAGGTCAAAGGTGAAGACTGAAGCAGATGGACCCCACCCCATCTCACCTGGTTCTCAGGTTTGTGGGATCATGTTCATTATCACTTTAGGTCAGCTTAAGGTTTTCAAGCTTCAAAATGGACTCAAAATAACTATTAAAGTTTCATTAAATAGTCCATGTGATTTTTGCTCTATATTCCAAGAAGCTAAAAAATTGCTTTGTGAGTCAAACAACCATACATTTAAGTTAAAATTTAGTAAAAAAAAAAAACATCCATGAACAAATCGTCCTTTTTTCGAATCTTTTCAATTAATTATTGATCCACTTCACAAATATGGTCAAGATCACTTTATATGTATCTCTTTGTTCATCTCTGCGCACCTCTTTGAAGTATCTCTCGTATCTTACTCTTTTGATGAATTTTCAGCTCATTTCCAGTTCTGTGACAGTGTGCTGGTAAGATACATGAGGAGAGGTGTGGAGTGATCAGGGGAGATGTGAATTGATGAGCACACAATAGTGGGCCAAACATAAACATGCTGTAGTCAGCATGGACCTCTTTCAAACCCCTTCATATTTGAGGTTTCAACACTTGGAATGAAAAAAAAAAAACTCTGGATAGTATCAAAGGAACCATTATCAGTTGTTGCTTTAGTGCTCTTAACAACATAGCACTCGCTGGTAGACATACCCTTGACTTTTGACTGGATATCACACAAATTAGCATGTGGGAGGTGACATTAGATGTGGCCATGAAGCATTCCGTTCTCTCACCACATAATAGAGGTTTCGAACCATTTAGCTTTAAACTTCATTAAAGCTCAAAAGCATTCTTAACATTCCCAAACCTTAAGAGAAACGAGGGTTGCAAAATCAACATGACCACCAACAATAGTTCCATCTGATTCTCAATAACTCAAGACCTGGATCAGTTCCAATAAGAAATATAAAACACTAATGAGATCTCTTTGATATCTCCTTTTTTCTTTTTCCTAGACCACAGTGAGACCAAA
The DNA here is from genome assembly GCA_030578275.1 of Meda fulgida. Lineage (NCBI taxonomy): Eukaryota > Metazoa > Chordata > Actinopteri > Cypriniformes > Leuciscidae > Meda > Meda fulgida. Next base: position 10,077,480 of record CM060624.1, on the reverse strand, counting down.
TGGTTCCTTAGGTACCCTGTTTGTCATATTTTTCTTCTGAGAAAAACAGCCTAATAACTGATCATGTCTCTTCTAGAGTATCAGACAAGCATATCTCAGGCTTTGCCCAGATTTCCCATGATAACAAAGTCTAGAATCAGAAGTCAGATATCACAATATGAACTTAAACAGTTCTCATCAAATTCTTCCAAGACCAAATAATCAAAGCTACACTATCCATATTAGTCAATGACTTATAGCTCTATGCTTTTACAATATATCCACTATATATAACATTCATTTTCACAAGCTAAAAAGCAAACACTGAGCAACAACATTTTCTCTTGACTGACATGTATGATGGGCTTAATTAAATAAAGTAAACAATAAAGTTTACCAGTGTTGTCTCCTCAACAGGATCATATGGAGTTACGGGAGGAACTTGATAAAGACGAATGCAAGCAAGAACCCGAGGCAGTGTATGAGACCAACTGCCACTGGGAAGGATGTTCCAAAGAGTATGACACCCAGGACCAACTAGTTCATGTTAGTCACACTGTTCTATTAAACTCCTTTGATTTTGAAATGTATTCTAACTCTAAGCACTATTAATTTCCACAGCACAAGGGCTCCTTTTCAAAACCCAGTGAGCTGCCTTTTCTGTCTCCTGCCTACATTCTGTAGCAGCATCCTCACTGTTATGGAACTTCATTAGTTTCACTATCAATTGAGAAGATTTGTTATGTTTTTTTTTAAGTGACTTATGTAATATATTGTAATTTATTCCTTTGATGGTAAAGCTGAATTTTCACCAGCCATTACTCCAGTCTTCAGTGTAGGATTACTGTCACTTTTAATCTATTTAATGCATCCTTGCAGAATAAAAGTGTTAATTTCTTTAAAATAATAATAAAATAATCTTACTGACCCCAAACTTTTAAACAGTAGTACATATTATAAACTTGACATTTCCAGGTTCTCAAGACCTTTGGAACCCTGATTCTTGGAGTCAGGGCTTTTTTTTATAGATATTTTTTAAAGAATTATTTGAGGAAAAGAAAAGTCAAAAGAACAGCAATTAATTTAAATACAACTCTTTTGTAAAATTGTATAATGTCTTTACTATCACTGTTGAGCAATTTAATGCATCTATGTTAGAAGAATAATCTTATAAAGCATCTCAATTAATAAAAAAATATAAGAGCCTTCATGTTGGGGTGTGCATATGATGCCTTAAAATGCTGTCAAGCTTGACCGCTTACTAAGTTTTGGAACAGAGCTATTTTCTTGTAATGGTCATTGTGACTAACCAAAACAAACACAAATTGCAAACATCTTATCTGCTTTTTTTTTAAGCAGAAACAACTGTAAATAATTAGAAACACTACACATGTTGGACAAGTTTCTCATCGACAGCTTTAGCCAGAGCTGTAACTGATCCTTTCCTGTCACTGACACGTGTAAGGTTAATGAGCATGTTGATACCCGCCGAGGTGCAGAACACATTCACTTACACACACACACACACATGCTCTCGTATGTATGGCTCCTGTCTCTGTGCACACTCTGACCTTTTAACTTCCTTGAGGCCATATAGTAAATCCGTCATCATGCCAGCAGCTCTGGAGTGGCCCTTTCCACCTCTGACACCTCGGCCCCTCTGCTGGGTGTTATTAACAATCAGAAAGCCACAATGTGACAGATACACTTGGGCCCAGAGTCAGACTCACTGCTTAGACAGGAACACATCGAGCCAGTCTGGCTCCTTATGAGACCTGGAGCTTTGGAATTCTCCGGGGTTCTGGATCAGTGGAATTAGGTTCCTGCCATTCTCCAATTCCAGAACAAGCCCAAACCAGTCTAAGCTGAGCCTAGGGTTTTTTTTTTTGTTTTTTTCTAAAACCCACACTAGACTAATATAAAGGCACAAATAAACATATGGTCTTAAGTAGTTGCAAGTGAATTGTTGTTGGGGATTACAAGATTGCTGTTCGTCATTATTCGGATTTCAAAGAAATACGATAAAATGGTTTTGAAAAGCGAGACCAAGTGTAAGGTATAATTACAGCCAGACAAGACAAGGAAGAGGAATCAGAAGTAGAAACAAAGGAATGTTTAGAGACCAGAGCAAAACTGAGAGCCTGGACTTCCTTCCAACACACCCTTTTTAGTCCTAAGGCCATAGTCTGTGCACTCTGCTTGCGATCTAAATTATATACCTCAAGAAACGAAATAATGGCATGGTTTGATTTTATTTCATGCAATCCTTCCCTGAAGAACTTCATTCAGGATTAGGTTAGGTGCTGTTAGAAGAATATAAAGCAAGTACTGTTCAAACAACACAGAATACAGTTATTTGTATGTATGTATGTATGTATGTATATGTATGTATGTGTGTGTATATATATATATATTGCAGATCTATTCCGCCAAGACCAAACATGTTACGTTGTCATATCCATTACCTTGACAAGTACTCAAGGGAGTTGTCATGACAGAAATATATATCCTTTATGCTGTTCATTGCGAACTGAGGCCATTGTTGACATTCCATGTTGTCACTTTTCTCTACCTGCAGCATATCAACAATGACCACATACATGGAGAGAAGAAGGAGTTTGTGTGCCGATGGGAGGAGTGCTCGCGAGAACAGAAGCCTTTTAAGGCCCAATACATGCTTGTGGTTCACATGCGTCGACACACTGGGGAGAAGCCCCATAAGTGCACAGTAAGTGATGCACCACTGTTCATCTGCCTTCATTTCATTGATGGTCCCCCAACAGACATTCTGAGTATAAGTATCTTTGCAAGTTCATGCTAACTTATTCTACTTATTCTTATTCTGCAACCTTAACCCTAATCCTAACCTAACAGTCTATTAATACTCTAAAGAGAGGTAGCTGACATGTAGTTGCAAACTAATGAGAGTTAGTTGACATTTGCAAAGTTACTTAAAGTTAGGAGAATGTCTAAAGTGGATTATCGAAATAAAGTGTGACCACACTTACTACCTCCCCCTCACTATTAAAACCCTATACCGCCTTTACTTTTAATTGCAAGAATACACACATATATTTCTGGACCCACAAGTAGAGCAAGCTATTGCTTTACAGATATGGGCTTGTTTCTTATGAACATATGAACTCCAGAACATATAATTTTAAACTGGACACAATTTCATCTTGGCTACTTTTATTTTCCTAAAACATCATGAAGGCACTCTGATCTGCTGTCTTGCGTTTCTAGCCAATTTTAGTGGCTTGAGATCCTATTAAAAAGTGAACTTCTGAGCGTGCTGATTGACAGGATGGAGACATAATTAAAGTCTGAGGAGAGGAAGGTGCCATGGTTCTTTATTAAATTTTACTGAAGTTTCCACACACCTTCAGTGTGTGTGTGTGTGTGTGTGTGTGTGTGTGTGTGTGTGTGTGTGTGTGTGTGTGTGTGTGTGTGTACGTGTATAAACACAGTAGATTATCATAATAACTGAGGATGACATGATCAATTATCAGAGTTATCACAATAAAAAATGTTTCTTTAAGGGTGAATCTCTTGAAAACATATCCAGGTCACATAAAAAAAAACATTATTGTAATGAGATTTGTATAGAAAATATGCTTTATTGTCCAATAGACTACATTGTCTTTTAAGAAAAATATAATTTCTTATTTTATTTTGGATTTACGGGTGCAATATAACCCAGACATGTTCTTGACAGGTTTTATGAGATTCACTCATAAAGCTGTATGATTTTGGGTTCAGACTGAAGAGGGATGATGTAATGACTTGCTTTTCTCTTTCTCTTACTCTCTCTGTCTAGTTTGAAGGTTGCTCGAAAGCTTACTCTCGACTGGAAAACCTCAAAACTCACTTGAGGTCCCACACAGGGGAGAAGCCTTATGTATGCGAGCATGAGTGTTGCAACAAGGCATTTTCCAATGCTTCAGACCGAGCCAAGCACCAGAACCGCACACACTCAAATGAGGTTCGAGCATTCAACATGTTTCATTATGTGCATCTTGTTTCCCATCTCATCGAGACCAAAAGATTTGATTTAAGTCAGATTTGATTGCACTCTGAAAGCTATCTGTCACTCCTTTGCAGAAACCATATGTGTGTAAGATCCCAGGTTGCACAAAACGCTATACAGACCCCAGTTCTCTCAGGAAACATGTGAAGACCGTTCATGGTCCAGAAGCACATGTCACTAAGAAGCAGCGTGGTGATGTGCCACCTAAACCTCACCCCCCTAAAGGGAATGGAGAAAATGAGGCCCACACAAAGCATGCAAGGGGAAGAGCAGACGGGTTAGGGGAGACCAACAGCACCACCCGAGGAGTGGAGGATTGCCAACATGTCAAGTCTATCAAGACGGAAAACACAGTGGTAAGAATAGTCCGTTTCGTTCTTAACAAATGATTACATCACTGATGAGAGGTTCTGTCAAAGTTTTTGACTAAAAGCAGTTTTACACGGTGCATGGTAAGCACAAGCTCCCAGATTATTTTCCAATGGGACAGAGGCTGTACAAGATTCATTACTGTGGTATGTTATTGAACAATCGAAGGTGATGTTATTCACAACCAGTACAATCAATTAATTATTTAGCTTTTATCTGATCAAATAACACAGAAGAGAAAACAATGCCCATTGTTGCTGCTCTATGCTGCTGCTATTTAAGATTGTATCTAATCTATTTTATGGAGGGATAAATGCCATAACTGCTTATTTTTGTTGACTAAGATATTCGATTTTTGCATGTAAGATATGCAGTATTTACAGTAATAACCTCATCCAGAGATGCTGCATGTGCATAGCTTGCTGTTTATCGTGTACTGTGTGGAATGCTCTTAATGCAGAATTCAAACTAATGTACTAACCATTTCCTCTACTAATATACTAACACTGTCCTTTCTTCTTAACTAACTTGCTTCTCTTTGAAAATATTGGACAGACTGTACTAAGGTGAGCACTGGAGAAATCTCTTTTTAATGCATGGCAGTCAATACTTAAAAAAATAAATAAATAAAAACTTCAGTAATGTTTGATTTAGTTGTACTGTAAAAATCTTTGTAACCGAAACGAAATAAAAGTTTAAAAGAAGTGATTTGATGTTAACTTCATTGCTTGCTACGATAGAGGCCAACACTTTTGCCCCAATCACATCCTGCTTTTAGTGTAAAAAGTTAATTCTCTGTTGAACTATTACAGAACTATCCATTCAGTTTATTGTAGACTATCAGTAGAAACATTTTAAAAAGAATGTTCCTTATATGCAAGTAAGCTGTACATTTCACAAGGAGAACCCCAAAGGAACTTGCCCTTACACAAGTTTGAATATAACGTTAATGAAGAACTAATCTTAATGCTAATACAAATACATAACAGTATTAGTTTTATTTCAAGATTTCATTAACCAGATAATAAATAAGAGGCGGCAAAAAATTTCACATGACCATTTTTTCCTTAATTCCACAAATGTCACTGATTCTGTGATTAAATGGAACTGTGGAACTGACCTTTGCTTATTACTGTCCCTGTGTAGATGTATCAGTCCAGCCCTGGTGGTCAGTCATCATGTAGCAGTGAGCCATCGCCACTTGGCAGTGCCACCAACAATGACAGTGGAATAGAGATGGCCATGCACAGTGGAGGCAGTTTGGGGGACCTGAATGCTTTAGATGACACGTCTGTAGTAGATTCTACCGGTTCTCCAGCTTCTTCTGCTGGAGTAGGTCTTCAGCTGCGTAAAAACAGGGGAGGACTACTACATCTTGATCACATCAAGAAGGAAAAACTAAAAACTGTTAGAGACTCCTGCTCCTGGGCGAATACTTCACCTCAAGTCCAAAATACCAAGCTGCCTCCAATACCCACTATTGGTGAGTAATGTAGCCAAAAAATGGGTGATTTATTACTTTGGGAATTGAGTTCCATGTTTGCATTCTCATGCTTTGTGAGAAAGTAACATTACTCTCATTACTCTGTTTTTTAGACTCATTGCTGGAGACTTCAAATATGGGCACTCAGATGCCTGGACCTCCAACCCACCGTTCAGGAGATTTGTCTTCTTATGAGATGACAATCCTAAATCAGCTGCATGAGCGCAGAGACAGCTCCACCAGCACGATGAGCTCAGCATACACGCTAAGTCGTCGGTCCTCTGGTATTTCACCCTGCTACTCCAGTCGTCGCTCTAGCGAGACTTCGCAATTTGGAGTCCGCAACAACAACGTCAGCTCAGCAGATTCCTATGACCCCATCTCCACAGATATGTCGCGGCGCTCCAGTGAAGCTAGCCACTGTGGCGGTGCAGGTGGACTCCCAAATGTACTTAATCTCACGCCGGCACAACACTACCGTCTCAAGGCGAAATACGCTGCAGCCACAGGGGGTGCGCCACCGACACCTCTACCGAACATGGATCGCATGAGTCTTAGAACTAGAATGGCCCTGTACAATGATTCGCAAGAAAGTTCAACACATTTGCACCATTCCCAAAGTGTAGTCAACTCAAGACGCTGCAGTGACACCGGCTACAGTGCCCCTGGCATGATGCCTCATGAAGTTCAGGCTAATCTTCTGCGACGAGCAAGTGATCCTGTTCGTCGTACAACTTTCGACCCGCTCTCCTTGCCAAGGGTTCAGCGATTCAACAGCATCAGCAACATAAACTTTTCTCGTCTGCCTGCATTAGATCGACGTGTTTTCAACTTGCAGAGCAACGCTTGTTCTGATGGCAGCTTGCACCGTCATCCCTTCAGCCAAAGGCCTCCTAGTATTTCAGAGAACGTTTTAATGGAGAATATGGCCAGTGATGGAGGTGATCAGCAAGAGGATGATTTGGTGCTTCCGGATGACATGGTACAGTACCTCAGGTCCCAGAATGGTAGCTCAAATCAGGACCCAGGGATTTCTTTCAATGGTGGTCATGCACTAGACTTCCATGGTAATATGACCTTTCAACAACAACAGTTCTACGGGCAACGGCGAATTAGCATGACAAGCAACAATGGAAGCCATGTAGAGCCTATTTGCTCACATCCAGAGCAAATGGCCAATACGCAAGTCATGAACAAGAACAACATGCCTGTGCAATGGAATGAGGTCAGTTCTGGTTCTGTAGAAACAAATGCAAGGCTTCCAAAGCAGCAACAACTCAGAGGGAACTTGCCAGTGGTTCAGCAGAAGCAGAATTTTGGCCCTTACCAGAGCTTTGGCTCTAATCAACAGATTGTACCAATGAGCCAGAATCTGGCTAGCATGCAACAGGGTTATCCACAGAGGACCATCCAGAGGATGAACTCTGTCCAGCTGTGTCGGCAGTCTATTACCAATCCATGTCAGAATCTCGACGAGCAAGTAAACCCTCAAACTGTATATCGGCAGGACCTAAATTTCAACTCCATTCAACACCTAACATGCAACAGCATGGGTCCGCATAATGGAAGAGTGGTGCAAAACCAACAGATGCAGAATTTCAGATCAAACTTTACACATTTGAATAATGCCAACCAGCAAAGTTATGTTCTTCTTACTCAGACTGCCGGTCAAAATGCAGGCAGAGGACTGATACAGCCTAGACCTCCATCCGAGCCCAAACCTTTGAATAGGCAACACTCAGGGTCAGGTATGGTTCAGCAGAATGGTTGCTCCCTGTCTAACGCCAACTCCTCAGAAGCTATCCCAAAGAGACCAGGTGACTTTGGTCAACACAACAATGGGAACGGCACTCTGTACTATTCAGGAGAGATCCATATGTTGGACCCGAGTGTGGATTACAGTTCACCCATGTCCCCATGCGCAAGCCAAGCCCCCGTTGCTTCAGTGTCTACAATGGCCTCTCCTGGGGTTAATCAGGTTACCAGCACAGTGGACTCCACTCAAACCCTTGAGCACACTCAAATAGACTTCGATGCCATTTTGGATGATGGAGACCATTCAAGCCTAATGTCCGGCACATTAAGTCCGGGCATTCTGCAGAGTCTTTCGCAGAATTCCTCACGGCTCACCACCCCTCGTAACTCTGTTACTTTAGCCTCGATACCGGCAGGTATTGGCAACATGGCCATTGGTGACATGAGCTCAATGTTAACGGCCCTTGCAGAGGAAAGCAAATTCTTAAACCTGATGGCTTGAGAATTAAAGAATTTATTCCAAAATCAGGGGTGGCTTTTAATGTTCTTTAAATGTAAAGGCATTGAACAATAAAGTGACAAAGAATACAAATGAACACTAGTTTGTTCTCTAAAGGGGAGAAAAACATGTTTATGCATTATTTCATGAGGCACTGAAGTACAGTATCTTGCAAAAGTTAAACTTGCAGCATTCAGGTGGACACTGTCAATATCATTATCAGACATTTGCTAACACAACTGTTGTATGCAACCAGGCTGGCAAAAACCTCAAGATGATGTTTTACAAAGCCATATATGTTTTATGTAAGTTTGTTTGTTAATGCTTATTAGTGTACATCAGGGTAAAGGTTATTGGACTTGTATAAGTCTGATTTTCCCTTTCTCAATAGTGCACTGAAATTCACTAAGTGCCTCTCATGAAAAAAGTAATAAGATTTAAACTCATATAATGCTATGTAATCTGGTATGTAGCTAAACTAATAGAGTTATGGATATTTTTATTGCATTTTGCTGTTTTGTTTATAGTTATTCCATATCCTTCATGCTTTAAATTATGTGTACTGCATATTAACTGCACATGCTTCTTCATAATGTGCACAATGCTCTGATGTACTCCCTTGTCACTCCTAAGGGGAATTATAAAAAACTGATGGACATAAATGTCTGCACATTTCCTCGGAGCTGGTCAACTTCATCTGTATTGACAGATTCCCTCGAAGCATGCTCCAGGAGTTTCAGATCTCTGTAGTTGCTTCTCATCTGGTTGTGTGATGTTGAAGGGCAGCATTACGTCCATGGACTGCAACTCGTGCGTCCATTTGAGATGTTTTTAAAGGAATATGCAAGTACTCTGTATGCACTCAGCGGACATCGCATCCCAATTAACAGGTCCATCACCCTCTTGAGCTTGTGATAAACCACAGGAACATACTAAAATGACTTCTGCCTTTGATTTAGGACCGTTACAAGAAATTCCCACCAAGGACAGAGCCATTCTGAAAGTCTGAACTATCGGAGTTGGTTGGTATTTTGTGATGCCATTTGCAGAACTCAGCATATGTATAGCTTTTGTATATTTTCAATACAGCATCTTAATTTTTTCCGTTTACTGGGTTTGTTTTGTCAATATTTCCGTCTGCTCCTTGTGGAGTGGGTATTGTTTCAGAAGCTCTCTAGTGCCCCCTTTTGAATTTAAGAAATAAGTGAGCATGTTCATTAAAATGCAGTAGCAAAAAGTAATAATATCACCATGAGCTTGTCATAACACAGATATTTATCTGTTCATTTGTATAGCCTAGGTCTAGGTATTTTGTAGATGTGTACTGTAAGAGGGCATTGCTCTCTATTAATTGCCTTAATGGACCACTTGCACCGAGCTTTGTGACGCACCTCCATTTGGAAATAGTACGTCCCACTTATTTTCCGGTTATGTTTACTTTCAATGTACTGTGGTCAATGAGTTGAACAAACGCCACCTAAAATGAGTGTCCGCAATAAGATTTAAAAATTTGGCAATTTTTATTGACAGGAGAAGGTATATTCTGATGTTTACTGTGTGCAGAATTTTCCTAACTTATCGGAACATGAAGTTTTTAGTCCAACCCAAGCCAATCTGAGAAAGCAGCAGGTGTTAAAAATACGCCATTATTTCACCACAGGGTGTCAGTGTTCGTCTAAACTATAGTGACCGCGACGCTGAACTGTATGAGAACAGATGAATAACATTAGTACGAACCACAAACATTTATTTATTTGGATTAAATATTTGAATCATTCTGTGCCATTTTTCAATGTCAATCTTTTCACTATTTACATGTTTATGCCCAAAATGCTGTAATATTCAAAGTAGTTGACTGCCATTCTCCTCTACGCTGTGTATGTTATTGATTAAATACCCTAGCCTATTTAACATTGTTACAGGCACCTCGCGAGCATTCATTCATTCAACTATTTTAAAAGACTTGCAAAAAAAGGAGCATAACTGATCCAATCTTCTCAATCTTTGTTATTAACAGTTCTTCAACATTAATGTTTCTTCTGAACATGAACTGATCCTCTGAATTTGAACATTCCTTTCTGAACATGAACGGTTCTTCATGATCTGTGCTTCTGAATATGAACGGTTCTTCAGAAGGCTTCTCTTGCCTACTCCTTGCTGCCAGAGACCTGGCACTTCCTCTCACACAGCTGAAACACATTTGGCTTCAGGGAGGAAACAGTTGAAACCCTCGGTATGGCTTGAAGATGCTCATCAGTAAGTCTGGACCTCTACTTTGACTTATTAAAGTTCATGGTGGAGAAGAGCTTTTCACATAAATATGTGCTCCCAAAAAGGCACATGGTCCGCATGTACGCACATGGAGAGCTAAGGGAAGGTGGGTGGCAATTCTCTCAAAAATTGTCCAAGCTTGTCTGCTTTTCCACTCACTTACCTGAACTTGGGTTTGAGTTCAGAATTGCACTGCCGTTCAATGAGCTCAATTTGAAGTACAGGAGGAGTATCTTGCACATCGAAGGAGAAGGGGGCAGCAAAAATTTGAAAAGTGGCTCTGTGTGTCTTGAAGTCTGCAAACCTGCGATCAAATTTCTCCAGTAGCTTCATAATGGCATCAGCACTCACCACTGAATGGTGTGCCCACATCCATGAGTGCCTTGCATGCTGGGAAATGACAGAGGCTTTCCATTACACAAGTTTTGTGGAGAATGCCCTCACATTGTCATAGGCAGCACTGACAAGCTGCCCCTGGCCTTGTATCTTCTTGTTTAGTACATTCAGCTCTTGTGTGATGTCAACAAGAAAAACTAAGTCCATGAGCCATTTGGGATCACTTAACACAGGAACAGCCATCCCATCCTTCTCCATGAAGGCTTTCGCTTCTGCTCTCAACTCAACCAACCTCTTCAAGACGTTTCCCCTACTGAACAAGTGCCACCAGTGCATTTTTCCTTCCTGTCATTGATGGTGCTCCGTCTGTTGTTATTCCAGCAAACCTCTTCCATGGCAAACCGGCTTACTCAATAGCACCACAGCTGGTGGAATATCTCCTGAGCGGTGGTGTGACCATGCATTGGAATCACAGCGAGCAACTCCTCGATCACTTCAAAATTGTAGTCAACACCACGGACATATACTGCGAGCTGCGCAGTGTCAGTGTTGTCCGTCCTCTCATCAAGAGCGACTGAGTATGCCCAAAAACATATGGCTTTCTCACTCAGTTGATCATATACAGTATGTTTTCTGAGAGGTCAGAAATGCGCTCTGCCACTGTGTTAGCTGAAAGGCTGATGTTGCTAAACTGACCCTTCTTTTCGGGACAGACTTTACTTGTAGCTAGTAACATGCACTTTTTGATGAATTCGCCTTCCTTGAATGGCTTCCCGGACTTAGCAATCATCTCACTCACCACGTAACGTAGATAGTTTCGACGGATGCTTCATTCTCTTTGTTTGCTGTCTTGAATAAATATTGTTGCCTCAATATACATTTTTTTAAGATTGGTGACCCGGTTCTTTCTCTCATCTCCCTGGTATTTTGTATACTCCACAGCATGTCTAGTTGAGTAATGACATCTGATGTTATATTCTTTGTACACCGCAACTTTCTCTGTGCATACGAGACCCGTAGGGGTGCCCCTATGCTTGACAAAAAAATGTTCCATTTCCCACTTTTCCTGAAATTTCCTGTGCTCGTCGCGAACCTTTCTCTTCATGGCACGTTTTGAGAGAGACATGACTGGAATTGGGTGATGGCATATATTTTCCGTCCACTTGGTGTCACTATGGAACACGTTTCAACCAAGTGACTAATGTTGATACTTCCCCAGGTACTTCAGTGATAAAAAAAACTCTAATAAAAGCGTTGGAAGCGCGGTACACGCAACGACTCAAAAAGGTGTGTTTCAGAACAACCCAATTCTGCAAGACTTACAAACCCACAAACCTGTAAACTGCGAGAGCTCAGTCATAATTGAGGTTTCAGGCCTCATTCATATGTGGAAATCAATGTGATATGAATCGGATACGTGCATTAGCACCTGCCATGAAAGCGGACAGATTGAATTTTCAACATTTCGCGGTACAGATATTTCTATAACAAATTAAACAACTCTAGTTGACTAACAGAGTATTCATTTTGTTCGTTTTGTGTTAAATAAAAGGCGATCTGGCGCTGAAATGTGTTGCTTTTGAAAGCATGAGTGCTTGTTGTCGTTGCTGTTAGTTTAGTGACAAGCAGTTTCTCTAAATAAAGCTGCCTGGCATTGTTATTTAGTCCCGATAGAGCCCCTTTCCTTTCGCTTCCTCCTCCTCCATTTATTCCCAAGAAACTGCGCTGTATCGCAAAAAAAGCAAACAAATATCAAGCTTCGCTCTCTCTCTCTGCCGCTATTTTTCTCGGTCTCACTGTCGAGGTAACCATGGCAATGGATCGCGTATCCTGCCAAGATGGCGGCACCGTCCCAGCATGCAACACAGCGTGACGTAGGTTCACAGGACTGCTGCAGCTTGGATAAATATATTTAGCCTATTTATTATTCAGAATGAACAGTTGGAAAGAAAATATGTTTATAGGAAAATTTCAGCAGGCTCAAGATAATTAATACAGAGATCATTATTCATTGGTTTAATCAATTGGCACCCATAGAACAGTGATAATCTGTATTCTCATGTATGTAGGTGTGCTGAACGCTCTAATCGGAAACTCCCGATGTACTAACTAGAACGCGGAAGTAGTTGTGCAAGTAGTTGTGACATTGTGTAACAGCATTTATTTCTAAATTTGTATGCATGACAACAACTTTGAATGCTTTTCTTCAAATAGCATAAACCCTAGTTTGAAAATGAACAAAAACTAAATGCATACTGAGCATTTCCTATAGTTTGAATTATTGATTTTAGCTGAATAGCTGCGAATCGTGGGGACTGGATGATACGCATAGGGAGCAAATTCTTTAATTCCAGGCTTACAGAAAAATTTGGTTGAGGATTTATTTGATCCACATCCAAATAATTTCTCTTGCCTTGTAATTCTTTATTCTCAGAGAAATGATGGAGGAAAAATAGCCCCAGGGTAAATCTCAGAAGCATGAAGAACAGGACCCATATGGAAAAGGTTTGCTAAAAACCTGTGATTCTTATATGTTCCAACAGAATATTGTAAGGGACATACAGGTCCTTCTCAAAAAAGTAGCATATTGTGATAAAGTTCATTATTTTCCATAATGTAATGATAAAAATTAAACTTTCATATATTTTAGATTCATTGCACACCAACTGAAATATTTCAGGTCTTTTACTGTTTTAATACTGATGATTTTGGCATAAAGGTTTTCAGCAGGTGGAAGCATGGAGTGCTCCAAAATCTCCTGATAGCTAGCTGCATTGACCCTGCCCTTGATAAAACACAGTGGACCAACACCAGCAGCTGACATGGCACCCCAGACCATCACTGACTGTGGGTACTTGACACTGGACTTCAGGCATTTTGGCATTTCCTTCTCCCCAGTCTTCCTCCAGACTCTGGCACCGTGATTTCCGAATGACATGCAACCACTGAGCAACAGTCCAGTGCTGCTTCTCTGTAGCCCAGGTCAGGCGCTTCTGCCGCTGTTTCTGGTTCAAAAGTGGCTTGACCTGGGGAATGCGGCACCTGTAGCCCATTTCCTGCACACGCCTGTGCACGGTGGCTCTGGATGTTTCTACTCCAGACTCAGTCCACTGCTTCCGCAGGTCCCCCAAGGTCTGGAACCGGTCCTTCTCCACAATCTTCCTCAGGGTCCGGTCACCTCTTCTCGTTGTGCAGCGTTTTTTGACATACTTTTTCCTTCCCACAGACTTCCCACTGAGGTGCCTTGATACAGCACTCTGGGAACAGCCTATTTGTTCAGAAATTTCTTTCTGTGTCTTAACCTCTTGCTTGAGGGTGTCAATGATGGCCTTCTGGACAGCAGTCAGGTCGGCAGTCTTACCCATGATTGTGGTTTTGAGTCATGAAACAGGCTGGGAGTTTTTAAAAGCCTCAGGAATCTTTTGCGGCTGTTTAGAGTTAATTAGTTGATTCAGATGATTAGGTTAATAGCTCGTTTAGAGAACCTTTTCATGATATGCTAATTTTTTTTTTTGAGGTTTTCATGAGCTGTATGCCAAAATCATCAGTATTAAAACAATAAAAGACCTGAAATATTTCAGTTGGTGTGCAATGAATCTAAAATATATGAAAGTTTAATTTTTATCATTACATTATGGAAAATAATGAACTTTATCACAATATGCTACTTTTTTGAGAAGGACCTGTATGTCATATACTGTATGTCCTACGTACAAAAGCCATGTAGATTTTCTTGATGTAAAAACGTAGGAAAATAATGCTAATTTAATATGTCCAGCATATATCTTAAAGTATTAAAGTATTAGCTCACTTTCAAACTCACCCTGATGACGTCATCCAAGATATCCATGTCTCTCTTTATATATATAGAAAATGACAGATCGTTTCGCTAGATAAGACCCTTATTTCTCGACTGGGATCGTGTCGAGACTTTGAAGCAACATTGAGTCGGACATTTGAACCTTCTTTGAACATTTGAATATTTGGTTACCATTGAAGTCCATTCTGTGTACAAAAATCCTGGAATGTTTTCCTCAAAAACCTTAATTTATTTTCGACTGAAGAAAGAAAGACATTGATATCTTTGATGACATTGGGGTGAGTAAATTATCAGATTTTTTTTTTTTTTTTTTTTTGAAAGTGAACTAATAATACAGTGCAGTTTACCAATCAGTGTAATGCTGCAGTTCACTCATGCACTTGCTCTTATCTTGTGGAGCCCTAAATGGAGCCCTATGCCTAGTCAATCATGGTCATATACTGTATAATCAACATTAGATGAAACACAGTATAAAACAACACACACAAGCACACATTTTAATTACAAAAATTATTTATTAGAGTGTATTCTACAATATACAGTTGAATATCAATAGTTTTTTATTTTAAATTCTGCATCACCAGGTTTCATTTTCATTTGTGACAATTTCTCTAAACTTTATCACAGTACTGAGATGGTATACTATTCTTAACCTAGTACAAAATGTACTTATCATAATAACTTTTGATTGATGTTTGGTGGTTATGCTTTCATGTTTAAGTGTATTGATTTAGCTATTTGTGTTTGCTAGGAGCATTTCTATGATGCACAGAGTGGCTAAGGCTAACCAGGCTTGGTGTTTAAAGACTGTACAGACTAGAACCTGGTCATGTTAAGATTTAACAGATGACATGAGAGAATCATGGGCACAAACATAAAAAATAATCATAGCTTTGTTGCTATTTGGTATAACTAGATTTTCTGTGTTCCAACGCTCATTTTGAATTTGTCCAGTCAAATTACTTTACAAAAGTAATTTTTATTTTTATTTTTTACTTAAAATTCAAACCAATTCGTTTTCAAACCAATTGTTTTCATGATTTGACAGGTAGATGTTTTCTTGCTGTTTAATTTTAGACTCCACTGATTGGGAAATCTCTGCCCATCACCTGTCCAACATCACTGCCACAAAAAGGGAACACATTCTTCCGGTGGCTGACTATTTGTGAGATTTCTTAAGGTGGGTGTCTTAATTTATTCTTAAAGGGTTAGTTCACCCAAAATGGAAATTCTGTCATTAATTACTCACCCTCATGTCGTTCCAAACATGTAAGAATTTCTTTCATCTTCACAACACAAATTAAGATATTTTTAATGAAATCTGAGAGCTTCCTGCCCCTCCATTGACAGTCTATGCAACTACCACTTGTCTAGCTATACGCTTGATGATTGATGTTAGATGATTGAACTTTTTCCACCATAAACTTGCTGTATTTATAAAACACAAATTGGATTAATTGTAATCGGTCTGGTGTTGTGTTGTCTAGAGAACCAGAACTCCAGGATTTTTCGAGAAAGTTGGATCTGCACAGCCATTCCTGCTCTATGAAACTGTACTGTTAGCAACTGGACACAACTGATCCACTCGCATCCTGCAACTGTTCTTCATCTGCTGAATGTTGTTGACTCGAGCACTGCTGTACTGTTGCAGAGTCGAAGGTACTGAATCAACTTCCCTGACACAGGACTTACATTCACTGACATGTTCAGGATTTGAAGTATTACAGACCATTTGATAAGCAGCTTTCATATAATTCTGATGACAGAAATGCCTATAGTGTGCATTCATTGTTTATTTTAAAGGTAAACCTATGATGTAAAGGGGCTTGTTCGTTAATAAAATAAATAGTTTGTTAAAACCACTGTTTGCATTTTGCCTTTATTTTTTACTTTACAATGAACAGAATTCTGCTATAATCCCAGACTAAGGTTACAATTTAACTTTCTGGATTGTTTTGAAATAAAGTTTTGAAAGAGTAATATAGAGTGATGTGTTTATTTCAAAGTGAATTTATTCTTTTCAGATTAAATGATTTGTCAGTTTATTTTACAGTTCTTTAAAGTAGGTAATGCAGAACCCTAATAAGAAAAACTGGTAACTCCTTTAGTGTTGTTTTTCTTTGTAAAAAGGTGTTCTATCAACACCAGGATGGTGTAATACTCGACTCCTAAGGCTGAGAAGAATTCCATGATGAATGATTTTCATCTTCTTTTAAAGTGTTAGGTCGACACCAGAACAGTGTAGAATTGTAACTCTGCCAGTGTTTGCTACAAAGCTGCACCCAGCTCTGTAACAGTGTTGTTGTTCTCTGCATTGGTGGTCATATTTTACTCTTAGTGTTCATATTGTAACACTGTGTCAGTGTTGCGAGAGGAAACACTTTTGAAAGTGTTGAGATTTCCAGATTTCAAATTTACTGTCCAAATCCTGAAGGAAAATGACCAGTCCTCATAAAGGTCAGAGATATTTTGACACTACATATTCCAACCAGCTTCTGCACTGTACAATTTCCAAATTTGCAAACTTCATATAAGTGATGTTGGTCATCTAAACATGAAATCTGTATGACACACTTTATATAACACGTATAAAAAAAAAATGACACAAAAATGTGTATAAATCCTATATGACTTTAATTTGACTAGCATATGATTCAATATAAGAACTTGAAATGATTTGTATATGAATTTAAGTTATTTTGTACTAATACCATATATGATTGCATATGTTTGTCATGTATAACTCATGATTCAATATAAGAATTTTAAATGATTTGTATATGAATTTAAGTTATTTTCTACTAATACCATATACGATTGCATATGTTTGTCATGTATAACTCATATGATTCAATATAAGAACTTTAAATGATTTGTATATGAATATCGGGTGTTTTCTACTAATACCATACACCATTGCATACTTTTGTCATGTTCAACTCATATAAGACTTTTTACAGTATTCATATATGACGCAAGAATCCCCTATAAGTTGTGTGTGTGCTATTTAGTATGAAAGGGGCCATAATCGGTCTGATTTTGTATAGGACATGTATTGGTCTTACATGAAACACATAAGGTAATTCTGGCCAATTTAAGTAAGGAAGATATATGGTTGCTGTATCTGAACCATGCAGGTTCTTTTCATATGGGGGAGGATAGCATGAAAGTGGACTTGACTAGCAACGGATAAAGCACCACACTAAGGTTTCCAGAAAAGTTTGTCCAACAGTACAATGGCATGGTATCGGTACATGTTTCCAAAGTTTGGGGTTGTTTAGGTCTTTTTTTTTCATGTTTTTGGAATGCTCACGTGTAATGTTATGCTCACCAAAGCTGCATATGTAATATTTTTGTGGCAACCATGATATTATTTATCATGATTGTGTGATGAATAGAAAATTCCAAAGAACAGGGTTAATTTGCAATCAAAATCTTTTTTAACATTGTAAAAGTCTTTACTGTCACTTTTAATCAATTTAATGCACTCTTGCTGAATAGAAGTATTAATTTATTTTCTTTTTTAAAAATCTTACTGACCACAAACTTTTGAAAGTCCCATGGACATTGTGCAGTGGTCCCATCTTAAGAAGACATCGAACAGCTGAGAAAAGTTCAGTTGCCCGGTTATGGGGTTTCATTTTTAGGCCAAGACGAAAAAGTAATTCAGGGACGAACAAAATATGCAATATATATATTTATTCTAGGAATAACTTGGCACTTGTACCTGCTTTTATGATATATCAGATCATCATATATCCCTGCATCATAAAGGCTTCAAGTGCTGTTTCAGTGCATTAAAAAATTGTCTCAATTTGACCTCAGGAGAAGGTCATCACATTAAACTATCCACTTTACTGCGGCCTGTCCTCTGTGCTTTCATTGTGTTGGTTAATACTTTCCATCAAAGGACGCTCGAGAAGAACACAGGCTTCGGGATCAAAGACGTCTGACCGGGTCAGGGTTTGGGGTGCAAGTGCACCCTCCTCTTACCCAGCAATGCTTTGGGTTATGAGAGGCTTTTGGCTTAAAAGACATCCATGCATGAATGGTGACATTGTGTGTAGTGTGAGCATAACAATAAGAGCTCCTCACTTTGATCTGGGACTTTAAGCACCAAGCACTGAAAGTTAGATCTGTTGACTATTTTAGGCCTGCTAACAAAAGCAAATGTTAAAGTACTTTTTATTTAATAAACATCCATTCAACTGTGTACTTATCATAATGTCGGTAGCATCTCTTCAGTGAGAAGGCAGAAGATATCTTGAAGATTAAGAAAGATAAAACTTGCTAAACAGAAGTTGTCCGCACACATTAAAATATATTCAGACCAAAAATTTGTTTACTCAAGGAATCCAAAATGGAGTCATAAATGTATTCATGCAGATGCCTTCATCTCCACCTCTAGGACCCTCACCGATTCCCAGGGCAATTTTCCATGTAAAGATGGCATTTCTTACTGGGAAAACCTATCATATTAAACAACTGATAACCTGAAAAAATACTGGTTTTCTTTTTTGAGAGCATACAACTTACTTTGATACCAAATAAAGCCTGCGATATTAATACATTTACAACATTAATCCTTTGACTGAGAAACAAATGTAGTAATGTTTTAAGAATAGACTCAAAACATTAAGTATCACATTTAATCGCACCTGCAGAATTCAGTTGGTTTGGTTGCTTGTTTGTTTTCCAGGCAAAATGTCGGACATGTGATTGTGCTGTTGCAGTTAGAGCAAAACAGCTCAAATTTAGTCACAACACAACAAAAAATAAAGTGTTGCCTATTTAATAAATAAATAATATATAAACCTGAAGCAAAATTAACCCAGAGTAGTAGCATAGATATCATATATTACCCTGAGTTAAAAAAAAAAGCAGCAGTTCTAAAACAAATTGAATAAAGAATAAAACAACTATTGTTTATTGTCACCACAGAGTATTTTGTACTAGTGCAGATGGGCCTAGTTGAAAATTTGAATAATGTGTAAAAATGTCACTGGATTTACATTTTATTTTAATTCAAAAAACGAGGCAATGCAATAAACAGACGATTGCAACAATTTATGGTTTAAGTGTGTTTTTCAACCCATCTCAGGGTATTTTCATAATAAAGTATACGAATAATGCAGTGCTAATTTACATTACTTTATTACAGAAACTATACAATATAGCCTTTTTTATAGCCTTATTCTGTGATAAAATATGGCTTTAAAAACTTTTATTTATTTATTTACATTGTACAAAATCCATGATGACAATGCACAAGTGTGATTATGTTTAGCCTGCATACACCAATCATAAAATTGTCATTAAGAAAATACAGGAAATATTATTAGAATTTTATAGAACACAAATGATTGGATATTTGTCATTAGTGTATTCTTAGGCAGTTAAGCAAGAGATAATAAAAAATAAAATCTGTGAATTAGACAAAAAATTAATTAGGGGCTGTACACACAACGCGTTTTTCCATTCCACTGCGCTACTTTTCCCATATTTTTCTATGTAAACAAGCGCTAGACAGATGTGTTTGACCGTTGCATTCACGCCTTGCGTCTTTTGCAGCATCACGAGCAAGGCACAGCGTTCTAAAAACATGGCGCTCAAGTTAAAATAAGTTCAATTTTTGAAAGAAGCATCGCGGGACCTTGCGGATTTCCCCTTTCCACTGCCTGTGTCTATCCTTTTTCAAATCAAAAACGCGTTCTGTGTGAACCAGCCCTAACACTTGACATTTCTGTCCCTCTCACTTCTGAAATGATGGCTATGCCCATAATCAGGTCATTGTACCTGAATCTGATGGCCAGGATATCTCGAAACAAGGGTCACATGTTAATATTAATGTCATTGTTCAATGTCAATTATAATGATAATTTAATTTTCTGATCATCATATCAAACTTATAAAGTTCCAGATGGCTATTAACCTAGTCCATCTGATAGCCATCATTCCACAGCCAACTCTTTCCTCACACTTCACCCCGGACTTATTCCACAGCCTGAAGAGGGAGAGTATGTTCATTAGTGTGCTGCGATATTGGAAACCTTTTTATTTTTTTTTAAGTGTGGTGTTTGAACAGGATCTCTGGGGGGCAAAATATTCTCTTGTCCAGAGCCAGTAAAGAGGAGAAGATCTTTGAAAAACAAGGGTGGGGGTCAGAATAAATTAGACTTTTTATTTAAAAGTGATTCAACAGAAGTTTAAAAATCTGAGAAATGCCTGATCAGAGAAAAAGGATTCAGTCCCTGGTGGCATATATATTTTATGTTATTCAAATAAAAAAAATAAACTTTAGGGTATTGGCTAAAGTATTGGTACTGTTAAAATTGCCTAGGCTATTTATTTGTTTGAGATACAAATATATGATTACAAATAAATCATAATGGAAAAAACCTTACTCCAAATAAGTTTTACAGATCTTTATCGGGTTCTAAAATAATTACATGCTTTTTCAGTGAACCATAAACAATTATTGCACATGCACCATGTGAAAAGTCCTGAAGACACACATAGTTTACTGGCAATAGACAATTAATGTCATGGTTACAATAACCTTTCCACTTACTCTGAAAAACACCATGGAGAAAGATGCCCAGGGTCCCTGATCACCTGTGAGAACATGCCAAGTCCTGCTGCACGGAAGAATGAGGACTGCATGTGTATAACTGCAATTTCCATTGATGTAATATGCCTAAGGGTGTACTCACACTAGCCAGTTTAAACCGTGCCCGAGTGCGTTTGACCACCAAAGCGCGGTTCGTTTGACTAGTGTGAGTGCTCCAAACCGTGCCCGGGCGCGGCTCGATTAGCCGGCCCTGGCCCGCTTGGAAGAGGTGGGCCAGAGCACGGTTCAGTTGGGGCGCGGTTCGCATGCAGTGTGAGCGCTAACCGTGCTGGAGCACGGAACAGGACGCGTGACGTCATGGTTTTGCGACGCTCCAAAACCAACATGGCGGGGAAAGGGTCGCTGTCGATGTACGGGAACGTTGTCCGTAATCAAAGCTGCAAAGTCCTTGCTGCACTTCAGCTGGTACCTTGCAAACCTCCTCATACGAGCAGCACGATTACGTGAAAATTTCCGCGCCACTAAGGCGACACATCTGTTTAACAACAGGCTGTGAGAGGGCTGTGGACCAAACGACACAAAATTATCCACAAAGAAAACAGAGCGATGGACTCCATTGTGTTCAGAGAGCGCCGCTCTTCTTGTTTATCCCGAAACCATCGCACCATAATGACGTAAGCGTGCTCCGGCACGAATGCTGAAACCCTATGTGAGTGCAGGCCAGAGGGGGAGTGGGGAGGGGGGACCATCGTACTCGGGCCCGGTTCATGGCAACCGTGCCTAGTGTGAGTACACCCTAAGACAGAAGGCTTGTTCGACTTGAACCGGCGCTGCACAGACCGATCAGTGTATGACATCAAAGTACCGCGAGAGCGATAACATAGCAGACGGCTTTTGCATTTGAATCGCTCTCGCGGTACTTTGATGTCATAAACCGATAGGTCTGTGCAGCGCTGGTTCAAGTCGAACAAGCCAAGAGCTACAGGGAGAAAGGACAGCTGATCGTCCTTGCTGTGCCAAAGTAACCAATTGTCACCCCCAGACATGCGCAAGTGTCACGTTTTAGTCCAATGATGGTGAAAAAGATTCAACTTGAAGCGTGTTTATTAAGGAAACTCCACATATAGCGCTTTTCCACTGCATGGTAAGACTCACTGAAATAGTACCACCTCAACTCAGGTTCAAAGCGAACTGCTATAGCGATACTAAATGTGACGTGTAAACACTGTAGATCACTGCCTGGTCAGAGAGTATCGTCACTACCAGCGTCATTGGATTTGCAACACGAGACACCAAACATGAACAAACAAACCTCTTAGTCTTGCAGTGAAAAACATCCACATGCCGAGGATCAAGAACACCATTCCATCGATATGCTCCATTGCTCCTGTATTGTGCGTTTGTTTGTGTCGCGCATTTGTTCGTGGTGAGTTTATGATTATGTCTCGGCAGTAGAGGCGGCGCAACTATAACGATCAGTCACTTTGAAGCGGTAGGCCTACTAAACTGCAATTGAAAAGCAAACCGAGCCGTGCCAAGCCTGATGGAGCCGAAGAGGTGGAGAGCTAAAGTGCAGCTGAGGGCTCGAAAGTCCGCGGCGCAGGCAGGGCGACGTCCAACCAAAAGCCGGTGGGACGAGGAAGCATGGTGAAGCCGAGGGGACGGCGGTCCCAGGTGGAGTCAAGGTGGAGTCGACTGCTCAACGGGATAAGTTGGAGCTATGGGCCTGGAGGTCTGAGGTGGAACACAGGAGTCGACACACCTTGGCTGAGCTCATTATTTCATTTCTGTTCATCAAAATGTCTGTGAAAATTGTTCAGTTTGTCTCAGTTGTTAAATATTTTTATGTTCTTACAGTTGAAAGTGGGAGGATGTTTCTTTATATATAAGTTATATATTACAGTTGAAAGTGGGAGGATGTTTCTTTATATATACGTTATATATTATAACTTCTTGAGGAGAAACTTCTTGAATGAAATGACCCAACTATAGGGTATAGAGTCCAGCATATGGGTTAAAAAATAATAATTCCAGCATTTTTTAGATTGTACAATCATTTTGTGCGTGCAGTGCAATGCATTGTTCCAAAGTATATCAGTGTTATTGTCAAAATCTTCTCCAGTTATTCTCAAATGTTTTTCAGACGACGAACAGTTCACTGTTTCTCTTTGTAACACTTTACTAAGTCTGATCACTTTCCTTGAAATAATAAGCATTTCACATGAAGGTAGAAAGATAAAACCAGCAGTAAATAACGATTTCAAACAGTTTTTGAATTATGTCTGTTGAATTTGGCAGCTTCTTCTATTGTTAAATATAGTAAGTTCGTAGACAAATAAACAGCATGAGATGGGCTGAGGGCCAGTGGGGCCATTTTGAGGTCTTTAATGACCCAGGAGTCATGGACTGAGAAGATGTAATAGCCAATCAGAGTGAGCATGAGGCAAGCAGCCAAAACAAGCTTTGCTCTGAGAGAACTCATCTTTTGTTTCAATATGAAATTAAATGAATTGAATTGAAATGAAATTATTAATTGAAATGAAAAATTAACAATGAAATAAAAACAAATCACAATACTTACATTGTACATGTAAGTACCACAAAACAATAAATGATGCTTTAAAAAAAATATGTAATAATTTTAAATAGTGCTTTTTAAAGCATTTTCGCCACATTCTGTCATTTTGCTGTGATCTCTGATCCTTTTCTGAACCTGATCAGAGCAGAACACATTTCAATAACATATAGGCCTAGATACAATTCTTCTTTACTCTTGGACTGGTGCGAAATGGTGGTTAAAAAGGGGAAACAAACAAAAAATGAAACTGGACATTTTTTTCTTTTTATACTAGTTATTTCCAGTGCTGTCACATTCCACTGGTTATTTGCTGTTTGTCAGATTGCACAGCCAAATACAAATCCCAGGATGCCCTCTAGTGTTAGATTGGACGAAATACCTCTTGATAGCCATAACACTTTCATATATTTATTTAAGGGTGTTGAGTTGGCTATAAAAAAAATTCTACATTAATGAATTGTCATGCCTATTCCACAGTTGTTGATTTCTGGATAAGGATTTGGCCTATTTTGTAACCATTTTATGAAGATTGTCCTCAAAAAGCTGTCTAGCTTATGGAGTTTATTGGAAATGTTGACTTTTTTCAGGCATTCATTTTAAATGATCTTATATACGTTTTTTTTAACCCTATATCTCTAAATCATCAGAGTAATATTTCGGATAAGCCTATGACATCGAGAAGATTATTTGCCATTTGTGTGGGTAGACACCACCAGAGTGAATTTGGGTAACATTAAAGCCATGCTGTGTGAAGCAGGGTATCGGTTTTCGGTAGGCCTACCTTTAATAATGCCTTGTCGGATTTGTGACACTGCTATGTGTCTGTAGCAGGTCTGTAGCTGTTCACATCAGAGCAGTCTGCAGGCGCCGGGGGGCTTGAACACCCATGGGAAAACACGAGATATTCTCTATTAATTTTAACCAACCTCTTTGGTAGATCTCACAACGGCTGTGTTCTCTATATCATTGCTTCTTAGTCACTGTTTTCTATTTATAACATCTTATGTTCATGTTAATCTGGGAAAGCACGTCCATCCAACAATCATATGTTCTTTATATTAGCCTGGCCATCCCAAACGCCTCCCCATGGGGATCGGCCTGACATTCATGGCCAATAAGGGACCCAGCGTTCCTCAGATAATTATACTGCTTCACATTGCTAACATTACAATTTTTAAGATAAATTAGAATTAATTTATAAGAAATTTTGTGAGAATTAATATTCTATAAGAAAAATGTATATTGCATATTGTTTCCTTGTAGTACACGTCATCCTCTTCTTCGTCTTCAGGAGCTGTTTGTTTGCAGCGTGTTTAGGTGTATTTTTCAAAATGTCGACGGCCAAACGTTTCAGGAAGTGTGTGTTTCTGTGTAAGATGTATCTGACCCGAGGATTCACATTACTTCTGCATTATGTGCTTTGGGCAAGGAGCATTGAAGAAGCTCATTTCACGTTTGTCACGTTTTTCTCGAGGGAAATGGGACAAGCTTCTGCACTCGGCTCAGGACCCGTGAACGCCGAGGTGAAGTGGGGATCGCAGGTCGAGCTGGCTTAAAAGTTTGAGAAAGGTATGGATCTTTCTCATTCTTCAGCCGCTGCTGAATTGCTGGAAAAGAACGTGCTGTCACTTGCATCATCCGATCCAGCAGGTAGCGCTCTACTGCTACCAGCCAGGAAGAACAGGATGTAGCTGAGGGCGAAGAAGCTGGTGAGCCCTGCTAACCTGCCTGCCCTTCATATTAGGAGCTTTTGGCCCGTTCCACAGAGAGACTAGATCTTCCTTGTGGCAGGTTGGACAAGCGTTTTCTTTCCAGACATAACAGTCCAGCTCCTGTGAGCCTTCTGTTTCTCCTGGAGGTTGTGCTGAGGTTGTGAGATCATGGAAGAAACCATATTCGGCCGGCATTCATCTCTTTCATCATTCTAATTACGCGAATGTTAAAGGAATACTCAAGCAAGCATGTATGTGATGATGCCTTCCGTTGAAGAGACGCTAGCCAGCTATCTCTCAGTGGGTGAGGCATCATATTGAAGTCTCCGACCCTGTCATCCAAGTCTGCGTGCCACATTTCGTTTGAATTGCAGGGCATATGCGGCAGTAAGTCAGTCCGGGGGTGCCCTGTACACAATGGCAGTACTGCAGGCATACCAGGCTGATCTGCTGAAGGACCTGGGCCTTGGTCTTTCCCCTGAACCGGTGGCAGAGCTGAGCTGGACCACAGATCTGGCTCTCCGGGCTATCATGCAGTGCAATTTACATTTGTTTAGATATCATGAAGTTGAAAAAGCCAGACAAGTCATTCAGTATGCGCATTCCCACTGCATGCACGTAACGTTTTTCCTGTTGCAAGTAATCGATTATCTTACAGTGTATCATATTTTAGCATTGGGATTATCAAATGCTTAATATAGCCTATGCATGGCGCAAAATTTGTTTAAACTCAAACATTAACCCTTACAACTGTTTTAAAGATGCATATGAGTCCAAAAACTAAAAAAAAATATATTTTTAAATCCCAAAACACAGTCACGTCTTGCAGAGTGGCAATGGTGGCCACGGAGAGAACAGTGAACCTGGCTGACATCAGGGAGAAAGAGAAAAACTTAGTCCTTGCGCTAGTTTCGCATTCCAAGCTTCCCGACACATCCGTTGAGTCCAGATCCGCTCTTGATCCGCCTTCTCATCTGAGTAGGTCGCAGAGAAAATGTGACTCAAGGAGGGTCAAACAAGATCTAAGAGAGGTGATTCAGAGAAAGCGGTCTAAATGATCTTGAATCATTGAGGAGAAATAACATCTCTCCTCCTTCTCTTGAAGGAAAAAGAAATTCACAAAAGAATATATATAAAGAAATGTTGGTGTAACTGTCATAGGCCAGTATGAGCTGTGCGTGTAAACCTCACTCCCCTGATCTCAAGAGGCGCTCTAGCGACGGATGTTAGAAGCTGAGGTTTTTTGCCTCCTTGTTGGAGCGCCCGCCTCCCATGCTGGAGACCACGGTTTGAATCAAACTCGGTGACCAGACAGTTGACGATAGCAATTTACTTCCATTGTATTTTTTTTCTTCTAAGTCAATGGCTATCGTTCGTCAAATGTTTGAACATTTTCCACTTTTGATGCCATTTCTAGTGAGAAATTACTATTGAAGTAATTAAACATTTGCTTAGTTACCACCAACGCTCTCTCTATTTTGTTGTAGATTATTAATCAATCGCAGAAACGCCCAACCACCCATGTTCTAAGGACAATTTTAAACATTTGTTTTGGAGGGAATTACAGTGCCTTCAGAGGGCACACATGTATTTGAAGTTGGTCACTGCAGTTGTGCTGAGATATATTTTTAACCTTAGGAAAAAAAGTTCTCCTTAGCTCCAAAGACATTTTTTGAAAGTCAGTTCTGTATTGCTTCTTTCCCCTCTTTCTCTCTCTATCTCTCTTAGACAGATCTAAAAAGAAAATAACCAGAGGACCTTTAAACTTTACAACCTTATTCAGAGCAACCTGCTTCTCAAATATCTTTACAGTTATCTTTATGTGGCTTTAATCAGATCTTCCCAAAATCCTCACTGAATGCCTTTATGATACAATTGTAAAAAAGTGTATATATTGCAAAATGTTGTTTGCATTTGAAGTATGTAGCATTTCTTTATTTATTGCTCAATGACATACATGAGATTTTTTTGTTTTGTTTTGTCATTTTGATATTTTTGTGATGCCAGATGTTAAAGTCTCACCAAGGTTGCATTTATTTTATCACAAATAGTGAAAGTATTTGATTGAAAGTTCAAAAGAACATCTTTAGCCTATTTGAAATAGATTGTTTTGTAACAATGTAAATTCTTTACTGTCACTTTTGATCAACTGTGCTTTCTTAAAAAACAAACATGACCTCAGACTTAAAAAAAAATTGATAATTTTTTTATCTTTATAATCTCTCATTATATGATTCTTAATATAAGTATCTTCCTACTGACTCTTATTTGCTTGGATAACATTTTTAACTGAAGAACCATTCAAAACTAAAGTTGTTGTTCACTAGCCTAACTCCCGTCTGCCCCTCCGCCTGTTACAGAGGGAAGTGGGAGCTGCACTGAAGGGGGCACAAGTTTACATTTACCACAGCCCAACCACCCCAAAAGTCGGAAAAAGAAGAAAATACGCGGGTTTTTAATTATACCTCAGTGAAATATTTTCCTTAGCTGCCTTCTACAGCGTTCGTTTAAATATTAACAGTTTATGAATGGGAAGCTCCCGCATCAACCACATAATCTGATGCATGTCTTGGGTCTCATATGCCATATCGACCCGCCCGGTTCGGAGTTACCGATTCTTTGTCATGAAGTAGAACATTAACCCAAGAGGGTTAAACCGCTTTAACAACACCGTTAGGCGGATGAGTTTTTACTCGCTGTGGAGGGACTTGCACGCGTGCTCAGGAATCAACTAGATGTTGACGTGTCTAAATACACACTTGGATTAATTGAAGACATGGGGAAAATAAAGGGTAACGAGGGCTTTTTAAGCTGAAACTGTTTTCAAATTCTTTTAATAGATTTTGATGTGGCAGTTCTCTGTACGTCAAATTTTGGTGTCGTCTCTGCGAGACGTGACTGTGTTTTGGGATTTTTTTTTTTTTAAATGCAAAAGTTTTTGGACTCACATGCATCTTTAAAACAGTTGTAAGGGTTAATTTTTGAGTTTAAACAAATTTTGCGCCATGCATAGGCTATATTAAGTATTTGATAATCCCAATGCTAAAATATGATACACTGAAAGATAATCGATTACTTGCAACGGGAAAAACGTTACGTGCATGCAGTGGGAATGCGCATACTGAATGACTTGTCTGGCTTTTTCAACTTCATGATATCTAAACAAATGTAAATTGCACCGCATGATTTTGCCTTTTTGTGTTGGCTAGGGTAAAACCTGTACGCTAATTGTTTTTGTCTAATTGCGTTTGTGGAATTTATCCTAAATTCCACACTTTTATCTCCTAATTCTCTTTCTATCTTATTTTTTCTGCTCTAGAAGAAGATGCAGAGAACTATGGAAAAGGACAGCGCTCACCGGTGAGAGTTATTAACCTTTTATTAAATAAATTAATTAAAAAAAAAACGTTTTTTTTTGTTTTGCATTTGCCTACACATAGTATAACCAAATACAAAAATATATGCAAAATATGAACTATTTGCTTAAGACTCAAAACTTACCTCAGAGAGCAAATACAGGTATCTTGATTGCAAGTCATAGGCCGTATGCTACTAAATATAATAACAGAGGTCTAGAGTAGAATATTACGAAATATTCCAAATGTTAGATGTCATATAACAAAGGAATAGATGTAATTTTTGACCCAAGCTCTAATTAAAATTTGACCCATATGCTACCATTTAAAATTCTTATGAGTGATCTGGATAATGTTTCTTTCAGTGGAAATGTGACTGTTTGTAATCAAATGCTACTTTGCTTGCAGAAATTATGTGGGACTAACTACCCTGTTAGCATTGCCTTCATTGTGGTCAACGAGTTCTGTGAAAGATTCTCTTACTATGGAATGAAAGGTAATTATATATATATATATATATATATATACACATACTTTTAAAAAAGCATAGAAATTTTGTATTTATGTATTTTCTAATTTTGCATTAATTTCTATGCATCTTATTTATGCAGCTGTGCTCACGCTTTATTTCATGCGTTACCTGGGCTGGGACAAGAATCTGTCTACAGCTGTGTACCATGCTTTCTCTGGCCTGTGCTACTTTACACCACTTCTGGGGGCCTTGATAGCTGACTCATGGTTGGGGAAGTTCAAGTAAGTCTTATTCTTAATACTCAATTGATGAATAATGGGGAAAGTTGATGTTGAAAATGGCTTTTTTTATTCTATTCACAGAACCATCATCTATCTGTCTATAGTCTATGTGATTGGTCATGTGGTCAAGTCTGTGGGTGCCATTCCTGATGTAGGGGACAGCACTATTCATATGTAAGCTTTTTTTATGCCAGTCGAGGTGTACCATTCTACTGTGAGACCATACAGTAATATGTTTCAAGTGAAAGAAGTAATTCCCTTTTAGATCTTCAGTGAAAAAAAACAAAACGTTTTGTTGTTTCCTCAGAGTTTTGTCAGTGATTGGTCTGGTCCTTATAGCTTTTGGGACAGGAGGGATCAAACCATGTGTTGCAGCTTTTGGTGGTGACCAGTTCGATGAGGAGAATGTAAGTCACAACACAAAATGATATCAGATAATGCCCTTTTACACCTGTCAAATTCTGTTTATTTTAATGCTTCTTTAATATTTCAAAAAGTCATTTATTTATAAAGCATAGTAAAATCAGAGAATGAGCCAACGTGCTGTACAGCAGAAATAAATAAAATAATATAAATAAATATTCACACAACCTAAAATAAAACGGCACCTAATACAATGCTTAGACAAAAAAAAAAATCTAAAAGTGTTTTAGGAGTACACTCATGTGATTTTAAATATGATTGACATGGGCTAAAAGACACTCAACTTTGTTTGAGTGAACTTTTGACTCAACTATTGGGTCTTTACAATATCTAACTTCTTTTAACCCTTTTTTATTTAGACAGACGAGAGGCGAAAGTTCTTCTCCATCTTTTACATGTCAATCAATGCTGGAAGTGTCTTGTCCACCATTGTCACGCCAATACTAAGAGGTCAGAATCAAGATAAGCTTCTGGCTACAATTCATCTTTTATAGCAATACAAATATATTGCAGTCATAAAGTTCCATTATCATGTCAATTAGAGAAACCTTAGATCATCATTATTCTCAAACTCCATAGGTGATGTGAAGTGCTTTGGAGGAGACTGCTACGCCCTGGCCTTTGGAGTTCCCGCGGTTTTAATGGTCATAGCCTTAGGTGAGGGTCCTGCGTTTTCTGGGAATTTTATGTGGAAGAATGGAATGAATTTGGGAATAATTGGTAATCCTAAACCGATTGTATTTGTGAAACCAACTGTCCTCAGTAGGCATGTATATTTAACAAAGTCCTGGTCATTTATTTGGAAATCCCAGTATGTTATCATAGCACGTTAGTGAATCCCATTCAGTGTAGCATGAATCCCGTATGGAAAGAGAAGGGATTCAGCCTTTGTATGGATATATAGAGACTCAAAAAAGTATTTAGAGACACTTTAAAATGATTAATGTCTTTGCATATAGATAGATAGTGCTTGTACAGTATGACCCAATACTTGATTATTAATGCACTATGGAGAAGAGCATGCTACTTCTACACCACTCCTATGGCCATTTCACTTATAAGGCATCTAATTAATTTTGCACCTGTTGATGTAGTGGTGTTTATTTCTGGAAGTGGACTATATAAGAAAAGTCCTCCGGAGGGAAATATCTTGGTGCGTGTCTGCAAATGTATTGGGGTAAGTTAATCTTATCAACAGCTTTCTTTAATGTGTTTCTGGAGCATGAAAAGAAGGTTAACGGCCATCTTTTACTTTGTTTTTGCCAGTTTGCTATACGAAATCGATGGAGAAATTCCAAGAACAGTCCAAAACAGAGTCACTGGCTGGATTGGGCTGAGGAGAAGTACCCGGTATGTTTTAATTGCTATACAAGCCAAATCTAGCAAGTTGAAATCCTTGTGTTGCTCCATCTACCAATGAAATACATTTGTTAAATCATGATTTTGATGTTTTTACAGAAGCGGCTCATTCAGGAAATTAAAATGGTGTTCAGGGTGCTGGTACTCTACATTCCATTGCCCATGTTCTGGGCTCTCTTTGACCAGCAGGTAAAAGCTTTTATTCAGTCGATATCCCTTACATTCTTTAACATTCAACTCAACACATTATTTCACTTAAAGGAACAATACACCCAAATTGAAAATTCTGTCACAAGGAACAAGGAAAATTTCTTCATTCCTCGTCAGATTCATCATGAATGCTTTGTATACCAGAAAATGTCTGCTGGACATAATGATCTCATGAACCATTGGAAATCTTGATCACAGCACTGTACAACCTCTCAAGATACTTTATAATGATCAGAGAATTAATAAATAAGAATGTTGTGAATAAGTTAATTAAGAATAGCTTTCTTTGTTCTATTCTAGGGTTCACGCTGGACTCTTCAAGCTACTCGAATGAACATGAATTTTGTGAGTCTTTTCTTTTGTGACCTCCAATATTAAGGAGTTAATACTTTATTTTTAAATCAGATTATTCTTGGATAGATATACATTTGAGAATGCAAGATTGTTAGGACAGTGAAAGCAATTGCCACATATTTCATAATATTATTTTGTGATTCTAAGTTGTTAAGCAATATAGCAAGTAAAATAAGATAACATGATGTCCTTGATCTGATTTTTCTTTTGATAACAATATACAGCCTTTGCCATCATCACTATAGAATCGAAAGGTTATAAATATCTAAGACTTTATAACAGTTCTTGTCGTAGAAATTCAAATGCGGCAGAGTTGAAGTGCATGCTTTTTTCTATGTTAAAATTGCTTCTTTTTTTTTTTTTTTTTACTGTATCCCAGCTTAAAGACCTTCAGTAAGAAATTATCAATATGATTATTTTTGCTTTTAGTCCATGTATATCAGTTTTTAAGATGTCTGTATGCTGATGTACTCCTGGGATGACAAAATAATCACATTTCTTCTTTTAGCTAAAAATCTGAATAATAAGTTTCTAATTTATGTTTTACAGGGTGGAGGCTTTATACTAAAGCCTGATCAAATGCAGGTGAGACAAACAGCTACACACTAAAGCTAATGCTTCATTCTTGGATTTTTAATATAATAGTTAAAAAAAACTGACTTGTACAATGTGAATTTTCTATTTTAACTTTATCTTGTTTAACATTTTTTTTATATAATTTTGAAACTTTAATTTACATATTAAAATCTACAAGAAAACCCAGATTTTAGGTCTAGACTTTTGGACCCTATAAAGCTTTGCTTTATACAAAATACATTACATTTAATATAATTTATATGTATTGAAATGTTAGAACATTAATTTAAATCTTAGATAATACTCTATATAAATATATGATTAAAGGTAATAAGGGTTTATTTGACAAAAAGTCAGATAAACCTTGACCTCAAAAGCCTCACACAAACATTTACTTCCTGTTCTTTTGTGCTGTCACACCAAATTAACCAGCCAGTTTATGACAGCTTGTAAAAACCTAAGTAGCTGAATTTTATTATCACCTTTATAATCAATGTCTTATGGTGTCATTCGCTGGGTGTGTGTTTCTGTGTTGTTAAGATGCTGAATGCTCTGCTGATTCTGGTGTTTATTCCAATCTTTGACATGGGCATATACCCGCTGGTAGGGCTGTGTCGGATCAAACTCACGTGAGTGCTGTGTAACTGCACATATAAGTAAAAAAAAAAAATATATATATATATATATATATATATATACACGCACATATAAAAGACCATGAAAAAAATAACAATAAAAAGATTTTACAGTAATGCATTGACAATGGAAGCCCATTGGGCAAAACATTGGACCAGGGAAAAACGATATAATATAACCTTAAGATATAAACATTAGATTTTAACATGACACTCATTTTATCACTCACTCTTCTTGTCTGAGTAAAATATTTTTTTCTTGTTCATTTTCAGTCCTCTAAGGAAGATGGCAGCAGGCATGATCCTTGCTGCACTTGCCTTCTGTGCTGCAACTGTCGTAGAAATTTACGTCATTGTATGTACATTTCCAAAAATGCACCATAATGCATTTAAAGATCTTCTTCTAAAAACATTTAGCGCTTGAAAGTTAACTGAAAGTGACATTTCTCTGTGGCCAGAAAACTGTTGTGGAGCCCCCTCCTGCCAAAGAAAGCCTCATTCAGGTTTTCAATCTTATGGATTTAGATGTCAGAGTGCAATTTCCAGGACACACTGTCTTCTCAGAGCCACTTGCACCATATGAGGTAATATCACTGCAGACAAACATGAGTGCATTTTATTGCTTCCATAATCAACACGCTTATATACTTTTCTGTATTTATTACTAATATACACTAGTGTTCAAATGTTTGGTTAAATTAATACTTTTCTATAAAAAAATAAATGCTTTTAATCTTTCTAAAATCTTTTAATCTTTCTATTAATAAAAAAAAAATAGAATCTTAAAAATGTACCATGGTTACCACAAAAAAACTTAACAACATTGATAACAATAATCAGATGTTTCCTTTAGCACCAAATCAGCATATTATAATGATTTCTGAAAGATCATGTGACACTGAAGACTGGAGTAATGGCTGCTGAAAATTCAGCTTTGCCATCACAGGAATACATTTTAACTATATTCAAATAGAAAACACTTATTTTAAATTGTAATAATATTGAACAATATTACTGTTTTACTGTATTTTTTATCAAATAAATGAAGCCTTGGTGTGCATGAGACTTTTTTTCCAAAGTATATCACCACTATATACTTAGTGGTGTATATAATGTTTATAGTGTATATACACTATACTACATCAAAGAGAGTATAGGATACATCAATATTATTTTATATTACCAACGGCTTAAATGAGTGAATGTCATTTTAAATCGCATACTTCCAACTCTGAATTCTGATTTGATAAGCCATGATTGAAGATGGTCTTAGTTCACCAAGTTGCTACATTATTTGCCAACTGTTAAGGTATTTGCTGTCTGTCTTATATCATATTACTATTACCACCATTTTCTTTTTTATCATTAAAGAAATGAATGATTCATAATTTCAATTTCTATCAGTAGCGGAAATAATACTTTAAAAAGCGAAAAGAAGCAGGTTTTTGGACAAGAGATGTCGTTATTTTTCCACTCTGTTTTCGATCATATCATTTTAAACTGTAAACTCCTGGAAAGTTTTCAGTCCAAGGAAGTGAATGTATTCAAACAGTCTCTCTCTCCTATTCTGTGATTGTTTGGGAACTGCCCAAGCCTTTTCTCCTCGTGCTGGGAAATACAGACTGAACTGCGGCTCTAAACACCAAACATGCATGAGAATAGGATACGCAAACTTCATCTCTCGGTTGAATAAAGCAAACCAGTGTTGCGCTAGTAAAGTTTTGATGGATGACGATTGTAATCAAGGTAAATACGATTACAGTGATACACAGGAGTCATAAATTAGGCACACGAAACGAGAGTCCGTTATTATTGATGTGGAAACAAACCGTTTTTGTGCACTGATCGCGATTGAAAACTAGTAAAAATTGGGGGCTGGGGAGGCGCCATTGTGTATGTTGTGTTAAAAGAGAGGATCACTGTTTAAAAAATGAAAATTCTGTCATCATTTACTCACCCTCAGGTTGTTTTAAACCTGTATGAATTTCTTTCTTTTGCTGAAAGAATGTCGGTAACCAGACAGTTGATGTACCCCATCGACTTCCATAGTAGGAAAAAAAATACTATGGAAGTCAATGGGCTACATCAACTGGTTGGTTACCAACATTCTTCAAAATATCTTATTTTGTGTTCAGCAGGAGAAAGAAATTCATGCAGGTTTGAAACAATTGAGGGTGAGTAAATGATGACAGGATTTTCATTTTTAAGTGAACTATTCTCTTAATACAATCTCTTAATGCAATCACATAATGCAGTCCATCTTTGGCCATGCATTATG
Organism: Meda fulgida; assembly: GCA_030578275.1. Lineage (NCBI taxonomy): Eukaryota > Metazoa > Chordata > Actinopteri > Cypriniformes > Leuciscidae > Meda > Meda fulgida. The sequence goes on along the minus strand of CM060624.1, from coordinate 10,042,133 downwards.
TGATTTTACCACAGTTTAAGGAGCTTTAGGCTCTCAGCTTCACATGGTGTCTATGGCCCATTCTAAAAGTGTTGTAACTCACTGCAACTCGTGCTATAACTCATATTATTGCTTTATTTGATTAGGTTTAGTCAGTAAACTACAGATTTTTTTTAAAATTATACAGGATCCTTCGGGATACACAAGTCTTCCACTTACTGGCGAATCCCAGCTCCAGACAGTGACTGTCAGTCACAATGGGGCAGAATACCAGTGTGGACTCACGTTCACAGAACACGCCGCCTACAGTCTCTTCCTGCACCGTCCTGTACAGCCTGGTGGCTCTGTATGCAAACTGGTGAGTCACTAGTGAATCACCAGCAAAGATTCTACCAGCATATACATTACTATAGATAATTTGACATTTATCATTATTAAAACAAATACAGGTGGAAGATCACATCACCAAATCTGAAACCGGGGCTGCGTATCTAAGGTAAAATAATACTTGCAGAACATTGTTTTATATTGTTTCAAGTTACTGTTTAACAGCTTTGTTAAAGTTTAGTGCTTTGCTGCAATAATCTATACTTCAAGCTAACCTTTGACAATGCAACTGGGATTGCCTGAAATCATTTTCAGTACACTTTTGTCTTGTTTTGAATATTTGTCTATTGCAGGTTCATCAATACCCACACTGAGAATATTAACATAACTGTTGGAGAGGAGGAATTTTATGCAGCCGCTAATTATGGAATTTCTCACAATATAAGTGTACCAAGGGGAGAGTGAGTATTTTAATCCTAGTTTTATTATCCATATATAGTTTCAAGCAACCCCTCCAACTGATCAGTTTTTCACATCTGCATTTACTCTTCTTTCAGAAACAATAAAGTTGTTTGTTTAGCAGACTCCAGTAAATATGAAATCGATCTGGGACTTCTTGATTTTGGTGCCTTCTACACTGTCATACTCACACAGGTGGGTGATAGAGTTCAGTTTCTAGTTAATGTTTTTCCTCTACTTATACTTTACTGCAAAGTTTAAGATATAGTTTACTCAACTCAATGAGAACTCGGCTGAAGATTTACTGGCTATTTTTTGCTGGTAAATAAGTTAATGTAACATACAGTTCAGCAAGCACAAATTTTTTAAAACATTTCTGTGCCAATTGCGTCACCAAATAGACAATGAGGCTGCGTCCGAAATCGCATAATGTCTTGAGTAGGTTCTTATTTTGAATAAGTAATTAATTCACGGCTGCTATAAAAGCATGTTCTATAAAGTATGAGTGTGTGTAGTATGAATGTATTCCGGACATACTACATTCGCCATGTTGTCATTATCATGTGTGACCTACCAGCGTCAGTTACATCACTTCACTGCCATTTACAAATCCTCTCCTGTGGCCTCATTGGAAAGTAAAGTGTCCATTGTAGCTTTGTCATCACAGAATACATTAAAACAGAAAACAGCTTTATAAAATGATATATTTCACAATATCACTGTTTTATAACTACTCTCTTCAATATTTTAAATTTAAATGGACCCTAGCTGTCAATATTTAGGGCCCGAGCACCGATGGTGAGAGAACCCTTGGATCTGCTCGGTTTATTATTATTATTCTGCTTCTTCTCCAAAGTGAATCGCATTTTTGAGGGCCTAAACATGCTCGAAAACTCACAAAACTTTGCACACACATCAGAACTGGCGAACATTTACATCTGATATGGGTTTCAGAATTGGGTGGGGCAAAAGGGCAAGTTTTGATCTGATCCATTTCAAATTTGTTCAGTGTGTAATCTTAAGGCCTTTGTGACGTTAAATTGCGAAGATCTTGAGTTTTCGTTGAAGGATGTGCCCTCGGCGGCCTGTGAAATGTAGATGTGCAAACCCAATTTCAGCCTCTGGCTGAAATATGCATCATCAGATAAGTTCTATGTCAATGTTGCTTGCAGTTACGATGTTGCTAGGCAACCACAAACAGCCTGCAGTAACACAGGCATACAATGTCCAATCTACCCCAAACTTCACATGTTTGATAAGAGTCCTGTCCTGAGCACATGACCATGCTCATATTCGGTTATAGCAATAGCGCCACCTGCTGGTAGCAGGAAGTGTGGCAAATACAAATGACTTTGAAATAGCCCTCCTATATTTACATACTGGCCACCGTGCTCTGTTTTCCTAAAGCCAACGGGTGGCGGTGGCATGGGTGCGAGGGCCCTTTTCAGCGCTGCTTGCAGCTTTAATACATACTAGACCTTTACATTTCAAACAAGAAGCAAAAAATGCTTTTATGGATCAATATATTGACACAGATATGGTTCATTTCTACAGAAAAGCAATGATCTAACATTCACAAAGATGGAGGATATACAAGCCAACAACATTCACATCGCCTGGCAGATTCCACAATATGTCTTCCTCACCGCTGGAGAAGTTATGTTCTCTATCACTGGTTTGGAGTTCTCTTACTCACAGGTAAGTCTATCAAATGCCTTGTACTTTTAGCTTGAGTGTATACATTTCTCATTCTTATGCTTTTGTGCGTAGGCACCGGCAAACATGAAGTCTGTTCTCCAGGCTGGATGGCTTATGACTGTGGCATTTGGAAATGTCATAGTACTAATTGTGGCAGAGGGGGCCGGGATGGAACAGGTAAGCAGTGGGCTTTCTTATAAATGCCTGTATGGTTTTGTTGCATAGATTCTGGTCTGAACTGTACTTTATTATACAGTGGGTGGAGTTCCTCCTTTTTGCTGCCCTTTTGGTGGCTGTCAGTATCATATTTTCCATCATGGCCTATTTCTACACCTATGTGGATCCAGATCAGCTGGACAAGATTTCCAGAGAGGATACAGACGATGAGAAAGTGAACAGTTTAAATGGTATGAAAAATGAGGCGGTTTCCATGGCTGACATGCCAAAGCAAACCAAGATGTAGCAAAATGACTTTCATTATGAACTCTTCAAATCCATTAATTGTGATTAAGCTAAATTCTGTTGTTATTTTGTTGTTATTTCTGTTATTTTATCTCTACTGATCAGGGATTATATTCCATGTGATTCAAGAGAAATTTACTACGCTGAAGGAATTATTATGCTTTTACATTGTATGGTACCTTACAAAAAGTAATCTGTTTTTGAGCAGTTATAAAACGTAATCGCTCAGAATGTGATGGACTTTACACAACCATTCAAAGATTTGGGGTCGGTAAGATATTTAATGTTTTGAGATAAGACTCTTGCGCTCACCATTTGTTTGATAGAAAAATACGGGAAAAACTGTGAAATTGGAAAATATTATTACAATTAAAAATAACTATTTTCTTTTTAAATATATTTTAAAATGTAATTTATTTCTGTGATGGCAAAGCTAAAGTTTTAGCAGCCATTACTCCAGTCTTCAGTTACATGATCCTTCAGAAATCATTCTAATATGCTGATTGGGTGCTCAAGAAACATTTCTAATTATCAATGTACATGTTTTAACACATACTTGTCAGCCAAATTTTTTTTTGTTGCAATAATGTAAAAGCCTGTACAGTCATTTTGTGATCAATTTAAAGAGACTGTGTTGAATAAAAGTATTAATTTCTTTTAAAAAACAAAATCTTACTGACCCCAAACAGTAGTGTATAAACTTCAGTAATTTCAATGCCTAAAACTATTACCGGTAGTCCAACAATGCTATTTGCACATTTTAAAGCTCACATTTTTTACATATTGTTTGTCAGTCGTGCAGTATTAAAATGGGATTAGTTTTCTAATCTAAACGACAGTTTAACATAGTATGCCTGTGATTTCATGTACTAATTTTGAAGGAATTGGAAAGAATGAACAATACATATATGTGATATAATTATTAGGCATATAATTACAACAGAGCAGATTTTAGCATTTGATCCACCAACTGTTATTTTACCCTGAAAATTGGCAAAAAAAGAAGAAGCCATAATTAGGTAGGAAACACAGGAAGAAATTTGGCTATTTAGTATTTGATGCAGGTCAAATTAAAACAAGTGATGTGTTATGAAAAATGAAGTACCGCAATTACATAACTAATCTCGTCAGATAAGAATGTTTCTAACACCAAGTTGGCTGGAAAACTGTAATTTTTACTGTACTTTTTACAATGGTCGTGTGTGAAAAATATACATTCAATTCACATTTGATTTTGCCCTATCCAAATAGGCCCTCTGCTGTCATGTCCATTCGGGAACATAATGTTTTTGATTAACTGCTGTACAACATCACTGTCACGTCAGTTACATATGCTTAAATATGTGTAACACATGCAAAATGTGAACATCTAATCCCACTTTATATTTTACATAATTATTTTAGGTCTGTAAAATATTTTAAGCATTAAAATGGAGTATTAAACATTGTTGACAATTGATGTGATTGTTTGTACAGAAAGACTCATGTAATAAAAAAAATAATCAGCATGGGATCTTTTATTTATAAAAGTACTGTTCATCCGGTATAAATTAAGACAGAAGTTCTCTTTGTCGGCACATGATTAGCCTTGTAACTTGAGCGATGACATCAGGGTGTACCAGGAACTCTAGCATGTCATTGGTGGATAGGCGCATACCAGCAGCTCCTTGTGAGGATCCTGGGCTTTCTACTTCCTGATGTGCATGCTGACTAGATCTATGACCAAATTCATTGTCACTTCTCTGTTCTGGCTGTGAGGGGTCATTGTACTTGAAAGAAGATGTGTCCTTTGGGCAGTTGCATTTAGGTTTCTGAGCCAAAATAACAGGAATGAGATGAGGTCCGAAGGGAACAACAGAAGTGGGTGCTGGAGTCTTTAACAGTCCACTGGAGTCACGTTTTCCTGCCTCTGCTCTAGGTTGGTCTGCAAGCAAGGACCAGCCTTCAGTGTCGTCTGTCCTCTTGTCCATACAGGCCTTTACTGCTAGGTTCAAATACTGCATGTTTTCATCATGAGAAGAAACACTGTCCTAAGAAACACAAGAAGATAACATATGGTGCAGTTAAGCAACATCATGATTTTTTAAAAATTCTGTCAGCTTTGTTCTTCCAAACCCATAATCAACCTGTTCCTCACACAAAGATATCATATGGCTTCAGAAGACTTGGAGTTCACAAATAAATATAATAAATAAATGAATAAATAAAAATATAAATAAATAAATGTAAATATGACCTCATTATTCATGACATAAATATTCCCATAAGTTATTCCTTTAAAAAACAAATTCCAGATAACCACTAGATAAAATTATTTTAAGTGTCTAACATACTCTGGTCCATAAAAACTTGTTTATAAACCTAATGTTTCGATATGATCCCTGTTATAGATTCACATTTTATGAGTTCAGATCAACTGAGAAACTACAATGGAATATTTATAGAATTTAAAAATTCTTAAAATGAAATGGCAACCAGTTCACCACAAATTCACACTTTCTTTTATACACTACCATTCAAAAATTTGGGGTTGGTAAGATTTTGTATTTTGGTTAAAGAAGTCTCTTATGGTCACCAAGGCTACATTTACAGTATTTACCATCAAAAACAGTAATATTGTGAAATATTATTAAAATTTAAAAAACATTTCTATTTTTTTAATTTTAAGATGTCATTTATTCCTGGAAAAGCTGAATTTTCAGCATCATTACTCTAGTCTTCAGTGTCACATGATCCTTCATAAATCATTCTAAACTGCTGATTTGGTGCTCACTAACTCACTATTTCTTAGTGCTTAATATTTTTGTGGAAACTGATACATTTTTGTAGTTTTTTTTTGAGGAACAAAGTTAAAAATACAATTTATTCGAAATAGAAATCTTTTTTTAACATTAAACATGTCTTTACTGTCACTTTTAATGCATCCCTGCGGAATAAAAGTATGTTTTTCTTTAAAAAAAAAAAAAAATTAATATAAGATTAAGATGTTGAATAAAATATATAGACATTGATGTCCATGTTATTTTTTTTTTCATCATGCAAATAATGAACTGAGCATTATCGCCCTCTGTAGACAAAAGATTACACATTACATTTATCTTATTAAATTAAAGAACTATTTTTTCAACATCTACTTGGGGTTTGGAGCAAAACTTGGTTTTGCTGAACTTTCACTGCTTTATTGAGATTTCAGGCCAGTTCTTCAATAAATCTCTTCTCTTATGCACTGTTCCATATGTTCTGAATACCTCAGTGGGATTGAGCCAGTGGTCGTCGTTGTCTAAGCTGGGGGCGCTTTTCAGGGCACACACAATGGTCTTAGTGAGAGCTTCTCCTACTCTGGCCTCATCGTCCATGTCCTACGGCAGAAAAAAAAAAAAAGAAACCACATCATATGCTTACATATGCACATTTTTCCTAAGAACCTGATTGAAGCCCACATGAAAAAGAGTCAACTGGAGTAGTAAGTTAATGTGGATAAGTAAAGTGGATAGCCTCTACAATTTAAGACCTTGGTGGTGTTATTTTAGACAACAGCCTGTCTTTTGAAAATCATATTTCCCATGTTACAAAAACAGTGATCTTCCACCTTAGAAACATCGTCAATTTATGGAAAATGGTACTGTCTTCATTATTGTAATGCATTATTGTATTGTAGTTGGTTTTCCTACATCCTCATAAATAAGCTACAGTTAGTCCAACATTCAGCTGCTAGAGATCTAACTAGGTCCAGGAAATATGATCATATGACCCCAATCTCATCATCTCTACACTGGCTAACTATTTAGTTCCATATCGATTATAAAATAAGCTTACCTATAAAGCCCTAAACGGTCTAGCTTATTTGAATTTAACCAGTCTTCTAGCACGCTCTTTAAGGTCACAGAGCTCTGTACTTTTGATAGTAGCAATGATATCAAAGTCTACTAAAGGAGGTAGAGCTTTTACACATTTGACTCCTAATCTCTGGAATAGCACTCCTGATAATGTTTGTGGCTCAGACACTGTTTAAATCTAGATTAAAGACATCTCTTTAGCCAAACATACACATAATACCTCACATAAGCTTGTACTTCAATTATATCTGATGAAATCGTACCAAATACGCAATCATATTTTGTATCCATAGTTTGTATCCAGCTTTGCAATGATTTCATGCGATGACAACTCTGGATCAACATACAATATCCTTTTATTGTAATATTATCCTGATATTGTAATATTAACCTTATATTGTAGATGTAATTGCAGTCTAACATGTTCGTTGTGTCTAATGTACTATAGTATAGCTGTATATTACTGCCATATGGACATTACTTTGATACACTCATCACTCTCTGATATCAGAATGTTATGTCTAAATTTTATCACTGAAACTATAAAGCTTACAGAAAGAGTCATAAAGGCAAAAGTGTCTTACTATCTCAATCCAGGAGTTCACACTGACAGTCACTGGATCCACAGACTCCACATAGTGCCACCAGTGTCTGGGGACAAACAGAACCTGATGAAAGACAACAGCAGTCAGGCAATATTCTGGTAGAAGATATTCATAACATGTCAAATGACCTGAATTCAATGAACAAACAATAGCATGCAAAAAATCTGAGACCTCTTATTGTATTTTGTATTTTTAATAATATAATTAATTATCACATATTATAAAAAAAAAAAAATCATGAATTATGAAAAAAATGGTTATGGTTATCCTTGTAATTAATTAAGCTTTTGCTGGTACAAGATTATGGAGCAAGAACAACCTGCTTTGTGTTTAGGTCTATGCCAACTTTAAATATCTTTAAGTACCGTATAAAGTCACAAAACTGTTCTCTCTTGCATTTTAACACATTATATTAAAGGGTGTTTTATTGGTTGTTCTGTTGACTTTTTTTATTGTATTTATTCTTTTTTGTTTATATTATTTGTAACTTACAGCACTTTGGAGTTACTGTGTAGCCTGAAAGGTGCTTTAGACCATATATATTTAAACATATATATATATATATATATATATATATATATATACATACACACACACACACATACATATATACATATATATATATATATATATACATACATATACACACACATTGGACCAAACTCCATTTACTATACAGATGTAAAGTGCATATTGAAATACTATTTACCACAAGGTGGCAGCTGTGCTCTATATAACATCACATCATTTAGGTCATTTTTTTTTTTTTTTACAATATTTATAGCAATATTCTCACATTCAGTGCTTTTTAATCAAAGCAAACTCTCTATTATAACAACAAAGGAGTAAACAAACAAAAGAGAAAATTATATGGGGATGAAAATCTATTTCCAACAGTGTTTCTTTAGTATTATTTACAAACTATCATAGTAGTTTTAGTAATTGTATGTGCTTTTGTTTTTTTTTATATGATTATAATTTTTTTTTTTTTTTTCAGTTTTAGTTGTAATAATAGTAGAACTTCAACTTATTTCAGTCTGATTTCATTTCATGTTTTTTACCTCTAACATTCCAGAGCTCGAGGTACATTGTAAGTACCCTCTGTGATTTGTTCCCATGTGTTTGCAGTGAGAGGTAGTGGAGCAGCGTTAGCTGTCTCACAGAATGGAAGTTTGTGTCTCCCGTCTTCATTAGTATGCTGTGAAAAGTGTGAGTGCTCCCGGAGAGTACATTCGCAGTGTTGGACCACCGCTAATTGCCTTGCCACCGTCTCGCCTCTCAAAGAGCTTGATCAGAGAGGTTTCACACACGCTGCTGGAATCTGAAGGAGGGGGATGTGCTACAAAACATGTACACAGCTTTATTCTGCTGCTGTCTGATTCAACACGTCGCTAAAATGCACACATAGGAGACCAACTGTTGTAATACAGGATCCAAAAAGACACCCAGGGAATCTTATATTGAATGTTTTGGAAACGTTCCATCCATGACATCACTTGATGGTAATTTATGGACAAATCTCGACTTAAATGCACAACTGTACACTAGATTTCCTATGTGATATCTGGGATTCAAATAAGCTCTCTTTCGCTTTGCAAACAACTTATAACACATTTGGAATTAGCTTTGTTTGCAATATAATTTGTGATACATTAAAATAATTAAATCATTTTAATTAAATAACTTAATAACATAATATTAAAAATATCAGAATTTTTTTAATAGATGAATGGTAAAGGAAAGGCAGCCAACAAATGTCCGGAACGTCTTTAATAGTGTTTAAAAAGCACCCTAGCATGCTCCGCATATTTTACTAAAATGTGGCAAAATTAGTGGTCAGAAAACAGATTGACATGGATTTTTTTTTTAAGTGGACACACAGTGAATGTAGTACTAATCACAGAGGATAAAAATACTGTACTGTGCCTGTACAATAATATAACTGTCTCTTATGACTACAAGCTGTATACACAGAGGTGTGAGTAGAGATAAATATTGTACACCTTTTACGTCGCCATGTTGGATTTATTTTGCCTTAAAATTATGAGTTAATAATGAGTAAAAGGTAATCCCAGTGTAATTTTGATGTCATTTATACAACATTAAATTGTTTATTAATATTTTTAATTACCTTTTCATTTTCATTTCACTTCAAATTTGTGTTATTTTGTAGTATTCTAAAATGTGTCTAGTAAAAATAAAGAATTAAACTATGACAATTTATGACAGGAAGTGTAAAAAAAAATAATAATTCATACAGGCCTACCTGACCAGGCTCCAGAGTAACAGTATGGACTCGAGCTCTTTTGAATGCTGGGAACTTTTTCAGGTCTGGATGGACCACGCTGACCTGGCTGAACACGCTGGACTCCTCATATGGGATACGTGTTGGGTAGAGGCAGGGTGTGTCATCAGGAGGGAAGAGATGCCATCGTTTCCTGCCGAAAGAATGACTATTGTGATACCACTGAGATTTGCCTAAATAACATATCAATCAGAAATATTTCAGGTAACACTTTAGTTCGAGGATTAAATTCTCAACATTAACATTAACGATAAGAAAGTTTCAACACAACCACATTTTTTTGCCATAGATTATATTTTCCCTGTATGCTGCCTTTCATGTCACAGCAGCGCTAATCAAAAAACTGTGATTGAGATGAATGGGAATTCTAATGGTTAGCTTCTAGAGGAAATATTTTCAGCATGCAGGTTGCATAGTTACTGAAGGAGCCAGCCGAGCAACTGCCATTGAGATGAATGGGAATGCTTATGGATCATCTAGTTTTCTCAAATTGTTATGGGTCTACTTGGAAGAGGTATTATACAATATTGTGATTTCTGTGGCAGGCCATCTTGACACGAGTCTCAATAAGCAATTACGGAGACAAGACAAGCTCCACAGAGAGATAAGATGGAGGAAGAGGTCCTTTGTTGTCATTTTCACTTCTCTCGATGGAGCAAATAACATATCTCAATAGCTGTTCACATCACTACACTTTCTGTTTATAACTCGCTCTTTCGAATGCAGAAGAAAAATGGCTTTCTTTCAACAGCTCAGGATTGGATCAGGAACCCTAACATAAGATGAGATACAGCTCTTGTCAATATTTGTAGAAATCACACGGTGTTCTTCTAAACCATGTTCATAGAATAAGGCAAATTGGCAGTTTTGCCTGAGGATTACAGTGTCTTGTTCAGGGGTCTATCGACAGCTGGTCATCAAAAACTAGTTTCATCTCACGATAAACCATAAAATCAGAAGGGGTTACACAAGTGCAGAAAAATACAATAACATAGTAGTGTAATGGGTTCTTTTTTATTAAATAGTGACATTCATTCCCTATAATTGATTTTCAGGGGCATTTAAGAGGGCATATTGTTTCTACACTTCAATTGAATCTACTACCTTACTACATTACAGATATTGCTAAAATAGGCATCATGAGAAATCACACCTGTCTCTGTGATAATAAATAGCAAAAAAGGTTAAAGGTTCTCTGACTGGCTTTTAAACAACATGGACTGGATACCTTTGCAATTATAAATCATATTTGTTACTTGAAGTAACACTTAAAATAAAATAAAATAAAATATTAATAATAAATGAAAAACAAACAACATTTTGAAATGTGCCTTATCAATTAACTGAAATAAAATAAGTTTAAGCTGAAGTACTAAAATTACTACAACAATAAAATAACGTCAAAAATAAAAAAAATAAAGTTAAAAATAATATATATATAATATATATAAAAATTACAAAAGCACATAAGTGAACATGAAAACTGACAATATAGAAACAAAGTGAATTCAAAATATTCATTTGTCACTTTTGGAGATATTTTTGCCACAAAACCTGGTATTGTCAGTGATGGCAGTGATGCTGTGAGTCAATCTTTGAAATCAACCCCCTTGGCTGGTTTTATGAAATCTAGTGTCAAAATGTGGGTTTTGTATTAGAAAGTAACTTAAAATGGATACTTAGGCAAATAAACTCAGTTGTGAGAACCAGTTTTTTTATGTATGGCTTTTAGCTAAGACTAAACCTTTTTTTATCAGGTCCAGATCTTGAGAAAGTAATAACAGCTTTGGTCTTCACACGAATGGACTATTGTAACTCTTTTTTTATGGTATTGATGCCAGATCACTAGCTCGCTTACAGAAAGTCCAAAATGCAGCGGCTAAGATGATCAAGTCTGCTAAAAAATATGACACTGTTACGCTGCTTTTAATCTCCTTGATTGAAATGGCTGCCTGTACGGTATAGACATGATTCTCTTACTAGCTTTTCACAATCAGGCAACTTTGTAAATGTCCAACATGTTGTCAACCCAGATCCTTGTGATCAGAGAATCAGCATCTTCTATGTGTCAGCAGGACAAAATATAAACATAAGTGTGATAGAGCTTTCTCAAGAGTGGGTCCAAAACTTTGGAATGATCTCCCCGTCTCCTTTAGATCAGCCAAAGCTCTAACTACTTTCAAATTTAGATCACATCTGTTAAAAGCTATGTGAGAACACTCATGATGGGGTTTCCAGTACGCCTGTGTCTGCTTTATGTGGTTCTATGTGTTTATCATCTCTATGAATTGATTGTTATTCTTTATTGTAAAGCACTTTGGCAACCCGTGTTGCATTAAACTGTGCTATATAAGAATGAATGAATGAAATTAAAAATTAAAAACAAAATTGTCTGACCTTGGTTCTTACCTGCCTTGGATCTGGAACACAAGATTGCAACCATATGAGTCAAGGTGACATGGAGTGTTAGCACCCTGTGTGCCAATCCAAAGTGTGCTGTCTCGTCCATCTCGGCCAGCAAAGCCAAAGTCAGACCACATCACATCCTGCAGTTATAATGTTTTTTTTTTACAGAGAGCAAAAAACAACTTGATGTCAATTCTTTTCAATACAACAAACAAGAAACACTCAGAGATGCTGCCCTTGAAGGGAGATAATGGAACCATTACCATGTCCAGAGGACGGTAAATGAGAGTGTATGTAATCAAGCCCTCAGCAATGTTTAAATTACCCTATTCATCATTTAAGAGAGGCCCATGTCTGCTCCCGGTGCCCTAGCTGGCAGGGAGAATATTGGCACCTCATAAGCATTTATTATGATTTACAAAAACCGAAAGCTAGAAACGAACATTAGGTTATTGTTCCCTTGGCTGGGGAAAACAAAACAAAATAAATTGGCACAAAATATCATTAAATGTCTATAGAATGACAATGATGTGCCATAGGATATGTTTTACTGAAATGATAAAAACAGCAAGTACTGATTAATTGCTCTTCATACCTGTTATTACAAGTGTTGTGATACATTTTCATGAGATGTTGTAACAACTCTAGGCTAATAAAGAGTTTTAGAGAGCTCATAAAATAAAAGGTAAGCATCCTCGGGAGACAAGGCAATAGATACTAATGAATATTCTACTGTGTTTATTGATCAAAGCTGATGTCATTGACGTGCCCTGTGTGCTGTAGAGCGCCACTTCATGAAAAATTGGTCACTCTCGAGCAGTGTTGGGAACGTTACTTTAAAAAAGTAATTAGTTATAGTTACTCACTACTTGTTCCAAAAAGTAACTGAGTTAGTAACTGAATTACTCTATAATAAAAGTAACTCGTTACCAGGGAAAGTAACTATTTGCTTTACTGTTAAAAAATACTTTTTTTTCGCAGTTTTCACAAGTCAGTTGAAATGAGTGGGACAGAAGTAGTGCTTATATTGCACCTTGAAAATGCCAACTTTTCATCGGATTGCTCCTGACTCGCCATCTCTCATCGAATCTCTGTTTAGCTGTTGTGTGTGTGTGTGTGGCGCTTGTGCTGGCATGTGTGTAAAAACACTGGATCTGATTGGCTACCAGGAAACATAACTCTGCCTTAGCCAATCATAATCGCTTAGCTCGTTATTAACCCACCTCCTCACTAGCTGTGTGAGCCACGGGATGCGTTCGGATTACAGTTTATTCAATCAATAGCCTACATAGTAACCTTTACTGTCTATAATAGTAACGCACATAGGCGTCGATTTCGGTGGGTACACGTCCCCACCAGATTTCGTCATGAGTCATTTTGTACCCACCACTTTTTGAAACATTGAGGCATGGATGTTAATACAACTAAATAAAACATGTCCAGTTAGCAGAGCATTAATTTAGTTCGCTATTAAATAAGAGATCTAGCGCTAAAATGTGTTGTTTTTGAAATCAAGCTGAGCGCTCGTTCCCGCTGCTATCAGTTGCATGGATAGTTGTTCTCTTGTGGCTCGCGCGGTCACGCACAGTCTTCACTCGGACGCGCGCTTCAATCTATCGCCGTTGTGGAGACTATTCGTTCTGGTGAAATCACAAAATAAAATGCACACAAACGTGTCCCTGCTGAACTTAATTAGTTTTGATGAGAGAGAAAAAAACAACTATACAAGTGTGGATTCGAACCCGTAACTTCTGACACGCTTGGTAAATGTTCTACCACTAGACCACTTAACTCGTATAATATTTATGGATCGATCGATTTATTTACTGGTTGAGCAGAGAGGCTGCACAGTTTGACAAGTTTGTACCAGCATTTCTGAAAATGCACTTCCGAATGTGTCTCTGTCCCCAGCACATTTCAAACTAAACTGACGCCCGTGGTAACGCACCGCATTTAACGTTCAGTAACGTTAACGCCGTTGTAACGACGGGAAAAGTAATTAGTTAGATTACCCCGTTACTGAAAAACTAACGTCGTTACCTAACGCCGTTCTTTTAAACGCCGTTATTCCCAACACTGCTCTCGAGCATAACTGGCATGCGGAAAAAAGGCAAATGGGTTAATATGGTGCTTGAGGAGGTCTGAGAGCATGATTGATGGTGAGGGGAAATTAAAAGAGTGGTGTCTTGTCCATTTATTTTATTCAAATGGAGCTCAATTTAACAACACTAGATTTTTTAACTACAATTTGTGATGGCAAAATGTATAGTTTAATCAATTATAAGAATACATAATACAATATATTGCATAATAATAATAATTGTAATAATGTAGTATTAGTAGTATTAAATATTTGAAAAATATGAATACAATCTGATTGTAAAATGGAAAGGGAATTCACAAGGTTTACCTGAAAGATGGCTGGTTTGTCCTGAAAAAGCTGGGCAATGTACTTATAATCAGCATAAGCCCAGAATTCCTTGAAGTGATAGTCAGAAAATGGCCCAACAAGTGATTCACCCTCATTGGCAGTCCAGGACAGAAACTCTTTAACAGTTGCTTCAATGTAGGAGCACTCGGTTTCAAAAAGAGGAGCTGGTGCAAATAAAGTGAAACAAAGTAATTAATGAATAGACTATCAGAGAAAGAGACCAAAGAGATTTTCTAAACGTGTTTATTCATAATGCATGAACTAGAAAAGCCTTTGATAATGTAAAATTATTTTAGGCAAATGAACTGTATTTGGTAAGAGGCAACATAGCCTATATTGAAATGGTTTACAATAAGGTTAATTAGTTAACATTAATGTATTAACTAACATGAACTAACAATGAGCAATACATCTGTTACTGTATTAGTAATAAAAATATAACACATCATATAAAATATAACAATATAACTATTCATTGTTTATTCATGTTAGTTCACTGTACATTAATGTTTACAAATACAACCTTTGATTTTAACAATGAATTAGTAAATGTTAAAATTAACATTAACTAAGATTAATAAACGCTGTAGAAGTATTGTTCATTATTAGTTCATGTTAACTAAGGTAGTTAACTAATGTTAACTAATAACCTTATTGTAAAGTGTAACCAAATATTTTTAGAGCTATAGTGTTGTCACAATCCTGTCTCTGCTTTTCACTTCAGCAAAAAGCTAAATGAACCTTCTTGGATTGTCCATGGATTGTTGCCATTGGTTTGTCAGAAGTGCCAATGGCATTTACACCTGTAATGGCAAAGTTCCCATTGTTGCCAAAATTTTCTAAAGGCACACTATTACCATTTTTTTCAAATCCACAAATTAACCTCGAAATAACCTTTTCTTCAAATAAAGTCTGTTAAACTGCACCTTAGGATAGAGGGCATCTTCTTACAGAAACAAATGTGTTTTATGTTGACACTGTAGTAAACAAGACTGTCTATGTTACTTATAAAGTATTCTTTAAAAAAATTATTATGCCATTTACACCACCTTCAGAAAGTGTTCACATTGCGAACATATATAGTGTGATTTCTCATGACAGTTGTCTACCTCACCAAAGATTGTAAAAAGGGGAGGAATACTCTTGAGAAATTGTAGTTTACTACATGGGTGTTGTCTCTTCGCAAGTAACTAGACAACATTATAGTGTTGCTTGGGATACCTATTCCTGGAAATCTACCTTCATGGATTTAAGTCCAACCCTCTTCAAAAATACCTAGCCGTCATTTAAATGTAGAAAAATGAATGTCCTGATTATGTTTAAAAAATATCTTGTGGACAAATGCAGTTAATTTGCTCTAATGAGCTTGCTGTTTAATGTTTGTGGCTTACCCATATCCTCATTCCTTTTTCCAATACGGAATCGTACCCTCTCTGTAAGGCAAGTTGACAGGTGCTCCACAGTCCAGTGTAATGCTGGCCAGTCTTTGGTCATGTTCAGGAACACAGCTGGTTTCTGCAGAAACTGGACAATCCTCCTCGTCTCTTCTGGGGTGAAAGGTTTCGAAGACATTCTTGAGAAAAACACAAGATGAGGATGATTAAGATAAGTAGATTATGTCTTATACAACGCATATTCAGTAATCTTTCAGATAAATGTAGGGGTTTAACTTTAACCCACTCAGATTATGAACATATATCGCAGTGATTAATTGTGATAAAGAGAATCTAAGTCAAATCATATGAACTGACATGTTCATACTAAAATGTAAAAACACTTAGTCACTGCTTGTGCAGCATCTGTTTAAAATATACATTTTTACATCTACACACATGTAAACTCAACTAAAATCAATTTTCCAGCTAGTAAACAAAACTCACGTGAGACGTACCCCTGTTTTTTCTCACAACACATGGAACACGAAACAACAGCCATTTTGGCTCCAAAGAAGAGCTGAGGTCCCCTTAAGTTGATAAATTATATGATCCAACATGGAGAACAAGACATTCAGTTTCACACGCTACGTCAATTCCGTCTTGACGCAGCGCATGCGCATTGAAGTTTGGAGCGCTGCTGAGAGTGTCATCGGTTGTTTTTGTTTCGTTGGGCAGCTAACAATTGAGCGACTGCCCTAGTTTTTTTTAACGTGTCATGTTATAGACGTTGCTGGATAGCATAAATACATTTTAAAACGTGATACCACGTCTGTTTAATGGGTGCCGTGGAAAGCACCGAGGGGGAAAGGGAACCTTTGCTGGTTCCAGCCCAGCCGGCGACAAACACCACACAGCCTGTGTTCAGCAGGGTGTATGGGAGAAGATGGTTTGTTCTCACCATGTTTTCATTGTTGGCTTTTATGCAAGGACTGGTGTGGAACACCTGGGGCCCGATCCAGATCTCAGCCAAACATGTGTTCGAGTTCTCATCGACAGATATCGCGGTGCTGGTGATGTGGGGTCCAGTGGGTTACATGCCCTGGCTGTTGTTTATTTGGTTGATGGATAAGAAAGGTGAGTTGTTTTGCTTTTTGTCTAGTGCCATGGCAACAATATCTGTAAATACAAACAAATGATGACAGATCAATTTGGCATTATTTAGAAAGATTTATTTATTGTCTGGGATCATTCCCCATAACTAAAGGTGTTTTAGTAAATAACCAGAGCCAATTTCATAATTTAAATATCTAATGTACACATTTATGTTTTAACAAATTTGAGATGTCTGTGCAGATGTTTATATCTCTGTTATGCATGTTTTTCACTACAGAGAGTCTTTCTAACCATTTTATGGGTGACGTATCCAAACTATAATTTGTAATTACCTTAAACCCTTAATCATAATTTTAACTGTCCTCTTTATATATCATTGTGTTCTTTATAGCAACATACATTTCTGACAAATGTGTTCAAGCCAAGTACCCTTTGAATATTTTATACTTACTTCTATTGGTGTGGCCTGGCCAGATGTGTAACTTAAAGCATGTACCATTTTGGAAAAATAAGAAATGTTGCGAATTATTAGGCCTATGTTTTATGCAATGCTTTATGTGGGTTAGCTGACCAGGATGCCACACAGAAGGACTCATAACCTCATTTGAAATGAAGTAATAATCATTAAAAGGTAGTGCATCACATGTTAGGCCACAAAACCAGTTCCCTAACATCATATGACACAAGTCATTATGTAAACCTGGCGTCATTAGATGCAGTTTTTGTATTCATGCTTGCCATGCCAATTTAATGAGTTTCTAAGTTGAGGAAATTACAGACTTAGAAGTCTTGAATGAAATGTGAAACAGACATAAAGAATATATAATAGTAAAATGGAAGTTAATTATGTCCTATCATGTTCTTCATGTTGTTCTTCATATTGTTTGTTGATGTTTAGGGAACCTTCACCTTATCTCAATTCCTTTTTCTGATATTTCATAAATTTCAAATTAGATATTTTGAGGGGAGCCCCTGTTTGCCAAGATATAGGCAAATATTGAACCTAAATTTGTTTCTTTTATTTGTTTAAATTTAAATGATGGATTCTACAGCAAAAATCACCCAATTTCATGGATTCACGGAATCATGGATTCTCACCCAAAAATGAAAATTATAGTGATGCACCAAAATAGTTTCTTCCCGAAACCAGTTTTCATTTAACCAAAAACTGAAACCGCTAAATACATTTGGTCATTGGGTATTTCAAATCAGTATGCTGTTCAGTGCATTGTTCATAGGTGATAAATCAGTCATAGTAAAGTAAAGCCATTTTTGATATTTCAAATGAACACATTTTACACATTGCTGCTACTTGAGCTAGCATCATTGTTGGTCAAAGTGAAGTGCGTCTACACTGCTAACAACGTGTGCCTTTTGTAACTTGTTCATTTTGTGTGCACAAAATAGACGCTTACACAGTCAAAACACATCATAGAAGAAGAGCAAATCATTTCGGTCAATGATTTCAGCCCTCCAAAGATCAAGAAACCTCTAAGAACAAGAATTTACAACCATGTGTTCTGAATAATAACACAAATGGTTTTAGAACGTCTGCAGAGAAGAAGACAACAGCTTTGATTTCAATCTTTTCCTCACACAAAGTTATCGCATGACTTCAAATCTTATAAAAGGTGCATTCACACCATGTCGTAATTACCGCAATTACGTGATTTTAACTTGTAAAAAGCGATCATCTCCTCGTATAGCTCGTATTTACAGCTCGTAAGATTGGAATTGTCTGAGAGCTGTGACTGCTGTACCAGATTCATTTAAGCGTTGATAGTGGTGTCATAGAAACGTCTGGGTTACGTGTAACCCTTGTTCCCTGAGGAGGGAACGGAGACGTTACGTCGGATGGGGACGAATGGGGTTTCGCTTAGAACACCTATCGACTTCGAGTATACAAAACGAGCCAATGGCAAAGAAATGCCATGGGTCTGCGTAATTTGCATGACGTAACTCCGCCCCACCTAGTGGGTATAAAAGAAGCATTCGTCGTCATCTGACGTAACTCAGAGTGACTACGAAAGGGAACAGATAATTCAGAGTACGTTAACAGTTCTGAATATAAGGTCACATGTTGTCATTTTGAGACAGCGTTAATTTGACATGGTGTGAATGCAGCAATAGACAACATTTATGGTGTTTATTACATGGACATATCCTTATATGGTAATGGTTGCATAAAGATTATGTTTCACATAAAAAAATAACAGTATTCTGGCTTCAAAGGAAATGAGGAGGAGTAAATAATGTTGAGTAAACTGTCCCTTTAAGATAAGAATCAGTGTGTGAGGAATCTGTTTTTGAGCCTTGAAAATGACTTTTTCGAGCCTTCCTCAAATAACACTCACATGGTTTGCATTTGGAAAAGAGCGTTTGGTGAAACAGGACAGAAAGCTTGTGTTTTCCCCACTGCCTTTCACTTTATCTTACCTGGAAATAAGGTGCATTTTCAGATATCTCAAAGACTTGACAATAAGACTTGTCAAACAAATGTCTTAGCTCTCAGTTTTCCCGTGTTTACACCTCATTCATTAGCTATACACCTAGTTGACGTTTCAGTTCTGTTTATTAACACATTAACATACTTTATTTGGTATTTTTGATAAGACAGAGCATGTTCTTTTGTAAATGTATGATGGAAAATGCTTCCAACCACATTTTCACTCTTTATCTTGAATGGGAGCATTTCACCTTCCGTTTTGTACTCAACATGAAAGCACAGCCACAGGCTGTGAAAGCCATGTCTGCCAAAAACCACAGTTCGCAGTTTCTATATTAAACTCAAAAACATTTGTAAATTTCATGAATCCAGGAAAATGCATTTCATTATTTATCCTGGACAAACAAACATTTGTTTTGTCACCAATAAATCATATTTAATTATTTTTGATGGTTAAAAAAAAAAAAAAAACATTAAAAATTCTTGTCTTCTCTGATTTTCTAATCCTAATATCTTCAAGGTAACTAAGCCTGCATAATTTGCCATTATCTCGGAGATGGATCTACATCAACAATTAATCTCAT
Organism: Meda fulgida; assembly: GCA_030578275.1. Classification (NCBI taxonomy): domain Eukaryota; kingdom Metazoa; phylum Chordata; class Actinopteri; order Cypriniformes; family Leuciscidae; genus Meda; species Meda fulgida. Next base: position 10,022,106 of record CM060624.1, on the reverse strand, counting down.
CAGTTAATTAAAGCTTACAAGATATTATATCTGTTTGATATGTCTTCTTTCTTTCTTTCTCTGTCTTGTGCCAAAGGTTTGCGAGCATCTCTGCTGCTGTCAGCTTTTTTTATGGTGTTGGGCGCAGCGCTTCGAAGTGTGCCCCTCAAAGACTTGCACTACAGACGCTGGTAAGACTCACACAATATGTACACAATAAGTTACACTATAAAAAGCATCTTTTATTCAACAAAAAACTCTGCTTAACCAAACCTCATTTCACCATATGTTGGTTCCTCATCATCACTTGCATAATTAATCAATTCCTCATTTCCCAATGAGATCATTCATGAGAAGATCAGAGATTACTTTCCAAACAATCAATTCACATGTTTCATTTACTTGACCTCGTAATTTTTAATCAGAATCTCTTAACCTGATCTTCTGGTGAAATGGCACACTTCTCTCTGGTTCGTATGCCAGACTTGGGTCGATGGAAGCAATTCCCGCCCTATATTTCACTTGGATGTATATCACAATATGGGAGAAGTGATCTGTCGCAATTTTCGTTACATCGAGACTTTGAAGGACCTTTAGAAGATGTTGATGCTGTAGTATTTTTTGATGCTGTAGTGGACAATGTCCTGTCTTTCTAAAGTTTTCTTTAGGTTGGTGGCACATTTTATTGGTCATTTGTACTTGTGTATTTTACTGTTTGAGGTCTAAATTTGCACATCCAAAGAAATAGCGTTGACAGCCTGTGTTTTATGCCTTGAATACCAATATTGTTTTGTATGATTATGGCTTTTGTGATCTAGCTGTATTTGTGTGGTTAGATGTAGTTTTCAACCGATTGTTCAATTCATCAGTTCAATACTGCTATCTAGAGAGCAGGGTGGCCAATATATAAATACAATTTGTTGATAATAAATGTATTTTTCACAATATGTATGCCGACTTGAAATGCGCCGCCACACATAAGTGAAAGTGTGTTATCCATTGGCAAAAGTGCAGCGTACCACTTTAAAGATGTGACCTTTTCATTTGTTTAAATACATAGTGGTGGCATAACAGGACGACTGTGCTCTGTTTGCTTTAGATTAGGATTCTTTTACCTGTAAAATTGAATGCTCCTGTCCTCTACTGTGCTTTGTGTCCTCTTTCCATTTTCTCTTGCTCCTTATCTCTTTAAGCTTTTTCATTCACACATGGCTAACATCAGCACATAAAGAAATAACTATAGCAAACTTCTCATTGCACTTGCGAGAAAAGGAAACAAACCTTTTTTATTATTATTAGCTTTGAAAAAGAGCTAACTACACTCCAATGGACATTTAAGCAAGGTTATTTAAATCACGTTGGGTGCATGTAACTGTTAGAATGGCTTTTTTTTTTTTTACTGACAATATAAAACTACATTATAAGACATCAATGAGCATAAATCTTTTTTTTTTTTATTGAGGAATATAGAATATTATTCATTCATTGAATTTAGAGAAGTTGGGTCTGGTTGTGTACTGCTGAAAATACACTATAATGCAGATTGACACTCTTATCTGTATCTGATTTATGTTATTTCCCATTTCTATTAAAGCATCGGATAAACATGTATAGTTAAAAGGGGCTAATTTCCATACAATACATTCTTTTTCAACTTAACATTATGATAATTCTTATTTTTTATGTTTGCTGATTACTTGAATGAAATAAGGCTATGTAGCTTAGTTTCGCAGCTCCTACAAAACTGGAACAGACAGTGACACATTGACCTTCTCAGTTATATAATCTGATATTGTGCATTTGCTTGATATAACAGGAAAAGCGGTTTTAGGACGGTTACATGAGAGAGAGAAAGCTGAGGTTATGTTGATTGTTTTATATATTTATATATTGTATCACAAGCACATTTAAACACAAAGATACATCGCAAGCAGCTAGCCTAATGCCTGAAGTGACTGTTAATGTAATGGCTGATTTCAACACGGTGGCACTAAATGTGTCGAGTCTATTGATTCATACAAAGTGACTTGACTCTGTCGTGTGTTATATATTTCAGGTGGCCAGTACAGCTAATGATGTATTGTTTAAATACAATTAGTTAACACCATCAGCAAACATTAAGTAGACTGTCTTCTCTCTGTGTAAGAATAATGAGTAAATCTTACATGTAGGCTTTATTAAAATTAGCAGTTGGTAGAACTGTAAAAGTACTTTTTTATTTTTTTTTATCCTGCCTTTTTACATTCACTTTAGACACAACTGATATCTGATATCTGTGTACATTAATCCCTGGCCAAAATAAAATGAAATGTTCTGTTGGTTGTTTTATTTATAAAATTCATGGGACAGAGGTTAAAAACTAGAGGTTTCTATGCTCCTGCTTCTGTTTCCACTTCAATAAAAAAGCTGTGAGTTTTAGTGCGAGCTCATGTGGGCATGTCTGCTCCAAAATACAACATTAAAAAGCTATCTTTGTGGGCAAACGTGTTGCCCTGGCCTTGTGGTGGCTTGGAATTCCAAGGGAAATTGGATACGTGTTTAGACGTAGGTCAGATGTCCTGATGTCGGTTATGTATCTGATTTAAAACAACATTTGAAATTGGTGCAACAAATTCCGTTCAGTGTAAACACAGCCTAGACCTCATAACTTGCACACTGCTTCATTTGAGAGTTAAACACTGCCTGAGTCATTAGATACATGTATTTCAACTATAAAAATTGGGATTATGGAGTGCTACTGAAAGCCTCTGGTTAAGCTCAGGTCACAGACACTTAAAAGGTGTTAGGTAGAAGGAGGCCATACACCTGCATCATGGTGTGGTGACTTCTGCTGTGAATGGAGCTACCACTAGGTGTCAGCACTTGCATTAATAAACCGTAAAAAGGTCCTCACTAAAATGTAGCCTAACCATCTTGCATATCAAGTGATCTAGCATGTGACTGATGGTAATCATTGATATGCCCCACTACAAAGAGTCGTTCTGATCTGAATGTGTTGTTTTGTTTTAGAGTTCATGGTTTAAGGGTAAATTGGACAACATCAGATATCAGTTAGCTCAGTTTAGTCGGCTTTATCATTTTGTTTAAATAAACCCAAATTCACCAAAAAATGAAAATAATGTCTTTGTTTATTATTATTATTGTATTGTATATTTTTTCTTTAACACAAAGCTCCTTTGAATACAGTAGTTCATAATGAGTACTAATGTCAGTTAATAAAGTCAATAAAGTTATCTCATGACTTCAGAAGCCATGTGTCACATGGACCAGTTTTATGCTGCTTTTATGTTTTTGTTTTTTTGTCCTTGATACTTTGCTTGATTGATGTGATAACAATATGAACAGTGGTTGTATGCCAAAGACCAGTCTACAAATTCTTCTAAGTATATCTCTGTGTGTTCTATGGAGCAGCATGTGTTTGGAACGACAAGAAGAATAGTAAACAATGACATTTAATCAGTTTCTTTAATCAGGCCCATTCATGGATTTCTCAGATTTTTCAGTTACTTTTATTAACCTAAATCTTTATTTACAATCTTTGGTTTGGTCTCGGAATGACTCTGTGCTGAGATTCAATCATGATAGAAAAAAGCAGCAATAAAACATTTTGTTTGATTTTGTTTGATTACAAATGCCAATTGTTGTTCTCAATTGTGAGTGACTTGGTTTGAGCCACAATGTTCTTTGCAAGCCAAACTGAATTGAAGTTTCAGGCAGTCTTTTTATTGAATACTTTTTCTTTTTCCCTCTGTAGACTAGATGATTATATCATGTCTTTATTGGCTGTGATTTTAAATCTGGCAGTATGGTTTAAATTCTCCCTAGTCCCTCTTTTATTCTGGATTTGACCTTTAGTTTAGATTAGTTTGACTTGAAATTTGGTCCGTACCATTATTGGTTTTGTCAGTGTAAAGCACCCCATTAATAAAACATGTTACTCAGTCACTTTCATGGAGGTTATAAAATTTGCATTCGAATCTGTTAGCCCAGAAGTTTTGAAAGAAAGCAGAGAATCCTCCCTTATATTGTTCGTGCCAGATCAGAATCATCTAAGGCTAAATTACCACTCCTCTGCTGCCCTTACATTTCTCTGTGCATGAGATTCATTTCACCCATTTGATCTCTTTAATTCTAAATCAAGGTTTAGCGGATTGTCGCCTGAAGAAATATAGCATAGGACACTGATTCTCAGCAAGTTTTGCTGCAGGACATCATGCGGCGACCCAACATGATATTAAAATTGTTAATCATACAAATGTCAACACAACTGGCCTTAAATCAAACAGTAAAATATATTAATATTACCATGAACTCCTAAGAACAATATGATAAATTGATGTGTCATGACATTTGAATAGAAAAACAGAACATTTTGATTAGTAATAGTATCTTTGCATTTTTTACAGTCACTCATTGATGTGGTCAGTTCAAGATGAATACTACTTTTTCCAGTAACTATTAGTGTAACTATTTACTAATAAGATTTCAGTTATAATATTACAGTTACCATCAATAAGATAGCTTGTTACAACATTATTTTAGTTGCCTCAACCGCTTCTGATATGAAATCCAACAATCCAGTCATTCCTAGATTTATACTTTGACGTCACCATTGCAGCAAGCTAGCTTGGAATATGGAAAAGCTTAGATTCAGCGGCTGGAAATATTGACATTACTTAGTTTGGATGACAAGAACACCATTGTCAGATGCAAGTTGTGGCATTTCATGGCTTGCCCATCCACATCCCTTTGATCCTGGTATACATTCCCACCTATTGTCAAAAAGCTTTCTCGAAAACAAAACAAGTTTCTTACGACCTTATGTGAATTATTTTGACTACATCATGAGATATTATCATATATGGGTAACAGGTGAGTTATAGCTACAATTAGCATCAAGCTAAACATGACAATTGATGAGATAAATACTATGCTACTCAACTGTAAACCACCATTGATTGTTTGTAATAATCTTCCTCTGAGTCATAACAGCGATCAGGGAAGTGAGAATACAGGGCGACAGCACTGAAAGCAAATATTCTCAGCAGATTGCATAATTCAGTGGAAAATGAATAGAAATGATGATTTGTTCTAAAGCAATATGAGCTAAATTATTTAAATATACCCTGCTAACATTCACAAAGAGGCGCACATCCGAAATCTGAATTTTGAGGGAAACTTTTGAGGAGAGGTTTCACTTGAATTGAGGTGACCTTGAATTGTCGCTACCAAGTGACCGTTCTGTTTGCACCAAAATCCTTTAGAACTTGATTAGATGCATAGCCCCACAATGATTTTTCTCTCCTCTACAGGCTGATAAGCTTTAGACTGGAATTCGGTGGCCTTGATGTAGTAGGCAATATCTGTGCTCATTCTTAGTACCAGAATCCTCATTGTTTCCAACTGTAATTTACAAACATAATGTCATAATAATGATCGGCTCAAGGTGTAGGATTTAGAATAATCTACGATCCAATTATGAGCTACGTGAGAGGTCTCACAATAATTGCAATCAATGCAAATGTAGACCACTTCTTATTCAGGAAAAAAATCTCAGTGCACTTGTCCATTTCATTACAGAGAAGAACACAGGCTTTAGCATGAATATAGTGTCACAGGAGCTAATGTCAGTCAAGAAACATGCTATAGGAATGCATAAACATCTTTCTGCAGAATCAGATGTCAACATGCTTGAACAAAAGAGGGAAAAATAGTCGAGGGAGCTTTCACATAATATTTGATTGGGGATTGAGGAGAGCATTGCATGATAAATGACCTAGTTTAAACCAAGATCTTTTGTGGTCTGTAAGGTTCAAGAGCCTATAAAGGGCTGTTTAAATGTTGTGTATGATGTGTACTGGCCAAACCTCACCTATTGTGAGCTGGTTTTAAAGTATACTATCAATTCTCCACTTAGTACATCTTCAGAGTTTTTTTTTTACCGTCCCTTAGACACTCTTTCACAAGCAACGGTGCAGAACTTAACATCTTCATGAACACAAGAATAGACCTTTAAATATTTTGTTCAGTTTGACAATTGCTAGGAAGAAACTAGAAAAAAACTTGACACAAGAAACCTCTTGATCTTTATGACCGTGATTACCATGAAGGTAAAAGAACATTTCAGTCTGGTTTTGTGTGCGTCTGGGCTGTAGAAAAGGGAAAAGTGTTTTAGTCACTCTCCATCTTTGCCAATGCTGAAGATCTATTCTGGGGACAAGCACTGCAGTGTTTACTCAGGCAGTCAGGCTATCACAAGTCACCCCACTGGGACTCAGTCATTCTGTCTCACAGATAAAGCTCTTTTGTTTCCCTTGCTATCAAACCTAAACTCTGATAGACATGGAGGAGTGCAGCAATTTGTGTTTAGAAACCAACTAAACGCAGGTGATTGTATTTGTAACCGTTTTTTTTTATGTAAATAGTTAATAGTTACATGTTTTCTCAGACATTTGTCTGACTTGCATTGATTTGAGCAAGGAAACTAGCTATATAGAAATAAAAATATCATGGGCCAGTAAACAACCGCCCAGAAAACCATAGCTACTGCATAGAAACAGCCTAAAAACTCTTAGAACACTTAATCAACACATAGCAATGCCCTGGAAATCCAGCCTTGTGCTGTGGCAATGAAGAGAATCTGTGCCACGAGTCACATTTACTTTCACTTTCACGTTTGCGCAAATGGGTGGAGTATGTCTGTCAATCAACGTTAATCACGGAAGGAAATTGAATATAAGGAAGTGTGTCGTACCTGGGAAAGGGCGTCACCCGTTTGTGCATTGAGAAGTTTGTAGTGAAATCGTGATGGATTGTTGGGGAGAGACGGCTGCTTGTCGATCTGTTGTTTCCTGTGGTTGAAGTCTAGTGTGTCGCGAAAGTCGTTGCATTCCCAGACAAACTATTATGGAGCTGTTTTAAAGACAAGCCAAAGTTATTAGTATTATTAGGAATAAATATCCTTTGTTAAATGATTTTTCTTTTTGATTATTACTATAATTTTGTTGTGTAACAGGCGGTTATTTTTTGGCTATCCTGGGTTTATTTAAATTTTGACAGGTTTTATTCTGTCTGGTGCCCAAACTTTTCTTTAAAGGTCCAGTGTGTAATATTTCTGTGGATCTATTGACAGAAATGCATTATAAGATCCATAACTATGTGTTTAGTGGTGTATAAAGACCTTATTTAATGAACCGTTAAGTTTGTATTACCTTAGAATGAGTCATTTATATCTACATAGGCGCGGGAATCCCCTTTCTATGAAGGTTGCCATATTGTGACGTCATGTTTCTACCGTAGCCGACAGCGAACACACAGCGCTACAGAGCGCGTTTCGTCACTACCTTGAAAGAGAAGCCGCAGAAAGCTAGAAGCCAGATAGACACCGTGAGTAGTGACTTTCCCTTGTCAGTGGTGTAAAATATGTAGTTGGATTGTTTCATGTAACTAAGTTATTCTCCCTCGCTGTGTTATAGCTTTGCTATGTGGGGATAAATGTGCTGGTTGCGTTCGTGAGACAGCCGAGTACTCTTTTCATTGACCGTAAAACAGTATGTTACAGGAATCACAAACTTGTCGATCGCGACAAGTCGGTCTTGGAAGCATTTTATGTCATTCGCGAAGAGTTTTCATAATCAGAGAAAAAAAGCCTATTGTATAGTAAATGGTGTCTAAGGGATGTGGAGGCGTGCGCGCTGTTACAATCATGTCATTTTTGCCGCGCACCTTTGGGCTCATGCGGATGCATCGAGTTTAAACAAGGCTTTACGCTTTAACCAGCTCAGCCACAGTAAGCTCATATTAGCCAGGTAAACTTTTACTACCCTGTTAGAAAAAAATATAGTTGCATAGTTTCATGTGGTTCTTCTCCCTCGCTGTATTATGGGTTTGCAATGTGGGGAGAAATGTGCTGGTTACGTTTGTGAGACAATCAGCTGATTACTATTATTATATTATATATTAAGACCCTCACCTGACTATGGCTTTGTAAACTTTATCCATGATGTGGTTTATAATGGACTGTGGTACAGAAACAGTGACAATGTTACACACTCTCGGCTTACTCTGGCTATTCTCTGCTGTCTCAGTCGACTATATGTTTGTCCCATTTTAGCCACCGTAGCTTCTTCGAAAGGGAGGGGTGAGCAGTGGGCAGAGCCATTAGTGCAACTCGCAACCGAACCGCTAGATGTCGCTAAAAATCACACACTGCACCTTTAAAGTCATTTATTTGTATTAGGGCGGCTACCACCGTTACAGAGTGGCGCCCGAACAGTGACCATAGACCCTTGAACACTTGAATATGAAACCTCAGATTTGAACACTTGAAACTAGTGAAATGGAACTTTGGACATTTGATTCTGAACGTTTTGCTTGTGAACTGTTGAACAATTGAAAAAAAAAAACTGAAGTCTTTTTTTTTTGTAAACTGTGTGAATGCTAATTGAATAGAGTGTTATCTCTAAGGTGTCACAGTAATTGAGATAATTGAATGTGACCTATTTTGAATGCTTATTGTTTCTAACGTAGAGGGGTTTTTTTGTATGTGAAAATATTGATTGAATATTTTTGAAAAAGTTGGTATTTTGTTGTGATATAAAAATGTGTGGGGGACAAACAAACTGACACACATCTCACTTACTGATATATATATATATATATATATTTTTTTTTTTTTTTCACACCCACCATTCTTACACTCAAAAACTCATGGCAAATACCCCTCCTTCCCAATCTACTTTCGTGGAAATTGAGCCTCCACCAGACCTCTCAACTCCAGTATGGCCGCCTGCACTGCGACCTCGGATGCCTCTGGTACCACCTCCATGTGCTCCTGTCTTCTACCATACCCCCATTCCACTCAGCCCTGTTCATCCTGGAACCCATGTGCACAAGTCTTTTCCTGTTCTGGCTGGCAGCACTCCAGTTCAAACCCTTACCTGGGCACCACAAGTTGAGAACATGCAACTTTGTACTTCATCTGAAGGTGGAACTCCTTCGTCAATTGCACAACATGACCTGCCCAGCATTTTACCAACTCCTGGAAGGGAAATACAACAAGTCACTGCTCGGGTTCAAGGGAACTGGGATACCTTGTTTGATTTAATGACAAGACAAGAAAAAAGAGTGAATGAACTTTTCCAGGAGGTGAAAGAAACTTCTTCTCACCACAAGAGTCAGATTGCTGATCTCACTGCTAAAGTGAAGGATAATAAAAGTCAAGTTTTCACTCTGTTTACTACCACCAAGCAACAAGAGGAGTCTGAAGCAGACAAGCTGACTAAATCAATGAAGTTAATGATCACCGGAGAACTCCAAAAGGTTGAATCTACCTTGGTGTCTGAACTGCGTTTCATGGTTGATCAGCTCCAGTCAGAGGTTCAGCAGGACATCAAAGCTGTTCAAAAAGTATTCCAAACAAGTCATGATAAGATAAATTCACAACTCCAACAATGTGTTACACAAACTGATCAATGTCTCACCAGTTTCAAAGAATTGAAAAGTGAAGTGGAGAAAGGATTTCAAAGTGTCAAAGAAAGTGCGGATCAACAAAAGTTAAGTGTATTGACACCACCAGATCACAGAACCACCACTTCATCTCTGCCATCTGATTCTGCTCCAGTGACTCCAACTTCTTCAACCCCTCTTTTGACATCTGTGGTTAAAAGTGACCATATAAAATTAACTTTCCGCTTATTTGGAAGGCCTTCAGACGATGCAGACCCCCTACTGTACTTAACCAAATATCAGGATTTTATGGCACTACATCCCCTGACAGAGGCAGACATCCTGGCTACCTTCCGTACTGTCCTATACGGAACAGCACGTGACTGGTGGGAAGTCAGACGGTCCACCATAACACTTGGAATGAGTTTGAGGCTGCATTTTTATCTGCTTTCCTTTCTGAGGATTATGAGGACGAACTAGCTGAACGTGTCCATACTAGAATTTTCAAGAGACACAGAATCTACAGGGCACATGCGACCAAAATTTGTAAGGGTGCGACTAAAATATTTCCTAGGTCGCACCGGTGCACATAACGTCCTCACATCGGCTCCCTCTCCACAAACGTAGCGATTGTTCTCCTTTGTCGCAACTCACACTCATGGTTGGGTCATATCGTGGTCTAAACCAATCAGAGACAGAGATGGGGTGGGTCTTTGCCTCTGAATGGCTGTGGTCCAGATATTCCTGTAGGCCTACACTGCTCCGTGCTGTGTGATTGAAATTGCGACCTGAGCACCCGTTTACACTGTCAGTGAAATGTGACCCAATTCCGATTTTTTGCTCATATGTCACAGATCGGATGTGTTCTATATACTGTCTAGCCTAAACAGGAAAAAACACATGTATTTGGATATTTCGAGATCGGTTTCAGGCCTCGTTCATATGTGGAAATAAATCAGATATGTGCCAATGCGCCATGTAAACCGGCAGATCGGATTTTCTGAGGCATTAGGCAACGTCTCCGTGGTTTAATGACGAGAGCAACCCCGACGCACATCTGCAAAGGGACGGATGACGAAACGTTGTGTGGTCGTAGGAGAGGAATGTGGACAAACGTTGACACAACATATAAAAGGTTGGCTTGCTAATCCTAAAATTACGGACCCACTGCTCGTCATTAATCTCATGAAAGTGCGTCTATAGCACACATTTTATTTATCATGCCATTTAAGCCAAAAATATTGCGTGCATATGATACGCACTTTATGGCGTGCAATACACACGTTTACAGTGCGTATCATATGCACGCAAAAACTATTTTGGCGTATAGATGGCACGAGAAATGAAATTCGTGCTACGGGGGGTGAGATTGTGAAGATGATACTCAAGAATATCAAGCCATACCTTCCCAGCCAATTGCGTAGCCGGGTGAATACTGTGGAAGAGCTGGTAAAATTAGGACATCAACTGGAAAAAGATTATGAACAACAGATTCGTTATGATTGTGGTCGAATGGGCCCTAAACATCTATCCACATCACAAAGAACCTCCTCAAACCAACCTGCTGAGAAAATCCCAGTTCAGTGTTGGAGATGTAGAGGACAGCATCCACCAGGCAAATGTCCACACTATACCTCTCCACCGTCACCTCAGACATCTGGTCCTCAGTATTCCACCAGCGGCAAACATCCTTATCACCCCAAGTCAAGTGGTCACCCTTCCAACAACTCTGTTGCTGCAACTAGGATGCATAAACCACAAGCAGCAAGTAAAAAAACCTCATCCTCAACTACAAGCTCTAATGAACAAGTAGCGGTACCTCAACAATTAGTTGTTCCCCTTTTATTGATGCCTGGTCAGGTAAGGCCATTGTGGACACTGGTGCAAGCTACACACTCATCAATGCGAATCTCATGAGGCAGCTTACCTCACCAGACCAGCTCCAACCGTGGTCTCGTGGTCCTCTTTATCTGGCAAATGGAAAAGCAGAGACTCCATTAGGATGGCTGAACACCACAATTCATTTACACGACCAAGCAATTACCTTACCTACCGCTGTACATTCATCCCAAGCCCTAGCTTATGCTGTAGTCTTGGGGTTGGACTTTATTTTCTTCAGTGGCCTGCAACTCAATGTCATTGATCAGAGATACTCCTTCAAGCTTGATCCTTCAAAAGAGCACCCCTTTCAACCAGGAAATCCAAGTGTGCCAAATGTAAGTCCCCAAAAAGAGAGACATCAACTTAAGAAAACCACACAAAACCTTTCCTTGTTAACTTCTTTTCCCCCTCTAGTATCACCATTGCAAGCTCAACACTTTGACAGTATTGATGAAAAGACATTGATAAAAAAAGCTGTGGACGTTGCTCATTTACCCTTGGAAGGTAAGCTACAGTTACTCCAAATCCTGGAAGGCCGCCCTCAGGTATGCATTCTCAGTACTGGACGTACTGAGGTTCTCCAACACCGCATCTATGCCACCAGCCAAGTACCCATCAAACAATGATCATACCCTTTGTCTCCCATTAAGCAACTTGCACTGGATGAGCAACTTGACGAAATGTTGAGGCAAGGAATAGTTGAACCCTCCCACTCTGGTTGGGCATCACCGGTGGTCTTAGTACCTAAAAAAGACGGCAAATTGAGATTCTGTGTGGATTACAGAAAAGTCAATTCTGTGACAGATGGTGATGCTTACCCTCTTCCAAATATCACAGAAATTCTGGAATCACTCTCTGGGGCAGCCATTTTTCTACTATTGATCTCAACAGTGGATATTGGCAGGTGACTATGGACCCTGACAGCAAAACCAAGACAGCCTCCATCACTCCTGCAGTTCTTTTCCAATTTAATATTATGCCGTTTGGGCTCAAAAATGCTCCAGCAACTTTTCAGAGGCTCAAGGAGACTGTTCTGGGAGAACTAAGGAGAAAAATATGTTTTGTGTACATCGAGGACATCATTGTGTACTCGCCTTCCATAACCCAGCATTTCCATGACCTCCAGACTGTCCTCCATAGACTAGAAACTGCTGGTCTCACCATTAACTTGAAGAAAAGTCAATTCTGTCTTCAAGAAATCACCTTCCTAGGACAAGTTGTTGGTGTCAAAGGCATTTCAGCAGACCCATGTAAGACTCAAGCCATTCATGCCTACCCTGTGCCTTCGAACTTGAAGGAAGTTCAGCGTTTCCTCGGTTTAGCAGGGTGGTATCACCGGTTTGTTCCAAACTTTTCTATGATTACAAGATGCACTGAAAAAGAAGGGACATAGTTATAAATGGACAATCCAGTGTCAACAAGCTTTTGACCAACTAAAGACTTGCCTCACCTCACCGCCAATTCTTGGCCATCCCGATCTTCAGCATCCATTCATTGTGTACACTGATGCCAGTGACACCACTCTGGGTGCCATATTAGCACAACGGAGGGATGCTGGCAGAGAGGAGGTTAACGCCTATGCAAGCCAAACCTTAACTGGGGCCGAACTCAATTATTCTGCAACGGAGTTGCAGTCCTCTGGGTCCTGGAAAAGTGGCAACATTACTTGGAGCACAAGCTTTTCACAGTTGTCACCGACCATTCTGCGCTGCAATGGGTCATGAGCTCCACTTAAACCACCAGCCGCCTCATCCGTTGGGTTCTGCGATTGCAGAAATTTGATTTTGTTATTGAGTACAGAAAAGGGAAGCTAAATGTAGCTCCAGATGCTTTATCCAGGTCCTCTGTTACATCAAGATGTAACTTGTACACCAGCAGCAAAGATCCAGCACTGCCTGTGTCAGATGTTGTCCTATGGGAAGAACAGCATAAAGACCCTGAAGTTTCAAAGTTATTGCAAGCAGTTGCAGATAATTGTCTGATTGACCAGTATGAAATTATTGAGGACAAATTGTATCATAAAACATACCTGTCAAATAACCAAATGCATTACAGAATCTACATTCCCAGCAGTCTCAGATCCACCCTTCTCCAGCACTATCACTCCACTCCCATGAGTGGCCATGGCGGAATCTACAAGACCTATAAGCAACTTCAGGAAGTAGCATTTTGGCCTGGCATGTGGTCAGCTGTTAAACATGTGAGAACCTGTGTGAAGTGTCAGACTCTGAAAAGTGATAACCGAAAACCTGCTGGAAAGCTACAGCAAATCACTACCAGCCGCCCAAACCAAATGCTGGGAGTCGACATCATGGGTCCGTTGCCACGTAGCACCCACCAAAATGAATACCTGTTGGTCTTTGTTGATGGGTTGAGCTGTTCCCCATTCGTAGTGCCACAGCCCAGAATATTGCATCCATCTTCAGAAAAGACATCCTGACACGGTGGGGTGTAACAGACTTCATTCTCTGAGACAGAGGTGCTCAGTTTGCTTCATCTGTTTTCAGAGAGTTATGTGAGAACTGGAGTGTTACTCCCAAGTTAACTACAGCTTATCACCCACAAACCAACATGGCAGACAGACTGAATTGAACTCTCTAGAGCACGATGGCAGCCTATGTGGACGATAACTATCAGAAATGGAACCAATTCTTACCAGAATTCAGATACGCCCTTAACTCAGCCGTTCAAGAGACCACTGGACTAACCCCAGTAGAACTCCAGCTTGGTAGGAAACTCCAAAGCCCAATGGACAAAATACTCTGTGGGCCTAATCTAACTCCAGACGCTGCCTCCTATGATGTAGTTCATCATCTTCATCATCTGTAAACTCAAGCCAAAGAAAACAGCAAGAAAGCCAAAATGAGACAACTGAGAAACTATAATAAAAATAGAAGAGAAGTAATATTCAAAAGCAAGGACCGAGTATGGTTGCGCAACTTTCCAGTCTAATGCACAGCGTAAATTTAGTGCAAAACTAGCACAAAAATGGAAAGGTCCTTACTGTATTCTCCAGCAGCTGGGTCCTTTGAACTACCAAGTAGCCCTTGAAGACACAGGAGATGTACGCACAGCTCACGTTTGCAATTTTGAAAATGTGTTATCCAACGGCTGCGGAAATTGAATTACAGGAAAAAGCGAAACTCCTGGATCTATTCCAAGAAGCCTCAGATGACGAAGATTTTCTAGGATTTTAATTGTTGGTTTCTCTCTCTTTTAAACATCCATGGGTTGTTTTCTTCTAGGGGGGAGAGTGTGGCAATGAAGAGAATCTGTACCACAAGTCACATTTACTTTCACTTTCACGTTAATGGGTGGAGTATGTCAATCAACGCTAATCACGGAAGGAAATTGAATATAAGGAAGTGTGTCGTACCTGGGAAAGGGCGTCACCCGTTTGTGCATTGAGAAGTTTGTAGTGAAATCGAGATGGATTGTTGGGGAGAGACGGCCGCTTGGCAATCTGTTGTTTCCTGTGGTTGAAGTCTGGTGCGTCGCGAAAGTCGTTGCATTACATTCCCAGACAAACTATTATGGAGCTGTTTTAAAGACAAGCCAAAGCTGCTTTATCCGCCTATCCTAGTGTCGAAGAGGACACTCGATACTCACTAAAACTGTTTCTTGCCTGCAAATGTGGTCAGTACCTCTGCGCCGCCATACACACATTACTACACACGCACACACCCACTCGCATTTCACTTTTGCACATTCAGTGTGCTTAGTTTGTTTTTCATAAATTGTTGTTGCCTGTTGCCAAACTTTTCATTTCAAGTCATTTATTTGTATTAGGGCGGCTAGAGTTGTTCTGATTCCGATACTTGTATCGGAAATGCCGCCGATACCAATAAAAATGCTGGCATCGGTATCGGCGAGTACTTCTACCCATGCACCGATCCGATACCATTTTCTTAAACAATATCTAGTTATGCACGCTAGCTTTGCATAACGCTGCAAATCGGAGATCAATTTTTCTTCGCTGCTCTAAACAGTGGTTGGTTGTGGCGACACAGGAAGTTGTGCTGTTGCCACAAGCAACCACTGTTTAGAGCAGCGAAGAAGAAAACGCGCTATCAGTGTGTCCGCTGTTTAGCAGTATTTCAGACTGGACCAACCAGACAATAAAACGGCGACATGTCCCGTATGCCATACTGCAATTTCGAGGGGTGGAACAAGATTAGCTACTTCAACACGAGTAACTTAAAGCATTTGAAGACGCGTTACCCCGCAGAACGCGATTACACAAAGGCAAGGGCAGAAAAGAATGAGCCGCACCAGAATCAACAATTTCTAAAAGCTTCATTCAAACAAAGAGAAATGTTTTCAAAAGACAGCCAACGAGCGATAAATACAACCGACTACATGTATTGAGTTTATTTTTCTGGATGACCAGCCGCGGTCAAAACTGAAATGCCGTTTATTTAACAAAATTGTTTATGGACTTTAAATTATAAAGAGATTATTTTCTTATATTATTCATATATCATTTTTTAGATTCCAAGATTTATTTGTTGCACTTTTTTATGCAGTTATATTGTAAAACTAAAATACTTTTTTCAGTTTACAGTATTAGATGTGTGGTTGCATTTTAAGTTCTTTTTCACTTAAGAAAGATAATAATATATTGCTGTGAAATGTATGTCAGATAATAAAAATACTCTAGTTCACTCTATGTATTTGTTCATGTTTAATTAAGGGATAAGTCTAAAACACACCATAAAATAATTATATCAATTCATACAGTGCTAGTATGAATTGCAGCTGTATAGATACTGTACACATCCAAGTATCGGATCAGTACTCGGTATCGGCCGATACCCTGAGTCCAGGTATCGGAATCGGTATCGGGAAGGGAAAAAGGGTATCGGAACATCTCTAAGGGCAGCTACCTCCTTTACAGTGCAATATAGCATTGTGACTGTGACTTTTACAGGAAAAACCACACCCATTTTTTCTTTATTTGTTTTAAAATGTAAAAAATATATTGTACTTATAGTGTCTTTCACCTTTTTTTTCCCTTCAAATCTACAGGTTGATTCATGGTGGTCAACTTTTAAATGGTTTGGCTGGTCCTACCATTATGAGTGCCGGCCCTCTCCTGTCTACCACTTGGTTTGCTCCTGATCAGAGGGCTACAGCCACCGCTGTTGCATCACTTATTGGCTACCTGGGGTCAGCCTGCTCCTTTCTGATTGGTCCTTTAGCTGTCCCTGCACCCAATGACACTGAGAAATTGGGAAGCACAAGTACAATCAACTGGAACCAAAACCACATAGGAGACAGGATACAGTTTGTGCTTTACGCAGGTACAGTGTATTCAGCAGTTTGTTTTTTATGTTGCTGGATTGTAAACAGCAACAGCATTCATTCTGAATCAATATTCAATTATTTTAATCATTTGCCATACAGAAAAGCAATCACAAGAAAACCATCCATGATGGCTCTCCAAATACCACAATCAAGCATGTTAGTAGTAGTTTGCGTTCACCTCGCCATAAAGATTGCCTCGCATTGTTCTGCTTGAGAGAGAGAGAGAGAGAGAGAGAGAGAGAGAGAGAGAGAGAGAGAGAGGGAGAGAGAGAGAGATGTATATCTTACCAATAATAGATTGATACTCTGTCTCTGTTTAAGTTGAAATTGATTTGCTGGTAGTTTAGGAGTCATTGTGACACTTACTGCACCATTGGGCATCAAGATGCAACCACATGCACCAATGCGCTAAAGGTACTGAAAAAGTTTTTGATTAAAGTTTTGAAAAGTACAGAAAAATATTAAAAATTATGATATTTAAAAAAATGTTAATAGCTTTTGATTAATTTTGCCCATTGAAATTAAAATGGTCTTCATAGATTTTTTAGGTCATGCCGAGAACATATACCAATTATGCCATAGTCTGCCGAACTTCCTGTCCACCTTTTTGTTTTCTTTAAAAACCTACTTTTTCAAACTCCTCCTAGAACGTTTGTCCGATTTTCACCAAATTCGAGTTAGAACATCTTCAAACCAGGCTGGCATAATGTTTTAGATTTAGTGTTGTTAGACGAAATTGTTTTTGTGTTCTCTATCAACAAATTTAATGGCATTATGCCAAACTGCATCTGAGGCTGTTTTCTATATTGACATCAACATTTATGTGTGTAATTGTCACCCAAAACTGACCACACCAGATCAATTAGGTATCAGCACCACCTATCGGCCAAAAGTAATAAGTAATTATGGCACATTACAAATGATTGTATTTATGGCCTTTCAAAGATTTTGCGTTACATCATCTCCAAATGTCTTTACTCATTTTTTTTGTTGGTCTGATGCTCCATGCCTTGCTTTTTAGATCCTCGTTCTGCCTCTGTGGTGCTTGGCCCCTTAATTGCTGATTGCAGCTATATTTTCTTATTAATCACAGTTAAAAATACTAATATTAATGTTTTTGTGAAAACTATGAAGCATTTTTTTTTTTCAAAATTATTTAAAGAATAGAAAAGTATTTATTTGAAATAGAAATTTTTTGCAACTTTATAAATGTCTTTACTGTCACTCTTGATCAAATTAATGTGTCTTTGCTGAATAAAAGTATTAATTTATTTAATAAAATCTTACTGTCCCCAAACTTTTGAATAGTAGTGTATAACTTAATATTTCTGTGGTGTTAAATTTGCTTGATAAATCTGTACTTTATGACAGAAAGGACAGATTTATAGAAATGATATTGTAGAAATTAACTAGCTGAATAAAAGTGGGATCTGTCCAAGGAAACTGCACCTATTTTATCATGTGGACAGCGCCCATGAGGACACATAATTTAGGAACTCAACCTGAATCCTATGCTGGCAGTCAATGCATCTGGTTTTGCGATACTGTGTGCCAACAGGTTTTTCTATTTTATTTTATTTTATACAGCAGTGGCAATACTGAACTTGGTCACACTGTCACAAATTCCAGCCCTGGATGAGCTCATTGGAAAGCAGGAGCTTTTCGTGGACTAGGGTTAATGAGCTGATCAGTTGTTTCATTGTGCATTTCCTCCCTCTACAGAATTGTAATAAATCTGCTAGACTCATGGTTAACTCTAGATTAATGTGAGCCATCTAATGACCGTTAATGATGTTGGTTTGGATGCTACTCGCTCTCTCGCTCTCTCATTAATTTGAATTTAGTATCTGAAAATTGCACTGAAATGCCAGACGCGTTAAGCTCTTGTTCTAATTAACAGAGATAGATTAAGTCTGAATCCATAAAATCTTTGTGAGATTTGATGTTGACACTGTGGCCGCATGGTAAATGTTGTGTGTTTTTGTGAACTTGCAGAGTTTGGGATGATTGCAGCACTTTTCGTGGCTGTGCTGTTCTACTTCCCCTCCAGGCCGCCCATCCCTCCAAGCGTGGCAGCGGCTAGCCAACGTCTCAGCTACAGGAGCAGCATCTGCAAGCTGCTGAGGTATAATGCTGATCCTTCTTTACTAGACTGATTCAACTGTTTTGACATGAGAAATGTTAAAGGAATGGAGGTTTGGAAGTAGGAATAGTTCAACCGAAAAAAGAAAAAAGCCTTCTGCACTTACACTGTGAAGTAACCATGCACAAACTTTATTGGTTCTTGTGTCTGTCACATCACCCTAGGTTAAAATGCAGATGCACTGAAAACGATAGTATATCGGTCATTTTTTTGAATAAAAACTTTGATCTATTTCACACTGAGCAGGTTTAGAAAGGTTCGAATACACTAATGTTTAAATGTTTGAGATTGGTAAGATATTTAATGTATTTAAAAAGTCTCTTATGCTCACCAAAGCTGCATTTATAATATTTTCCGCATTTTTTTTTTAACAAAATAAATGTAATTTTATTCCTATCAATGAAGAAAGCAGAAATTTTCAGAAAATTTACTGCATCGTTGCTAAATGAATGAATGGATATCTTTCAGAAAAAACTCCCTGATCCCAAACTTTTGAACAGTACTGTATATTTCACAAATCATATTGAATATTTTAATAGTATTTTTTTTTTCTTTTTGCGGCTTGAGTCACTAAATGAATCACTTTTATGTTCTTCTGAGGACGAACCATCAGTCTGATCAATCCAGCTGATTCGCAATGGCATAATTAAGAATGAATTGATGATAAAAAAATAAAAAAATGATAAAAATTTAGGGTGAACTGGCCCTTTAAAAATCCAAGTACAAAAATTCCAAATTTTGAAAAGACCTAAACACAATATTTACTGTATTTGAAACTGGATTCAGAGCATGAATATCAGTGTTCCTCATTGCCATTCAAAAGATTTTTTGCACTGGGTATATCTGCACATGGACATAAAAATAGACATCTGTTATTTTATGCCTTTTGTAACTTCCACACACTGTCTCCCTGATCTCAGCAAGGTCTTTGAAATTTGAATATTGCTTTTACAAAAGAGAATCTTAATGAGCAGGGTCTTGTCATTTTGCCACTCACCATATGCTGCAGTTGTCATTTAATACACATCAAAGACAAGATCCTCTCCCTGCAGATTAATTACCAAGCCTTATGATGTCACATTCTGACCATCCTTAATTAATAGAACATCTTAATCTGTACATTTAGAAACCCAGTGAAGTCCATCAATGCCAGTGTGACAACAGCGGCATTTTTATAGCTATTCAGAACCCTCTTGATTTAGTCTCACCCGCAACACTTGGGGAGGTTGATATTCACAGATCAGAGGAAGCCATCCCTGCTTTGAATGTGTTCTCACATCAACACTAGAGAAATTGGCTGAAATGCATGGACTGGAAAGAACTGTTGAACTTCCACTTTTGCAGTGAGTCTGCAGTTCGACCCCCTCCAAGGAGCGCCAGAACTTTCCCACTCACAAAGAGAAGAATAAACATGAATGGACGGAGACTGTAATGCTGTCTGGAGTCCCTCCGATAGGCAGAGTTCCAGTAGCCGTTTCACATTTGTATCTGAGTGAAGCAGCAGATTGGTAGAGCTTTGTAAAACAGCTAGTCTATAGGGACAGTTCATTGGATACAGACCATGATTGTATTTCACCCTTGTTCTGAACTCCTAAGTCCTTGGCTCACCTGACTTGGTAAAGCTTCAACGTTTTTAAACCTAATTTGTTTGTTGCGGAGAGCATCATTTCATTGTTCTTTTATGGGAACCATTATCCAGCATTTGATTACTGCACTAACTGTGATGATAGAATTCTATTAGTATTTATGAAATGTATGTTAAAAATGGCCATGTCTTGCAAAATCCTCATCTTGGGGTATTAAATCCCAACAGGGCCTGCCAAGGACAAATAGCACTTAGCTGATGATCCTTCTGGCTTGATGGCTCCCCCAAATCTGTCAAAGAATGGAAAGAAAGGCTTTCTCATCATATCCCATAAGCTAAATAAGCTCTTGGTGGGGGAAAAAAAGCTGCATAGATATCGATCTCTCCCAGCTGTGAGGTTAATGAAGGGGGTACTGTTGGGAGAAAGGGTTCTCCATCAACACCTTTTTTGCCATTGCCTTCTTCAATAAGACACTGAAAGCATGCTTTGATTTCTCCACACATTTTCCTGTTAATGTTTATGGTTGTTGTTGATGGTAGAACTTTCTTCACATCCAACAATTCATACCTGGAGGTAATTATGAGTTGCATGACATGCAAATCGAATTTTCTACAAGTAACTACATGTGCATTCATTTGATAGCAAATTAATTTTTTAACTTATAATTTAATCTGCATCCTCCTGGTCACTTTTTTATAATAAAGTGTATTTTTTATAGCTGATTTTCTCTTTAAAAAGCCTTTATGAAGAATCTCACATACTTAAAATCTCAATAGATCTGCAGCTGACAAATGCTAGAAACTTTTTTTTAGGTGAAGTTTTAGATCCAATTTGTCAAAAAACATTAAAACATTGAAGCAATTCCTGAATTTGAAATGAGATTGCGAACAAGATGCAGAATTGCAATTTGGATTGCAAATGTATACTTTTTATCTAGAAAAGGATTCTATAGAAATTCTATAGAAATGTGTACTAAATTACACTTATGAACCAGGTTGGCAAAACTTTTCTCATCCTGTAAACCCTTGATGATTTATTTTTTATTGTAATTCAGTAACTTCCACTTCCTGTAGTTCCAATTTAAGTTCTAGTTCAGTTACCATGGGGTGCTGCCAATTCAATTAAAATTTCATACATTTAAAAAAAATTACACAAGCCTGGAGAAGTCTAATCTCTTTGTGCTTTTGCAGAGAGCGTCATGTTGGGAACCATTATCCAGCATTTGATTACTGCTGTAAAATTGATGATAGAATAATATTAGTGTTGATGGACTTGGTGTTAAAAATATCCGTGTCTTGCAAACTCTTCATTTTGCGGCATGAGATCCCAACAGAGCCGGCAAAGGACAAATGACACTTAGCTAATGATCCTTCTGGCTTGATGGCTTCCCAAATCTAGGGAAGGAGGAGGATGGTGTAATCAGACTTTTTTTTTTTTAATAAAACCACCTTAACTCAAATACCAAGATCCAAACTGCAACAAGTAAATTCCATAATGCACATTGCTTCAAAAGATAAACAAAGCATCTTTGGAGAGCCCTCATGATTGGTTCCAGATGCTTTGTTGTTTTATGGGGGGAACATTTCCTCTCGGGTAAGTCGGGGAGACACTGTTTGAGACACTTGAGGGAAAATAGGTAGAGAAGTGAGTATGAGGGACCAGTGATTGTAATTGGGTTGGGAGTGATTGGAGGCCTGCCAGAAGGAACGCATAAAAGCTGATTCCACAAAGGGATTCTCGACCTGTTTCAGTCTTGACTACAGCAATCCTGTGACTGGATAGATGCTCATAAAAATGCTAATATATGAAGAAAAAGCATCCCTCATAGCAAGGGATTTTTGTATCAGGGCAGGATTACCACAAAATTGACAGTACACTAAACCATGCACTGTGCTTGTATTAATGCTTAGAGCAACTTTGTTGTTGCTTAGCTTCAAGGAGGATTTGTTGCCATGTAATACTTATTAGTGAGTCTTATAGATACTTCTATGAAAGAGTAAAAGTATTTCAGCTGTGCCGTACAGATATATGATTTATTAAAAACATGCATATAAGGATTTTATGCATAGCTTTGCCCAGTGGGTCAGTTAGATTTAATTAGATGTTTAAAACAATTCCTACTTGGCAAAACTCTCAATATCAAGGTATATGTTACCTAAAGTAAGCTGTCTGTTAACATTGCATTTTTTTTTTTTTATTCAGTTCGTTATCATGTCATATTTATTCTTTTAGTCAGTGTTACTCTGACTAAAATGGCAATTGGATTAGCATGTACATTTCAAGTTCATTTTGTGCAGATGAAAGTATTATTATGTTGACTCAAATGTGCAGTGTCCTCTTAAGAATCACATTCGGTTGAGGAAGCTAAATCATTGTAAAACAGAGCGCTGCTTATTGGCATTTCTTTATTCTAGCATTGTGCTGGCCTGATATCTGCTTCTGCTATCAGTTCCGTCTATTTCCCGTATTAGGGAGATTTTTATTTCTCTTTCACTGGGCTGTAAAGTAGGATAAATGTTTGGTGACAGGCTGAAAGGCATAGGAAGGAAACTCTAAATTCTGTGTGAGATGCACAAGCTTTGATGTTCAGTTTCATGACAGTTCTGAAAGATCTGTTGCGCTTTCAAAAATGTGCGTCGTATACAATCAAAATACAGCCTAGTATCTTAAAGTGCTTTCATAGTGTTCTATTTTCTATTTCTATTTCTATTGTCTACATCTTTGCTTTTTTTTTTTTCAGCAATATGCGTTTCCTGATGATAGCGCTCGCCTACTCCGTGCCCACAGGGGTTGTTGCTGGCTGGGCCGGCGTGTTGGACATGATTTTAACACCTGTTCAAGTCAGCCAGGTAAGACATATTCCATGCTCCATGCTGGGCCCATTTAGATGTTACATTATTTCCAGGAAAATAAGTATTGAAAATATACAAAGACCTGTTTATTTTTGGCCGTTTCCA
The DNA here is from genome assembly GCA_030578275.1 of Meda fulgida. NCBI lineage: Eukaryota > Metazoa > Chordata > Actinopteri > Cypriniformes > Leuciscidae > Meda > Meda fulgida. The sequence goes on along the minus strand of CM060624.1, from coordinate 9,998,806 downwards.
TGTGTGTCCATGATTGGTCATTGCAGCCACATACATTTTATTTTTCCAATCAATTTGTCCGTAATAGCTAGATGTTGTCATTTAAACTATATTTCAAATACGAGATGTTATGTTGTTAAAACAATACATTTTCTCGTAATAACAAGATGGTATGTCATTAAAACATAATTTTTCTCATTAAAATGTTATGTCATAAAAATTATATGCTTTTCCTGTTATAACGAGATAATCTCGTTAATACAACATATTTTGTACTTGACGTGATAACTTGGGAAATAGGCCTTTATTGCCTATTGCATTATTGTTAATGGTCGGTCGCCAATTTTTAAAAGAAAATCAAACTAAATTGGCTGAACTTGACAATAAAAATCAGCATTTCAAACGGTTTAATTAGCCATACATAATAACCTACCATGTGTGGGTAATTTCCATTTTAATGTGCAACGTTTTGTGAACGAGGTGTTAGCCAGCACTGCCGGTATTGCCACAGTCATGAGATAAATAAGGATCTGCACGCTGCTCAAGTTACTGCCAGAGGAATAATTGGAATACACTCTATTTAAATGTTTATTTTAATGTTATGGTTTTTATTTGATTGTTTAAGATGAATCGGGTTTTTTTATTTTTGAATAATCGACTCTGGGCTGGAAACATTTCTTTATTCGAATGACTTCAGTTTTAACACTTGATGATTGTATCGGAAACTAAAGTCAGAGCATGAAAACAATCCGAACATTATTACTGTTTAATTTGTACAGTCTTTACTCATAATTAATGTTTTATTGAATGTATAACCTGAATGAATAATGCTGTGTCATGTGATATGTTGTTTGAATTAAATTCTTGCATTTCTTTAATAAAAAAAGATGGTCAGACTCGGAAATATTGTGCACACATATACAGTAGGCTTGTGTGCGCCTACTGTAACTTTTTTTTTTTCATCATACCCGACTAATGTTTATAAACTGGTTTATGTGTTTCGATTAGCCTAAGTATCTGTGATAAACTGAACATCAATAAATCACAACAATCCCGTGCTATGGTCACTGCCATTTCTGCAGGCTACAGTGCAAGTTATTTTACTATATTATTTTAAGCTTCCTCCTTTCGAACGCGGACTGTGATAAAGGCCTATTTCCCACATTGTCACGTCACATACAAAAACATGTATAACTGGAAAAGCATGTGTCGTTATTTCAAGAAAATAAATTGTTTTAACAACACATTATCTCATTATTACAAATACATATTGTTTTATTGACAGCATCTAATTATTACAAGGAAATATTTTGTTTAAATTACATCGTTATTAATAAATAATTGAGTGGAAAAAATATGTGGCAGAAATGCGCCACCGTATGTTTCAATAGTTGTGTGTCCGAAGCAAGCATTTATCAGATGTACAATTCATTTGCACCTTCTATAATTTTAATTATGATCAAAATTAAATGAAATTTCTATGTATTAAACGGTTATTGACTCATAATTAACCTTGGGTGTACAAACACACATTTAAGCATTGACTGGAAACTCTGACCAAATAACTGTTTGCCTTTCTATACGTTCTCATTTAAATAACTGGCAGGCCTGAATGGGTGGACTTTGAACTTCAAAACAAGCTGTTAAAAACATCTAATTATAGTTTTGAAAATCCAAAGCTATCCACATGTAGATCGCCCTCTCCAGCCGTTCCCTCTCCAAACAGAGCTCATCAGAATCTAATCAAACATACATGCTCAAGACGCTTTTATTTGCATACTCACAAAAGTACTTCATCTTTGATGGGCCAACCACAGCTTAATGAGATGAGCTCTCCACCTCAGAGTTTCTGATTCTTCCCAGCCTCGTCACATTTGCATCTGAAATGTGAGAGTTATGGGCCAAAGCAATCACACAATATTCTAGGCCCAGCTGAATTACTGGCTTGCAGAGACAAAAATTATGTTTGTAGTTTCTTTTCCAGGTAAACTAAGTGGTCTTTGAACCGGTATTGGAAAGAAAATCATGCAAGTTGAAGATAGAATGCCTTTTTTCCTTTTTACACAATATGTCTCTGCAGCCATTGTGAGACTAATTTGAATTTTCCGTCTTCTCATTCAAGTCTCAGTTATTTTTTTAACAATAATTGAAAGCATACGCCTCAAGCATTTCTTTCTCCCATTTTAATATTTCACTATTGTTAAGAAAGTCTTTTTTCCTAGTCATTTAAACTTGGTTGAAGAAAAATAAGTGTTATCAGACAAACTGAAATTATATATAGATTTCTAGAAGTCAGATTGTTAAAAAAATATATAATAATAATACACGAAACTGCTTACAAGGCAGCAGTGTATTGATATTCCTCAATTTTAAGTATTAAACTTCAACAATTAATTCAGCCTGGATCACATTGAAAAACTAAATTAGGACTGTCTAACCCTAACCCTAACCGCAGAATTTATAAAAGATTGTATGTATTGTATAGTATATGCAACAGTTAACATGAACTAACATTTATTATAATGTTGTTTATTCAAGATCCTTAATCCATTACTCAATGGGACCTTGTCATAAAGTGTTAGTAATTTACTTTACATTGAATGATTTCTCTGTTGATTTGGAAAGAAAGCAATGAAAGCATCGAGTAGAGATGCACCGATATGAAATTTCTCAGCCGATACCGATAGCCGATTATTCAGAGTGATATCAGCCGATGCCGATATTTGGTTTTTCTTATGGATTAAAAAATCTCTCTCAAATAATGCTGCAAACTATACAGAGAACCCCTCTCATTTATTACACTAAAAACAGAGCTATTATATTCAACTGCTATTTATTTCCAGATATAATAATTTACACTCAAAAGCTAAAATGTTTGTAGGCTATACAGCAAATGTATTCAAACATACATATATAATTAACAGTAAATAATAATAAAAAAAAACTGTTTTTTTTAAAGGTAACTAAAAAACAGATGACTTTCCTGGGGTAAATGCAACATTAAGTGATATTGTTCACAAGCTGTTTTTTTTTACATCTTTCCACGGTTGAAACAGTGATTGAGTGATTACATAAAACATGATATATGGATTTTGGTAAGATGCACTGTATGTTTCAACTTACCTTCTGATATTTATGCATGTTTTTCTAGATATAGGCCTAATTTGTATTAAAGTGGAAGAATAGACTTGCGCTCCACGCTGTTGCTTGAACTGATGAGCTACAGTGTTCTGTCGCCTAAGAGCGTCAAAACGCCATTTATTGTTTGAATTTTGTGATAAAATGGACGGAATTTGAAAGATGACACTTTGTTCCTTTTTAGAAGTAACAAAGTACAGAGCTATTTGCGATTATTGGATGAGAGGTGCGCTACAAATAATGTTGAGTATAGGGAAAAACTGCAGATCTGGCAACCCTGGCTTTAACTACAGGTGATTCATAGGGTCAAATAGAGCCTGCTTTTATGTCATAGTTAGGGCAAGTTAATGCGACAATAACGCATTAACAGCTAAAAACAAACTCAAAACAAGAGATTTTCTTCACACACATTGTGTGTTGCAGTTGGTCATGTTTTACTACACCCGTTTGATCAGCGGCTGTTTTTAAACAATCGGAAAATAATTGCTTTTATCAGCTGATACAGATTGTTGGCCGATACATCAGTGCATCTCTAGCATCCAGTCATGGTGTGAAAGTTTATATTCTAAAGATTTTAAGTTCTTGCACTTTGATTGGTGTCAGAAGTCACTCAACAAATAAGTTTCCACATTCGCACACTAATTTGTGAGTGGAATGGTAGAGCCCTGAGGCAGTAAGCATGTAGAGCAGTACAACAATAATTAGCTGCAAGTGTATAGTCCACCGCTACATTAATCAGTCTTGTCTAATTGCTTCATTAATGGTGGATGGCCATTAAGCCTGCGCACAATGACTGTGAACTGATTAGGCAGACACCCTTTGCCCTTGGAAAGTCATCATCAAACTCAAGGTGCTTTGCTGGGGTTGAGAAACATTAAGAGTGACTGTTTTATTAAAGCTGCCTCAAACTGCTTAGAACAAAGGCTCGCTTTTGTGATGGTGTGTGTGGAACTCTTTAGCCCCCTGATTAAAACTATAGGGGAAGCTATGTGGTTTTCTGATTTTAAAACCCATTTTAGTGAGTGATGCCATGCCCCTAAGGCTTCCGGTGTAAACATGTTAGTGAGTTAAGATCATCAAGCAAGGAGATCTAGAATACCTGAAGAAAGTGTTTGCTTTCACAGAATTATGCAATATATAGCACAACAGAACAAATAACAAAAACATCATACATTATATTGTATCAGTATAAAACAGTAACTTCAATGTAATTGGTATAAATGCCATATCATTCTCCACCTTGTCCTGAGTCCTAACCATCACAATGCACTATACTGCATGACAGGAATATTTGAATTTGAAATAATGCTTTTGAACACACATGATTTACGCTTTTTGCCAAAAGAAATAGCATAGGGTATGAAATTGCAGCGTTACAACAGTACACATAAATCACAGAATGGGAAATAGCAATTAATACATCCAGGGGTGCTGGAACCAGGGTTCTCTCTGCCACTTCACTCCCCCCAAACTTTTAGCTCACATCCCCATTGCCAGATATTAAATTATGAAGTCTACCTCTGCTGCCTCGCATTAAAATCGCATGATGACATTCTGATATATGGTATGGTTCACTGTAGTTTAAGCACTTGATGCTTATTTCAAATAGATAAAGATGTCTTTTAGCCCTGCAGTAAGACATTTCTTCTGCACATGTATCCTCATTCCTCAGACCTTATAAATCCCTGGAGCAGCGGTATCTTAATGGCATGTAGTGAGAATGTGCTTGTCCAGACAGGGACAGTGTTAAGAAGGTGGAGAAATTTAAAATGTACAGTGCTGAATCTCCACACATGCTAAAATAACATTACATTTGATTTTGTGTATTCTAGAACGATGAAGCTGTCAAATAAATGTCACGTTCATTTGTGCACGAATTAAGTGTCACGCAAATCACACTTCACGAGACTGACCTTACATTTATGAGAAATATCTAATCAGTGTGTTATTGACCATTTTAAAGGGATGGAATGAATTTAAATGATTTTTGAACGTGTCCGGATGTTAAATTGTTGATATTTCAGGTGAGCTCTACTACATCCCAAAACAACATGGAATTTTTATATTAGTTAGCATGAATCATGAATGTTAATTAGCTACTGTGACACTCTGGTCTAGGAAGATTAGCTTGCAATGAGTGAAATAATATTCATGAGCCCAGTGTTCTCTGAATAGTGACATTACAACCCAGCCAAAGACAGTGAGATCCAGCTCAGGGTACAGTTGTTTGTCCACAGGTAAGAAGTACCAAAGGAAATGTTCTTTTGCGTAGTAAGTGTTTTGCTGAAGGTGCTTTCCTGTGCAGTGACAGTCCGGTGCATTGGGTGAGAGATGTTGTTCATGATGGCAAAGAGCTTAGCCAGTATTCTCCTCTCCATCACCACCCCCAGGGGATCAAGGCTGATGCCAGCATTTCTGAGCGCTCTGTTAGCTTCGCTAGCTATCAAATCAGCCAAATCAAAGTCTGATGCTGTAACTTTTTCTGACTAGAATCATTTTTCTCCTTCAATTATATATTTTGGTGGACGAGAGACGAGTGTATTTTAGAACTCTTTTTATTGGCAGAGAAGTTATAAATAAACATATCACATGTAGTTGTTAAATAGAACTGTTAAGAGTAATATCAGACTAAAGAATCAATACTATTGCAGTGTTTCCCTCAGGATTTTGTGAGACTATGGGGGGTGGACCTCGGTCTTTCGCACATGTAGAGATGGAGTTCGCTGCATTCACTGTAACCGAGCCGCTCTGAGACACAAAGGCTACATGCACACTGCGAGTCTTAGTACTCAATTCCAAAATTATGGCTTGAATCTGATTTTTTTGTATAACTGTTCACATTGCTGTTTTAAATGGGGCCAATATCAGATTTAAGTGTGAACAGATCATAGTCCTTAACTGACCTGCATGCACAAAATAATGATACACGCAGCACGCTATCATACGGAAGTAAAGACAGATAACTTTAAAGTAAGCGATTTCGTATTTATTTATTGTGATCTGCTGCCGGATCCAGCAAATGTATTTTAAAAACCAAAGATGAGAATGCGAAAAAAGAAAGCAGTGTTTTGAAACAGCTCTATATACGAGCAAAACATGAGGCCTCGTATCATAAATATTTATTCAGCAAGAATGCATTAAATTGACCAAAAATGTTATAATATTATAAAAATGTTTAATGGTATCATGTGTTGTTGTTTTTTTTCCCCAAATAAATGATTTTCTTTTTAACTTTCTATTCATCAAAAAATCCTGAAAAAATGTCCTCAAAAATATTAAGCAGTATAATTTTTTTCAGTTTTGATAATATTATAATAAGAAATGTTTCTTAAGCACCAAATCAGCATATTAGAATGTTTTTTTTAAGGATTATGGGACACTGAAGACTGAAGGTTCAGCTTTGCCATCACAGAAATAAGTTACATTTAAAATGGTTATTTGAAATTGTAATAATATTTCACAATATTACTGTTTATATATATATATATATAAAATGTATGTGTGTTCTTCGACAAATATGTAGTAATTTTTTTTTTTTTTAACTAGGAACGTTTTTTTGTATCCCTGCTCTTATCAATACTGTGGTTGACCTCAGCCATGCCTGACACAGACCATCTGTCTTATGAAGTCTGCGGCTGAACCAGATTGCTCATCAAAGATATGTCCGTGGACAGCATGAAGTCTGCCAGTTTATTCCTCTCTCTGATAGACACAGTTGCTCAGACTGTAGACGCTCCTGGCTCACTCCCCACCAGGCTGCTTCATCACGAGTGATGTCCAGCATCACAAGCAGCGAATAATCCCCTCTGATCACTTTCTCTGTTCTGATAGGTGGACGCTGGCTGGATCGGGTTCTGGTCCATTGTTGGAGGCTGTGTGTTTGGTGTGGCCATGGCGAGGTGAGTAATGCCTGAGAAATTATGGTGATGTTGTCATGCATTTGAACTTGTTAATATTTACTGTACATGTATTGTCCAGTCACATGGAAAAGAGAAGTAGCAGACCCTTAAACATTAGTCACATAGGAATCCAGGAATGAGCTTTACTGACTAACTGCTGGGACTGTCAGCGTGCTAAAACTCTCTCTAAATTCATCTCCGTTAAAGCACCGTTTTTACAGCCATCAAAGCATCGCTTTTGTAACAAATCCAGTGCCTTCAACAAAACATTTCAAAACAAATATTGTTAAACTCCTACATTCACATCTTTGGCCATCTCAGTGGTTTCAATAGGTGTCTCGTTCATTCAACACCTTTAGTTTCGCATCAAGGTAATAAAAAAAAAATAGACCACTGTTCTGGTCAACTCTCCATACCAGCTGATAGCTTGCAATCGTAATTCAAAAAAGGACACCTATAGCTAGGACTGCGGATTTGCAATCTGTAAACAAAGCTTGCTTTTGGTACTTCCATTTTTCTTCTCATGCACTGGTTCGCTAAGCTGAACAGCCAATCAGAGTGACAGGCTCACTGACAAGCTCCACCTCCAATTCAAAATTCTAAGGGTCTGAAAACATATGTAGTTTCTCACAGCTAGTAAAATGTAAACTTTTAAGACCAGTACTGGACTGCTTTAGGAGTGGGCTAAATGGCATGTGGTAATCGTACAATGGCTACCAACTTCCACCTTTCCACGAATCAATTAGGGCAAACATCACATAAAATAATACATATTCATGAATATAACCCACGCCTGGCACAGTTTGTGTGCTGAGCCACTGACAGAAAAAAAAACTTCCTGCAGAAATAAACAACATCAAGAAAAGTTGTTTTTTTCACAAAAATGTACATTTTTATATATTTATACTTGTCACAACATTGTTTTAGGCCTAATTATTAAAGTTTCATGACAAAAATGCTAGAATGCTGACGTTTCTAGAAACTTGCTAAGGTTTTATTTAGCTTTAAAATGGTCTGATATGACTGTATCCCTGGCAACTAGGCATATAAACCAGTGTCAAACTTGTGTCATGCTTTTCAGCTCGTTCCTACGCTCCTGCTGGAAAGACATTTATTCTGTCTTTGTTAGGCCACTTTTTTTCCAGGGTGTTTTGGATACTCCCTGATCCCAAAGCTAATTTATTCTCTTTCTGCTAATTTATTAAAATCAGCTTTTGTTATGAACAGTGGGTGAAAATGCTAATGAAATGGTCACGTCGCACAGACTGATTAAGACACTGCTGTAGAGAAGAGAGAAAGAGCAAACTGTTGTCTGCAAAAAGCAAGAGATTTGTCTGTCCCCGATGACTAAATGTTTGCAGGAGGGCTCAAATCAGTACATCCAGTCAGGTTTTGCATTTTGAAAACCTTTTAATTAGGAAACTGCATTTAATCAATTGCCATATTGCTGTATTGGTTTTGGGGTTGGTACACGCATTACCATTAAGATAGGGAGGGACAAAGTGCGGTAAAACATCAATAAAGACTTTGGAGCTGTCCTACTTGTGTGTTATTCAAATCGAGTCATGAGCCACAAGCCGAATGGGAATTGATAAAGCTGATTGAAGATTGCACACCCCGTCAGTTTCTTAGGCACTTTTACGTGTTCGCTTTTTTCTTATATTGGCGGTTCATTTGGGACAGGTTGCAGAAAGAAGCAACGGATGCCCCACTATGTCTCCACTGCAGCACGGTCCTATTAGTGGTCGTTTGGCGAGTGATCTCTCGTTAATGGGCCCCTGTGAGTTACAGGGTCCAGCGCCTCCCTGTGCCACGAATCATGCCGCAAAAGCGTTAACATGAGTTATTATACACCACCAGCTCTCTGTCGCAGAGCGCATCCCTTTGGGTCAAGTCCATGCTTTAGAAAAATGGATGCATTAAAATCGAGCTGCAGGGGCGATGGCTGCACGTTCTAATTGATGCGATTCCGGAGGAGGATATAATAGCCGCAAATCCTCGTCAAAGACTCGTTCTCGTTCGCCGTTATGGTGGAGTTGTCCCAGACAAGTGAATCATAAGAGGCTGTCTCCACAGGTCAATTGACGGTTTGTGGTGTGAGGTATACTTAGCGGTTGGGCAAACATTGGGATGCCTGACAAACCACCAGACTTAATTGTCAGACAGCAGTCGGTAGGTAGGGGTGACATTGATCTTCGAATGAAGAAGGCGATGTTGTTGACAACCGATTAAAGTGCTTTATATTTAAAGGGATAGCTCACCCAAAATTGTTCTAACGTATGACATGCATTCCAACCCATATGACTTTTTTCATGGAACATGAAAAGAGAAATGTTGAAGAATGTCCACCCACAACACCATAAATGTGTTGCAAAAGTAGTCTATAAATCTTATATGCATGATGTCAAACCCAGAGTGGCACATTTTATTGGATTTTATCGGAATGTTAATGAGATATGAGAGCTGTAAAGATTTTCTGTGAATATTTACATACATTTCTGTCCTCACACAAAGCTATTTAATTGCATTAGGAGATTTAAAATATGCCTTTTGTCATAAGGGGCACTTTTTGAGTTTTTTTTTGGAGTGTGACTTCCTTTTGTATCGAGCTGCATGAACAACCTCATAAATTACTCCTTTAGTGTTCCACCGAGTATACAAATTCCCAGGTTTGGAATGACATGATGGCAAGTAAAGCATGACAATGGCAAGTAAAGGATGACAAAACTTTCATTTTGAGGTGAATAATTACTTTAAAAGGCATTAAAAGCCCATAAGCCATTATTAAAAAATAAGTCTTGCAACCCCGACACAACAAATAACAGCAAACTCCTCCATAAAGTGTTTTTATTATGATGGCTTTCATCTCTGTTGTGAGGAAAGGTGATGAATAACATGCCCTGGTGATATTGCTATGTATTGCTGCCGTCATGTTAGTGGTTCTAAATTGTGTCTGATGCCTGATGAGAGGAGACTGTGTGGAGAACTTAGTCAAAAGCTATGAAAAATCTTATATTGTGAGGATTTGTTTTGAGTTATCTCCAGTTGGCTTGTTTTTGAGGGACAAGATTTTTCGCGCGTGCCTGGTCTCTGACGTAGATGTTTAAAATAACATCTGTGAAAAAGTATCACGTGCGCCTGCCTATAATTTGCCGCCTCTGTAGTTTTTTTTTTGTGTGTGTCTTGTTCTGTCACCTTTGAGCTATGACTCGAGATTCAAGTTTCTCTCTCTCTCCTCCTCCTTTCTTATGTTTTCTGTTTTTGCCCTCAGGTTTGCTGACTATATTCGAGGGATGTTGAAGCTGATTCTCGTGCTGATGTTTGCCGGTGCATCCTTGGCAGCCACCTGGTTCACTCTCACCTGCTTGACCAGGCTCACTCATCTGCCCTCCACTAAAGGTACGCTGTGGTGAAAAGGACAGTATGTTTTGCCTTGTGCACATCCACAAAACTGTCGGTCCGTGGGGAGTCTGCTAGGCAAACAGCAGCATAGCAAGCTGCAATTTTATCTGTGAGAGGGAGCCAGAGGAACTCATTAAGTCCTGATCAGTGAAGAGAAAAGGGGAGTGGGTATCTAGAGAAGCCGGCCTGAAACAAACATATGCCCCATAGATCAGCCAGCTCAGATATTTCCATCAATTATCATTTTATGGTTGGCACCTGACTTTTTTTTTCGATCTGCTCTCTCCCAGAATTGCTGGCAGACAGCTTTCAGACTCATGGGCCATCTCTCAATCTGGCATGATTTTATATCGCACACGCATGTCCCTTTGCCATCCGTGCCTTCCCATGTGTAGGGACACCTGGGTCAGGTTTTGGGGATATGTATTCAAAAATTTGTAATTGTTCAATTTATTATTAATAATAATAATAATAATAATTATTCATACGGGTGGACCCAGATAATCATACATGTTAAATCTCCCAAAAAGGGATAATATTTTTCCTGCATCTGTATTCCTATGTGTACATAGAAAATTAATCACAAGGGATTATGATTAATGGCATATGTAGACTATATTTTACAGACATGTTATTATCAGCTCAATTGTATATTAATACTTAATCACAACGGAATATAATTAAATGTTTAACTTATCAATTATGTCTATCATAGATCTATCGTCAGGATAATCTTAAAGGGGATTAATTTATAATCGAATCATCTGTTTGTCCAGCAAACCTGATCATTCGATCTAATCAAACCTCACCAAAATTATCCTACTTATAGACTTTCAAGAGAAGTTATCCCTCTGGCCACAAGGGACAACCTTCCTGGTCTATAACGATACTGTTTAAGTATCAATAAATGTTGTAAAGCACGTAGCTTTGGATCTTTATAAATTAAAGGGACTTGAATGAGCAAAGACAGAAATCAATAAATGAATATAATGCATTTAATAAAGGAACTACGTATACAGGTACTATGTTTCAATAAATGTATTTACAAACACAATAATGGCAACGGCACAATGAAAGAGAAAGCGTCAATAAAGAGAGAGAGAGAGAATGAGAGAGAGAGATCCGTAAGGATCACAGTTTTGCAAAATTCACCTGGACAAAACCCTCTGAGAGACCACAAGAAATTAACATCACCCTAAACGGGGGTAAACAAATCTCAATGCTATGAAAGCTTAGTAAGCGAAATACTTCCATATAGCTCTTTTTGTGTGGCTGATATGAAGGCGGCGTGTGTGTCTCGATCCTGTGAAAGTTACGTGTTCACTCGTTCTTCCAGAGCGAGCCAAGCAATGCGATTTTGAATGTCCGTTTGAGGTGAAGTTGCCAGTTGAGGATTCAGCCTAAGTTCATTTCACTCGTCGGTGTAAATTAACAAAGGAGAATTCGAAAATGGAAAATAAAAGACTTAAAGAAACAAAAGAAAAGATCCCCTGAGGGGCAATCACGGATCCGTTACATGATGCGAGGGTGAGAGAGAAGAGGTAAGAGAGTGAGAGATTGGAGGTTGAGTTCTCTTAAAGGAACTGAAATCCATGCCTCTCTGGAGCGAACTGGCCAATGACATGCACCAAAGCTTTTGGCGGCAGAATTCCCTTTGTCTTGTCGAAGCTCGATTTATGACAGTGTCAGAATTGGTCCTTCCTATAGCAAAAAGCTGGTGCACATAGAATCATACACTTTACTGTAATCTTCTGTATCTGACCAAATCAATTGGACCGAGAGAATTAAAAAGGTACCAAACAAAACATGTACACATAATAGGAATACAAAGATACATCGTTCTGCATAATTACACATACTTATGTTTCATTTAATACTACGAAAAAATCCCAGATATCCCACTATGACGTGGGTAAGCAGGTCCACTTAAAAACATCTCAACTATATCTCGGTAAAGTCTTTATATGAGGAGTTTAATGAAAGATTCATGTGTGTGTTTGTATGTGTTTGTGTGTGTTTGTGTGTTTGTGTGTGTGTGCGTGTGAGTGTGAGTGTGAGTGTGAGTGTGAGTGTGAGTGTGAGTGTGAGTGTGAGTGTGAGTGTGAGTGTGAGTGTGAGTGTGTGTGTGTGTGTGTGTGTGTGTGTGTGTTGGAATGTCTTCACCCTGAGTTCTCCCCTGCCGGAAGGGGGGTAGTTGGGTGACAAACATCTCTGTGAAGCTTGTGTCTTGTTGTCTGTTAAACCTCTGGGTGCCATAAAAATTGTCACCAAAATCATCTATGGTAGACTGGCTGGAGCCTAGTATAATTTACCTCCATGAGTCCAAAGTTTAAAAGCTTTTTCAAATGTTTTGGACTGCATGAGTCAATCTGACATGGTCCAGATACCTTACACATGCCTGTCGTGATTCATATCACTCACTAATGAACACAAGACTATGTTGTGGCAAAATCAATTCATCAGAACTTATTCTAGATGGAATCATTATGCAAGGAATAACTGACAATGGACTTTCGCCTACTGTGTCCATATAATCTAATGGTGCCACTGTCATTTAAGCCAATTATACCATGGTTACCATAGTTTTTTTTTTTTTTTTTTTTTTTTTTTTGCTTCTCTTTCAGTCATTCAGTCACATGCAAGATGTCTCTGAATGGCATTCTACAAAAATTGCCATTGCTTAAAAGCAACAGGGGATGGTTAAATAAACACATTTGATTGTAAATGTAGTGCAAGCACTTTTCATAGAACATGCATGTAAAGAGTTTTCATGCTTTATTGCTAATTATTTTCTCCTGTATCTGAATGTTCTAAATAGTATTCAAATACGACAGAAATAAAGATATTCATTGTGTAACATTATGTAAAGAATAATTGGCCACATTACTACCTTGACTTTTACATTTTTCAAAATGCAGTGGTGCCATTGTCAGTTCTTCTATTTATACCATGGTTACACGTATCTCAGATATTTCTCATGATTACAACTACACTACACTGAAAAGTTGGGAATCATTCATTATGAACGTTTATAAAAGCGCTTGATGCTTTTATTCACCAAGGTTGCATTCAATTGGTCAAAAATTGCACCACTGTTAAAAAGTTTAAAGGTATTAATACTTTTATTCAGTAAGGGAACATTCAATTGATAAAAAGTGACAGTAAAAGACTTACATTGTCAAAAATTGTCAAAAGAACAGCATTTATTTAAAATAGACAACTTATATTAAACTTTGTTTAAAAAGTTAGTAAAATTGTGAAATATTATTACAATATTTTACTGTTTTACTGTGTTTTAATTTTTAAAAAAAAGCATCCTTGGTGAGCAAAAGAGACGTCATTTGAAATCATAAAAAAAATTTACTGACCCCAAACTTTTGAACGCTTGTGTACATTCAATCCATTTACAATGTTTCAGTTTGATGGGTTCCATTTTTATGGTGATGCTGACAAATGCAAAAATACCATGTTTTTTTGCAACATTTCCCATAGGTGTTGTTCCCATAAGTTTGTTTAATTTTTTTATGTACCCCCACACCTCAAGCATCGCGTTATTCATCTATAATAATCTTTTCTTATTTACCAACCAATCTTTTAGTTGTTTAGCCCATTTTGTAATGAAACCTAGTGTTTGCTATGTACTTTTCACTTGCGCTGGAAGCTGAGGCTCTGATGTGCTTTTTCTCTTGTTTTTGTGCATTTGGGCCATCCTTTTCTCTTTGCCCTGGTTAGAACCAGTTTGGGTTTGTTTAAAATAGTACTGCGCGCCCACACATGGAGTTGCTTCTATCACTGAGAATGACAATAGACTGATGAGTTTCTATAGCAAGGTTTTTCTTTTTGGCAATTTTTTAAAGCAAAATTGGGTTTTGGAAATGAAAGTGTATTTAATATTGGAATAAAATACATTTTATTGCAATTTCCACACTTCATTAAACTTCAGCTTTGCTAAGATAATAAGAAAGATTTCTGTAGTACAAACTTAGCACATTATAATCATTACTTAAAGATGAGGTTGTAAGTGTTTTCGTAGTTGATTAGTGTAATATCTGCTGAAATGGGGTTTGCCAGCGCAGGAAGAAAAAAAATTAATTAGAAAGGTTTTTTTCCTCTCAATCAGTTGCAAAGTCTTTCTCTTCCTGTGTAAAGAAGGTATTATTTTAGAAATGTATTTGAGATTCAGCCCGCTGTCTCACTTTTTCTCTCTTTTTGCTCCTTTAGCCACTCTCTACACCTCCTGCATCCTGGTGGGTATCTTCATCAACAGTAGTGTGCCCATCTTCTTGGAGCTGTTCATTGAGACGGTTTACCCTGTACCTGAGGGCATCACCTGCGGAGTGGTCACCTTCCTCAGCAACCTCTTCACTGGACTTTTGCTGTTTTTCCTCACCTTTTACTCTACAGGTACCTTGATATTTTTAACTCTTTAAGTGCAAGGTTTACAGCAAGGGAAACAAAGCTATCACTCAGCCTAAATAAACACATGGCAGAGATATGGACTTAGACTTAGGACAGTGTCATTGTCCTTCTCCTGAATGATGATTAACTTGCACTGCAAAGCTGTTCGCATGAAAAAAGTGCAGGGAGATTGACTTGTCTGCCCTGTCTTGCTCTGTAAATACAAGCTTCCAGCTGAATATTGATGAGTCACTTTCTGACAGGTTTCTTTGGAGTGACAGGTAGTCCGTGATAGTTTTATTCTAGCTCTTGCTATTGGTGGACAAGGTTTGTCAGGTTAGCAGAAAGACTATTGTGTTTTTCCATTCAAAAAACAGCATTTTGTTATATGGTGTGCCTACATAGAGCATACATGACATATATACATGATATTTATACATGTAGATAACATAACATAATGATTTCAATGATTGTTATTTATTAATTGTGTTCAGCGTTCACTAGGACATTCACCAAGTATGGACGAATCTCCCAAATAATTGCCAGGAAATGTCCAGTTCACATTTCACCCCAAAATTAAATACAAATGAAATCTTATTTTGCATAAAGAAAATGCAATTTACTTTTAGAAGTTTTTACATTTGTGATGTTATTTTCAGGAAACTTAAGCACATTTATTCGTCATAATTTTATTCACATTTTTTTTCAAAGGTAAAATCAATTTGTTATTAATTCAGTTTAAGGTAGTGGTAGAAATACTACTAAGATGTATAAATAAATAATATTAATTATATTAGAATATAAATATTTATAGTATATAATATATTAATATGATTAAAATATATAAAGTAATATAAAGATATAGTCATCTTGTTGAAGTCTACATTACAATGAGATTTGGGGATTTAATTTTCCTGAAAATAATATAATAATATTAAGTCACAATAGCATTTTATTTGCTTTTTAATTTTGATTTCTGGGGTAAAAACAGACTTACGATACAATAAAAGGCCAATAAAACTGGTGAAAAATCACACAGACGTGCATTAAAGGAGAGATATGAGCCATACATGGGGACCAGAATATGATATAGTTGGTCTTTGTTTTTTTACTTGAACCGGTAAGCAACCACCTAGCCAACACTAAGAACATCCCAGAGACCAAATAGGGCATCTCTGAAACTTCATAGCCATGTCTAGGAAACCACCCACAACACGTGGTGCTTGCCTGTGAAAAACTTACCACCCCTATTTTCTTTAGAAATTAGCATATGTTATGAATTGTACTGCTGTCAACCTCTGTTCACACTGACCACTGTCAAATCCAGATGTCCGCTGTGATGCTTATCTCCCCATTCCGTCAGTGGCCTTGAGGGACCGGCTGACAGGTCTCTGTTTTTATGAGCAGTTAGATTGCTGGATGACTCCCAGGTGTCAAGAAAGGCTGCAAAAACTCCTCAGTCTTCCTGCTGATCCCTTGGAGAAGATTAAATTGAGATGAGTGAGCTTAACTGGCTCATCCTTTCAAATCTGATCGGGTTATCGGTTCCAAATGAAGCCATGAGATTCGTTCTGCTTTTGTGTTGCTGTCAGTGCCGCAGTTGCCAGCCAACACCGTGCCATGGGTGAAAATAGTGTTGGAACAAAGAGGTCTCTATATATAGATGGTTATTGCGTTGGCATTGCTATTGAGTTTTGAACGCTTACTGTTTAGGCCAAGTGATGTGTAGGTGCTGAGGAGATGATGGATGGATTTCTGTTTGTTTCATCAGAACCATCCTGCAACCTCTCGCTGTTTCCACTGGCAGAAAGCCCTTCTCGACATAATAAGCTCTCTGTTAGCTAAACTGCACAAAGTCCTCTTCTTAAAGCTGTAGTTCCACTTACAATTTGACACATAGTTAAGTGAATAGAACTTTACAAATGTTTAAAATGTGCATTTGATGAAAGCTCTTGTAATATCACCCTTGCACATTGATGTAACATTTATTCTGTTGTTTTCATTGGCATTTTTCATATTCTTCATAGGATATTTCTTTGAAGTAATGGCCCAACTGTAAAAGTGTTGCCATCTTGTGGACCCACCAGTTATTGAAGTCCGTTCTAGACATTATACTCCAAATGTAGCCTACTGAGAATAAAATTTGGATGCTGGAATTTGTACACCGTGTACAAAACGTAAAACCGATGCATATATTCGGCTTAAGGGCACTGTTACACTGCTTTTAAAAAGTTTGGGGTCACTAAGATTTAATTTTTTTCTGAAAGAAATTAATACTTTTATCATACAAGGAGGAATTAAAATTCTGTTTTAAATGAATGCTGTTCTTTTGAACTTCCTCTTCATCCTGAATAAAAATGCTTCACAGTTTACACAAAAGTATTAAGCAGAACATGGATGGATTAAGCTAAGAAATGTTTCTTGGGCACCAAATGACGCTGTAGACTGGAGTAATGATGCTGAAAATTCCGCTTTGCATCACAGGAATTAATTTCATTTTAAAACAGAATATATTAATATATTAAAACAGAATTTCTGGCTGCTGGTGAGCATCCGTTGAGCTATTTTTTGTGGTGTGTTCCACATGCATCTCTATTTGGGCCCTCATCGGTGACAGTTCAGCCGATTCAGCATGTTGATGTGGCGTCAGGGCCATCTGTGAGAGGGATCATCTGATTGGCTATTCAGTTTAGTGGATGAGTGCATGAGAATAAAAGCGAAAGTGATAACAGCGAGTGAAGAAGTTGAGACGGCACAGACAGAAGGCTGTTCTAATTTTATATCATCTTACCTGAGCATTCCGATAAGTGAGTATTTTTCTAACAACATGAGCCGCCTACTGCATGGAATAAATAATGTGATCAACATGATGGTATTCAAAATGGTAAGCAAGTGCTGCTTTGTTTCCGGTTTGAATATCTGCAGTCCTAGCCTGATGTCGTCATACTTAGATTCTAGTCAGAATGTGAGTCTGATGCTGCTCCATTGGGCTGTGATTATGGGGCGTGTTTCAACCGAACCAGGAAAGAAAATGCCTCTGCACTCAATTGGATAGACCGAATCTCATAGGAAGGAGAGCAAAAACATCTTTCCGATCGACAAACGCCTTGATCGTGGTTCTCTGTTCCTCTTTTAAAATGAATGTGTTGTCTACATCTTCTATAACAGACGCGATGGCTGAATCTACACATCTCAATTCTCCAGCGGCAGCCATTCTTTGTTGTAAACGAATGCAACCCAAATGCTCTTTGGTTACATGGATGATTACGTTACTGTTGATCATCTGTCCATCACTGATAAAGCCCACCCTGACAATTTGATTGGTCCGAACAGCTTTGGTTCGGGCATACTTGCTTCACAACAGATCAAGTCTAGACTCAACTTCCCACCCTCAAATGTTGTGGGCGGGGCTAAGTTCGGCTTGCATCCAGGCTACTGCAGTCCTAGTTTCGGTTTCCCTTTTTGAACGATGAATATGGAGTACTGATACCTGCTGATATACACAGTTATTTCCTTATACACAGGTGCAGAGCTCACATGCTATTTGGCAGTTGACTGTAGACTCAAGTGCAGTGTGCACTCAAGTGTGATCAAGTGCAGCTTTTTGGCCCAGACACAGCTGATGCGAGGCGACAACAAAGTCGACTTTTGTCGCCGCTAGTTCTTTGACGACGGCTTGGTGTGTCACAGCCTTCAGAAGAAGCTTGAGTCCTGACAGAGTTCTGTGGTTTACCTTGTTGTAATTACCCTGTTTGTTTTGAATCCATTGCTAATATAGATCTGAATTATTGTGTAGATTGGTTACCTCTTATATTGATCCTGCCTCGATGTTCTTTTATTTTGCAGATCCTCTTTTTTTCAACCACCCAAGTTTGTATTGATGTGCTTTTAAGAATAGCACCTGCCTGTGACCGATGATACGTTCACAAATTTCTTACACTTTCTTTGTATTTACTTTAAAATGAAATGAAAGGGATGTGCTTCATTGAGTGACACTTGCTGTCCTTCCCAGCTGGCCATTTAAATTGGCAAGGTTGGTTCATTCACCCTTAAATCCGAAAGCTGTGAATAGATGGTAAAGATTGAACATTCAGCCTTTTTTGATTGTGGCTTAGTAAAGGACATGTCACCTACTGTTTGAGGGTGGCCCGTCTGTCAAATGGCAATAATAAAATTAAGGGTCCAGTAACCTTTTGTAGAGACCCAGAGTGTGTACTTCCTGATGGGGTATGCCTGCTCTAAACTCTTTTTGCAGCATTCGATTTAGCACGTTCAATTGCCTGTGAAGTTAAACTTTCAGCAAAATCAAGTTTCTTAGAGCTTTTCACACCATGCTTAAACCTGAGCTGTGGTGTGTAATTTTTTGAGTATATTTCCTACGGATTAAATGTTATATGTTATAATGCACATATACTGTACTATACCATATGGTTGAACAAGTGATATTTTATTGTATATTTTTGCATGTATAATAATAGTGCATGCTAATTTTCTCATTTTAGTTTTAGACATTGTCACTTAAAGTAATTTTTTAAAACAGTAATTCAATTGTAATTGTAATCTCTACACAAAAAATGCGTGTATGTACTGTATATATATATATCTATATACAGTATATATATATATATATATATATATATATATATATATATATGTGTGTGTGTGTTATATATATATATACTGTATATAGATAGATATATAGTTTACCAATTATTAATATAATTGTATTTATTCTATAATATTGATTATAATTAATATAATAATTCGTTTTTGTTTAATTTAATTTGTCTCTTTTTTTTATTTAATTTTTTCTCTTTTTTAACATATATACATATGTGATTCTACATATACATAACAAATGAAACTCAGAACTGCAAAATATAATTCTGGTTTAATCTTATAAGGAGAAAACAGAGCCTACAAACTGTCAGTCATCCTCTCTTGATTCTGCTTGGGGCCAGAGCAAGACATTAAACTGATCTGAAATATTCCATCAGTCTGCCAGCTGAATGGGGAGCGATTAAGAATAATTACAGCAATAAGAGGACCATCTCAGACACCCCAGCTCGCTTGACAGGAAGTGAGGAGCCCTGTGGGTGAGTGAGATGACATTGGGCTGCCCGGTCACGACGCGAGACAGCGGCTGTAGGATGTTTCCTCGCATCCCTCCCTCCTTGTCCTCGCTTTGTCCCAGCGCTCCGCTTGTAAGAGATTTTGAGTGTCACTGTGAGTGGCCTGTTTACGCTGTCATTCCACCGTGGCCTTTTCAACACATTACAGCCCATGAGACGATGGCAGGAAAGAGACAGGCTAAATTGCACCCTTAATAACAACATCTCTGCATTCTGCTGTCAGGTATTAAGAGGAAGGAAATGCGACATAGCAGTTTGACTGTTGTGTAAACTGACAGACAGGATATAATTGCTGTTCTCCTATTATTGCGAGAGAAGGAGGGAGAAATCGAATCCTTTAAACCAACTTCTTTTGTATTCTCCATAGTGGCAGCTCCCCCTCAGGGAGAGGTTGGGCCACTCTGTCCAAAGTTCTGCCTTTCATTAGCGCTGGAAGGGTAACTGTTGACGACTCGCAGATTTTTTGGGGGGCGTCTGATTGGATTACCTGAGCCGAGCCGCTCTCTTCATTAACATGCGCTGCAGATATCCTGCCTGGTGATGCTACCTCTCTTTTAAATTGATGAGGCTGGGGCGGGCGTGCAGCACAGACATAATAGCCAGATAAACACAACTCCATTACCCTGCCGCTATACCAAGCGCAGCTGAAGGGCTAGTAAGGCCTGATTAATGAGGGGGCTTTTTGAAAGAATCCCCTCTCCCCATTTCTTCGAGTCGACATGGCTCTATCGTCCGCCGTACCTGGTTGTGTTGACTGTGCTGCATGGCTAAATCATATCATTTATCCCAAATGGGCTCAGCAGCTGACCCAGCATGCATTTCACCTTCTGCCATCGATTGCAGCTCTCACTTCAGGGGCAATTGATCAACCTGTTATCTGGATACGGGACGCCTTGAAATTGAAATCCACTTCTCTTTTAAATTAAGTTGCGCTCTTTCCTTTGTCCTCGAGGGTCTGTGTGTTTGACCTGGTTTATGTTATATTCAACCCAGAGCTTTATCAGAGCCACAGCAGCTGGTATGAGGCTTTCATCTATTGAATCACTCACTGCAGTATATGTACTCTGAATGTGTTTCCACAGCTCTCGCATCCAGTTTTCAGTGTTGTCCTTTAAAAAGTATCTTTGTATTCATGTGCAGTGCTTGTAAAATGATTCTATTGCTGGTTTAAACTTCAACCTTATGTAAAACCTCTCACAACTTTAACTGTCCAATGAAAGGAATAGAGCGGCTGTGGTAATCATTTGTGTGTCTGCTATCTCATTCAGTCTGATGTATTTCAAACAATTATTAGTATAATTGTTTTTCTAGTCTATTTGCCTTTGATTATTGGAGCATGACCATGGTTTGGTCAGAAGGAAATGAAGTGTTGTGATATCTGTTTTTATGTTCGAAGTTTGTAAGTGCCAACTGCATTTAGTCAATGTGAGTTGCTGTTTGTAACCACTTGCAGCTCTGTAATGTAGTGAAATGGGCCATTATATATGTATACAAACTTTATTAGAAGACTTTATTTTATCCATCATGAGTTTATGGGATTTTGAAAAACAATACCTAAATAGCTATTTGGATATTGAAGGAAAAAAAAAACACATTTACATTAATTTACCTCATACTTAAGGATGGTCACATGGCAAAAAATGTCTATTTCCACTGTTAGTAATGTAATGATGCACAAAGCACTGCTCAAACAAAAGTCACTTTCAAACCAAGTAGCATTCAATTGTTAACTTACCTGATACTTACAAACGGGAAGAAAATATGCCTAGAATATTTGTTTAATAAATGCCCTGCTGTGGGGGGAAAAGTTTGTAATTTTTTTTACTTTTATCGTTTATTTTAATTAGCGGGGAAAAAATGCTGTTCTATCATGCATTGATGTACGTGGTATCCAGCGCTCTTAACACTGTCATCGCTAACCTCAGTCAACCTTGCTATTTTGTTTTTCAGACCTGTCCTGGTTGAACTGGTGTTTGACAGGATCCTGCATCTTCAGTCTCCTGCTCCTCCTTTTCTTCAGGGAATCGTACGACCGCCTCTATTTGGACGTCTTTGTCTCTGTCTGAGCACACCGGGTGAGCTTTTTCCCGCAGAAGAAGAATGAAGGCTTGTCTTTTTATGGACAATGTATTCCAGTAGAGTGCACAGAAAGGGCACACAGCATATGTTGCTCACTTTAATGGATCAGTGCTTTTTTTAAAAATATGTTGTAATTGTGAAATATATGATCAGCTGTGATGGCAGTGCATTGTGTTAGCATCATAACTAACTGTAGGAACTGAGACCTGACTAAGGAGGAAAGAAGTGTAGATACTGACCTTGACATTTTGCCTTCTGAATGCATCCCTTTATATATTTTATTTTACCTTTTTTTTTTTTTTTACGATCAATGGAAATTATGCGTTTACATACTGTCACGATGTAAGGGACATTTATTGCATAGAGATGCAAGCACAAGCGGATCTTGTAGTGGATTTGGCAGTGCCCCATGGTGATGACTCCTCTAGTGCTCACACCACATCTAATGGGAGTGTAATGGATAATTATAGACAAGCTCAATTAGCCGCCTGGCGGGAGCTATGGCCGTCTGTGGACCGGGAACCTCTTAGAGCTCTAGTGTCACTTGTAAATAGCCTGTGGGATACAAGCATTAATTGACCTGTGATAGGTCTGTCAATAAGTGGCAAATGCCGTGGTCCTCAAGTCTTCTCGTTTTCCTTATCAGCCCATATTATGCAAAGGATTATTCACTCCACTGTGGGGTTTAACTAATCGTTTTACAGCGATCAGTCCGATTATGTGTCATGTTACCTCAAAATGTCTGAGGTTGTGGTTTATGAGATGAGAGATCTATATTCATGTTAAGGTAGCCATTTGTGTTCATCTCTAGCTGTAGCATGCGCACAGTGGGTGTCTGTTGCACAAGCCTTTGAGCCTTTTTACAGAATTGTTTGCAATTGATTATGTTTTAAGAGCATTTAAATATAATTTATTAACTCATTTTAGGGATTAACTCACTAATATTGACTATAAGGGATTGTTAATGGTTTTTATGTCTGAGCATTTTAACATGGCATTACGACTGCTGGAACAGTAAAACACCAGCAATACCATGTTTGGTAGCCTTTCGTGATTTGTGGCACAACCTCATGCATCAACGAGTGCAATATTCCTACTCCCTGTCGTATGACCCGTGAACCCACTGGTCTGTTCTCTCCTGCATTTTTCAGCTTCACCATAAAAATGGAGCCCATCTGATTCTAGACTACTTCATCGCATTAGTTGCGTGCAACTTTGCTGTGAAAGGTGAAATTTGGTGGCTTGAGACTTGGATTTAGGATTGACTTCAGTGGAACTGATTTGACGGTTATCAGTGGAAAGGAAAATCATTTCATGGACATGCTGAATTCTTTCAGCCCTCACATTTCCACAGCTTTGCAACTGAGAACTTTGGACACACACAGTTCGGTTCTCCTCTGGGAAAAGCCTGCTTGTGAATCACTTTCTGTGTTTTTCTGTACAGAACGGTTCTCTCTTTTACCTGTGAACATGCCTTAATTAACAGTGACCTTTGTTCTGTGTTCACGGCGTATGTGTTCTTGTCCGTGTGCAAATACATGTCAAAGATTTTTAGCACCTTATTAAAAAGATGTTTTTAAAATGGAATCGTGTCTTATTCTCCTCTCTGTCATCGAGATGTTGACCTGGCTTCTATGTAATGAGAAAGCATGAAAAGTTATAAAACAAATATTTCTGACTTTAAATTAAGATTGGATGAGCCATGTACAAAGGCATTGTAAAATACTACAACGATTGAAATGTTGGCCGTGTTAACCAGCCATTACCGAATGATGCCTTCCTTTTTGTTTCCACTGAACGTGTCATCATGGGCATCTATATGTATGAGGTCATATTTTTGGATTTTGCAGACTCTCCACAATGCCCCACACCCTTCAAAGCATGAGATCATAGATGACACCAGGATTGAGAGTGGGCGTACACAGCAAGTATGTGTTTAGCATATTGTGCGGTACACCAGCCAAAAAACCTGCGGTTTTCATGCAAGCCTATAGATTATTGTTCTCATCTGATAAACTTTCTGTATGAATTTTGCCAGTGTTAATTTTTCATAATAAAAATTTCCATTAACAGTTTAATTTTCATGGAACAGTTTAAAAGTCATTTATTTATGTTGAACTTGAATAGGCTTATATGAGATCCTTTTAGGCTTTAAAAACCTTGACAATAATATTCAAAATATAATAAATATATTGGATATAAATGACAAAAACTAAAATAAATACTATTTTAATATTTATAGATATAAAAAAAACTCTGTTATTGGTCAACTTTCCATTCATGTTGTGAATAATATAATACAACATAATATGTGTATTAAATGTGCAGTTAAATTTATTTATTACACTTCACTTTGTTGTTTCTATGTGTTTATATTAATTATTGTCTCCACAAATATAGAATGAGCCATTTATCTCCTTGTCTATCACTGTATTTTTTATGTGCAATTATGTGAACGCTAAATAAAATTGCTTTGCATTCATCCTTGTTTATGCTTTCGCATTAAAATCGGTCTGATTGTTTTTATGTGAATTTATGATCCTTAGAGAATTGAAAACAGTGAATACCAAGTTTAAAGATACTTTTTTTTAAAGCATTACTTTTTCACCCTTTCCGCTTTCAAAGAATGAAGAATTGAAGTTTCTTAAGTCCTTTTTTGTTTCACAGCACTGCTGTCAGAGCATTGAAAGAACATTGATCCCTTTCTTCATCCCACCATAGCTGAATACCAAAAAGGATCATTTAAGCTTGTCGTGTCAAATTTTCAGCACATAAAAAAGCCTCATATTCAAGTGTTACTTTTCAGTGTTGACAACAGCAACAGGCATCCTGGGAGAAGATAGTCTTGAACAGGTGTTTTCATTCAGTGACAAGCAATTTCATAAAATCCATTTTGGCTTTGTTCCCTTCCTCCATGCGCTCTGTTTCACCATGGTTCCTGTTCTTAAGCACATGACGCACACTCTGTTGTAAACAGTGCTCACTGTCAATCTAGGTGACACTTTTATAGCCATTGATTTGTTTTCTGTTGCAGCTTTCAGTCCTCACATGCTCTGTATGCCCTTTCATGTTTCCGGCAAGACGTTTCCCAGCGGACTTCTTCTGCAACAGATGAACAGTTGTCTTATGAAAAATAAAAATAAATAGAAAACAAAAATATAGGATGGTTGCATTTGGTTTCACCAGTTACAGTTGTGCTTATAAGTTTACACACCCCTTGCAGAAACTATACAATTCTTGTACAGGACCTTCTCAAAAAATTAGCATATTGTGATAAAGTTCCTTATTTTCCATAATGTAATGATAAAAATTTAACTTTCATATATTTTAGATTCATTGCATGAAAACCCAAAATTCCTATCTCAAAAAATTTGCATATTATGAAAAGGTTCTCTCAACGAGCTATTAACCTAATCATCTGAATCAACTAATTAACTCTAAACAGCCGCAAAAGATTCCTGAGGCTTTTAAAAACTCCCAGCCTGTTTCATTACTCAAAACCGCAATCATGGGTAAGACTGCCGACCTGACTGCTGTCCAGAAGGCCATCATTGACACCCTCAAGCAAGAGGGTAAGACAAAGAAATTTCTGAACAAATAGGCTGTTCCCAGAGTGCTGTATCAAGGCACCTCAGTGGGAAGTCTGTGGGAAGGAAAAAGTGTGGCAAAAAACGCTGCACAATGAGAAGAGGTGACCGGACCCTGAGGAAGATTGTGGAGAAGGACCGATTCCAGACCTTGGGGGACCTGCGGAAGCAGTGGACTGAGTCTGCAGTAGAAACATCCAGAGCCACCGTGCACAGGCGTGTGCAGGAAATGGGCTACAGGTGCCGCGTTCCCCAGGTCAAGCCACCTTTGAACCAGAAACAGCGGCAGAAGCGCCTGACCTGGGCTACAGAGAAGCAGCACTGGACTGTTGCTCAGTGGTCCAAAGTACTTTTTTCGGATGAAAGCAAATTTTGCATGTCATTCGGAAATCAAGGTGCCAGAGTCTGGAGGAAGACTGGGGAGAAGGAAATGCCAAAATGCCTGAAGTCCAGTGTCAAGTACCCACAGTCAGTGATGGTCTGTGGTGCCATGTCAGCTGCTGGTGTTGGTCCACTGTGTTTTATCAAGAGCAGGGTCAATGCAGCTAGCTGTCAGGAGATTTTGGAGCACTTCATGCTTCCACCTGCTGAAAAGCTTTATGGAGATGAAGATTTCATTTTTCAGCATGACCTGGCACCTGCTCACAGTGCCAAAACCACTGGTAAATGGTTTACTAACCATGGTATTACTGTGCTCAATTGGCCTGCCAACTCTCCAGACCTGAACCCCATAGAGAATCTGTGGGATATTGTGAAGAGAAAGTTGAGAGACGCAAGACCCAACACTGGTGAGCTTAAGGCCGCTATCGAAGAATCCTGGGCCTCCATAACACCTCAGCAGTGACACAGGCTGATTGCCTCCATGCCACGCCACATTGAAGTAATTTCTGCAAAATGATTCCTGACCAAGTATTGAGTGCATAACTGAACATAATTATTTGTATTAAATTAACTTTTTTGTATTAAAAACACTTCTTTTATTGGTCGGATGAAATATGCTAATTTTTTTGAGACAGGAATTTTGGGTTTTCATGAGCTGTATTCCAAAATCATCCGTATTAAAACAATAAAAGACCTGAAATATTTCAGTTGGTGTGCAATGAATCTAAAATATATGAAAGTAAAATTTTTATCATTACATTATGGAAAATAATGAACTATCACAATATGCAAATTTTTTGAGAAGGACCTGTATTTAGCCTGTTTAGCATTAAATGAATTTACAAAAATTAACATGTTCAAAAGTTGAATGAATGAGTTATAGTGCTTTATGAACTATTGTACACCCAAAGTGCTTTACAATCATAAAGAGGGACTCTCCTCACCATCTCCAGTATGCAGCATCCACTTGGATGGAGAAGTTTAAAATTGTTTTTTAATATTGAATGAAAGTAATGTAAGTAACTATTTTAAATTATCTAACTTTTAATTTTCACATTTGACAACAAGACAGGTGAAAAAATCCAATGAAAATTGAAAGATGGAACAGAATATCAGAGACTCTTGATTTGTGCAAGTAATGGGACAAAACGTTCCCCTATAGCAAAGTTTGAAAACACTCATCTGCATAACAACGCCTTGACTTTTGCATGGGCAAGTAGTGTGTCTACCACTTTTTTTCTTCTTCAAAACAAATCCATAAAACTTATAACAAAACATAAATGTTGACTGTTTTATATTACACAGCTCGCAGGAACAACATGAGAGCGCTGTATTAATCCAAATCTTTTCTAGATCGTATTTTTCAAATTGTCAGTTGTCAAGGCCATTGTAATTTTGTTTAAGGGTAACTCAACCCCTGATCAGAGCCTGACTCCACCCACTGGCAATATTTGAAAAATACTGGAAAAGTGTGCAGAGCCCAGCGGAGATAGAGGGGACGAACCGAGGGAAGGCTGGGCAGGTTTAGCAACCCAGGCGAACATTTCTATTCTAACCATTTAACCCGATTTTGCTTCTTTGTTTGTCATCAGATCTTTTTAAGCCGCTAAACTTAGGGAACGTTTCCAGTCCAATGATCCAATAAGTGAATTCATTCACACGATCAGTTCAAAACAGTGCTAATGAAAATAAAGCCAGGCTGAATACATCAGAAATGGCAGAGAGTAGATACTCGCGTTGCGTTTTCAGTGATGTATTCATTCCGGTGTGTTTTTCTCTTTAAACACGGGAAATACAGATAGACAGACTGACGTCAAAACACTGTATAGCCAGATGATACGCAAACTACGTTTTTCGGCTGGAGAAAGCAAACCAGCGTCTCACTATAAGGCTGAAGGATTGCAATCAAGCCATAAAGACGATTGCCGTGACGTACAGAAGTAGTAGAAGCACGCGAGCCCGTTATATTGATGCGCTAACAAACTTTTCATGTATCGAATGTACTTCCACTTTTCAGTACATTCACGTTGTTTCCACACACGTTCGGGATAATGTTTTTTATCTGTCATGTGCATGTTGCTGTGTTTAGTCATTCTGAATGGATCCTATATGCAGGTCTATGGTTGGTTTAGGTTTTTTGGGGGCATCCCCTGTTCGGTAAAACAATTTGACTTATATAAAAGGTAAACGAGCTCTTTGCTGTTGCACTGTACTGCACTATACTGCACTCACCTATTTATGAATTATATGTTATAAGACTCCTTATGTCATTTGGTTTCCTTTTGGTGTCTCCAAATGTCCTATTTTGTGAGGAAAGACGCTTACCTTGAAAAAAGCTTGCAGAATTACTTTTTTTGTGAGAAGAATCATCTAATGGTTTACTTTTGCTGGATATAGCAAACAATGATCAAATTAAACAAGATTCAAACCAGTCCTGTTCTGTTTGTTTGTTTATTTATTTATTTATAAAGCATGATTAAAACAACAGAGCCTTGATCAATGTCCTGTACAATCATAGTTCAATAAAATTATAAAAATAAGACATTAATGTAACAGCAAATAACATAAAATTATGCATACAAGCAATAGTGGAAATACCAAATAAAGACGATAAAAAAAAACAAATAACCAATGATGTAATTGTTTACAAGTGACTGTTTTTGAGAAGCTGTAGAGATTTCTCAGTGCATTGCAGTGACTTTAAGGATACATGATTGCAGTAAGCACCAGATGGCTGGCAGGGATGTGCGCAACATGGTCATAGAAGCATTACCAGCCATCTCGCTCCAGCCCTGACTGTGATAGCCTGCTGAATAAGAAGCTAGGCATGGAACCCACACTTCCAGCAAATCAATAGCAAAGTCCAACAAAACATAATGGAGCTTGATGATAATCAGTGAGCATGTTTGGATGAGGACTCTACTTGGCTGAATCTCATCAAGGTGAGTCACTTTCGTTCCAAGACCAGACGGGAGATGGAACGAGCAGACGGCATGTTTGGATTCAGTTGTGCGGCTCTAATGTGCGGAGACGTGGCTAAACCAAAGCAGCATGTCTCGAGACTTCAAGCAATTACGAGATCCAGGCAAGCGGAAACGCAGCGGTCAGGAGAGTGGCGGACTCTTTGATCATGCACTCATCTCATTTTAATCCCACAACACCTCTGCTCTGACAGCCATGCTCTACTAATGAAGGAAGTTGACTAGCATAAGCTGGCTACAATGGCGGAAACCAAAATTAATATGTATTGTTTTTGGACCATTATATTTATTTATTTTATTTGTAGAAAAAAAAAGACAAAAGGGGCAATACATATTAATGAACATTTTTCACAAATGTAAATATGCCAGATTATAGCCATAGGCTAATTTCCATCTGCAGACCCCCAAGCAGGTAGATGTTACACATAAATACATACAGACACACTATGCACAGGCTATATACAGAAACGCACGGACAATAACAGTGATAACAACATACAAGCCCATATTACACTGACCCCTTTTACACAACCCATGCTATACTAACTCCTATTACACAACCCATTTCACACTGATAATTCTATTCCCTTTATTTTTGTAAAACACTAACTCTATTTTACATCTGATATATATATACTAATGATTACTAAACATGCTCACATATTTGTGTGTCCCTCAACCATACTTTTAAACGACTCCTAAAAATAGGAAAACTTGTGCTTTCCCTCTCTGACTGAGGAATACTATTCCAGGAGCTCACCCCCTGATATGATCACCCGCCTAAACGCCAAGTCACAGTCAATAGTGGCTCTAGTCACTCGAGACCCGACAGCACTGATAGACTTTTGTTTAATAAAATCACTCAATGGTGGAGGTGCCAGACCATGTATAACTTTATAGATTAGACAGGCTGATTTAAATAATTTGAAATTCGCAAAATTTAAAAACTTATATTTATCTAAAATATTACAATGATGATATGACGAAGGTTTCTTATCTAGTATTTTCAATATATTATATATTCTGAGAAAACAGCACAAAGCTGTTAGCACAAAGCTAAGGTCAGGGGTTCAATTCCCATGAAACACATGCTGATAAAATGCACACATCAATCAACTGTATCAAGTCACCGTTATTTATATAGCGCTTCATACAGACTGTTTCAAAGCAGCTTCACAGTAGTAAATAAAAAAAATGATGCAAACTTTATGAAATATGAGTTCAAATTTCTGCTGTAAAGCAGCTCTAAAAAAGACAATAGAGTCATTATTCAGCTCAAGTCATTTAAGTGTTGATTCAGTTCAGTTCAATAACTGTAAAGTTAATAAATTACGAGGCGAGTTCAATGCAGATGTACAGGTGTCAGTGTCGTTATTCAACTCAAGTCAGTTCAATGTTGATTCAGTTCGGTTCAATCAGTGTCCATGTTGTAAAATGTGTCAATTGTGAAATGAATTCGATTCAGGTATAAAGCAGCTCTACAAAAGAGTCACCTTCCAGCTTAATTCAGTTCAAGTTTTTTTATCTTGCGATAATGTCTGTTTTGTCAAATTGATACTATTACTGAATATTAAATGTCCTTGAAACCCAACTAAGCAAGACAAAGGAAACAGTGGAAGTGAACTCAAAATTCATCAGATAACAGATATGGAGAAAAAAAGCCTTGGGAGAAACCAGACTCAGTCGCGGGCCAATTCTCCTCTGGACAAATGCACGAACATAGTATGACTTTTGATTCCAGACTGCATCACAAGTCAGATTTGTGGCTTGAAATTATTCAAACTTTGTGAATCCGGCTTCTTCTGCTTGAAGATTGGGATACGACAAACCAGCTTTAGGATTCTGCAAGGGTGGCTAATGGACATCTGGATTATTGTTTTGTTCCCTCATAAACGTGAGAGAGCAGCTTGCCGAAAGGAGACCTGTGCAGTTACATGGGCTCGATGGAGCCAGACAGGTCAGGTTGGAGCACATAGGAGATGGTGCCAGTCATAATTAATCATGTAGCTCATTATACAAAGCGACTAACTGTACACTTATTACATGAATTGCATATGTTCAACCCTGCAAGATTTCAGCTACCACATGTTTTAGGTTTTATTAGACACAATATTGCCTAATAATAATACATACAGTGATTTAAAGGAGTGACTGTTTTGTGTTTCTCGGTTTCATTTCTCCGAGTAGTTTAAATTATTATTTTATTTTATTTTATTTTATTTAAAGTTCAGTTCAAACTGTTATTTCTTCTCGGAGAGTGACAATGTTTTGTCATAATTGGTATGTGTAAAAAATAACTCAATATTATAAAAAATGTATTCCGTTTTTACTTTATAAATGACAGAGATTTTATTGCTGCAATGTTAAAAACCCCTTCAGACATTAGCATCACATGTGTGAAACGAACAGCACATTTTCCGATGGTTCCCGGACAAAGTTGCTTTATTTAGTGAAGACATTGAACAGAGACTGGTGTTCTGTTATCTGTCTCCCTTTTCTTCTGTTTTACAGTTTCATGTTACGAGTGTTTTTTTCTTACTAAAGGTTCTGAGCAATTTCTGTTTCGCAGTGACAAAAAGAAAAGCTTTCTGTGTTTCCTGATGGAAATTTGTAGCGCTATAAAAAATTCAGTTTTGTCACTTGTTCTTCTTGTGCACTGCAGTGTTGGTATGTGAAAAAATAACTCTTAAATGATGAAAAACTTTCTTAACAAATGTTTGAAAAAAGTTTTTGCTTTTTACTATTTAGATGTATTCAATGTCTCTATTGCGAAACTGCTAAATATTATAGACTGGAAGATATTCCGGTCAAATCAATGTTGAAGTTTTCCTTTCTGTTTGTTTCAGAGCATGATTCAGCTTTAATGACATCAGGCAATGGATTAAACAACACAGTAAAGTTTTATCAAATAAATGCCCCGCTAAGCTGATGCTGTTTAAATTAAGTTTTTTATATATATATAAATCTTGGTCTGATTTTTGGCCTATTCATTTTCTTTGGGCAAAATGTGTAATAGAAGTTCCATTTAGCTCCAAACCGTATTGGCTTAGTGAGGTAATTTAACATCATTTGGTCTGCTCCTGCGTTCATTAATATGAATACTCTGGAGGCAAAAGGACCCTTTATCACTGACCATTATGGCCACCCACCCATTCTTTAATGTCACATCCAAAAAAGAAGAAAAAAAATGACTTTGAGAAGAGTCAGTAGGAGCAGAAAGCTGTGAACACAGGATGAGATGATCGAAATGTGTTTGACTTTGGAAGAGTTTAGCACATTTTCTTCGCTGTGCACGATTCGTCTGTGAATGATATTCCAATAAAATCTATAAAAATCATTAGCTAATGCAGGAAGGAAGCACCTCTTATGCTGTCTTTGTAGCAGACTTCAAATGGTAACCTCCGGACACCATAGAAACACAACCACACAACGAATGGGATGATGGACACGTGGACTTTATTCACCTTTAACAGAGTAGTGAGGCAAGAGTAACGTAATCATCCACGGTTGAATTTGTTTACAACAAAGAACGGCTGCCGCTGGAGAATTGAGATGTGTAGATTCAGCCATCGCGTCTGTTATAGAAGATGTAGACAACACATTCATTTTAAAAGAGGAACAGAGAACTACGATCAAGGCGTTTGTCGATCGGAAAGATGTTTTTGCTCTCCTTCCTACGGGATTCGGTCTATCCAATTTAGTGCAGAGGCATTTTCTTTCCTGGTTCGGTTGAAACACGCCCCTTATCACAGCCCAATGGAGCAGCATCAGACTCACATTCTGACTAGAATCTAAGTATTACGACTTCAGGTTAGCAATACATAGCATTTAACGTGTAAATGTCGGTGCTGAATTACCTCACATAACAGGACAGCACACATAGAAAACTGTGATGGCTAAGGCCACACTGAATGAACAGTTAAACAGTTATGAATTATATTTTTTTTTAAAAATAACTACATAGAAATTCATAAATAAGCGGATAAAAAAGAAAACATTACTCCCTTAGATCAAACGAAAGATCAATTTTGCATACAAAAAACAAAATATAAAATAAACTAGAACCATTTAATTTTTTGTATGCAAAATTGATCTTCCGTTTGATCTAAGGGAGTAATGTTTTCTTTTTTATCCGCTTATTTATGAATTTCTATGTAGTTTTTTTTAAATGTAATTTACCCAAAACATTGGAACTGGAGGAGCTACGTTGTCTCTTTAGTATTTTAAACCTCAAAGAGCAACAAAGCCAATACCAATTGATGTCTAGAGTGCACGCTAGTGAGTAAATAAGACCACACCCAAGAGGTGGGTTTGATGTTTTATTTAAGCTTGTTTGTATGTACATCTTACGCGTGGTTCCGCCGGGATCCATGACTGCAGCATGGAACAAAGGTTTGGAATTAAAAGGGTGCCTTTCCTGGTGTCCTTTATATATCCGATTGGGAATTATGGGAAATGTAGTTTTCGGGACAATATGGTTTGGGGTCGTGTGTTAATTCGAATGTGTTTAAAGGATTTTTTTTGTGTATGTTTAAGTGTATTTTCATTATTGCTTTATGGTAAATGTGATTTTATGTTCATTCGAGTTTGTGTATTTATATATATTTTCCCTTTTATGTTTGATGTAATGGAATGAGAATTTTTGTGAGACCCCTGTAATTATAAAAATGGTTT
Organism: Meda fulgida; assembly: GCA_030578275.1. NCBI lineage: Eukaryota > Metazoa > Chordata > Actinopteri > Cypriniformes > Leuciscidae > Meda > Meda fulgida. The sequence goes on along the minus strand of CM060624.1, from coordinate 9,965,156 downwards.
GGTCTGGTTTCTTAAAAGGGTTTCATTTTCTGTGGCAGAGTTAGTTCTGGTAAGGGATGCCTGAGAAACATCTGAGACCCAGAACTCAATAATGTGTTGATGTCCCATTTATTAGTGAGTGTTTTTTCCCCTTTCTTTGTTTTGCACAATTTGTGTCAATCCTTAAGTGTTACAGTCAATAAACCGACACTTTGTTGACTATGAATGTCTCCTGAAAATTGTATGGAAGAACCCTTACAAAAACAAATGGAAAATGCATAACATATTTGTAAAAATTAAAATACAAATACGCTGTAAATTCACAGAAATGCACAAATAATGTAGGCTGCTGTAAACTCTTAAGTGCATCAGAATATAACTACTGTGTGTGTATATAATAAAGTTCTTTTTTGCACAAGCACAGTCTCATTGCATGAAAATATACCACAAGGCAATTAGTATGAAGATAGCACTAATACTGAGGTACACCCACAACCATCACATTAAATTATCAAATAACATAATAAACAGTCGAATTAATCACACATTGAAACAACATACCTTTAACAGAGTAGTGAGGCGAGATTAGTATACAGACATCAGAAGGCCTACTCTCTCATTCCTGCATTGAAAGATACACGTGGAAATGAGGCGCTGACTTTAACACGATTAAAAAAAACACTTTCAAGGAAAATATGCTAATCACACTGACACACATTATGACAAACTATTTTAACCTCATAAATATAGTGACTACATTACAAAAAAACAGTCAATGCAAGACAAATATGAGAGAGAAAAACTACCTCTACTTCCCCGACCGCATACATCATGCGTCTGAGCGAACATGCGAACGCAGGAGAAGCGATATATTTTCTTTAGTGTCCCACTAATTAAGGCTCCACATACAACAATTGATAGGAACTCCCGATTGGAACCATTGAAAATAGAACCTTGAAAACAAGTTTTGCTGAAGTTAATAGTTTATACAACATTTCTCCTTGCACATAAAAAAATATCAAATTAAATTCAAATGTCTAAATCGACCGGCTACACCTTGACATGCCATCGGGAATTTCCATCTTCCCTCTTCTGAAATCATGATTCCCAGCTTGTCACGTTCAAGTAATTTGTTGTCGGAAAGAATAGGCTTTATGGAGGTTACCAGGTTTATTCTTGCCTATTTCTTAGGTAAATCTTATTAAAACAAAATGTATTGAAGATATTTAATTTTGAATAAAACGTATCGTCTCATTTGTTTATAACCACATTTACCGTGCTATAGTCAGTATGCTGATGATTCAGGAATTTCGGTCAAATACATTCATTTCCGCTGTGTTTAAAGGCGATGTAGCTGTTGAGGAAAAAATAATCAAGAATACCAGTTACAGCAGCAATTGTTCTCTCCTCCATCCATGTTTAACATTTTATGGAACGCCCAACTCGGGAACTTGGGTATCAAAATTATGTCCGAGTTTCCAGGTTGTACATACAACTTGAGCAATTTCCAACTACGAATTTATGATTCCGATAGCATGAGCAGAGGTCACTTTGTAACCATATGATCTGTATTGCAACAAACTAGAATCTGATGTGAAATCCACTGGGGAAATGTTTCGCCTTGATTTCATCATGTGTCTCTATAACCTACGGAGTCACCTACAGTGACCTATGCCACAGTTTTGCAATTCGTCCCCCCAGTTTATAAACCGTAGGCTGCTCAGAGATTTCTCAATTGTTCCCTCAGTTTAACAAATCATGCCCATGGATAAATAAACCGTACCCTTGAATTTCCAATCCGTGCGCTTGGTTGTAGGTTGTAGGTTTTTCATTTCATACCTAAATGAATAAACCATGCACACACTTTCGCAATCCGTTCCCACAGTTTTGTAAACTGTACACACGGATTTGAGGCCCGTCCTTCATTTTAGAAATCTGTAATCTACCGAAAGAAGAAGAGAAAGAATCAAGCTCCCATTCTGTTAAAAAATCATTTGTATAGGCTATTGTTTAAGAAACATTTTGATGGCCACCAAAAATGTATCTTGGTCCCGCCAAAGATTTATTAGATCATTTAATATGGCGATATGTAACGGGACCCGCTGATAGCCGGCTGCTTTAAAATGCTCCTATGAGTGTTTGTGTGAGCACTCTGTGTAGAACATCAAAGGTTTCTATTTACAATGTATTTTTGTGAGCCATGTAGCCATTCACAGACATATCTGTTGAGTGCATGAATGCAATGGCAAATCAGATGTGTTTAATTAGTCAGGAGTTTTTGTTTAGCACGAGTTCTGCGTGCTCATGAATCCTTTCATTATAACCAAGAAAGTATAAACACTGTCAGTATGATTCATTCATTGCACAGCTTCATTGATTATAACGGGAGTTTGGCAAGAGTGCAGCTTTGTGTGGGCTACATTCAGAGGTGTAAAGTTCATGGGTCAGAAAGTACAAGTCCTGCCATGTGTTTATTCCACCAACCAGCTGATTTCACTTACATTAGTTCTATCCCCTTGCTGAAAAACTGCTAATTAGCAAATCCAGGTGATTGGAACAAAATCCTGAGGAGGACTTTTAATTTCTGAACCTGGACACCTCACGTTATAATTTACAGCTGTATTTAAATGTGCAATTGAATCTGATAGACAGTGATAACCATGGTAATTAATGGACAGAACGAACAATCTGATATACTGGTTAACGCTGCTGCGTGAGTTTCTACCAACGGCTGAGGGTGTAACAACAAATTTGACATCTTTCTGTTCTGACCACGGTTTTCAATCCCTTTACCATACATTTTTTCCTCTTTTGGAAAGTCATAGAAATTATATCATAGATTATTTATTTTGCTACTGGAGCTAATAGGAACACAAAATCTATATTTGTCGCAGTTTCAGTTTACCCAACTAACCAACGCTTATGAGAAGTTGAACCCAGAGAAAAAGGTCCATTAATTGAGTTGACTGCATTTCACGTGCGGAATTTTACTGTACAAAGGCAAATGTGACTATATCTTTAGTTATAACTTCCTAAATAACTTAAAGGATGTAGGCTACAACAAAATAAACATGTCACAATGAAAAAAAAATTTGAATGGTGCTACAAATATTTTTACACAAAAATTCTTTTCTCATATTATTTTTTGGAAATATGACAGGTTTTGTGAGATCATCTAAGTGTATATGGAAGATATCTGATTAATGACATCTGGTTGCAGATGATATCAATCATTTTCAAGCATCAGTTATTTCAGAGCGCAGACACCATCTATTTTTCCTCAGAGAATAAAGGAAAGATCCTGATCTGTAAAGGAGAGCTGTTTAAGGTTCTGAGACTTACTCAAACTGGTTTGCTCACTCTGTAAGCATACAAACAGTCTCTCCCGGTCTCCCTGTGGAGACCAAACACCAAAACAATTTCAGCTTTCTTCACAAGCATCATAATAGAACGATGTGTATCTGATGTTCCCCATGTTTTTCACTGAGATCATTGGCTATAGTGAAAACAATGGCAAGAAATATGTGTTGGGTGCAGATGCAAACTGATTTCTTTGAGTAATTTGATTACTGAATTTCCAGTCTAATAAATGCTTTCCAAAATACTCCCAAACAAAATCTGTGTAACCGCTTTATGCAGTTATGCAGGGGTGTCAGTGAGTCTGTATCCATTCTGTAATTTATTCAATAATACATCAAAAACCTGACATGACTACACCTCTTCTTGTATGTCTCCCATTTATTAATTAAAATTCATTTTGATAATTTTTTTTTTGTGGGCCATAAATTCAAAGTGGTATAACCAACCTGAGACTGACACAAAGAAAAGTCTCATTAAAGGCTGAAATTATTTTTAGATTCAGTATAAATATATATATATTTTTAAATGCAACATAAATCCAAAGATAAATTTTCCTAGGCCATGACACTGGATTTTATACCAGGTGCGTTAAAGAAGTTACAGTATAGTACTGGTGAAGACACATTACTCTGCAGTTCACGACTCTGTGCTGACAGCAGCACAAATTGATTCCACGAGGTTTGCAGAACCAGCCACAAAAGCATCTGTCTCGCTCCTCGCCACTGCTCTTTTCTGATAGCCCGCAGATTCTGCCCCTACCTTCAGCATACGGCTCTGTCCTGGCATGACGCCAGCTGGCCACTCAGGGGAGGACAGCGGTGGTCATCTGTCAGTGCCAGTCTGTCAGCAGATAGTGGCTGATGAATAGAGCCGCGTGCTCGTCAATAAAACACACTTTGAAATGATTGCAGCGCTGTGCAAAGACCGAGCTGTAGTGCAGCGGGCTCTGACCTTAACCCTTCATCTCAAAGCATTACCCTGCTGGACTCATCCGGGTAGATTGAGATAAGTTTGTTTTTTATGCTGAAGAACAAGTACGTTTTGTCTTCAACAGGGAGATGACATCATTCACTCTGAGCTTGGAAAAACATATCACAGAACACATAGTTCACCCAAATGCAATCCCTGTAATTTACCTCATATCAAACAAAAACATAAAACTTTTTAAAGTTGCTGTATGTAATTTCTTTGTCTGTACTAAAGCATAAAAATATCATAATACACTTGCAGATATTTAAGAAACATGCTAAGTTCACAACATGTCGGAATGTTTTTGTTTAGGTCTCAATCCCGCCGACCGCGCCGATAGTATCCAGACATCCCGGAAACCACAGTGTATTGCAGCCATGGAAGACAGCAAATGAACTAGGCAGATTCTACCGGAAATAAAAAGCCTCGGCATCAATCTTAAAAGCTGTATGACCAGTCCTCAATCTAGCCGTGTTGGAGGGGGCAGGGGAAACAATTATCTCCAATATTTTGAATTTGGACTGCAGTACCAATTTCAACCACTAGCTGTCAATATTACAAACTGCACCTTTAATGAATAGTTCTGGTTCTGGTTTTAGAAATTAGTTGGTCACTGGATAAATTGGGGACCGGAGCTTTCAGGCTCCAAAAAGGGCTTCATACTACTTCTGTAGTCACATAAAAGCTCTGTTCTGACCAAAAGTCATTGTTCACTGTAAATCTTGACATTCACCCATCCCTGGGCACATTCATGAGATAAAAAAGTAATGTTCTTTTGAGTCAGATCATTTCAATGAATAGTTTGATCCAACTCACAAAACCTGAAAACAATGAAAACAAATCTCATAAATTTGACTGATCCGATTCCCATTCAACTCTATGATCCGGTCACAGTGGCACTGGAGGAGAATATTTTCAGTGGGTAACAGCTTACATTTTTAGCTTTCATTCTAAAAGGCAAGGAATATAGCACATTACTTGGAATAACTACTATACTATTCTGATTCAGCTTGAAAGCTCCAGACCTCGTTCATTGTTACTGGATGGAAAAGAGCAACCTCTGTGTAATGAAAACACTTTTTCTTCTTTTGTGTTTCACAGAAGAAAAAGTCAGATTGGTTTGAAAAGAAAAGAAGGTTTTCATTTTTGGGTGAACTATTCCTTTGACTGAATGGAGCAACAGCACAACTGTTGAAACTAGAATTATTGATCATCCAAACAACTATATAAAAAGAGACTTTGCCGGTTCCTATCGACTCTCTCTCATTTAAAATTCTAGACCATCTTCTTTATAAATAAGAGAAACTTACAGTCCGAGTAGTGAATAAACTCCACTCACTCACGGGGTAAATCTTGAATGGCGATGCCAACTTTAATATTAATGCCATCAAGTCTTGAGTGAAAAGGGCAAACTGCTTCATGTCAAAGACCAACATCTATTTTTCACTCTTGTGTGAAGGGGAAAACGGTGTGCACGTGTTGTCAGCATTTAGGTCCAATTTTCCTCAGCCTGCCAAGCAAATCCCTACACATACAAATGTATGATAGCCAACCTGACATTGTATTGAAAAACATGACAATTTGAAAACGCTTACCTTTCACTCTGCGGGAGACAGCGAGGTGACCTAGATTGATGTAGTATGGGAGTAGTTGGGAAAGGACGAAACCGCTCATGTTAGACCGGGTTGGCATCAAGGTTTATTATCTTTTACAATGTACAATATACAAAAATATAGAGTACCAAAAATTCACAGTGTCTAAAAGGCAGTGATTACAGTCTACATCGCATATCTAACCATCAGGTCAGTTGCATAGAAGGGCACCAAGCCTTGCAGGGATGGAGCGCCTCATTGCGTCGTCTGGCTTTATGCGTGTTCCATAGCGGAGATACTCCTTTCAAGTCCCGACTTACACAGAGCGGCCGCATTTGACCAACATATATTATCTGGGCAGGCACATGGGAGCGAATTTGGGGATTTAGTTTGATCTTTTAACTTCAAATAAGAGCTTAGAGTCTTGCCTATTCTTGATTTATTTTAATACAGTGGAGTCAAAAAGCCTTTGAAAGGCATTTTAAATCTGTGATTTACTTCAGGTAAAATAATGTTTTTAGACTGAATAAGAATATATAGAAAAAGTGATTTGTTTTTCAATTCAACTTTTCATTAAAATTATACTAATAACATTATTTGCAATTATAATTACTTAAATGCAAAATAGGAGCAATTTGAGTAATGCTCTGAGATTTTTGGACCCTCTGTAGAAAATGTATCTGTAAAGTCTCGGTGTGTGAACAACAAAAATCAACTAAAAATTAAATGATGAAGCCAAAACAAAAACCTCTGCATTAAATACTTTGAACAGGATACAACAGCGTCAAAACAATTAAAGGCAAATGTATTTGAATGAGTGTGATATTTAAGTGCCTTAAATCGTATCATTTGTAAACAAAAAAAAACATCAATTCATATGAATTATGCCCAAATGAATAAAAAAATAACAACACTCTCTAATAGTTTTGTAGGAACTGTAGTGTATCATCTTTGATGTTATCGATCAGGGTTGGTCAACAAGATGGGTCTCTCTACTGCAGTTAAACTCTGGACATGACAGGCTCCATCCCCACACAATCCCTATGGTTGTAATATTTACACAGCTGCGGCACGTATTATTTTACAACTATAAGGCGTTTAAAAAACAGTGTTAGCTTTACAATATACATGTACATTATACTAACCTTGCGTGGCGTTACTTTTTTTGTGGTGGGACATTACTTAGTTACAACCCATGTACTCATGCTTAGCTGAAAGCATGGTTGGCTTAGCATTCATTAAATGAGCTTGATAAAATAGCTTAGTTTAGTTTTCAATGCCCTTTAGAAACCAAGCATACCATAAATACTACATCCTGGTGAGAGTTGCCATTCCTGAAACGCTTTAATCGATAACTGAAGACTTGCATCTAGAATGTGGGTGTGATGCCACTGGAAAGCATGTCAACACATGAGCAAAACAAGATCTGAGTTGGGCACATAGTGCTGCACACAGATTATATTTTCAGATATTGTTTGATGTGACAAAAATAGTGATCCATTGATCATTTCTGTGAGAGTTCACAATTTTATGAATATGTGATGCTCATATACCGATGTACACCTTCGCTCATTTCTCTGATGAATGTGATGATGGTGAGGAATACACCATCTGGAAACAATAATAAAAAATAATATATGAAATGTTCAGTATAGCTCCATCAATTTTTGAACATGTGGCTTAAATAAAATGTATTATCCATCTATCCTACAACTGCTGAATAGTTCCCTCTTTAAAATAACCATAGAAAACAAGTGCCAAGCTATCAGTATTTCCTACATTTTTTCATAATAAAATATAGTCCGTCTCGGTTTGAACCCAGTCATATTTAATATGACCACCGGGACTTACAGTAACAGAGTAGAACATGTTTGCTTCAGACCTAAGCATATTCCATGTTGGTGCAATATTCCTCAATTCCCATGCATTCGCAAGTAAAAATTTCAACTTTTTTAGGGGAAGAATAAGGCATTCATCTGTCCTTATGTCCTTTAACCGTGCTGAAAATCTATAGTTCGGTTCTGATAAGAGTCCGTTCTGAATAGCATTCTATTTTAAGCTGTTCTTTTTCTTGCAGCTTGGTTGCAAACTCATATCCGAACAGTCCACCCAGTAGATGCATTGATCCTGCGACTCGCCCTCTTTTGTTCGAGATTTGCCTCTCAAAGGTCGGAAGTCAGTGGGAAGTCTTTACATTTGCATCCAAAGGTAACAATACCACCGTTCTAACCAAACCTGATAATGTCACCATTGATTGCTCTCTTTTGTCTGGTGTCCGGCTATTCTTCTCTTATGTAGTTTTAAAAAGAACTGCCACAGCGCGGCAGATTGCATTCCCGTAATGAATATTGCTGGAGTTGTACGGGATGCCAGCACAATTTTCTCTTCCCACCTTCAGCTTCAGCAAAATCTCCTTCCAGTAACAGGAGTTCTGCAGAGATCAATCAAGACATCCGTTTATCAAAGTCAGTGTAGCTACACAATCTTTAAAAAGTGCTTTTTGAGTCACTGGACTTTTCCTCCCATTGGACACCACAAGGCATGACTTAGGAGACACAGTCTTCAGAGGAGAGAGTTTTGGGGGGGGGGGGGGATCAGCTGGAATGTTGGAACAAGCACCACATTGGGTACAGAGTGTCTGGGTGGGAAAAGGGAGGTGAGCGGCCTTGTCACCATGGTGATAAAGCTACGGATGGGCACACGTGTCTCAGCTGTGGTTATAGGTTCTGCAGGGAGAGGGTGAGGAGTCTGGGCGGTAGTCATATTTGCCCAGCGCTGTGGGGTAGTACGTGGTGGTGTACACATTTGTCTGCTGAAGTGGAGTAGGGAAGTAGTTGGTCCTCTCATCCGGCAACAAATTGTTCTTATTCAGAGTCTGTAGAGAAAAAAAATTTATATATAAAGGAGAGTTACATGAGCTAAAAGATGTAAATCAATCTCAGAGATGAAACACGGGTTTGTAATATTTGCACCACTATTGTGTTTGAGCAGCCCAAGAAAGCAATATTAGCTCAACCAATGACATGTAGATCATGTAGGCTTGCAATGAACTACACCTATGGACCAGAATATACCACAGACCTTCAAGTGGGGGCTATTGAATAACAGAGAACGGACAGCTTTTTTTTGCAATTCGCTTTGGTGTCACTAGTGGAGCAGAAATTACAAACTGCACCTTTAAATATGTAACGCACCACTGAATGGAGCCCATAGAAGATAAGCTGTACAATTCAAAACTGGTGAACTTATGGGTCATGGATGAAAGTAGAATGTGTGTATGAAGTGTAATGCTCTTGAGAAAAATCATTTGTCTAGCTCCAAAATGCCTGCAGCTCAGTTACTGGGGGAGTGAAGCTATAAAACATACAAGATTGATTTGAGTGACTCACCGTAGCCGAGAACTGCTGTGCAACAATTATACTTTTCAATACCTGGCAAACAATAGCTCTTCAAATGGACAGCGATCTCCATTTTTAGTCTGAACAAGATAGATGGAATTGCTGTTTTATCCAAGACTCAATGAGTGACAACAAGTGAATGTTTGTCTACTATTAAGAAACCAAATAACATCTTCCTGACTGTGGTATCTTCTGCAGACTTTCGACAAACAGCTCCCTGCGTGAAATAAGGAATATTCATCCTGATTTACAACGTGGCTCTCAACGGATGCTTATTCAAACACCCATCAATCAGAGGGAGTCCGTGTCACACGGTTAATATCACACAGCCATCTGTGCACCGACATGGCCTGGGAACGCATACACAGAGGCCTGAGTGACGATCTTTTGCAGCAGGCGCTTCTTTCTCGATCCACTCATATTGCCCAAGTCTCATAATGAGTTTCAAGCGAGTACTGGTCATGCAGAAGATCGATGGAAAAAGTGGCAAAAGGCTCGCACAGGTGTCACAGCAAGGACACGAGGTGGAAGGAGAGCGAGCCGAGCCAAACTAATTGGATGAGCTCGACGATCAGTCACAACCAGCTGTGGGAGTCCACTGAGCGGCTGCTGCTTAAACAGTCTAATGGAGCCGATTAATAAAGACAGAGTGTGTGCCAGGAGCCAGAAGAGACGGCTAAACAAGCGGCCGCGGGGAGAGGGAAACCAGCGGTAATCTCCAAACTATCACTTATCTAGTGATGCTCATTTTTGACAAAACAAACGAGCGTGCTCTCCGACTGAGTTTGGTTTCTTGACTGCTCACAACTTTTTCTGCTAGCTCATCTGTGGGAGACTGTAAAGGTGAAAAAATATTCAGCTTAATATGCAAACACTATATAAAAGGCATTTGTAGGTGCATTCCCATGAAAAGTGTAAACACTCCGGCGCTATCAAAACATTGAGCGGCATGACCAGACCAACATCTGCAAAATAGATTTAAATATAGTTAAATGTGTAGAACGGAGCTGTTAAACACTCTTTTAAGTAGCTGAAGCCAAAATAAATAACAATATGAACAGGACATGCAATTTTTCAAAATCCACTGAGATTTATGTGGAATTGTCAGGCCATATATTCCATGCTGCCAACATTAGAAACTTATCTTAAGGCTCACACAGAATCTGCACAGATCTACTATGACCGTTATTCTCAAAGTTCTACAAATCCATGCCTTTTGAGTGTCCATTTATTATTATTTAATTTGATTGTGCATTTAACAACATTATCAATAGGAGTGAAGTACTCTGAGCTCAATTTTAGTTTAAATCCACCAAAATTCGGAACAGAAAATACAACAAAAGGCTGCGGACTGACACCATATGAATACACTACCTTGCAAAAGTTTGGGATCAGTAAGTTTCTTATGCTCAACCAGGTTGAAATTATTTGATCAAAAATATAGTAAAGATAGTAATATTTAGAAATATTATCACTGTGGCAAAAATGGCAAAAGGAGAATTTTTTTATCTTCATGTGTCACATGATTCCTCAAAAATCATTCTAATATGCTGATTTGGTGATAAAGAAACATTTCTTATGATTATCACTGTTGAAACTAGTTGTGCTGCTTAATATTTTTGTGGAAACCGTGATACTGAACATGTTTTATAGGATTCTTTGATGAATAGAAAGTTCATAAGAACATCATGAAATGGAAATCTTTTGTAACATTATAAATGTCTGTACTGTCAATTTTGATCAAATTCCTTGCTAGGGCTGCACAATTAATCGCGATAAAACCGCACGCAATTTGGCAAAGGCTGCGATTATTTTATGCTCAACTTGTCAGTGCAGTGCGGCTGATTGGCAGTAAAAGCTGCTTCATCTGAACGCCGGAGGGCGCTCTCACGCAGACAGCCCAATAAAGCATGTTTGATGCGTGTTGCTTTCGCAAATACATGTTATAAGTGACTCAAACTCGCAGTGCTTTCAGATGGAGCAGCGTTTACAGAGCTGTATATCATATGAAAATCTGCTCATACAAAATAAGCCTTTGTGATTTCATAATCACGATAAGCCAAATCGGTTTAAGTGCGATTACATGTAAATTGGAATTAATCTTGCAGCCCTAGTCCTTACTAAAAAACTTTATTAAATTCTTAAAAAGATATAGTAAATTTTACTGACACTTTTTTTTCTCTTTTAGTCATTTGTTAAAACAACACCATCCCGGTTTCGTTTCATTGACCTCTTCCGCAACATTTATCATGAATCGAGCTGCTGCATCCGCACCGACCAAGGCATCTCTGAATTCTTTCATATTGACACGGGAGTGAGGCAGGGCTACGTGCTGTCACCATTCCGCTTTCTTATCGTTATGGATTTCGTCATGCAACGTGCCCATGGTGACCAAGGCCTACAGCGAGAAGGACGACAGAGGACGACTTGCGGATTTAGATTTTGCGCATTCCTCGGATCTATTCAACCATCACCTTGCGAGCTAATGGCTGCGATGGGAAGCAAAGCGGAAAAAGCCAGACTCCAGATAAACACGTCCAAGAGCAAGATCCTTTGTATAGGGTACGTCTGCGCACATATTCCAGTACACATTGACCAACAGCCTCTGGACGAAGTTGATCAGTTTACTTATCTCAGCAGCGTTGTGACGGCGGACGGCGGCTCAGACCAAGACGTCGCGAGTCGACTTGGGAAGGCCACGGCGGTTATGCAACAACTATGGCCAATCTGGATGTATAAAGCAGTATAATTTGTCCTAAGAACAAAAATCTGACTTCTAAATTCAATCGTCATCCCCACAGCCATCTACACGAGTAAGACCTGGAAATCGGCGTACATTCATCGAAGACTTACGCGCCGTTGACCTACCATGGGACGAAGCCGAAACAGTTGCGACTGATCGAGCCCACTGGAGTTTGCTTAGCGCCCAGTGTGCCGCACGGCGCAGGCGGATCTAAGTCTAAGTAAAACAACAACAACAACAACAACAACAACTATTAGTTATTTTCATGGACTGCAGAGTGCATTTGGGACACATCAGGCCAATACCTACAAACAGTACTAATCCCCCCATCCTACTTTTAGCAACTACATTGTAAGCCACCCTAATTCATTGCACATCTTACTGAAAGTCTTGCACATTGTGAATAAAAATATGCATGACTGTAGCAAATAGCCGCTGATAACTGCAATATGTGACTTTGCAAGGATGTTACACCTCGCTATAGCTAATGAAATCAAAACACATCCCTGGCAAATCAAAAAGTCTCCCTGCTTCATGCAAAACATTCCCACATAATGTAATTCCTTCTATTTACGCTTCAATTATAAATCACTCAATAGAATCAGAGGTAATTCCTTGTGATACGGCAATGGAATGCTCCTGGGCAAAAAAATGGCAAAAATTGCTAAAAATGTAGTGATCTTTTAATGGTCTTAACCATTTTAATCACAAATCAATCACTGGTCAGGAAATACTGTATACTACTGTAGATAAAGTAACTCAAAGTAACACGGAATAGCCTTCCCCAACTTGCAGACAGATTTCTACAGGAAAAGGGTCAGTGTCGTTCCACTCAATGTTAATGGCTTTAAACAGTAAATGAGTAGTTGAAAAATGTCTCCCAGTTCGTTTGAGTTTAATGTGAGACCAAATATTCACTATAGGGTTCAAATCTAGACTCTAACCAAGCCAAAACACGAGCCCGATGGACTTGTTCTTGGTTGTCTTTGCAATTTGGGCAGGATTGAAAAATAAGATCTGATCATTCCTGTTTAGATAACAACTTTTCATTTGTGTGAAGCAAGCCATTCTGCAATATTCTCCTGTACTCCAAAGCATTAAATGACTTTTCACAGTAAGCAGCTCACCAATACCAGCAGCTAAAGAGGCTCCCCACACAAGAACACCTCCTCCTTCATGCTTCACTGTGGTAGACATGCATTAATTATTATATTTCTGTCCAGATTTTTGAAGACACTGCTCTGGAGCATCACCATGCAATTTGTTGACATACTCTGCCAAGAACGTCCTTCTCTATTTGATGTTCTTCTGAGACAGACTTTTTAAGTAGTGCATTAGCTTAAATTTAGCTAATTTCCTGACCAAAAATGTGTGGTTAAGACTATTAAAAGCTTAGCGTTTAGCCATTTTGGGGTTGGCCCTTTTTTGCCCAGGGGTGTACATCTAATATGGGTAAGATCAAGTGCAGCAACATGATACACAGCAACAAAAACAATGGTCCTACTGACACTTTTCATTACATAAAACAGTGTAACGAATAGAAAAGTGTGACCAGGGTGCCAGCACTAACCTTGAACTCCATGGGTGTGTATTTCTCATTCTTTGGTGTGGTGTTGCCCTTGTAGTTGAGGTGGTTGGGAGTGGTGGGGTGGATGACAGCAGACTCCTGTGAGGGCTTGTGGAACCGCTGGCAGTACACATACACCAGGAAGGACAGCAGACCGGCACCCAGGAAGCACGACACACCCGTAGCTATCAGGTGAAGCAGAGTGAACCCTGGGAAAACAAGAGAAGACAATATTACAGTAACCATTTGTCTGCAAATAACTGTAATATGTCACCTTCATCCAGACCTTTGACTAAATATGCTTTTTTAGTCACAATTTACAATATAGTCATCTTTTGTCAGTGGAAACTTTCAGATGCAGCACCATTACATCTCTCATCATTAACACAAATGGACTGCAAATGGTTCCTAGCTGCTTGACAGTGGTGGGCAGCTGCTTGAGAGCATCTGGCCGAATGACGCAGTACCAAGGGACAGTGCTGTGATTAGCCCGTCGATGTGATGGACCAGGCACCCTGCCGGTCTGACCCGTAATGAGTGCGAAATGTGATTGAGGAGAGTGAACGCCAAACCCCCGTCATGAACTGCTCTAATTGGACAACGATCACTCAGGAGAATGCCACTGCTGGATATTGATGGGTAATATGTGCTGCCACCTGGAGAAACACCAAACTGGCACTGCGGCGCCATCTCTGAAGGCAGCCACTGCCCAATGTGGCCTGGATTCGCAACCTAAAAGGCACCGCTGTGCCCCCTCGTGTATTTTTCATCTGGTGCATGCACTGGAAAGGCAGCGCACCTCTGCCTGGGAGCACGACACATGAAAAAAAAAGATCAGCAATGTGAATGAAGTTCACTCACTTAAACCTGGTTATCGATTCCATTTCTTCCTGAGTTCTGGATGAAAAGGAGCTGACGTAAAACATGACACACAAGCAGCACACTGCTACATGTCTTTGAGCATTCAGGAGAGTGCATGCACAAGCGCGTACTAACATGCGGTGAACACAATACAAACACATCTGTCGAAGCACTTACCTCCACACTGCTGGTCCTTCTCATAGCTAGATGCCGGGAGAATCGCTGTGAAAAGAAGGAGAATAATAGTTGGGGACTCTTCACACAGGATGAGCAATGGCCGTGAGCTCTTTCTGAGCATCTTGAACTGATGTTGCATATATTTCAATTTGAAACAGTATCTTTAAAACACAACGGTCGTTGTGAGATGCATCGGAACGGTCATAGACATCAATCTAGAGCAGTAGCTGTCAACTAGTTTAGCTTCAGAATCTAAATTCCTGTAGCTCAAGCAGTAGAGCATGGCGCTAGTTATGCCAATGTCATGGGCTCAATTCCCAGAGAATGCATGAATTTAAGCTTTAGATAAAAGTGTCTCCCAAACACATAAAAGTATGTAAATTTTACTTTAGACATAAAGTGACGATTTTTTTTTTAATATAAACTAAGGAAAAAGTGTCAAATATTGAAATCTTTTAATATTACCATGAACTGCATAGGCCCGACAATATGTACAATTATTCATTTTATCCTTATAAAACAGATGTGCAGCCTTGATGTCATCATTAAAAGACATGAAAAGTGCTTCCTCCTTTTCAAAGCTAATAAGCTTATTTATTTTGGCATCACAACTATGCACAATTACATGGTTAGTTGCAGTTTATTTTATTAATGCATTTACTGTCTATTTTTTTGGTCTGTTCTGCTTCCAAAATGTGGGTCCAATAATTTTGAGTTGCGATCAACAATTTGATGATAAACCTACCGTTTATAAAGTGAGCAGACTGATGCAAGAAACATTCTAATGTGAATGGCCTATTACACACTTTCTTCTTTTTCCTCCAATTGTTGAATTGCAGCCAAAATGTCAATCACTCCCCATCTTATATTACTCTCTTCATTCAAAAGCAACCTTCCTGGAAGTGAGGCGATTCAAAGAGCAGTAGACCTGAGTGGTGAGGAAGACAGACAGTCTCCTGTTTTATTCTTAAGGGATGAGCAGGGCCGCAGTGATAAAAGTACAGGAAATCACATCAAAGGCTCGCAGTTAGTCGGGTCACATAAAAGTGATAAAACCATTACTGCTGGTCTGCCATTTTGCCCAAGTATTCAAGAATAAACAGCAATGTCAGTAAAAATCAACTACAAGCAATTTTGTAAAATACATAGCTTAACTTAATTTAAACACTCGTTTAGAGTAATTGTTTATATATTATAGATATTTATAATATTATATTAGAATATATATTCTAATATAATATTATTAGAGTAAATAAAAAGGTAATGAGGTGCATTTAAATTAAAAATGTTTTTCACTGCTGCAATACAGTCTAAAGTGCACTATTACCGGGGAGGGTCATGCTTTTCAAGCTCTATCTGAAATCTCCACAAACAGCAGAGATGGGTGTGGGAGGGAGATGTTTGATTGAGATGCACAATTCTCCTTGATCTCCACATCGTCTAAGACACCTCAGGATTTGGAACCTTTTTCCCAAAACTGGAGAGAAATTGGATGCGAGTCTGCCTTGTGGCATAACATTAATATTAATTAGAGTGCCTGATTCACTTGGTATTCCGCTCTGATAACTCGTGTTCTTGCAGGCTGGGTGCGTTCAGTTCTTCACTTTGAACACTTCAACTCTTCCAGCAAGAGTAATGAATAAACACAAGTAAACATATTACATCTAATCTATTAAAAACAACAGCGAGTTTGACAGGGTTTTAAAGTGTATGTTTATTTAATAAGACATTGCAATAACATTGCAATTGGGAAAAGTTGGCTTCATAATGGAATAGTCGGACGGCGTGTGAATATATGTGAGAGTGTATATATAGCTCTCTCTCACCTGGGATCTCATTGCAGTCTCGGTGCTGGGAGCTGTTTCCCACACACGGCGTGGATTGAGCCCCGCACACTCGACAGCGCAGCTGCAGGCCCGAGTCATCACACTCAGACCACACCGACCAGGCCATCCACCCACCTGCACATAGACATGGCCACAAACACAGGGTTTAAAGAAACAGTTCACCCAAAAATGTACATTCTGTCATCATTTTCTCACCCTCAGGTCATTCCAAACCTCTATAACTTTCTTCTGTCAAGCACCAAAATAAAAATAAATCATAAGTCTAATAAAAGAGGTGCATTTGACTTGCACTATATTCAAATTCATATTCCGAAAATGTTGCAAGGAGTCGGTTAAAATCATCCAGTTCTTAAGTTTAACTCATTGACTCAGTGACCCAGTTGCAGTGGTTAACAGCTCAATGGAGAAGATTATCAGTAAACAATGACTTAAATTCTACTTTTATCACACGGTTGGGTGCTTTTTGAAGCTGAATCCCCATAGAAAAGAGAAATCAGTACATTTACAATTCCTTGTTTTGTAGGTGCAAGGAAGAATGAAAATCCATCATAACATCAAAATAATCAGCATATCAGTGAGTAAATTATGATTTTTTTTTTTTTTCTTGGAAAACTCAAATTTTGGCCATCCTCACAGTTCAGGCGGCAATCTAGCCAGAGCGGCCCACCCACGCACATGAAACAAACACCACCAGAGTCACACGGGCAGGCAAAAATAATCACAGTCTGAGGCAACACTTTCAGAGCAAGTGTACCAAGAACTTTACTTTGATTTCAAATGTATTTGTGTGCTGGGAAAATCCAATCTGTAAATATACACATTCCTTTCATGTTCCAGCTTTTAAGATGGTTGTCTAGACCATGCGCAGTCTTAAAATTCTCTCAGAGCCTAAAAAAAATGTGTCATTCATGAAGGGGGCCAACTGGGGCCAAATGCTGAATCTAAAATTCTTTATTATCAGTAGCGAGCAACTAGTCTCAGAGGACATCCTGGTATTTCGTAAAATGCAGATCCACAGTTAAAATTATAAAAGGTAGCTCTTCATTTATTTTCCAAAAGCAAACAATATATCATATAGAATTTCTTAAGCAGCACCCTAACTAAAATGGAATTTTATAAATGACTGATACGGTATGTTCTACATTCAGAGTTTGCTCTTAATATGAACTGGAATAAAAGCTGAATATTTTAAAGGCTCTTATTTTTGTTTGATTGTTAATAAAACTCTAGATCTGCCATTGACAGCATGGATTTGAGATTCTTCATAAATGTAAGTTTTGTCTTAAAGGAACAGCTGACTATTGTATGGCAACAGAATGTGACAACAGAGCTTTGCACTGCCAGAGTCTGCTTCTATATGCATGCAGCTCACATATGGTACCATCTGCAGCCTGGAGGACCCAGAAGCACTTCTCTGAATCTAAAGAGTGTGTTTCTGATGATTGAAAGGTCTGAAATCATGCCTTCAATGCAGTGATGATCAGTTGGTCATAAATAAACCACCCTGTTGAAAAGAGCAGCATTTGTTGTGTTGTGGACGGTGCTGTGCTCACCAGGCTTCTTAACTCTTTCCCTGCCAGCGTAAAAAAAAAGAAGAGCTTTTAGATAATTTTCACAAAAATGTATGGCCTCCAGAATATTTTGTTATATGCTCATGAACATGCAATTTATCAAAAGAAAGAATAGAGCTTCTGCTTTTCAACAATAACAAAAAAAAAAACATTTTATTCTAGTTTCATGCATTCTTTTTTTTTTCTTTTTTCTCAACACTTGAATGTGGGTACTTTTTATTAAAAAAAGCACCATTTTGAACAAAAAGCTAAGAAAATCACGCTTTTGTTAAAGACTATGTCCAGATCGGATTTAGAAAGATGAGCAAAACAGATGTGGTAGATCGCTTTCATTAACACCGCAAAGGCTTGCACAGTCCTATACCATTTCCTGGGCCGACAATTTATTCGGTAACGTTAGGCAGTTTCGAATTATATGCTGTTTAATGTTCATGTTATTTTACATTTCTATCACTTCTTTTTTTCACCTGTGTTCTGATTCTGAGATTCTGTACTCGTTCAGAAGATGTGTAATAGTGCTCCCTACCATATAACAGTGAACACATGGATTGCTGGAAATTTCCATCAATGGCAGGGAAAGAGTTAAAAGGGTAAAGTTCATCAGAAAATTTTAAATTCTGTCATAATTTACATACTCACTGACATTTCAGTGTATTGACAAAAACACTGAGACCCTTTTCAAAATATCTTCTTTTGATTTCCAGAGAAGAAAGTAAGTCATAGT
The DNA here is from genome assembly GCA_030578275.1 of Meda fulgida. Lineage (NCBI taxonomy): Eukaryota > Metazoa > Chordata > Actinopteri > Cypriniformes > Leuciscidae > Meda > Meda fulgida. The sequence goes on along the minus strand of CM060624.1, from coordinate 9,946,368 downwards.
TATGGCGTAAATGATGACAGAATTGTCATTTTTGAGTGAACTATCCAACCAGCACAATTTCCCTGGTCAATCAGCCTCAGAGATTTGCTGGCAAATACAATGCTGGTCAACCATGCTAATCTACGCTTTACTTTTCAGCAGGGTTGAAACTGCATGTGTCTGATTTGTGGTAATAATGGCTGTTGATGGACAGATGACACATTGAGAACTATATTCTACTTACAGACAGGTAGAGCTGAAATTGAAGAACATTGAAGGGTTTTTTTGTAGCACATTTCACTTAAAGTATAGTTTTTTTTCCCATTCATGGTCTTGAATTGGAGCTGATCTTACCATCACAGGTGTGTGTGTTGCAAAGGGCCTCCTCTGTGTGCAAGCCGATGCAGATGTCCCCACCATTGGCAGGGGCGGGGCTGGTGCATGTGCGCGTTCGTTGATAGTGTCCGCCTCCACAGGGCACTGAACACTGTGACCATGATGACCAGCAAGACCAGGCGCCGTTAACTGCACAGACCAAACACGCACAAAACAAATACGACATACAAAGACAAACACAAAACAATCAGGCAAGCAGGGGGACACAACCATCCAAGCATCAGATAGCGGATGCAAATGCAACACAAACAAGAAAGACGTTGCGGAGGATGCAAACACGATGTACCGAACACAAAGATAAAACAGCATCAAACAGGCAAACACACAAAACAATACAAAAATGATTGGAAACTCGCACAAGGCGGACAAGGCAAGCAAACATCTGTTATGGAATGTGATGTTGATCCAGACATTCAGAGTGCAGGAAAGAATGTCGCATGGGTCTGTTTCAAACTGTTTTATTTGACCCACAAAGCTCCTCGCCGAACACTCGAGACTTGTTACAGGGAATGCCAGCTGTTCACTTTTTTTTTTTTTTAGTCTTGCTAAAAATTACAGATTAAGCAGATGGCTGAAATCCGGTTGGTCACCATGTTCCAAAAAACAGCTTTACCACCTTAAGATGGTATAACCTACTCGTTTGTTGTTGGTTCAAGATTGTCTACTAGCTAGAAACCAGCTATCATTTTCCAAATCCCAGCTAGCACTTTAAACTAGGTTTTCCAGCTCTGACCAGGATAGAAGCTTTGTTGTTGTGTTCTCCCACTTCAACAGGCCCTGCCACCATCCTCCCGACGTCTCATCAGACTGATGGAGGAGAAGGTTAGGGGTGGCTCCTTTTCTCTGCACTAGAAAGCACCGTTTAACTTCAGTGGATTAGCATGTGTGTACTGGGGCATGACTGCAGTGTGAAGGCAGAGCGATCACAATCACAGTGAGTCCAGTAACCTCGCACACTGAGAGAGAAGCCAGGCGTCGGATTGGAGTGCACGTCTGAGGTCAAAACCATGATTAAAATGTTTGGCTGATGTCAGTGATGTGTTTGAATCCATGTGCCCTACCCCCTTCCCCTCCACTTTATTATTTCAATCTTATTTTCTCATCCTGCCTGAGTAGAAAACAGCATAGCAAATACTGTGTGGGTGATGTTCATTTGTCACACTCAGTGAGAGTTTAGAGCGGACAATGCATTGGCAAGTATCTGCCAATATGTCTAAAGAAACACAAACCATCTATTGGGAACTTACAGGGTGATCATTGGTCACCCTGCACTTCCAAAACATAGTATCCTTAAACTGTCTGTTAGCATCCTTATACTGTCTGTTAGCAGCACACTAAACTATCCATTAGCAATTTCTGTTAGCACCATTAAACTGTTAACAGCCTTAAACTGTCTGTTTGCACACTTGTACTGTTAGACTCCCTAAACGGTTTGATAGCATCACTAAACTGTCTTCTACCATCCTTAAACTGAATGTCAAAATCCATTAACTGTCTGTTAACACCTTAATGCCTAATCTGTCTGTTAGCATGCCCGAACTCCTTTAAAGCACCTTTAAACGGTCTGTTAGAACCCTTGAACTGTTCGTTGGAATCTTTAAACTGTCAGTTAGACCCATTAAACAGCCTGTTAGCATCATTAAACTGTCTGTAAGCATTCTCAAACTGTCTGTTAACATCCCCAAACACTCTAGCAATAGCATACTGTAGCATTATGCTTTAAAACACAGAAAACAAAAACAAAAAAACAACTCCCTGTTCACCTATAGAAAATAAACAACTTGGTGGCAGGTTGTGTCGTTCACATTTTCTTTATTAAATATAAAAATCTAGCTATTTTAGACATTCAGTTTGATGCCATTTCATTATACACTTCACCTATAAAGTCCTCGTGCTAACTGGAAAGTTAATCTGATCTTGTGATTTCTAAAACAAAAAAAGGGTATTCGATTTAACCTTGAGTTCACGTCTTTTTGTAATTATGGTAAAACCTCTCAATTTAACCACAGCAGGCCCGATGGGGCTTCAGGTTTCCATTAGCTAATGACTTCAGTCATACACTTCACATACTCTAATGGAAGCAGAGGCTTTCCCATCATGATGAGCAACTACCATGATTATGAGCATATGTGGGACTGGGAGTTTATTAATGTATGTACCTATGTAAATGAGCTTGTGCTTACAAGAGCATTTCTGTGTGAGTGTTACCTGGACAGGGCTGTGGATTGCAGTCCTGATATTCTACTGAAGATCCCCGGCAGGCGGTGGGAACACTTTTGCCTTCTGCACTGGTGCAGGTGCGTTTGCGAGTGCGGTAGCCTTTGGCACACTCCTGAGTACAAGTTGACCACGTCTCCCATGAAGACCAGCCAGAGCCTGTCAGTCGTACACCAGGCGTCCTGAGAAGCTCCTCAACTAGAACTGTAAACATTTATTGCATGTTACCAGTTTGCCAATATAACCATAACTGAAATGAATGATTTCATAGATTAACTTTACACAGGTATTGAGCTGAATTAACAATGAACTGATCTGAATGTCATGACAATGTCAAAAAACATTGTCATGCTGTGTTTTACAGCATCTATTACAAATCATTCTGGTCACAGCTACCTGCACAAGGTGAATTCTGACACACTCTTGTCTCTAATGCATTCCCTGTGCACCTCACGAGGTTGACCTCCTCTGAGTTTAGACAGGATGCTACAGTTAATCAATGTGGCGTCCGAAATGCGCAAAGTGGGCAAGTACTGAACTGTGACCCTGATATGTCATCGAGCCACCAGTATCAGCTGACTCAAGTCATATCTGCTCATTTAGGTGTGGGTGTACATGAGAAATAAGGATCTATACACTCACAGTCTGTTTCACAGGTTACTGTCCCGTCATTGGGGCAAAAGCGTGTCTCCACCTTACGCTTGCCCAGTTGGAGCTCGTGAGGGTCAGCCAGTTGGGCCCGGCAGATGTAGCGTACTCTTTGCTCCTGCCGTGCCCCTCCCTGGGTTATGTTCACTGGCACCCAAGGGGTCCATGGGGTGTTTCGACGCACCTCTGGACAGGACTCCAGATTACACGCCTGGTACTCCTGCAATGGGGAGAAGATTGACACACTGATGACATCATCCAGTTGCTCATTCCTCATACACAGGGAACATTCCCTCACTTCCTAAGATGCATGTGAAGCTCCACAGCTCACCATTCTTGTGCCATCACCGTGAACAGTTAATAAAATTGAATGGCTCCTAGACACCCAAGGGGGCGTTACAGTTCTTTGCAAGGAACGTTAATTTGAGTCCTAATTAAGTAGATTAAATTTGAATTAATTGCAGCTCTTAAGAGAGTTGGAGAGCGAAGAAATCTGTCATATTTAAAATGTAAGAGCAAAAGAGTATTTTAGGAAAGTGAATGCTGTTTTGATTTGTCTTGATTTATTGTTCACTGCTTACACAAAATAAGAAACCATTGTCCTAAAACATTTAATGGTATTTTTAAACGGTTCTTCAATTAGTATGATTACTTGACTATAAGGGTTAGTTAGAACTGGAAGCAATTTATTATATGTGTAAAAGACATTTGATTTCCATTAATTACTCTGCATACCACAGTTTTTCATTACATTACAGGAGAAAACTTCTTGTCATAATTTTAATATCACCATTTTATGAGTAAGAATATGAGTAAGTTCATTTTTTATAGGCACATCCCTTAATGTCTTGGCTTCAAAAATAGCACACATATAAAATGAATATACTCAGTTGAAAGTGGGAGGACGTTATTTATACATATGAAAATTTTGAAAAAAAAAAATTTCATTTTGAAGATGAGGAATGTAAATAACTACATGGGGCGTTGGCAGGCTGTGTAGATGATCAGCTGAAAGTAAATGACAGTTTTAGAACTGCATATATTTTCAAAATGATAGTGTCCAGGGCCACTCAGTCTATCTTGAATCACAAATAAGCTCCACTTTTACAGTGCATCACACATATCTTTCTGGGAGGAGAGCTGCTTTGGTTATCATGGTCAAGCAGGAGGCTTCAAGGCTACAGTTTGTGTGTGTGAGTGTGTGTACTTCAGGTGTACGTACCAGCGCACACCCTGGACAGCTATTTCCATTCTCACAGTTCCTGGAGCGCGAATGCACCCCTCCCCCACACTCTGAGCTGCACTTGGACCAGAGTGACCATGATGACCAGAAGATGGGCTGAGGGCATGACACCTTCTCATTGCAGAATCTGGTGAGCATGAAAAATATGCTTCACTGATATGAGTTTAAGTTGGTCTGCACTGAGTAGATAAAACTCAAAAGAAATGCTAGCTTAAAGAATGTTAGCTCATATAATATGAAAAATTGCAACAGGTTTGACAATGAGATCTTTAACTTGAACCTATGACTTTTAATGTTATTAACATCTAACCTGCATCACATTTGATTTAACAGTTGCAACAAAGTACATTTGAACTTAATGCACAAACGCACGCACGCACACACTCTCTCTCTCTCACACACACACACACACACACACACACACACACACACACACACACACACACACACACACACACACACACACACACACACACACACACACACACACACACACACACACACACACACACACGCTGGGTTTACCCATCACAGAAAACTTTCTGCATTTTAAGACACATAACTTAATCTGATTTATAAACTGTTGTGCTCATGGGGTCCAAAAATGCCCCCGCAAGGACAAGGATTTTGAATATTTCCGTTTTTGTGGGGACATCTTGTCCCTGTAACGTAGGATTAACCAGAACCACATACAACACACAAATCGTCTTTTCATTCTCTGCATTTCATCTCTTCTCCAGCTTGCTTCCTAATCTAGTTGTCTAGTAAACCTGGCATTGTATATTATGAACATTGTTAGCTCTGTGATAATTTGATTTTGTTCCTCTACAGTCCCTGGTCCCTATGAACACTTATTTTAGAGTAAATAATGGGGAAAATAATGTCAGACCACAAGAGCAAAATTACCTTTTTACCATTTTCAGAGGATGAAATTTGAAATATAAATAATGACTGTTTTGGTTTAAAGACAATCATTATAAGTGGATCTCAGGGGTCCATAAAAAAATTATCTTGCTCATGTGAAAGCAAATATACATTTGAGGCTCCTTAATTATATTACCTAAAATTATGATACTTTTCAAGTTGTGTTTATTTTATTTAAATGTGCAAAGAAAAACTCTTTTTTTTTACCTCTGTTCTCTGCTCTGCCCCACACACACTCGGCCACCATGCCTGGGAGAAGGATTGTTACAGGATCGCTGGCGGACTTCAAACCCAATCTCACAGCTTGTGCTGCACTGGCCCCAGGACGACCAGGGTGTCCATCCTCCATTCCTGAAGAAAAAAGAAAGAAAAAATAGTGAGATATAGCATTTGATAAAGCTAAAGTGACATGATGGAAGAGAAAGAGGTAAGGAATTTTGGAAACGTTCTCATTTGCTAAAGTGCTCTCTGTTCTTGCATTGCATCTCGCATGATGATAGAACTGCCACTTCTAGCAAAAACACAATTCAGTTTCAGCACCTTGGATGCAGGATGGCACAAAAAAAAAACACAACTTTTTACTTACCTTGAACAGTTGGACACCTCAATGGTGGGACCCTCACAGTTTTTACCTCCACAGCGAGGGGACGGGCTATCGCATGCCCGCGATCGACAAAAACACGTACTGGTGCCTTCGCCATCATCATGACTACAGGGTTGCCATGGAGCCCAGGGCCCATATGCACCATCTGCAGTTTGGTTCCTCAGCTGGAATTAATGAGAAAAAAAAGTGTGAATTTGAAGGTTCGGTGCGTGCTGAATCTCAGTCCTAAAATATAACGACCACAAAGCAGCTGCCTCAAGTGATGTTATCAATCATGCGGCATAGCACCTTTCACGCAACACAGATTTCAAAGCTGTATTGGGAGACTGACTGAGAGCTATGGAGATGGGGGACACATGTCGAAACTTCACTCATGCATGAAGCAGTGAGTGTGGTGGACTCTTTAAATGGCTGGTCCTTACCGGGCAGGCAGTGATATTCTGGAACCACTGGCTCATGTTGGAGCTGTCCTCTATGGTGGTGCAGCGGCGCTGCTTTCGGTCCCAACCACAGTAAGGGTCCCTTGCATCCAAACACGTCCTAAAATAGAATGAGTGAGAGAAAAAAAGAAAAAGGGAGATAGTCTATGAATAGTACTGTAATAGTCAACATTAAATTAGAATTGACCTTATTTACTTTTAAAATGCACGTTCCAATTCAATCAATTCCAAAGACAAGAAAAAAAGTACTGTTTTTATACATGTGTGTATATAAAAACACATCAAACGTGATCAGTAAACAGTACAGTACATCAAACGTGACAGTAAAGACATTTATAATTTGTTCCTTATAACCTTTCCATTTATCAAAGAATACTAAAAAAATGTATTGCAGTTTCCACAAAAATATAAATTCAATTTATTTACTATATATGATTAAATATATAAATTATATACATATGAATTAAAAAAAATCTACTGACATCACCATGCAGGCTATAGGATAACATCGCTATTTCAAATGTCTAATAGTTATTTTAATGCAAATAGCTATTTATTGTTTTAGCAAGACTTCATTGGGATATGCAACAGCCACTTTTCATGATCCAGTCGATTTCCAGACAAATACCTGGATAAAATCAAGTTGATATCCTGTTGTATTCTTAAACAGAGAGTGAAAGAAAAATGGGTTGGAAATGAAAATTCACATTGACTTTTCTGGTTTCCTTGCTTAACATCATAGATTAAAAACCTTGCACATTAACTGACAGCAGCCCTAGGCACTACAGTTCCCAGATAACAAATCTAAACCACGCCTGGGAGAATGTCCTATTCTTTCTACAAAACCCGTGCTACGCAACACCTCGAAATTGATTAAATATTTGTAAGCTGATAAAAAAAGAGGCTTAATGAGGTGTAATTAAATCTAAACCCACTAATGAAGTTAAGCCATGAGTGCTCTTTCAGGGGCTCCGGAATTTGGGGCGGTGTGTTAGTAAAGCACCAGCAGCCTCGCAACCTTCCCTTTAGCTTGAAAGGGTCGATTTTGGCACATGTGTATCGGTTTGTTTGCGCTGGCCCTTTGGCGTTCCAGCCTCAAGGTTGAGGAAACACACAGAGTGTTGATACAGTGCAGAGTGCCAAGACTGAATCCTGCCGAGAAGGGAGCTCGAGCTGGGCTGAGTGCTAAACCACTCCAACGCTTCAAGTCTGTCAGGAATATAAAGGCAAAAGGAAAATATATCGCCCTTCTACACTTTAATTTACATAGATCCTGGATGACTCTATCATAAAATGGCAAAAAATGAAGATTCTGTCATCATTGCGGTGTTGTTTTAAATCCATATGATTTATCTTTTTCAGTGGAACTAGGGCTAAGGATTGGGGTTACCTGTACATACATTTTCCTATCATGAGAGCAATTTAAGGTTGAATTACTGCCTTCATGTTTTTCAAGTTCACAGTCAGCGCAACTCAATGTGCCTCACTAAACCGCAATGACCATACATGTCTACTAGCACTAAGGCAAGCAAGCATTTTCAATTCCTAGTCTATAAGGTCATTCGCAAGATACATTTCTAATTTCAACATTATTTGTTACTCAACTGTATGCAAAGTGACCAACATTTGGTTTTCGACCACTGAAAATGTAAACAATTGCAAGCAGTAAGAAGCAATTTAGATATACTCAACTTTATGCAAAACTGCTTAAGTCATCCGGATCAAGCCTTTTCAAAAAAGTGTTTCTGCATTCAGTCAATATGGGTGCTTAAACGAATATGCATCAATTGCATCAGACGTGAGGTGCATGAAACAGGCCTGATTATCATCTTCTCATTAGTTTCTGACTAAGTGTTGGCAGCTATAACACAACAGTAATAAACTACAACAAATTAGCTGGAGCACCCCTAGCATCATATATTTAGCATGATTGATGAAATAAATGGCTCCAACCACTTAAAGGATGTGAGGATAGAGAGAATAACGACAACTACCTTGTGCAGATCAAGGTCAAATTACCCCCCATTACAGAGGGCAGAAACACAAGCCCTCAGGGCGCTGACCTACGAGAACTACCCGTTTAAACAAAAACCTTTGCAGTGATTTCATTAATTACAGTGGAAGATCCACTCCCACGGACGAAAGTGAAAGCCAGCCGTCCATGTAATCTCTTAAGACTATGAAAATGTGCCGGCATGGAAGGAATGCTGATTTGACATTCCGGTGGGCACACAGCAGTAGCCTGTTTTACTGATGAGCTCAGGACACGGCCCTGGGGCACTGCCAGGACTCGACTGCTCTCAGGACTCTGCCAGCTGACCTAGTGGAGAAAAAAAACTCAATTAACAGCCTCCTGAAGGTGTTTTTTTTTCTCCTGAGTTCTGCAACTTGCACTCCGTAGAGAGAGATTTTCACAAGCTGACCACGGTCTCAGAAGAAAAAGGACAAGCACAGCAGAAAAACTCAGCCGTCTAGCCTTGCAACCAGTCACACAGCTCCCATTTTTAAAAAATAACCTGCTGTATAAAATAAGTTAGTGAACTTGAGGGCCAATTCAAAGAATTGCACCTTAATTCAAGGTTCCTGTACATGGAAGAAGCGCTGTATAATTTAACATGGTTTTCTTACAGAGCACTATTTCAGCAGCAAAGCGACAAAAATTTTAAATAGTGCAAAAAAACAAAAAAGAAGTAATACATAAAACAATGTGGCAAGGCAGTGGACAGAAGACAATCAATCTTTTGCGGTTTAATAGAGGTTTTAAAGTCATTGGGAGGGCTGTAAAAAATACTGTCTTATTTTATAGGCCTTTAAAAAAAGATGAACAAAGACAAATAGTTACTGCTGTCCTTTTACAATTCATGTCCTTTAGCAATTCATGACCTTTTCGTTGTAAACAAGGGCCAATTTTTTTTTATTTTTATGTTTGTTAAGTTTTTTTTATGGATGCAGTATGAACACTATGCTCAGAATCAATAAAACTAGCTAACCAAGCTACGTCACACACATTTAGTATACAAACACTATAATTGTCAATTAAATTCTCTGCATGTTACAGATGATACAGTTAATGATTTCTAGTGTGTGAAATAGTATAGAAAAATGACCTCAAATTCTCAAAATTCAACTTTAATATATATAATATTTTAGGAAAACGCCAGAGCCCATAAATTACAGTTTTTCAACACACACACACCAAACTCTGACAGCTTAGCTTAGACCGAGATAAGATGGTCAGATGCTTTAATGGCTTCATCTCAGGAGAAGAAGGAAAGATGCTATTTGTCAGAAGTGCAGGACAGCGGAGTTTGAGACATATTGCTTGTCTTAATCAAGAATGGGAGAAAGCGCATGAGAAAAATGGCTTCAATTTTGGGACTCTGCCAATGGAGAGTCAGTTAAAAGCCTGTGGTAATAAATGCTCTCACCTTCTGATTACTTTCTTTCCCTGCCTTTCCTCTCTCTGCAGCTCCTCCAGTTGCTCAAGTACTGGGCTGTGTGCTCAAACAAGCAGCAAGCTCTCAAACCCCGTGTTTTTTAGCACCCTGTTGACAAGCTGGCGACAAGCTGGCTGTAAATTGTTTGGGTCAGACGGGGCCTCTGAAATGAGAATTTCTTACTGTCTAAGGCTTAGCCACAGGTAAAGGGCAAAGGCCCCTTTTAGAAAATATATTTATCACCACATGATCAGGGGGAATTTGATGATGTTAAATGACAGAAATTTTATGTTTTTGACTAGAAAACAAAGTTGTGCTTACAAATTGGAAACCACATTTTATGAAAGCACTGACTTTTCTCACTTCACGGAAAATTGCAGCATCTTCAACATATAAATGTAATTAGGTACATACATCTATATTTTTGTTTTAAGTGTTATTTTATTATACTAGCTATAATTTACCATGTTACCTGCTGCACTTTCTTTGTTATTATTTTTCAAAAGCATATAAAGGTAAATTAATGTGATTAAATATTTTGCCATCATCAACAACACAACCACGCATGGCATTATGACCTTTTTGGCATTATGAGGGTTGCCATGGAAACAAATCATGTCTGAGAAGGTACTCAGCTCAAGCTAAAATCTCTAGTTGTCAGCTTGTAATTGTGCTAATTTTAACACAACATGAACGCAGAATTATGGAGGAGACAATTAAACTAGTTTCATGACTTGTAATTAAATATTGCTGCTTATTATAACGTATTGCTATATTAGTCTACTACCATTCAAAACTGTTTTAATGTTAATGTTTTTGAAAAAGTCTCTTTTGTTCACCATGTTTTTATGCTTTTACTGAATAAATAAATACAGGAATATTGTGAAATATGATTACAATTTAAAAAACCTTTTCAATTGTAAACTGTTTTAAAATATAATTTATTCATGTGATGTAAAGATGAATTTTCAGCATCATTACTCCAGTCTTCAGTGTCACATGATCCTTCAGAAATCATTCTAATATGCTGATTTGGTGCTCAAGAAACATTATTATTGTCAATCCTGAAAAAATCGAGCTGCTTAATGTTTTTTGTGTAAACCATGATATCTATATTTTTAGGACCCTTTGATGAAGAGAAAATTCAAAAGAACACCATGTATTTTTTTTCAATGTAAATGTTTACTGTCACTTTTGATAAGTTTAATGTGTCCTTGCTGGCTAAAAGTAGTCATTTATTTACTTAACTTTTGAAAGGTAGTGTAAATGAAAATGTTTCAATATTCTTAAAGCTACCGTCGGCAACAGTTTTTTGATCATATTCAGTGAAATTGACACTATAATCCGACAGAACAACATAAATAAAGTGGTTTTAGAAAAAAACCAGAGCTTCTAACTCCACCAGGAGCGTGTTATTTGTTTTGCAAAAATCCACCGCTCCCGGTTCATTGCGTCCAATCAGCGCAGGGGGGTGTGAGATCTGACTGTCAATCACAGGTCGTGCACACGCCACCCCTCGCACACGTTACAATCACATGCACGCGCTTGAAGTTCGCGCAGTAACGGAAAAGATTCCAATTCCTCAGTTAACCTCAAGAGCTAGGAGGTAAAAACAACAGGAAAAGAGAACACCTGCTGAAAAGAAAGAAGTAAAGAAAGAAAGCGACCGTGCCCGTAATAAAACCAGGATCAACATCGGATTGGCATTTGAAAGGTGGAGAGATTTACGTGATTTAATTGGGTTCAAGCTGGATGCAGAGCTTGCAACATTTCTTCTCGACAGGTAATTGTGCTTTATCAACCAGTTACTTTATTTCTTCCTGTTATGTTAGTAATCTAAGTATGTTTGCCCAAATGTGTTGGTATGGATAGCTAACGTTAGCACTTGTTGGGAAGGTTCGTGGTGCACACGCACTGACGAGCACGAACTCGGTGGGAGGGTATTCGTTGATAGTGGGGGTGGGGGATGAGAGTTGTAAACATTCAAAATTTTGCCTAAGTCCACTCAATCTGCCAGAATTGCCGACTGCAGCTTTAATAAAAACGTTCTTCCTTGTGGTTGATTCATTGAAAAAAATGCCTTTATTTTTAGCTAGAAAATCAACACTTGAATGTGGGTAAGTTTCATAAAAAAGCAACAGCTTGAGCTAAAAGCTGAGAAAATGGTATCTTTGTCTAAGACTATGTCTGGATCAGATTCAGTACGATGAACAAAACATTGATGGAGTAGATCGAGTCCCCCAAAGCTTCACGGTCCTACTTCCTGGGTCGACATTTCACTTGCTAACACTAGGTCGTTTTGATTTATATGCTGAATATTGTTGATGATCGCATTATTTTTCATATGCATCTGTTTACATATGAGATCGCTAATTTCTGTTGCTTCTTTGTCTGTGTTTTTATCAGGAGATTGTCATCTTTCAGGAGATGTGTAAGCGCCCCCTACCGTATAACAGTGAAAACACGGAAAGCTGTAAAACTCGTCAATGGCAGGGAAATGTTTTCTCATAAAAGATGAGAGAACTCGTAAATGACGCGAAAGAGTAAACTACAACAGCTATTTGGTTGAAAGTAGTAAGTATTTTCAGAGCATATTCAAGACACAAGGCTTAAAAAAAAATACACCCTTCACAATCCATAAAGCAAGACAGAATCCTCCAAAAACACTCTGATGTGACCAATCATCTCTGTAGACATGGGAACATGGGTTTGCCACATCACAAGAAGTGGGAAAGGAAAGCTGTAAAACATATTTGTGGCTTTCTGAGTAAAGTGGTTTCTGAGTGGTTTGGGCTGTTTATGGTATGCTCTGCTTGCGGAAGATGTTTGTAACCTCAAACCCACATTCGTAACAGCGCTCCAAGACATCATAATCTCATCATCTAAACACCATCACATCATCAAAACTGTCAGCACTGACTGCGCTGCTGTCTCTAATTAGGCTGCTGTATGTAAAATAATTCATCAATAGACCTTAGTCAGGGTAGACGCCATCATTAATTTGATGAAAATTAAGCTGTGAGGAGTTGTCATGTCTTAATCCTAGATCATGTCATATATTCACAACCCATGTTTATTTTTTTGTATTTCTTTGCTCATTAGAAAACTTTTTGGAAAGACTTTTTCAATATTTTGTTGGCTGAATCAAGGACGAGTGAACCCAAAGACGGCTTATTCAGCACATCACTTCTCCAAGACCAATTAGTCGAGTGGTTGTTTTTGAAAATAATGCAGTTTTCACATCCCTAATAAGATCTATTGGCACATAGGTGTAAATAGTGAAAATCAGGAGCACCTTTATCCCACCCACACCTCCGCTGCTTAGTGCTGCACTGTCGGTAGAAATCACGGTATGGATCCAGCCCATTAACTTGCACATTTGTTCCATCCCTGATTAGGAATCGCCATTTTTAAGTTTATCGATCTGGCCCAGGCGGTTGGTCCCTTTAGATCCCGCCAAACAATCAGTCGGCTGATTAAAGTAAATGAGTTTTTTAAAGCAGAGGCGAGAGGCTAAGGCCAATGAACATTAGCAGAAAAGTGAATTGCGAGGGATCAAACTTTAATTATCACACTGCTTTCAAACCAGAGCCACCAACCATGTAGATTAAGTCATTAATAAACACTTCTCCAAAGGCAAGAGCGGAGAGACTCTTTGTCTCTTTTCATCTGTAAAGAGAAAAAGCTGCAAAGGGGCAGCAACTGTGAACAGAAGCATAACGATTTTAAAGTAATTATACGCAGAGCCATTACATTTTGAAAAGCCTGCTATTCTTTTTGTCGCATTGATTTGATTCGTTTCATCACAACAAGGGTAAATAAGAATTTGTCTCTCACATCACTGATGCAATCTCACATCTTTTATTTGCATTTGACCTACAGAAATGTTCTTTAGGTTGCTTTGGTCCAAAAGACAACTTACCAAACAACAAACAATGTGTTCTATATGGGGTGCCAATATAAAACCTGTAGAAAAAAATGTGTTTATTATAAATTATTTTTATTATTTTATATAAATATTTTTTTTTTGGTCAGATTTCACAAAAAAATCTTTACAAAAAATATTATATCTAAAGTTATACATTAAGATCTATATTTATATTCTAAGGTATTATTAGACATACCAACTACTATTTCCTAAGAATCATTGATTGTGACAGTCCTAGGTTCTGAAAAAAAAAAGTTAAAAGTAGAGTCTCTTTCTCCCAGGGAACAAAATTACAGGCAATACCATAAACATGACATTTTTTATTTTTCATAAACGTCTAAGCTATAAAATGTATAAATTCAGGTATATTTCCTATACTTTAGAAAGTGTTTTCTGATCATTCTTGCCAAATTGGTCTGTTAAATGCTAAAAATGTATTTACTTTTTTATAATAATGGTAAAATATGGTAAAAATGTAAGATACATAAAATATAAATATTGTAGAACTGGGCTTTTTATGCTATAACAATTATTACATTTATGAAGCATTTTTCAGTAAATTTCACAAAACTAGGTTGTAATATGATAATATATTTTAAAAGCATTCATAAAAATCAAGCGTAGCGTCAGTTCTGGCAGGTCATGTTAGTCAAGTTCACATCAGCTGACTCTCTGCTGATCCATGTCTACCTATAGAAATATGACGCCTATCACTGTATAGATATATAAGCTCCTTCAATATTATCAGCAGCTATCACGATTCTCAGGAGCTCATTACCCTCCTCAGCTCCTCCTCTCGTCCAGTCAGGATTTGGCATTCTGATTTCTCTTGAATCAGAAAAATTCTCAAATTCTGTACTTTAAAATCTCGAATGAATGATATCTGCAATACATTCATGTTGGTTCTGTTCTGTTTACCCTAAGGGGGGTTATTGCTGCTCTCCCTGCTCTTATCCATGCTAGGCTGCATAGATGCGCAGGGAGTTCTTGCCCAGAACAGAACCATACCACCAATCCTAACTGTATGCTAATTGTCAATCGTATTTGACGATAGTAGTCCTCACAGAAATGGCTGTTACATGCTAAATGTTGGGTTGTTTTTGAAATACGCTTAGGATTACAGCTAGCTATATTTACAAAATGTCTAAACTGGATCAAGATAATTTATATAAGCTAGACGGATCAAGGATCATCATCGTTATACATCGTCATATCATCCAGCCCTAAAACCTGCTCAATATTAAAGCATTCAGGCATTATAGACATTAGAGAGTGATATAGTAAGTATCACTTACTGTAAAGATGCTTTATAAGAATGCGTATTGTGAAAAGCACTATACAAATAAATATAACTTGACATGCAACACTCCATAATATAATGGAGGTCTCTATTTAAGGTCTCTAGATCTAAGATCTGATGATTCGCTTCAATCAACCCTCAAAGAGAGGAAGCTGGCTGGTGCAGCAGGAAGTGAATAAAAACTGCAGCTCATATGCAGGCCTGTCAAACCTCTGTGACGTTTCATATGAGAGTATGGCTTTAATGAAATGTCAAAGCGCTGTGTTCAAATGTGAATGTACTCTGAATGTGGCAGAAATTACGGATTAAGGATTAAGGACTCTTTTCTCTGGCCTCCCCTTGGAGCCCAGTGTGATTTTTCCTCCCTGCTGGGTTTTAAATAGAGCTGGCAACGTCCGCTTCCACTCCACCTCTCACATCTTACCTTCACCTTGTTTAGTATGCAACAGCCTCAGCTTTCACCACATAGTCTTCTGTGTGTTTCTGTGCATGAGAGAGAGCGTGCACACATACTGAGATACAACACACAAGTGCTGACTAATCATCTGCTCATAGTCAAATATGTTTGCCCTCACAGAAAACCATTCTCTCGAGACGGCACCCTTCCTCTTTCCTTTGAACCCTCCTAGCTTCCTTTATCTCTCCCTCATTCATCCAGACCCACACTCGATCTTTCACCTTCAAGCACGGCGTTCAGAGAGCGGACAGTGCGTTCTATGTGCTCCTCTGGCAAATTGAGCCTGGGGACTGTTGTCCCCACCCTGCATTTGGAGTGGGAAGTTGATGGAAAGCTTTGATAGAATACATGGGGGCTGTCCAACGGTGCTCCTCTTACTGCTTCAGTCACTCGTGAGGAGGAATTTATTTTCCAATGACAGATCAAGGGTATAATTCCAATGAGGTGGGTAACAAGAGCTCTTACCAACGTGAAAGGAGCCATTCATGCACCTCAACCTGGGTCTGCTGTCACCCAACAATGAGAAAGCAGGTATTGTCCCTGGAATCTAAAAGGCCCTAGGAATGGGTCACAATGGTCGACTAGTTGACTATTTGTCAACAACTGACTAGTAGATTAATCACATATGTATATATATATATAATGTATATATATATATATATATATATATATACAGTCGTGCTCAGAATTAATGGTACCCCTGGTAAATATGATGAAAAATTGCTGTAAAAAATAATTCTGCATCGTTTATCCTTTTGATATTTCATTCAAAAAATTGGCAAAAATCGAACCTTTCATTGAAGTAAAATAATTGACAGTGGAGGGGAAATCACATTATGAAATAAATGTTTTTCTCCAAAACAAGTTGGCCACAATTATTGGTACCCCTAGAATTGTTTACGAGTAAAATATCTCTTAAGTATATTCCCATTCATATTTACCTTTTTTTTTGCACACCAGGGTGACTAGGAACATGAAATTGTCCAGCCATGACTTCTTGTTTTACAAGAGTTTAAATATGGGGAAACACAAAGGCCAAATTCCCTTAATCATCCATTACAATGAGTAAAACCAAAGAATATAGTTCTGATGTGCATCAAAAGATTGTTGAGCGTCACAAAATAGAAAGTGGCTGTAAGAAAATAGCTAAAGCATTGAAAATCCCCATTTTGACCATCAGGGCAATAATTAAGCACTTCCAATCAACTAAAGATGTTACAAATCTGCCAGGAAGTGGACGTGTGTCTATATTGTCTTAATGCATGGTGAGGATGAAAGTTTGAGTGGCCAAAGACTCTCCAAAGATCGCAGATGGAGAATTGCAGAGATTAGTTGAGTCTTGGGTTCAGAAAGCCTATTAAAAAAAAATTGAACAACTCCTACATCACCACATGTTGTTTGGGAGGTTTTCAAGAAAAATCCTCCTTGCTCATCCAAAAACAAACCCCAGCAAATTCAGTCGTCAGACATGACTGGACCTTCAAACAGCACAGGGTTCTGTGGTCAGATGAAACTAAAAAATAGCTTTTTGGCAGCAAACATGCAAGATGGGTTTGGTGCACACAAGGATAAAAAGTACCCCATGTGTACAATTTAATATACCATCTTTAATGTTGTGGTCATATTTTTCTGCTGGAGGTCCTGGACTTCTTGTTCAGATACATGCATGGCATCGTGGATTCTATCAAATACCAACAGATAAAAAATCTAAACCTGACAGCCTCTGCTAGAAATCGTATAATGGGCCGTGGTTGGATCTTCCATCAGGACAACGATCCAAAACAAACATCAAAATCAACACAAAAATGTGTTAAGTAGCACAAAATGAAGCTTCTGCCATGACCGTCCCAGACCTGATGAGTGGAGTGAACTGAAGAGAAGAAGCACCAACATGGATCTGGGAATCTGAAGGATCTGGAGAGATTCTGTAAGAATGGTCTCTGATCTCTTGTCTGTGTTCTCCAAACTCATCAGCCATCATAGGATAAAACTTAGAGCTGTTATCTTGGCAAAAGGAGATTGCAAAAAGTATTTAATAAAAGGGTACCAATAATTGTGGCCAACGTGTTTTGGAGATAAACATTTATTTCATAATGTGATTTCCCCCCCACTTTCTATTCTTTTACTTCAATGAAAGTTTTGATTTTTGCCAATATTTTGAATGAAAGATCAAAAGGATAAATGATGCAGATTTATTTTTTCCAGCCATTTTTTATCATATTTACCAGGGGTACCATTAATTCTGAGCACGACTGTATATATGCTGTTATCATGTTAAGGCAATCCCTAAAACTTATATAAATGCATTGTTGATATTATAAATGCCATTAAAGTGAGAATATTACAATTGTATGCAGTATTTAGTAGAAATTGTATAGAATATATTTACATAAATAATAAATGTATAATTTATATTATAAAATAATTTATTAATATAATTATTTAATTTATATGATATTATATAAAATAAAATAAAAAGGTATATATAAATAGAATTTTAGACAATTTGCTTGGAAAAATTAATCCACTTCAATCCACCTCAACTACAGCCATATACATTGAGACCGTATTGGCCACTGTCTTGTGCGGTCTTGCCAAGAGCAGCATGTCAAGTTAAAAATAGTGAAACCCTTCAAAACCTGTGCAATCTGTTCCATTCTGTCACATCTGATCGGGGTAATCTGGGAACCTAAAACTAGAATAATTATTTAAGGCATCCATAAGGCTAGTTAAGCGACTGGAAATCCAGCAGGTTTGCACATCCCAACCTAATACCTGCTAATGCCAGACAAAGGAATGATGAGAAATGAAGATCTTGATTTTGAGAGTTGTTTGCAGCACAAAATGTACAGATAAAACATGTCACTCACAATTCTGTTTTGTAAGTGGAGCATCTTGCCAGAGGGATCTTGAGCACTTTGTCATTCAGGCCCACAAAAAGAGTCCTGTCGCCATGGAGAATTTGAAGGCTCAGGATTGGCTCACGCAGGCCAGGGGGGAAGAGTTGCATCTCCTCTAAGTAGCAACCTTGCAGGCTCTTATTTGTGGTTGCCAGGGCCTTAAGAATGGTTCCATACTCTGATAAGTCAGAACAGAAGGTAAAGCATAATTACACAAGGCTGCATAACTAATGCTATTTATATAAGGATTTGGTGGTAAACTTTTTGCACATAAAGAAAAATACACAACTGTCAAAACGGAAGTCTTAGTCCTCAAGGCCTAATTACCTGTGCCTATGTACATGACATGGTGCAAATTGTCCTGCCCCTGTACAATGTCAACAACCAACTTAGAGAACCGCACATCATCCTGCCAGACCAGTGGGTCCACAGAAACTGGCTGAACCACGTCATTCATGAGGTAGAGCCGCTGAGCGTCCTGCAGACTTCGTTCAGTTAGTCCTTCATTAGGCCCTTCTTCCTCGATGGTCCCACACTGGTAAGCGTCATTGGGGTTAGACTCATTAATTAGTGCAGAAGTCAAGCAGGGCAGTGCAAATATGAACTCAAAAAAAACTTTTCCAAAAAAAATGACAACTTCTCACCATGTCATTTTATAGGAAAGTAGACAATAACTGTGAATTACGATGCATGCAAGTACACCCAGCTGGTATTGAGTTGAGCAATTACTCTCACAGTACCGGGCTGATAGAATTTATCTATTGGCTTGTTTGTTCCAGACACACACAGAGAACAAAATGTAAAAGTGATGCACCTGGAAGTTAGGGATGGGGTTCGGGGTGGGGAGCCACGTGGAGCGAGGGTTCTCCTGGGAGCGGAAGGGCCCGTTGAAAGCCTGCGTGATTGCGCTAAGATTGTACGCGCAAACTGCAGAGGCAGCAATGCTGTTCCTGCATCACAAGAAAGAGTACAATTTAGCAGAATGAAAACATATAATATGTTGAATACATATACACACACACACTGTAAAAGACCACCAATTTAAAAGATATTCACAATTTGCTAATCAGTTCTCAGTTTTTTAATATCGTATTGTTGGTATTGGGCTGCAAAAAGTTATACAATCTAGAATCGTGAGACAAACATAAAAGTTCATAATCTGATCCCATGAGGATCTTGCCAGCTTCTCCTGGCATGAAATATTCTTAAATGCATCGTGACTTAATTAACTCCCTCAATTTGAGTGGCAGGTGGCCCAGAGACTCCAGTAAGCTGTCAGGAACAGAGATGAGCTCTACAGTGGATGGATTGGGTGGTTATTCTTGTAACCAGACTCACTCAATTTTGGACAGATGACAGTGCAGTTTCAGAAGCTGTTGAAGTGACAAAGAAAGAACCAGAAAGGATCCCAAGTGACCAGAGCCATATTCAATTTCATGCTTTACTGCTTATACTTACGGCAGCAGGTGTTAAAGGTCACCTACACATGACATGCTCTGTATAGCCTTCAGCATTGGAAGTCAAAGTCTTCTGACTATGAAGGGTACAGTAGATCTCATGGCTATTTAGATGTTAAGTCACAGGTTACACACATACAAGGAAAGTAGCATGGTGTTTTTTTATGTCAATTGAGAAGATAACTAAAATTGGAAAGTTATTCTTGTTACATTACTCATTATTTTGTGCTGTTGAGACCGCACATAAATGAGCAGCAAAAACTGTGGCGGTAATCCCGGAGCCACAGACAGATGGGTCCAGGGGCAGAGCTCCAGGACGGGGACTCGGCCTGCTAGACTCTGGTGAGGCATGGACTTGAAGAAGATTCAAGCCTGGTTCTGCAGCTCGACTCTGGGGACTACATATGAGGGGTTCAACATGGAAAATTAGCGAGGTAAAGTGAGAGGCTCTTGGCAGTGCAGCTCAAAAGGCTGTTGCACAGATGAAACATTGGCTCTAAACCGGTCAGCCTTAGGCTGCGAGGACAGAGCAGGCTCTGACAGGACAGCCAATTATCTCAAGATATTTTTTCTTTCACTCTTACATTCAAAAGACACTCTCTGAGACTTACATTCTCTGAAACTTTGTTATGAGACACTGCAGGCTTTTTTTCTTCTTCTTTTTTTTATTATTATTTTTTTTGGAGATTTTACTTCTATAGAGAAATGGAAAAGCTTGTGAGCTGCTTCCCTGCCAACTGCCTACTGTATAAGTGGCTGCGGCTTCACAGCAGCAGAATATACAGTTCTAAATACAGTAACATTTACACACAACTTAATTATAAATAAAAGGGACCCCATATTCTATAACCAAATTGACACCATTAAAATTTCTGCCACATCATACAGTGCAATATGTCTTCTGAAGGTTTTAGAACCAGTTGCTTACGCTTTCATATTCAGTCACTATAGTTTACGAAGATATATAGGCCTGTTAATACCCCGGTCAATAACTATAATGGTAACTATAACTAAAAAGTTCTAGTTAATAACCATGATTCATGATTTTTTCCAGTTGATGAACAATAAAAATACTGACAACCAAACAGAATTCACCCAACTATAAAGAGCTTGAGCATTTATGGCAAACAACATAACTGCAGCAGAATATCTGTGTGGACACTAATATAGTTATCAATAGCTATCTTTATAGTTATTGTTTCTTGGTGTGAACAGCTCTATACAGTCATTATTCATGACTTTCACAATAAAAAAATGGTGTGACGTCAAGTGCGTCATTCAGAAATGAATTGAAATTACTATTTAAATTCCAATTCCTGATTTTAAAGTTGGCATGAAACAGAAGTTGCAATAGTCTTTTCTTTTCTTTTCCCTATTCTGACATATCCAGCAAGGTTTATAGTATGTAAACACACACACACACACACACAAACACACACACACACACACACACACACACACACACACACACACACACACACACACACACACACACACACACACACACACACACACACACACACACACACACACACACACTATGTACTGTCTGGTCAAATAATGCATGCCTATGCTAAGTCACCGTAGCATTTTATTGCATTTATGTTTGTGCAGATGTGACTTTCACACATATGGTGGTGGTGATGCAGTTGTAAAGCTCTTGAGGTTTTTAAAAAGTAAAGTACAGAGTTTGGGTCCTATAACCCTTTGGAAAGTCACCTACTCTAGCAAATCCCACGACACGCTCGGTATAACACGCAGCATATGGGAATGAAGTCTTCTCACTGTGAGAGCAGATGACTTCTGAGCTTTCCAAGCGACACGTACAGTAGATCACATGCTTATTTAGATGAAGTCATGTTGAGTTATGGTGACAGAATAGACAATATGTCAAAAAGCCCAGGGTCATTTGAGGTCACCCAAGAGGTCCATAAAGTTCATTTTGACCTAAAGTAGGACAGTATTCAAGAGAAAAAGGAAACAAAAATAGAAGGATACATCAGTGTAGAAAAACAGAAAAATTCTTCAGTGTTTCAACTTCAGTGAATACTTGCATCGCAGCAAAAAAACAAAGAGCCAACTCAGCAACATTCCACAGCCAGGACTGAGGCAAGATTATTCATAAATATTTTTACAGCATAACAATATCTGCCCTTGTAAAAACGTGCACTCAAGCATAAAAAGAGTATTAATTATCAAAATAAAATAATTTCATAGTTCATTCATCTGTGTACTTAATTTATTATTTTACAACAATATATTGCAACAAAATATATTGTAAATGCAACAAGTTTAAATTTTGTATACACCTTCTGCATCTTTTATAGAACTTTTATATTTAAATGTAATAAATATGTATATGAAATAATATTATTATATGAAATATTTATTATAAATATTTAAATGAAAGTTTATTACACAATATTCATATTTATAGTACGCTGTTTGGTGCACTGATTTTACAGATATAGCACAACATCTTCAGTTTCAAAAAGATGAAAAACAACAAAGCAGAATCCCTCAATACCATCACCTTAATACAATCTACATGAAAAACATATGCAAGGAAAAAACACGAAGCAAAGATTCCTGCTATGGGGTATAAAACTCATTTCAAGGTGGATTTTGTCATACTGCATCACAGTGTGCGAAGAGATGCACTTAGTTGTTATTCGGCATTTGATATAATTCGGGCATGAAAGTGTGTGTATTCACGATAGACGTATTCATTCACACCTGCGGATATGTTTTCAAGAGAGGTTGTCTGTCATCATACTAAGTGCCAATAGGTTTGTTCCACCCTGTTAACCTGCGGGTCAGTGACAGAAATGAGGGTGATAGCTATTCTAAGTTAATAGAAAAAAGAATCCTCTTTAAAATATTTTTAAATTGGTCTCTATAAACATTTCCTACTTCCTCATACCACAATGTACAATAGGTCAGGAGTGGCTAAATAAAGGAAAATGTACAGTCAGCCAGTCATATCGCAAAATAAACCCAGGAAGGGTCATCAGGAGTTAATAAATTAATCCAAAATTTAATTAGGTGAGAACAAAGTGACGCTGAGTGATACCCGAGACATGAAATTAGCATAGCTTTATAGGGAATCATTTGCCAATTATCCAATAAAATGATCATACAAAAAAATTGCTCTGATTGACATATCAGAATCAGGAGAGCCATGCAAGAGGTTTTATAAAGGCAATAAGAGAAAGAGAAACAGTGTTTTTAGCACAGTTAAGGCCATTACAGAAAAAACTTTTAGAAAACCGAAGTAAAATCTCTGCAAAGTGCAATCTCTCATGACTTATTGCTTTTATAAAATGCAGCAACAGCAATTTAATAAAACATACCGATGATCAAGTTAAATTTATGAACAATAATAATCATAAAACCGCTGAGGAGTCGGAGCCAAAAACCGAAAAGCTTATAAATCTGTTACTTTGATGCATAGGTAAAAAAATTTTTTTTTTTAAAACAGGGAAAGAATAGAAAAGGCCTGTGTATAATATCCAGAAAAAAGAAAAAAACAAAGTTCAATACCTAGAGGAGCAGAATACATCTAATACATATTGGATGGCCGTTACTGTCTGTAAGCTCAGTATGAGGACATATACTGCTTTGACACCTTCAGCCAATTCAATGAAAGGCTGCCAATACCTTGGGACAAACTACTACCAACACTTTCAGACATTTTTGCCTTCTCTCGTGCGTTCTGTTTCACTGCACTCCTCCCATGCCCGCCCTCCCTGTTTTGCAGCCCCAAACCCCAAGGAGCATTGCTTAAGGTGTTCAATTTACCACAGACAGATGGAGACTCTGTTGTTCTGATTGCATTACCATATTCTGTTCCTACTGGGGCAGTGCGCGAAAGGGGACAGGAAAAGAGACAAAAGGGAAACAGAGACAAAAAGAGTGAAAACGAGACAGAGATAGTATGAAATATAGGGAAGGAGAGCAAGAGAGGCAGTATTGAAACTATACTACATGCTTGTGATGAGGGGGGCGTGGTTTCGCGGAGTTTGCAGTGGGGGAGCGAGGGAGGAGCCGAGCGGTAAGTAAGTAGGTCAAGTGCAAAATGACGAACACCTGTATCTGATTGCAGTAATTGGCGTGGGGAGACCGCATATAAACCGGCTGGCCCAGAAGAGAGAGAGAGGGAGAAGGACTGGGGACTCGTGCAAAACACTGAACCTGCCGACTGGTCAGAACGGGCTGACTTACCACGATCTCAAGAGAAAATTAATATTGTGCTGTACCTCGCCTTTCGTGAACGCGCATGTGGCGCACCTTTTCTTTGTTTTGATTTATTTAATAAACTGTACGAGTCCCCTTTACGCCGACCCTTGTCTTCTTTCATCCCTAACAAAGAACCTTCACTACACTGGTGCCGAAACCCGGGATGGAAGAAGAAGCCGCCGCCAGACAGCCTCCGTCCCCATTTGCGGATGTCATCCACGCGCTCGCGGGTCTACACCAAGAACAACATCGTGCCCTGCTGGCAGTTAAGGAGGAACAGGAGCGTCGCTTCGAGGCGCTCCTCCGAGCCCAGCAGGAGGACCGCGAGCTGTTCCGGAGCTGGATGGACCGGGAGGGGCGGGCCAGACCATCAACGCCAGCTTCAGCCTCGGCCCAGACCGTTCCTCTCCACAAGATGGGCCCACAGGACGACCCGGAAGCTTTCCTCGAGCTTTTTGAGAGGACCGCCGAGGCCTGGAGCTGGCCGCCCGAGGACTGGCCGGTGCGGCTGATCCCCCTGCTGTCCGGAGAGGCACAGATCGCCGCACAGCAGTTGCCAGTCCCGAACCTCCTGGTCTATCAAGACCTCAAGCGCGCCATCTTGCAGCGGGTCGGCCGGACCCCCGAGCAAAGCAGACAGCGCTTCCGGACCCTGGAGCTAGGGGAGTCCGGTCGGCCCTTCGTCTTCGCGCAACAGCTCCGGGACGCGTGCCGCAAATGGTTGATGGCCCAGGAACGTGACGTCGAGGCCATCATCGACCAAGTGGTACTGGAGCAGTTTGTTGCGCGGTTGCCCCGGAGGACCGCGCAGTGGGTCCAGTGCCACCGCCCGACGTCGCTGAACCAGGCCATCCAGTTGGCGGAGGACCAGATGGTGGCGTGCCCAGGGGTCGGCGAACCCCTACCAGCGGCTTCTCTCTCTAGTGTAGTGAAGGTTCTTTGTTAGGGATGAAAGAAGACAAGGGTCGGCGTAAAGGGGACTCGTACAGTTTATTAAATAAATCAAAACAAAGAAAAGGTGCGCCACATGCGCGTTCACGAAAGGCGAGGTACAGCACAATATTAATTTTCTCTTGAGATCGTGGTAAGTCAGCCCGTTCTGACCAGTCGGCAGGTTCAGTGTTTTGCACGAGTCCCCAGTCCTTCTCCCTCTCTCTCTCTTCTGGGCCAGCCGGTTTATATGCGGTCTCCCCACGCCAATTACTGCAATCAGATACAGGTGTTCGTCATTTTGCACTTGACCTACTTACTTACCGCTCGGCTCCTCCCTCGCTCCCCCACTGCAAACTCCGCGAAACCACGCCCCCCTCATCACAATGCTGTATATTTGAAAGGTAGTATACAGTCCAGTAGTGATAAAAGGTAGTAGATAAAACTTTTTGGTCGACAACTAACAGACAGTATGCATACAGTATGTTCTGGTATTGCTTCAACAAAAATGTATTTTTACAAGAGGTTTTAATCGAAAGGAATGGACAAGTGACAATATCTCTAAGAGGTGCTGCAATACTAAATTCGAGAGAAAAGATGTTGTATACTAGCCTGGCTAACGCCAGACCCAATTCTCGTTGAGACTTGGGTCTGGGAACCACATGTACATTTTCTCGTATTTGAGGCGTGGTTTACGATTGCCTGGCGCCGTTTATTGGGTGCTAAGCATGTCTGTCAAATGCGCCTGTACGTAGCTCATATGCAATCATTTCAATTATACCAGATGACGTATGTAGAGCGACAGAAATTAGACAAGGAAGAAGACGATGGGTAAGATATTTTTGTGTAAACAATGACGTTCAGCGACTATTGCCGTTTGTGCAGGACAAACATGCGGTAGCTTCGCGTCTGCTGCCATGTTGAATCCATAGAAATAAAAAAACTGCTTCAGTGTGCATAGATGTCGTCATCGTCTTGCTCCCTCCCCGTTCTGTGATTGGTTCCCTAAATGAGGCGAAAATCTGGCCCATGGTATCCATACTGCCTTTCAGCGTGAATAAAATCGCGCTGCGGGAAGGCAGCATGGGGAAACCCAGACTAGTTGTAAACGCCATGATAAATCAAATGCTACATAACATAAAATGCAATAAACAGTGTGTAATGTGAAGTATGCAGAAGGTGAGTATAAAATATTGAACACAGCAAGATATGGTTAAAAAGAGAAAGAAGTGATTGATGACAGTCAGATGATTTCATTAAAATATTAATTAAGGAAGTCTGTGACAGCTGTGACTTTCACCATTATTAGCTACTAGCTTTCATATCATATTAAAATCATATTCTTAACAAATACTTTGTTAGCATTGTGACTTGCAATTAAGGGCAAAAATATGCTTGTTAATCTAGTGCTAATTTATTTTCTGTCCAAACTGTAAAAGAGATGCTATACATTAATGTACTACTCTAAGCCTTCTCACATTTCTCGAATAAACTGAAACAGACTCGTTTCACCTGTTCCTTAAGTTCAGGTGTAATCTTGACAAAAGATATTCACAGCTATTAGGGTTTACAAAGCACGAGATTGTCACATGTTGAATTCTTAAGTGTGTATAATTATACATCCTTCGAGATTTTAGGTTAAATATATACCACTATATGGGAAAGTGTATGTTTTTGATTCAGTAATTTGTCACTGTCAAAATCCTCTCTCATTCAGTCATTTTATCAACATCCTTATAAACTTCACTAAATTTTCTTAGACTTACTCTTTGAACATAAAATATATAAAACTATATATAATGTAAATAATTGGTAACACTTTAGCTTAGGGTCTAATTCTCACTATTAACTAGTTGCTTATTAGCAATAAGTTTATTACTTATAAAGCACATATTAAAGCCTTACTCTACATGACCCAATACCTAAACTTAACCACTACCTTACTAACTATTAATAATCAGTAATTAGGTGTTTATTGGAGCAAAAGCCATAATTAATAGTTAGTTAATAGTGAGAATTTGACCCTAATCTAAAGTGTGACCAAATAATTATTTCTCATATTTATTATATACATATATAAGCATAAAATTAGATGGAGTAAAGCATGTAATACATCAGTACTATAAAAGTACTAAATGTCACTCAAACAACTACACAAAATGATGCTGTTAGATGACTAAACTTACACATTGGTGGTGAAGATGCCATAGATGAGGTCCTGTTCAGGCAGGTAGAAGGTGCTCTGTAGCTCATTATAGTAGAACGGGATCTCTCCCGACCGTGAACAGTTGAGTCTGGCTTTCGTAAAGGTGGTCCATGTGTCCTCCAGCAAGAAGCGGCCTCCTATGTCATTCTTACACACCCGTGCCACCCTTGAATACACTGTCTTTCCGCAGTCGTGCTCCACTGCGTTTTCCCTCAAGAAGAAGAAGGTGAAAAGACCCACGTCGTAAGCCGAGATGAAGTGAGGCTCTAAGGGGAAAGGAAAGCAAAGCGTTGCTAAAGACCATTTGGACAAA
The DNA here is from genome assembly GCA_030578275.1 of Meda fulgida. Classification (NCBI taxonomy): domain Eukaryota; kingdom Metazoa; phylum Chordata; class Actinopteri; order Cypriniformes; family Leuciscidae; genus Meda; species Meda fulgida. The sequence continues at coordinate 9,918,750 of CM060624.1, read as the reverse complement.
ACAAGCATTTCAAATGGCAGGACTCTCAGCAATGCAGCATAGAGTGGCTTAAATGCCAAAACAATCATTTACTTCCACAGCAAACTGGCCTGCATCCCTTTTCATTGAATTTCTTAGTTCCACTCTTTCTGAATATCCGCTTAGGCCTGCCTTGGACAGAAGCAGAAAACTGTTACTGAAAATTATTCTGAATACACAAAGCTGTCCTGTCGGTCCAAGTGGCACTGGTCTGGATTGCATTAGTCAGAGTTAATATCACATACACTGAATAATGTCTTACCCCTAAGGCCTGTTTATTCCCCGGCCCATCCAGTAATGCATGCTGTGGATATTCACCTGTAAATAGGCATGGCTATAATAACTGCTGGGGCCATCGCAGCGTTTTATGAAAATTAGATTACTGTTATGCTGTGAATCCCAGGAGAGGCATCAATAGCCATGACTGTTTTTGATTCAATTTTAAACACAACAGATACCAAATCTCAGTGGACACTTATCCAGAAACAGCCCGGAGAAAATTCAGCATTGATAAAAAATAAAAAATTATATTGCTCTATCTGCATAAACTGACTGTGACAGAATTATATGGTCGAAACTGGACTGGACCTTTGTGCATTGTATCATCTGCTGGTCCAAAAATCACAAAAAGCACCATTAACACAAACAAAATGACTTTGTGCAATATTTAATGCATTCATGCTACTAAAGTCATGGGTGGGAAACGGCAAGAAAATTATTTCTTCACTGCAAAAAAAAAAAAAAAGAAATCACTAAATGATACTTTTATTTCAGGATTATGTTCTTTTTAAGGGGATTTGTAAATCCTGTGGTGTATCAAAAATACTATAGTACTACAGTTTGATCCAATCACTGTATCTTGGTGAGTATATGAAAAATGTTTTAATGTTTGTGTCACTAATAAAAGTACCATGGTATTACCATGTGTTTGTTCCTAATGCTATGGTTTAAAAATGTACTTTGGCAGTATGATGTTTTTTGGTACCTTGAAGAACTATGTAAATACAGTTGTATAAATATTAAATATATAATAGTTAACACTACCATTCAAAAGTTTGGGGTCAGAAATGAAAGAAATTAACACTTTTGTTCAGCAAGGATCAATTAAATTGGACAAATTGTGCAAGTAAAATAAATGCTGTTCTTTTGAATTTTCAGATTATCAAAGAATCCTAAAAAATGTATCATGTATTCTACAAAAATATTAAGCAGCACAACCATTTTCAACATTGATAATAATACATTTTTCTTGAGTACCAAATCAGCATATTAGAATAATTATTACTGTTTTACTGTATTTTTATAAATAAATCCAGTCTTGGTGAGCATTAGAGATTTTAAACGACACTGTATACATCAAATACTAGGCATTAACCTCAGATGCCATCCCAGTATTTTGAGTGAATAAATGATGACTGATGAATTTTCACTAACAAAAAGTACCAAAAATAATTTTGGATAAGGTATCAGGGACAGGGTAATGCTAGATCTTTTTGGACATGTACCACAGAAGTCTAATGCTTTTTTGGACATGTATTTGAAGCACCTGGTACCAACACACTAGAATATGAATATGTATCATATTACATCATAAGTTCCATGCCGTTGCCGTTTAATGCCTAACTGTACCATGGTACATATAGTAAGAGGTGAAAAAAAAAAAGTATTTAAATTAATTGAATTCTCGGTCCAGATGTATTCAGAGAGAGTTGTTGTTATTGTGATCAAACAAAGAATTCTTCAGCTTTCAGTACATCATAACTACACTTCCACACAGATCAGGGTGAAGAAAGTGGTCAGAGAGAAACAGTGAAAACCAATACTGATGCATTCAGGAAGTACAACAATTACTTCTCAGAGACTGCATGAATTAATCAAGTTATTTTGCTAAGCTGGAATGGGCAGGATGTGAGTGTGTTGATTTGTGTGGGACTGAACATGACAAACTGTATTTTCCTTCTTCCATGCTGAACGTAAATACTGCCTCATTTCCATACCGCCACTCCATCAGGGGTCCCTGTATGTGTGTGTGTTTTTCTGTGGGCCGCAGTCAGGAGAAAACACTAAGCTGGGAAGTGAATTACGAGGCCCAATAAGCTCCAGAGGGGAGAGGCATGTTCTAATAGCCACGCTGTTGGCGATGATGATATTTCTCATTGAATCAGAGCTGTGCTAAAACAATATCACATCTCACTTCAGGTCAGACCCCACATGGGCTGTGTTAAAAAAACATTCAGTCAGCACCTGGCATGACTGGTACAATAACAGTCCGGATGGATTCGACTGTGGACTCTTTGAGGTTCATGCCGTTCTTCACTGAACCTCAGTTGAGAAACAAGTTTTTAATTCACACTTCATCTCCATTTAGGGTGTGTTCACACTTGGCATGTTTGGTTCGATTAAAATGAACCCTGGTGCGATTACTCTGTTAGTGCGACTCATTTGAACGTGTGAACGCTGCCATCTGAACCCTGGTGTGCAAGAAACAATCTGACCGAGACCGCTTAAAACATGGTTCGAAAGAAATATGAACACAGCACGGACTAAAGACATGGAAACAAACCAAAAACGGCACATGATGTCACAAGATGCGACCCTAAAAAGACGTCTCCTCGCAGTAGATCTTCGTTTGTGTGTGTGTGACGGAGGGATTCCTGCTGCTTTTTGGACTCCTTTACACATTTTATAAGCTTTTCACGAGTTCTCAGCTGGTCAAAATACCATCATATGTAGGCCAAGCACATACAACGAGTGCATTTATCCTAGCACACAGCATTGTTTTGGATGTTCTTAAGTTCACATGCGAAATATACGTAAAATAAAAGCCTACCAATCGGATTGTGAACAAAAAGGTTTTTTTTTTGGTCCGGACCAAACGAACAAATGAAAACCGAACTACAAGTGTGAACACACCCCGAGTCTGCATCTAGCAAACACACATGATTGAAAGTTTAGCGGTTTTCCCTTGGCTGTGCTGAAAAAATATATATTTGAAAAGAGTTGTGCATAACAAACATTAACTATAAGCCTAATAGCTACAAACTCACAACTCATGAAAGCGCTAACTCCCTTTTCACAATTCAACCGATTCAAAATGAATAAAAGTCATTTTTACATGTTATATATCCTGTTTCGCTTTGAATTATTTGATATTCTAGAAGTAAAATAGCAATTCACATTGATTTCAAACTTTCTTGTGCTGATTTTATTCAAATATGGTCAATATATGTGTCCTTAGACTGCAGGTAAATGTGCATGCTTCAATAATCTCACTTTTTGTCTTTCTCTCTCCTAAAATGTGAGCCTACAGTGGAACTACAGGCCGACTGGGCGACATGAAGCGTTTAGCTGCAATTTCACCCTCTCTCGGCCATGAGGAATAATTACACTGCAGGATGCCTGAACTTTACTCCGTTTCACCCAATTCTATACTTTCACCACCATCTCTAACTTTCCAACCCTTTCACCTCAACTACTGTCTGACACATCCTCGATGGAGTCTCAATGTATGACTTACAGCTCTCATCACAACTTTCTGCTTATTCTTTTTTGACTGGTGTTGGATGAATTTTCTGTGGGAAAACGCATAGTCAGCAGCTGGGAGATTATTGACACCTTTTGACTTTTTGCAGGAAGTGTGCTGAGATTCGTTCATCTCCATGTTTGACTGGTTCTTCCCCTGACAGGCCAGGGCTGCTCTAAAAATCTGCCTTGGACACAAAAGATGAAACTGTGAGGGTGTAGCTTTGCTTTTCTCACTTTTTGTAAAAGAACAACCTATGTGTCATAAAGAAACGTGTCATGAGCACTTCAGATCAAACATAGATCAGGGTTATTATCGTTAACTAAAACAAACATTTTGTAACTTGGAATAAAATGTTAACTGAAATAAAAAACTAATTTATTTTATTTATTTTTTTCTATTTTATTTTTATTTCAGCTAGTTACTAAGACTACATTTCAAATAATAAATACTATATAAACATATTAAATAAGAATAATAATAAAAATGACAAAAACACAACAAAATTACTAACATTTTTGGATTCAAGTGAAAAAAGAAAATGTAAAATAAAATCTTATTCAAAGTATTAACAAAACTACAATAGTATATCAATAATACTAAAATAACATGTTTGATGACAAATGTTTGAGATTAAATTTAAATCTCATTTCTGATTCTCTTTTGATCACTTTGTTCTCTTGGCAAATCTGAGCATTTGGGGAACATTTTGATATCTATATTAAAAGAGGAGATGGAGCATGTGAGAGTTTTAAGAAAAAAAATCTGAAAAGCAGGAGACTTCAGCAAAAAGCATGGTTTGATATCTATTTAATCTCGTTGTTGTCTAATGGAAACAACTTGTGATTTTTCTTTCTTATAGGAAATGTTATAGCAATTGAATAAAGTCTCATCGCTTTTCATTTGAAGAACACCATTTGGCAATTTGGCTGCATATTAGTAGGACATAAAAAAGGAAGGGCAGCAACAGAAATGTTGAAACTTTCCAGACAATCCCAGGAATATGAGACTTTCAGACATAAAATGATGAGATTAATGTACCATTAAGCCATTTGGAGTTGTACTGGGCGGTCCGCAGAGGCGGCATTCCTCCTAGGCTGCGGTAGATGACAGGGTCCCGGCCAGAGAAATCGATGACCGTGGCGGCGTACAGCTCTCCACTTTCGGTCACCACAGCCGTCGAATTATGACGAGGGTCGTAGGGGCAACGGGCCACTCCATTCACCCTCTCTAACACTCTGCTCATGTTCCCTGCCTGAGAGAAGGATACGGCATGGATCACACACACGTCACACACTTTAATAAAATCTCCAGTTGAGACAGCCCATTTAACTGCTAGATACTTACCTCTCTGGTGATACAAAGGGGCTGGAAGGCATTGGTACCGCAGGTGATCACCTCGGTCTTGTTGACAAGCAAAACACGGATGTAGTTTTGACACTCCACCTGCAGGAGGAGATACATTTGACAATATGACATGTTCAAATTACTATTGCAATGCATACAATTTTAAATATGTAATTGAAAGTGTGTGGAAATAGCAATACGAAAACAGAAAAATTGTGTTACATGTTTAATTCAATAATATTGTGAAAATAACTTTTGACAGTCCATTAAATAATAGTTTTTATTTTTAAATATTTTTTCCTGTGATGGAAATCTTCAGTCACATCTTCCTTCCTTCATAAGTCATTCTCTTTTGAATTGAGTTGAAAATAACCACATTTTTGAAATAGTAAGTTTTTGTTACTATGCAAGTGCATTTACTGCCTATTTAGATCAATTTAATGTGTTATTTCTGAATACGAATGATTCTTCTTATCTTACTGATGCCAAGCTTTTGAACTGTAGTGCAAACTGGAAAAAAAAAATCTGTTCACCTCAGTGGGAATTTTTTTCAGGATTCTTGCTCAATCATATCTGCTTCAATATTATTATAGAAATGATTATCATTCATTTATAATGTTATGACAAAGGATCCTAATATTCCATTATTATTATGCCATATTTCCTGTGAGAACACTAATTCTTCCACAAGGAGTGTGATTTCTTCAGCTTTCATTTGTACTACAATCCATAAATAATCCCATCTAACAATGGATCGGCGAGTCACGGTATCTACCTTCTTGTGCAGTTAACTGTAAAATGACAGCATTTCAAACAGGATTGGATACGATAAGCACTCAAACATCACTGAGGCATAAAGCCACGTGGCATAAATTAAAAGTTAAAGGACTGTTGTTGCTGTCTATTTGAGATGAGAACTCACACCATGTTGGTTTTTGTAGTTCATCACTTATAAGAATAAGTAAGAAGCAGATCAGTCTCATTCTGGGAAATGAAATAATTACAGCAAACTCCATATTCCAAAAAGGCTAGGTTTTCATTCAGCATGCTCAAATTCTTGAAATAAAGTAGTTTTCGATTTGGTTAAGAGTGGTGGTGAGAACCGGTTCTTTACAGTCATTCTAAAGAGCTAAGCTTTTTCGTGCAATTCTTTAATAATTGCAAAAACAGTTTTTTTTTGCAACGTTTTAATCTACTAGTGGGTTTTTTATTTTGCCTTTCACATTCAGCGAATGCTAAGCTCAAAAAAGAAAATACTGACCTTTGAGCTTTAAAAATACTGAATAAGTAAGCTCAACATATTGCCCTCCCACAAACCTCAACAATACCCGACCTCTCTGGCCAATGGGCTGTCAGCATTTTGTAAGAAATGTGCCTATTCAACAGAGAACCTGGGGGTTTAAAGTTACCTCCGTCTTCCCTTTGCTTTGACAGGACCTCCTGGTGTCTTCGTCTGGGCCCCATTCCGTTGCCTAGGAAACCAAAATAAACCCCAAAAAAGTGAACTTGCTGTGATTCGCAGTTGCCCGGCAGCTGTTTGCAATAAAGCTGGAGCCAGGTTACGCAACTGTTGATGATAGTATTGCATGTAGCCAGATGCATCAAAAGACATTATCCTTATTGTGGTGTTTATTGTATAAACAGCATGATAAGTGGGCCAGCGGCTTAAAAGGATAAGGTAACTAGACAGTTGGAAGACTAGATGCAATTTGCATGTAAATACCATCCCCTGGTCTAATTCAAGCACAGAGACCTCAACATCTTCTCTTTTTTTCACCAGCGCAAGCCACTCCATTTTCTTCTGTCCAATTATGCCCCTTTAGAGCTGTGTGTCCAGCCAGCAACAATAGAGACAGCACTTAAAAACTGCAATCCTGCTGTCTTAAGGTGGGCATATGCACAAAAACACACATACTTTTACAAATTACTCGGTTATAAGCACAACGCCACAACACCTTTATCTATCAACTTGAGATCCCATGGGTTTCAGATCTTGACTGAAACTCTAAATATAGTCCATTAGTTTGTATGGCCCACTAAGGGTATGAGAAGGTTTGAAGAAAACACTAACCACAAGAAACCCTTCAGCGTGGATAAGATAAATGCTCAAGTGAATCCTGACTGATAGGATTGAATCATAATTCAAGGACAGAATATTTGAATACAGTACGTGAAGAAGACTAGATCGCAAAATAAGTAGGAAGAGAAAAAGTCGACTTGATTACTTAAATTATGAATGTCTCAGACACAAAGTTAAAGTGCTTGAGAGAGATTCAGGATATTCTAGGTTATTTTTTCCCACAAGCCAATTAAAAAAAGTAAATATAACCAGTAATTATGTATTTAGACTTGATTAAAGTGGTATTTTTCATGTACACTATACAAGAGAGACCTTAGTTAAAGAATGACAGTGAAATCAAGACAAAATTAAAATAAAAGGAAAATGAAACACAAATCTATTAACTATTCATTCCAAAATTGAGATTAATGTTCATCTGCCTGAATGGAAAGGAAATTTTAGATTAATTTACCGACCAATGTTACTGGACAAAGAAAAACACATCAATCTACAAGAAAATAAAACATGAAAATTCAAAAAGACTTTGCCCCACACCATAGATCTCAAATGTCATTTGTATTTCTGAATAGGAGAAACTTTGGCTAATTAAAATGGCCAACTTCTTTTAAAGGCTACAAACCTAACACATCAATAACTGTAATAGAGAACATATGCAAACATAAGAAACCCTTCAATGTAAGCAGATTGTAATTGCTGATGGTAATTGGTTTAGTGTATTAATATTGTATTAATTAATGGCATGTCTTGAAGCACCATATCTGAATATACAAGATATGTGGATGAAATTTGAGAACTAAAGCAGAGGCAACAATTTTTTTTTTAGAACGCCAGCAGCACCCTTTTCCATTTACTTACAACATATAGAAAAAAAAGCTCATCAACCAATTTGCTACAATTGTTTTTTTAAAATCCAAAGAAAGTCACTAGCAGCTTGAAACTACAAGGGTGAGTAAATAATGTTAGAATTTCCACATTTGGGTGAACTAACCATTTAATACTGAGAAAATTCCCAAATTTTCAATGATTTGATATATACATTTAGCTACCTACTCGGTGGTCAAAGTAGTTAACAACATCAAATCTACAATGCCACACAGATCTGGTGCTCTTTTGTTTGTGTTTGCATTCATGTGTTTCAGGACTGAGGCATGTTTGTGATGGATGCCTATGTGGTGAGTCATCGTTCAGGTCATTAACATCTTGTCTGTGAGCCCCTGTTTTCTGGAAGAATCCGTCAGCTTAACCCTGACCTTAGCCACGTCAGTCCCTCTCTTCACACCACATTGGAACAATGCCAACCCTCCAATGCTATTCCCAAAGACGATTCTGAAGAGGCAGGCTGTGAAAAGCACACTGTATGCCATGTTTGGCGAAGGCTTCAATGTGAAGCTGGAAACCCTGCCACCATTGGGGGGGTCAGTATCCACCAGGCAGTGGCGGATGGTGTTGGGAGAGCTTTTCACTGGTGGGAGGTTTGAACCTTTGAATGATAAATCACCAATGACAAGCGTTATGCCAAAGAGGATGAGGTAATATATAGATTAAAAGCAAGCAGAGGCATTATTTAATTGTTTGTTCATTAAGCCAGAGATTTCCAACCCTTTTTGTCTTATATCCTCATAAGTGGATCAGTATGGCTCAAGTACCCTGCCATAAACTCCAAACAGAAATTAGGTATAATTCTTTTACTGGATTTCATAAAAAAACAAAAATAATAATAATAATAATTTTTACAATAATTCACTTTTTTGTTTCAAAATATAAAAAATGTATAATAATATAATGTGATATTATCATTTTTATTATTATTATTATTAAAGAAATATATCATTTTGTTTCATTTAAACCTGAAAAACGTCAGTTAAATAAATAATAAAACAGCAACAATAAATCACTTTAAAACTAAAAACAACTGGTACTACGAGTGAAAAATAGACTCAAAGTAGCTTATAGTACTCTCAAACTTGAGCAGTTTGAGTAGAATAGAGACATATGCGAAGAAAGATAAATGACAGTTTCACGTCTCTATGATGCTTGAATAACAAACGATGCACTATAAAGTAGTCCAAAATGCACTTTTTTTTTCATTTAGAATAGCTGTTAAACTCCCTAAGGGGTATAAAAGATGCTGAGATCACAGATGAGCATCCGTTTAGCCTACAAAGCTGTCAAAGAGAGAATCACAGTGAGGCATGTGTGCTTAGACTGTGCAGTCTAATGTGGCTCTGCAATTGTATCTCACTAGTCTAATGAGGACACCGTACCATGTATGTGCACTAGCTCAGAATTCACACTTGGCTCCACTATTTGTGGCATAATTACTCAAACTTCATCTGTTCTAATAATGGTGGCAGCACCAAGCGCCCTGCCCCTGGCATCCTCATGAAATACTATCATGAATTTTTCATGGAGGGATAAAATAGTTGGGATTATTTATACATAAATTAGCGAAGCACAGAAACAACGCTGGGCAAGAAAATGCATTCTATTCACTTCAAGTATTGAGGAAATGCTAATACGAGCACAAGATAGGGCAGGATGGTGGAGAATTACACAGTTTGCAGGCTGGTGCTTCTGTTGATAAGGCTATTTTCTTGGTGGCACATTACAAGTGTTATAAATGAAAAGCATATCATGGGACACTGCACCTGTCCTCAGGGAAGCTTCAAGGACTTGTTACTTATCATTATGAAGACACATTTTCCTTTAGTCAATTTAAAATGAATCAATTTAACATGGTCACAAATGAATGTTTACAAAATTTTCATCAAATATTTCTCACTTAATCATACAAGGTCATAAAAACTGCATGTATAATACAAACAGAAGATTTATTTTGTTAATGAATTATATAATATGAAAAATATGAATAATTTAAACATTTACACATCATTATGAACAAATGTAAGCACATTTTAAAGCTAAAGGCTCAAACTAAACTCAAACCTTCCTGGCTTTTAAAGTACAGGCCTGGACACTGCATGCGAGCACTTTTTGATTTCATGTAAACTATATGCCCACTTGTGGTCTAGTTTCAGCAAAGCTAGCTTGCATAAACTTCGGGTAGCTTACAATGATGCTCTGAGAATTCTGCTGAGAAGACCACGCTGGTGTAGTGCCAGTGAGATGTTTGTGGCTGCAGGTGTTAATACTCTGCAAGCCACATTGAGAAATGTTACGTACAAATTTATTTGTAGGCTGAATAACTCAGAGAATTATATAATTGTGGCATTGACCAATATCAAGTTTAGCACTACACGGTTCAAGTCCAAGTTATGGAAGCATTGATATAGTTGTCTCCACTGAAGTTGTATTTGTTTTTTATTATATTGTATTGTATTGTGTGTATTGTCTTGTTTATTCTATTTGGACCGGTGAGTCTGTAATAATAAAGTTTATTATTATTATATTATTATATGTATTTGAATGTGTCTTTTTTTCTCCCCTGCAGACAGTTTTGAATTTTATACTTGTCATCTCTTTTCCAACAATAGTCTTATGTGAAACTAAGGCACCTTCTTAAGCCTCCGCTAAATGTAAAAAAGAGGACAAATTAACAGATAAAACAAAGCCTGAAAGTTGCTTTTGTATGTCAGACATAAATGTGCCATTTATTTCACATTTCAACCAGAAAAAAAATCTTAACCATTCTTGTGTGTAAAAATTTTGGATAAAATTCAGATCAATTTCATTGAAAAAGAAATTAAGACTTGTCTTCAAGAACATCTTTAAAGTTTATTTTTCTTACTCCACTGGCAAATCAAGTCTAATCTTTCACAATGTTGGTTCTGAGGTAATGTTTTTTTTAAGATGTTTACATATTTGACCAGAAAACAAATAAAAAACACTGAATACTAATACTTGCAATGCAGGACTTGAGTTTGGTGCGCACTCCCTTCCCTCCAAAACTTCACTGGTTTGGGAGGAAAATGTCATTTGCATACTCATTAAGGAGGCCCCTGATTAAAGTGAGATGGCTCCGCCCCCATCTTGCTGGCTGGAGGTGTGAAGGCTATCCGTCTCATTGGCGGATCTTCAAGGTCTGTGTGCTTCAATAGGCAACCCGAGGCACCGCCCTGTTTTGTCCTTTAAAAGAGTGCTCTATTCAAGCAGCCCCATCCCCATTTACCACCGCCCTCAAATATGTGACATGACTCTCAATACCTTCGCCTCATTGTCTAAGAACGCTGAACCTTACACAAGAGGGCGCAGATCCGCACTCTACCATCTCCTCCCTCTCGGCATTGGATCTACCACAGCCGTCTCTCTCTCTTCACATTCCAGCACAGCCTTTTCTCCCAACACCATATTCACCATCAGAAAAACAGAGCCAGTGTAGCATGGGGGTGAACACCCAACTCTGTAGGCCATGTTTTTTTCTAGGGGCGTGTGTGTGCCCAGGACATGCAAATAAGGAGCCCTTTGAAGGTTCACAGCTGTGCCGTCTGAACGCATTTACTTTAGGTTAGAAAAACCGGATGAGAAATAAAGCAACAGGTCAGTGTCTAATGCATAGCTCTAACAATGTGGTTGCACTACAACACTGGAATAAGAGCATGCAAAGTAAATGGATGTGAGTGATGGCTTTAATTTAAGAAGGCCATTTTGAGTGAACCCAAATGCCTCAGTGAGTTACGAAACTCCTAAGCAACAGAGCAATGACCTGACCGACTGAGGAACTACAGCACCGCAGTGCTTTTCTGATACAGGTACTGAATTTCAATAAATATGATTAGATTTATCCTTAAAAAGAAAAAACAAACAAAAAGGAAACAAATAATATATATACATATGTTCTGAAAAAAAGTCCTCTCACAACTTTGTTTTTCCCATCTTGTTTCAAATGTATCTTTAATTTTGCTGGAAAACAAAAAGTTCTAATTAAGAAAATTATTTTACAGTGTTAATTTTTACAATGTTTTTTGCTTTATTGTATTTGACAAAATACCAAGAATATAATAATAATAATATTCTTAATTTGAATAAGAATTTACTTTTCTACTTCTGCTTTTTACACTTTTCTTTATTATCTTATGGCATTTTGCCTCATCTTCATTTCATCCTCATCTTATCCTTCGCAAATAAAAAAAAATCTGTTATTAAAAAACATTTTCGTCAGTCATTTTGTAACAAGACTAACAATGGAATGCCTGCTGCAAGTCAAGTGAAATCATTTTTTTCTTTAAAGAGGCATTTCCCGCTGGGTTTCATTGCTGCAGTCTCCTTCTACTATCTATATGTCACAATTTAGCCCACCAGTGACAAAGACTGCATAAATAATTAAATCTGGGCAAATTGCAGAGGGAAATTAATCATGAGTGGGTAGGATGAAATCAGCCCATATTCATCAAACTCTGAGGTCAGAGAGTTGAAACCTGCACCTTGGGCGACCGCTGAGTGATCATATCAAAAAGAAGACGCTTTGCGTTGCTTTTCTTCATTTTGATCTCCAGTCTGGAGCATCCTTTTCCTAAGGCCCCAGCCTTCCCACGAGAGCCGAAATATGAAATATGTAGCGCGGCTCAGAGCTGCCGCAGTGATCCTGCGAGCCTCTGTCAGATCATTAGAATAAATGAGAGCAGCAGCCACCATTGTGCTCATGCATTTCCATCTGCTGAGCCGGATGCTGTTTCATAATCACCGCAGAGTATTTGTGAACACTGAACATATTTCTAACCAAAACAAAACCCAAGCAGAATCTAAACAGCTCTTGTTCCCAGCTGCTATTTGTTCACGTCGGGTACTTCATGTTTTATTGGTAACAGCTGAAGAGGGCAGTCACCTCTTGACCACAGGGGTTTCTGTCCAAAGTAGCTGTAACAATATCTACTGAATGCATTCGTACAGAGCGCTCTCATGGTATTGTCTGCTGACAGGGAGCAGAGACCTCTGTCTTGTCAATGCTCAGGGTGGCAGCTCGGATGTTTGCATTTTGGAAATGGACCTCTCAGTGCAAATGTGTGTGAATTCTGTGTGTAGACTGACGTTTTATTGACCTCTGAGGATGGGAAGAGGAGGAGAATTTGTGATCAGCCATTTACTCACCATAATTTTGTTCTAGACCTGTATGACTTCCCTCATCATTTATAATACAAAGATATTAGAATGCTTTAACCACAATGTTTTGGCCACACAATGAAAATCAATGGGGTCCAATGTTGTTTTGACTAAATGACAACAGATTTTTTAATCTTTCAGGACTATTATTTTTATACCTCGAATGATTCTTTATAATTTGAGGTCAATTGGCTTCTTCTTTAAGAGAAAAGCATCTGACTGGGTTCCTGATGGTGCTTTGGGCTCTGAAATGGGTCAGGACCTTCAAAAGATTACCCATTTTTACACCACCTTAAAAGGTCTTGATAGCCAAATTGAAACATTTTGTATAATGTCAGGGGAAATGGTGAAAGAAAAAAGAAAAAAATGAACAAGGAAATGTTCAAGGTGGTTCATTGTAGAACCACATAATGAAAGGTTCATCTTAAAGGCTGTTATCTTGCCCATGCAAAACCACCAGAAGGAAGGCTGTGACAGCCAGATTAATCTCTCAGTTTAGGTTTACCTGTATAGCTTTTCATTTATTTATTCTATGACAAGCACTGATTTATTACCAAAATCCCACATTTTCAGAGGCTAAATGAAAGATGCCCAGTTAAATGCTAGTGCTGTCTGCCATGGCATTTAGGCCCATTTTAAAAAAGAAATGCTAAAGCAAAAGTTACACACCAAAATTGATGCTTTCCTTAGTAAGAAAGACTAACGCAGTGTATACTACTGTTCAAAAGTTTTGATTTTTGAAAAAAATATTATGCTCACAAAGGTTGCATTTATTCGATCAATAAAAACAGTAATGTGAAATATTATCGCATTTAAAATAACTGTTCTATTTTAAATCTATCTAAGCCTTCTATTTTAATACATTTCTTTCAGGACCACTATCGTCAAATACGATTGACAATTAGCAGTTTGGATTGGTGGTATGGTTCTGTTCAGGGCAAGAACTCCCTGCGCACCCGTGCAGCCTAGCATGGATAAGAGCAGAGAGAGCAGCAATAACCCCCCTTAGGGTAAACAGAACAGAACCAACATGAATGTATTGCAGATGTTATTGATTCAAGTAATTTAAAGTACAACATCATTCGAGAATTTATTCTGATTCGAAGGGCACTCAAAATGCCAAATCCTGACTGACGAGAGGAGGATCTGGGGATGGAGGAGGGTAATGAGCTCCTGAGAAACGTGACAGCTGCTGATAATACTGGAGGAGCTTATATATCTATACAGTGATAGGCTTGTGTCCGATATAAAAAACATGACAATACATCAAACCCTTCCCCACAGTTCACTCGGGTCTGTGTATGAACTTGGACCACAAAACTATGAAGCGAATCAGACTGAGCAGTGGCTGGAATCCTCAGTGGTATTAAAATCTTATCCTTTTTTTTCCTTTCAGTGTACTTTATGTACTTGCATGACACAAAAACAAAGACAGAGAAGGGAGTTGTGAGACAGATTCCATTGAGAGATGGAGGCAGGATGCCATTATGAGTGTGTTTGCATGCAAGCGAGTGCAGTGGAGAGGAGAGATGATGGAGACTTGAGATAAACAATGACAGATTCCTCAAACTAACATACTCCTGCATGACCCATCTGTTTACATTCCGGTCCAGTCGAACCAAGGGCTTCATCTCATTCGTGGTTCTACAGCAAAAGTGGATAATCCTTTCCCATAGCTCTTCACCCCCATACATAACCTCACATCACTCCACAGTGACCCTTAGGTCAAGCTTCTGGTAGTGTTCCATCTGCAGAAGTTCTGGGCCTCTGATGTGTCAGATCTAAGCTTCTCAACATTCTGAGACCCTTGGGTATATCATACCCTACCATTCAGAAGTTTAGACACAACAGTTTGTTCTATATTTTTACTATTTCCACATGTAAGAGAAACAGTAAAGTCATTGAAAATATGAAATTACACAAATGTAAATATAGGAATTATACTTTGATTAATTTTAAACAAATCAAAACTCTTTTATATTTATTATATAAGCTTTCTCTTAGCATACTCGCAAAATACGATAACACTTCAGTTTAGGGTCCAGTTGTCACGACAGATAGTGGAGAATTGGGTGGATCCAAATGCAGCAATAGTATAGTCAGGGCAATCCAAATCATCGTCATCCATGCAAGCGTCATAATCCAAATAATCAGAATCGTAGTCATCCATGCCAGTGTCGAAATCCATTTTAATCAGTCCGAATAATAATATTACGAAACAAGCAAGAACAGACCGAGAACAGACAAGAAACAAACCTCAGAGTTGGAGCGTGACAAACAATACAATGACTCCATGACATGAACTAACAAAACCAGGGTATTTATGCACAGACACTAACAAGCTAAATGGGAACAGCTGGGTGCAATCACAAGTGATGGGAACAAACAAGGATTATGGGAAATGTGGTTCAAGAATGAATGGATACAGGAAGGAAGGGACCTCTACTGGACACCCAGTGAAAACACAACCAGACATTGTGACACCAGTTCTCACTATTAACTAGTTGCTTATTAGCATGCATATTACTAGGATATTGGCTTAAATACTTATAAAGCACATATTAATGCCTTATTCTGCATGACTATATTCTACATCCCTAATCATACCCCGTACCTAAACTTAACCACTAACTTACTAACTATTAATGACCAGTATTTAGGAGATAATTGAGTCAAAAGTTGTAGTTAGTTAATAAGAGGGCATACGCGTGACGTCACCGTCGGCCGGAGTGACTGCGGTCACGCCCACTAAGTGGAAAAAAGACTGAGCGGCAGCATTTGTTTTCAGCGTGAATGCTGTGAAAAACACACACACACACAGATTTAAAACGGGAAAGAGCTTAGCGATTGACTGTACAACTAGATTTAACAAGAAATCTGAGGTATATGTTTTACAGGTTGCTGAAAGCTACAGAACAAAGACACAAATGGATCGCTGCAATTCATAGAAACAACTGGACTCCAGGCAGAGAAAGGTGGATTTGCAGTTATCATTTTTGTCAATATGCTGAATTTAGGGGTTAAATCATACCCTATATATTGTATTGTTATATATTGCATTGACAACTCAATTAAATATTTACCATTTTATATTCTGCATAATTGGGCATTTTTAAATAAACACTGACAAAAAACTATACAAGTTTTAGGGCTGGACGATATGATGATACAGTATATATAACATTGATAAGTGATCACCCAGATTTAGACCTACCTATATTGTTTTTATATAAAGCGTTCACAGGCAAAATTGCTGCATGTATTTCCACGGCATATCCTCTATAGTGACAATTGGACCCTAATCTACTGTAAAGTGTGACCAAAAATTCACATAAGTGCCAAATTCAATAAAATAAAATAAATTTATTACAATAGTTATTATGTGTATGTAGGCACAATTCTAGAAATAAACTAGAATACTGTCTAACAATTGATGGCTGCTCTGTCAAGTCCTCGTCGTCGGTTAGGAACCTGGGTGTGCTCTTTGATTCCAATCTTTCATTTGAAAGTCAAGTGTCTGGTATCTGTAAAACCGCATTTTTTCATCTTAAAAATATATCTAAATTACGTCATATGCTCTCAATGAAAAATGCAGAACAATTTATGTGTTTATGACATCAAGGCTAGATTATTGTAATGCTTTTGTGGGTGGTTGCCCTGCACGCTTAAACTACAAACTACAGCTTGTCCAAAATGCAGCAGCTAGAGCTCTTACCAGAACCAGGAAGTATGACCATATTAGCCCGGTTTTGTCAACACTGCATCGCCTCCCTCTTAAATATCGTATACATTTTAAAATATTGCTGATTACTTATAAAGCACAAAATGGTTTAGCTCCTTAGTACTTGAGCGAGCTCTTACTGCATTATAGTCCTTCATGTCTATTGCAATCTCAAAATTCAGGCCAGTTGATAATACCTAGAATTTCAAAATCGACTGCTGGCTGTAAATCCTTTTCCTATTTAGCACCAAAACTTTGGAACAATATTCCTAACATTGTCCGGGAAGCAGACACATTTTGTCAGTTCAAATCTAGACTAAAAACACATCTTTTTGGTCTAGCCTACACATAACACACTATAGACTTCAATAATTCAATGTTAGGCTGCATAGTTTAGATCAGCAGGAACCGGGAACACATCCCGTAAATCATGACGTACTTGGTACATCATAAGAAGGATAGCATCTACGCTAATATTAGTCTCTCTGTTTATCCCGAGGTTTAGACCAGCACCTGGACAAGACGACAACGCAGTCCTGAAGTGTCAACTAGTCTCTCCCCTATGGTGGACATGCGCCTGGACCCATCCCAACGCATCCTGAAGTGCCAGCCTCATCAGCCCTGTGAATGCCTCATCGACACGACAGCCATCGGCAGTGATCCTCAACAACTCCTCTCCATACCGGCGTGATGCCTTCGACTTCCAACCAGATGGAAATTGATAAATACTCGAAATTTTCCGATCCAATCTGACTTGTAATGCTGCCAAAATCGTGATCATACACTGTTCCTTCATTGGCCAGAGGAGAACTGGCCCCCCGACTGAGTCTAGTTTCTCCCAAGGTTTTTTTCTCCATTCTGTCACCTGATGGAGTTTTGGTTCCTTGCTACTGTTGCCTTGGCTTTTGGCTTGCTTAGTTGGAGACATTTAATATCCAGCAATATTATTTATCTGCGTTAAGGTGGACGATGACGATGATTTTTCTTCTAGAAACAAACTTTGTGGTATTATTTTCATGTTATCAATGTGATGCTGCTTTGATACAATCTGAATTGTAAAAAGCACTATATAAATAAAGGTGACTTGACAATTTATATTTGTCTACAAAACATTTCAAGGATGTAAGCATAGGCCTCTAGATCAAAGATCATTAGAAACTCAGTCAAGTGTGTATAAACCTCTGTCTGTTAGCATAGATCCTGGAAAACTCATTCCCTAATACATCTGCCTGACTACGTCTGTGTTTTTGTGAATGGAGAAATTATTCCAGTTCATTTTGCAAAAAAGCATTTAGATGATGGCTAAACTTTTGTTTTTCGGAACAGAATGGTGCACGATCATCTATTTTCACATTAGATACAGCCATAATGTAAATGAATAGCCATGAGCACATAAATTGAATACTATAGGCTTTGAAAATGAATCATTATGATATTTTTCCTGAGCAATTGCATTAGTAAGATATGACAGATTCAATAATGTCTGTGGAGGCTCTGACTAGCTATATGCTGCACCCACAGTTCTGAGAGACTAAGTTCATCTCACATTGTAAACTGATCTGTGCAAATTTGGTTCATTTGAGCAAATGTGTACCAAAGGGACGGGATCATCAGTCGAGAAGGAAAGAGAACCTGACAGAAGCTGTGTTTTGAATTTCTTTTCTATTACTCATGTAATATAACCTACTTGCAGCATGTAGGAGTCTCAAGGAGGTACAGAAAGAGCTCAGTGTGTGGGTGGGACCCAATCACGGTACCTTGAGCTCCCCCCATTGTGCCGACATAGTAACACCAAAATAATCAGATGTTCCTGATCCCATGAGACAGCTGGTCCCCCATGAGGCGGAAAGCAGTGGGATCCTGCTGCCTCATGCATCTGTTTAGATCTTGAAAAAGAGCAGCCGCAACACAGGGCGCACAGACACCATGGACTGATCTTGTCAAAAACACTTTCTCAGGATAGACAAGTTTGGCATCTTGGGGAAAATAAGCCTAATGGTTTGATGATGGTGGTAGTTATATAAACATGGCATGTTTTTCATTTATCAATCGTGTCTATGCACCCTGGGTTGATTCATAATGCGGTAGTTGAAAATAATGCTTAAAAAAAAGAATGTCACCATAGATCCAGGTAAATCAATTCGCTGGAGTTCAGAGTGAGAAGATATACTACAAGTCAAAAGTTTGGGTTTTGGGTTTGATTTTGAGAACTGAAATGGAGATATGGGAATTAAGGAAACAGTTTTCCTTAACTATCTGGTCCAAAAGGATATATATATATATATATATATAGATAGATAGATAGATAGATAGATAGATAGATAGATAGATAGATAGATAGATAGATAGATAGATAGATAGATAGATAGATAGATAGATAGATAGATATAGATATAGTCACTATCGGGCAGAAACTTTGTGTGTCCAAGGCTATACAGTGTGTATATATCTATACAGTGATAGTGTCACAGTGTCTGGTTGTGTTCCCTTGTCTATCACTAGAGGTCCTCGTTCTCACGGTGTCCTTCACATTTAACTTCAATTCCCAGCATTCTGTCTGTCACTGTCACTCATCAGTTCATTGCACTCAGCTGTTCCTGTAATCATTGTTCCCAGCTGTTCTGTGTTAGTCTTGTTAGATATGTGTTTAAATACCCTGCCTGTTTAGTGTTTGTTACGGAGTCCTTGTTTAATGTCACACCACTTCCTTATCTGCGTCCTGGTTATTGTCCTGGTGTTGTACTTGTGTTTTTGGATTTTGACCCCTGCCTGCTTGACTGCGTGTTTTTGGATTGCCCTTAAAATAAATCTACTGCGCTTGGATTCTCTGCCTCCCGTGTGGTTTCCGTGACAGATAGGTGTCGTATTCCTATAGGTAGACGTGGATCAGCTGAGAGTCAGCTGATGCAAGCTTGACTAGCGTGACCTGCCAGAACTGACGCTACGCTTAATATATATAATATAATAAATGTTGTTTTAAAGAATTTCATATGCATGCATACATTTTACAAAACTAAATGTATTTAAAAATCAAATAAGAAATGAAGTCTAGTCAAGCGTGTCCAATTTTTGGCTGATCGTGTATGTTCTACCGGGACATGGCAAATTTCCCTTATTCATAGTTTCATGGAAATGAGGATAGCAGGTGCATGCCCATAGGTCAGTGCAGTGAATAACTCAAAGGATAAGAATCAGCTCTTTGCACCCCATCCCAGCTTGGGTAAAGTTGAAAAGGCTCGTCTGAGCTGTTGCTCTCTTCTGCCAACGGCAGCATGTTTGGCACCAAGACGTACATTTCTGAGATGATCTGGCTTTCTGTCAGCCCCATTACAGTCCTGGCAGAGAGATGCAGGATAGCTCTAATGGTGTGGGGAGAAGGACACAAGGAGGCAAGAGAAGTGGCACACAGGTGGAAGTGTGGACAAAGGTACAGCAAGCAGAATGAAAAGATGAAGAATGTGTGAATGTGATGGGAATGAATGAATGAGACATCAGTGTGCTCAGTGACAATGGCTTATACTAAGAATAAAATGAAAGCGTATAATAGAATCTCTTGCTGCAAGATATGATATATAGGTACTGACACCCTAACAAAAATGTTCATGGTTGCTGGATGGTAACCAAAGCGTTTGAATTTTGTCCATGTTTGTATTTAAATGAGCCTTTGTACACCTGTAACTTTTTAGCCCTGATGAAGGCCTATGCGCCGAAACGCATTGGCAAAATAAAGAGCAATATCTTTTCAGCTCCATTTATCTGACTATTTCGATCTCTCCATTTTGCAAGAGTTCCTTGTATTGTCCCAAAATACTAATTACTACAGATTTTGTTATTAAATTGAAATCAGAGCAAATTTCTATAAAATATCTAAATCTGAAGTAGCTTCCTTAATTAGCCCATAAGATATTAATACACAAATTATATCTCTTTAATATCTCAATTCCTTCTAGCAAGATAGCAATGATATTAAGGGAGGAGAAAACGGAAACTTATGCTTATGACTCAATGTTGCAAAAAGTTGTCCTCAATATTTTTGTAAAAACTTGTACATTTTTTAAGGATTCTTAAACTTACAAAACAGCATTTAGTTGAAATAATAATTTGTTTTTAGTAACAATAAAATCAAATGTTTCTCATCACTGCTATCGAGACCAAGAACTCAAATAAGTCTCAATGAAAGTGTGACCTTAGTCATTTTATTTTACATTTCATGGATTAACTTTAGTTTAATTTCGGTGTTTTGTGAATTGGTTTCAATTCAGAAATCCATGCTTTGTGTTGTCAGGTTAATTCTGTCCCCAGCTAATTTCCTTCATTTATGGAATTTCCTTTAACTTCACTCTGGTATCCAGTGTCTCATTCCTCAACATTCTGCCCCTGTGTGCTATTTAGGCAAAGACACTCTCAAAAGCTGGCAAGGTGCTGCTCATTGATTTGGACCCTGCCTCCACTTGTGATGCTCCAGTTACTCGAAATGAAGAAAGATCTGCCTTGTTTATTCACAGTTTGGGATCGCCCAGGAGAGATACACAGACGAAGGTGAGATGGAGGAAAATTAAATTGCACCTAATCCTCTCCACTGAGACAGCGGAGAGAACTGCAACAAATTTAGTAACGCCATTGAAACAAAACACTAGTCGCAGACATGGGAACATGTGAATTGATTGATTTATTTAGTCTATGTTTTTGTTAAGCAAACAGATGTGCATTTTGGTATCTAAGGTGAGAGAGAATGAAACTGACTGATACTCAGTTTATTTTCAAACACAAGCAGCTTCATGCATGAAACATCAGTGGTCTTCGAGTGAGAGCATTCAATAAATGTGTGGTGCATCTCCCAGACATGGCAGAGAGATTACTGGAGGAATAAAAGAGATATATGCAACAACAGGAACAGTAGGGAAAGCCACCACAGTCTCATTTCATTGCTTTGTTTACCTCAGACAGTTCTGGCTGACCTTCTTGGGGTTTTAGCACCAAGCCAGAGTAAACTCTTGGTACATTCGCCCCTTGCTCTCTGAGCCACACAATGCCACTTCCTTTGAAATTTGTCCAGGCAGTTTTGGGAGCTGACCCATTCATTTCATAATCAATAAACATAAGCCAGCACTCTCTAACACCCAAAGGCTTGATAGCCCTAGCCAAAAAGTTACGAAGGCCACATCAAGCAGGAATCATGATCTAGTAGAAGAGAGAGTCAGCGTTATTAAACACTGTAGGTCTGTATCTTACCTGTATTAGTGAAATGTTGCTTAGATTTAGTCTGAAGAGGTAGTTTCTGCAGACAAAATGAAACAGAGATTGCAAAAGGTTAGTTTGATATAATCTATCCACTGGAAAGATTAAATGACACATTTCATTCAATGAAAATATGGTGAGAGAAATTAAAAATAATGTATAAAATTTAAAATATGATTGTTGAATAAAATAACTTTCATTGCTATTTCTATTACCAACATAACAATTTGAAATACAAATGGAAATGTGTAGTTAAAATTATTAAAGCAAAGTAAATGTAAAAAATATATATTTATCACACGGATACTGGCTGTTTGCTAGTACTTAAAAAGACAAAAGAAAATAGTTAGTTAATAACTACCCAATTCCTACCCAATGCCTTAACTTATCAACTACCTTACAAACTATTAATAAGCTGTAATTTGGAGTTTATGGAAGCAAAAGTCGTAGTTTATAATAGTTAGTATAGAGTGAGAACTGTAACCTAAAGTGTGACCTAAGTTTTTACCTCGCTCCCACTATAAGTTCATTCCTGGTGAGGTCAAGGGTCAGTTGGGAGTAGTCCCTTACACCAGGATGGGAAAACGTGGAGATCAAAGGACTTAGAGCTGAAAGACAAAAGAAAATCAACATATATTAATGATAAGAAATTAGAATAAGAAATTCCTTTCAAAAAATGTGATTGGCATTTGACAAACCCTAAAAGTACAGATATATCAGAGCATACAAAGTTAAATTCCATTAAAGAACATGGTTTGGCCTAAAAGATGGATTGAGCTAAATGAGTTACACAATGGAGGTCACTAATCCGGGAAAATGCTTGTAGTTTCCCAAGAACATGTGAAGAGGACCAGAGAGCTCAGCTCAAATCTAGCTAGGCCTCTTCAAGGATACTGATCCTAATTCAACATGACACTTAGTCAAAACTCTGCTTACCAAAGAAATCTCCGAACATAAAAGCGCTGTTTGATACAAAGTTTCATAAAATCAAAACAATTTGCTCTTACAGCACAGACTGGGTCTATTGAAGTGGAATTACATGAGACAGAAAGAGCATTATGTAAATATAAAAACCACTTGATCTATTGTTAACCTTAATGCGGCTAAGTAAATGGGATTGCACTGTAAAGGAACCTAAAGGTTTGTTATCCTTCCATACAGAATAGGATTTCTCAGCAGTATTCTGGATATGGCATGCCCAGCTAAAATTCAGAAATCCTTCCTTAATATTACATAAATCAGTTTTCAAATGTTGTTTGTACTCTGAGGTTTCATATTGCATGTCAGGCTCAAGTATCACTTTACTAAGAAGTGATACAAGCACAACTCTTACCATTCATGACCAATTAGTCTACAAAAATACCTCACAATCCAATGTACTTCACAAGATGAAACTTCTGGAAAAACAACAACAATAAACATTTAATATATGGGAATGCATCAAGTAAACAAAGAAAAGTTAATTGTTTATTGTAAATGTTAAAAGTATGTGTGTGAATTATAGAAAATTCAGAATTCCTCTATTAAACAAATAATTTATGGTTAGTTTACAGAACAATGTGCTAAAAATGGAAAGGTTTTTCCTTTGTGTTTTACACATACAGATGACAACGTCGTCAAAGCGATCCCCGTTCCCATGCATCCACGAAAACAACTAAAAACGCTGTTTTTCACCAGCATATTTTTGCAGCTTTCTCACACTATTGGTCAGTGCAGCGGTGAAACTGGTTTCCATTAACAAGACATCCATAAATACCACTTCACACAGTTCGAATCTATCACAGGGGATGGTGTCATCCAGATGCTGGGGTCATTCAAAACAATCAGTCATTCACATGGGAACATGAATCAGAGTATGTTTGCATAGAATTTACAGGAAAAGATGGAAAAATCTTCTGCTATGCCACTAAATTAATATATTAAACTGAATGACTGGAACCATATGGCTATATTATTCAGGCATTATTAATGGAAAAATAATGACAGGTTAACAAACACTGTACACATCTGTACTATAGGCCTACCCCATCCACAAGCATCCATCTCACCCGTGTTAAAATGTTATGAACTTTGATCACTCTAATAGAACGTGTTCAGAGAGAATCATTGAACATTTTATTGGATATCATAGATCAAGAACAGTTACAGCAGTCTTACAGACAGTGATTAATGACTGGGAGGATCAAGACAGGGTCTATTTTATATTTATATATAACTGTAGTACAAGCTTGAAGCTTATGGAGTTTATTGATCTGTTACTGTAGGTCAGGAGTGAGACAGCTCACAGTCTACAATATAATACAGGGGTTTCCAACCTTTTATGTCAGCAAACCACTGACCCAAGTAATTTACTTGAAGGTTAGGGCTTTATTTATACCACAAGAATTTATGTAATGTAAAGCTTTCAATAAATAATTTGATTGGTTGCAAGTTCATTTGTAGGTCGTTTCATTTATGAAAGGTGAAATAAACAATATGCATAAAGAAAATAGTACTCATTTTGGCTACGTTCACAGTGTAAATTTTTGGGATTGGCAACCACATTTACTAACAGGTGTGCGTCTCGAAATGTCCCGTTCACACAGCAACTTACAGTAGCGTCTTGAATACTGTGTATGAACGGGAGTCAAGCTCATATTCTCTTACCATTAACCAGAGCGACAGTGGCTAAAGTAATATCAAATATGTCAATGTCCATAAAACTGAAAAGTCTTATGACTTAAAGGGTTAGTTCACCCAAAAATGAAAATTCTGTCATTAATTACTCAACCCCATGTCGTTCCAAACCCGCAAGACTTTCGTTCATCTTCGGAACACAAGTGAAGATCTTTTTGATTAAATCTGACATTTTCTGTCCCTCCATTGACAGCTACACAACTTAGCAACTACCACTTTGACGCTTCAAAAAGTTCAGAAAGAGATCTTAAAAACTAATCTATATGAATTGAGCGATTTATGAACCTTGATCAATGAGCTTCATAAGAAAAAACAAACTAGTTGACCAGCATTTTCTGCCAGCTAGACCAGCAACAAACCAAAAAAAAAAAAACAATAGACTTGCTAGGACCACCATGAAAATCTATTCCAGTTTTAGCCAGCTCCTGCAGGGCATGAAATGAGTGTGAATGCTTCATAAACAAAGCGTAAAACAGGTGCACTGCAAACCGCATAGATTGTGCAGGTTGAGGGATTGTCATGATAACCTCAGAGTCACCTGAGTTAGTCCAAACCCCACCAGAGTTAGGCACAGCATGAAAAAGCTGATCTTTGCAAAAGCAAACAAACAGACTCAGCTGTTCAGATGCATGTCCTCCAGGGCTCAAATACTTTATTCACTAAACCTTCATAACATAAACAACTCTGCTTCTTAGTTATTTTTTAAGAAAATCAACAAAATGTGTGTCCACCTACACATTGAGCGTTGAGGTTATCTGAATGTTTGTTTTTATTTTGCTTACAGAAGTTGTGATCGTAAAGTGCCCTTTCTAATGGACTTCTAAGCCTCGGTGAGTTTTATATAAACTGTGGTTTTATATGCACGGATAGCTTCCAAACATCATCAAGTCTGCCTGGCGTCCAGCAATCCATATGCAATAAAAAGGGATAAATATGAGGGCCGGGCCAGAAAAGGGTTGATGGACGATTATTACATTTTCCTCACCAAACCCGCAGTGGAAGAGATTAATGCGTTAGCCAGGATATCCGAGAGACAAGAACAGGTTCAACAGTCTGCATCCAAGACACTCCTGAGGACATAAATCATAATCATTATGTTTTTTTTTGTTCTCGGAGATTTACAACTGACTGGTTCTGAATGCTGCACGCAGAGAGGAAGACAGAAGTGGTGATTTTGGCCGCGCTGCTGCAGGTATTGATTGCAAGACTGCTGTTGTTTTGCTACAAATCACACAAATGCTAGCTAATAACAGGCCCGGGGCGGGGCGGGGCGGGGATTCCGGGGAAGGGGGGGTGAAATTTAAATATGGATTTAAGCAGGGCTGCGTGTACTCTTATTGGTAGCTGAAGGCATAATTTGCCAAAATATTGAATAAATGACCACACAAGGGAGGATGTGTAGAACTACGAATGATGTGAGTTCAGATTCTACAGAAATATACCAAACTTTCAGCAGTCACAGAGTTCATAATGTGAACTTCACATGCACAATTGTACACCAATTATGGCTAATCTGACAAGGTGTATGGTCATGGAAACACATTGAACGGTTTCTGAACTTCATCCGATCAAAACAACACAATGGAATGATTGTATCGTGTAAAATCTACTTAGATTTTTTGCCCATTTCTCCAATTTTGCTCTGAGAAAATACTAGAATGCCACAAGGAGTTTATATGCGATTAAACATGGGAAAACCCTGATCATTTCAAATATCATGCATTGACAATCAGGTTTTTAGAATAAGCATACTTGGATAATTATAAACATACACAATGTACAACATTCAAAACAGAACAACGAATATTCACTGATCGTCACAAACACAACTATATATAGATATAAACAATTATTAAAGAAATTTAAAAGAAAAAAGCTGACTTTATGGTGTCATAACATTCAAAAATGCTGTAAACGTTAAATATGTTACAAATATTCTAAATGCACTTTTCCCCCTCTAAGTAAAAAGATTAGTTCAGCAATCAGAAGTGACATGCATCTATGCACATAAACAAATATAGATGATTAAAATATTCAAACAAGTATCGCAAAACTACAACACTATGCAAATGAAAAGCCATTAATGCTAATCCACAAACAGCAAGATCATGGGTTTTTAACATTGCCCTATTATGTTTCTTTTTAATCATGATGTAAAAAAAAGTAAATGGATAAAGCATAATTTTCTATCTATGTTTGCTGAGTTCATTGCTTTAAGCTGAATACTAAATTCAAAAACATTTTTTACAAAGCACAACATGTAAGCACTAGTATGTCCTGTGAGGAGACAGTCATCTAGTCCATACTTTACATCTCTTCGCTCAAAATACTGGCCCATCTCTCATCTGAGCTCAGAGAATCTTATCAGAAGATGCAGGCTGGAGCTTATCTGAGCACAGTCTGAATTTGGTTTTGTTTTGTCTTCTGGTCTCCTTCCCTATTCCTGCCATGAGATTTTCCTGCTGTTGCATCCCCTGTTGTCACTACATGAGTGGAGAGAGCCACAGAAATCTAAATCCTCTTACGCAGACTGCACTCTGATTATAAAAATAGGAAGACAATGAGGGCCCCAAGAAACACCAGGGCACAACAAGCGAGGACAGACGGGGGTAAGGGCACTCTGGGGATGAGGCCGTAAATCGAGGTCCGGGTCAACTCAGGCAAAGATCTGAAAGAGCACCTTTCACAAAGCCAATGAGAGAAACCTGGGCTGGCAATTTCAAATGGCCATTGAAGCGTAACACATAAACATTCAAAGGATAGAAAAGGGCGAGTAGATGGTACTGCTATCAGTTCAAACCACTAACCAAATAACATTTTATTTACAGTTACGTACAGTTACAAACGTAAACCTTGCGCTCCAACTGAACCCCATGGTTAGGCTCACTTGCGAACACCGACAACACCTTGTACTTTCGGGTTCCGTGGTGACAGAGGGCCCAACAACATGACAGAACACAGGTCAGGCATCAGTGCCTCTGAAATCAAGGACCTATTAGGTGGAGGGAGGCAGCAGTAAGGGCCTAAAGTTAAAGAACAACATTGTTTTTTCTTCTTCTCAAGGTCCCCTTAAATGGGGCCGGCGGTTAAACAACAGCACTATTACCCATTAGAGATTGGTTTCTGAACATGTTCTACAGATGAGACGAACAATCTCAAGACAATTACAATGGCTGGGTAAGTGGAAGGTAGACAATGGCTCTGTGGCACCACTTCTCTCAGGACAGATTACTGTAATTCCAGCCTAACAAGTTGGGACTTTGAATTAGGTTCTTGGTATTGGACATGCAAGGACACACCATACCCAACTTTAGCTCTTAAATCGTGCTGTTGTCAATGTCTACATGGCCAATAAATGACCAAGATCCAAATCTGGTAACTATAGATGTTGGTTTTATACAACAATGGGCTGAATTCAGAAAGAGAGCATGTTTTTGTGTAAAAAAACAAAAAAAAACAAGATGCGGATTGAAAAAAAAAAACAAGGTCTAGAGACAAGTTTTTAAGTGTAACTTTTTTTAACCTTGAGTGGCGCATTTTAAGGGCAGCACCAGGGTTTCATGCACAAGATGCTGCAAAATATGTGAGATGCAAGCACAATGGTCAAAGACGTTTGTCTATCACATTTTTACATAGCAAAAATAGTGAAACAGCAGCGCAGTGGAAAGCAAAAATGTTTTTTTTTGTGTGTGTGAATAGCCCTTAAGAATAAACTGTGTCCGTAGGTGCTGTTTTAGTTCTTAAAGGAGATCAGGTTCTTTGATGTAAGATTAACGGGTAATATTTCGGTTATCGGGCAATATTTAATCGATATGCTCATGTCACTTATTTTTACATTTATATTACCTTTGTCATCATATAATGCTCACTATAAGTTAATCTGTATAAAAATATGAATTTAATGACATTATTAAATGTCTTTAGCAAACCTTAAAATATATCTATTTAGAACATCTATTTTCCATTCTGTACACAATGTTGTGATACCTAAATTTACTTTAATTGAAAATTATTGTAATTAGTTCTTAGTGTTAAATTTAAAAATTATACAAAATAGTAAATACACAATGCTGAAAATAATGACAATTCATTTAAAAACTTTACTATTTCAGCACATTTTGTAGCTATTACACTGGATTGAATACAGCACAGGTTATTGCAGAAATATTACATGTGTTTAGTCTCCAGACTTTCAGAAGCATGAAATTTCTTAACTCAGCATGCATGTGTTTGCAGTGATATGTTGATATCCTTGTAGATAGACTAGGCATGCAGGTGTGATTGTGTTCTTCTTCATGACTAAGCTTGCACAAACACACACCCACACAAAAAAAATCATCCAAATGATGTCCACAGATATCTAAAACTGAGATTTATTGTAGTACCAGCAAGCTATTGCTGCTGCTGGTTTATAGATATGCTTGCCATGATTTTAGAGGGGATTGTATCACGTATTACATGCAGGGGAAAAAATACAGATTTTCTCTGAAGGGAATAAGTATCAGGTTGCTTTCAATATGGTATTATAGAACCACACACCAACAACTTTGAGTGTCTTAAAGTGGTAGTCATACCATGAAAATCTCTAAAAATAAAAGGGTTCAATGTAAACACACTTGGAATTTCAAAACTGAAAACTTTTCCAGGCCAAAAAGACCATCTATTAAAAAGAAATTGCAAAAACTTCTCTTTTCGAACTTCCACAACTTTCTGTTTTCAGTCAGATGAATGCATTGACACATGACTGCCCGCATTTGCACATAAATGCTGCCTAATCGGTGGTCGGCAACTTGGACCAGCCAGTCGTGGTGAAATAATATGGAGAAAGTAGGATATATTATTCTGAAACACAGAATTACACAAATAATTGAATGGTACAGCCACCCACACACACACACACACACACACAAAATACTTTTACTAGCATTATAAGTGGACCTTTAAAGAGAACAATTAAATAATGTATTATATTACACCATTAAAATGTTCAAATACACAGCATTATCTTACACTACTTTCCTAGTTTATAGCTTTATTTGCAATTAAAAACAAGCCTATAATGCAAAGTATTTTGTCAAATTTTTCAGTTAAAATATCTAAAAATGCTGAAGATAAATTTACTTGAGAAGCAACACTGCATAAGATATTAAGACTTGTTTTCAAAGACTGTATCATAAATATAAAAATATTTAGGTCTGGTTTCAAAGACAGGGCTGACATTAAGTCAGGATTAGGCCTTAGTTAAATTAGGACATTTAAGTAGCTTTTATAAACGTGCCTTAGAAAAAAACATTACTGGTGTGAATCTTGAGACAAAACAATGGCACTGACATCATTTATAGTTGCTTTCAGTTAAAACAGCTCAAACGTGCATTTTAGTCTGGGACTAGGCTTAAACCTTGTCTGTGAAACCAGGCATTAGTGTTACTGAACTGGCAGACGTTCTTGTACTTAAACCAAGTAGAAATAAAACAACCAGTGCAAAACACTCTTACTACAAACACATTCTCTTAAAAAAGTCTTCAAGTAAATGTATCTTGTTTCAAGGAATTTTAAACATA
Source organism: Meda fulgida (assembly GCA_030578275.1). Classification (NCBI taxonomy): domain Eukaryota; kingdom Metazoa; phylum Chordata; class Actinopteri; order Cypriniformes; family Leuciscidae; genus Meda; species Meda fulgida. The sequence continues at coordinate 9,888,529 of CM060624.1, read as the reverse complement.
TTTAAAATAAAATAAACAACATACAAACTCATTAAGAAATCATTGTCTGCAGTGTAAAGTCTACTAAGGCTGCTAAACCCATATTACGAGCCCCGGAAAGGTTTAGCCATGAGAATGGGACCAACCATGGTGGTCATGCTTTACCATGCAAAATCATCTTAAGAGTATCATTTCCATGGTTTAGAATAGTTCAAAGGCATGTGTGAATCTACAGACCTTGTCAGAGATCAGAGATAGAGGCCCCCAATACGCCTCAGGTGACTCCACCGAGCAGCCGCCAGAAGGCGTCAGTTGAAAAAACGTTCATCCATCAAAGAACCTAATCTCAAGTTCAGCCAACACTTCCATTGTACCAGGGCTTCCATACCACTGCTTCAGCATAAAAGAAAGCATTAAGGTGTGCTATGGGACTTCCATGCCATTGAGAACACATAAAGAGGGATTTCGAGGTGTGCTACCTTACAATGCAAAGCTAATTGTTCAGCAGCTCTTATGATGAATGCTATGCGTACCACAATGCCTTCACTTTGGAAGCTAAAATGACGGAAGGGAATATAATAGAATACCATTAAAAAAAAATACAAATAAAATGAGAACGGCAGAAAAACAAAAAGGTAGTTCCTTGCTTATCCAGCTTTACGATTTACTGCTTATTTACAAATTGCAGCGTTTTCTAACTCCGTGAACAAGGCCGTTTGTAATTCCAGTCCTACTTTAACACTATGAAAAGAAAAAAAAATATCTTGTTGCTTTAATAGCAAAGAAAGCATCAAATGACAACTCAAAATGCAGCCTGAGTTTTTTCGGAAGCAATAAATGGAAATGGCCATAGGCGATGTCTATATGAGCCACGACTGCCCTAATGTCCAAGCAGGTTTCATATACTAAATAGAGCCCCCCGGTCATCAATTCCTTTTGTTTCCCATGAGGCATTACTCTGCAATCTTTGTCATGTCCCTCAGCGAGTCAAAAGCAGCGAGCCACGCTGCTCCCACTCCATGGCCAAGACAATCATCAACATTATATTCACTACAAACACACTCTATTGTCTGAATAAATATGTTCTTGGAGTAGAAAACACCTTTGTTCCATGGGTATGGAAAAGCTTTTGTAAGCGATATCAGGGTATGGCTGCACATTCTGTTTTCGTTGTGTGCTAGGACACAGGAAGATAGAAATCTTGACGATATGAAAGACGTTTATCTCTTGCTATCTTCAACATGCTCTATCACTGTCTGAAATGTGTTGAAAACCCAATGAATAAGATAAATGGAACAATTTTTTTAGATCTGAGCCTGTCTAATATACAGGGACAGTAGGAAAACAACTAGGCTGGGCACTACATTCCCAAACACTTTGAATTCCAGCAGTGACCTTTGTCAGAAAATTGAGTATAATGGTGGTGAACATGCCTGGCCACATCTTGCAACAAAAGATTAAGATTTGCTGTGATTATTGGCAATTAAAGCTATGCTTTATAAAAGGTATGCACACTCCCTAAAATTATATGCAAGCTACCTTATGTGCCCTTCAATCATGGGTTAGCCAACAAAAAGACTGCCAATGTTTAGCCATGCAAATAAATATATTTTCCTGTAATATGGCAGTAGCAGCTATTTTAAAAAATAGCTTTTCCAGTTCTTGCACTGCATTTCTGTATGTACCGTTGGTAAAATACAATGGAGTTCATTCATTTAAAAACTGATTGTTTTTATGCCACATAAATAATATATCATCCTTTTCATTCTTTTTTTTAACCAGGTTGAGATTAAAATCTCTTTTACAAGAGTGACCTGGCCAAGAAAGTAGTTACAATAACATAAACATACAAATACACATCAAAACAGAAAAACACAATCAAGGATCACAACAGCAATTTACCACAGAATAAAACACATAATCTGTTAAAAGTAACTTAAGCTCGTTTAGTGATGGAAGCATTGTCAGCTTTAAGATGTTTTGTAAAATATTTTAAGCAGAATCTGAAAAGGTTTAAAAGAAACTGCAGCCTTAAATAATTCAATGTAGTTAGTTACTTGGGTAACAATTTAGATTACAAATGAGAAGGAATTAGTAAGTAGGGTTGGGAATAGAAAATCGATTCCAGAATACTTAAGGTCAGGAATACTTGAGGCATTTTAAATTTGCTTACAGTTTTTGTACCTGAATACCTGAAAATCTTAAAACACTGTTTATTTCAATCGTATCTTTGTTCAGTTGTATATATTTGATTTGATTGTTCATTTTTTATTTGTTCCTTTTTAATTACTGAGTGTTTACTTGTCTTTAATAATATATTAGTTAGGCTAGTTGTTTTTCTATGGTATTTTTAAACCACAGGAAAACATTCCATGTGTTAGCCTGTTGATATTTGTTCATGATATTCAGCTACAATTAAATGTTTTGCAATAAGACTAAATGTGAATTATATCCAAGTTTATTGAAGCTTATTGGAAAACAAAATTAAGAATCGATAAGAATCGGAATCGATAAGCAGAACAGAAATCGGAATCGTTCGAATTTCAATGATACCCAACCCTATTAGTAAGTCATAAGAAGTCATTACTAGTGGGTTACCATGATCTTCACTTTAGAATTAATTATACATTATGCAGTTCGAAATAGATTGCCAACCTTCCGGAAAAGTTCGCTACGGTTGGTAAACAGCTTTGTACTACCATTTGTCCGTGGCGATTATGTAATAGGTAGGTGTGCGTGGAGGCTCCGCCTTCTTTCACGTCTAAATCTTATTTATTTATCCTGTTCAGTCAAGGTCAGATGTTCGCAAGTGAAAACAAACACAGGAGAGCTGCTTTTCAGCAGAAAAAGAAGTTGTACTTCTGATTAAACGAGACACTGACACTGCTTTTTCATGTTTAATACGGTAAAGCTGCTTGATTTTAAGATATCTATTGTATAAAGTGCTAAATAAATAAACGTGACTTTACTAGAGTGTCGAATTGCAGAGCTCATGCAAACAAATCCACTTTGCTATGATCAGATGCATTTATTATGGTTTATTACAAAATGCTTGCCGTTTTCTCAATTTTGTTGTGTGTTTATTTTGTTATTGAGAGGAAAGCACGCAGCACATATTCACATATTCATCTAAACCCTGCTCTCAGCAGTGTGGGTGGCGTTGGATGTTTGCTAACAGTATACCGCTGCTCATGTATTTCAAACTTCATTTTACCCCTAAGTGAAGAACAAAAAAAGAACTTTGCCATGAATATATTGGGGTCTTAAATATAAACCTGTATGTAGTAGATCTTAGTAGTCCACCGGGATATATGAAAAAAATAGCAGTTACTGATAAGCTACAAGTCAACTGATTGCTATTACTTACTAATAATCGTTAATCAAAGTTTCTTGTTAGTTAACATTAGTTACTAGAATGTTAATATTGCAATACTCACTTGTTCCTGTGTAGTTATTCATTAATGGTGGAATAGCCTAGTATTCTAAAGTGTAACTGCTACTTTGTCTTAGTAGCTTGTAGTGTAGCAAAGTACTTTTTAAAATAGTACCTTGACTGAGGTTTAAAGGTGAAGCATGTAAGTTAGCTTCACCAATTGGAATTGTAAAATGTTTTCAAACAGGTTTCCTGAAAACTCACCATCATTGGTCAGAAAGACAAAAAGCCTTGGTTGAGTTAATGTTGCTAAGCTGAGCTGGTTGGATAACCAAACAAACAAAGTAATGTTTAGATATCTCCACTGAGAAATGCTTCTTACACTTCTACCAACAAATGGCACACTTAAACTGTCTCTATGAAGGTGTGGTAGAAGAAAATATTTTAACATTGATACCTTCAACAACTTTAGATTAACTTTTAGTTCGAGAAGCTACAATATCAAAAGTAGCTTCCCCAACACTACTGGCAAATGTACTGCAAGAGATACCAACTGACATATTGCTGTAATATCCTAGGAGTGACAATGCATGTACTGCAAGAGACATCAATGCTCACCTTGAATAGAGACGATGGGGTGCTCTAGGCGGGTACACTCCGGCCTTGTGTGGGGTGCTGGGGTGGGGGAGGGCTCTGTGGGGAGAGGGGGCCTCTGGGATAGTATAGCAGGAAATGGAAGAGTGATGAAACAGAGGATAAGGCCGGGCACAGCCAGGGAAGCCACGTACCGTGGCAACACTGTCATGTTGACGGAGGCCGACCTCTCCTCTAGCTGCCAAGGTGGGCCTCTGGAATGCACCTGTTCAGAGAGGAGACAAAGAATCCTTGTAAATATACTACTTCTCTTAGTTTATTTCTTGCACTTTCTTGAAAGTTTTCAAGAAATGTATTTTAATATGTATGAACAGAAAGTGGTAAAAGAGTCAATCATGATAATTAAAACTCAAAATTGTCCCCAGCAAAACGAGGTCATATATAGAAATTGAACTTCAAAAATCCTTATCCAGAATTCTACATGGTACCTTCATCATAAGCAGTAACTAATACGCCAGAAGTTCAGAACTCGTGCTGTTCCTGGCTGTGTACAATAGCACCTAGAAAAACAACTACATTGGACTCCTCAACAAACACTTACAAAGTCATCTAGCACTTGAAAAGTAGCAAGGTAGACCTTTTAGCCCCACAACAATTACGGTAACAAAATGGGGAGGTTAAAAAACAGCTAAATTGACCTGTGATGGCTGGTAGAGCAGAACTGGGGTAGGAAGCAGAAGTGGTGGGTGTAGTTAAAAGTTCCTAGCAATGAGTGGTAGCCCAGCTTGATCAGCATAAAACCCCTTAAGTGCCGAAGCACTTCCGTCTCCTTCATATACGGAGGAGTTTTAATATCACGGCTGATCTTATTAGAGGTGAGGCATGACATCTCCATCTCTATTCAGAGCAGCCCCAGTGCAGTCATATTACAACACACAGCAGTTATCTCAATCGCTGTGCTCTCCGCGAGCAGCTGCCAGTCAATCTCCTTGCACACGTTATATGCTAACTGCTCAAATCATAATGTGTCACGCTTCAGCGAACAAACCTATAGGAAACAAAGCTTTAATTGAACTCCCACATTGTCCTTAGCTGGAATCTAGTATCCTTAAGGAACCCATTAGCAAAAAAATAAGTCAAATTTTCCGGATATGTTCGCAAATTCACAAGAGAACCCATTTATTTCACAACTATCCATTTATTTCACTTTCACAACTAACAATCTCACTTTCAGCTCCTCCTGTTAGTGGTCGCCACATCTGCATACTGTAGTTAACATGTTTTACATAAAATAAAATACATAATTGGGATTCAAATGTATTTTTTATATTTAAATATTTGCCATTTCTATGTTGATACTTAGTAAAAAAGTTTTACTTAATCTTCACAGCAACTATTGAATGGCTGAAAGGTGCTATGTAGTTACAGCATCTACCAGCAGGGGCTAGCTAGACTAACCAGCAAAACATTGACCCCTAATAAAACTTGCTGGCTAAACTAGTTAAAAAAGACCTTCAGACACATCAGCGCACCAGAATTGTTTTATACTGTGGACAAATGCTGTTAAAAGTTGTGCACCTCCGACGTTAATGCGGTTTCAGTGAAGACATGATATATGGAGTTTATAGCCACAAAGAAGCCAGTAGCATATCACCATCTTTCATGCAGGGCTAAAGTTAATCTTGTGGCACGTAATATTATTTGAGTGTTTTAAAAACAAGAGCAAATCTATGCAATCCACCAAGATGCACCAGGGGCTAATTTACAGTTTCACTATTTGATGATGAGGCAATCAATAACAAATTATTAGCTTGGTTATGTTGCAAATTACAATGATGCCTTCTCAATTATACCTCTCGCAACAGTGGGTAACTAATTAGGCAAATGAATATGGCTTGCTATACAGTCAACCGTCTGTATGAGACAGGGCTATTCACAACACTAACCATCTCTAGATTTAAAAAGATCACAACAGAGAGTGAACAACATTTTTGTTGACTTGTCAAGCTGAATTAGGAAATGAAAATTTTAGCAGAGCATGTGCAAGTGCAAAAGCAATTATCAAGAATGCGAATGCTACAGAAAAGCACACATCCTCTTTGCATACTGTTTCCACTTGGGTCAAGACTGCTGCTTATTAGAGGTTATGTAATAATGGATGGCTGGGTGGGTGTATTGGCTCATGTGTAAAAAGTGTTGTAGCCTATTTAGTATGCAGGAGAAATGAAAATCAGGCCAGAAACTTTGATGGGGAAAATTAATACTTGACCATATGTTAATATTTCATATGTGTATGCACAGAAAAATGGGTAATATCGTAAGCAATCATCCTTGATGAATTCCCCATGATGTTTTGAAATAAAAGAATTTGATTTGCTGTGTAGATTATTGGCCGACCAATGTGGGCGTTAAAATAATTCAATTTAATGAGACAGATAACATTTCTTTATTAGGATGAAATTAACTTCAACATTAATAAAAATTACATTTACCCTTTTTAGAATGAACCTTTTGTAAACTATTTCTTCAATTCACCAAAACTGTAATATAATGGTAGCCTAGTTAAAACCAGACCCTTCTCAGTCGTAACTGGGTTAGGGTCTGGGGAAGGTTCATTGACAGCTCATTTCAGGGCGCCACCAACGGACGTCGCTCAAATGCCTCTGGGCGCAATTGGATAGACCTAAAATCAGAGCGATGAAGGAGATGACGTATGCAGAGCGAATGGAGAAACATCTCAGAGTGTTGTTCTTTGCTCGTGTTTTTAAAAAAAAGGAAACGTTCAAATCGCTTAAAACAGACGCGACAGCTGATTCGATTCGAACGAGTGATGTTCCACGGCGGCGGCCATCTTTGTAATGTACAAAACGGTACAAAATCTGCTTCACCGTCGCTGCGCTGTCGTCATCGTGTAAAGCCCACCTCAACGTCATAGACACGTCTGTGATTGGTGCCTCGATTTGGAAAGATTGGAAATGAGCTTGAATGGGCTCTTCGCCAGACTAACTTGCAGAGCAAATCTAAATTTGCCGGAATATAATGGGGTAATATCATAAATAATGATCCTCAATAAGTTCTTAACCCTCTGGAGTCGGCGGTCGCGCCGGCGATACCAGCTCGCTTTTTTTCTTATCAGTGCAAAATAGACTCTAAATACTCTGTTGATTTTTATCTTACATATATGTGTTGTACATCATTCAAAATTGTTAAATGTTTTCTTTTATTTGTGTACACTCATAATAAAAACAAAATGTTGTGTTTTTCGTAAAATAAAGAAAATAAACATGATGCGCTTTCTGCCGTCTCTCTCAATGTGAAGTTCATTCTGAAACGCGACAAAAAATGACCTGTACCTCAGCAAATGTTTGTCACACACACTTGACACGTATGTCTTTACAATGCTTGGAGTCTATATTTTTAAATGATGTAAATATATATATATATCAATAATATATCAAAAACAAATATTCTATGTTTAAGTAATCCGTATGAAAGCAGCGACATGTACAGTTTCTCAAATGGGCCTCATTCATTTTAATGCGACCACACCCACGCGCGCAAGAGCGATTGACATGCAAATGAGCCACGCGGAGGAACGCAGAGCTGAACACGCCCTCATCACCTCAAAACAAAGAATCAGAGACTTCAGTAATTTACTCTCTGCTTTTGACCGAGTTTGAAGACTGTGTTTGTGCTATTTCACTTGGATTTACCTCAGGAGAATTAGAAGAACGCGATTTGAAGATGAGAAGATTTTTAAGGTAAGACATGTATTGGTGTCAGACTAAAATGTACGTTATGAGATTGGAGTAAAAACATGAAGCCTAATGTCGTACATGTATGTGTATCTATATAAAGACAGAGACATGTTGAAATGTGAACTAGACTGGTAGGCAACCTTTTCATGCTAAATTTATATATGTTGTTTTATGGATGTTTTATCTTCGCTAAATAATAAAACACCAAATGATAAAAGTACGCTCGTATGAATGTTTTAACATGGTGAATATTATAATTTTTAGACACGTGTTTACTGTTAATACTGTGTTTGTGGATATCTGCTCAAAATGCAGATGTATAATATGTCAACAAAAGTGTTTAATAGTGTTTAATATTTTGTAGCAGCTCGATGCTTCAGTGTTCCCTGCACGCGCTGTGAGTCAGTTTGAAAGCAAAACGCGCCACACATTATGCTTTATGTTTTTACTCCAAATGTTTCCATTCATTATGATGTTATGAAATGAGATTGAAGTAACATATGATAATCAATATATTTGTATCTAGTGTAGTGTCTGAAGTGTTCCTTTTTAACTATTTATAGGCTGCCTGCTATCTAGGCTATTATTATTATTTTATGCAGCACTGCACATAGCCTATATGCCTACAAGGCACAACAAACCTGGTGTTCACTATATAAGCTATATATATACACATATATATATATATACACATATATATATATATATATATATATATATATACACATATATACACATATGTATATATATATACACATATATATATATATATATATATATATATATATATACATATATATATATATATATATATATATATATATATATATATATATATCTGTGTGTCTGTGTGTGCATTTTGTACATTTTAAAAAGCAATTTTAACCAGAAAAATCTCAAATGTATTCCCAAAATCGTACAGCCCTATAGTTTCTATAGCAATCAGCATGTTTTATTTTATTTTTACAGAGACCAGATTCCCCACTGATGAGTCCTGATGAGTCCTGCTGACTTCAACATTCACATGAGTCTCTGTACATGAGCATGGCAAAGTTAAAAATCAAACACCTTGGAAATGACAGGTATGTGTTTCAGGAATGGCACAAAGGTGTGTGACTGTCCAAGTCTCTGTGTTTAGATCTGTCTCTGTTCAATAATGTGATTTTTTTTTGTCATTTGTTGTGTATCTTTGGATTATGTTGTGTTGGAAATAAATCCAAAAATCAAAAAGCCATTCTTTTTTTTAAGTCTCTCCTCATTCTTTGTGCAAGGCGCCTCATAATGATAGGGCCTGATAGCACCTTATAGGGCCATTAGGGGAGGGTCTTTGTCTTTCTCAGGTGTAAAACACTACATATTAATGGGCTTTTCACGCCTTCTCGCATAAGGCTTTCTTACACAAAACATGTCTTACAAAATATATTGTCTTATCTGAATGTGTAGTCAGGATGATTTTCACATAGTTTTGGAGCAAATATTCTAGGACACGTGATACAATTTTCAAAAGTCTTATGAAGAAATAATCAGTATGGGGTTCATGAGCTTCTTTCAGTGACAATTTATTTTAGTTTTTTCACAAACCACGCACAAACGTCATTATCTTAAGACAACAAACTTTTAAATACATGCTGCTGACATATTACTGTAGCAGAGTTTGTGCTGAATACAGTGTAATCAGACTTTAGCCATGAAAATGTCACAAGTATCAGAAATAAGCACAAATGTCAGAGCATGTCAGAACACTTCAGGACCCAGAAAACACCTCAGACCCCAGTGTTAAAAAAAAGTTGTATTTACTATGTACAGTCGATTAGTGGTCAACCACCGTGGGTTTTTCATTGCTGACGTAGATTTCTATAGGGCAGATAAATAATCAATGCTTTTATTTAATGAGACATATAGTAGATCATTTTATTTTTATTTTTCAATTATTAAATATATTTAATTAACATTACAACAACAAAAAAAAGTAATGTATTTTTAAAGAATTAACTTATTGATATTTTAACTTACCGGTATTTTAACTTATTAATATTATTCACAATATTTATTTGAAAAAAAAAATGTTTAAAATGGAATTCACTCTGAAAATAATTTACATACTTATTGGTCTGGCCAATCACAACATCTTTTTTTGGAAATTTATGGAAATAAACAGGAAATATGGCTTATAAAAAATGTTTATGTTGTTTAAACGTGCTTGAGGTTTGACGTGACAACGATGCCTGTTTGCGTTATTCAGTGAGGTAATAAAGAAGGATGGATACTATTATTTCTAAATAACATTGAAGAGAAAGCAATAAAATACACTTCCTACGATTCCATTATCATAAATGAGAAAAAGTCCATTCTGATTTAAACAGAATCTAAAATTTTCCAGAATGCTAGAGCAATGCCAATTTATGAAGAGGAGTTCATGTACACCCTTTTGGTTTGGGATATGAAATTTTTAGTTGGGCTTGTGCGCTTTACTGAGCTGGTTTCTGCTGATGTTGAAGTGCTGCTGTGATGGAAAAGAGGTCAGTCTGAACCAGCTGCATTAAGCCCAAGAGACGAGCTTGGGTAAAAAAAGAAAATCAACACATAAAAAGCAAATTTACACAAGCACATTTAAAGTTCAAAAGCAGTTGTTAACAACTTGCATCCCAACAGTGATTCAACAGCTGTTAGCTAATTAGTCCCAATGCCAAATAACGAAGGCGTTAAGGATCTACACAGAAGTGCCCATGCACAAGCATCACCCACACTAACAAATTAAGGCTTAAAACAGCTGGTGGCACTTCTAAACTGGCCTTGGAGAGTGGGGCGAGCTGGCAATGCTTCTGAATACGGTGCGCTTACCAAAGTGGTAGAAGAAAGATCAAGCCAAAGAAAGCACTCAAGACTCTTTCCCTCCGGCATAGTTGCAAAATGGCCCATTGCACTTTATGTCTGTCTAGCTATTTTAGAGTGTGAGAAAATAAAATACCCATCTGGGACACTTCGCTGGTTTCACAGGAGTAGTGGACAGTTGGAGTGGACAGTCAATTATCCATGGGCCGTGTGCACTTGGCTTAAGGAACTTCCCTTGATTAGACTAATGAATGCATACACATCGCTTCTGTCAATAGCACCCAGATCAGCCAGGATAACATGCGCCCAGAAGGCTACCCAAGCCCTAGCATATTTCCATGGAAACAAACCCAACTAATGAAGAAGTCTGTAATGCCGAAGGAAAATTGCGAATGACTGCACAGGTCTGTTCACCACCTTACAGGCAAGGCCCCTGTGAGACAAGGGAGCAGATATAGTCAAAGAGCAAACACAATCTCTCTTAATGAGCTCCACTTCTTCATTTAACACCTCATCAAATGACAGTGATGTCAGACGGGGGCATCAAGATCTCTCAGCGAGAGGGAATTGCAATGAGCCTGGTGCTTGGATGGGAGCAGATTATAAGATGTCAACAGCATTTTCTCATGTACCTCCTGGGCTGTCTATCTGGTAGTAAGATGAACAACAGAATTTAATCAGCTTTTCATTTATTTTAATTATTTTATTTCAATTATTTTAAAATGTAATATTTCACAATATTACTGATTTTATTGAATTCACTGGCCACAATTTTGACTTCAATACCATAGGGTAAAATTGGCATATAGATATTTGTAATGTTATATCATAATTTGGCATCAGTCATATTAGGCTGCTGTCACTTTAAGACCTGACACACAGATCCATTACACTGTTACACGTGTGTTTTCTTTCTCAACTTTTTCACTTAAAACATAACTGACTATGTTTACGTGAATGCTCGCTAAGACCGGCATTATGTTGTGTGTATTTGACTATTTAAGCTCAATAAGCAATATACATTGAATTATATATAATGTATCTTGCTGGTATTGTTGTGTTTTCTAAGAATCATTCCCACCACTAACTTGCTTGTGCACTGACAAATAATTGGATGACATCAGTCTATGAGAGAAAGAATGGAAAATCACTGTGATGCAACAAGTCTCCAAGCAAGGCATTGACTAGTGAAATCCAGCATTCCCTTCCACTGGTCCCAAATAATAATAAAAAAGTAGGTTTGTGAATTACTTTCTTTCCAATGTCCCTCGTGTCAGCACAAAGCTTCTATTGCACCATCTGTTGGCCTGTGAGCAGGTCATAAGCTTGGTTAGTTGGGTCATATACTTCCAAAAATGTATCCAATAAGTAAATATCGATCCAAAAGTAAAACTTAAAAGGAGAGTCTTCGTCCTTACACAGGCTGCCAGCTGTGTATCTGGCTACATGTCATATGGCTTTGGCAGGAATAAACCAGCAGTGTTCCCCATAACCTAATTACATTCTAAACTTCTTAACTCGATTATCTTAACTTGGACGTTAGCATACCTACAGTACTTCAGGAAAATGTTAAACTCATTAAATATTAATTGCAGAAATTTGTTATTTTTGACATCCCTAAACAATGCAATAATACAATTCATTTGAATATAAATTCATTATGATTGGATTACATTATCCACATCAGTCGAATTCTAAATTGATCCGCCAGGTTGCGACATTGCTTAGCAATCGTAAAACAACTCTACAACTATGCCTTAAGGCACTCACACACAACAAGATAATCTGACCGATTTTGGGCCCAATTCTCCCCTTCCGCCAATCCTAGGTAAAGTCATGATTATCTTGATCTACAGATTATTTTATCAGATTTACCTGTGATGTAATCATGTGCGTTAAGAGTAATTGAATCTGCTTGGAAGAAAGTCAGGGACGCATCGATCTCAAATGTTGACTATTTACAATCAGAAATCCTGTTTTGTGGGCGGAACCCCAAAGACAAACGCACACACACAGTAGATTGTCACATGGAACGAAACAATACCAAATCAGAAAGCAATGGTGCGTTTAAGTCCTCCTGGGAAGTTCGTATTTACGAGGTGAGATTTGGTGTTTACAACGGCAGGTGCGTTCAAGACACTTTCGTCGGAGTCAGATGGCAGTGCACTTTCTCTTAAATAATTTTACAAAAATACAGCAAGGTTCTTAAACTCTACTTCATCAGGTGTGCATCAGGTGTGTTTTGCTTTATGTTTTTAATTAATTTATAAACCCACTGAATACTTTATCGTTACATATTATATTGTTATATGTTATTGTGTAGGCAATTAGCTTACTTCGCTGTAAATAGAAAAGCCTGACAATTATTGTGTAATGTGTAGTATTGTGGTTTTCTGACATGTTGTTCACTGACATGCCCCCAACTCGTAAAGATTGGGGCTTAAAGAAAATCCTGAGCTTCCCACTCGTATTTACAACATTGTGGTGGCGTTCGTATGTGTTCAACTCGTAAATACAATCTTTGCAACCTGACTTGAACTCACCACAAGCTGATGGAAGCATAACACAACTTCATCCACGCCCCTAAACATTTTTTAAATAAGAATTCAAAAATAGTATAGTGTGGGCCAGCCTTTAGTGCTGCCAAAGACTCCCTAGGTACTTCATGTTAATGTATTTACAACAGATGGGGGGGGGGGGGGTATCCGAGGGAGTATGTTTACTCCAAGTAAAGTTGATTACCACTTATGCTATTGTCCAGGTTTAGCATCTTGCGTGCACTCATAAGTCCTCATAAATACTAAATGTAAGAAAATCAGTAATTTAGGTGGCACATTATGCCGAGGTTACCTTGTCATTAGCTCAGACACCGCAGGAATGCTGATGAGAGCCAGTAGAGCACAAAGCATTTATTTAGGTACCCACCAGCTCAGATCCTGGGAGGTCTCATTTGCAGCAGAGGTTTAAGAAACACCTGTTTCTCAATTAGAATAAATATATCATAGGAGATTCACAAAGTAAATGCCACACCGTCAGCTCATTGTCTCCAAATTAAATGGGTTTCTGGTAAAACAAATACAATTGTAAGTGTTTCACACTTGTAATTTTCTCTTTACATCCTATTTGAGGTCCAATTGAAGAGAAATGGAAAAATTAAAACACATTCAGACTCTAACTGCTTAATATGCTTGTTGAAGTGTTAAATAATATTGTCAATAAAACACCTTAATTTGTTAACATGAACTAACAATGAACAATACTTCTACGGCATTTAATAATAATTAATGTTAATTTCAACATTAAAACATTTTTCAAATCAAAACTTGTCTCTGTTAATATTAGTTACTGCACAACATGAACATGAACAATGAACAATTTGTATTAACTAATATTAACAAAGATTGATAAATGCTGTAAAACACATATTGCTCATTGTTAGTTTATGTTAGCTAATGCATTAGCCCATTTTAACAATTGAGATCTTATTATAAAAGTGATGCCAAATCTTTGGGATTCAATTGAGTCAAATCTCATTTAGTGTCATTTCTATAAAAAAAAAAAACCGAATCATTAGCTCAGCGCCAAATATTACAGCTCCACTCACCCCGTGCCCCAGATCTAGTCTCAGGTCGGTCAGGGTTACATTAAGCATGTCTAATTCTTCAAAGCCTGAGTCACACCAAATCTCTTTAATGCCTGCTCCAGTATGCCCTACCAGGGCCATTAGAAGGACAAAGGGGGCCCTGAAGGCAGGGGAATGGGGGTCTACATGGTTAAATGGAGGAATGACTGAATTCAGAGCAAAATGGAAAAGAGAGTTTCATAAAGGACCCTTTTGGTATGAGGGTGAGGGGTGGGTCACGGCAATCACAGAGCAAAGTCGCTCGTCTCACGCATGAGTGTGCCCGGTAAATCACCGGGAGGCTGTCCTCCTCGCTAGCCTCACAGACAGCAACAAAAAGGATAATCAGACTCAGTCGATAGGCCAATACTTCAGGCGTGTCCAGGAATGTATCTGATAACGTATCAAAGCTCCATTCATGGAAATGAACACATCAGAAAGAGTGTTCAAGCCTTCGGGGCAGGTTGGCATCTGTATCAATGCAATTTCACACTTATCTGGGATTCTTGTACAAAGAGCCGAGCTACTGTCGAGAGCGTAGGTAGGTGTTTGGAGAGCATATCAGCTTTTTTTGACCGAAATCTCTGAGCTTCTACGTGTGTAGGAGTAGTACTTCAACAACATCGCGCAAAAGCTTGTTGGCCGCGTGTCAATTTGTGCATGACAAAATTAGGTTGCAACAATGGCAGAACACAGAGTTCACAACTTTACGTGAGAGCTCCATCCCAGTTCTGGATGTTTTTTTTAACAAGGGTCTTGACCATCCAGCAGAGTGGCTCTTTTTCGTTGTCATGGCTCCAGCTTTGAAGTCACACACACACACACGTATACACACAATACACATCATTTGTCATAGCTGTGAGACAGTTCCATTTGTTGAGGGCCAATTGGGCTACTGGTGTCTGGCAGAGTGAGAGCATAATCTGCACAAGCTGAGGAAAGCAGCGAAGCGACGCTGGTCGTGATCAGCTCAGCCATTTCGCCCCTGAAGTGCCACTTCAAAAGAGCCTGAAAAGAGCAAAACCTCAACAGTCCTCAGTGCACCCCAAACTCCATTAAAAGCACAGCTTGATTGCAAGAGCCAGCCTTTAATCTCCAGCTCTGATTGAATGCAAAAAGGTGTTTGAGTTATCGCATCAGTTTGTGATCAACTAGATTAAAGAAAGAGAGACAATGGACTGTGATTCGGCATGTTTTGTTAGTTGCGGAAGGGTCATGGAGAGATGCTGATTAAGAAAAGAAGTACATTAACATTAAGTTTGGCAATTACTGCTACTGATCGGTTACCAAGGGTCTAATCAAGCCTGTTCAGAGGAGGTCTTCTGCTTTTGATATGCATTAGGTTACGAGTGTGATTTAGCACAGTTTGTGGTGACAATCTATTTAGTTTTCAGACAGAATACAGGCCAGTAGATCACAGAACCCATCTAACGCACAGCATTCACCTCGATTTACAAAAGTAGCCACTCCACAGCTGGAAGTTCACCGACATAATCACACTGAGCTACAGACTAAAAGAAATCTTTACTCTCAGAGGGGTGGGAAATTAGGACCATTTTCCACCAAATGAGCCTCCAAAAACTGTTATACGGCAGGTTTCTGGTTGACATGCTACTCTAAAAGTTCCAGCTTCCTAATCAGGCGCTATACGAAAAGTTTCCAGCAACAAGTAATTTGTCCATTCACATTGAAAAACAGAAAAGCTGTTACAACAAATTCACAGCTATTCGCAACATATGATTTAATTATACAATATCATAATATATTTGATATAGCTGGAGCATGATTTTGGACCGATGAGATGTCACTGTGGGCTGAGCTACACATCAAAACACAACTGAAACAGAGCTTTCATAATAACTGAATGTGCAAAAATAAATAAAATTCATAAACCAGGTGTAGAATCTGTACATACCCCCAAATTTGATCAATCTTGGCCTCTTTCTCTCTGGCTACCCATGCTGGAGAAGCGTGTGGGTGGTCAAACCCAATCTGAAAAGGCAGCAAAAGTGCCAACCTCCAATCTGAACTTGTGTCAGCTTGTATTATGTCCTCACAGTCTAGCCAGGTCCAGCCGTATCCAGTAACCCACCTTTCTCCAATTGCCCGCCAGCCTGTAATACTGTATGTGTCTATCACAGATAGCCTGGGGTTACACATCATCTCAACTCTCAGTGCTCACTGACACGATCAAATTGCATGCGGAGCTCACGTCACCTCTTTGTAGTTCAAGGTATGTAGTGTTAGATGGTGATTCATTGGTTCAACATTCAATAGGCTGAAAGAGGTCTGTAACTAAACCAATGATTTCAAAGCTTGAGTAAAATAATAGGTGAGATGTCAAGACATCTCTCCAGCAATCATCTCACATATGGAGTATACATGTATACATAGTATTTTTGTCTTGTTTTCCAGTAACATCTAAAAATACAACAACAAATTAACTTGAGAAGAACATTTTAGTTCATTTAAATGGAAAACAACAAAAATACTGATTAAGAAATGACCTTTGACTGATGTCATCTTGATGTTTTGCTGGCACTATTAAGGTATTAGACAAGATGGGAAGCCAGTAAACAGTAAACAGCCGGAGCCAGCTCATGTGCCAACCACCAGGCCACAGCTCCGACAGCTAGTATTTCTAAAGCTGTAATAAAAGAAATAAAATAATGAGGAAAAAGGACAGAATCAGTGATGCATAAAACATAGTCCCTTCTTATACGCACACTGAGACATTAACTCACTGGGTGGGATGAGGGGGCGGCCTTTCAGTTCCACCACAAAAATTAGCCGTAAAATTGTGACTGTATTCCCCTGAGTGTACTGGAAGTCGTTCAAAAAATAATTTACATAATGCATTAAACGCCTGCAGGAATCTAAAAAGATATTGCTGAAATTTACACCTATTTTTAAAGGAACAGCTGACTCATACATGTATTTTAAATTCATTTAAAAGTAATTTACTCACCCTAATGACTTTTCTTCAAAAGGTGAATTTTATAAGCATATCCTGGGCAATATAATAAAAGCAGAAGACAAAAAGCACCATAAAAGTCTATACTTAATCATTATTATATAATCCAAAGTTATTTGAAGTCACACAATACATTTGCAGGAGGAATAGCCTGAAATTTGTAAATAGTCACTAAAACAAAACTATTTTGATGGTTCTTTTGCATTATTTTTTTAGCTTAAAAGGTCTTTTCCCCATTTATCGTAATTTCACTGAAAAAAAACAACCTACTACATTTTTTTAAATCTCTCCTTTTGTGTTTATAGAAGAGAGTTATACAGGTTAGAAAATATATGTGAGCAAATGATGACAGAATTTACATTTTTGGGTGAACGATCTATTTAAGAGCATGAAGTGAGCCACAATACTAGATACTGAAAAGGTGTTGTAAATTACAAAATGATAATAGTGCCATAGGTCTGTGACCTCCACAGATAGAGTTCAGGGGGCAGAGAAACAGCTGCAGCTTTTCCAGGGACAATGAAATAATGGACAGGGATGTGCGTCAGCATAAAAGACAGGGTTGGGACTTCTGATGTGCTTGCACAAAAGTGCCATCTTCTGCTTCACCCCGGCATATCTATTAATAAAGTGCAACTCCTTAGCAAAGTGACTCAGATCAAGAGGTCAGAAACTGATGGCTGTGGCACAGAGAGTGAGATGAGGCCGTCCTACAGCTTAAAGGACAAAACAGAGCTAAAGATAAAGAGACTAAAGCTTTTAGTGGTCTGTTATAAACCCCGATTAAAGAAGAATGTTTATCCTATGCTGCAGCTCTGTTGAAAGGGCCATAAATTTCACACAATCTCTCTGACCTCTTCATGCCCTTGGTTGTTGTAACTTGTTTAAAGGTCATTTAAAGTAGCAGTACCCATTACCACATGAGCCTGTTACCGTAAAGTGGCATTCTGGAGAAACTGAGCCCATTTCTACAGCATCAGTGTTGACAATTTACTCGATTTAACTCAATAACAACACATGCAACTTGTTAGAAACTAAACAAACCCTGACAGCAACCCTGGAAAATTTAGCTAATAATTAAATTGATTACAAGTGACTTTAAAAGAGATTTAGCCAACTGGGACTTGATATAATATCCATTAAAGTAGAGGACAGTCATACACAACAGACCTCACAAGTATATACACAACAAAGATACAACAACATACAGCACACAACACCAATGCTCCAAGTCTTCTTGTGGCATAAATAAAAACTAAGTTACAAATATACACACTACTACATATTTGAACACCATTAAACTTAACCGTGTGCGTGTGTGTGTGTGTACAGAAATTAAAATACCAATTCTTACATAGTTTGTTATATTAGTATTGTTAATAATATTAGAACATGATTCAGTTCCTCATATATATATATATATATATATATATATATATATATATATATATACTAATTATATTATTTCATGATTACTTATGTACTGTTATTCAGTGGGCGTGTTATTTATTATCGTTTAAAAATATCAACCACAAGATAAAACTGAAATCTGTGGCTGTTTATAAAGTTAGAGACCTCTTATTGAATCAAATAAAGGTCATAATGTTCAACTTCACGTTATTTTACAGCTAGCAGTCCCTGGTGTTAAATTTACATCTCAATTAAAGAAATATTTCACAAGGGATTGGTACAACTGTACCTTTGTGTCTTCAAAATTGTTAACTAGCTTAACCGACAAGATGTGCTTAGTTTCACCAGAAAAATGCAGGTTGCATTAAAGCTGAGCTTGTGAACAGCATGACTAGCACCAAAACCAGCTTAAATCACCCTTGATCTTCATTTAAATACAAGCAAACTCATTCTTTCTAAACGTGTAATTCAAAAAACAATCATGTCCTCCTTGTCAGACGCAATTGCATCCTTGTTTCTGTCAATGTTCTGCTTCGTGTAACATGCACACGTGTCTCGTAACTTATCCGATTGTTTATAGCTAATTATCTGGGGGTGCTGAAGGTGAGAAGCAATAACGGATTGGGCGGTCACCCTGAAGGTTCAGGTTCTGTGTGTTTTTAATAAGACACCACCACATTCCTGATCCCATCAGCTGGAGGTGGACCGGGGCATTCGTGTCCGCGGGGGAATTAGAACCCCTTCTGTCAGCCTGGGGTCACCAGAAAACGAAGGGGCAGACTGGATTCAATCAGGAACCCTGTCTAAATCACTCCAACACAAACACACACGCGTATACAACACCTTTCGCTATCAATAAATCGGTGAGAGCAAACAAACAAAACAATGAAATATCTTGTAATGTGAACCAAAGCCACCACAATGCTCTTGTAATCAATCCTCCCAGGAATTTGGAAGGTGCACCATTTAAGTTTTTGGGATAAATGGCTTGAGGTACCAATAAATAAATCCTCAAAAGTCCTTCCATGCAGGTCATCTCCAGAGAGAGTAACCAATGGGCTAATAGATGTGACAAAGAAGGATGAAGCAATGCTTCAGTCTGGATCTAATGGATGTGTCTCTTCAATCTTGGAGTGAGTTATCAAAGGTAGAGACTGACAATTGTGCACATTTCATGGCAGTACTTGCGTCTGTTTGTGTGTGTAAATGAGTGAATCTCCTCCGGCTCAAGTGGCTGGATGGCCATTTATTCTCTGAAGGTTTCCTGAGAGTTGTCACTTCGGACCTTAAAGGGATAGTTCACCCAAAAATGTAAATTCTGTCAGTAATTACTCACCCTCATGTTGTTCCAACCCCGTAAGACTTCCGTTCATCTTCGGAGGCCCACCGAAAAGAAAATGAATAGTTGAATATAGTCGTAATTTTTGGCGCATAAAAAGTATTCTCGTCGCTTGATAAACTTATGGTTGAGCCACTGTAGTCACTTGGACTATTTTAAACATTGTTTTTTCAAACTTTCAGGGCCGGCAAGTTTCAATCCCTTAGAAACCTAAAGGAGTGAGACAGCTCTCAGATTTAATAAAAAATATCTTAATTTGTGTTCCGAAGATGAATGAAAGTCTTACGGGGTTAAAACGACATGAGGGTGAGTAAATACTGACAGAATGTTCATTTTTGGGTGAACTATCCCTTTAAGATGATTATGAACATATGCTTACATTCAACTATTGACTAAAATTTAATCCTAGAAATATGTTGATGAGTTATTCGATCAAATTGACAAAACTGTCACTTACAGTCTCAAACAAGTCTCCACTGACCATTTGCAATCAGATTTTGTTAAGTAAAGGAAAATATATTTTTGTGAAATTTCAAAGTTAAATACACCTTTATTTTAAGCTTTATTAAGACCAAAAGATTACAATGTTTTTGTGGGGGAAAAAATGTCTAAAAAAATGTGAATATGCCACATTTATTGTTGTTATGTTTAAATAGTATTTTATTGGAATATTCTTTTGGAACAATGGTTACAGAACATGTTACGTGACCTTAGTGTTGTCCAAGCATGAGGACATAATAGTGTTCACACTACAAATACAACGTGGCCATGCATATGTAAACCCCCAAGAGACCATGCGTTATTTTTTGTTTTGTTTTGTTGAGACCATAATTTAGCAAAAGTTGTGTTCTTGAGATTTTTACTTTAGGTTTATTGTCTCAATTCTCAACATAACAAAAGTTTGCTTCTTGAGATAAATATAGTTTTCTTGAGATCCCATCTTAAAAATGTATGGTACATCTACAGAATAATGTTTGACAGATTCCATTTAAATAGTTCACCAGAGAAATTGTGAGTGGTATACAGAATACAAGATTTGTTTTAAATGTTAATTTCATGAGAAAGTTTAAATTGTGATCATGAGACAACAAAACAGAAAAAAAGATAATAATGCATGGCCTCTCAGGGCTTTTGTATGTACCTAATAATTGAATCCGGTTTACACTCGTTATGCAGTGCTGTCCACTTGGAAAGGATCCCCTGATATGGATGTTCATATCAGGTGTAAATGAGCCCTTTTAATCTGTGAAAGGCACAGATTAAAAGTTACTGAAAGAGAACATCTGCTATTTTTGAACAGACTAATGCAGTGAAACAAAATATTAAAACTGTGAATGACTTCAAATTGGATTTAGATTTCTTCAATTTTTTTATAGAGTACGAAAATGGGGTGGAAGTAAGAAGAACCAGTTAATTCAATTATAAATGGTCGCTTACCATAGAGAGCAAGAGGAGGTAATGGAACACTGGTGCAGATGAAAAATTGCGAGGATGTAAATGGTGCAAGTTTTCCCTGATTTCTATAATAACACATACACGCTTCGCAGTTCTGTGATATACCGCGACGAAAGCCTGGGTGGATCTTCACTGCTGCTGGACAGGATGTTTTTTTTTGTATGACGAGGTTTCTCAGACTAAAAACAATGACTCTCTAGGAGAGGTTCAAATATCTAGATTAGATACATTGCACAAAAAAAGAAGCAAGAAATTGAGTTCAAGATCTCACTGCGGGAACAGAGTGATCGAAACATGGCTGAGTAATTAGCTGACGGGAGGCTAATGGGCAAAGCTACAAAGTCACACAACACTCGTTCCGGTCTCTATCACAGCTGCTTGTTGATACTTCTGATACCATTACTAGTGAGACATCACAGCTGGAAAAACGTCAAATGCTAACAGAAGACAAATTCAAATATTTTTCATAGCAATTAATCAAAAAAGAAAGCTAACATTCAGTCTCACTGACAGCAGAATTTTATGTTCACTTCACAGGGCATCGAACCTACAAACTTATCGTTGATTGTGCCATGATCTACAAATTGAGCAATTCGATCTATAACAGGTGACGTTGCGATAAAGCATGGATGTGTGTCTTTGCTAGGTTCTTTGTCAGGCCACATTGATTAATGATGAGCATGCAGCCGTGGGTGGGCAGAGGCTCCCAACGCCAGCCTCTCAAGTCTGCTTATTTCATTTAGTCTAAGAGCTTTCATTAGTCATCACCATCGACTTTAATAAAATCTCCCCCAAGATAGTAGAAGAGAAGGCAGTGCCACCAAAGTGAGCTTTTCATTTGTTGGTGAATGGTAAAAGTGAAAATCTCCTGTGTAAATCACTTAAATGAAGATAAAGTGACCTTAATAAAAGGGTTTTTGTACAGTCTGCCACAAAAGGAAGACCTACAAACATTTCACCACATGCCATAAATCAGTGCTTTTCAATGGGTGGTTCCTGACACAAAAATGGGCCAGCGAGGAAAAAAGAAGAAAATAAATGCTACATTCAAATAATAAAATTGAACTAACCCTATACATGCGTAATACATGTATTTTAAGGAATACATTACAATATAGTTACAAATGTATTTACAAAGAAGAATAAACAATTTTGGTTAAGACACCGCTGGATGTCCAATGTAAAATCTGAAGCAAATACACTACCATAAAGGACCAATAGATCACTTTGGAAAGGTAAGATATTCATCATTTTGTATCAACTGTGAGCATGAGAAATGCTGGAGGGGATTATAATGTTCCTGCTAAATGGAAACCATTCAATCAGCTTTTCCCAAAAGCCTGCAAAACACTTACTCATTCTAAACATCCAAGTAAGATTATGTGCAGACTCCTGAAAATAGGATGAAAGACAAACATTGTCCAAATAATTAATCAAGATCTGCAAATATGCTGGCCAGCCCTGCTGAAAAGATTATGTTTGTTTATGCGGGCAGATGCTGTTCTGGCAGGTGGTTGATCAAAAAATGCCTTGCTAGTTAAGCAAACTAACCCAAAAGTGCTACATACTACATCAACAAAGTATTCAACTGATGTGTACATATAATATTCTGTAATACAAAATATTTGCTATAAAAGTCAGTCCCTTGAGGCTAAAAAGGATCCTATTTTGTGGACCCATAACCTTACAAAGGTGATTTGCTCATTATAACCAAACCTGAGGCTAATTACTCTGGCTCTTTAAAAGCGTGCTGAATTCTTAATGAGGGGTCAGTTTTCTGACCCTATGAGAAAGATGGATAAGAAACTTTGTGAGCAGGCTTCTCTATATGGATCAGTAGATATTGCTGCTGTGCCTCCTTTTCTAACCCTCTTCTCTGCTCCCTTCATTTCTAAGAAACCACTGTCTGAAAGTGTAAGGTTCTTTGAGAACCTCCACCTTCTAAGAATGCTCTGGCTCCTTTCATTTCTTCCTTCAGAAGGCCCACAAGTCTTTTATTGGTCTTTCGCTCCCTGGCTTTCTTCTGGTCCCCTCCTGAGGAACAGTGAATTGATCTGCAGCTCTAAGCCAAGTATACATTCACAAGCACAGACTTCACACACACACACCCTTCCTGCAGTTTGCCAGTGATTGTATTCACACGCACATGGAGCAATCTTCAAAATGAAAACTGTAACAGGATTACTCGGAGACACCGCATTGTGTGGCAGACATTGGAGAAAACTAAAAAATATTGCATTTCCTGATATTTCTCGTTTTCAAGCAATGCTGCCAATCTTCTGGGTATAATAGCAACTCAAACAGTCAAAAGAGGCCCAAAATGAGAGCAATACTCAAGAGCTGATTTCATTTTATTTTGACAATGAAAATGATGCAAGCAGTCTTCAGACTATTAACATGATATTTGATAAATACATTTCCAAATTTAATTTCTAAGCAATATTTCTTTTAAAAATAAACCGTTCACCCATCAAAAATCTATCGTTTTTTTTTTTATTCACCCATGTCGTACCAAATCCATATGCTGCTGCCTACTATTTTTTTTCAATGCAAAACAAAGGAACATTACACTAACGTTCAAAAGTTTGGGGTCAATTTGTTTTGTTTTTTTGTTTTAAAGAAATTAATACTTTTCTTCAGAAAGGACGCATGAAATTGATATAAAGTGACAGAAAAGACATTTATAATAATGCTAAAATTTTTTTTTTTAATGAAATGCTTTTCTCTTGAACTTTCAAAGAATCCTGAAAAAAATGAATCATTATTTGCACAAAAATATGAAGCAGCACAACTGTTGTCAACTGTGATAATAATCATAAATGTTTCTTGAGCATCAAATAATCATATTAGAGTGATTTCTGAAGGATCATGTGACTGAAGACTGGAGTAATGATGCTGAAAATTCAGCTTTGATCACAGGGATAAATTACATTTTAAAATATTCACATAGAATTCACAAAATATTCACATAGAAAACAGCTGTTTTACATTGAAATAATTTTTAACAATATTACTGGGTTTGTTTTGTATTTTTAATCAAATAAATGCAGCCTTGGTGAGCAGAAGAGACGTCTTTTAAAAGCATAAAAAATCTTACCCACCCCAAACTTTTGAACGGTAGTGTATGTGATTATTTACTGATATTGTTTTCCATTCCACATATTCGAAGTGGCGTGTCACACATAAGAACCAGTAACGTTGTGGCATCAATGAGAATTTTTGAACACATTTTCAGAGAATAATGACTTGGTCAATTCCTCACAAAAAGCTATTGTGCGACTTCAGAAGACACAATATAGAGTACAATAGACTACACTTATGCCATTTTCTTTTTGAAGAGACATGACCACTATGAATGCTCATTGCATGGCAAAGAGCTGCATAATGATTATGAATATATGCAAATGAGCTCTGCCTCCTCTCATACAGGCTCGTCTACAAGTCGATGTATCAAAATGGTAATGAGTTTTATGTATCGCTCTAAAACGCGTAACGGTAAATGATATGATTAGCCTTCGGCTTGACTACATTATCAAACAGCTAATAATTTGTTACTAAAGTTACACAAACCATGTTCCTGTTCGCCATCAGACCGCCGCCTTCTGAAAATCAGTATCCTTAGAAATGCTTTGAACAGCTTAAGACGTCAGTGGAGAAAGGCATATATAGTTCATCATAACATAATCATGTACATCATATGCATAATTCTCCCACTATATTGCTAAATGTACCTGATTTTTCATATCAACAGAAAAATATACTGGGATAACCTCCTCTTGAGACTCCCCTGCTTCTCAGCATAGTTAATGATATGCTAAAGCCCGCTCAAACATTGACGTAATGGTAGTTTGTGACGTAAGAAACGCCAGCGATTTCAAACCACGTTATTGAGACTTTTTTTTCACTGCAGTTTTAAGGAGAAAATACTCAGCAATGGTGTTGACTTATGAATTTGCACATGGTTTGTCTAAAAGCATATTAAAAACACCACATATAAACATATAAATAATATTAAACACTTGATTTTTCACCACAGGGGGTCTTTAAGGTTTTCTATTTTACTTCTCATGAGTCAATGACTGTGAAAACTACACTGTACAAATCTAAACTGCACAATTAAAAATAAAGGTTCTTTATTGGCATCTATGGTTCTATGAAGAACCTTTAACATCCATGGTACCTTACCAATGGACAAAAGGTTTATAGTGGAATAGTGGTTCTTCAGATTATAAAATGTTCTTCTCATCAAGAAAGAAAATGGTTCTTTTAAGAACTATTAATATAAAGGTTGGTTTCACTATTTTAAGGTGACGTAGTTACATTGTACAAGTACTGAGTAATATTAATTAACGACATGTATACTATAGAATTACAGTTAGTTACTTGTAATTATGCATAATTTACTGTTATTACTATATTAAGTACATGTAGTAACATGTAACTACATCACCTTAATATAAAGTGCAAAAGTAAAAGTAAAAGAATTTTAATAATAATAATAATAATAATGTTTATTTTATATAGTGCCTTTCTGCAAACTCAAGGTTATTTAACAATATCATATGCAAATAAACATGACAGAAGACAAAGAAACAAATGAATGTCAAATCAATGGGGAAAAAAAATGTTACTTCATCTTTTCAGTGTAACTTTTGTTCTTGTTTCCCCTGCACTTATAGGCATATTCTTCATAGACAGTTTGAAGTTCACCACTAACCATTGACATCTGGAAAGCTCAAGTCGAGTTGAACTCTCGTGTGGGGCTAAAATGAGAAGAGTGAAGAGGGGCTAAAATGCTTTAGGTGAACAACGGCTCTCCCAGGTAAAATTTCACGAGCCAGCTTAATCAAAACAGTCAGACGGGTATATTGTCAGAGGATTTATGGAGTCTGCACAGGTCTCTGCTCAGCCAAATGAAAGAATGCAAAAGAAAGAGACAGGCGGCATGAAAACATATGGGTGGAATAATTAATAGTGAAGTTTTTTTTTTAATAGCAAGCAAGTAATTTGTGGAGAACCACCCAGCTATGTGGTTAATTCATCCGTGAAGAACATTAGGAATCTTTATCTGTGTTTAGCAGCTGTCATTTACAAACTCTACATATACGTCTGACAACCCAACCAACAACTGTAGTCCATCAAAGGCATGATTGTCATTGTGCTATGGTCCTTGGGGGATTTTATGTAATTTTGCTGGGAAAATTACAAATGAGTGAAGTTGTCAGTTTGTTAGGAGCATCTAAATTATCTGTCATTTCACTCAGCGACGCCAAAAGAAATATGAACAGCTCTTTGAGAATCAATAATTCTTAGGAGGCCGCATATCATGCAAGGCATGTCATTTCTGGCATATTTTACAGCAGAGAACAAAGGAAAATTAATGTTACAAGGAATAAGATCAGTCTTAATGGTGGCTGCACCCGTAACTTGGATGGAAAGTAAATTACAATAATTTACTATAGTTCAGTTTAACTAGGAGGAAAAAAGGCATCCGTTGAATTCCTTTTTAATTGGTATAGGATTTCACAACATGATTTCTTGTTACCACAGTCCTGAAGCATGACTGAGCTTTGTACCAGGAAATGAAAAGCAGCTGATAATCGAAGCAGACTCAAAATAGAACAACAGAGCTGATATTGGATAAGCTTGTTAGAATTACCATTAAATCTTTTCCTTCATTAACAATCACAGACTGATGCCTGTTGTTTTTTTTTTTGTGTGTGTGTGGTGGTGATTATTTTAGGTTTACATTTTTACATTTGATTTCAGTTTTTTTTAAATACATTCTGATTCCAAGTATTATATTAAGTCACTAAGTCAGTTCATATTTTCTGAGCTTGTCATATTAACTGAACGATTCATTGGTGCATGTATATTCCAATAAATAGAGAACTTTCATCCGATAATCCAAATGTAGTAACTTGTTTTTCCTCTGAAAAAAAATTCTTTTTAACTTCGTAATAAGACAGTTATGTGGGCATTTTTTTTTTAGCAAACTCGCCTTTGGTCTGGCTGAATTCTGGTCCGTAATGCCCACTTTTCATAATCCATATTGCTAATTCTGATGAATAAAATAAATGGCAGCCCTATATATATATATATATATAAATATATATAATACTGATACATAAGGTATAGGTGAATCATGAGGGCCAGTGGAAAAAAGAAAAGCAAAATGCAGTTGAGCTTGTTAACGATGTCCTAACCTACAGTCTTCAAAAGGTGTATTTGTATAAATATTAGTGCTGTCAAATTGATTAGTCCCGATTAAATCGCATCTAATATGAACGTTTTTGTTTATATAATATATGTGCATATATATATATATTATATTTATATATGTTTGTGTATGCATATTTATACACACACACACAGAGATATATACACACAGTATATACATATAATACATTTATATATGACTTCTGAGAATCTTTAAAAGCATTTAAGAATCCATTGAAAATCTACTTCTAATTCAATGCAGCTCTTTCTCAAATAGAAACTTACTTCACTTTGTCAAACAACATTCTATGGATAGCTGATTTAACAAACGTGACTCAACTCACAGTTTCTAAATCCAGGTAGTTCACACCATACATTATATGAAAAACCTTCATGACCTGTAACTAGAGAGTTGAACATGCTGTAAAGATTATCCTAATTAAGGTATATTCCTCTCTGTAGACATTCATAAAAATGCTAGAGAGCCATTGTGACATTTAAATCAAGATCTGGAAGCTGAGAACTATGACCTTGTATAACAGTCCATATTAAAATAAACTAAGGTTAAGACATCTTTTCTGTCAGTAGCCTTCACTGAAGCTAAAGCGGTTTCCTGCACAGCACAAGCCAATTGTACCTTTTTAACTGGTTAAAAATCAACCAAATCTTTTACCCTCAAAACCAGAAAGAAATTAGAACTGTTAAAATGAAAATTAGTTGGAAATGATGTGGTGGATGGCTTTTAATTTGTACCATTTTACAGAACAATTAGTGGTGTTTCCTTTGTTTATTCTAAACCTCTAAGTATTAAACACACTTAACTGGTTTGTGGTACAGGAATGAAGGATACCACAATTAGTGCAGAGAGGTGTGCTACTACTTTTCTAAGTGATCAGACTCATTATATTTGCCTGGTGGGCAATAAAGCAGGTGAAAAAAACTAAAACTTAATTTATTTGGAAGGACCTAAGCCATATCTACAAGCAGAATGTCATAGAGATTTACGGAAGGCTAATTTGCCTCAGCCCAGTAATCAACCACGGTGACCACCTAGCAACAATGCAAAAGTATTATGGTGGCGAGTTGAACAAACAGGCATTTTCATAAAATGTAAAAAATGATATCACAGTTTGATTTTATAAATAGTTATGTTATAGTTAAATATCTGAATCAATAGGGTACAATGGGGCTAAAGGCACAACTTAAGAAAAAATGGCTTTTCACTACTCCCATAGTGTATGATTGTTCAAAACAATCACTTCAGCAAAGTTTGTACTACTTTCTATTTATTTACTTATTATCAATAAATAATTCATTTTTGTTCAATATACAGTCATTAAAACTGACATAAAAATATATTTAAAAAAATACAGAAGCAAAATTATTTTAAAAAGTAAAGATTCTGAAAGCATTGAATGAGATCCCATAATTTATGATATTTACCCTCTGAATCTAACCATGGGATGTCAACAAATGCAAAAGTCAGCCGGCTGTTTATCATTATGCTAATTATTGTCTTTCGCCCTAACAACAGGGGTGCTTTTTACCCTAAATACCATAGTTTTACCTATTCTTCCGTTATAGAAAAACTGTTGCTTTATTTATCTTGAACAAAACTGAAAACTTTATCTCTGAATATATTAAATACTTTTAGCGATTCACATTTGCTACTAAAATCTGCAAATTTTAAAAAACATCAAATATTAGATCAAATAGCACAGGATCAACTTTGCGCTGCTACCCGCGATCGCGTCAAGGATCCGCCAAATGTGCATGTGCATCTTGAAAAGCGGATGTTTTGGAAAGTGCTGGGAAAGGGAAAATAAAATCAAAGGCAATCTTTAGCCCCGTTGTACCCTACATCTAATAATGCAGGTGGTAAGCATTAAATTGTAAAGTATATAACTAGATTTGGTTATATCTAGTTCTTAGTAAAATGGAGGAGTATATATTGCAACAGAAATTAAAACTCATCCATTTCCAAAAAAATGTCTGCACTGCATTCAATGTCTCAGAACATAAAATATCTTTGTGTGTATATGCCACACTTCAAGAACAAAAGAAATGCCCTCAGATCCCATCATCTCATTGAATCTTTTAAGACTCCCTTCCCTTTCCTGCTCAAGCTCACTTCACAGGGAAAGACATGTCCTACCTGTTTGCCGTATCTGTGGCTGAATACTTCAAAACTAATAAAAATAGATTCTGAGAAGACAGGCTGCTTTAGGAGCCTTTGCTTTGACTAATGGGCCGTCATGACAGCCCGTAGGATTTTTCATTATCATTCCAATTTCTGAAACTAATGCCTCAATGAGCCCCTTTCATTCCAAGAATGAACTCACCGGTGAACAAGGTAAAAAAAATCCATTTCCCCCTCGCCACTGTGAAAATGGGGCTGTAACTGAATGCATGTAGAGGTAGTGTTAATCAGAGCCATTGTGCTTCAGGTGTAGTAGAGAGAGACACAAATCATGAAGTTGACTATAATTGAGGAGCATAATTCAGTTATTTAAATTCCAATCTTTGCCTCTTATCTGACATTAAAAGGGATCTTTAGTGGCATTTTCATTAGGATCCTAAAATAACAGGATACAGCTCATTGTCTACTGCTGCTTCCTTCTTTTTTCATCTTCATCAAAGAGAGTGAATGCAAGCCGCTGGACAACTTCCAAAAGAAGGATCACAGTGTACAGGAGAGGCCAGGTCTATAATTGGGTAAAGGACCGACTGGTTGCTCTAATCCCTCTCCTGAATCATTAAAGAGAAAAACACAATTGTGCAAGTAATTGATGGCTAGTTTCGGTCTGTTTTTCCCACATTTTCTAAGAACTGTGCATGGGGCATCCTGAGAACGAGTAGCTCTGGTCATAATGTTGATTACCCTACTGAAAAGAGCAAAATTGTTAACACATATGAGTTTTGGATGCTTGTGTTCAGACTTCTTTACAAGCTAAACTTGCTTGGTCAACTAGCTTAAAGACGTCTTCTTAACAAGCCTTAAGGCAGTGGATCTCAACTCCGGTCCTGGGGATGTCTTTGGACATTTTATTGCTCTTCATTATTTAACACACCTGATTCAGATGACCAGTTCATTTATGGAAAGAGCTCCATGAACTAAAATGAGTCTGAATCCAAAATCGTCTCCTTTACCCACAAATTGGGCATTATTTGAAGGGACTGCTATTTGTAGTGGAGTCTGAAACCATAGTGGATGTTATTAAATGCACTCCACTCATTCTATCCCACATCGCACAGCAATAAAGGGTGTACAGCTGATGTACACTCAACGGCTGTCCGAATTCGCTCACTCATTTTCTATCACTCCTTCAAGTGAATGTAGGGAATAGTAATTGAGGGTTTAGGGGGCGATTTTGGATTCAGCCTGAGTAACAGATAAGGGAGACATACAAAATTTGTATCTGCCTTATAGTGTGGTCACAATAGCGAACATTTTGCGGGCAAAAAAGCCCATTGTTCATTGTCTTTTATCAATACTAGTGTAACAATATATGAAGCACAGCTCAAACTCAAACACTTTCAGACCAAGAAACTTTCTGTTGCTCAACACATGAATTCACACAAACAACTCGAACTGGTCGTGAAACCAGCATGGGGAAATATTTCGCTCTCACGCAAAATTCCTGATTACATCGATTCCTACTGAAATGACTGGATTTTGCCTATAAAAATTCACCAAAACAAAACGTAGATAGTGACTGCACCTTAACAATACACTACAATTGTCATCATAAGGACATATTTGGCTAATTATTTTGACAATGGTATGTCATGTTAAAAGTGTTTGAACTCCTTAAAATGCATCCCACTGCTCCAGACTGAAAGTCGCCATGAAACAGTGTTGAACTGTTGATGAAAATAACCCCAAGAGTAGTGATAGGCTATTTTATAAAACAAAAACATCAAATTTTATTGTTATTGAGTGAATTATACCTTTAGGTACAGTTTAAAAAATATATTTTCATATGTCCTGTACTTTCAAACATTTTCTTTTAAAACAAACCCTTAATATCCTGATGATGACTCTAGAGCCATACTATTCAAAAGTGTCTTTAAAATTACAGATCAAATGTTCACATCCCATTCAATATACAACAGAATTAATTATTTGTTTTAGTCAATGACTGCATACTAATCCTATTCACATCATACTGATAATTACTGAAATAAACCCAAGAGGAACATATTGTAGTTAAATTGAGTGAACTCTTTTGACAATTTCTTTTCTATTAATTTTCTCCTAACACTTGACAAGTCATTTTGGGGAGGGGGTGCTTTATGTCACCCACTATGACCACTTCTGGTACCTCCCTTGTTTGATAGAGTAAAAATATATGGCAAGCACAAGAGATACTTCAGAATTAATACAATTAGAAAAGTCTTTTGGAAAGATGTGAATTGTAAATATGATCATTTTGCATAAGTGCAGTGCAGATCTAGCCTGGCTAACGTTGAGACTTGGGTCTGGGAACCACATGTACATTTTCTCGTATTTGAGGCGTGGTTTACGATTGCCTGGCGCCGTTTATTGGGTGCTAAGCATGTCTGTCAAATGCGCCTGTACGTAGCTCATATGCAATCGTTTCAATTATACCAGATGACGTATGTAGAGCGACAGAAATTAGACAAGGAAGAAGACGATGGGTAAGATATTTTTGTGTAAACAATGACGTTCAGCGACTATTGCCGTTTGTGCAAGATAAACATGCGGTAGCTTCGTGTCTGCTGCCATGTTGAATCCATAGAAATAAACAAACTGCTTCAGTGTGCATAGATGTCGTCATCGTCTTGCTCCCTCCCCGTTCTGTGATTGGTTCCCTAAATGAGGCGAAAATCTGGCCCATGGTATCCATACTGCCTTTCAGCGTGAATAAAATCGCGCTGCGGGAAGGCAGCATGGGGAAATCCAGACTAGTGCAGATCTCTCCTGAGTTTAACTTCTGAATCATGACCCAGAAAGCAAGCCTCTCCAACCCTCCAACACAGCAGCAAATCATCCCAGGAAGCTTCCACTGGAGGCCTTTTCTCAATCTCAATCCTTTTCCTCAGAACCACACATCCACATGATGTTTGAGTGATTCCTCCACTGAACATTGTAAAAACATGTGCAAAAACATGCTCAATAAATATCACTGTCTCCAAAGTTACATTTAAGAATTCAACTATTCTTGCATTTCTCTGGATTAATATGCTTATCAGACACATGCGCTCTACTGAATAAGAGCAGAATAATTTTATCTCTCTTATAACGGTCAACCTAAAACAATGAAAGCAGTCAACTTAATTAAGACAGATGCGTAGTCTTGCAGTGCCAGACTTTTGAGTATCTGCATAAAATTGAGTCCAGTTTCCAGCTAATTCTGGACAAGAGACATGAAAGTGACCGACCACAGTTTTTTTTTCACAGTTCACAGTTCTCACACAAGTTGTGTGAAAATTAATTAAAACTAATTTAAACAACTGTACAGCAGGGTTTGTCCCATTTGTAATTTGGGTTGGTAAAAAAAATTATTGCATTTTCTTGATAAAAAAATACAGTAAAACAGTAATATTGTGAAATATTATTAACAATTTAAAATAGTTGTTTTCCTATTTAATGTTCATTTTAATTTACACATTTTTCAAAATATTATTTCTGCATGTGACGGAAAAGCTGAATTTCCAGTCGTCAATATCACATGATCCTTTAAAGAAATCATTCTAATGTGCTGACTTGGAGCACAAGACACATTTAACAAGACAAAAATAAAAAGCTTTATATTTCAGAAAAATACTGTTCTTTTGAACTTTCTATTCATCAAAAATGATACTGAAAATTAAGCTTTGATCACAGGAATAAATTACATTTTAATATATATTCAAAATAGAAAATACTTATTTTAAATTGTAATAATATTTCCCAATATTACTGTTTTACTAAGTACTAAGTGCTTTTACACCAAGTGCCTCACACTAAACTCTAAAAAACAATTGATGCCACTAACATGGGAAAAAACAGTCAACACCTGTTATTAGTCCTCAGTAATGCATCAATCTAGTACCTGGTGTCCGATTTCTACCAGCAGTATGCATCTGACAGTCAGCAAATGGACTTTGGCAGTCCGTGGGCACGCCGTCTGAGGTCAAGACTGGAGACAGAGTAAATCATTTAAAAGTCATAAGGGAGAGAGAAAGTGGGGAAAGGGCAAAGAAAGGTGAGCACAATGACAAAAGAACAAAAATTGGGGAGTAGATTTATGTTTCCACGGCTGCTCGAGTCCCAAGGAGCATTAGCTGAACTCATGAGCTGTAGACAGCTAATCTTTTGTTATGAGGAAATAAACACACAATGTTAGCCACCGTTTTACAGCCGCTGATCCAAGGCGGATGATAAAAGATCCAGTGGGCCCAGACCACGAGGCTTAATGACCCTGAGAGCAACACACAATTTATTGGCTCTTGGTCCCCATCATCACTCCCTGCTACTAATTTATGACGAGAGAGGGAACTGAACTCAATATAAGAGAAAACTTTTTTACAGAACGACTAAAAACTGCTTTCATAGCACAAGTTCTGGGTCTTTTTCTCAAGTTTTCCATCTTGTAAGTAATATATGATAACATGCTTCTCTTCGTTGTTAATTCTGCTTGATTTATGAGAGCTGTGTATTAATTTATCTATGTAGCTAAGGGGAAGAAGGGGAAGATTTTTTTTTCTTCCTGTTGTTAAGGTTCGTCAATTATGTTTTGGGGGGGTTGTTGATTATTGTGTGTTAATTGTGACTGCAGCATGGGTGATGGCCCAAGACAAATTTCCCCATGTGGGATAATAGTTTTACCTTACCTATTAAAATGAATGGGTTAATTCATTGCCATAGTCTTAAAATCTTCAGCAAAACCATGTGTGGTAAGAATCCACTGGGATGCAACTAATTCTTCTCATCGTAATTAGGTCCAGCTACAATATTACCGCCTTTAAATTCCAAAATCCACAAAGCCAGAACCCTAAACAAGCAACTCCACCTCTTCCCTTCCGCAGAGACCAAAAACATCACAAGCATGGCTAGTTCTGTTAAGATACTCCAGCTCTACACAGATGTTCTGCTTCTCTGCCTGGACAGTTGTTAAATCGAACTTAATTGGTTTGCATTTGAGGAAATAGTTGTTCTTCAAGCAGTACTTTAGGGAATTTTTTGTCATGGCTGCCTTGTGGCCGAGCTCTCTATCGTACTGCCCCTTCTGCCTGGTGTGAATGGCTCCTCTGTGTGACCAGCCAAGGATCTGCCAGGGGGACCCTCTCTTTGTTAGGTGAATGGGCACAGCTAGACCATCTTAAGGCACACTAATGTACCATGGCTGGACCACAAAGAGCGCGTAGTAATTTGCCAAGCATAATGGCACGTCTTTAATTCGGCAGAGGGGGAAACAGACCCTTAAAAGCGAGCTTACAGATGAGGAGTCCCATTCTGGTTCCTACTCTATTCATATCGTAAAAGGGCTTGTTTTCTTCCGGCTCATTGTCATCCTGAACCAAATGTCGGCAAACAACGGTGGGTCGAAATTAAAACAATGTGGCAGCTCCTGGACTCACTAAACGGGCCCAGAGGACCATAAACATAAACAAAAAAAAGTGAGTCTTCTCAGGAAGGCACAATGATTGAGACCAGCTGCTAAAATAATGTCATTTATTTAGCGGGATTAAGATGGAAAAAACTTTAGGAGGAAGATGCAATGTAGAGAAAAATATACCTAACCCAGATGGGGGGAAGTGCAGTAAGTGCTTGGGGACACAGAGGGTTGGAACCCTGGCTGACCCATCAGAGAACCTGGTGAGTGGGAAAGTTGCCTTAGTGCTCAACATCCAGGTGTCTGGCGATTTGTTATCTTCAATCCCCAGACTACCCTAAAGTCAACTCCAAAAGGTGCTGGATGAATCTTTAAACACTCACACGAGCCACATTTCAACCAAATAAAAAAAAAATAAAAAAACTTTTGTAAGAAATTTTGCGTAAAGAAAATAAAAACTATATCAGGACATTTGAGACTCTCATTACCATAATGCAATCTTTTTCTTATTACTGTAGTGCAAAAAAAAAGATTTAATTTTTAAACTATTTATACATCATGATATAGTAGTGTCTATTATAATACCTTTATGAAGATTTAAATAGAAAAAACATGATAAATAATGGTTATGAGAAACTTATTCTCATAATTATATTGTAATATATATATATATATATATATATATATATATATATATATATATATATATATATATATATATATATATATATATATATATATACTATACATTTACATTTTAAAATATATATGCAACATTGTAGTATTTATTATAATACCAATAACTTATGTAGATTTAAAGGTAGGGTAGGCAATTTTTTTATGAACATTTTTTGTTATAATGGTTGAAAAACTCTTCACATCCTAATAGCAATAAATAATAGAAGTGGTCTAAATATTAAAAACATGTACATATATCTTCGGGGGAAGTCTCAGGACCAAAAAATATTTGTGCATAAAGATTTCCTACCTGCCCGTCAACATTTGTATTCCCAAACATCTGCGTACCCTGCACGCGCAGACACCAAAAGCAATCGTTTGGAGGCCATACAGAAAGTATTATTTATATATATATCTTAATAACAAACTCTTGAATGTCAGTGTGTTCTTACTGTTATGGGTGAAATGTGACTTGGACTTTTTGTTGGACTTTTTGTTGTGAGCTTCATCCAGCTATACAATTACTTGGGAAAGTCGAGTAGTCAAGGGACTACATCTACCCTTGCTAATGACAAAAATCTATTTCAGTGAGGCTTCTTCATAGAATTTGGTACTTTCACACAGACTTACAAAACGTATTTTCAGAAGAAGTCTGAAAAATGAAAAAGACCCTGGTGATTTGTCAAACACATCAACATACAAGCTTTAATTAGCTTACAAACAGCCAATTAAATATGTCAGCCTCTCTTACAGTTTCTTTTGAGGAAAGGAAAAAGAGCCTCGGGCTGTGCTGCTCCATAAATGGCTGCAATGAAAGTTTCAGCCCTTTCTCTTTGCCAGAACGCTCCTTTTCAAAACACTCAATTTCTGACATAGAATAAAGGGATTTGACTTGAAAGGCTCCCTGACTTTGTCAACGGTCACAGAGACAGAGAAGCAGAGAGCGTGGATCGTCGGGGACAAAACAAAAGACAAAAAGAATAAGGAGAATAGGAGGAAAACCTCAGGAAGACTGGAGATCTCTATTATGACTTATGAGTTCCTGTTAAAGAAAGCTGTACTGAAGTATGAAGCAGATGATTAAAAGTGGAACTTTGAAAAGAGTTTTCCTCTAAATTAACAAATAAAACACAGCAAATGCATACTAAATACTAACATTTCTGAATGTTGATGAATGGCCGATAAATCTAAATCTAAATGACAAAAACAAAAGTCTCACCATTAAAAGGCATGTCCAAAGGACACAATTATAATGTCTCTTTATAATTTTATGTAGCATATATGATCGACTTGCGCTGCACATTGCACTTAACCATATTTTCCTTTTTGAAGTTATTTCAATCATTTCAAAACCATCATAGCGAACAGTGCGCATCCGAAGGGTCTCAGCTGAAGGAAATAACCCATTGTTTATCGAGCTTAATATACCGGCCAAATTTTGCAATAACATTAAAAAATGAACATGTAATCGCGGATATGGTGGCTGATACATATCATGCATCCCTAGTTTCTCTTGTTTCATTTAGAAAATGGCATCTGGCAAAGTGTATAAAACAAGCAGAAACCTACTTACAGAGGCATCACGAGCATGTCATCTTCGAAGCTTGCAGAAATGGGTGGCAATCCTTCTGTAGCCCTTGGAGAGAGAATAAGAGGAAACACATACATGTTATATTTAGTGAAGCAAGAGATAGAAGGTATGCATCACCCTACACTTTTAAAAGTAAATGTTCTTCATTGAAATTGATGGTTCTATGAAGAACCTTTAACATCCATAGAACCTTTCCATTACACTAAAGAGTCAGGGTTGCCAACCATCCCACATACACAACAATTCAAACGTTTGGGGTCTGTAAGATTTTTTTTATGGTTTTGGAAAGTCTCACGAAGGCTGCATCATTTTTATCAGTTATTATTCCAGTCTTCAGTGTCATATGATCATTCAGAAACCATTCTAATATGCTGATTTGGTGCCCAAAAAAATGGTTGTGCTGATTAATATTTTTTGTGGAATAGAACTGTATTTATTTGTAGCATTAAAACATTATAGAACTGAATAAAGTATGAATTTCTTTCAAAAAATATATATAGTAGTACCCAGACTTTTGAACAGTATGATGCAATACGGATCATCTTGTATTAAAAAAAAGAAATGCTGCCATTTGTCCCGTATAAATAGAGGAAAATATAGTGCGAGACCTGATTACATGAAGTGCATGTCATTCAAACCTAGTTTGAAACATTATGTTGAAAGAACGGTAAATATGAGATCAAGCCAAATGCTTTGAAAATGTCAATACAACTGATTAAAATTATATGATTACTGTTACACACAGTAAAATATAGTTTTAAAACAAAAAAAATACATCTCTTAGGGGATTTAATGATGATATTAATTCATTGTGCAAAAGTTCAAGATAAATGAAACCTTTTTCTTGAGCTCTACTCCATTCTTATCAAATTGTGCAATTAAAAGTGAACTATGGCATCCCACAGCTTTGACAACATCAGTCTCTGTACTGATAAGAGCAAAGCCCAGTTGTTCAGGACTTACTGAAGATAGGAAGAGCAAAGAGAGAGGCCGCTCCACTTCATAAGCCTCCACAGACCAGGCACTAGGGCTTTGTGCTCTCTTCATCTAGCAAAGGTTAGTCCAGCATTGTATAGTGCAAAGCAGAGAGTCGGAGTAAGACACCGGGCCAGAGTAATTAAGGAGTAAATAATGAAGCCCTTCAACGAACCCCTGCTCCTATGATCTGATTGACCGGCGTGCCAAGGCATGTTCAATAAATCAATTAACAACTACTGAGAATTACTGCTTTAAAAGGTCACTGAAATCGAGATGTTTCAGCCATAGGCCGAACAACCTCAACATCCCCAGATTCGACAGGTGGCTTATCTTCCTAGGTCCTTTTTTATGACACTCAATTTTTTCTGTGCAGGCTTAAAAAATGAAATACCTTTTTTGATTACATTTTTTAATGTCTTTATTGAAAAACATGCAGGCTTGCAGCTGGCAGGAGTGGATTATGGACCCCAGAGTCTCAGACTGCCAGGGGCCTTCAATACCTCAGGACATGCTGTCCGAGATTGGAAAAGGAAGCCGCACCAGGGTGAAAATAGTGCAAGTTGACCCCTAGACCCCAGGGCTATAAATAAAGTACAATCTAGTCAATATTGTTTTGTGAAACACAACAGAAGATCTTTTGAAAAAATCTGTGTGTAATTTTTTTATAAAAATCGAGGGGGTTTCATGTTCTTTTGGACCCTGTCGACTCTCGTATGAACAAAAACAGCAGAAACATTCTTTAAAGGGATAGTTCACCAAAAAATGAAAATTCTTTAGACCCATAAGACTTTCGTTCACTAATATTTAATTAATTAATATTAAATTAATTAATTTTGGGGAGAACTATCCCTTTATATACATCATCTTTTGTGAAGGTCATATAGGTTTAAAACGACATGAGATAAGTCAATTATGACAGAATTTTTCATTTTGGGTGAACTACCCCTTTTAAACAAAGTGGGATGGTGTCAAGGATGTCTTGGGGGACCATGATTTGACTGGCCGTTAGTATGGACTAACCTGCACTGCATACAATGTGAAAACTAAATGAGAATGTTAGCCTGGTATAAAATACATTGAATTATGTGCATTTCCTTAAAGATTTCCCATGAAATGCCACTAAAGAGCTATTATCAAACTGCTATAAATCCCTAAAGACAAATGAGTAATCATGGTTAATGATATGCGATAAGCTTTGTTCAAGGGTCTCTTTGGGTAATATCAAGTTTAAGGTTACAATTCATAGCTTTACCATTTAATGCGTTTTCACCGCTGGAATAAGCCCAGGAAAATTATTCATTAAAGGATGACTAAATGAGGCTTATGCTAATCACCATGTTGAATGCAACGAACTGCACACTGTGGTAGGAATACGATGTGCCGGCTCAATCTTAAGCACCAAGTTGCTCAGGTGGGGGATGGCAGTGCACTGTGGGCGTACTCTCCAAACAACCAGGTGTTCACTGTGGGATAAACATTTGCTAACAGGCTCCAACAAGATCCCCAGGGCCCAAGATTAAGGGAGTCTAGCAAGCAACAGATTCGAAATGCTGCTGCAGGTGGGAAGGAGGGGGTGAGGCGAGCTATGGTTTGATCTCAGAGTTTAAATTTGCCTGTGACTGTGGCAAAATGATTGTGCCGCTTCAGCAGTAGTTTTTCCAGGAAGATTATAAAAGTTGCTCCTTGCATGTCTTGTGCAACCTACTACTGGCCTTCCATAAAAAATAAATAAATACTGAAGTGGTTATACTGCTGTTACACCGGATTTGACAATAGTTTTCCTGAAAAAAATTAAACAAAATGGCAGCGCTAACCTAAGCCGACAGCTCACAAATATTTCTAAAGCTACACAATGACAAGGAAAAGGAATGAAGTTTTATTAAATGTAATTAATTTCTAGTTTTAACATTATTTGTTCTTCAGCTGTTACACTTTGAAAGAAAGAA
Organism: Meda fulgida; assembly: GCA_030578275.1. Taxonomy (NCBI): domain Eukaryota; kingdom Metazoa; phylum Chordata; class Actinopteri; order Cypriniformes; family Leuciscidae; genus Meda; species Meda fulgida. Next base: position 9,848,219 of record CM060624.1, on the reverse strand, counting down.
AGAAAAAATATTCGGTTTTTGACCACTGAAAATGTGTACAACTTAATTTACTAAGGAATTTAACCTTATAGGGCCTTAAAAATATGGATACCAAAAGAAAATGGTCCCACTAAATTGAGTGTCCTTTACTACTATGTACTAACGTTTAAATTAATCATTTGATACAATGCACGTATTGTTTACATACATGTTTTTACATTGTACTTATATTTAAAAAAATTCCTGCATGTGATTACATCTTTAATTACTTTGTTATAACATCTATAATTACACTGTTGACCCTTCCCCAATTCCACCAAACCTGTCCCTAACCTAACCCATATCCCACCCCAGTAAGAGCAAAAGTGTTTTGAAATAAAACATGAATACAATAAGTACATATTAAGCACTTATTTTTTTATGTAAAAAGTAGTTAAACAACTAATATAAATTGTAACCAGAAAAAGGATATTAAGGGATATTTAATACTTCTTGAGTTACAAATATTAACTAAAAAATTATTAACTAAAAAAATGAGCTGGCGAAGTTTTCGAAATTTGGTTGATTTGACACGGAATGACCCTATAATGTAAAGGAAATATTAGCAGTATATAGCAAATTTATGAACAAACACCAATGGAAAATGTTATTTGCAGCCACATGTACCAGCAGGGGCAAACTTGACCATGCAAACCAACCAAACTCTGGCAGAATTTGGAACAGTAAGCCATATGTAAGACTATGCTAGTATGCAAATTCAGGCTTTGACTATTTGGTTTGAGCATCCCGGCAAGTCTTGCAGAATTTTTTATTCACATTAAGGGCTGAAAGTGTTAAATCTGATTTGGGCCATTTTATTTGACGTGTTCAGATCAGTCTCAAATATACGATTCATGATAATGTGACCCAAGAAGTGCAAACCACTAGAGAATTACTCTCTCTGCAAGCGGGTTAAAGTCAATGTCACCCTCATTAAGAGCCCAAAAGGTTTCCGTTTTAATCATTAAAAACATCCTGAAGTGAGCAACAGCGGGCAGCATCCATAGAAAGACGGCGAGGTAGAAACTAGGACGGTGTAAATGTCAATACTGCAGGAAGATATGTTCTTGCACATCAATTTAAGTAAAACTAGCAAATGCATCACAATCCTCCAATGTTAGCAAGATCGTCATGTTATGTTTTTTTATTTGCGAATGTTAACACAGATGATGTTATACGAGTCACTTACAAACATGAATATGAACAAAAGACTGAATCTGAAGGGGGAAAAAACAGAACTGATCATTTAGACTATAATGTGAACATAGGCATTGTCTATATCAATTGCATAGTCAGCAGGAGGCTGCTGGGTATGCTAAACCCACACAAAAGGTAGCTAATGAAAGGCTGAGAGACGTGGCGGTCTAAGGCGAGGGGACCTCCTGGGTCGGCGGCCCAGTGTGACTGCGATCGGAGGAACTGCAGCTGCAGTAATTATACCTCCCACATTGGATCTAATAACGCCCACCCCTGAATCAATGCAACAAGCCTGGAGTGGCACCAAAAGATGGGTACAGTATTTGTCGACAATTTGTGCTTTATGTCTCAATTAATATATGTAACACGCTATCTGTCAACAACATACTAATTACCGGTATTTACTCTAAAATATTAATTTGACAACAACATCTGATTATGTCAGATTTCTTTCATTAATAGTGCATCAGTCTGAGAGAAAGTTTGCCCCTTCCTCAACTGCTAGCTTAATTAGCTCCTCAAAATTACAGTTTAGAAAGTTTGAGGTCGGTACGAAGTCTCTTTATTCTTATCATGGCTGCATTTATTTAATAAAAAATAATGTAAAATAGTAATATTGTTAAAATTTTATATATTTCTATTTGAGCTGATTTGGTGCTCAAGAGACATTTCTTATAATTATTATCAATGTTCAACTTACTGTCCCCAAACTTTTGAACGGAAGGAGGAAGTTGAACTTTAAAGGAAGAACTAATTACTGGATTTTGCCATTTGGTGAAAGATAAACAGAAATCAATTAACTGAAATATTTTCAAAGATATTGAGGCACTTAAGTAAATTCGATATCCACAACCAGAATTGTTTATTCGATTTTCCTGGAAAACTTCTGTGAAATAACCAGTATGCTACTTTTGGATCAAAACACATTTAGATTATAAAGTCTACAAATATTTCAAGCACACATTTCCTCGGTGGTTTACAGAGTTTTTTCCTTCTCAGCCTATTCATTTTAAAAGTATATTTCGGATAAACCTGCCACATGGTCCATGAATGGCAAACCTTTGTCTACCTTTGTGGCTGTTTTAGTCTACCCAGAAAAGGTTTGAAGTGGAACAGACTTTATGCAGATACTTACTTGCTTATACAAAAAAAACTACATCCAACTTGTTGAATATTTCTGTTACATTTTCTTTACAGGCTTTCCTACTTGAACCACTATGTGTTATGGAATTAGTATTGTCCATAAAATTCATATGGGCAGATATCCTATCAATAGCAGAGTCAATAACATCCAAGGGAAATTACACTATATCACAACTACTCTGACAGCTAAATTATATACCCATATGTTTGAACTGCATAAAACATTCCTCAGTAGACAAACGCATGGATTCAAATTGAACGTGTCTTTGGAGGAAGTTGAAGTAATATATGTGTGACTGAAGAATTTAAGATTCCTGACAATGAGAGGGCAATAAATTCCAGACTGAATTCTGAACAGGAATAGGACAGATTGCACGAGAACATAAAGTGAAGCATGCAAATGCGGGATTTCACAGAAAGGTGCATTGGAATTGCTTGAGCTTTGCAGAGCACCTTAATGCCAAAAAAGTCTCCATTGTAGTCTTCAGCGCCCGTCTGTGCCGACCACATCAAACATCAACTACATCAAAAGCTGAGATCACAGCAGAGCATGTACAGCACTCAATGCCTGGTGCCATCAAAAGTTCACCTATTTCATTTTATGCCAAATAACTTGTTTCATCTCATTGTTGGAGTTCTGAAGCTAATGAACACCCTAGAACTTTTCTATAATGAAAATGAATTAAAGTCAATGGATGAAGTGCCAATCCTGTGAGTAATTACTGCCAGTCAGATGAATGACAAAACCAGAGAATGTGCTCCCTCTTCTGATGGTCAACAGGGTGATTAATGATTCAGAGTAAACCTCTCGCTTTAATGAGATCATTACAGAAAACAAATAACCCCTGGATGGCCGACCTAACTGTCTTTTCTCCAAAACATCGGGGGCATGCACTTATATTACTTAATGTTAACATGTTAATCCATCTATAATTTCTCAATATGACTTTACAAACTCTTTGAAATATTATAAATCCTGGACTGGAATGAAGGAGCAGGCACTCAATACAACACATTACTCATCACCATCTAACTCATTCAGTACTCAAACTAGTATATTAAAGCATCTTCTTTGATGATTAAGGGGCAGTTTACAAGAAACAGTTTTCAACTAAAAACAGAAAAAAAAGTGTATGAGTTAATTTACAAGATAACATAATTTTGGGGGCCTGTAAACGCTAACTTAAAAAAAATGGTTTCAAAGTGCACTTTTTTGAAAACAATACCGTTTTTGTCTCTGTGTAAACTACAAAAACGAGGATTTGTGAAAACGGTCACGTCATCCTAATGCGTATTACGCGTTTTGTCTCTAGGCGTGTAGTTTTTCTTTACAAAATGACCTTGCCAGCTACTGCCCTGGCAGCAAAATATAGCGTTTTTAATTGTTTTGCAGATCCGTGTGAATGGTGATCGTTTTGACAACGCTGTCGACTGTACGTAAAAAACCCAGAGGAAAAACGTTTCCATTTTTAGTACATCATTCTCGTGTAAATGTACGTGTAAAAGTTGTTTTATAAAAGTTGTTACATAAAGTAAAAACTTATATTTTTCATTTGGGCATCATCTTGCAGCTATAACAGACTGGTTAAATACCCAATGAAGCTAAGCAGGACTGAGCCTGGCCTGCAGTTGGATAGGACACGTCCTGGCTAAACTAAGGTTGCTGGTAGAGGTGTTAGGGGCCATTCCCACAGAACATATTTTTGCATTCCACTCTGCTGCTTTTCCATCGTTTTGCTAAACATTGCTAGAGGGACAGGTTTGACTGTTGCCCTCGCGTCTTGTGTCTTTTGCAGTGTCTCACGTCTTGAGTCTCGAGTGTTTCGGACGACACGCCATTCTAAAATGCGCATCTTAAATTAAAAGAAGTTTTTTTTTTTTTCTTCCACTGCTCCGCATCTTGCGTTTTTAACTGCAAAAGCGCGTTCTGTGTAAATGGCCCCTTAAACCAGTAGGGAGTGCTAAACCTACAATCTGAATGGGTGCGAACCAGGCCAAAGTTCACCATTTGCCTCAATCCATCAAGGTTCCTTAATAATCCCGGTTATAAATTTGCTATATCACACTCCTCTCCACCAAAAACTGGTATGTGGCAAGCATTGGCACACTATGGCTGCTGTCGTATTATCTAATATCTACATGGATTCAGCACATTGGTGAAGTTAAGTTTCGCAAGTGCTTGGAGTGCCTGAAAAGCAATAAGGAAATTATTATTTTATTATTTATTATTTATTATTATCAGCTAAAGCAAGAAATAATCATACAATCTCCTCAGCACAAAGTTTTTCATCTGGACATGTGATATGCATCTCTGTCATGTTGTTGAGACAGTCAGTCTTTGTTGGCTGATGTGCTCTCCCAACTACATGTTTTCCTTTGCTCTCCTATCACAGTGGGTCAGACGGAGCAGTATAGTGCGCTCTGAGCAGGGAAGAGGTTCTGATCAGCAGCATCTCTGTCAATGTCATAATTAAGACTTCAGAGGGCAGACTTAAAGTATAGAGATAATTAATGAAGGATCAAACGTACACTCGCTCACAGATAAATGTCTGTGGGGTCTAGTGTTCATTAGCGGTGGAGATCCAAAATAGATAAGAAACACATTTGGAGATAGTGACGGGGGGGGGGGGGGGGCATCAGCTTTTGAATATAAGCAGTGTGACATAAGTCACATTTTCAGTCTCAGTCTTTTCTTCTACAGCAAATATTGCAACCAATACAACCAAAGCAGAACCTGCCAGCTTCATGACATCACAGACAACATAAAACCTGCTGAAAAGTCCAGTTATTGTATTTTGCATAATTAAAGGATAAAAACAGTTAACGTTGAGACTCCTGCATTCTTGTAAGGGTCATCAGCTGGAGTGCCCTTGAGAGCCACCAGAGGGCACTCCACTTTAGACTATTGTCATTCCCTCACAAACTACATTTCCCATAACTCAGACCGGACTCATAATCGCTGATTGCATCCACTGGTGTCTCATTACCTTGTTAGTTAGTCTCAGCCTATTTAAACCATGTATTCTCATTCATTATCTGCGAAGTCTTGTTAGTTGTTTACACTGCATTTCTGAGCGTTCTGTCTGTTTTTTCTGTGTTCATGGTTTTCTTGATTCTCTGCCTGTTCCCTTGGATTTCTTTCTTTGCCTCAGCCCTCAACTGCTATTGTTTGGATTGTTTGCTTGTGTATGACCCTTGGATCTGGATTACGATTGTGGTAAATAAATTACATTTGGATTCTCAACCTTCTTGTCAACCCCCCTCAGAGCAGTTCGTGACAATTCTGTTCCATTCGACAACAGTCAGCCTTGCAGTTTTAAAGCACAAAAAAATGTGTAAGACAATGTCGGTTTACTGGTCTATCTGCTCCAGCTAGCACTGGCTAACATTAACTATTGTAGACCAGCCTGGAAATTCAAGCAGGTCAACACTTATCTTCTCAGTAGGAATCCACTGTCACAATGAGCCATAGAATAAGATTTGTTATTTTTGAAAAGGCAAAATAAAGAATTGATGCTGCAGCTGAAACAATTCTGACAACTTATCTGATATTCCACAAGGACGTATTTAACTGTCAACACTGTCAAAATTATCACTGCCAGAAATTGGTTTGTTAAACACTTCTAGTATAATAAAAAAATAATGTTTCCATAAAGCACTCAAACTGTTTTAACACGAGTCATTTACGGCCATGTTTCTGATTATTAAATCCATCTCTCATCAGAGTAGCTAATGGTTACCCATCAATTCAAAACCCCACACTTTGCTCATTGTGACAATGTAAATCTATCTCAAAAGAAATGTGATTGAGGAAAAAAACATATCTGTCTGACATTGGCACTGAATTCACTTCTATTGAAAGTGGCACTACCTTCCAAGTGAGAGAAGAGAGGGGAAAAAAGACTAAACGCAGCATAACGGCAGCACAAATTGTCCGTCTACGCTTAACAAGCTTCTATTTTATGTCTTGTTTATTTCAATCACAGCACAGTGGCAGCAGTTATGTCATTTTACAAACCCTAATAAACAGAAGCACGCTTTTGTAAAGTCAAAGCATGGGCTGCAGCTACATTGTAAACTGCTGAGGGCTGCCAGGCACGGTGCCAAACTAAGAGGCAAAAAGACATGTTTACTGTTAACAGTTGGAGGGAGATGGGTTTTTGGGGGGGAGACGTGAAGTTGGCCCATGTTGGCTTAGCCTTGGATCTAAACCTCCAAGCATCAGCTCTGCGTATTTATGGAATGATCAGCCCACCTTAGGCCAGATGAAATGGAACTGGTACACATAGGGGGAAGAGAGTCTGGTGAGGTGGCCCTTAAGCTTCTTTCCCATGAAGGCATAAGTAATGGAAGACTTAAATTACTTTGGTTCCATACGTTCTCAGCTGGTGAGTCGTGACCCGAAAAAAGGATTGCAGGTCTTTTCTGATAGAGGCACGGCCAGCAGGGGAACTGAGGTATATGCTAAAATAATAAAATGCCACCAGCCACATAATCAGAGGTGTTATCTGTGCGCACGGCCTCACACCCAAAACGCGCACACGCAGAGAGAGAGAGAGACGCATTTCAGACAGTGCTTGAACACTGAATTGATTCCTCTTTTGCCTTTACTTGCACTTGAACGGACACGTACACACAAAATTATGTCAAATTACCTGTCTTGGAAAGTATTGTCTTATGTCATGAGTGAACAGTTGAGAAAGAAACCAGATGCGTGTCAGTATACTCTATCCTTGCATTCGGTCTTAAAGTGACAGCAGCCTAATAGTCCTGCTGTTGCCTTTGTCATTAATGTTAATAAAATAAACATCATCATCATCTACCATGTTCGAGAGAAAAAAAGATAGTCAGGAGAGCAGTCAGGAGGAAAGTGATGACGACAGCTTGTAGGATAAGTGAGCCGCGTAAAGTGTGAGTACCAAGCAGCATCTCAAGGTGCTCCATTGAGAACCAGACTAAAAAAAGTTACGTACACCATTGCACATAATCATGCATAGTTGAAGGGCTAGTTACTCGAAAATGAAAACTCAATTCCTCAGCCTCATGTTGTTCCAAACTTGTTTAACTTTCCTCTGTGGAACACCAAAGATAACGCACATATTAAAATAACTTTTATTTTATTTTAATTTAAAATTGAAAGTCAGTGGGGCCATGATACTTGGTTCCCATGTTCTTCAAAATATCTTTTTTTTTCCACAGAAGAAAGCAAACCATACAGGTTTGGATTGGAATGACATGAACAAAACTGCACTAGGTAAAATACAATACAATCCAGATTCCAGACTACGGGTAATTTTGCTTAATCTACCCTTAAATATTCCAGTAAATAAAAATATTTTTTTTAAAAATTCTTCTAAGAGTAACTTGCAATCTTACGTTTTAACCAGAGATGACAGATTTCTGTTGTGTTCCTTTATATATGGGTTTACCAGCAAGGTGGACAAACACACTACAATAATTTCTGTACAAGTCCAAGCATGGAACCATTTAAAAAGAAAAAGGGAAAAAAAAAAGAAAAAAAAGGTTGGGCCAATGCAGTAGATGGTAATATTAATATTACATTTCTGATTTTAAAAAGCAATTTTTTGTGCTAAAAATGTGGTACTGTGTTGGACTTAGGGTTAGGGTTCAGAAGCAGTAGTTTGTGCAAACTTCTATCATTCTCAGTTTATGAATCTAAACGTGTATATCTAGCCACAGTATTTAAAAACTAGAGAAAGCTAGGGGATTGATTATGTAAGCAGCTCAATGGAGTCTAATGGTGGTAATGGAATAACATGCAACTCACATTGATCAATAAGGCCAATACAGTCGTGCCAGACAGATAAGGTACGTCTGATCTCAAAAAGTTCAGATGATGAAATAAATGAAAATCTTTTTAGATGAAATTGCTGCATTTCCTTTAAACCACAAAGAAAAACCCAATACCAAGATGACTCTGAAGATCCTGTGCATTATTTACACTCACCATATTGATTTTTTTTTTGGGGGGGGGGGGGGGGGGGGGGTTTGCATTATGTACTCTAGGGACATATTGCCTGGATTCACTGATCGACTGAACCCGTTATCCATTGCTTTTCCAGAGGGTCCTCTATCCACCTCCATGAGCACCTTTGTACTTGAGAGTGTGTTGGCATGCAGGACCGTATCCCCCTTTAAAACCTTGAAACTTTTAAAAACTCACCTCTGGGGAAGCTTTCAATGGGGCCCCTGTCCAATACCTAGCACTCTACTGTTAGAAGGAGAGGTCTATAAGGAGGTATATTTACTTGAAAACATCAAACATTTTGCTAGCCTGATTTACACAAGTGTGCTAGTGTGGCACTTCCTTCCTAGGATGTATTGCTGTGCATGTCATCTTCCCTGGCTTAAGGAATGAAGAAAGTCAGGGTATCATGGCGAGTAACACTTCAGGTTGCAATTCAGTGAGCTAAATTTGTCAGGAAACTTAATTATAAAGGAAGTACAAATCCTAAAACACTACAGTGACAAGTTTGCTTGTCACTAGCTCTCCATTTAGCACTATCATTTTGACATTAGATATGTTCAGACTACTGCACACTGGGGATGTGCCTGAAGCTGAATATTCAGAAAGTATGGATAATGACTTCAAAATAATGACTTAAAAATAATAGAAAAAATAATGGTTGGACTGATTATCCAACAAGCACAATGACAAAGAGATATTTTTAAGGAACATATCTGAAATTAATGCAATTGTGATTACGTGAAGCCATTATGACTATCGTGTGAATTTTATGAAAGCAGTGTAATTTCAAGTTCAGAATTCAGATTGGATGGCCACATTTTACCCCCATATCTTAATGTTTTTCAGCTTTGTTTTACATAAAGGTTATAATAAAACAGAAATCTTTCATAAATTATACAAGGTATTTTATATGGAAATTATAAAAGGGAAAAACAAATTAAAAGCTGGCTATTGAGCTGGCATCATTCTAGATAATTTCATCATTTCAACAGATATACAGTACACAGACAATGACTTCACTGCACACCCCTACAGCCTACAATAATTATAGCATATGAAACATTACTGTATGAAATGTGATTATATGAAGCAAATTGTGGATTGGCATCCATGCCTTGTGCTATAGCAGAAAAAGCTGTACAAAGATAAGATAACTGAAGGAATTTCCATATGGGTCACACGACAATAAGACAAATGTCTGAGAACCACTGTGAGCTGCTCTTGACTAATAGTACAAGGACAAAGTCATCCATCTATGTTTATAGATTTTGCACTGAAATCCCCATTACAGGTTATCTCAAGTGAATTAACAAAAGCCATTTAGCAGAAAACCACCACAGTCCAAGGATAATATTAAGATCCAGACATTACTCATTACCCTACAAAGACACAAACTTGGAAGTTGGAAGTGGGGACAGGGCTGCATTGCCCACAATTGTAATTTCAAAAGAAAAATGATTTGCATCAGATCTGGTTGAGTGGTAACCACTTCTCGCCCTACAAAAAGAGAGAATATAACTATGAAAGAATAACAGGCTTTTAGATTCAATCTTTCCAATGGATCAATTGATTCAGTTCATTCCCATAACCCCTCTGAATGATTCAGTTCACAAAACAAGCATTTCTAAATAACTGATACAGTTCTCAAATTCAAGCAACTGACATTAATTATTGTTTTTTCCCTCCTTTGCACAGTATACACACTATACCGCAGAAATACTATGAGTAGTATGCTAATGCTTGTTACAGATAATGAAAAGCCATGTTCATAAAATAACATGTCAACCACTGAGCGTTCTTCCTCTATGTAATTTCCAACAAACCAGCAGCAAAAGCCAAGCCCTCAGATTCCCCATACATTTAACTCATCGGTATTGGTCATAAACCTGTATAAAAACTTGTTTATTTAAAAATGAGTGCAGGATGGGATTAGCATTGCTCATGGAGACGGGGCGGTCCCTGGATGTTCTGTTGATCTGGACTGCACATTAATCACTGTCAAACAGGGTTCAGTCTATCGATGTGTTTGAGACAGACCTTCGTGCCCCAACCAAGAGCTACTCCTTATCGCTATAGAAACAGCAACCAACCACACTACATACAGGCAAGACCAGAAAAATTGTTCTTGGTACTCAAAAAAAAAAAAAGTACTGTTGAATTGACAAAGTTGGAGGCCAATATTACAGCCAAAACATAAATGTACACTTAAAATGCAGTCTTTTAGGTACAAACTTACCTGATAGGACTAGCTTTTTAATCTGTGGTATGCTAAAACACTTCTTGACTTAATATAAGGCCAAATGTGTATCACTTTTCCCACGGCTATGGAAACCTAGTCTGATCTTATCGTTTTTCCCTCATGGGGGCAATTTATAGACTTTTATGGGATGTAAGACATATTGGATCAACATCTGGAAGAAAGGCAAGGCCCCAAGAGGAAGATCACTTCAGGTCAGAGAGATAGGAGGCTCAATCCATGGCATGAATCTTGAATGCACCTGATAAGTGACTCTGGTGGCTTTTTTTTCCCATTCGGAGGCCTTTTGTTCATTCGTCTTGCTGTATTCAAAAGTGGCTGAAAGCAAAGGGCAATTAATATCTCATTTTACAGCCAGAGTTAACATGGTTTGTCATTCTGGATCTGAAAGGCATTCCATTCACATCTACATTTTGGAAATGTGCCGGGCTATTGTGTCTTTTTCGAATTACCTATCAAAATTCAATTTCAGAGTTTATACACTTCTGAAAATGACTGTCAGCCAAACGATGAAAGAAAGAATTGTCAAACTAAATAATAACCCATCTTTTTATTGAGCTGAGCTGAATGAAATTGATTTCTCTGTTGCTGTTAGAGGTTGTGATAAAAAAAAGAATCAGGTGTGCAAACACTGATTTAAAGACTGACTGATCATTTGAACTATTTAAAGCAATCTTTGCTTGTATTGAACTTGACATTTTATTCTAAAATTCAGCAACTCATAATTTAAGCAAATTAAACTAGTCAAGCTTTTCTTTTCTAAAAGGGTGTTATTAATGCTACTAAATACTCCTTTTAAAAAATGAAGGTATTTCATTGAACATTTAATATTAAAATTAAGAATTAGATTATCATTATTTTTTGCAATAATAACAATATTTATCTATCACAAAAGTATCTCAATTAGGACGAACACATTAAGCACATTTTTCAGTATCAAGAAAATACCCCCAATTAATATAATCAAAACCATCAACCCTTTTTTCTTATAAAACAATATTTGTAGACTCTTTATGAATCAAACAACCCAATTGGTAAATCTATCGAAAACTGCATTTAAGCTATAGTAGAAATCTTTAGAAGTAGAAGACCTTTTAACTGCCTTTTATGTCTTATTTTAAATTTTAATCTTTAATCTTATTCAGAAACAGGCTTCCATATATAGAAAGTAACAGAGATCATTTGACTGCAAATAGCTCATTCCCCTTTTTCCAACAGAAAGAAATGAGTGGTATTATAATGAGATATTTTACCTTGTGAAAAAGATATAGGACAGAACACGAACATTTCAGGGGAGATCGCAAAGTACCTCAGACCTGGGGTATTAAATCACTAGAATGGGGACAATGTTCCCACCGTGCTCCACAAAAGCACTAACACCCATCTCCCATAGTTGTGCAGGGTCACCAATTGCACTGAATGGGCCGCCTTTCTCCAGCTTTTGGGGGCTTCACCAACAACACCATCAATGGGAATAGTGTTCCTCCCCCACAATGGGCAAATCAACTGTGGGAGCATTTTGGTCTCTACCCTTTTCCCCGTCTCCTCATTGAAGCCTCCTTGGACCGAACAATGCCAAAGAAAAGATGCATGCCTTCACGTCCGCTTACATACAACTGCATCCCTCCCTTGACAGCGGGGTGGAGAAAACCAGCTTTACAAATATTAAAATGACAATCCACTATTCACCATGACAAACAACAAACAAATAACTTGAGTTCTCCAACTGGAAGCATTTGCATGTAGATACGCTTTCCATTTATTGAAGACATTTCACCACTCGTCTGACTGGCTTCAGGAGCTGACGGAAAACTTCAGCCTGCTAAGGGACACGATTTCTCAATTGCCAAAAAGGTGTGATTAAGGAAGTATAGCGTTCGTTTAATTAGAACCCACAAGAGTGAGCAATGCGTCTCGCTTGATTTGTGTAAAAACATCTCCATGACAACATAAGACATAATTGTCAGTTCCAAGGCTTAATTGTTTGTTGCATTTCAGCTGCCGTCTGTCTGCAAGACATTCTGCAAAAAAAAAAAAACAACAAACGCCTTGACAAGATAAGACTCCAGACAAATTGAGCGCCTTCAATCACATCAAGTATTAATTAGGACTGCAGACAGCAAGCAGCTCAGCCGTATCACAGATCACATTTCACAGACCGAGTAGTGCGCAGCCATCCGTCCACGCCAGGTTTCTGACATTCAGAAGGGATGCGCTATGGCCAGCATCTCGAGCGCGCTTGCCTCACGCGACGCGCCTACATTTTGAAATAACTTAATTTTGGTCGGCAGGAAAAATGGTCCAACGAACTGTTCGGTTTGAAAATGCGTACCGAAAACCAAACCGAAAACCTCGTACCGAACGGTTCAATATGAATACGTGTATCGTTACACCCCTAATAACGACTGTTTACTATAATACTTGCCAAGACTGGTATTTTGACATAATTTTGTGTGAAATTGTCATACAAGTCATCATACAAGTGCAAGTAGTGAAAGAGAACTCAATTTAGTTCACACGTTGTCAGGCATGGCGTTCTGGTCGCGTGCTTCGAATGTGTGTGAGAGTACTGAAACAAGTTCTCTTTTGCGTCATCTTGCGCTTGAATTTTTAAATTGCTAAGACTTAAAAATGCATGCAAATGTAAAGAAAAATCCATGCAAATCCAGCACTGGCCCGATCGAGACCGTGACAGTTCCGTCAATTCTTGGCCATCGGGCAGTCCTTATTGTCGAGCCCTGCATTTAGATCTAGCGTGTTAATTCTCTTCACATGGGATGTGTAAGCCTCTCTGTTTCTCTAACATAGAGTGAGCGTGTGAGAGAAAAAGCAACAGAGGGCACTCTCAGCCAAGAGAAGCTCAGCAGGAAATGAAATTACATTTGCACTAAACTTATTTTTTTTTGCCTCCGACTCAATCACAGGCGAGTGAAATCATACAATTTAGTAAATTAAAGATATTCTTTAGTCGGCTAGCATGAAATTTGGTTGCATAGATTTACTTGTATTTTAGAGGGTTGCCAGTGGGACAATATCACAGATGATTATGCTAAATTAATGAAGAGAATCGTGATCAAGATTAAAAAACAATTACAGTTTCACAATAGCTACTTACAGCACTAAGAAGTGCCTGTTAGAGACCTTCCTTTAAATATGGTTTGAAAAAGTCTCAAGCAATGTGTCAGCAAACGCACGTACACCCTTGTAAAGTGCTTTGAGAAACAGTAGTGTACATACAAAAAGTGAGTTTGAACTAGCTCTTGAGTGTGAAATAAAAATCAGTCTAGCAAACATGCTATTTCCCTCAAAAGCTAGGGTTTGAAGAACCTGACTGATCTCGACTCATGAATGCCTCAGGCACAGCGCACACACACACTTTAGCTGGAACATATTAGCAGACCGGCTCTTATGGAAGATATCATTAGTATAATTCAGTAAGATGAATTCTGCCTTGAGAAGATCTAATATTCAAAATGAAGAAGTGCTATAACAGAGAAAATGCTTCTACAGAGATTAAAGAAGGTTTAAAACTGTATTTTGAAGAACTATATCATTAAGAAACCGCTAACAGCTTTTCAGAGGGAACATAATAAATATATAGCTTTAAAACTCTATTAACCCTTATCCTGTCATCATTTACTCACCCTCATGACATTCCAAAACTGCGATTATTACTGTAATACTCCTGCTGAACACAAAAGGTATTTTGAGATTGTTGGTAACCAACGTTTCGGTAACCATTGACTTCCATTGTATGGGAAAAAAAAATCCCCAAAATATCTTCTTATATGTTCCACAGATGAAAGAAAGTCATAAAGTTTTGAAACGAAATGAGGGTGAGTAAAAGATGACAATTTAAATTTGTGGGTGATCTTTTGCTTTAAGCTCAGATAACTAACTAACTAACTCTAAAACAAGGCAGAAGTACACTTGACATTGACAATCTATTCCAAGCAGTCATATCTACTGCCAGTCAGATCAAGTTCTTTCCCATTAAACTTTTAAACACGGTCCCCTCTCAGATGATGATTCCGCACCAGAAATAATTCACATGGCACATCTTATGTATACACCGCTAAAACTTTGATAAGGGCTACAAAGTCATCAATTCACAAGAGCTAAAATTATTTATGCTGATATCAAATGCAAATGATCAGATTTCCTTCCATTTTCAGCTCTCGTTACTATGTATGTCAGTCACTACGGATGTATGGAACTGATGTCCAGATAAGGCTACTACTTCTTTACTTTCAAACTGACAAGGGATCTCATAAGATCATTACACATGAAAACCTACTTTACATTTGAAAGAGAAGCCTCATGCACTATGAAAACACATGAATCGACTGGCACATGTGGTAGTGGTGGGAGGGGGGGAGCTGTATGAATATTAATAGTCATACACAAAAGCCTTTAGTGGACCGGCAAACAAACAGACTCTTTGGTTAAGAGAGACGTTCACAAGCCGCCTCAAGCACACGTAGACAAATACAATAGCTCCAGACTTCCTTCACCATATGAATGATGACAATCTACTGTGGAGTGTCGACCCCTCGAATGAATCTACTATGACTGGAAGGACACCCTTAAGGTTTTCTCTCGAAATTGATGTTGAAAACAGTCTGATCCTATAGAAATCATTATCAAGAACCCAATAAGAAAGAAGCATCATTAATGATCCTATAGAGACCAAGAGACATCCTTTTCCAAGAGACATCCATGTAAACATTGCGGTGAGTGGTGTTTAGGAAGAATAAGTGGACAGACGGTACTTGACTAGAATGAGTAAGTTTGGGTAAATATATCTGAAACCCCCTAAGGATAGTCAAGCTAAACATACTAAACCAGACTACTTTAAATAAGAGACAATGGGGTCTCAAGTTATAATAATTGAGCAATATCATATGATTTATTTTTCTACACTACCACAATCAAGGATGAAAAGTGTATTTTTTAAGGAATACTATACCAGGGGAAAGTTGCATAAACATAGTTTGCACAAACAAGTTAGTTCACCCAAAAAATCTGTCATTAATTACTCAACCTCATGTCGTTCTAAACCCGCCATAAACAGCTTTGCAACTGACACTTTGACGCTTCAAAAAGTTCATAAAGAGACTTGATCTATTTATATGATGAACAGATTTAATTTATGATTTTATTCACATATTAACATTGATCAGCCAACAAAAACAGAAGCTCAACGTGCTGCGTAACAGAAAACGAACCTCGTTGTTTCTGGAACGTCAAGTGAACATGCTTGAGCTTCTGTTAACCACAACTGATGTGTGAGTTGATGAAAGTTTGTATGTGAATAAAAGCCTAAATTAAATCTGTTCATCATATAAAGCGATCGTGTCTCTTCAGAAAATTTTGGACTAAAACACTTAATTCTTATGGTTTAGTTTTACGATCTCTTTATGGACCTTTTGAAGCGTCAAAGTGTCAGTTGTGTAGCTGGGGAGATAGAGCTCTCAGATTTCACCAAGAAGATCTTTATTTGTGTTCCGAAAGTCTTGCGGGTTTTGAACAACATGAGGGTGAGTAATTAATGACAGAATTTTATTTTTTTTGGTGAACTAACCCTTTAAGAACTAATTTGACCAACTAGCAGTTAGTTAGGGGACTTACTTTTCTTTATCAAATTAGACCAATCTAGGTTATATAAAAATATGAACAGTCTGTAATAATATCTATTTTTATAACATAATGTTCTATTCTAGAAAATTGATGGTGACTAACTTGTAGCCTAAGCCTATCTTAGCATTTTATGCAACCAGCCACTGGTTCAATTATGATATTCCATTTAAACCCAGTAACAGGGTATTGAAGCATTTTCTAAACTAATGTGCTGAACAGGATGATCAGTCTTAGCCTACATCAAACCATGTTGTCCTAGGAGGGCATGTGAGCTTGCCTATCTTGATCTATAAAAGCTCTTTGATTTTAGCTTAAAAGAACATAAAATGCGTCTATCAGTTATCCCTACTTAGCCAACAATGTGAAATCTAAGGATTGGAGCAGATTTGGACTGCTCAATCATACGCTTTTCATGACAGCGTTTCAAGTTGTTGTTGTTACCCTGAGATGAACCAAAAACTGTGATTAGTTGGTATATTTCCTTCAGGTATGTTTGATTGCAGATAAATCTCCGAAGTAAAGTAGATCTCAAGGATTTAGCAGCCCTGATTTAAATTACGCCATGCCAACAGGTGATTTTCCTTCTACATCATCGGCGTTTGTGTAATATCATACCAGCCTTCCTTTGGCTGCAAGACTCGACACTGCCCCCTACCGTTTTTGACCAGCAATACAGTCGATGTTTTGTACACCTGCTCTCCGGTTCGTAAAGAGAAGTGTTGAATATTACATCATTTACACCAAACTCAATCATGTCAATTCAAACGATTTGAAAAAAGCAAAGAAAATAAAACCAAGTTTTAAACCTGCTGGGTTTTCATTTTTTTAAGGAAACTGAAAATTGAGTGAGTGAGTACAAAGAGTGTAACAAAGACGATGGAGGCACAGATTTAGCTCATAAATGCGCGAGGCTGACAAATTAAGCGCCAGGCAGATCATAAACTAGAAATGTTATGTCTGCAGATATCGCCAACAAATCGGTTCAGCACCAACCTACATTTCCTAAAATATCATTGTTTGTTTAGGTAGGCTACTTCTCATTGCTGACCATAGTATAGGCTACTTTTTCTCATATCTTTTTTTTATTGTAGACTGCTGATTTTTGTTTTTCTTGTTGTAAAGCGAGCTTAAATTATAGAAAGAAAATAAACTTTACTGTTGATGTTGTAGCCTATGTGCCTATGAAAAATAGCATATAGGTTGTATTCAAAAAGAGTCTTCTCTATACATTTCTATAATAACATCATCATTGCACATCGTTCACATGGTTATCTGACACCTGCGTGACAGCATCCTTCACTCACAAACATAGCTACTGGCTGAAAAAAGCTAAATACCGTTTTCTGTATTTAAAAAATACATAAAAGATGAAAGCTTTTCTGTTAACGCTTATAAAGTTGCCCGAAAACACAAAGAGCGTATAGCCGAGAGATGTTAAATCCTTCCCTCCACCTTTTCTGAGAGACTTAGGCTATTCGCACATCCTGTGCAAAAGTAGATTATTCTCGGTGAAAAGTAAACAGATATGTCCAAGGAAAAACCCTCAAAAGCCAAACGATGATAAAAGAGAATGAAATATCGCGTGTTTTACTGGGAGCTTATGAAGGCGAACGCTTCGATTCCAAAGCAAAATTCCTCGGATCTTGAACAGAACGTGAGCAGCGAGTAAATTCCTTGTCAGGATAATTCTGTTCGTATAAAACATTCATGTCCTTTACTAAAATGAGAGGAAAGGACTGTTTAAAAGACATGACATGAGGGTTTTGTGATCACCATGAAGAGAGAAAATCGGCCAATATCCAGTTTTTATTAGATAACCAGGAGTCTTCAATAAATAAATAAAAGCAATATTACAACAACAACAACAACAAAAATACTGGTTCATGTAAATCCACTTGCAGTTGAAAATAGAGCTTGACATTATTTGAAATTGACCAATCATTTGAATTTGGAAAGAAAGAAAATAAATTAATGTAATTAGCGAATAGGCATATAGGCTATATGTTTATGTTCTTCACAAATAAAAAACAAATAAAAAAAATCACAGAGACTCGTTAAAATGTTGATAGTCTGTCAAATCTGACCGCAGAAGTTCTAAAAGTACTTCACAATATCATCCTACACCAAGAACATAAGACGCGGTTTCTATAGCCTAATAGACTACTTGTAAAGGTGAGGTAAATATACTGTCTAAGAGAGTATTTTACCTGCTGGTGTCCTTCCTCTGAAGTAAACTCTTTCGTACGTAAAACGCAACGCATAAACCGCAATCTCCGCTTTGCGTAGGTCTCCTGTGCAGTATCCCTTTTCTGTGAATGACTTCCAGCGATCGACCTGAAGCAGCTGCTTCACTGCGCTGGGCTGGAAAGAGGAGGCTACTACAGAAGGACAGCTGCAATTCAAATGAATAGGGGTCCAAAATCTGCTATGAAGCTCCACCTCAAATGTTTGGCTCAGTGGCTGCAATATCTGATGAAGCTCTCATTTTACTCTCAAAAGACATTTCTGTAATAGAAGCCTTGTTATATTGTTCCAAATTATCCAAAAACATCGTCTTTTGGGATTCAGCAACACCCCTATATTCAGCCTGGATAGTCTGTCCCTAGAATCGGTGAGGTACCATGGCAATTAATTAACTGTTTGAATCGCACTATGTTGCAAAAAGTAGCAATGTGTCATATCAACATGTCTTGGTTTTGGTGTGGTGCAATAAAAAAACCTGACAAATATGTGGTAGCCTACCATGTGATATGGGGATGGCATGATACTTTTATGTGTAGCTATCATACATACACTACTATTATTACGATTACCATATTCATATATCTAAGGTTGGTAGGCTATTGCAAGCCATTTCAAGGAAGTATCAAAGGATGTTCAAAAACACATTGGAGCCCTATTACAGTATCTGTATATATACTGTAAATATATATAGGCCTGTATGTACTACCCAACAAATAGTGGGCAACCTTTAAATTTATGTTTAAATAATAAAAAAAACACAATGTGTAAATCTTTTGGCTTGACTCTTGAAAGTTGCTTTAATTTTGGTTAGCTGTCACATTACATAGGCTGTGGAAATACGCTCAAACACTGCAAGCTGCAATATGCATCAAGCACTGGGGGTCTGACGAGGGAGGTGACTCAAGAGTCAAGACAGTCGTGTGATACTACCACTGTCACATCCAGGTGTTGCCACTACAGTGTGTCTGACAGCAGCAGGATCATTGCAAATATATAACGTTAATTATTAGTCTAGGCCTATTATTTAATGCCTTCCTGTGAGATGTAATAAGGCATATAAGAATATACTTATTCCATATTTATGAAATAGCAACACTGAGGAACTACCTTGGAACAATTTGACAAATAAATTATTTAAATATATTATAAAATATGAATTTATAAAACTGATATTCTTGACTGCTAATTCTTATTAGGCTGCTGATAAATTGCTAAGGCAATTGGCAAAGGAACTATTTGTCCAAAATAATAGTTTATTTATTATTATTGAGCTGTTCAAAGTAAATAAAGTCAGTTGGTTAACATAGTTTTACACTTTGTTCTAAAACAAATTACACCTACATTAAATGTGAAAATTGAAGCCGCTGTGTTTAAAAAAAGAACATAGGTTGCTAACAAGTTGTCAGCACCCTTTTTTTCTTTAACTTGATTTATAAAGTAGTTATTTACAGTCTATTTAGTTTTTACACCACCACCCAATATTTATTAAATTGCTATGAGTTCAACAAGGTCACACAAGTTTACTGTTTTTTTTAACAATTTTATTATGTCTTGTGGTTATATTTTCTGTCACCGCCCTGATGTGTCAACTCCATTACACAAATTATAAATAAATATAAATAATTCATTCATTGAACATTCCGATTAATTCAAAACAGGTAGCCTAATTATTTTCAGTTTTGAAGCTTTTTTTCAAGAACCAGTAAGTTATTTGAATATAGTTTTCACCGTTTCTGCATGGATGACAAATAATTTACATAAGCTAAAAATCGCACACTTTCACACACAAGTATATGTGTGTAGGCAATATACAGTATGCCCCCGTTCACGGCGCCCTTAATAAACTACAATTCTGAAGAAACTACATTTCCTAAGAAGCCCTGCGTTCTCCAGGGATTTAAATGAATATGGATTGCGCTTGCGTGGCCAGACGTGGCAGCGGCATCATGGCTTCTTGGAACCGATACTGGAGACGTAGGAGACTGGTCGAAATGTTCTTATTCTTATCATTGGTGAGTCTTTAGAAGGAATCTAATGGATCAATAATATGAAATGCGCTTATCGGACAGATGCTTTGTATCTGACGTAAGACGAAAACGAAAGGAAAAGGGAATGAGCTTCTGTCCCTCTTGCAGCAGTAGCTCAAAGTTGACAGCAGAAGAGAGAGACTCAAGATCAATCCGTCTCATTCATCAGATCTCTGGTCTTGTTTTTTGGTGGTTATAGCCTGAAACTTTTTGCTTCACACGCATGAAACATCACATGCTTTCCATGCAACTATCTAATGTCAAATCTGATTCAATATTGGTTATATCTGCTATAAAACGAGCATTTCTCTTATTTTATTAATGCATATTGCTTTAATATGACATGTTAGAGGTTTTTTGAATTATTGTTGATGTCCTGTTTGGGCCAATGGTGTAAGTAATGCTTGTAAGTAATGCTTGTTATTTTTGTCCAGGTTATGTTATTAAAAAATACATGAAGAATGCATACAGCTCAAGCACACTATGCTCCTGTTGACGAAAAAGCATTGAATTCCTTAAGTAAAAGTCATTTTGATATTTTTTTTAAGAACTTAAAGTAAAAAAATAAATAAAAAAAGGTTTAGGTTATGTAACTGTCTGAAAATTGTCCAAAAAAGAGACCTTTTTAAAAGATGTATTTTTTATTTCTCAGAAAGAAGTGGTGATTTTGTGAAATATATTGTTAATATTTGAAAAAGTTTCCATCCAATCAAAGTGAAACATAGCAGACCCCTTTAGATCCCCATGACTGTGTGTCATTTAGTTTTTAACTT
This sequence comes from Meda fulgida, assembly GCA_030578275.1. NCBI lineage: Eukaryota > Metazoa > Chordata > Actinopteri > Cypriniformes > Leuciscidae > Meda > Meda fulgida. Next base: position 9,826,931 of record CM060624.1, on the reverse strand, counting down.
TTAAGTCTTTTTATGAAATTGCTCGTTTTGTTTATGACCTGTGAAGAAACGCTAAGGAAATTTGTATCCAAGTATAAAAAAAAAAAACTTGAACAATGTTTTGAAGTTGTGTACAGTACACTGCATTTAAGGTGATCATTTTTTAAAAAAATTTACTTGATGATTATATTAACTATTGGCACTTCTAAAATCATTAAATCAAAATTGAGCGATTTTCATATTGGGAATGAACTAATAAGTAAACATGAATTAAAAGATGGAATGTGTTTTTATACAAAATATTTTTTTATCATCTTGACCCATTAAAAGCATGGACTAGTATTTGACAGGTTCCCACATTACTGATTCACTATCAACAACACATGAAACCATGGTTGAACCAACTAACGTTCCTATTTCTCTATTATGATTATATTTTAACTGCATCTTACAGTTTGTGTTAGGGCAAGGTTTCTATTTACAGTAGCAATGTTAATTAACCGTGATCAGAGGTCTTTCTTGTTCTGCTCTTGATGAGCATGACAGAAGTGAGCTTGTAATGCTTAAAGCAAATTAACCCTCATTTACTTCAGTTTAATGTGCATTAACCCTGTTTCACAACTGATTTGTGAATCAATATGGGCCGTGTCCTCAACACCAAACTCTAATAGCTGCTCGGCCACGTCAGTCAACTCTCATTACGTAGGAGTTTTCCTGTTTCACATCCTGTTCTTTGCCTGCCACCGCAAACAAAGGTACTCTCCTGAACCGTTGGAACTTTGTGGTGGTTGGGTGGGGGAATAGAAGCCTCTCTGTGTTGTGTGCTGCCCTCCAGCCCTCCTGCTTGTCAGAGCAATTTATCAAATCTCTTAATCTTGATTACAGGCACCCCATGACCCCCTCTCTTCCCCATTGCTTGGTCCAGCAGCACACTGTGTATGGACACGACTAGCTGTGTTGTGCACCTACAGTAAATAACAACTCATTGAGCGAGAACGTTTGACTCATAGATTGACTGTTTCAGTTGCGGAGTCATTTCCTTCTGTTTATGAATTACCTACGTCAGCTTAGCAGAGCCGAAGCCCCCCGTGTTGTTTGGCTCAGCAGGAAGACTAGGCATGTTTGAGGAGCGGTACGATTTGTGCTGAATCAGTGAGACCTTAAATGTGAAAATGAGATTGTATTTATTAAGCAGATTTGCGATGTCGTTTATGCAGTGTATGGTAGATGACAGCTTACGCTAGCGATTAAGCAAGATATTTTTGTGTTGAATGGTGATGTATGACCAATCTTTTTTTTTAAGTGTTTCCCATGCTGTGAAAAACATGTCAAAACATAATTAGATCACTGAGGAATTACATACTGTGCTATATAGTAGAGCCTTCTAAAAGTTTAGTGTAGTTTTCTTTTTTCATTTTGAATTCAATATTGATCTACTTTTAAAGGAATAAGTTTGCCCCCAACTGAGAATTTTATCATTGCTGACTTACCCCCTTGTTATTGATTTTCTATCTTCTCTGAACTACTATATTTGATGTTAGAAGGTAGCATGTCTGAGCTTATGGTTTACATCCAACTGAAGTGGCTAGTAATTTATAAGGTTAAGCTGTAAGACATAAAGTAGTTCATATAACATCGTCGCTAAATTCTAGTATTCTGAAGCCATGATCTGTACGATCAATATTGTTCATATTTGCTGCATTGATTCAGTCATGAGATTTGCCCATTAATAAGTAGATTTTTAATAAGACACATTTTGGTCTGTTAATCACAAAAAGCTACCATACATCTATGGATAAGTTTTATAATATTTTATCTGTGGTTTTCAATTTTTTTGTAGCCAGCCATTTTCACTGTATGAAAAATTGATTAAAAAAGCCAAAGATATTTGTAACATTTTTAACAAAAAAAAATCTGTTTAAAGTAAATGCTGTTCTTTTGAACTTTTATTGATCAAATAATCCTGAAAAAATGCATTATAGTTTCCACAAAATATTCAAATATAACCGCATTTAACAGTGATAATAATAAATGTTTCTTGAGCAGCAAACCCGCATATTAGAATGATTTTTAAAGGATCATATGACACTGAAGACTGGAGTAATGATGCTCAAAATTCAGCTTTGCCATCACAGGAATAAATTACATTTTAAAATATATTAAAATAGAAAAGTTATTTTAAATTGTAATAATATTTCAATAATATTACTGTTTTTACAAAATTTTCAATTAAATAAATGCAGACTTGGTGAGCATAAGAGACAAACCAACCCCACACTTTTAAACTTTAGTGTTTCATTTCATCAATGCATAAAATATGAAGAGAAAATAAACTGGGCCGGCAGTGCAAACATAGGTGATAAGATATTTTCATTATCTTTGATGTACAATATACTATAACCCGCTATTAGCCTTGTCGTGGTCTGTTATCTCCAAATGTCATTTAGCACTTTGGAGTTTCAGACTTTACTTAGAAATCAGTTTCTTCTTTAAAATTTCTGAATGGATTTTGGGTTAAAGAATAGATTGCTTTTGGAAGAAATGGAAAACCATGTTCCTATTGTAAGGATTTCATTCTGCATGTTGCTGAAATCTTGCTGAAATAATCTTTATTCACAATTTAATGATTTACAGACCATCCCTGTTCAGTTGAAGAGTCCACACGCATTTCCTTGAAAAGCAGCAACTAAGAGATTCAGCTAGGAATATGCAGAAAAATGTGTTCCTCATCACCCCATTCCTTCCTTGGATGTTCTCTTCATTCCTTAGAGCCAGAGCTGCTCTTCCGATGAAATTGTAGCGCAAAATATACTTTTTGTTCTCTCCAACTTGTTCTGTTCACTTCACATTGATCGACAGGAGAGTTATCAGGCCTGTCTATCAAAGCTGTTCAGTGGATGATTCTAACAATCACAGTTTTGTGCAAAAGCTGGGGTTGTTGAGATAATGCCCAAGTCGAACACCACTGCTCAGGGAAAGCCAAATGAAGGTCTTTGTAACATGTACAGGACGTGATGATTGCCAGATAGTAATGGGCCCGCTCTATTGGTCGACTGTCAGGTTTGGACAGAGTGTTTGAAGAATAGGTGGTGCACCAGAAAGGGATGGAAACCTGATGTGACTAGACATAAAACACTAACTCTTTTGTCTCTGAATGGAGTTGAATGCTGCAGTTATCTCTGTACTGAAACTGTTCGTGTCTTTGTATTATTCTGACCTGTATTTTAACATTAGTGTCTCTTTTAGCAGTGCAAATACTGTAGAGATACTTTTTTAAATGTTTTTAAAAAATGTTAAATGTCTAGAACAATCATATCACAAATACTTCTATAATTTGCTACTATAATTTTACTCAAGGTTTATTACAAAAAGTCATAATTTATTGTATTTGTTTTTACAATTTTATAAGTTTTTAACCTCTCCCTGACCTTTAGAATTATTCAGCCCTTTTTTATTTTTGCTTCCATGCCTCTAAGACTTCAATGATAACAGTTCCAAATGACTGCATTTTGCATTTTATTTACGGGAAGAGCGTTTGCTGTCTGGCTCAATATATTTTGCATTGTTTCATTCATCATTAACTCTTTCCCCACCAGCATTTAAAAAAAAAAAAGTTGCCAGTCACCGTTAGCATTTTTAATCACGTTTTTGTCAAAGACCGGATCGGATCGGATTCAGAACAATGATCAAAACATAGATTGAGTCCATCAACACCCCCAAAGCTCATCTTTGGCAGACATTTTATTCAATAACATGCAGTTTTGATTTATATGCTGTTTAATATTGAGGATCGTGTTCTTTTACATGTGTATCTGCGTACTTATACCATCGCTCGCTTCTGCTTCTTCTTCACATGTCTTTTAATTAGGGTATTCAGTACTCTTTCAGAAGATACCGTATAACAGTGAAAACACGGAAAGCGGGAATTTTCCGTCAATTGCGGGGAAGCATTTTCGCATAAATGACTGAAATTTCCGTCAATGGCGGGGAAAGTTAACAGGCTTTTTGCAAAGTATGAATTGCATTATTGTTCACAAACTAATCTGTTCTTAAATGTGGTCAGACTGTAATGATCAGGGACTTTGTTGAAAGTCAATCTTTCCTAATGCTGGAATCCTTTGTGAGGATATGCAGAGCTGTAGGTGCTACACACAGCCAGGAACAGCAACCGTTTTGACTGAATTTACATATTCATATTTTGTTTAGAAAGAAAAGCTTATTATAATGCTTTCTTCTTACTGCCTTTTGACTGAATTTATATAATTATATTTTTGTTAAGAAATAATAGCTTATTATAATGCTTTCTTCTTGCCGCTAAATGTTTTGAAGACCAAATAGGCATTGTTGACGAGTAAATGAGAGTGGTCATGTTCATCTACCTGATGTCAGGAGGTGCAATATAGTTCAGAGCGAGCCATTTCAGCTAAGTCTTTTCTCTTTTTAAAAAAATCCTTCATGATAAAACCTATTTAAAGTTGGACTTGAGTGACTTGGTCCTTTCAAATTCTTCAGTGAGTAGCTCTGACATTTCTTCATAATGCATCACCATGTCTCCCCCTGTCAGCACGGCTGAATTCAGAAAAGGTGTGATTTTTCAGGTCCCTCAGCTTTGCAGTACTTTAATTAGCCCTGACTTTAATATTCACACTTTCGCTGGCATCCAAGGTGCTGTGGCGGCTGGGATGTCACCTTGTCAGCACAGGTTGTCCACCCCACTGGACCCCATTTGCTCATACAGTGTTAATGAAAAGCATGCCACTGAATGAAACTCCTCATTTCATTATATAATCCGTGCTGGGTGTAATTAATTACAGGGTAATCCAATTACTGTAATTTAAATACTTTTCCCTTGAAAAAGTAAAGTAAGGGATTACTCTACTCTTTATTATTTCCTCTATGCACCACACATACCGTTAAAATCAGACTGAAATAATCAGGGTTTGTGTTTAAAAGGAACTTCAGTTGCTCAGTACTAAAGCTGAAATCCTTCTCAATTCAGATGTTTGTGTAGCTTAGTTTCAATTTATGCTCTTTTTAGACCTGGAAGGAAGTTTTGAGTTCTGAAAGTTAGTTTGTTTTCATAGTACATCAAACTCGTATCTCAAAAGATTAAAGTAAATTTGGTTTCTTATGATAAAACCTCTTTAAAGTTCAGCCACCTTTAATGTGATGCAGGCTTGACGGTGAATCAATTGGCAATTCTGTATTTACTGCATGAGTGGTTCTACAAAAAAAGTTTTTAAAGTTTAACTTGTGAATTACTGTTTGTAGGTTTCTCTTCAATGTCTAGGATGTGGAATCTCTACCGACAGTTTCAAAGGGTGTTGATAAGCTATCAGATGGCATCCCGACAGCCCAAATGAATTTTCTTTCAGCATGTCATTCTGTAAATAACATTTGATCTGTCTTGTCCACTAACGGATTAGCATTAATTTCGACTCATTGTGGTAGTGTCTTTTCCCTTCAAGCATGTGGCATGGGGAGTTGATAAGGACGTATGATAGGTTGGGTCATTGTCTCTGTTTGTGACATGACCGGCCTGATCTTGTCATTTTCCTCTTCTTTAGATGACAGGACCTTTATCTGATGTCGCTTTATCAGCTTAGCCCCATCCGAACTGGGAAGACTGATGGAGAGTGTGGCAGAGAGAGCATAGTCTTAACGGCAGAAATCTCACTTCAGAGCACAAATTCGGAAGCTATTTCAGGGCACTTTTGGGAACATTTTTATTATTTTATTAAAATGTTTTTAATGCATTTGTGACCAACCCTGATTTTGTTAAGCTGCTTTCCAGTTGTTTCTAATCGGTAACAGAGTGATATATGGGTATACTGATGTGATGTAACTACTTTTATGGTATGTTGGCTCTTATTTGTAATGGCTGTTGTCATTTCTTTTCGGTTTGACACACTGTCATGACTACACAAAAGCCACAATTATATTGTCATACAGTTTGGGATATTGTTTTGAACCGCCTGTGGTGTTTGGCCTTGACAGTGAAAATTGATGACCTCTGTCTATCTCACCTCCTCAGGTCGCAGTGTCATCCGCCCTGCAGGCAGCGAAGGTGTCTCCACTCATAGAGAAAGTCAATGACCACAAGGATTTCAAGAAACTTCTGAGGACCAGAACGAATGTTCTTGTTTTATACACCAAGTCAGGTCAGTCTATCTCAAAACTGTTATTTTTCAGATGCAATAAAAGTATTACAGCTTTAGCAGCCAAAGCTGCCAAGATATCTTAATAAACAGATTAATTCAAATCACAATTGCCAAAAGATGTTTTAGAAGTTTTTGCAAATTTTATATTTGCAAAGGGAAAACATATTGTTCACTTCCTTGCAACTGTTCTATAGGGTCGGCAGTCTTACAAAGATATCAATAGCAGGATTAGTTTTAACAGTATTTAATCATCGTATATCGACATTAAATATTCGTTCAAAATCACCTACGTGCATTAATGCTGCATATATATATACCTGAGAATGCTTTGACGCATTTCCACAGCGCATGATGCCTAAGGGAACGTCTGCCAATTCCACCGACTTCGTTAAAGGTAGCCTATAATTTGTATTATTTAAAATTACTTTTCAAATTCCAAAGCTTGTAGAAGGTTCCTATTAGCAATACTGACTTGGTTGCCTTGAGTAAATTAACTTATCTAAGAAAATGATTCATAAAACATAAATATCAGTTGAGCCTATGTTTACTTTCTTCACTGACACAGACGAAAATGAAAAGACTTTGTCAAAGTTCAGCTTTAGGAGGGGAAGAACTAGGGCAGGATAAGGAGACTAAGAGAAAAAGAAAGATGAAGATGAGGAGAGAGCAGGTATTGACAAATAATCTAATGCCCTCTGACATGCTTATGTAGGTCAGAGAAAGCAAAATTGTCAAGGAAATACACTAGAAAAAAAATTGCAAAAGAATGTGTTCAAATAAATAGCGTTCTTTTGAACTGTCTGTTCATCAAAGAATCTTGAAAAAAAGGTATCACAGTTTCCACAAAAACATTAAGCAGCACAACTGTTTTCAACATTTATTGTAATAAGAAATGTTTCTTGAGCACCAAATCAGCTTATGAGAATAATTTATGAAGGATCATGTGACACTTAATACTGGAGTTATGGCCGTTGAAAATCAGCGTTACCATCACAGGAATAAATTACATTTTAAAATAAAATAGAAAAGTTATTTTAGAGTCTTATGATATTTCACAATATTTCAGTTTTTAATGTATTTTATCAAATTCAATGCAGCCTTGGTGAGAATAAGAGACTTATTTCAAAAACAAAAGCTGGTAAAGGGATAGTTCACCCAAAAATGAAAATTCTGTCAGTAATTACTCACCCTCATGTTGTTCAGCCCCGTAAGACTTTCGTTCACCTTCGGAACACAAATTAAAGCAACACCATGGTTTAAGATCTTTTTGATTAAATCTGAGAGCTGGATCACTCCTTCATAGGCTCCTAGGCAATTTCATTCTGCCTGTCCAAAAAAGTTAGTAAAAACATTGTTAAAATAGTCCAAGTGACTACAGTGGCTCAACCATAAGTTTATCAAGCGACGAGAATACTTTTGTGCCCCAAAAAAATTTTTTCAACCATTAATTTTCTTCTGTGTGGGCCTCTGACGTGAGTTCACGAGAGCACCACGGCGCATGTGCGAGAACTGAAAAGATGACACAGATGGGTCTCGATGTAGTATTTAAAATGGTTAAAAGTGTGCATTTCCTTGATGTCCATATCATGAGAAAACCAACGAGAAAACATAAAAGTGCCTTACCAATGCTGCAAAATTAATGGCTTACCTTTCATACTTTCCCATCAAATGATAGTGAGCGTCATCTTCTCAGTTCTCGTACATGCGTTGTGGCGCTCTCGTGAACTTGCATCAGAGGCCCACACTGAAGAAAATAAATAGTTGATTTAGTTTTGTTTTTTTTTGCGCACAAAAAGTATTCTCGTCGCTTGATAAACATATGGTTGAGCCACTGTAGTCGTTTGGACGATTTTAAACATTGTCTTTACTAACTTTTCTGGACCGGCAGAATGAAATTTCCTAGAAGCCGATGGAGGAGTGAGACAGCTCTCAGATTTCATCAAAATATCTTAATTTGTGTTCCGAAGATGAACGAAAGTTTTACGTGGTTGGAACAACATGAGGGTGAATAATTACTGACGGAATTTTCTACTAACCCTTTAAATGATTGTGTACATTGCTAACAATAAAAATGTGATCATTTATTTCGTGGTGGGGTCAGTGATAATGTTGGCTGAGCAGGTAATCAGAATTATTGGCCTAACTAGTCTAGCAAAAAAAATCCTTACTGTTCCAACCCTGTGTTAGCTATAAACATGCTGGCTTTAACTTGCTCAGCAGGATTGTCTGACGTTCTGCCATGCCAGTATTTAACCTGAAAGAGAACTCACCATAGAAGCAGATACTTTTGTTATGCCCGAGAATGCAATATGATGGTCAATTGTGATTTGCATCCTGGCACATTTAGGAACATGATGCATAAAATCAAGCTCGCGTTGCTAGGAGTGTGTGTTATATGCCCAAAGGGAAAATTCATTGAGACAGCTATGATTCTGCTATAGTATAAGTATATGCCAACAAACCTGTTACTGTATGTCACAATAGGTACGTCAAGTTTGCTTTCACTACCAAAAGCATGTTGGTGCCTTTACATATTTTAATTTTCTGTACAGCACACTTGGAGTTTTCTCTACTTACCACACTCATTAGCTGAGTAAATATAAATCTTATGGCCATAGACAGAGCAGAACTTATAGAACAGAGAAGCATAAAAACTTCAGCACCCTCAACTTAATGTACTGCTTTTCTCTCTCCCAGCCATTAGAAAAAAAACACCCCCTAACACTGCATATTCATTTTGCCTCACTCCTGGCTGTTATTTGCAAATCTAGCAGGCACAGGGCCATATATGGGTACCGTATGGATGAACGGTCCATAAACAATCTCCCACCCACAAAGTAAGGAAAGAGCCTCTCAAGGTTTTGCTGTGCAAGATTTATTTTTCATAATTCACGACTCATTTTGAGCGCATGAGGTCATTGGATAAGACTGTGTATCGAACAGTGCCTTTGATTGATGGCTGACTAGCGCTGCCCATCCTGTGCATTTCCATTAGATACATCCTGCTAACTGTGATAGTTGCTTTAGACTATAGGAACACATTCATGATCAGGTGGTAAACAGGCACTTCTCATTCATAAAGGTATTGGCTTCAACTCGGCTCATTAGATTAAAACCAAGATGTACTGATAGCCAGAACCCTGAAATTATTGTACCTTTGACCTTGGCCGGTGAGATTAATGGGAAGAAAAGCTTCCCATTGCAGATTGCAGGTTCATTGGTGTAGTGTTAGAGCCAAGACTCTCACAAATGTGTAAATCTGTGGTGTAGTAAAACTGTCACTGTGTTTTTACACTTAGTACTTTCACGCTGTGCGCTGTTGTTCCGTACCGAGTGTGTTGGCAAATTGCTTTCATTATCAAAGTGAGAACTATGGGCAGAAAAGCTTGTGAAATGGGAGATTTCTTTTTTTTATATAAATATTATTTATTAATTTACCCGGTCCATCCTTTTTATTAAAGTAAACGTTGTAAATATTGCACTTGCCCTGATGACAACCTTTACCCCACATTTTAAAGAAAATGATGGATGTGCAACAATGTACCGTATACGTAAACGTTGTAGACCAGAATGCTTTTTTTATGTGAACTTGAGTTCATATCAATAAAAAAAACTTAAGTTGGATTTTATGAACATCTGGATTCATGTACTCACTAAATACTGTAGTGTATGTCTGTGTACATAATGTTTGTTTAAAAAAATTAATAATTTTAAAGGAAGTCTCTTATGCTCAGAAATACAGTAAAACAGTAATATTGTGAAAGTATTACAATTTAAAATAACTGTTTTGTATTTTTATATATATATATACATATTCAAATTGTATTAAGACAATACTCCTGTCTACAGTGTCACATGGTCCTTCAGAAACCATGCTAATATGATGTAGCAGTTGTGCTGCTTAATAAAGTGATAAATAATAAAGTGAATTCAAGCATTATAATTGAGGCTATTTATAGCATGTGCTCTCTGTGGGTGACATCCAGGCTCAATGTGGGCTTCCAGGTGCCATGGGGACCGTGTTGGAGACCATCCGCTTACACTGGATACAAGCTTATGATATTTAAAGGTTTTACTGTCTCTTCTACAGTCTTCTAAATGTGTTTTTTGTGTGTGTCCTCAGCTTCGTCTGGAGATTCTCATCTAAAGCTGCTGTCTGATGTGGCTCAGGCCGTGAAAGGTCAGGGTACCATCGCCTGGGTGAATTGTGGGTGAGTCTACATCAATTTGGCTCTTGTATTTGAGCAGATAACTGCTATTGTACTTTTTTGCCAACTAGGTTGAGGCAGCTGACATCCTGATCAAATTGTTGGTGTTTCTCTAATACTGGTATTGTGTCTTTATACCAGCTGTGACGTACTTAAACAGCAATACATGTGGTATGAATGTAATAGATGGTGTTTTTAGACTAGAGAGGATGTTTATGGTCAAACTGTATGTTAATGTAGAACTTTGAACTTGTTGTAGACATTTTAATAGTCATTTATTCCTAACAGATATCATAAGGGATTGAACCTATTCAATGTGTAAAAGTATATGTGTGTACGTGCTTGTGCGTGAAGTTTCAGGAATATATGGGACAGGACCTCTTGACCTTAGGAATGGTCAAGATTTGGCTAGTTTATTTCAGGGCCAGGTTGTGTCTTTAGTAGAAACTGAACAGCAGTGGGGACCTTATCTGAGTGGGTGAAAGGGTAACTGCTGTGAGGAGGAACCTTGAAAAGAGTATAAAGGCTGTCTCATGTCTTCCTGGTGTGCGTCACTCACTTCACAGGGTAACTGCTGTGTTGGCGACTGGGCCTATTCTTGCAAGAGTAAATACTTTTCTTTGTTATTAATTTGACTCTGAGTGTCTCTTACGCAGTGATGATGTTTAACAGAAGTTTTGCCACAACAAACTATTTTTATTTTAAAATGTCCAGGAGAATTTAGCTGTGTCCGAAATTGAATGCTTGGTATGGGAAAAACAGTACAGAGTACATGAGTAGTACATGTACAGAGTAGTATGTCCGAATAGCATTAGAAAAACACTAGGCAAAAAGTACCTGAATAACCTAATACTTCCGCCGAGATTCTGAAGTGTGCATTCAATGGACAATTTACTATCCCATGTTTATGGGAGAGGATTTATAAATAGCAGTGAAGCGACGCAATTGACGCTGATAGGTAGGTCACGTAATGCTAGTACGTCCGAGTTTCATTCATAATATTCTATTCATACATATATATATATATAAACATTTTTAACAGTCGTGAAGCAAGTTCAAATTGAAATGTAGTACCTACTCAGACAGTATGCGAATGCACTGTTTGATTATTCATAATTTATTGCACGGTCATGTTTACATCAATGTCTGTGGTGATTATCTTGTGTTTACTTGTGGCTTATCTTGTTCCATTGCATTCTAGTTCAGTTCATGTGAGTGCTACAGCTCAGCATCTTCTCAGCTTTTAGAAAGAGATGTTACAAAAATAGTTTAGATGTTTCTGATAATTAGCAATCAAAGCTTGCCTCTGAATCATTTCTTGATAAATGGTAGGTGTTCTGTGTGTGTCTAAATGTGAAGCTTGTTCTAGCTTAGCCAAGCATGGTTTCCTTTTCCAGAACCAATCCTTAAAGCACCTTTTTGAGAAAATCTTGGGTACATTGAGTCCCCTTGTGAACAACTTATAAAGCTGGGTTTAAAAAAAAGTAACTCCTCACAGGCAGTAGTGTGATAGAGCAAAGCAGAGATACGCCCACACATTTTCTACAGATGACAGGGACCTGAGAGATGGCCAACTGCAGTCCACTGGGGGATACCATTAAGGAACTAGGTCATGGACAGAGTGGGATCAGTGTGAAGAAAATGGGAATGCAATAATCCTGGAGTCTGAACGATCCAATTGGATATTTTGCAAAAATTTGTTGAAATAGGCCAGCTACTTTTTCTCTAAACCTTCAAACTTTTCTTGGCTTTCAACTTAATTTTTTCCACTCAACTTGTTTGAAGACAGCAATCTCGGCCACTAACTTTTTTTCCTCTTTAGCAATTTTGACCCTTGGATACCCACTTCCAAAGCCCCCTGCATGCAAAACTTATTGACTTGACCCATGATTCATGCCTTTGAATAGCGTATGGTGCTTGAAAAGGATGACCATTTCTTTTAGAGTACTAAACAGGGTCATAGAGGCTGAGGAGGGTATGAAGGTGTATGTCTCTACGCATGTGTGCTTATTGCCATCTGTGATCCTGAGTCAGTTCGTTCAACACACAGCATGTCTAATTGAGTTTTTCACATGACAGACTGAGCTCTGATCTCCGCCGCACCTATCGCGGTCCTCCCACAACGGCGTTATGTGGGAAATGCGGAACGCTAATGATGGTGTCTCATCTACCTTTAAGGGATGGAGCCGGTTGGGGGGGCGGATGCTGTCAGAAGCATAATTGAATTCTGTCTCTTTGAATTTCCATTAGCATGGGGCTTTAGATCGCTGCTGAGTCCTCTCGGCTCCTATTTGTCCTTATGTAATACATTTCCATGCTCATTATCGCTCAGGGGAAGGGAAGTCTTTTCAATGGTGCGATCTGGATCTCTTTGGGAGGGTGTGGGCGTATGTGCGATGACAGTGGGACCAGGTAATTGTGGGTCTTTTCTGTTCTTAGATTCTGTTGAGGTGTGAGTGTGAAGCTAGAGTGCTCTGTTGCTGTTGTTTTTTTTTTGTTTTGTTTTTTGTTTTTTGTCATTGGCTGTATGACAAAGATGAATTTTTCTGGAACTGGAGTGTTTTTCCTTTTTTGTGCTATGAATTTAGCGAGCAATAAATTTTGAATCCCTCTGTGGCACTTCCCTCTGTGGCACATAAATAGGATACAAATAGGGCCAGAAACCATTAGAAACAAAGGCTTTATTTGTTTTTTTCTCATCAATTGGTCAGTTAAAAGTAATGCTTAATTTTCAGAAAATTGATAATCCGTCTCAGTCAGGAACTTAAACTAAATATTAAACGAGCAGTTATGTATCCAGTTCATTTTCTATGATTTGCAGTTTCTGTTTTTGAAATGCACATCAAATTAAATTTTTTAGAGCTTGCTAGTTTGAAACCAAATGTGTAATTGTAGTTATTTATTTAACTTGTATTTCCCATAAGTTAAAATATTGTTGATTGTTGAGTGTTTTATTACAATAACTTAAGTAACAGGGTTGAATTGTTGAACATGATAAATGTATTACTTTTTTTTTTAAATGGAGAGCTGCAAATGTTAACCTATAATATAGAAAGGGTCCAAATGACTTTACTACTTGTGATAAAGACATATTATGTTTAAATCTAGCTACTTCTCATGATACATTGATTTAATGTTAGATCAGTTTATCCAATATATCAAATATTTCCCATATAAAGCACATGGAATTAGTGCTTTAAAAAAAAAAAAATTCTACTGGCCTGGTCGGTCCAGCGTTACATTTTTTCACTCATAAAAAATTAAAATATTGTGAAAACCAAGTAAACTGTTAGTAATAAAATAAGAACAAATAATCAAATTACGAGCAATAGCGCAAATATAATAGAACAAACCTACAAATAAAATAAACACTGCTTTTTTATGTTTTTCAGGTAAGTCTAGCAGTAATTTTCAGGTTGAGAAAATTAATAATCAAATGAAAAACTAGCACTGCATAGTCTTCACTGCATAAATAAAATATAGATTAATCCTTATTAAAGTTACAAAAGTCATTTAGTCAAGAGCAGTGAGTTATTTTTTGTCTTTGTCCTTTGATTAACATTAAAACAAAGACAGCAGCAGGTTTGTTTATTAGGCTGCTGTCACTGTAAGAGCTGCATGGATCCAATAAACTGTTACACATGCTTTTTATTTCTCAACTGTTTATGTTGAAAGATATAACAGACTATGTTTACTTGGATACTTACCAAGACCGGCATTTTTTTTACTTAATTTTTTGATGTGAAAGAGAGCTTAATTCAGCATTTGCATGCTTTCTGAGAAGCGGCTTTCTGGGCTTCATATGTGTGCGGTCACACAACTTCTCAGACTATTGAATGGAGTTCTCTTGTTGTGTTAAAAGAGATAAACTGATAAACTTTAGTGGTGCAGCACTGGCCAGATCTGGCAAGTGACAGTTGTGTGAACTGTCCCGAGCGACGTTTACGCTGACCCCGAGACATCAGGAAGGTCTTATTGTCGACTTGAGTCCTGCTTGGGATGAAAAGTTTGCCAGATTGTTGAATGTTTACTGTCAACACAATGTCTATCACCAGTACCACATTCTCGTACAAAATCCATTTAATGCTCAGGACTTTTTGAAGCATGCTCTTCAGCTGTAAGAAGTCACTAAAGCAGAGCGAGGAAGAAAAAATATTTAACTTTTCTTATCTGGAGACCTGTGGCTCTGAATTCAAGCAGGTAGATTTTATGTATAATACACTGAAGCGAAGGAAGCTGAATGTCTTTCAAAAAAAAAGAAGAATGACAGGGTTTGCCAAAACTTAGAAGCGGCCCTTACATTAGCTTATTGCTGTGGTCATCTGTCGCTTCCCATGAGCGGTCTTGTATTGCTGCTACAGCAATTTATTAAATGTCTTGGGACATTAATTGTATCACTTCACTTTTTGGCTGCATCAATTTGCATGACAAATGTCCTTCAAAGGCCTGTGCTATAATAGAATTATGTGATTATAATATTTGTTGAGCATAATTCGCTATGACTTGATGTTCGCTTTCGCCTCTGTGTTTGCACAAAAAGTATGAAGTTAATTGATTGTGCTTGCAGACACTGTACTACATGGTTGCTTCAAACTTCAAAACAGGGTCGTGTGCCATTCATGCTTGAACTGATAATGTCTTTAATATCCAATTCAATTACTAAGTTTGAATTCAGGTAGCAAACAAAGTGCAAAATTGTAATTAAGAAATTATGTCTGGAAAGATTCAGGAATAGATGTGAAGATTGGCAGGCGAAATATCAATAATTTCCGTTATGCTGATGAGACCACCTTATTAGCAGAAACCAAAAATGAAACGCCTTATAGTAAAAATTCAAAGGGAAAGTGAAAAGATGGGACTCCACCTGAACATCAAAAATACAAAAAGAAATGTCAACAGCTGGACCTGGTGCAATTAAAGTAACCATCAACGGCGAAGAAATTTAATACGTTAAGTACTTCTGCTTCTTAGGATCTATGATCGACCAAACTGGAGACTGCACACCTGAAATGATGAATTTCATTAGCATGTAATGCAATGCTAAGCATGCACCAAATCTGAAGGAGCAAAGACATCAACCTCACAACCAAATGTAGGCAGCCCCGGCAATTGTGTTTCCTATATCAATAAATGGATGTGCAAGCTGGACTACGAAAAAAAAAAACTGATCGAAGGAGGATTGATGCCTTTGAGTTGTGGGGTTGGAGAAGGCTCTTAAGAATACCATGCAGCAAGGGATACCAACAGAGACTTCCTGCATTAAAGCAGAGATGTCACTTGAGGGAAAAATCACCAAACTGCACCTCATCTTGGCCGTGTGATGCTAACAACT
Source organism: Meda fulgida (assembly GCA_030578275.1). Classification (NCBI taxonomy): domain Eukaryota; kingdom Metazoa; phylum Chordata; class Actinopteri; order Cypriniformes; family Leuciscidae; genus Meda; species Meda fulgida. Next base: position 9,811,251 of record CM060624.1, on the reverse strand, counting down.
TCACTAGAAAATACTATAATGCATAGCACAGTTAGTTGAACAAGAAAAAGAGGCTGCCAAAAAAACACGTTGGCTCAACACCATCAAAAGTATCACCGCCTAGGCATAGAACAGCTGAAAAAGAAAGAAGACCGTAAAGCATGGCGGAAATGGCCGATAGAAACGCCAAGAGTCGGATACGGCTGTAATGGAATTCCAACACATCAATTAAAAAGGACGCAATTATTCTAATTGGAACTTTGTCCAAGCTGATCTCTATCAAAACAACTGGTTTATATGTACTACTATATGTGATTCTTTTATGTGATTGAATATTCATGTTTTTTTCTGTCCATTTCCCGCCACAGGGATTCAGAAGGCCGCAAACTCTGTAAAAAAGTCAAGGTAGATCCCAGCTCAAAAACCAAAGGAGTCGAGGTCCTGCATTACAAGTAAGAATAGTCTTCATTATCTGAGATCCATGTAACAATGGTAGATGAAGGTCTTATGAATTATTACCGAGAACCATGAACTCAGCAATTCATCTTGTAGTTTTGTGTTCGTTTTAGAGATGGGACCTTCCACACGGAATACAACAGACCATCCACATTTAAGGTAATATTTCTGAAAATTGCATTTTGATAAAGGCATCTTTAACAAAAATCACAGCTTTTTTGAAGCCTCTTTCAGAATCCAGTTTATCAATATTTCTTTGTTAGACATATGGATTGACAATCCGCTTTTTCAGAATATACCATCTGTACATTTTCGGATACATAGCCTACTCTGTTATCTGTTAGTGGATGATTCGCTCTTTGTTATTTACCCGCTTGACGCCCACAGTTTTCACATGGCTGTTATTTCATAGTACTCAGCTTCAAGCACCAGAACCAGAAGTCCAAGCTTCATAAGCAGATGAATCAAATTCGTCTCCCATTGGTTTCTCTCAACTATCTCATTCTCCACACGCCTTTCCAGCTCAATTATGAGCGAATGTGACGAGGCATTGATGAATGGCTCTGGAATACGGAGAGCTGTAATGTAAATATGTTAAAAATGAATGAGCTGAGCAATGCTGGATGATGAAACAGTGATGGGACATGTTCGCTGGTGCCACTGGTGTGGAAAAAATGGAGAGCTCTTATTAAATGCACCTGTTGTTAAAGGGATAGTTCACCCAAAAATGAAAATTCTGTCAGTAATTACTCACCCTCATGTTGTTCCAACCCCGTAAGACCTTCGTTCATCTTCGGAGCACAAATTAAGATATTTTTGATTAAATCTGAGAGCTGGATCACTCCTCCATAGGCTTCTTAAGGGATCGAAAATGGCTGGCCTAAAAGTTATGAAAGACATCGTTAAAATAGTCCGAGTGACTACAGTGGCTCAATCTTAAGTTTATCAAGCGACGAGAATACTTTTTGTGCGCAAAAACAAACAAAAATAATGACTTTATTCAACTACTCATTTCCTTCCCTGTGGGCCTTGATTTCACGTAGTGGAACTGAGCAAAGCTTCAGTGTTATACGTCACACGTAGGCTCACTATTGGCCAACGCTGGTCATGTGTGTGATGCGCGTGATGTACAAAACACAAGAGCTTTGCACAGTTCCACTACGTGAAATCTCAAGGCCCACAGGGAAGGAAATGAGTAGTTGAATAAAGTCATTATTTTTGTTTGTTTTTTGCGCACAAAAAGTATTCTCGTCGCTTGATAAACTTAAGATTGAGCCACTGTAGTCACTCGGACTATTTTAACGATGTCTTTCATAACTTTAGGGCCGGCCATTTTCGATCCCTTAAGAAGCCTATGGAGGAGTGATGGAGCTCTCAAATTTAATCAAAAATATCTTAATTTGTGCTCCGAAGATGAAAGGTCTTACGGGGTTGGAACAACATGAGGGTGAGTAAATACTGACAGAATTTTCATTTTTGGGTGAACTATCCCTTTAAGTACCACATATTGCTCTTAATTTTCTCTTGGTATAGCAATAACACTAAACTTTGAGCACTTTATGTCAAGGGAGTGATTAGTTCCTATTGTCTAGGATTCATAGATTAGGAACTAAATAAGTTTAATTTTGCAAAAGTGAAACATTTTTCATTGGTGATAAGTCTCCATACTTTTTACTGTTCAAGTTTCTGTTAATCAAAGAATCCTCAAAAAATGTATCACAGTTTACACAAAAAATATTAAGCAGCAAATTGTTTTTAACACTGATAATAAGAAATGTTTCCTCTTGAGCTGCAATTCATCATGATTTCGGAAGGATCATGTGAAACTGAAGACTGGAGTAATGATGCTGAAAATCCAGTTTTGCATCACGGGAATAAATTGCAATTAAAACATTTTAATTGCAATAATATTTCACAACATTATTGTTTTACAGTATTTTGATCAAATAAATGCAGCCTTGATGAGCATTAGAGACTTCTTTCAAAACATTAAACATTTTTGAACAGTAGTGTACATCCTATTGTAGATCCGGACCTCTTGTCTCACAGTGATTCACTTATAAAAATAAATAAATGCATTTGCAGTTTCTTTTGACAGTGAAAGATGATTCTCTAATGGTCTCTTTTCAAAGTTTCTATCTATCTATTCTCTCTTGTCTTTTAGTCCATGGTGGCTTTCCTGAAAGACCCTGCAGGTGCCCCCCTGTGGGAGGAGAACCCTGAGGCTAAAGATGTTATTCACATTGAGTCAGAGAAGGTAAGTATCACTCTCTGCGAAGATTGCTGCGCAATTGTTTTTTGCTAGATTCAGCCCGACGCAGTTAGATTTTTCACGTCTACGCCACATTGTTTAAATAGTAAATGTGTTTGCGCCTACATGGGCTTGCTGGTCCGAAAACGAGGTGTGTTCAGGTGCATTGTTGAGGCAACTGAAATAGACTGCCCAATTGACCATCAAAAACCTGGTCTAAAGTCAACGGCGCAATATTTGTTTTGTTATTTTCAAGAGGAGTCACACAAAGGGAATGGGAGATGAGACTCTGATTGATTTATTGCACGTTATCCCCAAAACACACCCATAAGAGAATAGGGACAACCCTTTTAGACCACGCGCCAGACGCGCTGACCATTTTTCCCGTCGTTAAACTAGCAAAAGTGGATTCGGACACACCCTAAACACACTTTTGACCATGCGCTTAGAATTAGATTGTTAAAAATAGGGCCCTCAATGTTCATGAAATATTTTAAATACTTTATATTGAAAGATAATAGATTAATAGATTTAAAATAAGTCTAGTTGAATGTTCTGCATCTTTTTAGAAACAAAAATCAGACACTGCAGATGACAGTGGCAGATTCAGTCAAAAACAGCCACACTGTGCTGGTGTGTGATGGAGTAATGAAGCAATATACCATGCTAATGAAAGAGGCCTGGGAATCTCAGCTCTTCTTTGTGGGTTTACTGAGATCATTTGAAACTTTACTAAAAGTTATAGCCACTCAACCCAGTGTTTGACTCACTCACTTTGTCCTTTTTGGCTCGCAGGATTTCCGGAAACTGCTGAAAAAAGAGGAGCGGCCCATCCTCATGATGTTTTACGCCCCATGTGAGTCACCCCTGTTTGTAATCTTCCAACACTAGACACTTCATATTATGCAAACTGTTTGCAATCATGCAATATGTGTCGAATTCTATCAAAACAGGTCTTGTTCAGTGTGATTGAGTGTGCCTGAATCAATGCAGGTTGTGAATGTGGTCGTGATCTCATGAAGATGTCCAGCATTTGTCAATGTACCATTAGCAAGAGTTTAACTTCCAAAGACTCATCTTGATTCCTTGTGTAGTGCTCAGAGGGACCCAAAAGCTCATTACTGCAATAGTTAAGTATTGTTGATGAGGAATCAGCTGAAATCAAATTTAGATTGACATTTTAATTTTTTCCCTCCAAGACTCCAGACAGTATCCATTGAAAAGTGCTTCTTAAGGTTCAATTTTTAACTTGTAGCCATAAGGTGATTTAGATCATCGCTATTACTCTATTACCCATAAATAAATTCAGCCAATACATTTAACTTGCTGTTTGGGGTCAGTAGGGTATTATTTTTTTTTTTAAAGAAATGAATAATTGTATTCAGTAAGGATGCAATAAATTGGTCAAAAGTTGCAGTTAAAACATTTACAATGTTCTGGAAGACTTCTATTTCAAACAAAATGCTGTTCTTAATCATTTTTATATTCATCAGAGAAGCCTGAAACAAATTTAACGGTCTCCACAAATATTAAGCAGTACAATATTTTTCAACAGTGATAATAATTAGACATGTTTCTTGAGCACCAAATCTGCATAGTAGAAATTGAAAAGTTATTTTAAAGTGTAATTGTATTTTGCAATATTACTGTTTTTACTGTGTTCTTAATTATATAAATGTTGTATTGAGGATCATAAGCGGTTACTTTCAAAACCATTAAAGTATCTTACCAACCCCACTCAGATTTTGTCAACGGTTTAAGTTGGTCACATGGATTTGGCACTTTGACCAGATGGAAAGCTGCTTGGTTTAAAAGTGATGGTAACACTTTATTTTAGGGTCCAATTCTCACCATTATCTAGTTGGTTATTAGCATGCATATTAATTGGATATTGGCTGTTTATTAGACCTTATAAAGCACATATTAATGCCTCATTCTTCATCCATAATCTACATCCCTTAATAAGCAATAATTAGAAATGTATTGAGGCAAAAGTCATAGTTAATATTTAGTTAATAGTGAGAATTGGACCCTAATCTAAAGTGTGACCAAAGGTACTTCTGTGTTTGTTGTGATTTATACTACACTTTTGACAATAGACCTTTTTTTGCCCATGAAATATCTAAATTTTAACTTAACCTCTAACATCTCTTCTACATGCAGGGTGTGGTGTATGCAAAAGGATGCAGCCCATTTATCAGCAAGCAGCCACTGAGACAAAAGGAAAATATGTAAGTACAGTAGCATGTTAGAATCATGGCCTATTGATTCCTCTGCTTTCTATTAGTTTCTTTTTGGTTTCACTTCATTTGGATGGTCCCTTTAACACATTCTGTTGACTATAAGTAACGTTGCACCTACATGTCTACTAACTCTCATTAGAGTGTTAGTAGAGTATTAGTAGACTGGTAGGGTTAGAATAAATTGACATGTAGTTGCATGGTTACTTATAGTCAGTAGACTGTCTGTTGGAGGACCATCGCAATAAAGAGTTATCAGATATTAAGCAGACAGTACACTAATACTCTAATGAGAGTTAGTTGACATGTAGTTGCAATGTTACTTATAGTCACCAGAATGTTCAAAAGGGACCATCAAAATAAAAGTGTTACCTTCTTTTTTTCCCTTTTTTGTTTTTTGCTAGACTGTATCTCAACCAAAATTATTATTATTTTACCATATCTGGTACAGTTGTTGAATCACTTAACAGGTGGATGTTTTGTAAAACCATTGATGTCCCTTTTTGACAGAACGTTTAGTTCCCCCTCATTAGAGCAAGAGGCAATTTTGCTTAAAAGCCCTTCTGCTGATTTCATAGTACAGTTATAGGATGTACTTCCTGCTGTTGAAGTCTATGGTGAAGTATGGATTATATGCCAACTCAGCTCAATATCTCAATGTGCACTGCCGGGAGACTCAAAGTACACTTCACCACACATTTTTCTCTCTCAGTCCTTCTCTTTTTTTTTTTTATCTCCCTCTGTCTTTCTCCCCATCTCACATCACAGAATGTACACAGAAGCACAAACATAGATGGTTGAACATTCATTCAATCTCAAATTGTCCAAAGTGAAACGTTTTTAAAGGAGACCCCACTGTGAATGTCAAAGCTGGAATGTTGTCAACGTGGAAGCTTGCGTAAGTCAAGAGAACATTTGTTAGTATTGTGCAGCTGAAGGTTCTTATGTTCCTTTTATCCAAGGGTAAACTGAAAAATGTATCGCATAAAGAAAAACCACAAAATAAGGATATTACTATTATGTTAACAAAAAGGTTGAATTTGTTAACATGACTTAATGCATTAGGTATCATAAAATAAAAATGAACAATGCTTGTACAGCAATAATTAACATTTTTAACATTTCAACTTTCATGTACTATAATTAGCATAAGTATTATGAATATTAATTAAGAAGTAAGAGTAGATGACCTGCATGATCAATTTTATAGAAGTTAATTCTTTGTTTGATACCTAATGCATTAACTAACATCACAAATTGAACCTTATTGTAAGGTGTTACTGTTCTAAAAAATATATATATATATATATTTTTTTTTAAATAGTAACACCTTACAATAAGGTTCAATTTGTTAATGTTAGTTAATGCATTAGGTATCAAACAAAGAATTAACTTCTATAAAATTGATTCATGCAGGTCATCTACTGTTACATTATTTATATATATATATATATATATATATATATATATATATATATATATAATATATTATTCTTTTCCCCACATACGGAGGGATATAAGCAGTATTAATTTCCCTAACCCCGGACTGATGCGTCAAAATAAGCTGCTCGTTTAGAGATTTAAATAATGAATGGGTTTTTTCCTGGTATTGATGTGTAGATGTGCTGCCTCCTGTGTTTCCACGTGTATGTCGAGAAGCTGATAGCGCTGCAGAAACATTGATGGATTTGGGAAGTAATCGCTGGTCAGCAGAGTTTGTCTGCATATTTTTCATTGGCCTGCCGGATGCAAACGAGGCACCGGAGACGATTTGTGACACTCCGGGATAATATGCATTTATTTTAGAATTCATTATCAAGCATGTCCTGTCATAACAGTGCAGTTTGTTTGAAATTAGGGCACAAGCAATATTTTTTCAACTTAGCAATGTGACACACCATAGAAATGAATGAGTTTTTTTTTTTTTTAATGTTTGGATGCATTCAAACACAAAGTAAATTGAGTCTGTAGTGACTTAAAGTAAATTTCCTCCCAAACCAAAGTGATTTGAAATTGTTTTCGGGATGCGATTAGCATGTCAGGTCAAGCCTGCAATGTCATGAAAGAGTGGGATATTTACCGCGTGCCACTTCACTGCATGCTATCTCTATCGACAAGCTTTCTGCGTACACTGATGTGGCCATTCATCTTCATTTTCCTGTGTTTGAGGTTCTAGACAGGGATTGTTTGTTTGGAGTCTAATTCATTGCTTTGGTGTAGGTGTTGGCTGGGATGAACGTACACCCGGCGGAGTTTGACGGGCTCAAACAGGAGTTCAGCGTCAAGGGCTACCCAACCTTCTGCTACTTTGAGTAAGTTTGATTCTTCGTAAAAACTTCTAAACACAATGTCACCAATTGAACTAAATCAAATGGACTAATTTGCCAAACATTAGAGCTGAGTGATATAGCTATAAAGGATCTTTTTATATTTTTTCAGCCTTTTGATGTTACAGTATATATATCTCTATTTATATATTTGCTATGTAATGGCTTAAATGGATTTTAATGATCACTTCGGTAGCTCTTTATTTTACAGTCCTTTCCCCACATACATACATACTATGTACTTATTATTGTAATTACAATAACAATGTACTAACCCTGAACCTACTTTTAAAACTTACCTTAACCAATTAAGTTACCTTATATTACCCAGTACTTTATGTAAATACACTGTAAGTGCATGTACTGTAAAATAAAGTGCAACCATTTCAACTAAACAGTAATTGTTGGCAATTAAATTATTTAATTCCACAAAATAGGAAGGACCTTTAATGTAACTTAAATGTAAGAAACCTAATGGCCAAAAAAAAAGTCCACAATTTTCATTTAAGTTTATAGTGCAAGCAAAATCATTGCAAGTATTTTGTAAGTATTTGATTATATATTGACCAGTCCTAGCCATAATACTTTACTTAAACCAGTTCTGCTTTATTATAACACTAGTGTCATTGGGTTGTACATTTGTGATGCATTTGTTCTGAAGGAGCCTGTGAAAAATGGATCAGAATGGTACTTGTTCTACTGTCCAATAAAGGGCCTCTGGCACCGTTTCATACACAACAAATGTTTTGAAAGGATTGTTGGACACGTCAGTGCTTTTCGTTGAACTATTCACCAGTCCTTCATTTTCCAAAGGCCCAAGTACATGAAATTACACATGAATTGCACAAAATGTTCTTAACCAATACACAATGTAGCACTGCAGGGTAGAGAAGCGATTTGCATTATTTGAAAAAGTACTTGTTTCTTCCACAAAATAATCTTTGCATATTAAATTCCAAAGGTTAAAATTAATTCATTTCTAAGACATTTTTGGGGCAGCTTTTTATATGTAGCATGCTAGAACTAATAGCCCCAGCAAAGGGGATGATTTATGATTTTAAATGAATCAGAGAATTTTAATGTGTATTCTCTGCATGAGGCAATTTGTCCAGAGTCTTTTGCATATATATTTATACTCGCGGCCTCAGCTGTGTGCATTTAGCTTCTGTTTAGTGCTCCTTCATTATACAGCTGTTTTAATTACTAGGAGGTAATTAAACACGGTCCTTCGCGCAAATGCCAGATCTTTGCACCACACCTCCCCACCTCAGCACTGCTCTTTCCAATCAATTGATATTTCAGTAATGCATTATATGTCTGTGATCACTGATCAAATTGTGCATAATTATTTATTGGATCTTAATTTTTTTAAGTTATTTTTTTTAAGATTTTTTTTTTCTGCTGTGGATGGCACATGCTGGTTGCAAACAGATTTACATTAAGGTTTTGAGTTCCCTTGAAATTTGAAAATGGAAGGCAAAAATGTTTTTTTCATACTCCAGATTTAGCCTGACACTAAAGTGATAATTCCATTTGATGGACATGGGTTTTCCACTTTATTATTATATTTCTTTGTTTGGGTTGTCTCAGCGCTTGTGGATCCTAACTGATTAGTGACAGTAACAAATGGCAGTCTACTGCCGGCGTCTCCGCTAAGCTCTCACTTGCTGCAGATTATTCAGAGTCATGGAACGGGAGCAGATGATGGCAGATAACTTGAGTTTCTGATGTTTGAAGCATTCTTCCACATTCAGCTGTGTTCAAGAGCATTTCTGTATACATTCATGATCTGCTTGTGGTTGTATGGATTAGTAAGAGCACAAAGGCTGCTTGCTGAGCTCTTTGATTATGCTAAGAGCCCTGGGCCAAATGGCTTAATTAGCTTTGAGTCAAACGCTCGTTTAAAATGTTTATTTTGGATGGCAAAAAGCGAGCAGCGGTCTTGGATGCCTTGCGTTTTTTTTTTTTTTTTTTTGTGTGGGTACACATATCCTAAGTTGTCTTGTGCAATTTATGTTAAGAAAATAAGTGCTAATATATATTGACTTCTCCCATTTAGTATGTTCTTTTTTTTAGGAGGAGGCAAGATTTGAAGTATGTTTTCTTTTTTGTAAATCAATGCTAACAGCTTTAAACAAACTTTCTGTTTTATAAACTTTTGGCCATGTTTTTATACAGAGAGTAGAGAGAGAGAGGACAGGAAATAATGGGATCGTGATAGGACACGATCGGCCTGGATTAATCCGGCCTGGAGTGTCCTGCAAAAGCACTGTGGCATGGGCATGTGTACTAACACAGCTCCGACCTATTTTACAAACTAACCTGACGTGTTTTTCCTGACATTTATATGTGCCTGATTTTGACGCTGGGGAAATGCATAAAGCAAATTTGCCTGTGAACGCTTTATATAAATACAATATAAGTAGGTCTAAATCCGGGTGATCACCTATATCAATATTATATATATCGTCCAGCCCTAAAACTTGTATAGTTTATGTCAATGTTTATTTAAAAACATCCAGTTATGCATCCAGTTAACTAGTTATACTAGTTATCTAGTTATACTGTAAATATTTAATTGATTAGTTGTCAATACAATATAAAACAATACAGTATGTAGGGTATGATTTTACCCCAAAATTCAATATATTGGCCAAAATAACTGCAAATCAATGTTTCGCTGCCTGAAGTCCAGTTGTTTCTTTGAATTGCAGCGATCCATTTGCTTCTTTTTTCTGTAGCTTTCGACAGTCTGTAAAAATATACATCAGATTTCTTGTCAAATTTATTTGAACAGTCAATCGCAAAGCTCTTTCCCGTTCTAGATGTGTTTTGTGTGTGTTTTTTGTGGCATTCACGCTAAAACCAATGCTGCCAGTCTATCTTTTTTCCGATCATTTGCGTAACTGCAGTCACTCCAGCTGACGGTGATGTCACGTGCATACCCTCTATTGGTGAAAATGCTGTACAGTTGTTTTTTTTTGCTCATGATGAAATTATTTGTTTTGTTTGGATATCCTCAGCCAGTTTATGATTAATCCTAAAGATTTATTCTGTCCTTTTTTGTTCTTTTTCCAAAAAGGAAGGGGAAATTCTTGCATCACTATGAGAATTATGGAGCCACCTCCAAAGACATCGCTGATTGGTTGAAAAAGTGAGTCAATAAATAATCTGCACTTTTTTCAGCTTTCAACAAACACACACACATCCTCTCTTCATTCATTCTAACACCCTCTACTATCTTAAAAGCTGTAAAGAATCAGCATGTTTTGAAGAGGTGTGACATCTCGGACTTCTGCCCACGGTCTCCACCATTATCCAGGGACTCAGGGAGTGTTTTACAGGAACAGTGGTGTGAGAGAAATGATGTGCACTGTAAAACACTGGACGTAAACAGTCCTCTGTGCCTCCGAACAGAGATGTGATGAGGGTTTAAGCTCTCTGCAGTGTCTTAACCAACTATCAAACTGACAGAGTGACAGCCCATGTACACGTCTCAGGGATTAACTGCACTAGAGCTGCGCATGCAATGCAACATGTCATTTATAGATTACATGAATGTTCCAGTCATGCAGTGGCCCTTTTGCCTAGCAACATAAAAATGCTGATGCTGTATATTACAGGTCAAGAACCAGACCATGTGAACTAGGCTAGAACATCCCTGTAGTGTACTGAGCAATATTTATATTGTTAAAGTTTTGAATTGAGTGCTATAACAAGACACATTAATTGTTTGTTAGTAGCCTTGTATTACCAGAGCATTTTCATTGCTGTCTAGTCTTGTCCTCTTATTCTAGTCAATAACTTCCCAATTGGGTTAGGCCACTGTTTGGCCAATATGTCACAAGAATATGTCACAAGTTTTTGTAGTTTAATGGCAGAAAATCTGACCTTGAAACTAAACCAGTGTGGAAAGAATTCTGGTTTGCAAATTGAAAAATAGACAGCAGTTCAAAAGTTTAATGACTGCTGGAAATTCAACTTTTAATAAATTACATTTTCAAATATATAAAAATAGAAAACAGTTATTTTAATTTGTAGTAATATTTCACAATATTTCTCTTTTTACTGTATTTTTTATCAAAAAAATGCAGCCTGGTGAGCTTAAGAGACTTCTTTTGAAGACAAATCCTTGCCAACCCTAAACTGAACAGTAGTTTTTCAAAGATTTGATGCCACTAACCAGGCAAAACAATCCAGCGATTGGTTGTTCCTCAAAAATGATCACTGTAGCAAACCGGTGCATTATAAACATTTAAAAGTACATGAACACAATAAAAGTTGCTAACCAATTCGTTTGGAACTAGCGTTTTCAGTCAGCTCTTGTACCATTTTTGTGTGCTGTATACCCATGAGACAGTCAGTGTAGGGACTGTGGGTGGTCTATAGTTTGTGAGGAACAGAAAATCATTATTGCAATCCCATAAACTATATGACAGCTGCAGTTGATTGACTAATACAAGTGCATGTTAAGAGATTCCAATTGTGACTTCCTGCTCTCAAAACACTTACAGATGTCCCTAGCTTGTCTTATAGAATTAAATTTGAATGAAATAAAGTAGGGGTGGTGGGCGATCTTCCCAAAAAATAAAGTTATGATCCTATAACACATAATCTTCCCAATGTTGAGATGTACTATAGAGAATATCCAGACTGGAACAACCCTATGGATTTATCTCTTTGTGCAATTTAAAACACAACATTGAATTAAAGAATCAGTTGTCAAAATGTTCACCACGCATGAAAGACACATGATAGACGCATATGATATAATTTGGCCAATCAGCCATCTAGTAGGCAGTCATAGTTGTCGTTCTAACATTATTATGAGGACAAAAAAAATCGCTATCTCCATGAATCGCATGAAAAGTAGATTGTGAACGTCTTCAAAATCGATCGATCACGATATAAAATCGTCAGATCGCCCACCCCTAAAGTAAAGTGAAAACTCTAGCAAACCCAACCTTTCAGTGTACTTAATTTTGAATGAAGAAAAGGAAAAACATTAGAAAACCCAATAATTTATTGCATTTGACCAGATTTTACCATTTACCAATGTTTGAGTTTGCTAGTGTTTGTCTCTGGCAAAGCAGCCTCTGGCTAGTCTTTGTTCAGCCGACACGCTTCTAGGAGCCAAGCTTTTGACTCTTTGCGCTCTACAAGGGAATCATTTGGAATGTTCTTGTATGGGCACAGGGCCCATCAGGAGACAGATGTGAATTGCAGGCTCAGACTAGCTCACTTCAGTCATGTGGGTGTGACCGTTCACCAGATGTAGTGTACTGATGTGTCCTGGCAGTGTCCAACTTAGAGCTTAGGTGACTCTCATTAGTCATTTGGAGAGTTTTGAGTCATGTAGCTGAGTCATGAAGTTCATAGGCTTTGAGACAACAAAAACATATTGACTAATGGAAATGATTTTAACTACTTGTGTTTATGTTGCGTAGCCCTCAGCCTCCACAGCCTAAAACTCCAGAGGTGCCCTGGTCAGAGTCCAGCTCAGCGGTCTTCCATCTGACCGATGATTCGTTTGACACGTTCCTGCAGGAGCACCCTTCAGCCTTGGTCATGTTCTACGCTCCCTGTGAGTATTAACAACACGGCTCTTGCTGGTCATGGTGACTGATTTTTACAAGTATCATCTCTTTTGTTCCTGGAAGAATACACTGTATGGGCTTGGGGCTTGAATGACATTCAAATTTAGGGGTTGTTAACGGGATAGGGAACTTAAAAATTAAAATGGTCACTTATGCCATTCCAAACCCGTACAAATCCCTTAATTCCTTCAACTTGATCAATTACAGCCAGTGACATCCACCTTTTTTGAGTTCCACAAGAGAAAGAAAATGCTACAGGGTTTGTAACAACATGAGGGTGTGTAAATGATGACATAATTTTCATTTTTGGGTGAACTATCCCCACTTGTTAGAATTCTGTTGGCAGTTGTAAAAATCACTGAATTACCATGTTTTTTTGGGAAATATTATTATAATAACATAATGTTTTGCACACATTCTAAGCTAGAACCATAGTACTATTTGAAATATCCGATTTGCATTGGAGTGTCATGTAAAATTATTGTACAGTACATGGATATTTTACAGTATGAGGATCATTACCAGTCATTTTTTTTAAGTCTAATTAGAGTTCAAAGAGAGACAAAAAAAAAAAGATTTATCCTGGTTGAATTGCACTTGTGTGCTGTTGATGTTTTTGTCTATCAATATTATTCTCAGATGAATCTGCCAAACAGATTTGCTGATATGAGCATGTCGGTAGTATTTCAGTTTCTTGGGAGGTTGCTTTTATAGTGATTGAAGGAAGATGGCTCTCAGGTTTCATACATTTTTGATTAAACACCTCTGATAGAACATATTCATTTCCTGTACGGCACAGGGTGTATCCTACCAGTCTGCCACTGATCCTATAGTGTATACACAATCTCTCTCTCTCTCCACATGAATACATGGAGAAGACACGGAAGACTCGTTTACATTCTCATCAGCTAGACCAAATGCAATATCCTTGCTTAGACGCAAACCTCTGTTCACATGCACGCAGTTATCATCATGCCAATGACAACATCGGTTTGTCCTCTCGACACACATAATCGACACTGCTGAGTCAGGTGAAAAACAATTATCCTTTCTCTGCATCGGATTAACTATGAGACGCAATGCATACTGACTCCCTTCAGTGTTCAAATTATGTGCATCACTTCTATTAATAAAAAAAAAACTGTTGCATCATTCTTAGAAAAAATGCAAACACATGTATAAATCAGTGACCAGATTTTATTCCCATAGTGTAAATAAATGCATAATAAATCCAAGCTTGACGTAGTGAGCTCTGGCTTACGTTTACTGGAGAGGCTGTTATGATTATGTAAGAGGTGGAGAATTGGAAAGCAATATCTTTAAAACTTGGAAGGGAAATATAATTTCTTTCCAGATCATTCTGATCATTTCATGTTGTAGTATTTTATGGATATTGAGTTGCTGCTGTTTTCATGCTATGTCAATTATGCATGAGCCTTGCTGGACGAAAAAAACAGCTTAAACCGCCCTAAGATGGTTTGTTGGTGTTTAGCTGGTCTTCCAGTTTGACCAAAACCTCTTTAAAACAATCAAAGCAGGCCAGGCATCAAACCACCTCTGGCTAATCATTTATAGCAGGGTTTTCTAAATGTTTTGATTTATAAACAATACCTTTCGTAAATTTGGATTGGATTTATTGTGTATTTATTTACACTGGGAATATTCACTTTTTTGTTTAAAACAGTTCCCATGCTCACGAGGCTGCATTTATTTGTAAAATACTGTTACAGGACAACAGTAATAATGTGAAATATAATAACAATTTAAAATAACTTTTCTATTGTAATATTAATATTTAAAAAATGCAATTTAATCCTATGATGGCAAAGCTGAATTTTCAGCAGCCATTACTCAGTATCACATGATCCTTCAGAAATCATTCTGAAATGCTGATTTGACACTTAAGTAACATTTTCTTGTTGACAACACAGCTTAATACTTTTGTGGAAACTGTGATGCATGTTTTTCAGGATTTATTGATGAAGAGAACATTCAAAAGAACACCATTTATTTGAAATAAAAAGAAAATTGTATTGATGTAAAAATCTTTACTGTCGCTTTTGATCAATTTAATGTATCCCTGCTGAATAAAAGTATTAATTTCTTTCAAAAAAATCTTACTGACCCCAAACTTTTGAACTGTAGCTTACATTTGTTTACTTTGTTAAACAAATCTTTCACAGAAATACATGCTTGTTTGTTTATTTTTTCATACTGTTAACTAATGCTGTCAATAGAATAAAAATTACAATTAATGTCATAATTTGTGATCAATCTAGAAAGCAGAGTGAAGTAGTAGTAATATAAAGTCTGGTGAATGTAAAAAATCATTATGCTAATCAGATTTAATTTATATCTTAAAGTGCACATTAACTTTGACGGCCCTACTGTATACATTTTGTAAAAACATTTTTGTTTCTCAAACTTTTTTTGGTTACGTGCTAATGTTAAAATTATTCACGTTTAGATTTTCTTCCTTGTGATGGTCTTTAGGGTGTGGCCACTGTAAGAAGATGAAGCCAGAGTATGATGAAGCTGCTGAGATCCTCAACAAAGACCCAGATGTGAGTTTCTTCATTCTAATTCTCTGACATGGAGATTGTATATTTGCTTTTTGTTAAATTCATACATCCTTAGACTTTGCAAGAGAGAACATAGAGGCAGGATAACACCTGTGTACTTAATGAAATGGTTCTAGATGTGTCATTTTTGCTTTGAGGCATTCCTTGTAAAAAAGTCTGTCTAATTGACTTGATTGGAAAAAGCCAATTGTAATTTCCCATCATCCTAGACAATTTAATAACACCCTGTGGCAAATCCCCAAATAATGTTTTACTCTTCAACAAACTTTCGATTAAAAATGTTTTTGTTTTTTTTAACTTTAAAGTTACAACAGGAGACAATTACAGTTCACAAACATCTCTGGCCATGTTGTGCGAGTGGTGTGTTTCTCATTTTCCAGGGCTGTCCGCTGCGCTGGCTCTGCTCTCTAGTCCACAGTTGCAGGCCAATTGCAGTCACCAGAGCCTTATAGTTGGAGTATTTATCTCATTTTCCCTTTCCTCTGTGCCGTCCCTCTAGCCTTCAGCTTGGAGCTACTCAGAGTGATGCTCTTCCCAGAGTTTAATAACAACACGTTATGCATTATCTAATGCATGCTCTAGTCCTCACATCTTCTCCCTTGAGAGAGCTGAAGTCATTTATTTTTCTCATTCCTTTTGCTCTCGGCCATACTCAGTTTAAAGAGAGAGTCCACTTGTCAAAAATATTTTGAATTTGCATTTCGCTGAGAGTTTGGAATAAGGGTGTTAAAATGTGCATATATGACTGGGTTGCGAACATGAGATTTTGCAAGTGGATGGTGGAGAAATTGAAGCGACCGTGCTTATCTCTCAAGTGTGTTGTTGAAATGCAGTGCCGTTACTTTAATGAGGTGTTTGTGTATTGGTTGTCAAGCTGTTTGGTTTGCATCCACTTCTAATTGGCTCACAGATCCGATAGCTGTCGATTATTTGGCCCCTGCAGGGTTGGTGCCTCCACTCAAACACAAATCCTTTGTTTGTGATAATGTCTCAGGCTCTCATTATAGATTTAAGGTATCCCACTGACAGATGTTTGCAAATAGAGTAAGTTAATTAAGTTTAAGCTGAGGAAACATTCATAATGACAATCCATTCTGCATCTATATAATGGTGGGAACAAAGCTGTGCCAAGTTGTGCTGTCATTTCATTAAAAAGACTTGCTTGTTGTCTCCACAACTTCAACAAATATATTGCATTTAAACTGGGGGTGTAAATATATAAATCTGTCTATACATTAGGCCTTTGTGTAAATATAATTTTCTGCAATTTGTAGGGTATATTTATGTAGCGGTGCTTTTTGTATGTTTTTTTAAAATTGCAAATTATTGGGGGTTTTTGTTGTCGTTGTTTTTAAATCACATGAATTAACATGTTAACTTTAACATTCCCTAACATTTTAAACCAGTTCGATATAAAGACAGATATATTCTATCTTTAAATATACAGAAAGTGGTTTTAAAATGTAACGTTTGAACTTGAATTTGAGATAATTGATGGCTGTTCTCTCAATCTCCTCTCCTGAGCTTTTGAAATTGTTGAATAATTATGCATCCCATGTACTCCACCTACAGGAGGTCCCTTCAACCACAGAACACAATCAGTATTAAAATGACAACTTGCTCTGTTCTCAAATTATGTAGCCTCGTGATTTTAATTAAGTTGTGCGTAGACATTTGAAACTTAATGAGTTCCATAATTGCTGGAAAGTTTTTAGAGAGTGATTTGGATTAAAAATGAGCATCTCTAAATTGCGTTGCACCTCGATCACATTGAAAAAGATCAGTTTGCACAGGCTTTTTTTTTTTTTATTTAACAAATGGGCTAGCGATGTCCAACATGTAGGATCTATGTTTTTATGATCTTTATGTATTTTGATTAATCAGCTGTCAGATAACATACAGTGTTGTTTTTAAGCTGAAACTTAGTCAACAGTTCTTTTCTCTCTTTATATATCTATATGGTTTCAGAGCCCAGGTGCATTGGCAGCAGTGGATGCCACCATTCACAAGTCCATCGGAGAGCGGTTTAAAATCTCAGGCTTCCCCACAGTGAAGTACTTTGAAAACGGCAAGGAGAAGTACACGCTTCCTCAACTTCGGAGCAAAGATAAGATCATCGAGTGGCTGCAGAAGTGAGTTAACGGTGCTCTGCTGTTCCATGGTTTACTGACCATCAGCATGAGAAATTACATTAAATGCATTTATTATTATTTTCATCTCTCTCTCTCTACTGTCCCTATAAAAAAATGCCTTGAAGGGGTGCTGTTTTTGCAGTGCATCTCTGTAGAGGCATTAATGTGCAAAACAGATCATAACACAATGGCTGTTTTTGACTGTGGATGTGGTTATGTAGGTGGATTAGGGTCTGCATGGGTAAATGCTTGTTTTTGCTTTCATTTATTTCTTCACACTTTGTAGTTTATTTATTATGGAGGTTGCTCAGCTAAGGTCAGGTACAGGTGAGGCATAAATTGCTTTTCGTTGAGTGCTCTTACCCTCTACAATCTCTTAACTCTATAAATAGTCAGGAAGGTCTGTTATAAATACTAAAAATGTGTCCAAGCACCCACTTTGTGGTTTTGTTAAAGTGGTAACTGAATGTTACCTAGTTAAAACAAGTGCTAGACTTGGGGGAAAAGGTGAATCTTTTCAGTGAGACGGTGCAGAATTGTTTGAAAGGGCCACATACATTTGACCTGGATGTTTTTCACGCATTACTGAACTTCGCACTAAGTGGCCCAGGTAACTGACAGGGATTCAGTCAATGGGAACATGCTGTCGAAAAACACACACTGACTGATTCTAAAGAGTGGCCTGCATGTGGGCTGGGAGCCTGAGAGTTTACTTTTACACTGCTGCCTCCCTTGACTTTTTTGGATGTTCAACGGAGCTTGACTTCAATCAATCACGACTAAACTGACCTCTCAGTGGAAGAGCTTGCACTTGCTGTGATCCTGGAGCAGTCCTGCGGTGTGGCAATCAACTTTGAGTTGAAGTGCATGACTGTGCCATCTCACAGGTCCCAGAACGCCAAGGCCAAGCCTGTTGTCAGTCTCATGGCATTACTGCAGACTTGTAGACCTGCAATATGGTAATACCATGGGACATGGGAAGTCAGTTTAGATTTTCTTTAATCCTGAAGAGTATTCACGTTACATTTTTTTTTTTTTGAGTGACCTGCATATACAGGGCTCCAGACTGCAACCCTTTTTTGAGACAGTGCAAGCATTTTTTGCAACTTCTTGCGCAGGTGCAACCTGCAAAATTTGGATTTATTTTTATTTCATGTTGGAAAATGAGTAGGGAGCGAGCGATTAGTCAACTGCGCGGGTCACGAGTCCTCGGTGTGTCTCGCTGTCGTTGCGTCTAACGTCATAGATCAGTCAAAAATGGCGAATCGAATCATTGGCCCTGTCCCAAATGGCACACTTCATTTGCACTTAGTCTTTTGGATGCCTGCCGCGTGCGCATGATCGTGAAGTTCACGAGAACGTAGGATGTCCCGTTTGTCATTCAGGTTTCAGAAGGGTGCTCGCACACGCCCCCTTTGCGGTCAATATACACCCTTCGATGCACACTTTTGCCACAATATTACCAATATTTCTGACAGGAATGGCTGAGGGAGTTTACGTGGCTTAGATATTGCAAAAACACCAACACCATCAACTGTATCTTCTGCTTTCGGTGCGGTCTAAACCACGCTGGGAAATCCAAGTTTCCTGAGGCAACCGGTACCGCACAGTTTAAACATGACACACAAGAGCAGCTTGAAGCATAAAATATGCCGAGACAGATACATTAATGAAACTGCATCGCCACTTCCAGCAGCATTTCACAGACAGGAAGCTAACATTCATTCAGCAGATGATAGTGAAATTTAACACAGCGTATTTCATAGCTAAGCAGGAATTACCATTCACCAAATTCAAGTGACAAATTGAGTTGTTAAAAGAAGAATGCCGTAAAATTGTATCCTGCATACAGCAACGACACATGTTCAGATTCCCTCAAACAGAAGACCCATGAGAAGATTAAGGACGCCACTTATCTCTCATTCATGATCAACAAGATCGATGGTGACCACATGCTTTGTTTGCATCTATGGATGTACATTTGTTAAGCTTTGGTTCTTGTACTGTAATGATATCCCTGTGAACTTAGAATAAAACGGCACATTATCATTTCTGTCAGTTATGTCTGTATAAGTCAGTATTTATTACCAACGCATTTGTCAGTAATACAGTTAAAATGGGGAAAATTTTGAATATTTGCGTTGCAGGTCAATTTTAGGTGTGCCCCTATATTTTCTTCTTGTGCAGTGCTCCTATTAAATTAAACTACCCTTAAAAGTATATTGTCATTGCAGTAAATAACTACAACGATAATCGCAAAAATACACTACCGTACGAAGGTTTGGGGTCAGTAATATGTATTTAATGTTTTTAAAAGAAGTCTCTTATGTTAACTTAAGCTGCATTTATTCTAATATGCTGATGTTCTGATCAAGAAACATTTTTTATTATTATTCACAGTGTTGTGCTTAATATTTTTGAGGAAACTGTGATTCTTTGATCAATATAGAAAGTTCAAAAGAACAGCATTTATTTTAAATGGAAAATGTCAACGTATCAATATGAAAGTCTTTACAATCACTTTTGATCAATTTAATTAATCTATGCTGAGTAAAAGTATTAATTTCTTTAAAAAAAATATTACTAACCCCAAACGGTCATGTATATGTAGTGTAAAAAATACCCTATTTAGGGCTCCAGCAGATGGTGCGAGGACCCTCTTAGAATTGCTCCAATTATTCATTATTATAATTTTTGGAAACACTTTATTTTACAGTGTCCTTGTTACATGTAGTTACTATAGTAATAACTATAAATGATGCATAATTACATGCAACTAAACTAAACCCTAATCCTAACCCTTGCCCTATAGCAGGGGTCTCAAACTCAACTTAACTGGGGGCCGCTGGAGGTAGAGTCTAGGTCAGTCTGGGCGGCATCAAGTATTCCGCAAAAAAAATAGTATTTAAGTATTCCAAAAAAGGAGCACAACTGATCCAATCTTCTAAATCTTTATTATTAAAGTTTCTTCTGAACTTTGAACATTCCTTACTGTACATGATTGGTTCTTCATGAGCTTTCCTTCTGACAGTTGAAGTTCATTTTACAAACTTTCTTTGTCTTTTCCTCATAACACATATTTGTGATACTTTTATTTCCTCATGTCCTTTTTATTTTCAATTTGATATTGAATTTTTTTGGAAGGCACTTTTCCTTGTATTATACTTAGAAAAACAATTATTTCTTTTGAAATACAAATATTTGCAGTCATGTCTGCTCGTCTTATTGAATTCTTTCTACAAATGTACAGGTCCTTCTAAAAAAATTAGCATATTATGATAGTTCATTATTTTCCATAATGTAATGATAAAAATTAAACTTTCATATGTTTTAGATTCATTGCACACCAACTGAAATATTTCAGGTGTTTTATTGTTTTAATACTGATGATTTTGGCATACAGCTCATGAAAACCCAAAATTCCTGTCTCAAAAAATTAGCATATCATGAAAAGGTTCTCTAAAAGAGCTATTAACCTAATCATCTGAATCAACTAATTAACTCTAAACACCTGTAAAAGATTCCTGAGGCTTTTAAAAACTCCCAGCCTGTTTCATTACTCAAAACCGCAATCATGGGTAAGACTGCCGACCTGACTGCTGTCCAGAAGGCCATCATTGACACCCTCAAACAGGAGGGTAAGACACAGAAAGAAATTTCTGAACAAATAGGCTGTTCCCAGAGTGCTGTATCAAGGCACCTCAGTGGGAAGTCTGTGGGAAGGAAAAAGTGTGGCAAAAAACGCTGCACAACGAGAAGAGGTGACCGGACCCTGAGGAAGATTGTGGAGAAGGACCGATTCCAGACCTTGGGGGACCTGCGGAAGCAGTGGACTGTGTCTGGAGTAGAAACAACCAGAGCCACCGTGCACAGGCGTGTGCAGGAAATGGGCTACAGGTGCCGCATTCCCCAGGTCAAGCCACTTTTGAACCAGAAACAGCGGCAGAAGCGCCTGACCTGGGCTACAGAGAAGCAGCACTGGACTGTTGCTCAGTGGTTGCATGTCATTCGGAAATCACGGTGCCAGAGTCTGGAGGAAGACTGGGGAGAAGGAAATGCCAAAATGCCTGAAGTCCAGTGTCAAGTACCCACAGTCAGCGATGGTCTGGGGTGCCATGTCAGCTGCTGGTGTTGGCCCACTGTGTTTTATCAAGGGCAGGGTCAATGCAGCTAGCTATCAGAAGATTTTTGAGCACTTCATGCCTCCACCTGCTGAAAAGCTTTATGGAGATGAAGATTTCATTTTTCAGCATGACCTGGCGCCTACTCACAGTGCCAAAACCACTGGTAAATGGTTTACTGACCATGGTATTACTGTGCTCAAATTGGCCTGCCAACTCTCCTGACCTGAACCCCATAGAGAATCTGTTGGATATTGTGAAGAGAAAGTTGAGAGACGCAAGACCCAACACTCTGGATGAGCTTAAGGCCGCTATCGAAGCATCCTGGGCCTCCATAACACCTCAGCAGTGCCACAGGCTGATTGCCTCCATGCCACGCCACATTGAAGCAGTCATTTCTGCAAAAGGATTCCCGACCAAGTATTGAGTGCATAACTGAACATAATTATTTGAAGTTTGACTTTTTTTTGTATTAAAAACACTTCTTTTATTGGTCGGATGAAATATGCTAATTTTTTGAGACAAGAATTTTGGGTTTTCATGAGCTGTATGCCAAAATCATCAGTATTAAAACAATAAAAGACCTGAAATATTTCAGTTGGTGTGCAATGATTCTAAAATATATGAAAGTTTAATTTTTATCATTACATTATGGAAAATAATGAACTTTATCACAATATGCTAATTTTTGGAGAAGGACCTGTATAGTGTCTCAGGCAAATTACTGACTTTGCACAAATCAAAGCAAACCTTCTCATCAACCTGTTGGACACATTACAAGCTCAAAATGATTATTCTCACATTGTTTTAGAGCAGGGGTCTCCAACTCGTCGCTCGCGGGCTACCAGTAGCTCGTGGCCTGATTGGTGGTAGCTCGCCAAGGGGCTGCTCACATATCGCGCTCACATATTTTGCGCGCTCAAGTTCGTTATTTCAAATGTAGGCGCGCGGTAAGCGCGCTCATAATTGAAGCGACGCGCTCATTTTTTCCATGTGCAGTATGTTTGTACTTCACGGTTGTCTATGACAACTATTGACAACAAACCCACCGTAAGCTGTCACGA
Source organism: Meda fulgida (assembly GCA_030578275.1). Classification (NCBI taxonomy): domain Eukaryota; kingdom Metazoa; phylum Chordata; class Actinopteri; order Cypriniformes; family Leuciscidae; genus Meda; species Meda fulgida. Next base: position 9,788,502 of record CM060624.1, on the reverse strand, counting down.
GAAAATCTATGGTAGCCCATAAGGGATAAAAAAAAACGCGGCAAACGCAACGACGGGCCGCACTAACATTAAACTTTAATGTCAAGTAGGGGGCCACAAAATATCACCCCGCGGGCCGCTAGTTTGAGACTACTGCCCTATAGTAAATACATGATGTTACTTATTACTCAGTACTTAAATGTGTAATTACAGTGTAACACGGGCATCTTCAAATAAAGTGTAACCTTTTTTTTTTTTTTTTTACATGTAACGTTAATTCTGTGGCATAAGAGTCTAAATGCTTTTGGAGCCATTCAGCCATTCAGTTTTGCTAAATTCACCGGTGTAAGTCTTGTTACATCAGCTTTTCATTCAGTATATTAAATTGATACAGATTTGTATAGTTATTATATAATGACCTAACTTGGCTGTAAGTATTATGTAGTTATTATATAATGACCTTACTTGGCTGTGAGTATTATGTAGTTATTATATAATGACCTACCTTGGCTGTGAGTATTATGTAGTTATTATATAATGACCTACCTTGGCTGGGAGTATTATAGTTTCAGAGATCTCAGCCTTAAAGCTTACCTATTAAATCACTCTCTCTCTCTTTCTCTTTCTCTTTCTCTCTTTCTCTCTTTCTCTCTCCTTCTCTCTCTCTCTCTCTCTCTCTCTCTTTCTCTCTCTTTCTCTCTCTCTCTCTCTCTTTCTCTCTCTCTTTCTCTCTTCCTCTCTCTTCCTCTCTCTTCCTCTCTCTTCCTCTCTCTTCCTCTCTCTTCCTCTCTCTTCCTCTCTCTTCCTCTCTCTTCCTCTCTCTTCCTCTCTCTTCCTCTCTCTTCCTCTCTCTTCCTCTCTCTTCCTCTCTCTTCCTCTCTCTTCCTCTCTCTTCCTCTCTCTTCCTCTCTCTTCCTCTCTCTTCCTCTCTCTTCCTCTCTCTCTCTCTCTCTCTCTCTCAGTCCCCAGGCCCCACCTCCTCCAGAGAAGTCGTGGGAGGAGATGCCGTCCAGCGTGAGCCACCTGGGAGCCGAGGATTTCAGGGAATCTCTGAAAAAGAAGAAACACGCCTTGGTCATGTTCTATGCTCCATGTAAGCCTTCTGTTTTTTCAAAAATACCGCAGCTGTAGTTTCTGTCTCGAAGCACGTATCCAGCCTTCTTCTAAACCTTTTAAAATTATGAAAACAGTATTTTGTTGCATCCTCCTAAAACATCATGTGTGACGGCAATTATGGGGAGCGCTGAAATGTGCAGGTGGCGTAACATCTGCCAAATGACACCATAGCTTCCTGCATATAATATTTGACGATGTTTAAAATGTTCACAATAGGCCGTACTGTAACAGTTTAAAAGGATGTTTGTGTCTCTGTACGTGTCTCATATGGCAAAAACCATGGAAATGGAGATGAATTACTTCCTCTGTTATTATTTGTGAAGTCGAACACAGTTTAATGCAATCCATTTCAATTCATCTTTTATATAGTTATGCAGACATTTAGTCATTTAGCAGACGCTTTTATCCAAAGCGACTTACAACTGAGGACTAAACCAAGCGAGTCATCGTGAATACAAGTGCTCAAAATACAAAGTTCAGATATTGCTCGGAGTAGCATAAGCCAGATAAGCAGGGATTTAAAGGAAAAGGAGACTTTTTTATGTTAAATGCTCACGGAAGAGATGAGTTTTCAGTTGTCTTTTGAATGCTGTCAGGGATACTCCATTCCGGAGGAGGTTGGGTAGATCATTCCACCAGCATGGCACCGTGAATGAGAATGTTCTGGAGAGTGATTTTGAGGCTCTCTGTGATGGTACCACGAGCCGTCGCTCATTGACTGATCGTAGGCTTCTGGTAGGGATGTAGACTTGTAGTAGTGAGTGGAAGTAGGAGGGAGCTGATCCTGAGATCAGTCTGTAAGCAAGTGTCAACACCTTGAACTTGATGCGAGCAGCGAGTGGAAGCCAGTGCAGAGAGATAAACAGAGGAGTGACGTGGGCCCTTTTGGGCTCGTTGAAGACCAGACGAGCTGCAGCATTCTGGATCATTTGTAGAGGTTTAGTTGCACATGCTAGAAGTCCGGCCAGGAGAGCATTGCTGTAATCAAGCCTAGAAATGACCATGGCCTGGACGAGAAGTTGTGTTGCATGCTCAGTTAGGAAAGGCCTGATCTTCCTGATGTTGTGCATAGCAAACCTGCATGATCGAGCTGTCGTTGTGATGTGGTCTGTGAAGGTCTGCTGATCATCAAAGATTTCTCCAAGATTTCTGACTGACCTTGATGGGGTGATTGAGGAAGAATCTAGCTGGATGGAGTAGTCGTGCTGTAGAGACGGATTGGCAGGGAGGATGAGAAGCTCAGTCTTTGCCAGGTTGAGCTGTAGGTGATGTTCCTTCATCCATGCCGAGATGTCCGCCAGACAGCTTGAGATCCGTACAGCTACTGTGGGATCATCTGGTTGAAATGAGAGGTAGAGCTGGGTGTCATCAGCATAGCAATGGTAAGATAAACCATGTGCCTGTATGATGGGTCCTAGTGATGTGGTGTAAATGGAGAAGAGGAGTGGTCCGTGAACTGAACCCTGGGGAACCCCTGTGGTCAGTTCATGTGCTTTGGATACCTCTCCTCTCCATGTGACCCTGAAGGACCTACCTGTGAGATAGGACTCAAACCAGTGGGCAGGAGTACCTGTGATGCCCAGCGATGAGAGGGTGGACAGAAGGATCTGATGGTTCACAGTGTCGAAGGCAGCAGACAGATCCAGGAGGATGAGAACTGATGATTTGGAAGCAGCTTTTGCGATCCGCAGGGCTTCGGTGACCGACAGCAATGCAGTCTCGGTTGAATGCCCTTTCTTGAAGCCAGATTGGTTGACATCCAGCTGGTTGTTCAGAGACAGGAAAGATGATACTTATTTGAAAGCAACTTGTTCAAGTGTTTTCGCAATGAATGGTAGGAGAGAGACAGGTCTGTAATTCACTAAAAGTGATGTTTAACGTCGTTTTTTTAAGCAGTGGCGTTACCCGAGCCTGCTTGAATGCTGTAGGGAAAATGCCAGTGTGGAGGGATGGGTTGATGATGTGTGTGAGAGCTGGAAGAAGTGTGGGAGAGAAGTATATAGTGCTTTTTACATATTACATATTGTTCTAGCAGAAAACAAAAAACTTAAATAAACAAGAAAATGGTGACCATGGCCAGGAAAAAAAAGCATAGATTATTGTTCTGTATTGTACATCTGTGAAAAAAAGCACCAGATTGTAGTCAAATTGTTGTGACACTCTTCCAATTTGCGTAGATGCTACAATACATTTCAAACTGTTTAGAAATGTGGCCAACCAGATCGTCAGGTTGGCACTAGCTTAAGAGCTGCGATGAGCAACAAAAGCCAATGAAATTGTAAGAGGAAGGTTAGACAGTGGGAAGCAGGAGCCAAAAACAAAACATCAAACTTCTGCCCACGTCTCCCCCAATACTGTCTCCTCCTTATTGGCATTCGGCTCATTTTCTTCTTTTTCTTCCTTCATGTTGTTTGTTGACATGTTGTCAAGAATTGTAGTGTTGCTATGTTGAGTTTTTGTGTAAACAAATCTCAAGATCACAGCAATCGTCAGGGAGACTGGTCTTGTAATTTGATGCACGTTTTCTGCTGTTTGTGGTGGTGTAAAGTTTGCTCCAAGATGACATAAAGCAAGAAACTGTCGCTGAATTTGCATGCTAGAATACTACTCGTATCTTTCCATGGCAGAAATAGTAAAAGTAGTATTCGGTTCCGAATTCAGCATTTGTGCAGGTCATTCTGTTTTGTAGTGTACTTGTATATTATCAAGTATAGAAATGATTATGGCCATCTAAATGTGTTACGGCAATGGAAATTGAAGGGGAAATGTGCTAAATTTGTCATGAAAATAATGTCAGAATATAAAAAACCCATAATGGTCCTATTTTCTGCATGATATGATATTTACTTACAATACTTGTTTACTTGATCAATTTAAATGATCCGCCTGCGTCTGTTCTCTTTAATTGAGTGTCATCAGTAGTTTGCACGCAGAACTTTCCACTCCCATCAATGCTTTTATGGGATTGTGTTTTCATGCTAATTTGCCCTGTTTAGTAAATCTGGCCCTTAGTGGTTATCCATTTGGGGCTTTTTTTTTGTTTGTTTTTTACCCAGGAATGTATATAAATCTGACTCTACTCTTTTGTGCTGAATTTGCATCAGTCATTGGACTTTTTTCAATCTGTGCAGCATCAGTATTGGTTGTACACAAATTTGAGAACACAATTTCAAATTAATATGCCATTTTTGTTATCATAACTGAGGCGTGTAACATAATTGCAGTGTGTATTCAATGAACAATGGCATAATTATTTAACATTAGACTGTATTGTCTCATACTCTACTGAACTCCGTCTCACTGGATCCTTGAATTACAGCTTTTATTTTTAGTAGTGTAATACAAACAAAAAGAATAAAAGTAGCTTTTGTATTGGGTATTAAAGTCTGTTAATCAAAACTGATTAGTAGCAAATTATGGTGTGAATAGTGCCGATTCAAACAGGCTATGCAGAGCTTTACTGAATGATTCCATCAGTGTTGCTTTGTTCTGGCGAATGGCACCATTTGATGAACACGATAGTGGGCAGCCTGGATTGCTATAGAAGCAACTTTCTAGTTAATAATAGGGCAGGTCTTTGCATTTGTACACACTGAAGGTTTAAATATCACCTAGCGACCCTGATAACAGTGGTAACACTTCGGAGTGAGCATGATAGTATGAGATGTTCTTATCAGAGGGTATCAAGCTGACTCAAGGGCTTTAGTTCTCACAATCCACTTCCAGTGTGTCAGATGTCAATGTCAAATCCGCACACATTTTCTAGGGAGTAAAAGTTTCAGTGCACTGGAATTATTTTGACCTAGACATGGTTCCTAGGGCAGTGCACTTACTACTGAACTAGAGTCGATTGAAACGCTCCCAAAAAATGTTCTTGCATATGATGAAAAATGATTATGCTCTGTTATTTTAAGTACAGCTTCTGCCCACGCTTTGAGTTCTTGATTAGCATATCTATCTGGGCACTGAGTCAGACTCGCATCGACCTTGCATGAGTCTGGAGGCCTGCCCAGCCTTTCTTCTCCTCATATAATGGCAGCATGAGCCAAAAGTGGAGGTACACAACTTTATGTTCGATTATTTATAATGACCCTTGTGTGTCTTAAATTATTAGACGCCTTGTTCCTCACACAAATAAACCTTTGTTTGCTGCATTGCAAATTATGACCGTGCCATTAACTGCCAGAAAAGTCACCATTTTTCCAAAGTGAACTTAAATAACTCATTTAAAAACGTAAAATAGCACAAATGTGTGCAAACAAGATTGCGTGACAACCTAAACTAGCACAGTAAACGAGACGGTTTTTAGCTTTAGGCAGCTGTTTATTGATGGAAGTTGTTTGTTTGAAACATGTAACACAAAATGCCATGCATAATTCATAATAATAACACTGTCAGCTTCAAAACCACCTTGCAAGAACATGATGGAAATGAAAGTTTAGGAGTTATGAGGGTAGAAACTCTTGCCTATTCTTTAGTAAGTTTGATAGACCTGCATTGCCTCAGGAAAGCCACCGTTGGGCCTATGAGAATAATAAAGCAACTTTCGACATACTATTAAGATTAATTTAGTCGTTTTAACCTGCTACACACAGGTGCAGTTGTTTGGCTTAAGTTAGTCATGTGAGTAATGTTTTTATTTTTAAAGAATTCAGTCATTTTCTTCTGTTCTTTCGCTTTAGTATTCATCTCTATTTGTGTATGCTGGGATATACTGTATCACCTCTTGCTTTTTGTTCTCTGCATTATGAGGTGAGACAGCTCAATGAATACTTATATCTTACTGTTTTCCCCAGGGTGTCCACACTGCAAGAATGCCGTCCCTCATTTCACCACAGCAGCCGAGCTGTTCAAAGAGGACCGCAAGGTGAGGCTCAGCGTCTTTAAAGACACTCTAAGTAACAAGCGCTTTCAAATGACTTCCAGGTTCTGTCAAGCGCAATCAGGTTCTCTCTCTCTCATTCAGACAGCCTTCACACATCCCAGAATTTAATCTATTTTCATCTCCAGAACATTCTCAAGGACTTCAATGTCAGAGTCCCTTTGCTGTCTGATGCAGTCGACCTTCAAATCTCACTCATTATACTTGTAGTTTTTCCTCTGCTACACACTACAATACAGATATCAACAGATTATGCTGTTTTAGCCATGTTTTGTCATTTAGACTTAGCTTCTTCTACCCTAGCATGCTTAAAGGGGTTGGTGCCTGTGGCATTGTGGGGGAATTGTATTTGGACATTTTAGTCCAATATAAATTGGAATAAAGTGGTAGCACTTTATTTTACTATAACAAGTACATAGTATGAGGAACAGAACTGTAAACTAAAGTTGAAAATAGTATGAGTTCTGTTCCTCATACTATGTACTTGCTATACTAGGTACCAACCATGAACTAACCCCTAAACCTAACCTTAAACCACAGTTATCTTAGTATTACCTAGTACTTCATTAGGAAAGTACACTGTAAGTACATACTGTAAAATAAAGTGCTGTCAAAAAAAAGTGAAATGACGTGAAGGCCAGGTATGGTAAAGCATACTCGGAATTTGTCCTCTGCATTTAACACATCCAAGTTTGTGCACACACATTAGGAGCAGTGAGTAGTGAACACACACGCGCACACACCCGGAGACACCCATTGATTGGGTGTATAGGTGCTTTGCTCAAGGGCACCTCAATCATTTCCTGCCAGACTGGAATACTCAGTTAAACTTAGACTTAGTTTGACTAAGTCTAACACTCAGTGTTCTCAGTGTTGAGAATCAAACCCGCAACTTTTCTGCCATTATTTGGTAACAGTTGAATATACATTTAACAGGTATATTTACACAGTGTAGTGAAGTAGCTAACATGAAATGACAATGAACAACATTTCTACAGCATCTGTTTTTTTATGTTTATTTATAAATATGCACTAACGTTTAAATGTTTGGGGTCGGTATGATTTTTTAATGTTATTAAAGTCTCTATGCTTATCAAGGCTGCATTTATTTGGTCCCGAATACAGTAATATTGTGAAATGTTATTACATTATAAAATATTTAAATATATTTTAAAATTTATTTTTTCCTGTGATAGCAAATCTGAATTTTTAGCAGCCATTACTCCAGTCTTCAGTGTCACATGATCCTTCAGAAATCATTCTAATATGCTGATTTAGTGCTCAAGAAACATTTCTTATTATTCTCAATATTGAAAACAGTTGTGCTGCTTAATATTTTTTATGGAAACCATGATACATTTTTCTTTGATGTATTTGGTGATTAGAAAGTTAAAAAGAACAACGTTTATTTGAAATACAAATATTTTGTACTATTATAAATGTCTTTACTATCACTTTTTGATCAATGTAATGCATTCTTGCTGCATAAAACTATTAATTTCTTTAAAAATAATCCTACGGACCTTAAACTTTTCAAAAGTAGTGTATATATGTACCTTTTGCATAAACTAATGTTAATTAATCAAACCTGTAAAATTGTAAAGTGTTAACCCATTATTATTTGTGGCTTTATTTCACCATGCCCCTCTCAAATGCATGACATGCTTAGGCTTTGGCTATGATCTGTGGCATTTTTTCATGGCTGACAAGCTTCAGTCTTGTAATGTGCGCTTGGCATTACTTTTAAATTCACACATTGCATTCACTTTGACGAGCGTTTCAACTTTTCCATGCTTCAGACACGTCTTTCTAAGTAACACTCCATCTTAGATTTCTATGCACTGACTTTTCAGCATTTTCTAAACCTTTCCTCTTTCTCCTGAAACTTCTTTGAAAGTAGCTGGCTCTCTTTTGAATCTTCAGGGGCCTGTAAAAGCATTTCCCTGGCTTCTTTAACTAATAACATTTATCATTGGCCATAAGACAGTGATGTTGAATTGTTGTTCGCAAATGTCTATAATTCATCAGGCACAGCGTCAGTCCTCTTCAATTTCCCTATAGCTTTTAAGTTTGCACATAATCATTATTCAGATGAACTGCAGTTGGAAATTTGCTTTGCCAAGATTCAAATGGAGCCAATTTTCAGCTAACGCCCTTAAAGATATTAAAAACAGATATTGTTTGTCTGAAGAATAAAAGCTTGGTTCATGAAGCTCCATCTGCTGGTTTTTCCAAAACAGTGAACCACTTCACATGATTTAAAATAGTCATGGTTATTTTCCCACATGCATAAACCTGTGCTTTTGTCTGTCAGTCATTGCACTCATGAGGCATATTAGACCACATGAGCATCAGAGCATCACATTATTTACACATTTTATCACAGGGCTGTTGAATGCTTGATTCTAATTTGTTGATGAACATTCAAATCATGCTGTTATTTTTTAGTAAATACAAATTGACCAAATTGTTTAATATTTAGGAGGATCTGTTGACAGAAATGCAATATCATATACTTAACTATGTTTTTAGTGGTGTACAAAGACCTTACATAATGAACCGTTATGTTTTTATTACCTTAGAACGAGCCATTTCTCTCTACATACACCGCGGGTCCCCTTACATTGAAATAGCCATAATGCGCCACCATGTTTCTACAGTAGCCTTAAACGGACAAACCCGTTTCGTCACTATGTTGTTCTTGTTCTTCGTGCAAAGAAGCCATCTAAAGTCAGTGAATAAAACACTGACACAATGATGAACAAGTAACAATAACAAGTAACAATAATATTCGCAATAACATATCGTTTTACTGAATAATTAAGTAAATATAATTTAATTTATCTTTGTAAAGATAACTTAACTGGCTACTCTCTGCTGTCTCAGACGACGACATCTTTTCCTGCCGGCCACCGTAACACTAGACGCCACTAAAAATGACACAGTGCACCATTAAAAAAATCATGATTAACCAAAACCTTTCATACTAAAATTTATTTTACATTTACGAAAAATTTTAGAAACAACTGAAACATTTACGGAACTTTCTCTGTGCGACCTTATAATCGTGTTAAGAAGTTATATTTCATCTTAACATGACTATAATTATATATAATATATATGTTATATTATTTAATTTTTATATTATATTATTTTTATCTAAAATTGAAATTGGAAGGAGAGTACAATTTTGATATGAAAGAAAGGGCTGCCATATTTTAGTAAATATTGTGTTGGGTTGACTTAGGAAGAATGTGATTGTCTTTAATGTGAATTAAATCTGGATAAAATTAGTTATCTTGCCTTCATTCAAATAAAATCTGTGCAACAGTACACTGTAAAACCCAACAAGTTAAGCTAACTCATTTCATTTGAGGAAACAGATTACCTCAATTCATTTAAGTTTATTAAAAAAACAATAGTTATGAGTACTCTGAACTTATTTTATTTGAGTTTACTAAAACAATAATATTTCTTAATACACAATTAAACTTTACACTGCATTTAATACTGTATATAGCTGAAACTTCACTTTGAGTAAAAACAGTGAAATGACAAACTTTAAATGAACTCAGAGCACTTGCAGTTACTGCTAGCTCACAATATCACACACAAAGTCCAATCCAATGAGTTAAACTAACTCATTACATTTGAGGAAACTTATTACCTCAATTCATTTAAGTTTATAACAAACAATAGTTATGAGTACTCTGAAATTATTTCAGTTGAGTTCACTAAAAGTAGATATTGCAGTCAAGAAATTAAGTGATTAATTAAGTGATTAATGAAGTGATTGTTGAGCATTAGTGACGAACACCTGCTGTTAACATGCAGGATCACTGAAGGAAAGAGAAACACAAGAACTACAACTGACTTCCAACCACAACATTAGATGAAATCACTGAAGATAAAATGTTTAAATCTCTGAAGATCTCAGAGGATTGAGCAACTTCACAAACAGCATTACCAGCTTCACTTATTAACCAGTTTGAGTTATGAGTTGTTATTTGAGTCATGCGTCTACAGAAGGTGTTATTGTGAATGAACAGAGGTTTAGATGAAGATGATTTATTGGGTTTCATTTAAAGACACCATGATAGTGGTCAGTGTTTGCTTTAGTTGGGCTCTTGACCCTTGACTTTATAACACCAGTTTTTCCTCTGGCTGGTGTAACTGAGTGTTTATTAAACACATTTGTTATGGCACAAAAGCCAAAAGAAAATGTGAGCATGTGGTTGTGTTTTGATGATGATTTATGGAAAGATGAATTATCATTTGGTGTCTTGATTTTCTGGTCTTTTCTAGAGAATAATCTCTGATTAAACAGGTGATATATAACTTGTATTATTCATTATAAAAGAACTGTGATTCTGCTGTAAGGCCCAGTGTTATTACAATCAGATTTAAAAAAACTCTATGGTATCAAGTTGACTTACACAGACATCAAGAATAAGCATATGAATCTCAACAATGGTGACCATTAAAAAATTATTCATGCTGCAATGCATGCTGGGAGCCATGGATAAGGTTTGTATTATGGTAGTACCCAGCATGCTTTGCAGTATGAATAGTTTTTTAATGATCACCATTGTTGAGATTCATATGCTGATTCATGATATCTGTGTTAGTTTTGGTAATGAATTACATTTCCTGTAAAATCCTTCATATTTTCTGATAGTCATAACATTGCTAGTTCTTATACTGTAGAGTCTCAGTTTCAAATCAAACTAATAATTTATTACCCTTTTAATCAGAGACTAGACTCTGAATGAGATCAGTGAATCAAGTCATTAACTGATGATTGTCATCATCAAACCTTGACCACCATTCCCAATCATATATTTCCTTGAATTTTTTGCCATGACAAATTTTGATAAACACTCAATTACAGCAGTCAAAGAAAAACTTGTCCTCAATCCTCAAGGGTCAAGAGCCCAACTAAAGCAAGCGCTGATCTCCATCATGGTGACCTTAAACCTTGTAGTTCTTGTGTTTCTCTTTCCTTCAGTGATTCTGCTTGTTAACAGCAGGTGTTCATCACTAATGTTCAATCATCACTTAATTGATCACTTAACTACAATTATTATTCAATTATCATTCTGGGATCTGAAATGTTCTATAACTCATTCAGTTTGAGTTCTGTTTCAGTCATTCAAGCCACTTCACGTTTTTCAGTATTATTTGAGTGCAGTGAACTCAATTTAATTGAGTAAATATATTGTTAGGTTTTACTGTATAGTAAGGGCAGGGCAGAGCAGGTCCAGAACGTATGGATTAGGGTAGCTCAAAAATCTGATTTTAATTGAATTTCATTCAAACCACATATGGATGTAGTTTGGATTGGGTTTGTTTTTCAGACTACTAACAACTAACAACTGAGCTGTATTCCAAACAATCATTTTTTTTTCCTGGCATTACAATCTATTTTTATTCATTTTTGCTTCAAAGGAATTCTAGAGCAGTTCGGCAAAAGAACAGATGAATTTGCAAATGAATGCGAGCCTGACACTTAAACAAGAAGGTTTGTTTAGATTGTATGTAGAATGGTTTGTGGTTCTGGTTCCACTTAGTCCAGTTATCTCTTCCTGGTTCCACTGTTCATCCTCTTTCTCATTAGTGCTTATTTCCTTTATATACAGTACATTAGTAAACATCTTGAATGGCCTTCTAGAAGTGCAGGGCCTCCAAATTTTAATGTGAAGCCTCTGCACTTTGTTTCCTGTCTGACTATTAAACATTTTTTGTGTGTGTACTAAAAGCTAAACAGATGCAGTCCAATTAAATACAACAACTGTGAATAAAGGCTAATGGTGTAAATCCCAGTCTTGGTTCAGATGTTCTTTTGTTGACCTGTTTTAACTTAATACCACCAAATGCAAAAGAAATAACTTATTTCAGTTTCTTCTGTAATATTCATGAGCTCACTGGCTGTTTCATTTCCTTTGCACAATGACCTGAGCTCTTTCTCTGTGAGGTTGATAATTACCGTCTGAGAAGGATCTCAGTGCCTTTGTGAATGATTTTTTTAACCTCATCCATCTCATAAACCACCCTCTGTAAGCACGAAATCCTAAGTTTCCTCACAGGCCACGAGTCTTATGGTGCTTACATCCGCTTATTGGTGAGGTTATAGCAAGATCAGTCAAGTGCCAGGAGGGTTTTCCACCAACACATGAGGATCAATATCAGAATTGGCCGGCAATCAAATGTACAATCCCTTTCCTCTCGATTTTCTCCTGTCAATGTAAAGACCGACTAATCACAAGCACATTCATGTCAACCTCCAATGAAACCCTGTAATCTGGGAGGATCATGTTTGATTGGTGTAGTAAGATCCTTAGCATCTCTTTTTCATGGGAATTGTTTTTGTCTTAAAGTCCCCCTGTAGTCAATAATTGTATCCCTTAAAACTCATCTTTGATCACCAAAATTACATATTTAAACTGTTTTTCTCCTGTGTGTGAACTCTACACCCTTGCTTCATTTATTATAAGCGGGCCATGAATATGGAAATTAGCCCCTCTTCCACTCAATCACACCAGCTCAGAGATCCACTCAATCAACTTTACTGAATTAAAAGCTGCACAATGGCTCTTTACAACGTCGGACTCATAACGGTAATTAATATGATTAGCCTTTTGCTTTACAACGTCATCAAACAGCTAATAATGTGTTGCTAATGTTACACAAACCATGTTCCCTTTCGTCATCAGACCCCTGCCTTCTGAAAATCAGTATCCTTAGAAAGTCAGTGGAGAAAGGCTTATAGTTCATCATAACATCATATGCATAATGCACCCGCTATATTAAATGTACCCGATTTTTAATATCAACAGAAAAATATACTGGGATAACCTTCTCTTGAGACTCGTGATTGGTTACAAGGTAGTTTGTGATGTAAGAAACACCAGCGATTTCAAACCGCGTTTTTGAAACAGTGTTTTCTCCTTAAAACTGCTGTGAAATAAAAGACAGAGCAATTATTAGATTTCTATGCACTGACTTTTCACTGATATTTAGCATATTAAAAATGACATAGACCTATAAACAACATTTAAAAACTTTTAAAAAATTAAAAAATTTTCACCACAGGGGGACTCTTAAGATTAAGAAAACCACATGGCAATTTCACTTAGAGGAGAATATATTAGGAGACTGCTGAACTGATGCGATCGTATAGCGTCAAACACGCTTCATTTTCTTAGATAAATATTGAGTTATGCAAATAGTGCTTTTTGTTTTCATCTTTCAAGTGATAAAATGCAATGAATACCAGTTGACGGCTAAAATACACCTTGACAGCACCTTTATTTAGCAGAGAAAAAATAATGGAAATATGCCGCTCGCCAAGAGACATTTATGGTTCACTTGTTTATTTCACTAACTGCCATCCTCTGATATCCTGAGCATTCATTTCCACTCTTGTTTTAATGTTGAGGTGTTTGCTATATTATTTTGTCCTACGCTGCTTTGAATGGCCTTTTCTCAACAGGAACGTATTACACATTTTTCATTACCCTTGGGAAAAAAAAACGGCAGGCTAAATTCAGGAAGTAGGGGTGCAGCGAGCGAAACAGTTCAGTCAGTGCCAAAGCAGATGTGCTGTTAGATTTCACAGTTACGTTTTCACACATTAAAACTCTAAAGAGTAAAGAAGTTTGATTTTAGGTGCTTTTGACTACCAGCTTCAGTATTTTTATGTTGCTGTCATTCCTCCTTAATTGTTTTTGCCATTACAGAAGAAGGTTTATATAAATGCAAGTGGTCATCAAGAAGTGTTGCCATGAGGACTTATGGATTATTGAGCAGTGTTTTACATCACTGTAAATTAGCCCAATAAAAACTCAAAGCATTGTTCAATTCAGTCCACACATTACGCAATGGTTATCAATAGTTGGGTTGTTTGATTAGAAACGTGTTTCAAATATAAAGCTTTCTCTAGGGAAAGTAAATCTTCCACTGAGTTTGGTACAATGGGTTTGCATAGCGCTGAGGAGTGAAAGCAATGACTATGTTTACATGTGCACCAAAAATGCGATTATTTCCAATAATCAGCAGTAATCGGACTTAATCGCAGTAAGATCAGATGTTTATGTAACGGACGTAGGCCTAGCACTCCCCTCAAGGGGCGCGCTAGCGCCTGATGCTAGCGGCTGCAGTCTTTAGTGTCCTTTTTAGCACGCCCGAGACCTCGGTTCGAATCCCGCTCAGAGAGGGACGAGTAGGACCGGTTACATTTGGTGCCGTGACCCAGATAGGAGTGAGGTTTAGAGGGTTGAGTGTAACAAACGTAAGCCAGTAAGATCTGTGCGTGTAAACCTCACTCCCCTCAAGAGGTGCGCTAGCGGCTGCGGTCTTTAGACTGTGTGTCCACCAAAGCGACACTACATCCGTGTACATTCGAGCACACGCGCACATTGGCCAGTGCGGTAATAATGCGATTAAGGTGTTTGCTTGTTTATTGCGATTAAGTTCAGCGTACGCCAGATTGTTTTATATGCGAGATAGTTCAATGCGAGTATGGTTAGTATGATTGAGCTTAAATCGCATTAGTTTGAGCGAAGTATTGCATTTACATGAGGTAAAGTTTAATCGCAATATTGCCAAAATCCCATTATAATGGCATTATGAGGGTGTATGTAAAGACTCATTGAAACCATGATCAGGCAGCATAATTCCTCCCCACATGCTACATTCAGCACAACTCACAAACTCATGCCTTTTTAACTTTGAAAAAAGTGTACTCAAGTGTCCAAAAAGTCCTGATCGATGCTACCACAGCTTTGTGTATATCATATTTCTTGGTAATACAACTGGATCTGATACAACATACGTAGGGGAAAAAAGGTAATTAGTCTATGACAAAACATTCATTTAAAAATAATCATGCTTTAATTCCTTTCAGATTGCATATGCTGCGGTTGACTGCACAAAGGGACAAAACCATGAGTTGTGTAAACAGGAAGGAGTTGAGGGCTATCCAACATTCAACTATTACAACTATGGGAAGTTCAGCGAGAAATACAATGGGGAAAGAGGGGTAAGTGATCTTTCATGTGAGTGATTTGAATATAATAGTGGCACACTTAAAAAAAATTAATAGCATTTGACAAAATATCAAACTAAGTTGCATTATTGTAGAGAAAGCGCAAACAAACTTGTCAAGCTAAATATTTAATGGGTTTGAAATTATAATGATTGGATCATGATTGAGATCCTTCTGATTGTCAAACTTTAGGTACGATTAGATTTGTGCTCCATCTAGTTCCAACCATATGTACTATGTTAAAATATGTGTATTTATTTAAACATGGTTATTATTGTTTGTTATTTTTTTACTTTATTTTAAACAAATTTTATTGAATGGAATGGGCGCCCTGAGCCCACTAACACCGTGTCTTCGCTGAATACGAGCGACGCGACAAAAGACAATAGAACCCATTATAATCAGTGATGCTATCTACACTGGATGCAGCATGACGCGACAGAACAAATCCCCGACCGAAAACTGATCCCTCGTTCTATTTATGATGTACTCCAAGCACTCATGATTCTTCTCATAGGAAGGACAAACGTATTTGCAATGGTCGCTTTGTTGAATCCAGTGTAGACCGCTTCTGTTGTGGTGTGATGTGTAAGAGGCCTCAAAAAACTTCCAAGGGGACCACAGGATGACTTTGTTTAAATTATTGTTAATATATAGAAATATTAAAGTTATTTAAAATGAAAAAATATCCCCTTTCTTTTAGTCAAAAAGATAAAGAACCACAGCCTGACATCATCCTGTTGTATCATATCCTGAGTCTGAAATAATTTCATACGCTTTTCTAGTGCGACGTCACCTTTCGTGAAACATGTCCATAGTTAATGTGATGAACTACAGTTCACCTGTGGTTACTTTGATTTAAATTACCTGTGTGAATTTGAAAAGAACTGACTTCATACATGCACTAAAAATCCCTTTATTTGATATAAATTTCATGAATTCAAATTCAAGCGTCTAAATATTTTTTTGAAGCCACTGGGGTGATTATTTTCACATTATGAGATAAACTGTTTTTCATTTCTCACTGTGTATACTGTCTACACCATACAGGAAGCTGGCTTTACTGGTTTCATGAGAAGTCTCAGGGGCCGGGACCAGGAGAAAGTGGGCAAGCGGAAGGAGGAGCTCTAATAGTGTGGGTGTGGTTCCTGTAGATGGGAGGAGCCTATCATTGCACTGTGACTTGAGCAGGGACATCCCAGCACTGATGCCACAGACTTGAAACCTCAGCTTAAAAGGCTATTTTTTATACAGCTGTGCCCTTATGTTTATAATACCAATGTATGACCATCAGACCACTTCAGATTTTTGTTTTGTTTTTTTTATGTCATTTTGTGAAATTGTTTCCAAATACTGTGACTTATGTTACTGAAATCCACACCTGAAATCTATGCAACACTGGGCCCTCACTCACCAGGGTCCTGTATGGGTGGCTGGTGTTTATTGGGGAAAACCAGTTATCGCCAGGATACTTTCCCATCACTCCCATTACAGCAAGGAGGAATAATGTGTACAATCGTATCTGCAAATATTTTTGTAAAAAATAAAAAAGGAAAAAAATGCCATATGACACCATCAAAAAAAAAAGATGGAGAAGGTTGTTGTAGCTGAACTTTGTGGCCTTAAATGTTCTGTCGTCCAAATATTTTACTATTTTCGAGAAATACAGTACTAGGGCCAAAATACAAGATCAAGTACAAGGACATGTATTCAAAGTATTTTTACCCCTAGTTTTATTGTCAGCTGTGGTAGAATAAAATTATGTAACAACTGGAAATGCGAAACAAAAAAAATGTATAGAAATAATTTCCCAAATTAATTCTGGAATCCTTGCAATTCTTGGCCCTTCACGTTCCACTGCAAGTTATTGTTCTGCTTATTTTAAAAGTCTTGTCTGGTTTGAATGTCTAGTCTGGTTATGTAGTCTATGACCCACCCCTCTTCTGATTTACAATGCTACTCTAGATCTCTAATACACATGGACATTTCCTCTTCTAAGCATGGATACAAAGGTTGATGATGGGAACCGAAGATCATAACGTCTTCATTTATTCAGGAGGGAGACGGTTTGCTTCAAGGCATGTTGAGTTATGCTCATTTAAACGCGTCTCGCTGGTTTAAACAGTGTAGTGCCGGAGGATCCGTTTTACTTGCTCTCTGCCAGATGTTGGCACTCTTAGTGATACCACAACCCTTCCCAATATCTCTGTGGCGACTACACTATTGTGTGTGTGGGAAACTCCCTGCTCTAGGCAGTATACATATTTAATGGTCTTGTAGCTGAACTTTTGTTGCATAATTCAGAAGGTTGGTTTGTTTCATTATAAATAAGGTTCTCAGGGATAGCGAAACACAATTGAAGAGCACTAGCGCTCATCATAATTTGCAATCCTGTTTAGTGTTCTCTATTCATGTCGCCGAATTATGAATTGTTTACATGTTTCTTTGGGAGATGGAACACACAAAAAAATCATTGAACAGGATTTCAGTTTACATTTCCTTGCCAAATTTGCGGCAAGAAGCATTGAATAAAACATGAGCCAAGGAACGCTGATGCATGGATGTCAATTATATGCGAGATAATGGCTTCAAGTTCAAATACTGTCTTTAAGAGTGAAGAATAAAGATCACATGCTGGATTTGTATAATGTAGCTGATGGTAAAAGGGTTCAAATGAGGGGAAGAGTACAGATAGCTTGTCAGAACATGTTCAATAATGGTCCAAAATGACAGATGTAATGAATGAGCGCTTGCACAGGTTTGTCTCATTACGTGACACTGTTGTCGAGACATGGTTCATTTGTGCATTGGCATTTTCATGAATATTTGGATGGTCAGGGACTTTCATCGTGGTTCCTTTGAGTTCTTCTGTTGTTGGTGTGCTGTCTTATCCCATAGGTCTGTGGAATGTGGGAGCAACCACGATGCCAAGAAGTCACTGTCGCCTTTATTTTTTTGTGCCCAGCCATATGTACAGTTTTGCTGCATTGATGAACATAATGCAAAATAAAAGGCATTCGTTTCCAAGAACCATTGTCCAAATTGTTTTATGTTAATATTTCTTATTTGGTAATAAACATAGCCATGGAATGCAAGCAGGGTTGTAATAGAGCTTCACTATTACTTTTTACCCAGGGGATGATGGTGAAAAAATCCATAGACTTAAATTGAATGCTTATTATAATACTTTAAAATAAAGGTATTTTAATATTTAGACTTGGGCTGGCTCTTTTTGACAACTTGAAACATGGCATCATGCTAAAAAAAAAAAAATGCCCAGAAAATATTAGTAGCCACCATGCTTCACTTTGGTATCATACCAGTGAGTTTTGTACAGACAAGCACAAAAAAAATGTCTGCAGAATTTGTTTAGAGCTTTTGTTTACCTAAGGACAAATGTGGGTTAGTTTGCTGACTTTGTCTGCCTGACTGACAGATCATTTTTCTTTTTGGAAACTATGTTCTGCAATAAGATGACATACTTTAAATAAACTTTTCCCTGTTTTTAACCTTTTTACTTCCCTGGAAATTGGGTGAAAATACATGCACACATGCTTATTAGATATCAACTTTTATCCTACTATATGAAAGAAGGTTAATTTTGTCAGGTTAATGAAGCCAACAGAGTGAGACGTCTGACCAAAAACTGCTATTTTTGGAGCTGTTCTTTTTTTGTAAACACGGTCATGGTAAATTTGGGAAGATACTGTATGTCATTACTTTTGAAAAGGAGAAAATTATTCTTCCCCTGCTGTCAATTAGCACCTATACTGTCATGGTTGCTACAACAGAGTACAGCAAATAAACTAACTGATGAAACTGAGAAAACTAGCACTACTGTGCGGTTTCTGAGTAATTTCGTATCAAACTTTTCTGTCAGGTGTTTCTGTTTACGAAAGTTTTCCTGGACTAATTCTGTCATGATCTCAAACGATCCGAGGCCTTTGCCATCAAACCCCACAGGAACCCTTGTAAGAGGCATGAGCTGTTTGCCAGATTGGAAACTCAAGGGATGAGTCACTTTTGGACATTTAAACTGCTGCCCGTGGAGAAACACCTGCTGGTGAAAGGCATGTGTTGTCAAGTGCAATATGTGACTGTTTAATGGTTTGGAGAAAGGGATGGTTCCATCAGAATTACACGGAGGAAGCTAGTGAGGGTGCAGGCAATTATTTTGCCTGGATGCACCAGTCAGAACCAGGGGTAAAAAGAGGACAAGAAATGCCAGCATAAATGAAAGTAAAGAAATGGAAGATAAATGCCTGTGTGTAATACAGAGTACACATGTTCCTCTGTATAATTGGGTGATGCCAAAAGTTTCTAAAGTGTATCCATTCTCACTGACCTTAAACATGCAGAATATAGTGAGCTGTCATAACCACCTCTTTATCACCAGGAAATTGTTTGCCAGTGCAGATTGAATACTGGCCAAAAACGTTGTATCCATCAAATATTAGCAAATAGCAACTACATAAGGGGTGGGCCGTGGGTGATACCGGTGAGTTCTGAACAGAGGTTTTTTTTTGCCGTGAACAGAGTTGTGCATGAACTGTTGAATAAACACACTTATGTCAAAATGCCTGTATTTGCAAGTATCCTCGTAAACTGTCATTTATGTCTAAGCGAATGTAAACAGCAGCCTAATAACCCTACTGCTGTCTGTCATTAATGTTAATCAAACTACAAATGAGAGAACATCTCACTGTTCTTGACTGAATCACTTTTGTAACTTTAATTTACTTAGTGATGACTGTTTTTCTTTATACAGTTGATTATACCATTTATGTAGTAATTCTTATTTCTGGGGCTTGAAGTTTTTCATTTGTGTCTTTGTTCTATTGTAGATTATTTTCCTGTTACTTGTAATTTGTTTGTTCTTATTTAATCACAGACTCTTTACTTGTCCTCAGTAAGTTAAATCGAGAGTTTTTTTGTAGTTATAGTAAAAAAAATTTGAGATATTGACCTGAATTATGAAATTTTAATTGTATCAAAAAATGTCAATATCGTAAAACCTTATTTAAAGCAAAAATAACTATATCCTGATTATCGTGAAAGAAATGAATCCTATTTTGGTCATATTGCCCACCCCTAAATACTGGCATACAATTGTCTGCTATTGAGATGTTTTTTCTATTCTCAGACATGGAAGAACCCTTTCAAGATCCACGTTTGACTAAAAAAACGAATGAGCCGATAATAATGCACCAATTATGATTTTTTTTAATTGTAATTTAATTTTAATTAAATTGTTATGGTAACTATAATAATACCCAATGTGTTACAGAGGGTGTCTTAGATAGTCGACAGGACACAAAATGCCAAAATGACAGCCGGCACATAAGATTTAAGGAACAAATGTACAATTACTGGGATAATTCACCCAAAAATTCTGTCATCATTTACTCACCCTCAAGTTGTTCCAAAACCTGTATGAATTTCTTTCTTCTGCTGAACACAAAATAAGATATTTTGAAGAATATGCATAACCAAACAGATGATGCTACCATCAACTACTGGTTACCAACATTCTGCGGAATATATTTTTCAGCAAAAAAAGTATATTTTTTATATAAAAAATTATAAAAATGTATGTAAATATAAAAAATATATTTTTTGCTCAGAAATTCATACAGGTTTGGAACAACTTGAGGGTGAGTAAATGATGAAAGAATTTTTGGGTGAACTAACCCTTTAAAGATTATGTTGTTGACTGTTGAGTTCAGATTTGTGTATATACATTTATTTTTTTATAAATTAATGCTTGCTTTTGAGCAAAGTTAGATAACTGTTGTTGTCCTCCAACCGGAGGTTGTACACACAATAAGTTAATATCGAGTTAATAACATTATAGACCCAATATTGACTCTTTTTTTCATATTGTCGCTCCGCCAATGATAACAGCTCCAAGCAGCAAAATCGTATATCCTTTCTGAATGAATCAGTGTGTTTGAACAAATCAGATAAGTGAATGATTCAAGGCTGATTCATAAA
The DNA here is from genome assembly GCA_030578275.1 of Meda fulgida. Taxonomy (NCBI): domain Eukaryota; kingdom Metazoa; phylum Chordata; class Actinopteri; order Cypriniformes; family Leuciscidae; genus Meda; species Meda fulgida. Next base: position 9,767,485 of record CM060624.1, on the reverse strand, counting down.
TTAAAGTCACTTGTCTCGCTGCTGAATGATTCAGTGGTGTAACTGTAACCTGCAGAGAGAGTCGCTGAAAAAATCCTTATTAATACACAGACACAGTGTGTGTGAAAAGCAAGCTGAATGATAGTCCCTGTGCTGTTAATCAATACTATATGTACATTCATTTATACCCATAATTAAATTTTTGAGACCGTGAATCTAAAGCCTGATATATTATTTTGCCAATACTTGACTACAGTGCAAATTGTCTCTCCAGTTACATTGCCTTGTTGCAGAGCATTGTTTCACCGGCTGAAATGATCAGTTCAACACAGTCCTTTCAGCTTGTGGCGTGAAAATTATTAGCCCGTGGAAATATTCAATAATACACGTCAACAGGACAGATCTCCCAGTAACAGAAGTCAATGGCATAAATACAACCCCATTATGTGTAGACTAGAAATGACGCCAACCCCTGCGAGGACTTCAGATGATGCCAGCTCTGAATCAACATGCACCACTGCCAAATTTTCCATATATTGTAATCATAATGATCACAACTTGTAATTGTCACAGGTACGTGGTGGTAGGAAGGATGAGAAGACGAGGATGCTCAGAAACAGGATTTAATAAACAAAACTCAGGAAACACAACACACGCTTGACCTTAACGTACCATACACAAACGAGAACCGACAAAGGACAGACAGAACTGAAGGCACTAAATATAAGTACAAATCAAACATAACAAGGTGAAGACAGGTGACACTGATGAAGATAACGATGAACAGGCTGGTAAGTGAGGGAGTGAGTTCAGGTGTGGAGACAAGGAGGATTCTGGGTAGTGAAGTGCAGACAAGGACAGACAGGTGCAGACGAGGACTGTGACAGTAATAGCTTATGAGATCATTCCCCTGCCTAAATTACAGGATAAAGGCATGATTTGTATTATCTTAGAACTGTACATTTGGCTATGGACATTACTTTGACAGTCACCTCTGATAACAGATTACTCTGAACTGAAATGTAGATTTCTGTAATGCTGCTTTGAAACGATGTGTATTGGGAAAAGCGCTACAAATTTGAATTAAATTGAATTTACTGGAGGAATAAAGATTCCCTCCACCCTCGCTGAAAGCAATAATCAAAATGATATGCACCACTTGCCAAGAAATCAATACAAGCTTATTCTCCCCTTGTTTCAGAAATGTGGCAGTAAAAGTGGTAAAAAAAAAAGCATATGTTTTTGCAACAGAATAAGATTAGACACTTTTTAACTGCAATTGGGTTTTAAGAAACATACATAGGGGCTTAGTTTAGCACCCATTGAAATGCATAATAATTCTGCTTCTGTTTTTAAACATCCATAAAAATGATATTACACAGACCTATACTGGATCAGTCATTATAGGGGTGCTTTATAGGGATGACTGAGCATTTGACGAGAGGTAGCTTTTCCTAGAGTGATGTCTATATCGGCTTTACCCAACCCACTGAGCTTGATCTTTTACTCCTCCATATGTTGCTTTAGTATTTTCAGAGGTACAACCACGGCACAGTCAGCTCACTCTACCACTCCACATCCTGTCAGTATGAATGACAACGTCTCCACTTGCCACCCTGACAGTCCTGCACTAAATACATATCTTTACGACTTCCAGCTATTCGTCAAGCTGTCCGTGTAGAACATCAATCTTTAATGCATGGCTGTGTGAAGTGGATGTTTCAAGGAGGTCACTTCAGCCTGAGAGCTCTCCGTTTCATCCTTGTAAAGACATGGAATTCAGAAGAGCGTGTGATGGATGAATTTGAACGATTCACATCAAATATCATGTTATTACTATTTCAACACTGACAGAACAACAAAAAGTCTGATTTTGTGGTTTATGATCTTAGCATTTTTTTAAGATGTTATCTTTAAATTCAAAGCTGGGGCTGCAAAATCGATATGATGTGTATGCGGAAGTCACACAACATTGAACATGAAACATTATAGGATACGATTTCCCTCCACCTTTTCCACTTGACCATCACTAAATCACATTTGACACATTAATTGACCGTCTCTGCTCTATTTTTTTTGATGTATCATCCAACAACAAAGTTTGTGATGTGATTCATTCAATCAAAACAGTTTCGAGTTTGTTCATCTATTTTTTGTCACTGAATGAAATTGATTTACAACCCCATTTCCAGAAAATGGGGCAAATTGGGACATTTTGTAAAATGCAATAAAAATGAAGAATCTGATTTGTTCAAAGAAACGATTTCCAATGTAAATATAAACAAATTTTGATTTTGATGGCTGCAACACCAAAAAAGTTGGGACAGGAAAAATAAAAGTCAAAAGATTATAGAATAGCCTATATAGATTATCGAGGTGCATGCACGTTCACACACGTACACTCCATCAATGTGCTTTATCGAATGATACTAAGTTTCATTTGATAATGCTAAAACAACAACTATACTAAAGTTCACATGAATTTGAAAATATTAGGGAGTTTTGTCATTTTTACAAGTTTATGCCAAAGTATTATTTTATAAAATCTTATTGTCACATCCAATTTCCCCCCCAAAAAGGATTAACACTAACTGGTTTGCTGATGTTCACTTTAGTGACCCATAATGCTTTTCCTCCAGCCACGTCACACAGACTCAAACACCGGCTAACAGAGCCGAAGCGAAGCCGAACGACGACGAAATGAGACGAACACAGCCGAAGCTTTTTCAAACGAGAGCAAACCAGTCCGCTATGAGACCTGTAGGAAGAGCTCAGCGACCACGATAGTACATCTGCGAAATCATTGAAAAAGGATTATAATGTCTTAATATGTTTTAAAACGGCTCATGTCAGTAGGTATGTATAGCTATCAGTGATGATAATGCAAGCAATGTCACTCACGCTAGTCTTGCTATGGTAGCACTGCGTTACTCCACATCACTGCGTATAATTGCAATGTGTAGTTGTAATCGTTCGCTTTTAATTTAAGTCTAATAAACCCTTATAATTAGATATGTGATTTTGGTGAGTGCATAGAACCAACAGACGATGTTATGTGATAAGCTGTCAGCAAACGTGCTAATGTTATTATTAGCCTAGCACATTGTGCTGCAGATGTCATGAGTCTACATAGAGTTGAATATTAAAGAAATACGTGAGTCTAGCTGTTTATGTTTATTTATATATTAATTTAATATCTACTTTGTATATTACATTCTGTTTTATCAGCAGAATTGAGGATTGTTTGCATTATTTGCACTGAATGATTCATTTTGTCCTGTTCTTCCAGGTGTCCACTCAGATTGCCTGTAAGATGTCCATGGTCCTGTTTGCCTCTGTGGTGAGAGTAAGGGATGGTCTACCTCTCTCTGCCTCCACTGACTATGAACAGGATAAAGGGCTTCAGGAGACCAAGAAACATCTCAAGAGTCTGTCCAAAAAACTCAGCCAGTTTCCTGATCGCTGCTCACTTGGATCTGGCATATACAACATCAAGTGAGTTATCAATGCAGTTTGCTTGAGGGTGTGTGTGAATGTTGTTACACCATCTTGTAACGCTGTCTTCAGTGTGAAAACAAACTGGTGTTTGCAGTGCACTACACTGGAAATGCATTTATAAAGGCATTTTTGATAAGGTCTGCTCTCCGCAAGTTCCATGCAAAGTAATTTTTATTTGAAACACATAATTACTGAGCTAATACAACCCCCCCTTTAAATCTGAAAGTGCACCGTATAAAAAGTTATTGTCTTTCAAAAGTAAGAGTCGACTCTGAGCCAATTAAATGAATCGTTTTTCAAACGAGTCATAAGCCGTTTTGTTGTGACGTCAAGACGGAACATTAGTTTATTGCACACGCAGACACCAGGGAAACTTGAACCTCAAACCGGCAGCTGATTCCTGTACTGAATAGCATCATGTCAGAGAATGTCTAATATGGGGAGAACTTCCACTCTCAGTAAACTTCTGGGTTCTGAACTGGTTGCAGTCCCACTCTGGTTCCATATGAGGGCGCTCACAGGACGAGTGCAGAATGAATGGAGGTCTATTGAGCTATACCCCTCAAAATCCACTTTTCTCAGGATATAATTTTTTGTCTAGTAATTTGAATGTTGTTTTCGAAAGGAGATGCAAAGAAATTACAGATTGCTGGGAGTCACTTATTTGCTTTAAAAAGTATTTTAAAATGTCAATGACGTCATACACATCGTACGACCAGAGATACTGCTTTACGGCAATCCTTCAGTCACTTTGGTGTTTTCGCATTCTGCACTTTCTTTTCCCTCGAGGCATCCACAACACAGCTGACATGGTAAATACACGTGCTAGAAGAGTTAAGTCTGCCTTAACATTCTGGTCCCGCTTCGGATACCACGATGCCATCAAGCGGTAGGCTATGTCTGGTCGTAAATCAGTCCTTCACTGACCAATCAGCGTTAATTAGCAGAATGCTAGCGTTATGGGCAACGACAACTCAACCTATAAGAAATCGAAAGGACATAAGTACTTGTTCATTCAACTTTCGACCTATAACCCATGTTGAACTTGCAAAAACCACAATCAAATCTGAGATTTATCAACGGCAATCGGGTGAAAGAGACCAATTTAACCGTCTAGCTCCATAGACTCCCATTCATTTTGCTCTTGAACCGCTTGCTCTTGAAAGATGGTGTTCAAAAAACGTAGTTTTGAGTTTTATATTGTGTTGATTTCCTGCTTACTGCTAACTCACATTATTACTGTCTTTCTGAAATACTTAGCTGATCAGCTGTGGGCCACTATTACCTAAAACTGTGTCTATTAATGCAGATTAACTGTCATTCTCACTACATTGAGGAAATATTTGTTTTACCAACGTTTATGTTACATCAGATCATTCACTCTAGAGCTCGGCTAATGTACATTCATTGCAGACATGCACTGTTATTGATACAGTTTCCACGCGTTCACTGCAATATATTAGAAAAATATCCGGTAAATAAATTAGTTCAAGTAAAACACTTGCGCTTGTTAATGCTGATGGTGAGGAATTAAAGTTGCAACGTCTTCAGGTTCTGGAAGAAATAATTTGTATATGTATATTATGAGGAAATTAAACAATTTTTTTTTACCTTTGATGCGTGTAAACATGTTGTAGGAGACTCCACAACAACATTAGGAAACTTTAAAATAGCATAATAGGGGCCCTTTAATTTAAATAGGCTTATAAACGTGGCTCAACCAATCTGAATCAAGGACCGGAACTATCTGTTTTATAAGATCAATTTAATGCTAATGCATCCTTGCTAAACTATTGAACATATATATATATATATATATATATATATTAGATTTTATTTTTATTGAAGTTTCATTTACTTACTTTTTAATATCTTTAAATACCTTTAGCGTAAAGGAGGATTATATTTATTTGTCCTGTTGTGTGACAGTTCCTCAATATTTAATTTTGTGCTTAGTTTTCTCACATGTGCAAAGCATGATGAAAAATGAAAAAAGCATATTATGCAAAATGAAAAGCATATTATAATGTGACATGGGCTGTCCAGTAGTGTTGCAGGGTGCAACGATACTTCAAAAGTATCGCGATTCTCGGAAATTAAAAACGTCACGATTCCTAAATTAATTAGTATCGATACATCTAAGAATGACCGCGTTCCAGATTTGTAAGAGACGTATTTCATGTTGGTGTGTGCAACGCACGCTTCCAGTGCCTCTCTCTGGACATCTGTGTTTTTTCTCCTCACGCACGCAGCAAAGAAGCTAGCTGTCATGTGACAAACACTACAGCGAGATGCTGCATGTGCGAGCACAAGTGATACTGTGGCCGCCGGTCCACGACTGGTAGAAAAAGATGAGGCGAGGAGTGAAATATGGAAGTACTTTGCCTACCTTGCTGACAGTGACATAGCAGCAAAATAGATTTAAAATACAACTTTTTGCTCCTACAGACTTATGAAAAAATAATCATAAAAATAAGTTTTTTATGTGTCCACTTACAATCGAAATAAAACATTGTGCTTCAGTAAAATAAAGAAAATAAACAGGCTGTGCTTTCTGCCTCTCCGTGAACTTTTTTTTCTGGTGCACGTCTCTAAACTTAAAACTCAGCGAATACTATTCACCCAGGCATGAGCAATATATCTTTATAATCATTAAAGTGTGTACTTTTAAATGATCTAATTCAAAACTAAAACAAATATTTTCTGTTTATGTAATCTATATAAAAAGAGAGAGATGTCAGTCGTTCTCGGACATTATTCTTCTAATGTGAACACGCCCACGGAGAGCGCGCGCTATTGTCCCGGTTTTAAAATAAAGCACAGCAATGATATTTGAGAGTTTTTCTCCCTTTTCAGGAAAAGTATCGAAAAAGTATCGAAATCGCAATTCTTGACTTGATATCGAAACAATAATTTTGGTATCGTGACAACACTACTGTCCAGCTCCAAAAAATAACATAAAAGCACAGTAAACGTGGTCCACTCATGCATCCATTTTGGAGCTTGACAGGTTGTGGTCACTGCTTGTTAGCTAATAGCTATATGCATGCACTAATGGCAGCTGTACCATTCTTCAAAATATCTCCTTTTGTGTTTTGTGGAAGAACTAATGCACGTTAGGTAGAGCTGTATGATTAATCATTGAAAGAATGCGATCTCAATTCAAACCAGACAAAATCACACCAGAACATTCAGATCTGTGTTGGCGCTGCCACTGACCCAGAGAGAGCAGTGTCCTGTGTATAGGTATTAAACAGCTTCACAGTCTTTTTTCAACCACATGGTATTATTATCACATAAGTACTAGGATATATGTCTACGGTAGCGAACAAAATAGAATAAATCACCTTTTGAAAGTAGCGTGAATGATGCTAGGTGGTGACAAGTTACTGTTTAAAAAAATGTATGTCATTGAATCATTCATTCAAGAGATTCGTTCAAAAATGATGTTTCATCCAGTAATGAAACAAGTGAAGTATTTATAAGTGAGTCATTGAATCATTCATTCAAACAGATGTGAAATGTTTTTTTTTTAAGTTAGCCTAATTTAACACTTTTAAAGACTGCTGCAATTACCATTTTTTCAGAACATCTAGTAAAAAATTACATTATTTTGTTTAGTTGTCTGTTCAGAATCCTGAGAGAATCATGATCTCAATTTAAAAAATAATAAATCATGATTCTCAATTTATCCAGAATTGTGCAACTCTACATTTAGAATGCCATCAGTGACTAAATGATGACAGATTTTTCATTTTTGGGTGACCATCCTTTTAATTGAAACATCCCAGCAAAAACAAATGACACAGTGAGGGTGGAGTGCTCTGATTGCCAATTGTTTTGATGGCAAAAACTTCCCCTTCAGCAAGGTCTAATTCAGATGCGTTGCACTGAGAGACCCAGGGGTGACCATTTCATAGCCTGGCTGCTATTCATCACTCCAAACTTCACAAGCAGGCAGAAACGAGTCATCTCTTTCTCTCTCTCTGGAGTGCCTCAATGGAACGTTTCATCTCTCAAACAGACGTTAACATGGAGAGACAGGCTGACAAAGTCTCTTCTTTCCTGAGGCGAGTTACTAAACTGTTCAGATCCAGAGTAGGTGTAAAACAGAGGGTGATGGGTGATTTTTATACGCTTTGGATTCTCATGTCCTTGGAATGGACTTTCAAGTCCATTAAATGACCTTCCCCACCGTATCTGTGACAGATGTCATGTTTTCACACGTTGCCACCCAACACTGTCAATGTACTGTATGTCAACATAATTTGACCTTAACTTAATTGAAATGAAATGGACTCTAAAAGTATGATGCAAACTATGACTTATCTTGCCTTCCATAGTTTTACAAGCTCTCTCGGAGTTGGGTACATGATGGTTTGCACAGAAAACTATCCCAATGTCCTGGCCTTCAGCTTCCTGGACGAGCTTCAGAGAGAGTTCATTGTCACGTATGACACCAAGCGGATCAACAGCGCTTTGAGGCCTTTCTCTTTTATTGAGTTTGGTGAGTTTCTAGAGGGGATTGGGACAGGTTTCAGAAATCTGTTTTTCCAGAAGGGGACTATAAGTTTTTATATCAAAATAACATTTAATGCTTTGGGGTCAGTAAGATTTTTAAATGATTTGAAACAGTCTCTTATGATCACCAAGGCTGCATTTATTTGATCAAAAATACAGTCGAAATGTATATTAAAATGTATAGTTAAAAATTATAATTGAAAAAAAAAGTCTGTTAATATTATTTTAATTAAATATATTCCTATGCTGGCAAATTTGAATTTTCAGCATCATTACTCCAGTCTTCAGTGTCACATGATCCTTCAGAAATCACATCGTTTGTAACATTATAAATGTATTTAGCACTTTTGATCAATTTAATGCATCCTTGCGATAGATTAGATGAGAGATTAGATTATTTTTTTATTTGTTTTCAAAATATAAATTCTCAAAATTGTGTATCTTCAACTTCATGATGTCTTATGAACAACCCTCAAGTCAGTAGTGATTCTGTTTTAAGTTCCCTCAACCTTAAGTACACAGTTTTTATTCAACTCTGAAAAATATGTGTAGTAATTAGTTCCACTGAAATTAAATGACCAATCTTGAGCATTAGTTGAGTCTCTGAAGAGTATGATGCACATGGTGAGTTTGAGTAAACATTAATGGAACATTTAAATGTAGTCACTTATGAGGTTCCATTTTGGCTTGGAGTCTTTGGATCTATATAAATATAAATGCATCTTGCAGACTTTCTATTTAATGTGATTTGAAATGAACTAAAGCCATTTGTAACATATAGACCATGTTGTGATTGAAGCATCTATTTACTCTGCCGTTTCTATGATTTCGACAGATAACTTCATTCGGAAAACCAAGCAACGTTACAATAGCCCACGTTCCCTCTCCACCAAGATTAATCTAGCCGACATGCAGACTGAGATCAAGCTCCGGCCTCCGTATCAGCTCTCCGCGGAGGACATTGGATCAATCAACGGCTTCTCAGAACACAAGCAGTCTAAATATAAAGGCATTGGTAGGGAACACACTGTGAACACAACTTGTAAACTTCCCTTTGTTCGCAAGAAGTAGAACATTTTGAAAACCGCTCAGAACAGCCTAGCATCATGGCAGAATGTTTTGCACCACAGGTTTCCTGAAGCAAATTTTAAAATCTAGTTACTTTGCTACTGTTTGGCACGGATTTTCTGCTTGATTTCTTCCTGCAGCTCCTAATCAAATGTTGGAGGCCGTCACCCTGTCGGGTATCGTCGCCTGCGTCCTAAGTGTCCTGTGCGGCGCTCTTAATTTGCTGCGGGGAGTCCACGCAATAGAAAGCGTATTGCAGGTAAGTTAAATCATGCACTAATATGCTGGCACTTTATTTTGGCCTTTGTTTCTTTTTATTAATTAACACATTGGACTAAACATTACTTGCAAATGTATAAGTGCCATTGTAATATAATTAATCATACCTAATGGATAGTAACAGCACTCTTGAATAATTTGTCAGACTTCGCACTTAGATGTAATGTGATTTTCCTCTACCATAAACAACAGTTTTGCTTCGCTTTTTATATTGGACTGATAAGTGAGCCCTCGAGTTCCTGACTCTCCCTTTCTAATTCATCCTGTTTTAGCACATGGCTTCCTGTTGTAATTTGTCCAATCTTTAACACAGCACACTCTTTTCTCTTTTTCTGCTCCTTCTGCAGAACGTGGATGAAGACTTTAATTACGTAATTGCTTTTTTCCTTGGAACCGCAGCCTGTGTGTATCAGGTAAGTGACAGCAGTCAGACCGTGAATTACTGTCGACCTGCCAGGCTTCATTTCTTCTGCTCTCTGTCTTTTGGTTTAACCAACCAATGCTAATATATCACACTTTTCCTCACAGTCGTGTAAAAGTGTAATCTGGAAAATTGGAGAAACATTGCCTTTCTACTAGCATCAAAAAACAGCATCTGGCATTGTAGATGCTTTTTATTAGTGGTAGTTTTTCAAAACCCTCACTCATATCCTGCACAGCAACCAAAAAAAAACTAGAATTAGTATTTTTGCTTGTTTCCCTGTAAAAATATTTAAACATCCCTAAAACAAAATACATTTTTAGTTGAGAAGCAAAACTGAGATTACGATATTAAGGCTTGTTTTCAGATAAGACTACCCTTTTTTAATACTTTTTTGAAATCTCTTTTTTTAAAGAAATACATTCTGAAAAAATGTATCACTGTTTCCACAAAAATATTAATGTTGAACTGTTTTCAACATTGACAATAATAAGACATGTTTCTTGAGCACCAAATCATCATATTAGAATGCTTTCTGAAGGATCATGTGACACTGAAGACAGTAATGATGCTGAAAATCCAGCTTTGCATCACAGGAAAAAATAAAATTGTAAAAATATTTTTTTAAAAAAGCAAACAGATATTTTAAATCATAATAATATAGCACTATACTATGGTTTGTCCTGTTTTTATCAAATAAATGCAGCCTTGATGAGCATCAGAGGCTTCTTTCAAAATCATTAAAAATTGTACCGACCCCATAGTTTTGAATAGTAGGGCCTAAACCTCACTACATCCTGTCATATTTATTCTTAAAACAGAGCTTGTCCTGAATTTGCTTATTCATGCTTAAAAATGGTATTCCTCTTGTTTCTTTTTCTATATTTAGTGTTATTTGTTCGCCTACTTCTCAGTTTGGAGGAACGTCAAGTCATTCCTGGCCTTTGCTATGATCTGCCTCTGCAACATGTATCTGTATGAACTCCGTAACATGTGGCAGATCCTCTTTCACGTGACGGTGGGTGCGTTCATCACTCTGCAGATCCACCTGAGAGGACCGCAGGGCAAAGCACCCGACTACAACGTTTGACCCCCTTGAACTCTTTTAAGACTGCAAAACAGCCCAGCATTTCAACCCAATCTGAGGATAAAAGAACTATGGATTGTGAAGCAGGTTTTACTAATTGTTTTGATATTGCTCAAGATACACTTCCTGCTGTTTCACATCCAGTTGAGATCAAAGATGGAACCGCTGTTTTGGTTAAAGCAAAAGGTTCATAACGGTGGCTTCATACGCGCACAATATTGGATTCATGCATGACGTATTAAAGCAAATTGCTAGCAGGTAATTCAGATGTGCACAATGAATATATTTTCCAATAGGGAGGCATTGTAGTTATTTTTTAATTGACGTCAGGGCTTAAAAAGACAGCTCACCCAAAAATGAAAATTGTGTTTTCTTGAAGAACGTAGCTTCATGTGGCTTTCCTCCTTACAATGAACGTGGATGGTCACCATGGTCTGTCAAAGATAAAATAAAAACAATAAAAGCATCAACTACTATAAAATACAATCTTAAACTACTTAAATATATGCACATTTTGTAATAAACGTAAAATACATTGTTTCTATATGCACAATCAACATTTTTAAATCTATTGTTTTATATTTTTTATTTAATTTGTTATTTGTTATGTAGTTCCTTCCCTCATTAAAGCCGTTACGTACACTGTCTTGTAAATCTTTTTGTCCAATTTTCAAATAGTTATTTTTTTTGCTTTGCATTAAAGTTTGTATTGTTGTGATTCACCTTGCTAGGTTAGTTTGGTTCATGGTAACACTTTAATGAAGGCTATGTGAAACATATTTCCAGAACCAAGGGCACTGAAAGAGTGTGTGGGTTCTGTTGCACTCTAGCTTTGTGTGAGAAACAGACCAAAATGTAAGTTATTATTCAATAAAAATATTGTTTGACAATTGTGGTTATTATTCAGTTTATTGTATGGTAAAAAGCTGCTTAGATATTTCAGTTAAACATCTCCTTTTGTGTTCCACCGAATAAAGAAATTATGAATTTTCATTTTGGGTGAACTATACCTTTTAAGTTGTCATTTTAGAATTCTTTAGACAATTGTTCCTCTATTTTGATTTGTTAAAGCCAACTCGTATGCAAGATTTTTTAGAGCTGCCTATATAAAATGTAATTTTCACTCATTTCCACACGCATTTTTATTTTGTCATACAGCATAATTTGAGTGTCTCTGTGTTTGTGGTGATTAGTCAGACGTCTCTGAAAGCATAACCAGATGTGTTATTTATCAATCATGTCTATGCTGCCTGCAGGTGTGCATCCTGCAAATGAATGTGTTTGGCTAAGAGGGAAATGGAGTCACACTAATATACAGACTCTGTTGTTTTCCCTGTTTGCTGCCTTTTGTCAACAGGTCAGTTTAGTGACCATGTTGAGCGGAGTAATGTTTTATTCTGTTTCTATTCACCTGCCTTGTTTTGCATCTTGTTTTCATTGTGCAAATGACAGGTTGTATGGATGATTGACAGATTTAGGATCAAGGGGTTTCAAAATTCCCCGGATGTACATGCATTTCCTTTTATTTTTCTCACAAGTGTCAGTGATATAAGATTGCAACTGCATCTTTGCATTGCAAAGGCAGCACGTCAAGTACCTCAATGCTCTCTCTCCAACAGTAGTGCATTGCCCTTTGGCCTAATGTGTGTTTGTGCCATGTCCTGAAACCATCAGTAAAAACCTTGAATTTGTATGAATATGCTTGGATCTGGTGGGTTTTTGTTAAATGCATTGTACACATTTATGAAAATCAAAGGGATAGTTCACTCAAAAATTAATTTAGTTGTCATCATATCCTCACCCTCATGTTGTTCCAAAACGTTATGAGTTTCTTTCTTCTGTTGAACAAAAAATATATATTTGAAGGTTAGCCATTGACTTCCATAGTATTTTTTTCCTAATTTGCAATTCAATGGGTGCAGTCAAGTGTTTTTAGTCACCAACATTCTTTAAAATATCTTCTTTTGTATTCAACCGTAGATGTAAACTTTTACAGCTTTGAAACAACTTGAGGTTAAGTAATGACAAAATTTTCATTTTCAAAACGTCTTTTCACGTATGTAAATACTTGAATATATACTTCTGAGTCAGTGATTTCAGGTGTGGGAAGACGCTTACGCAATTTATAAACGTAATGCTATTCTCAAATTCTAAGAGCTGCAATGATGAAGATGATGATGGGGATTCTGGTTATTAGAAAAATTCACTTGGCTTATAGAAGCGTGACTAACGAAAGTAATGTTCTAGGTGATGCAGTGAATGCTTTTGTGTATGTGAAAATTGCAACCCATTTAGGCTCATTTGTACTTTGTGAGGGGGAAAGTCTGTACATTTGTGATGTCTCTGTAATTGATGTTATTTTTCTCCAGCTAATGTTCACTGCTGATCTAATTTTATAGTTGCACAATACTTAATTTTTTTTTTTTTTGGAAATATTTTATTTTTTAGTCAAGGTTAACATATATAGGCCTACATATTTGAACAAATATGAACATTATTTGAACAAATATGTATGGACAAAAATACTGAAAAAATACAAAAAAAACTGCTACAACAACAACAACAAAAAAATCACCTTGTAATTTTCTTCCTTGCGGTTCAAGGCTTTCGTATGGCATCATCAGGGTGAGAAATGGTTTGTTTTTGTTTCTTTGATTTTTATGACATTGTGCTTTGGCTCAGGTCTTTCTAACCTTTTGACTGCTGGATCAAACCCAAACCAGTAGGCCATTAGACTGTTTTTAATGTCAATGAAATGCCAGTCCCACGCCTAGCACAATGGCCTTTCTTTAATGCTTCATAAAACAGCTTTGCTCAGTCAAACAATTGACCAGATCAGACACATGCTGACTAAATTCAAGTGAACGGGGGTATTTCACAGGCACATTATTAAGATAAGAAAGGTCAGGTATGCCAGAGGGGAAAATGTACTGAAATTATGTGAATTATAAAATGCATTGGGTGACCAAACAACTGCTCTGTGGGGTTTCTGTTCTTTGTTCTCGTATTTCTGGACACATTTTGTTTATGAAAACAGCTCTATATTTGAGGTTCAAAAACAAAAAAATAAGGAAAAAAACAAAGGTGCAAATTGTTATAAAACTAACATAATGGTTAAAGCATTGTACTAACCTGTACAATGAGAGCTGCACACGTTTTCATACAGAAACATTGGCACATTGACATTGAAGGCAAGCAAAGCTGGAATTAATTGCATGTCTACTAGATGGGCATTGACAGAGCAATGAAAGAGCAATGCTGCCACCCTCTGGATATTTAATGTGACATCCCAAATGTTATTTTTGTCCAAAAACAGTAATATAATCCACTTTATTTTTTTAGGTAAATTAAGCGCGGGAGCGGCCATTTGTTATTGTTAAGCATCCGGTGCCATTACCTTCCAGTTATTTTTAGCTGTACAAAACATCTCGTTATGCTGCTTGATATTGCAAACTGGTATTTCTTACCATATTATTTGAATGTATTGCCTTAAATATAAAAACGTCTGTTTGTAGCGCAACCTCTTCTAGTGGCTAATAAATCGGAAGTTTCGCACATTCACAAAAAAACACCTTACTTCCGCTTTGAAAAATAAGGTCACAAATATATTGGCACGAGGCAGAAAATGTATTATGTTAAAGTTAGATATGGTGCCACTTCACCTTTAGCATAACAACCGTCTTGCTGACGTCCACAATCATCTGAAAATAGATGCAAAAGAAAGGCCCAAACACAATTTAGTATGCAAATATTATAACGATGTTAGGTAACAAATCGTCGGTTACAATTTCAATGTTTAAGTTTTTTTTAAAAGTTCATGTCACCTTCCATTTACTTCTCTATTGTATGGGAGTCTGTCTTTTGAGCTTGAGTGGACCAAAAAAAAAAATCCACAGAGAAAATAAACAATAGGCCTAGACACTAGGAATCACACAAGGACAATTTCAATAGAGTGCTGCTTTGCAAACATAGTAATTCTAATAATCACAACCACATGGTTTCAGAATGAGTTTAATGTTATAATAGTTTAATTGGATGTAAAAAAAAAAAAAAAAAAAAATACAGCATTGAGTTTTGACATGGCATAAGCAACCCAAGATGAAGCTCCACTGGAATAGTAAATGCCACTACTCAGCAGGACAGAAATGTGGTATTTACTTGACATCTCTTATCTCAGTGCTTTCATTTGGATGGCAAACACCAGTGAATTAAAGCTGGAGTTTGTAATTTTTTTATGTTAAAATATTCACTCCTCCCAAATCCCAATATGCAAAGATAATACCTACAAGTAAGCCATTCAGAAATAAATTCTGTGATAAGATTAAAACTCTTCTGTAGCGTTGTCAAAACGCTGTGAGAATCCCGCCACAGCAACACTGGCTCAACCAATGGCGTGAGTTTACAGGCAGGAATAACTTACTGTTTAACCAATGGCAGAGAGGGGGCGTGTCCAATCCAGTTTGGTGCCGCTAACGGTGGAAAAATTACACACTTCACCTTTAACTTAGGAATTAATATGACACCCGCATAGCATTTAAAGGCCATACAATACATGTATCACGATGACATTAAATACAAAAACATTCAAACCTATATTTTATTTTAAATTTGCTGGCAAGAAAGTGGCACTGATTTTCTTGTGGGAAATAAAGACTGAGGTGACTCTGGAAGCCCAGCTGAGTCCAAGTTGTGAGAAACTAGAACAGGACCAAATATAGTTACGGTTCCATAACACTTTCAAGGAAATGCAGATTTTCCCAACACATATTCATTACCTGTGTAAGCTCTTAAGCCCATACAGAGGATTAAGCAAAAAATAAAGAGAAAAAAACGTTTTATGGACTACCCTCTATGTTTGTGTACAAACTCAAATTCTTCACATACAAAGGCCTCATTGGAGAAAATGGACATTCATTGGGTCGTACCATCACACTGAGAGGGAAGGGAATGCTGGTCGAGCTGCAGTGCATAAATGGTGAATATTTGTGGCATATCGGAAACATCCCTAAAGGATCCAAACTGGTTGTCCCACGCACCATAAACACAAGGCTAAAATCAATATTTGCAGATGTGTTTGCCAAGCTTTAAACGACTGTGGCTGTTCTGAAACACTCACTTGTCATTTCATGTCCTACAAATCCATTTTCTACTAATAATTACATTGTAGTGCACTTGACAGGATACAGAAACCCTTTTTGGAGAAAGGCTAAACCTATTCTCCTTACTTGGTTACAAGGCTAGCTACTGGTTTTATTTAAATGGATGCAGCGACAAAAAAGGGTGACTGATAATTTGCAAATTACCTCTGCCTCCTGTTCAAATGTGGAGGACTGTAACGTTCCATTATATATATATATATATATATAAATATCTAAATACACATGGGTGTTTATAGACATTATTTAAATATATTAATGTACAAAATATATCATCTAAAATAGCTCTGATAGTTTGGCTTTTAGTCTCAAAATATAAAATATGTTAAAAATACAAAAACAGCCACATTTGGCCATTTTCCTCTGTCTTTAATGGTGTCTTCAGTGTAGACAAGTGTGTGTGTGCAGTTTTGTGAATGTACGTTTTTTGTTTGGAACACAAAGTTGAAGTCTCAAGCCACGTTCATCCCACCAGAAACTTTATCGTTACATTGTTACACACTGGTTCTTTTTTGTTCCATCTTATCCCTTGTTGACATCAAATCAGTTTATGCTGTTAAAATTAACATTCTGGAAGGAAAAACGTTGTATACAAGTCTAAGTATGCATCATATTAAAGATGGACGAGAATCAGTATGTGCTCTTTAGCATTGTGGACTGCCATTTATCGGTACCGAAAAGCACAAACGCTAGGCTATTTGGGCTCACACACACTTCATTTTCATATAATATGCATCAGTATTTAATACTGTCCCTGCGCATGGTATAAGAGACACATACAAATTGCGGACCACAAGGACAAACTTAAGTCGAGCTGATTCTCAACTACAGTTGCTAAAAGAAGACGTTGCATTGTTGGACCTGGGCACAACCCGGCACTAAAAATGAATGGCTTTAGGTGGTTTCAAGTTAGGGGCGGTGTGAACGGGGCTTCATTCTCAACTCTAGATCGCTCAGAGGTAACACTGTCAACACTAGCTCCCTTACCAGTAACAACCACAGTCGCTGCAGCAAAGTTTGGGGAACCATAAAGGGTTTGTAAAGCTGCTGTGCTCACTATGGCCTTCTACCATATAAGCTCATTGTAATATCTCTATCTATTGCGATATCACCACGCAACAGGACCGTATGAACAGAACTCTTTAGTCTTTACATACACTGAAGCCAATATACCTGTAAAACACATGTTTTATGTGTATATGATTCATCAGTGTTTTCATGCAGTTTTGATTTGGAGCCGCCAGGACCAGTTGGTGGAGTAAGATCGCAGTCCCGCCACACCTGAGAGAGCCAAAGCCAGGTGCATCTGTCCTCTCTTAGCAATATAACAATTATAGAAGACAGGGAGAACTGCTTTGTATGCCTTGAGATTCCTTTGTTTCTTTGGTCTCTGAGGTTGAACGTCTTTCTGAGCTGTTCCATACCTTAAATAAAGAGGGCAAAGCCCTCCATTAATCCTATAGGAAGTCTCAGTGTGCAAAGAGGCCACCCTTAGACTGGCTTTCCAAACGCATCCTATTGTAATTGGTCCAGGAGGATGCCCATCAACAGCCTGGCTGGCCCGGACCAAAGCGTCTCCTCACCATATCTCAAAAGTGTTCAGAATGTCAGACGCTGAGTGTTAACTGCTGTTGGGTCCTCCATTTAGGAAGTAGGTCGCCATTTCTCCTTTGCCCTTCACCTTCACAACACCTCTGTACTCCAGTGTGTAGTTATATGAGCTGAGAACCTGGTAGAGGTCAGTTGTGACCTGATACAGAGAGAAATGAAGAGCATATAAGCATTTATGATGGACTGAAAAATTTGTAAAGCAGAGTTGACCGATTTATAAATCCAAACATTTGACATCACTAGTGAAAATGCTTCTTTTTTTGCATTTTTTAACCATTAATAATTAAACAAATAATTTAATATGATCAAAAATACATTATTTACCAATTATATTTATATATTCATTTCAAATTATATAATTCATAAAAATTTAAGTGAATATTGAAATTAAAAATGTAAAACCGCAACACTCAAGATGAAATATGTAATTCATTTCACATCATGTTTCTTTGTTTAAAGTCACCATGAAATCCAAATTGACTATTCTTATTTTTTATGGAATATTGCAGTATTTTTATAAATGATTTATCCGTGCACATCATTTAAAAAAAAATAAAAATGAATGTGCCCTTGTAATCTTTAATCGAAATAACTTCCCCTCCCCCTTGCAGTATCAACTCTTCTCTGATGACGTACTTACTGGTAAGAGGGCGGGACAACCTGTCACTCACATGAGATCGACCAATAGCAAATCCTACATGTTTTCTTGTTTAAGAAGCCGTTTCACACAGATATACTTCACAAAAAGAAAACTATTGCAACTTCCGCATTACATTTTTAAACATTTTCAGTATCCTAAACATTAAACATTTAAACATTTTCAGTATCCTAAAATTGTATATATTTCCAAGTTTAATTTAGATTCTGAATCGCACATTTTCAATACGGGCACTATAGTAGTATACATAGGAGATCTTAGGGGTAATTTGATCTGGACAATCACAGAGACCAAGAATACCTCTCACCTGTATTCTCTCAGGTACCCCAGTGCTGTCCATTCGGCTGGCTACATTCACAGTATTCCCCCATATGTCATATTGCGGTTTACGAGCCCCTATGACACCAGCCACGACGGGACCCATGTTAAGACCTACAGGAAAATATGCTTTTTTTAATTCTACAACAGTAAAATACAAGGCTCTTCTATGAAAGTCTTTGACTAACAGACTATATAAATAATACAGGAATGTAGCATTTTTTTTAAGGGAAAAGGGACTGTTTCATAAAATGACACAAACTAAACATACTGTACACATTAGGAAGCTGATTGATGAAATGTATTGGTTATTTAAAGGAATAGTCTTCATTTCAAAGTGAAAATTCTGTCATCATTTACTCACCCTCAAATTGTTTCAAACCTGTATGAATTCATTTCTTCTGCTGAACACAAAGTACGATATTTTGAAGAATGTCAGTAACCAGATGAACCCCTTTGACTTCCAGTGTAGGAAAAAACAAATACTATGGAAGTCAATGGCGACATTCTTCATTTGTGTTCAGCAGAAGAAATAAATTCATACAGGTTTGAAACAACTTGAGGTTGAGTAAATTATGACAGAATTGTAATTTTTAAGCAAGCTAATCCTTTAAGGGTGGCTAAGCCAAATCCTTACCGATCTTCATTTTGAAGTTATTAAACGAGTGCTCATTGATGTACTTCATCTGGTCCATGAGGCGCATGGCGTAGTCGGCTAGAGCGCGAATGTGCGACTTTCCTGCTTTATCATAAGTGGTGTCATTAAGCCCAGACGCAGCCATGTAGGTGCTGCCAATGGTTTTGATCTTTTCTAGTTGACGAAACTGATCCTCACTAATGATCTGCAAGAAAAGAGAAAAAAGATGATGACTTCCATGTAGGAATGAGAAGGCATATTAAACGTCTACATTTATAAGAATGCACACAGTTTAGGAAGATTTGAAGATGCAGGTCCAGTTTCACACACACAATTTTAATTTGAAACAAAGACCAACAGTTGCAAAGTAAATTTCAAGAAACACTTGAAAGTTAGTCAAATGTACAGTATCACGCTCTAAAGCAGTGTAAAATCAACTTGAAAGTCCTGAGGTTGGTCAAAAATTGCTATACCTCATCAAAGTCAGCGATGATCTCGTTGAGCAGTCTCAAGCACTCAACACCTTCATTATTAGCCTCCAGTTCCACATAGAACTCGGAGAAGTTGCTGATGGAGGCAAACATGACAGCCACACATTCGCACGACTGATAATACAGCTCGTCGTTCCGCCGCTCGCGCGCCAGAAAGTGTGCAGCCACATCTTTGGGCAAGATGTTGTGGAGGAGCCGACGGTTGTAGGCCTGAAGTTCTTCCATCTCCTCTTTCTCCTCTGTAGCCTGTGAATACAATAAAAATAGAGGATGATGCTATGAATAAGGAAGAATAACTAGATAAACACTGCATTCTTGTTGCACCAAAGTGACTGCAATAACTTGGGGAATCTATACTGAATTCACATTATCAGACTCTATTTGTATCTATGATAACACTCAAAGGTAAAATGGACAAAATAGGTTTTTGAATGAAGACTCGTATGCTCACCAAGGCTGCATTTATTGAATAATTTAAGTAAAAACAGTAATATTATGAAATTTTATTGCAATTCAAAATAACTGTTTTCTATTTGAATATATTTTATTCCTGTGATGCAAAGCTGGATTTTTAGCATCATTACTCCAGTCTTTAGTGTCATATGATCCTTCAGAAATCATTCTAATATGCTGATTTGCTGCTCAAGAAGCATTTTTAATTATTATCACAGCGGTAAACAGTTGTGCTGCTTGGTAACAATGTAAAAGTCTGTACTGTTACTTTTAATCAATCTAATACATCCTTACTGAATAAGAATAGTAGTTTTTTTTTTATCTTAATGACGCCAAACTTTTGAACAGTAGTGCAAGCTACAGCAAATAATTAAGAACAAGAAGCAAGAGTAGGGAAAATGTATCCAAAAAATTGATTTGATGGAACAAGAGGCACAGCGATTTTTAATAAACAGCTTTTCTGTCCAATTACAAAAGTATACACAGATAAACACACCTGTAACTTCCAGAGAAAGTCCAGTCTGGCAGTGGACTCCACCTGCTGCGCATGAAGGTAAAGCGCTAGCACAAACACTGTGATGACTACTGGAGTCATGATCTTTAGGGGAACCCGCATGTCTGTCACACAGCTACAACACACACAGCACTAAGTGTCAACAACCACACACTTAAGAGCATGATGATCTAATCACAACAGTATGTAGCTACATAGTCACACCTTTGATTTACTCCTATTGTGCAATCTTTATAGGCATGCAATGAAAACAATATGCTCACTGATATTTCTTTCAGATCAGGGTTTCTATTTGACTGGTTTTATCTTACCTTGTTCCATTAATATACTCTCTGTGAATACAAAGAAAAAGCAAATGTATCAGAAGGATGGAGCACAACAGACAAAATGATATCTTCAGATAGACTCAGTAGAACTGATATAACCGAAATCAGCAAGCAGACAATCAATAGTGGATTTGTTAGCATGGGTCTATGTAGTGGTAGGCTAAAGCTGACTGAATAAGTCATTTTCAGAATGAAGGAATATTGATACTGTGCTTGGTCTCTACTTAATCTTACTGACCCCAAAACTTTTGAACAGTAGTGCAAGAAGTCAGTAACAGCACAACTGTTTCACCATTGATAGTAAGAAATGTTACTTGAGCATCATATCAGCATATTAGAAAGATTTCTGAAGGATCGTGTGACACCAGGCTGCTAAAAATTCAGCTTTGCTATCACAGGAATAAATTACAATTTAAATGACAGTATACTGTATTTTTGATCAAATAAATGCAGCCTTTGTGAGCACAAGATACTTATTTCAAAAACATTAAAATGATTTATAGCTTATATAATATCCAGTTACAACCTTGATATAGAAAAAATTCTAGGGAATATTTAGCAGACCCTTTTTAGCAGATTTAGCAGAGACAACCGTCCATACATTTTTTTTTACGACATTTAAAATACAGCAAAATAAATAAAAGAATTCTTTATAATTTAGATAAGGAGGATGATTATGATGATGGAAAGGATGCTGATCCAAGAAAATGTGCTGCTTGGCTAAAATCCAGATACTCACATGGCATTGGCCATGACCAGCAGGTCCACATTGTCAAAAAGGCTGACCTCAGGCACCTCCATGATAAGCACATACAGGATCTCGATGAAGAGCATGAGGAAGAGTTTACCAATACTGCTGACCTGTAGGAACACTGAGCAGGCCAGTAAACTGAGCAGCACACATGATGAGAAGTACTGCAACGGAAGAGAAAAACATTCAGACATTAATCTTTTGCTTTCCCTTCAACTTATTCCAAGTATGATTGATCAAAAGACAAGCATTTCAGAGCAGTGCCTAAAACTAGACCCTTGAAAAATAAATGCAAAGACATATCACTGCAGGAAAATCCAGATAAAAGATGTCCAGCTGGTTTTTTGGGACACATGGTACTGTAGCTGGTTTTGTGCTGCTCATTGCTACAGTTACAAAACTGGACTGATCTGAGAACAGTACCACACCTCTGGGAAATTGCAGGTGGGTGACGAGCTGTTGCAGAGGCTGTCCTGAGACCAGAGAGAGTAGTTGAAGAAAGAGCTGCGGACATGGCAAGCGTTCACATCTCTGGGGGTGATGTTAAACTCCTGTCCTAAACACGTCTTCAGGTCATCTGTACTGCAGGTGAACTAAAGTACAGATAAAGATGTTACATGTGACATTATTTCATTTAATCAACCCACGAAAGATTACGTTATTAACTAACTTTTCAATGTTAAAAGCTAATTACTTAAAAGTAGGCGATTTCTGTGCCATTATCAACACTATACATGATTGAAAAACTAAAGATTTCTATTTTTGCTATTCTGTTTGCTGCCTCTAGTCCTGTAAGTCTTTAAATATTGTGACACAGGTTAAGTGTTAGTTGTATTGCTGTATGGTTAAATATCAAAGGCATTAAAGCACTGAATCTTGAGGTTAAAACTTGTGGGACTCACAATGTTAATGAAAGCTGAGAGAAAAACCAGGACGATTGTAAAAACTCCCACCAGGGTGCTGTTGAGTCTGGACTGAACAATCCTTTTAGACAGAGTTTGCAGAGGCACAGGGAAAAACTGTCAATAGAGAAAAAACATGATTTGAGTTTCTTATTCGAGGTAACGCCACAGTATCTCAAAACGGTTTGTCGTCACATGATGAAAATGAACCTTTTTTCTTTCTTTTTTTTTTTTTTAAATAAAAGAGCTGCTGTTTTGAACTTTCTACTTGCACATCTGTTTTCAACTTTGATGGTAAATGTTGAGCTTGAGCTCCAAATCAGCATATTACAATGATTTCTGTAGGATTATGTGACACTAAAGACTAAAGTAATGGCTGCAGAAAATTCAACTTTAATGAATGAAATAGTAAAAAATAAATATATATTTATATAAATATATCTTTTTATAGATATATTATTATAGATACACTAAAGATATATCTATATATCTTTTTTTTTTTTTTTATTAAAAAAGACCCTGTGGGGATCTTGTGGGTTTGCAGAGATTCAGGCTTGTATGAAAGACTTTTTATGGGTCAGGAAGTTCAGAATCTAATTCCACAGCGTCTCTAAGGAAAGACCTGTGACGCCCCTAGCCACCCATAGAGCTGTGCAGTGACAGTTCCACTTCAGTGTGCACAAATGAGCTGCCAGCGCTTTATTGTGTCTCTGTTTTTGTTCTGTGTGACTCATTGTCTCTGGAGACCTGCTCCAAGTTATGCAGCTAAAAGCCCCATATCAATCAAACCCGCTCAGGTTATTTTAGTGGAGAAGGTTGATAAACACTTGGATTTAGCGATGATGTGTCTGTGAAGGATGTGTTAAGAGATGTATTATTTTATAGGGCTTGTTTTTGTGTTTTGCCGCACTTTAGGGACAAAAAAGGGCATGTCGCTCTAAGGTTGACCTCTATTATTTCTAATACAATTATTTGTAATTACTGTTTACTATATCTAAATAGTTAAATTCTATAGTATTATTATCATTATTTATGTCTGAACTTCTTTATATTACACATTTACATTGTATAGGCTATATCTCATGTGTACAATCCCATTATTTCACTTACCCCAAAACAGGAGTAAATGGCTGAGATGAACATGACGGCCATCAGGAGGACCAGGCACACCACATAGAAGCCAATCATCAGCCCGGAGCTGCAAAACAACAACACAGGTATAGAGAGGGAACCAGGTGAATAGAAAATAGCTTTATATCATTTTAAACATGATATATATATATACACAGTATAATATTATTTTATGTCATAATTAACATAGGGTCTGACGGAGAGGAGAGACCAGCTTTGAATGTTTTGGCTGCTCGGGTAATAACTGTCTTCACCTTTACAAAGTCAAAATGAATGAAAGCTTCTGTGTATGTGACACTCCCATTCAAATTCAAACAAAACCTCTCTAAGCCTGTGGCTTGTTTGAATGGTTTAGAAAACATTTGCTAGGATCATGTTTTAACTGAAGTGTACTTACTGTGGCACAATGACAATCTGAATGAAGCAGATGAACAAAAAGACGAGGGAGGCGCAGGCTACGTATGCTCCGAACCTGGCGTCTACCTGCTTAGAGTACTGACAGAAGGTGAGGAAAGAGGAGAGAAAAGAGTGGGGTTACAAAAACCATTTAAATGGCTTGTGAAAGTGGTGTTTAACTGCCAGAAGGGAGTATATGTATAAATGTTAACTGATGTTAACTGGTAAATATTTTAGCGGACTATAATTTGAAAAAATAAATTTACTTTAAGTTTATCCAGGCCCGGAAATCACAACTGTAAAATTTCTTAATGTTTCAGGTTTTCCACAACAAAGGGAACTCTGAAAAATATTAAATACTTAAAAATGGATTGTGTAATAAAGTTGCAGTTTTGCTTGGTTTAATGAAAAATGGTAAGTTTGGGTTCAGAAAACATTTTTAAATGTTTTTGATAGAACTCTCTTATGCTTACCAAGGCTGTAATATTATGAAATATCATTAAAATTTAAAATAGCTGTTTTGTATTTTAATATAATTTAAAATGTAATTTATTCCTGTGATGGCAAAGCGGAAATACATTTTCAACAGTCATTACTGCAGTCTAGAGTGTCACATGATCCTTCATAAATCACTCTAATATGCTGATTTGCTGATAAAGAAACATTTCTTATTAATAATATTGAAAACACTTGTTCGGATTAATATTTTTGTGGAAACTGTGTAACATTTTTTCAGGATATGTTGATAAATAGAACGTAAAAATAGCATTTATTTGAAACATGAATGTTTGGAAACAAATGTATTTACAGTTACTTTTGATCAATGTAATGCATCCTTTTTAAATAAAATAATTATTTATTTATTTAAAAAAAAAACAGTAGATATTTAAAATATCTAACAAAATAACATCAAGTGAATTTCTTCAGACAAAGATCATGAAAAATAATTGCTTAGACATTCTGGACACAGACAATGAAAGAAAACAAATGCAATAATTATCTCCACTACAAACCAGAGGCAAGTCTCTGAAAGAGTCATCTAATCAGAGCTAGAAGTACGAGGACCAGCATACAACCTGCTAAATGTGTATGCGACTGCAGTCGGAGGAAGAGACCGTAAATGCAGAGGCTCAGAGACTTCCTTTCCGTTAACCTTCGTCACCATCTTTACAAAGAAACCGAGTCTTCCTCACAGTCACAAAAAGTTTGGGCATCTATTTGAGGTGAGGGAGGTCAGTGGTGACTAATGCTTTGAAGGTAACACCATAAAATGACTTAAATCACAGCGCAGCATGAAGACGTCAGTTTCTGACTCATTCCGAACCTGGACCTTGAATTTCATTGCCTCTATTCATCTTAGCAGCGTGCCACATCTTTGAGCTATTCTGAATACTTTTAGGCCGCCTGCACAACAGTACTAACATAATACACTTCTGATTGGCTTTCTATTTTTTTTTTCCATTTGCGATTGAAGAAACACTTTACCAGTAGGATTAACTAATGATCTGTTAAATGGTTAGTTCATGCTCACAAGTCACGCAATTTATGACAAAACCTCAAGAAGGCTAGATCGTTTTAGCTTAATGACGCATTTAAATCAGTAGGTCTGGCAACTATTATGTCCATGTGGCGAGCAGGACGAGGCCGAGGGCCGTGGGAGAACGGAGTGAGGCCGATGGCGTGATTGATAATGGGCGACACCTGCGCGACGCACCGGTCTCTTATCTCTCACGGAGGAGCGGAAACATAAAAGGACGAGAGAGGCCAGGCCTGGATTTATGTTATGTTTTGTTATGTGACAGCAGTAGTCCGTGAGGGGCAGCTGTCTTAACTTTCATTTTGTATTTGTTTATTTTACGTTTATTAAAGTCTTTGAATGTTCACCAGTTCCCGACGACTCCTTCCCATAACATCTAACCTTACAGTCCAATATAGCACAAAAAAACAGTTGTGTAAGCTTATCAGGCATTAAAAACACAATCAATTGACATAAGGTGTAATAAAGATTTCCATTGGACAACAATGTAAACAATGTTAATTTTTGCCTGTTCTTCACAATAAGTCTTCTTATAACTTAAATAAATATACTGCTTAATTTATATTGGTTACTATTATAGTGCTTTTATTTCATTTTTGGAGTTTGCCAGGTGAGATAAGTGTTACTTTTTTGCACTATTATATCGTAGTATACATAAGTATATATAGTATACAATATTATAGTATACTACTGTAGAATTTATAAATATTTTGAACATTTTGCAAAATTCCATGGAACAACAATATTGTGTGGATTAGCATTAGCTAATAAATCGCACTGTGTTGTTAAGGTTTATCTTATCATTGAAGCTGGTGACGTAAATGAGAGCCATACCTTCTTCTCCAGGTCAGGTTCTCGGAATGTCAGCAGAAATTTCTTGACGTGTTCGGACCGCAACCGGTCGATGCTCCGAGCATCAATGGCGCGGCCCAGAAATTCGTCTACCTCATCCTCGGGGTTCAGGTTTTCTTGTGTGTTTCTGAAAATGAAATGTCTAGATAACACAAGACGAGACACCGTTTTCCACCTTCTTCCTCCCCTCTTATTCTTACAATCCTATACAGCCAGACCACCAAAAAGTAGAAGCGCCGGTCCACCGGTCATTCAGAATACAGCATTAATACAGCCAATATCCTAGTAATATCCATGCTAAGCAACTGGTTAATAGTGAGAATTGGACCCTAAACTAAAGTGTTAAAATATATTTTACATAAAAATGTATGGTAAGTCTTAGTAAGTAGGACTGCATGGAATCTGTGCCAACAGCTCAGCAGTTTTCTGCAAACTAGGACTGTACATCATTTACAAATTTCAACGCTTCCCCTGTCTCTTGTGTGATTTTGTTTTTACCCCCATTCATTTGTTTTTCCAACTTACTGTACAGTAACAATGACAAAATGTCTTTTAACTACAAACAACTGTAGTAGACCTAACTCCTTTTCACCAATTTGTACCATAATTGAATCTATTTGGCAGATTTGAAAACATGAAAAAGAGCACAGATTATACACAGGCCTACTTATAGGACACTGAACATAACCAACACAAAGCTTAGTTTTTGAAGTGCTTGCTTCATTGATATATATTTCAACTGATGAGTTGAGTGTATTGGCTATCCAATTTCAAAGTTCGAACCTCAAACAACCAGAACTAAGAGTCTGATGTTTAATCATATTAGTTTTACTTTTTATATAGTTATACACCATTCAAAAGTTTGGGGTCAGTAAGAGTTTTGACAGAAATTAATACTTTTATTCAACAAGGATGCATTAAATTGATCAAAAGTGAATTTATTAGAAAAAAAAATTACATTTCAAATAAATTATGTTAAATAGAAGCTTCTTTGAAAATGTTACCGACCCCAAACTCTTAAACAATTGTGTGAAATATATATATATATATATATATATATATATATATATATATATATATATATATATATATATATATATATATATATATATATATATATATAACAAATTCTGTAATCATCTTTTAAAAAAAGACTTAGCATGCGGGATAGAGATAGGGAGATGTGTTCCATATACTCACTTGTCTTTAGGATCCTCAAATCCCTGCAACAAAATTGGAAGAGAAAATGCATTATACATCAACGCAAAATGAAAGAGCATTAGAATATCTGCATTTGTACAGTCAGCACAACAGTGACTTCTTCTGGAAAACAACAAAAACAGGGCAAGAAAGCTTCGTGATTGTAGGGGTTTAGTGAATTCAAAAGCAAGTGAAAACTGTTTTATCCTGGAAGATGTTTGGATTGTGTTGTAAATATAAAAAACACAAAAAAACAAAACATGATTTACCCAGCGCTCCGCTCCAAAACAAGCCCCCACATCCCACACATAAATCTCTATTCATTTATTTTAATGTCATAGAGCACATAACAGACCAGTGACAGTTACAAGAGATAAAGAAGGGAGGGGTTGGAGAGTAAAATAAATATATAATGTTTAGGACAATCATTTATGGACAACCTCCGTAACAATGTTGTAAACCGAGAGCTGCTGTGAGACTGAGGATTTAATATTACTGTACTCATATAACCAAACACATGATGACTGACATTGTGTATAATCAAGCTGAGAACTGATTCTGTTTAGGGTTAAAAGTTAAAATTCAGACCCCAATGAGAACAGAAGTAAATAGAGCTGGCTAATGAGGCATTGATTTATCATGGTAGGACATGGGAAACACGGAGAGGAAACTAAATAGGCACATGTTGTACATGGTCTTTTGTCTTTTCCTTTGGGGTTTTAACTTTGATTTCACACAAACATTAAAAGTTACACAACTTGAGCAGCCTGCCTACTGCCTACAAAGACAGCTGCCATTGATTTGGAATGCTTTACACAAACAGCATGAAACATTCAACATTTTATTTCAACAGTGTTTGAGATTATGTTTCTAAGCTAACGACAACTCTCTAATATGCATAAAAATATACAGCACATACAAATGTCAGGTAAAATATTTTACTTATCTATTGTTATTGGTTATATATATAGACATACCGGTATATATATATACACACACACACACACACACACACACACACACACACACACACACACACACACACACACACACACACACACACACACACACACACACACACACATACATACATACATATATATATATATATATATATAGTTGTCTCCAAAACTGACTTTTAAACATTTAAGCAAAAGCCTTTAGATAATATTGAGACCATGAGAAACAAATAAAGTCATCAAATGTGTCCAAACATATTTTAGTTTTTGCTGTGGCATTTGTATAGAAAATTGCAGTTTCACTTGTATTGGTGAAAACTGCTGAAAACCAGTAATATGAGAACTCCAGTCTCTACAATAAGTGCTTTGAATAAAAGCATCTGCTAATTGACTACTTACTTAATATAAAATAAAGTAAAACATAAGATATGTGGGTCAAGGAACAGTCTGAATGTTCCCATTAGATATCAAATGACCGTTTTAATGGTAATTTCTAACCACTAAACATTAAATTATGGGAGTAAAAAGCATCCATGGGACATGTTGCTAGATGCATAATAATAGTCAGTAAATTTATAGTCTCAGTAGACTCAGATACACTCCCACACACAGGCCTCCATGCATTCACTCGACACAGACTATGACCCAGTCAGTATGTTGATGTGTTACACCATTTGCTTCTCTCCTTGGACTGAGCAACGCATTCTGGGCCAACACAAGCCTCTAGACAATACAACAGACAAAAACAGGTGCTGTTGTTATTATGAAACAGATATTCTGCTCATAAGAATACACTGCATGTTCATTTGCCTTCATCAATGCTCAGTGTTTATGTAGGCGTGAATAGATATCTGGCAATTACATACCAGCCCGGCAGGATATATCGGACAGGATTATCTGTGCCACTATCACCACCAAATACAATTGCAGAAATAATTACAAACAGGTTCCCCCCATCTGCTGTTGGTTGGACAAACAGATATTCAAAATCCACTGATTTAGCCAATGTGGCAGAGTCATGCTGTCCAGGATGCTTAAACTAAGGGGTTTACTGCTACCCTCTGCTGATAGATGTTGTAACTGCACCATTTATTTTTTTAAACATACAAAAGATGCTGCCTATCATTCAAAAGTTAGGGGTCGGTAAATAAGTCTTTAATGTGTAAAGTAAAAATACAGTAATCGTGAAATAATACAGTAAAAACAGTAATCGTGAAAATTGATTACATTTTAAAATGACGATGGCAAAGCTGAATTTTTCCAAGTAGGTCTCTGCAGGACTGTGATAGGAGTTGCAAGATCAGTGGGCGAGGCCATAAACAGAGGGGCGTTTTCAACCGCGTTACCTGATTTACCCATATCACAGTGAGGGGAGGGTTTAGGGGTGAGGTCGGGTGAAGGGAATCATTTTTATTGCATGATTTATAAACATCCACCAGTTTGAAAACACCCACAAATTTAGAAACGCCCACTTTTGTTCTGCAGAGACCCCATACTCAGATTTTCAGCATCATTACTCCAGTCTTCAGTGTCACATGATCCTTCAGAAATCATTCTAATATGCTGATTTGCAGCTCAAGAAACATTCATTATTATTGTTAATGTTGAAAACAGTTGTTTTGTTTAATATTTTTGTGTAAACTGAAGTACAATTTTTTAAGTATTTAAAAGAACAGCATCTGAAATATTATTATTTTCAAATGTTTTTTCTTTACCGTCACTGTTGAATTAAATGCCTCCTTGCTGAATAAAAGTATTAAAACAATTTTTTTAAAGAACTTACTGACCCCAAACTTTTGAAAGTGTTTTTCATGACAGTATAGTAGATGATCAAAACTGATGTGGCATATTTGTGTTGGAATATTCAGTGTTGGGGAGTAACTAGTTACATGCAAAGGCTCATATCTAATAAAAGAAAATTAATGGCATTACCATATTTAGTTACAAAATAAGTGTAACTGTAATCAGTTACAGTGAGAAAAACTTTGTTATTAAATTAGAGTTACTTATGAAAATGCTAAGGATTACAAAGGGGTTACATCTGAATATTTTCGGTAAAATGCTAGGATATGTTGAATAATATTAAAGGGATACACCACCGGTTTTTCATATTAAACTATGCTATTCCCTTAACTAAGACGAGTTGATACATACCTCTCTCGTCTCAGTGCGTGCACTATATCGCTCTTTATTGCCGCAAAACTATATTAGCACTTAGCTTAGCCCAGTGCATTAAATATGGGCCAAAAAGAGAAGCGACCAATCACTTCCTCGTTTTCCCTATTTAAACACAGTTACTCGAGTAGTGTAAATCGACCTAGGCTGGTGACACAAAATAAAACGTTGCGCTTTTCTAAGTGTTTAAAATTGATGACTATATTGTTTGGCGGAATACCATAGCAAGTGCTTTTGAGCAGTTCGACTTGGCGCAATAATATCATCACTCGTGAAAAGTCCTCTTACCGGCTCCCGCTTCCTCTCCCCCTCACTCTCATTTCCGTCAATACAGCCAACGTTACATCCGCCGGTAGTAGTAGTTTGAGCGGAGTTGACGAAGTAACAGGTTGTTGGAAGCTAGTTTGTGTGCAATTATGGTTAAAACGTGCATCGTAAAGGGTTGTGAAAATAAGGAAAATGTACATAGTGCTGGCATTTTTCACAGAATTCCAACATCTGTTTGCAACAGTCACACTTGCACCACCAATTGCTGTTTGCCCATGGTCTTTCGCCCAGCTCCGGTCTGTTCTGGATCAGATCTTTCTTCCCTCTCACGGCCCATAAGAGCTAATTCCTCCTCCGTGTACTCGGGTTCAAACAGATATGGCTCTGGGTCTGCTACAAAGAAGTCATAATCATCTACAAAGTCCGCCATTGCAAATGATCTGCAGATTGCTAATAGCACAGGTAGTAAAAGTCACGTTGGTTGTATTGACGGAAATGAGAGTGAGGGGGAGAGGAAGCGGGAGCCGGTAAGAGGACTTTTCACGAGTGATGATATTATTGCGCAAAGTCGAACTGCTCAAAAGCACTTGCTATGGTATTCCGCCATACAATATTAGTCATCAATTTTAAATGCTTAGAAAAACACAATGTTTTATTTTGTGTCACCAGCCTAGGTTGAGTTACACTACTCGAGTAACTGTGTTTAAATAGGGAAAACGAGGAAGTCGCTTCTCTTTTTGGCCCATATTTAATGCACTGGGCTAAGCTGAGTGCTAACATAGTTTTGCGGCAATACAGAGCGATGTAGTGCACGCACTGAGATGAGAGAGGTATGTATCAACTCGTCTTAGTTAAGGGAATAACAGTTTACTATGAAAAACCGGTGGAGTATCCCTTTAACTTTTTGCTTTGCCTGTTTTTAATGTGCACAAAGCCTCCTGCCATTTAAAGGCCGTTTAGTAAAGCGATGCTATTCTGATGCTTTTGACTGGTTCTCTTGTTTGAAATTGCAGAGCTATTTTTTGAATTTACATAAATGTTTGAATTTGCAGGTTAACCCTGCCTGGATTAAATGTTTGAAAATGATTAACAGTTGAAAACATTAGTTAGAAATTTAGAAAAGCAATCAAAAAGTAAACACTTACATTAATACAGTAATTGAAATAGTTACACTACTTATTACATTTTAAATAGGGTAACTTGTAATCTGTAACCTATTATATGTCCAAAGTAACCTTCCCAATACTGGGAATATTTTAAATCATAAACTTGGATTGGGAAAAGTGTAGGCATCTATTTTTATTTTTTTATAATTGAAACATCAATATTGCTGTTATGTTTTATTTGACAACTCAATTTGAAATGCGTCAGTCGTAGAAAGAACAAGTTAGGCTGGATTTCTGTGCTCTTTCTTACTATGTTAACCAAGATGAGAAGGAACAGGTGATTCAGACCAAAAAAAATAAAAGGGTATTCCCATGGAGTGCACAGGAACTAATTGCTGGTTCCACTTTGCCTGATTAAATCCCTCAGGGCGGTATGTGAGGCAGTCCAGCTTTATTTAATTAGAGTGCTGTTCCCTTCGGGTTCCAGAGCCCGAGAAAAGCAGAGAACTGAATGAAAGAACAGGGACTACACAAAGGGCAGAAGGCCCTTTACATGTCACCCTAAAGCAATGTCCTTGGGATTGTTTTGGCTTAGTTAACACATGATACAAAAAGCCTCCCCTGTCAAAGGCCTTATCCTCCAACAGAGGCGGTAATGGGTTTTAGACATGGCAATTAGAGTAAACGCAAACCAACTGTTCTTCAACAATCAGATAATGTTCTCATCCTTTCAAAAGTGTAGCTTCCTCACCATCCTCTTCATCTCCTTGGAAACCTGATTGCCACCCAGGTGATTGTAGAAGGGCCGGTCGGTCCAGTGAGTGCTATTATGAGTGACAGAGTTGGTGCGTTGCCGGTTCATCTTAGCAATCATGGCCTTTTCTTCTTTCTGTGAAGGGAAATATAAAACCGGAGCAGTATTACGGTCCATGCTTTTAATGTCATCGTCATTAACTAGCTTGTCTTTTGACGTCACATTTCCCTGAATTTATCTATGCAGCTACTTTGCATTCATCTACTGCTCTGCATCACGTGAGTCATGCATTTGTTGAGCACTAGGTGTTTCTGCTTTAAAAGGATGTGCATATTAACAGAGAATCATAGCTTGTCAAACCCAGGTGTTGTTAATGTGCGATTCAAAATACAGAAGAGCAAGGACACTCTAAAATGTATTAATTCACCTGAATTTATTATAAAATTGAACTGATATGGATTCTCACCCGTTTCTGACTGCAGCCCACAATGAGGTAGGTTTCAATGTTGTGCTTCTTGAGATAGATATTTCTTTCTCCACCAAATCCAGGTTCCACATCATAATCCCCATTCAGGTAGTTCAGGGTAGCCTTGGTGATATGGATACGCCTGAGATGATAAATACAACTTTCATGTGGCAGGAAGTTTCTCTGAACTCAATAAAAAAAAAGGCACATTCGAATTCGAAATGGAATACTGATGTATTGAATACTGAGTATGTACCGCTACTTATTTTATTTTATTAGATATTAGCTATTTTGACATGGATTTTGATTGGATCGATATCTACAATATTTAATGACAATTCTTTCAATTCGTACATGCATAAGATAACGATGTACAATGACAATTTTTAATAATCATGTTTAATATTAATGGATACAAACACAAGTTTGTTAGTTCACTTTGTCAGTTCAATGTTATACAGCTTTTTAATTAAAAAAATATATGAATGTTTAGCTGTATTGTGTACTGAAAGTGTTTCCTATTTGACTGTATTATGTGATAAAATTATTTCCTTCATGTTCATGTTACAAATAGTTCTTAAATACACAGAGTATGTATATGACATATATTAAATGTCAAATATACTGTACTTAATCACATGAAATTCAAGATAAACAAAGTTTGAAAAAAGTTGATTGGATTGTGGGAGCACTATGCATAATTGCATAATATATAATATAACATAATATTATGCATCGTACAGTACCTGTTCTGGCATAGTTGTTTTTTTAAATAATTATATAATTAGTCATTTAATTTATATATATAATATTCTCTATTTCATGTTGATGTTTATTTTTTAGAAAATTGCAAAAATCACACATTTTATGATTTGAAGTATATTCAAATCATTTTGATAGTAGTAGTAAATCAGTCAGGTATTACATTCAGACAGAAATACTATGCACAGCATACATACTACAGAAAGCAGTATGCTAGTACTGTATGTTATTCCGAACAAAACTATGGTGAAGGAAGATAACTGGAGAGACACTTAGAGACATGTCTGATCATATCTTGCATTTTCAGATTTTAAAAGTGAAGAGACTCAAGGAGTTCAGGTGAGAAAACATGACCAAAAAATAAATAAAAATCCAAAGTTCATGAACCCACCCTGCTTCGCCCCCAGCTTCCATGTGATTGGCCAAGGTGACATCGTTGGACCAGACATCAAACTGCCACTTCCTTAATCCCAGCACCCCGCAGTGGACGCGCCCGCTGTGTATACCCACACGCATGTTGACGTTGACCCCAGTGACTTCCCTCACCAACCTGAAGCGCAAAGACAAAAAATGTAGATATACCTGCTGTTATTTTTGTGAATCATATATTTTTATACCATGCATCAACAATATGCTAAATTTGAACTCTGAAGCAGAAAGAACTGTGAAAGCTGTAAACTTTGTTCAAGCATGTGGGAAGAATTACATAAGTTCTGTCACTTTTTATTTAAGTTGTCCTCAAGTCAAGGAGACAAATTTAAAACTACTAAACTTGGTGTCAGCAATCAATTGAAATGAGAAGAATGCAAATGTGTCCCAAAAAGATTGTCCAGGGGAATCTGTGAACAATTGACTTATTCAGAAGAAGAAACATTTTTTAATATAAAATATTTATAATTTTTATAATATATATAAGCTTTTGAGTAAGTGGGCTAAATTTGTGATCATTTTCTTTAAATGGTGGGTTTCTCTTTGCTAGCTTTCCCCTTTTCAATGTGTTCAATTTACCAGTACTTCCTACATTTTGACCCTGGCACACTTTATCCCACAGCTACCATTTTAATGTATGACATAATTCATAACCTTACCCATTGACACATCTCATCTCACTTTATACCTTTATGAAAAAGTCATAAGGTGGATTAGCGCTTCCTGAAATGCACCTTTCCACTCAGCACATCAACAAGTTAACAGCACATTCTGATCCCGACATCACACAGCAAACAAGCCATCAAACTCATTTGAACATTGAGGGCGACAGGCAAGTCTGCAGAAAATAGTCTCGTCCTGTGATGGGGTGCTGGGGCGGCTGGCTGCAGCTCAGAGAAACAGACACGTGCTCATTGGAGCAGAAAGCCCGTCACCGCCATTCCTGCCTTAACAAACAACTGCTCAGAGATACTGAACATTAGAGAAGTCAGGCCTGTGGACACGTTCACATGCACGCCAAGACAAATAACTTGGAAACAACTCAATTAAGAGATGACTGACCTGTCCAATTAGAAGAGCAGGACAGACCCACAGAGGGTAATTCAAAGTTTATAGAAAAAAACCTGTAATGCTTATAAAAGTTTAGTCACGATTAGTAAGGCAAGTAAATAAGATTAAGTGTTCTCTCTCAGCTCAGCCTTTCTGTGAACCTTCATACGGTCCAGTAATAGCTGCACTTTCCATGAACGGGGGATAAAATAGGGCCTGAAACTCCTAAAAAAGCCTTTTTTCAGTCAGTCAGTACAAAGATGCGCCTTCAGAACCTTCAGAAGATGTTGATCAATGTACAGTAAATTTCAAAGGAATTCAAACGAATTATATGAGCAAATTTATTTTAGGTTTGCAAATTTGTAACACTGTTATCAAAATGTCAAAATATAGTTTAGGAATTTGCAATTTTCTAGAAATAAATTTCAAAGTGATAAGGGAAAACATTCCCAAATAAGGGAAACAATTTTTTGGAGGTCTCCAACAACAGGTTTACATGCATCAAAGGTCAAATATGCCTTCACTTTCTCATAATATACATTGCACATCAACACATTGTTTTCAACGATTCTCAAACCACTCGTCCGATGATTCAGTCTCTCTAAATCCCTCTCTGCGAGCCTACTCTGCTCTGATTGGTCTACCACTCACAGCGCTTTACGGAAATGAAATGTTCATTACCATAACTGAATTTCAGTTCCGGAGGCTTCCTAAAGCTCAGCGACTGTCGCACTGTAAAAACAGTAAAGATGGCGTCAATCTTACGATATCAATCCGAGGGCGAGTCCGAAGATGAAACACTGGGAGAACTAGTTATTCAACCCGAACCTCCATCGCAAGGATGTCTTGAGCAGGACGTTTCTCAGTGATACGCTACTCAGTTTGATGTACATTAAGAGATGTTGCAGCTGTAATTCCTCACCATCAGTATTAAAAAGTGTATGTCCATCAACAAACAGATGTGCACATGTGGGAACTGCATCAATAACAGTGCATTTAGTAGAGCACTAACGTGAATGACTGATGTAACAAAGTTCGTAAAACGAATCTTGCTCAATCCTTTATCTTTACTTAAAGTAGTAAGAACGACAGACAATCTGCATCAACTGACAGTTTTAGGTAATAGTGTCCCACATCTGATTTGCAGAAATATTTCAGTAAGACAGTAATAACATGACTTAGACACTTACAAAATATAAAACACAAAACTTCGTATTTTGAACACCCGGTAGAAAATATATACATTAATAATTAATCATTCTTTCAGGTGTGATTCTGAGAAGCAAGTTGGTCCAAAAAAAGTGGGCACTGTCCCATCTTTGACAGATAGGCGTTTTGTAAATCACATTTAGACCTCACAGAGATTTGAGATGCAATCATCTAAAGGTTATAGTAATTTTAACCACTTTGGAAGTGTTCACAAAGAGAATTAGCTTTTTCGTTGTTCGAGGGCAGCCAATGAAGACCATAGGCGGGTCTTAGGCAATTGTGTTGTGGGATTCGAATTACTGACGACTTGTTTAGGCTGTTTAGAGTTGATCCTATCTTTTGATAGACAATGACTATGTATCGTGCACTTTCGGCTTCACAACTTTGCAGATCTTATACATTCACAGACAGCTACATTACACATTGCATGAAAGGTAATATTCTAAAAAGCATAATGAAGCACTTTAAGGGAGGAAACCGTACTATTATAATAAAATATGATAATAATGACAGATTTTCATGGGACATCAAAGTGTATCTATATTCGCGCAAAGTGTCAGGCCCTGCTTCACCATAGCATCTCTTTTGTGTCTCCCGGAAGGCATTTAAAACAAGACACAAAAGCCTGGCTGTTCCTGTCTGATGAACAGAAGCAACACTGTAACACTCACGAGATTGCTTCAATCATGTCCACACCCATCTCCACGCAGCAGTGCGCATGGTCGGCACGGGCCTCGGGCAGCCCCGACACGCAGTAGTAGCAGTCGCCCAGGATCTTAATCCGCAGACAGTGATTCTCCTGCAGACAGACAGAGAATGACCAAACGGTGAAAAAGATCGGGCTGGTGTAAACAGCATCAACAAATTTTGGCTGTTTGAGCTACTGTAGTTCACCATGTTTGCATTAGTTTCTATAAAACCTTCACTCAAAGGTGAAAAATGTAATAGTCATCAGAGTGTGATACTGGTAATCTCATACAGGGAATGTGTTACATATACCCTTTCCCCCATTAAAGCCCCTTCACATACCGCACATGGTTTTTCCTTTTAAGGGTGCGGATTTTCACTAGTATTTATATGATTTATGAAGACAAAACAAACTCAAAACCCCCAAATGGCTGTTCCCAAATGGCTTACAAAAAGGTCAGATTTTAATCTGTGTCTTAAGTGTATTTTTTTTATGAAGTAAGTTTGGCCTCCCACCATCATGAGGTCAAAAATCCAACCCAATTTGTCCTGATATTTTTCAACAGAAAGCTCAAAAAAGGCAATATAATTTTTTTTAAATAAATAAAAGTCTGTCCTTATTAAAGTATGATATGATCAAATATATCCCAAAAAAATAATATAGCATATATGAGGCTTTTACTGTGTTTTAGCATTCTTTTTGAAGCTCGAGAGTTGAGACCTCCAGTAATTCATTGGAATTGCATGAAAAAGAACAAGAATGTTCTTCAAACATGGGAAGGAACATTAGTTTGAATAAATAATGACAGAAATTAGAGGAGAAAGAGAAGAGGCCAGTGAAGAGCTGAAGAGG
The DNA here is from genome assembly GCA_030578275.1 of Meda fulgida. Taxonomy (NCBI): domain Eukaryota; kingdom Metazoa; phylum Chordata; class Actinopteri; order Cypriniformes; family Leuciscidae; genus Meda; species Meda fulgida. The sequence goes on along the minus strand of CM060624.1, from coordinate 9,728,982 downwards.
AAGCCTTGGGCTGAGCACAGGACTTACAGCAGCAGGCCTGGGTCTTATGACAGCCACCTGAATGTCACCCCAGTGCATGCCTTGATTTAACCCGCTGCCTGTACAACAACCTCTATTGTTGATAATCAGGGCGAAGTGCGCATGCATACTTTTTTGTGTCTTTGCTTGAAGGTTTTGGGAAGTGTGCAAACATCTGAACAGACACCAGATGGTTTCCACTGAGCGACATCTCTCTGCAGCAGCAGAGTATATGTGCACGAATGCATGGCAACTTGGCAGCGATGAGTCACCACCACTGGTGGAGATAACGAGGAGATAGTTGGGCTGGAAAACAGCGGGAAGCTCAGTGTGCGAAGCGTGATCACAAACACTCATTTGACAGGAGGGAGGGCTTGTCTATCCCAATCAGCTGTGTGAGTGGGATGCAAACGGAATTAATACGATTGCATCTCAGCTTGCCACCGTATTTTGCTAAAAAAAAAAAAAAAAGAAAAAGAAAAAGGAAAGCTGTTTGCCTGAGGGCGTGGGCTGTTCTATGGACACTTACGGCGGCTAGTTTGTCAAATCGTGCAAAGAGCTCGTTGAGGGTCATCACTAACTCCTGGGCAGTACACTGGGAAGCCAGACTGGTGAAGCCCTCAATGTCAGCAAAGAGGATACTGCGGATAGAGAGAGAGAAATATTAAACAAAGTTCAGAGGTTTCATCAGCTATAGGCACTTTTATATCTTAGGTGTTGAAAATGAACAGATTTCAGTGTTTTTCTTGTTTTTGTATGAAGGTCTCAGTAGATCTGTCTTGAAACACCCTTTAATTTTTTTACCATGCCATCATCATTTATATTTAATTTTCAAATACTTTTATTTATAGATTTTATTGTTTTGCCCTTTTCCAAGACCTTCAATACTAAATCTGAAAATCCATCATAAAATTATTAATTATTATAAAGATGATAAAATAATAAATAAATAAACAAATCATTTAAATATTAATTTAAAACATTTGCAAACATTTTGTCACTGTTCCGGAATCACAATCACTAACGGACCCTTTCTCAATACCAAATAAGGCATGTTATTTATATAAAATAATATTTATTGAAAAATAATCATTTAAATAAACAATATTAGCCATTAAAAGTATAAGAAGTTTGTACAAAAGGAAATAACCAAGCAAACAGTGGAGTCAAAAGTACAAAACGAGAGCTAGTTATAGTACAGGATTTCAATTAAATAAAAATATTAAGTTATGAAACTTAATTTTGCCCTTACCCAAATCGATTTGCTCTGGAACAAGTAATAGATTAATAAGACCAAAGATTGCACAATTGATATACCCAAAATTATACCTCGTGTTTAAACATCATCTACATAAGAGCCAGCAGCAAATTAACAAAGGACTGGCTGAGCTAAATCTGTTCTCGGAGGGTGCATGAGCGTTAAAAACGGCTACTTACGGCCTCCAAAAACGTCTAACTGTCAAATAGCTACTATGTTTTATATAAAGTCGCATCTTTTGAGGTCTAAACTATATTCTCGACTAAAAAAACAATTAAATAAATTCCGTGACACTATATTATTTGTAAAATGATGGTGTTTGCTTGTCTCTCTGTGAAAGAAATCCTGTAAGCAGAGTGAAACAAACGGTGAAACGGTTCCTGTGGTGATACTATTGGATACTGGTAGAATATCCAATAGCCAATCAGAATCGAGAACTAGCATTGTGGATAAAAGCATTTGCCAAATAAATAAACCCAATAAAAAAGCAGGTCATTATCATTTATCATCTCAGGCTCTCATCCCCACACATTAGCGCAGTGCACATTCACCTACAGTGTATATTACACGGTTGCCACGGTTACCTGGCTGACAATTGAAACCCTCGCCCACAGCTATTAATTTCAATTGACCATTTGCGAGGCAGACTTTACATAGATACAATATGAGCTAACTAATGATCCCAGCATCACAGCTCCATTACCATGCCAATGGCACAGCAGACAGGTTGGTTTGGGAGTGTGCACTCTCTATAGCAATAGATGACATTCACATTAAGAGAATGTTGGGCCTACAGAGACAAGAAAGTGAATAAAGCACGATATTCCCCAGTGGGAGCCGTTAACAGATATGGCTGCTCTTTGTGCACCTTGAATAAAAGACAAAACAAAACCTTGTGGGCTGTAATGACTTTTCATATTCAATATTCATCTACAGAGCTTTTACTAAATGCTGACATTGATCTAGCTTTATTTCAAACAGCTCTGGGCTGGTCTGACACTCAAGCTAGTGTGACAGTAGAGACACTGAGGTTTGACTGAAGCCCAGGGTCCGGGTGAGCGTGACCCCTCCGTTCAGACTTAATATCAAAGATGAGTTCCACAAGTGTTTAAAAGGGGCCCAGAAGGAAGGCTGTTCTCGAACAACAAACTCATCTCATGTGATGTGCGCCACTCCCTTTTTCGAGGCACACAGGCTGCTTGGTTCCCAGAAAAAGCCTGCTTAATGACTTTCAGTCGATCTTTGACAGGGTGAACTTTGACACTGCAGACCTTCTACATATTTTCCAAAAAAGACCCAGAAGTTCAAACCTCAATTAAATGCTAAGATGTTTCAAATTCAGCTAAAATAGCTGCTTAACCATCTTAAACCAGCTGATTTAAACAGGCTTTTTAGACATTTCATGACCCTAAAGAAAAAGAAAAAAAAATCATAAATTAAAAATTAATTATATTAAATAAACAAACAAATTGTGGTATCATTCGTGTCCCCAGAACAAAGAGAAAGACGAGTTACACTGCCAAGTTAAATTTTTTATTTGCTTTGCTTCTAGTAAATAAAATCCAAAGAGACTTACAAATGAGAAATACAACAAAACAATTGATACTAAGCAAGTTTGCTCAAATCTCTAACTTTGAGTATGAGCAATAGTAGCAAGCATCAGCAATTATTTAGCACTGAGTACTAAATCATTTAGAGTGTATTTTAGACCTCTCATTCACTTTGTGATTATTTTTTTTGCCGGATTTAATTATTCAAATTAGATTATTGGAATTATTGGAATTGATTTGTGTCCCTTAACATGCTCCTGTCGGTTATACGATATGATTCAATGCACAAAAGGACAACAAAACCCTTAACTACACTTAGCCCACTTCCTACTCCATGATATCAATACACCATAATGAATTAATGATGCCACTTCTTCATAGTAAATCAAGTGTACAAAGAGGATCATGAAATTGTATCCTATTCATAGAGACTGAAAGCTGTTTGAAAGCTGACAAAGCAGCAGCACAGGAATATCTTATTACAACAGCCCAGATCAAAAACAACTAAGCAAAAGCATCTCACAATTGTAAATTGAATTGAGCTGAATTGAATCAACTTTGTTGGTCAAGTATGCAATACAAGGAATGTGTCGTCGATACACAAGTCTCTTAGGTTCTGCCTTGAAACTAAGTCAATCAAACTAAAACAAGAACTTTGACTGTTTTGACATAAGTGTAGTCATAAGAAAACTCTTTGTAAACCTATATTGCTATGGTTTCTCCTATACCTTTTGGTTTTCTGGACGTTTCAAAGAACTTGTCATTAGCACAAATTGGTCATTGGAGGAAGAGCCATGCGGTTTTTAAGTACTATGTGAGTTTGGAAAAAAAGTTCCTGTTGCATCGATGTGTTCAATTTATCATAGGAGACATTCATTACTGTTCTTGAAAAGACAACTGATAATCATGATAAATAAAAATAAACACATTAGAAATACATTTTAAATGATACACGATTAGCAGATTTAAAGGAATAATTCACGCAAAAATTACGATTATTACGATTATCATCTTTTAGATTGACATGAGGGTGAGAAATTGATGACAGGATTTTCTTTTTCGGATGAACCAACAATAAATGTATTTCATATTTTTTTATGTAAAAAAAACATACAGTTTTGTAACTGCATGAGCATAAGAAAATATTAAGAATTATAATTTTGAGTGAACTATCCCTTTAAAAATACACAGATAACTAACAGCACAAAAACAACATTCAAACCCTTTCTTATACAATATAGCATGCTAAACCCCTTATATTAGTCACAGATCAAAGGTTTCTATATAGCTGACAGATCTATTAGAGCTGCTATAAATAAAAGCTCAAATAGAAGGCCTCCCCTGGGTGGGTGGATTAAGGTTAGTAGACTCTGAAAGTAGACAAAAGTGCAGTGCTCTCTGAAGGCAGGCCTGAAGCATCGGGACTGCTACGAGCATCACAGACGGATCTTTAAACCTCATTTAATCGTTAACACGGAGGTGACTCATCAGCTCCCTGCAGCCTGGACCAAAAATGTCGCTGCAGTGTGGCACAATGGCAGGACGGCTCTTTAAAGTGAATCCAAACCCATTACAGCCTCTGGAGGATTTCTGCTGTCTATTACGAACACACTCTGGGTCCTTTATTAGGTGCTGGTAATCTAGGGCTTTTAGCGTGTAAACATGAGGCAAAGTATTCAATCAAATCCAGTCCTAGAAGAAAGACTGCCTAGAACGTCAGCTTTCTGGAGACCTGTAATGGCAATTATAAAGGAAAATTACTGTGGTTAAATGTGTCAAGAAAAAACATTTGGAAATTCACATACATTTGTACATGTAAGAATTTTCATATTAATTGCTTTCTTATTGGGGGTTGTAAGATTTTTGTATTATTTTGAAGGAAGTCTCTTATGCTCACCAATTCTGCATTTATTTTATGAAAAAAAATTGAGTAAAAACTGTAATATTGTAAAATATTAATATAAAAATAAGTGTTTTCTTTTTTTTTTAAACGTAACTTAACGGCAAAGCTGAATTTTCAGCACCATCCTCCAGTGTCACATGATCTAAAATGCTGATTTGATGCTCAAGAAACAGTTCTTATTATTATCAGTTGAAAACAACTGTGCTGCTTAATTTTTGTAGAAACTTGTGATAAGGATTATTTGATGAACAGAAAGTTCAACAGAACAGCATTTATTTGAAATAGAAATCTTTTGTACAAAGATTCACTTCTGATCAAATGAATGTGTCCTTGCTGCATAAAAGTATTAAGAAGAAAGTATTATTCTCGTAGAAGCAGGTGAGATATGTCTCAGTGGGGACAAAACAATAGTTCATGCCAGTGGTAATGTTAATGGATTTGTAGAGACAGCAACCTTAAGGTCAAATGTAGCTGCTCTCTGAACATACCAAATTACCATGGGAGCCAGAATAGCAAAGTGTTGACAGGGAAATTACATAAAATGGCAGGAAATTTAATAAGCGGAGTGTGTAGTGGGTCAGAAACAGTCTGGTGATGAACATCAGCATGAAAACCATTTCATCCCAAAAAAAAAAAAGTGCCTAGAAAGAATTTTGCATGAAGTCCCACTTCCTGCTTATATAACATGGCCTCTTAAATCCATCAAGGGTCACTGCTTGAGAGGTCTGACCTCTTGATCCCTCTCCCCTGAAAATGCAAGGGCTGCTGCTTTCTTTTCACCCATCAGTTCTGACTCTGTAACAGATCGCAAAACCATAGGTCATACTGCCTGCATTTCATTTTTTTTACCTGTTCTATACTGTAGCTTCCTTATAGCTCTTTCCCCCTCACCAGCTCAAGCTGACCCTATAATTCCTTAATTATGATATTAGATCTACAGCTGTTGTCTAATAGCCTGTAAAATATGCCTGCCTCCTCACAAGTGATTTGTAGAAAAGTATAAATTAAACAAATCAAATATTTCAAATCAAATTACAAACATAAATCAAATATTTAACGCGCAACTATCATGTTTCCTTGTCTCATAAAACTATTTCGGTAACACTTCATTTTAGGGTCAAATTTTCACTATTAACTAGTTGCTTATTATTAGAATTAGTAGCATGTACATTACTAGGATATTGGCGGTTTAGTAATTAAAGCACATATTAATGCCTTTTTCTGCATGACCATATTCTACATCCCTTAATCCTACCCAATTCATGGTCAGCCACAAAAATAAGTGTCCACGCAAACAAATGGGTTTGTGCTGGCGCAAGCTGTTATTAAATATGGCCCTAAATATATTCAAATATTACTGATACTTCATGTGTGCAAACAAGTAATAAACCAAATATAACTAGTTATACTGTTATATACACATAGGGCAAAATGCATACAATTTTAAGAAGAACACTATGCAAACATGCTAGTTTTACATCATTTGAAACTGCTACGGAAGATGCATGGGGATTCATTTGCATTATTTTAATGTAAAAAATTAAACATAACCTAAAAACGACCCCGTTGAGACGGTGATACACAAATGTGGACATCTCCGCATTCAAGCATTACACAGTGGGCTTAAACAGCTCACTTAAACAGATTAAGTTCACAAACAACTGACAGTCATGACCTAAATATTATTTTCATTTACAATTATCAATCCTAGAATTTGGTAATAATTTACAATTTATTTATACAGTTATTAATAATTTAATAACTTACTTTTCGCACCATCAGTCACACGCGCACTCAACCTCAGACGATCTCCTGGTTCTTGGCTCAATTTGAGTCAGTCTTGTAAATTCACCGAATCGTTAACTGGAGACTCGCTCTGAACAGATCATTGAATCAGAGTTGTTGACTCGAGAAGAGCAGCAATCAGATCAGTCCAATTTTTGATTCCTCCAGCAGAACTCCCAGCCTCCTCTTCCCATAATAGTATGGGTTTTGTTCAAGAGCAAAGACTCAAATACAGACTGTTATATAACCGTCCTCAGCAATTAAACTACTGGGTTCTCTAGTAACAGACTTCAATATTCCACTTAGTAAGATATCGTTTGGCTGCACACTTACATAATTCCTCTGCTCATGAAGCCTGTTTGGTGGGGGCATTTACTGGAAAAGGAAAACAAACAGACCCTCGACTGCAGACAACAGCCCAGAGGGCCAGGAGTCTCACTGCCCACTGGCACACAAACCTCAAGTTCATGTTGCACTTTGTTGATGTAGTATTAAAAGTATTAATAAGCCGTGCCTTAGCTGGCACTAAATCTAACTCCTCTCCCCAAACGCTTTTATTTCTTGGGTTAATCTTCACCCCTCCTAGGGCCTATACAGTGAAGCAGGTTTAGGTGGCTAGTCAGGTATGTTTCAGTTTAGTTTTCGCCAACCCTGGGTTTAAGGCACCATGAAAGTGGTTTGGCTTTTTAGCAGTGTTCATCACCATAATATGAAAAGAAGAGAGAAGTGAATCGCAGTTTCACAGCATGTGATTGGCTGTTCGCTATTGATGTCACACCTAAACTCAGGATAAAAGCCTGAGTTGACAGAGAATGTTGATGATCAGCGTCATGGTACCAACAAAGCCTGATTGGATTGGTTTGGTTTTGTCAACTCAAAACTAATCCTGCAACCCTGAGTGTGTTCAACTTCCATCATGGTACAGGTCCCAGATTTAGAATTCTTTACAGTGGAGAATCAGAAATCATCACATGGATCAAGGAGTTCTCTTATGTCATGGACCTGAGACACACATACTTTTAACACCAAGTATATTAGAAGCAAACTCAAGTCTTCACAAGACAAAATGCTGAAGAACAAAATCAAAGATCAACATGAAAGAAAGAAACAACAGGTCATACCTAATAGGGCCTCTTGTGATCGTGAGTGTCCTAACTAGCCTGGTACTGTGGAAAACTTTTAATGAGTGGGAATGTGTCTGTAGCTGTCGAGAAGAGCTGCCGTGACTCATGGATGGTCAGTTGGAGATAGAGATGAGCCAGTGTTCTCATCTCTAAATCCACAAGAGGGTGCAATATCTAATGCTTATCAGAATTATAAAGACACTTACAAGCTCTGTTCCAAAAACCTAGTGAGCTGCTTATCAAGACAGCATTTAATCTGAGACAACACAGCATATGTTCCATAAATATAAAAATAATTCATTCATTTAATAATAAGGAAACTGTATCAATCTAGTTTACCAACTGGTTCCATTTTCAGTTACCAAGAAGGTAATGGTCTATGAGGGAAGCTCACTAAGTTTTGGAACAGAAATAAGCACTCAACCTTAATAAGTGTTATTAAATGGCACTTTTAAAAATATTAAATGGCTTAAAAATATTTGTAATGATTATTGCAGGCTTTAAAGGTGCTTTGTAGTGCAAACACTGACTACCATCTTCCAGGTTATTTGAGGAGTCACTCTTACCTCACATTGTCATGCTTTTGAATATAGATCTTGTGGAACATCATATCCTCTTGTTTGGCATTTATGTCGGCTTTCATCTCCATGGCGACATGTCGAGGAAGCACAGAGAGGAGAAGGCGTTCCTGCAAATAATGACAGTGATGGAAAGGGGGAAAAGAGGAGAAAGACACAAAGAGAGAAACAAAGACATCGTATCATAATAGGCATGGTGTCATCTCAATATTTCTGCCATACCGTCAAGAATAGAGCAAACCAAAGGACACTGCAGAAAATTACATGAATTTATTCTACTTAAGTCCTATACCACTAATACTGTGGTAGCATGGTACAGTGATAGTATCAGATGCTAACATCATGGTATTTCGATATATATAGATAGATAGAAAGATAGATAGACAGACAGACAGACAGACAGACAGACAGACAGACAATGATCAATGTTCCCTCAATTTATTTGATTTGAATTTATTTGAGATATTATTTAACTGTATTTATATTTTATTTTATTTATATAGTAATTAAAACAGCTTTCTGTTTTTAGTTACTGTACAAACGCAAAAAAAAGAACCAAAACAAAAATAGAATAAAAAGCACCAATAAAAAAAAGAACCAATAAATAAATGAACGAATGAAATTTCATGTTCCATATATTAAAAATATTACACTAACCGTGGCAGGGCCGGCCCTAGCCAATTTGCTGCCATAGGCAAGATTTTACCTGGTGCCCCATGCATCACAGCCCATTTCACCCTGTCATTGTGTTCATGATTATTTATCCTATATATATATATATATATATGTTATATATATATATATACACACACACACACACACACACACACACACTACAGCCTAAACACAAATAGCAAGAGCATTACATCTAGCATTCAAGTCAAGTCCCAATTATTTTTATAGCGCTTTTTACAATATAGATTATTTCAAGGCAGATTTACAGCTTTACAGTTTAGTTGCGTTTATAATTTTGTTCAGTATATAGCCGCTCTGGATAAAACAGTGATGTCTTCGTCCAAATGTCATTCATGCACAAACTAGTAAAGTAAAACTTTAATTAATAAAAGTGATAGTGAATGCGTCTAAAAAAACTGACGTGATTGTTACAAATCACACTGTCTGGGGCCTCTGGAGAACTCAGAACAACTGTTTGCATATAAATAACTGCCATTAAATGATATATCTTACTACTATGCAATTAGATAAACTGTTCATTCATTACATTACCTCTGTCTTTATCCCCTTTTATCCTCTTCTCTTCCGTTTGGCACTGTAGGCAATCTATTGCAGACTATAATGCTATTCTAAAATATGTCATGTAAATGTGTCCATCCGTCACAATCAGGTAACTTTCACCATGTCTAGACCTGGCGCGAGCTGCCAGGCCCTTTTCTACGGGGTGCTTGAGTGTGTGTTAAATGCCCTCAAAGGAAAGCAATGCTGTCTTCATTGGATGCAGCGAGGGGCGACACAACACAACAAATCCTAACAGTAGAATGATCGCACGCGCTCTGTTTCTGACGCACTTCAAGCACTCGCTGGGCGGGGGACGATTGATGCGCCGGACCGGAGTCGGGGGACTTAGTTAAGTTTTTGTGGAGTTTTTTTTTTTTTGCTTTATTTTGTAGTATTTTGAATTAACGTTTTTAAAATAGTATTAGTAAAAAAAATCAATAAAAAAAAAAATCAATAATAAAAAAAAAATCACTCGTTCACTCATTTTGTCGCCCCTATTAAGTGGCGCCCCTATTCCGCCTATGCCACGGGCCAGCCCTGTACCGTGGAAGGATAATAGTTATTTAATATTGGCAAGTTATCTAGAGGCCATGCTGTTATTTATTTTTTTTATATTAACTTGATATGAAAAAATAACATCACATGTTTGTCGAAATAATGATCCGTGGCCCCTGTGGGCTTCTGCGTGTATGGAAACAGCCATTATGTTTTCCCTTTGGTGCCACTATGAATCTCCAGACTGTAGGATGTGGTTCTTATCTCACAAATTAATCAGCACTGCGTGTCTCCATGCACAGGTTTCCTCATGGCTTCAGTTCCATACTGAAAATCATTGAACATGTGAATGGACTCCAGCTGATTCCAGCAATCTGCAGCTATTTCCCTACACATGTTTGAGTCTGCCTTCTGGGCATACTTTTCCTCAGGAAACATTCGCATTGAATGATTTTCATGCTGCTAATATAATTTAATATAATTTTCATATGGTTCTCTAAGGTATTTAAAATGAATGCTATATATTAATCATGGTACTTTTTTTTTTACCCGGGTATGGTATCTAGGCACTTAAGCCACACTTAAAATTGTATGAATATCTTAACGTTATAAGACAAAATATCAAAACAAGCGGCTTTTATTTTAATGAATATATTATATCAGTAAAATTTACAATAAGATTAAATTGGTTTACATAAGTATTAGCTAACATTAACTAATCATAAGCAATACATTTGTTACTATTGTTATTTAATCTGTGTTAATTGTATCTGTTAACGTTACTGTTAACTAATGAAACCTTATTGTAAAGTGATACCACTATATCTATCAATCTACACTACCGTTCAAAGGTTTGGCTCATCAAGTTTTTTTTATGTTTTTGAAAGAAGTCTCTCATGTCCACCAAGACTGCATTAATTCGATCACTGACCCCATACTTTTAAACAGTAGTGTGCCTGTGCCTAGGAAATCATCAAGCTGAGCATCAAATCTTTCAGACTCACAGAATGACAGTAAATATTAAAAGATGCTCTGTAACCACAGGAGTCCTCTTAATTTCTGTTGGTCTCTTACCTGTTGCTGGTTTTCTCTCTGAGAGTGCAGACGAGCTTGAATACATTCTCTGGTCTCCTGGAAGGCTTGTCTCTGTGAGCCTTCTGCTGGGTAGTGTGTGCACACGCCAACTATATTAGTGCAGGAGAAGATCAGGACATTGGACACGAGCTGTGAAAGAAAGCAGAATATAACATCAAACAATTTGAAACGTGACAAGTGAGCTCTTTATCCTTCAGACACCCAAATATTGGCATTGATGATATGCGTAAAGGGGTATGCCTTAAAGGGGTATTTCACTTAGAAACGTAAAATTCTGTCATCATTTACTTGCAGCGCTCCAGACTGCAACTAAATGGTTGCATTTTGTGGGTGTTTTTTTTCTACCAGTAAAGGTAAATGGACTGCATTTATATAGCGCTTTCACAGACCCAATGGCCACCAAAGCGCTTTACATATTGCCTTACATTCACCCATTCATACACCGACGGCGGTGTCAGCCATGCAAGGCGCCATCCAGCTCGTCGGGAGCAGCGGGGGTTAGGTGTCTTGCTCATGGACACCTCGACACTTGTTCAGGTGGAACCGGGGATTGAACCACCAACCTTCCAGTTTGTAGATAACCTACATGAACCACTGCCGCCCCTTGATGCAAATAAATTTTGTTTTACGCTGCCAAACTGATGAGAGCAAAATATGCTACACTGTTTCTACACAGCGCTGGGAGATCCAGTGAGAAGTATTCAAATTCCACCCAGAATTCTCTGCAATAAACCACAGATATCAGATCAAGTAGCGCTGACGTGGAAACCAGGAGAGACATTGTGCCATGAATGAAAAAGTTATAGAAGGCTTTTCAGTCCACAAATCACCAACATTCACCATGGATTTATTGTAGTAACGCTAACTGTAACCATGGTATTGTGGCAGAAATAATCTAATTCTTACATTATTCGTTTCAACCTTTTCAGAGTGGAATTCAAGCACTTTTTAAGGACTTTCAAGTGCTTCACACAACTTTTTACAGCATTTCAATGCTCTAAATATTATCCAATTATCCAGATACTTGGCGTACATAGACATGTATACAGGAATCCATGAAATTCACATCGTCGCATTGTTGTGTTAATGACTTAAAAAAAACCCTGACCTAAAAAGACATGGGGAAAAAACATGAATTTCCAACTATAACCAGTAGAGGAGCACTCATTGGCTTATTATCTACTCCCTTATAAATTTAGTCTCATGTTCTGCTTTTGAATTTATATTTAGACATTATGAAATCACTATAAAATATCAAATCATCAAGAAATATTTTTTTTTGGCACTTTTGTTGTCCTTACATAGGAAAAGTCACAAAGGCTCGTGAAACCAAAAACTTCAAATTGCGACTGAATTACACAGACAGCAAGTAAAGAGCGCTCCTTTGATAATCACTGAAGCTGTCTGTCAGTTCAGTATGATACTATATGGTACATTTAATAAGAGTAGAATATTCAAATTTTTCCCAATAAAAATGAGGTATTTGCACATTACTGTTGTTAATATAAGTTAATATTAGCAATAGTCATTTAAAAATTAAATAATATTAATTTTATGATTAAATTCCCCCTAAACAAGATTGGACCCCAATTACTTTCATTTTATTGAAAAAATAAAAATAAAATACAGAGACATTCTTCAAAATATCTTCTTTTGTGTTTCACAGAAGAAAGTCAGTCATTCAGGTTTGAAACAACATGAGGGTGAGTAAATGACAATTTAAATTTTTGGGTGAACTATCCCTCTGCTATCTATTTAAGAATCCACTTGTTATAAAAAAAAAATAATGATATTTGTTTTATTTTCAGTATGTTCATCTCCGAGCACTCTAACAAAGTTTCAGTAAACTAAGTTGACAATCAACTGGAGTAGTTTATCTATGATTTACTGAATGGAGTCTGTTGTGTAAGTCTTGGCATTCTGGGAGTTTCAAACTAATACATTTCTGCCAAACTATTTTTTATGATATACAGGTCCTTCTCAAAAAATTAGCATATTGTGATAAAGTTCATTATTTTCCATAATGTAATGATAAAAATTAAACTTTCATATATTTTAGATTCATTGCACACCAACTGAAATATTTCAGATGTTTTATTGTTTTAATACTGATGATTTTGGCATACAGCTCATGAAAACCCAAAATTCCGGTCTCAAAAAATTAGCATATCATGAAAAGGTTCTCTAAACAAGCTATTAACCTAATCATCTGAATCAACTAATTAACTCTAAACACCTGCAAAAGATTCCTGAGGCTTTTAAAAACTCCCAGCCTGTTTCATTACTCAAAACCGCAATCATGGGTAAGACTGCCGACCTGACTGCTGACCTGAAGGCCATAATTGACACCCTCAAGCAAGAGGGTACGACACAGAAAGAAATTTCAGAACAAATAGGCTGTTCCCTGAGTGCTGTATCAAGGCACCTCATTGGGAAGTCTGTGGGAAGGAAAAAGTGTGGCAAAAAACGCTGCGCAACGAGAAGAGGTGACCGGACCCTGAGGAAGATTGTGGAGAAGGACCGATTCCAGACCTTGGGGGACCTGCGGAAGCAGTGGACTGTGTCTGGAGTAGAAACATCCAGAGCCACCGTGCACAGGCGTGTGCAGGAAATGGGCTACAGGTGCGGCATTACCCAGGTCAAGCCACTTTTGAACCAGAAACAGCGGCAGAAGCCCCTGACCTGGGCTACAGAGAAGCAGCACTGGACTGTTGCTCAGTGGTTGCATGTCATTCGGAAATCAAGTTCCCAGAGTCTGGAGGAAGACTGGGGAGAAGGAAATGCCAAAATGCCTGAAGTCCAGTGTCAAGTACCCACAGTCAGTGATGGTCTGGGGTGCCATGTCACTGCTGGTGTTGGTCCACTGTGTTTTATCAAGGGCAGGGTCAATGCAGCTAGCTATCAGGAGATTTGGGAGCACTTCATGCTTCCACCTGCTGAAAAGCTTTATGGAGATGAAGATTTCATTTTTCAGCACGACCTGGCACCTGCTCACAGTACCAAAACCACTGGTAAATGGTTTACTGACCATGGTATTACTGTGTTCAATTGGCCTGCCAACTCTCCTGACCTGAACCCCATAGAGAATCTGTGAGACGCAAGACCCAACACTCTGGATGAGCTTAAGGCCGCTATCGAAGCATCCTGGGCCTCCATAACACCTCAGCAGTGCCACAGGCTGATTGCCTCCATGCCACGCCGCATTGAAGCAGTCATTTCTGCAAAAGGATTCCCGACCAAGTATTGAGTGCATAACTAAACATAATTATTTGAAGGTTGACTCTTTTTTTGTATTAAAAACACTTCTTTTATTGGTCAGATGAAATATGCTAACTTTTTGAGACAGGAATTTGGGGTTTTCATGAGCTGTATGCCAAAATCATCAGTATTAAAACAATAAAACAACTGAAATATTTCAGTTGGTGTGCAATGAATCTAAAATATATGAAAGTTGAATTTTTAGCATTACATTATGGAAAATAATGAACTTTATCACAATATGCTAATTTTTTGAGAAGGACCTGTATAATGTTAGCTGATGATTTGTATTATAACCCCTTTTTATTAAAATAGATCATATATAATTGTAACTATTACATTTGGTAACTCAAATTGTGAATATGTGGTTAAAGCCTTGCTGTCAAGAAGTTAACTGGAAATTGTAAACTAGAAGAGTTTCAAACACTCATACAGAACACACACCTTACTTGACTTTTACATTGTGATGTCCAAGAGAAGTTTGTGGTTAACAGAAAGTAAATCCAGGATGTCTGCAAACTTAAAATAGAGCGTGTGATAAAGACTAGCAAAACAACCTGAAGCTGTTCAGTGTCAACGCGTTTCAATTTATCAGGGTTAAAAAAGGCCCTCCTCCCTCTCTTCCACAAGCGGGGTCAGGAACAGGGCGTCTTGACTCCTTCTAAACACTGGTATCAGGGGCAGCGAGACACATTCCCATTATCTTTGCTTGAGCTGGACTGAACTTCAGTGGACATTCTGTATCTCTACCATGACCTCAGGGTCCAAAACACAGCCGCAACAGACGGTTCACGCTTATATGGACTCCGTTAACATAACTTTGCTTTTCTTTTGCATTATTTTGTCTCTAAATTATCAGATTTGATGGTTTAAACAGTTACTCTACTTTACTCTGTGTATTTTTGCTTTAATGATTAGTATAAAAGTTTAAATTATCCAGTGATTAGGATGGACCATTCTTTGTCGAAAAAAATAATAATTCTAGTGAACAAATGTCAATGACACAAAAACATGAAGCTGCAATAAATCCAATAAAAGATGTGTATTAGCTTAACACTTTTGTTGTGCATGACAAGGTGAACATGACATTATCAGGGAATCACAAACAGACACAAAAGCATATTTGCTGAAAGTTGACTAATTTCATGATTAGAAATTGGAGAAGGGTAACCAATAATGATTATGGACGGATGGATAAAGTGAACACTTGGATGGACGGACGGATGGATAAAGTGAACACTTGGATGGACGGATGGATGAATAAAGTGAACACTTGGTAGGATGGATGGATGGATGGACAGATGGATAAAGTGAACACTTGCTAGGATGGATGGATGGATGGACGGATAAAATGAACACTTGATAGGATGGATGGATAAAGTGAAAGCACAGGCACCAGCAGTCCGCCCAGCTCGAGCTAGTCCGGGCTCCTCGTCCACGACAGGCAGCCGCCTCCTGTTCCTCCAGCAGCCTCAGCTGCTCTTAACTATATTGTGGCTCGTAAAGATAGCCACGAACATCGGATTCGAGCAGCAGAATTTCAAAATCCTCTTCTTCCATATGTTTAGTTTCTTCCGTCATTGTCGTAACTTCCTATCTCCACAGCGCTTGTTAGCTTAGCTTCCCAACAAGATGGCTGATATTGCTTTCTGTATCTGCAAGTGAAGTCCCACCCACTGATCTGTAATAGGTCTGTAGCGTGAGTGGGTCCCACACCCTGAATAAATGATGAGCTTGTGTTTGTAGTCTCAACCCTTATTCAAAGAAATGGGACTTCCTGCTTTTTATGACGCAAAATGACGATTTTTACGTCATAAAAAGCAGGAAGTGGAACACTTAAAACCTTATTTCTCCCATCTCAGGGGAAAATAAGGGAATAAACCACGACCATTCAAAAATATGACTGGGTTTCTAAAGATACAAAGCTTAATGCAAATGGGTGAAGTGTCCCTTTAATAATGACATAATTTTCTAATTTTGGTGAGCTATCTATTTATGGCTACCACCACCCAGTAAAGAAATGCAGGAATCACAAGAGAACTCATGAAAATAAGTCAGAAGTAAATAGACTGAAAGCGAAGTGTGAGAAAGGACTGGTTTTGTGTCACACATCCACATGAACACATCTAGACCTGCATTTATTACATGCATGTTGATCCCTCAGCGATCGCAGTATCAAGGCTGAGGGAGTCAATGACGAAAGGCTGTGTCTGGTCCTAAAAGTCATTTCATTTCAGCTCAGTTAACGTCTGCAGATTGAATATGTGATATCAGACTATAACATTATCTGGGAACTGCAGCTGCAGTGTTGGGTGTCTACTGCATTGAGCACAGGAGCTTTAGGCCAGTTTTGCATTAACTTCACCAATGCCATTGAAATACATACAGTAGACACACTGCAATGAAAATATTCCTAGGCAATAATCCTCTCTGTTAATACACTCCCTTTTCATGTTCCGTAATGTCCTTATTAGGAAGTTAGGAAGGCGGAATCCCTCTGTCACCGAGTAGGAGGGGATGAATAAAAGTGCTTCTCAGCCGTAGGAATGCGGGGCTATCAGAGTGGGAATAAATATAGTAGGAGCTTTTTTGTTTTTAACGGATTAATGTATGCATCACGCTTCTCAAATTAGCCTATTGTGTTTCATCTTCATGAGCTTCATGTGTTATTTATTCATGATGAATAGGCCTAGTTCTAATGCAAACTGCCACCTTGACAGATAATGACAGCCAATATTCTACATTTGATTGACATTCATAATGAGCAGAGCAGTGGGAGGATGGGTCAGTCATGGATCCTCTGGGAAGCCAATCACTCAATCACTGTCAAGGCCAGCCAGTACAGCAACCCTGCATGTGCCAGTTGCAAACCCTATGAATTGGAACAGCTGGCTGCTGTCTTAGCCAGGAATCTGAAATGTTGGTCAGAGTCAAGTCAAGTCACATTTATTTATATAGCACTTTTTACAATACAGTTTGTTTCAAAGCAACTTTACGAAGATAACAGTTTGTTAAAAGTTTGTTTCCAGAAGAAAATAGTCACAGTCCAGCTCAAGTAAGTTCAGTGATGGTTCATTTTTGTTTTAAAAGTTATTAATTTAGTTCATTTAAATATAGCCGCTCTGGAGTACCATGATGTCATCGTCCAGCTCAGTTCAGTTCTTGTATAATTGTGTCAATGCAGGCATATCAATATTATAATTGTATATTAAAATAAATGTTAAATTTAATGTCCCCAACTAAGCAAGTTGCAGAGCAGTGTGAACAAGATGACAAGTAAACTCTCAAAATACTAAGGTGATGATATGATACAGGTTTTGATTATGTTTTACTTAGTCTCAAGTTTGACTTTCGGCTTAAAGGGATAGTTCACCCCAAAATGAAAATTAGCCCATGATTTACTCACCCTGAAGCCATCCTAGGTGTAGGCCTATATGACAGTCTTCTTTCAGACGAATACAATCGGAGTTATATAAAAAAAAATGTCCTGGCTCTTGCAAGCTTTATGATGGGAGTGAATGGGTATATTTTTTTGTAATTCCATCAAAGAGAATCCATCCATGATAAGTGCTCCACACGACTCTGGGGGGTTAATAAAGGCTTTATGAAGTGGAGTGATGTGTTTGTGTAAGAAAATATCCATATTTAAAACTCAAATAATTTTCGAATAAAATAACTAGCTTCCGACAGCGCCGTACGCATCCTACATCCTATGTCATACATTGTCAAGTGTTACTCTTTTGGCGCAGGTCGACTTGATTTTTGGGTGAACTAACCCTTACATCTGCTTAGACAAGAAGAGATCACCTGACTGTCAAGTAAAGCAATCGACCACAGTCTGATTATCTTTCAAAGATTTGATGGCACTAACCTGGCAAACTTTGTAGAAACTCAATTTTAGTAAACTGGTATTAAAAAAAAAAAAAAAAGGATATCCCATTTCCAAATACAACTTCCATTCGTCAGACAAAGTCTATTTTAAAAGTTCTTTGAACTACAGGTAGAAGTTAACATTAAACAATTTGACGAAAGTTTGCAGTGAAAAGGTCTGCCAAAATAAAGTTTTACATTAATAATGTGAAATATTAATACTCATTTTTAATTCAAAATGATATTGAACATAGATCAACAGCACAGGTATAAATTATGATTACGGAACTTATTTTATTATGTTCACTAAAAGCACAGACCAAAAGTTGTCCATCAAGCCAATTAGAGCAATCTCATGCACATAATAGGATGTTGAATCTCAATAGCAAAGAATCCTCATATGAACACTGTGTAATGGATGTTCCAGTTATGCATCATTTCAGCAAGGTGAGCAATGGTAATGGTATAGTATGAGCTGCAAGCTCAACCTTGAGGTCCAACACACGTAATGGAGAGCTCTGGCAGATCCGAGCTAGATAAACTATGCTATTAAAGAAAATAAAGTGATAATGAACAAGAAATGGCTGGTTGTAGCACATACTGTACAAACACCTGTAATGCTTCAAGGTCTGAAACATGCTATGCAAGCAAATACAAGAATGTAATGCATCTAGCTACACAAACCTAATGCATAATTGCTTAATGCTGGTGGAATGATCTGCCCACCCTCATCCGGAATGCAGTATCCCTGACAGCATTTAAAAGACAACTGAAAACTCATCTCTTCCGTGAGCACTTAACATTAAAAAAAAAAAAAAGAAAAAAAATTCTCTCCTTTTCCCTTAAATCACCTTGGCCTCTGTCCATCATGGCCTCCTAATCATCCCCATACACTGATTGGCTTCATCACTGTCTCCTCTCCACCAGTAAGCTGGTGTGTGGTGGGTGCACTGGCGCAATACGGCTGCCGTCGCATCATCCAGGTGGATGCTGCACATTGGTGGTGGTTGAGGAGATTCCCCCTTCCATGTAAAGCACTTTGAGGTCCCAGAAAAAGTGCTATATAAATTTAACAAATTATTATTATGGCTGTGCATTAAACAATTTTAATGCACGACGTGGAGGCAAAGAACCCTTAAGCATTTACTAGGGATGCACCGTCTGACCGGTCATAAATGTTTTTTTTTTTGCTTCTAACACACGATCGACAACCGGCCGTTTTTTTGTTGTTGTTTTTTTGGGCCGATTTTTCCGGAACTGCGCCCGCGTGCACAGACTACATTATCATTTGCGAACATGTCATGCAGAGCTACCTATCTGAGGCACAGATACCAAGAAGCAAACAGCCATTAGTGAACTGGCACACAAATAACGCTTTCCTGTGCTCGCTGAAGTTGCGCAAGTGTACCTTGTCAGCGCCCTGCACTAGCGTAGACAGTGAACGTTTGTTCACCTCAGCTTCTCACATGCTGGATGAGAAACGAAACAAGGACATTCATCCGAAATACTTATTTTTGTAAAAAAGAGCTTGGATGCAGTTTTGAAAAACTAGAAGTAGGCTAAACCTCAGTTCTGTATAAGATGAACGTTTTTATTTTACCTTAAAATTATGCGTCTGGGTTGTACGTCAGAACGTAGGCTCACTATTGGCCGACGCTGGTCATGTGTGTGATGCGTGTTATGCTGGCCAATAGTGAGTCTAGTCAGCCTACGTTATGACGTACAACCCAGAAGCGCTGCGCTGTTACACTACGTGAACTCACACAGAAGAAAATGAATAGTTGAATAAAGTAGTTATTTTTGTTTGTTTTTGTTCACAAAAAGTATTCCCGTTGCTTGATAAACATATGGTTGAGCCACTGTAGTCGTTTGGACTATTTTAAACATTGTCTTTACTAACTTTTCTGGACCGGCAGAATGAAATTTCCTAGAAGCCGATGGAGGAGTGAGACAGCTCTCAGATTTCATCAAAATATCTTAATTTGTGTTCCGAAGATGAACAAAGGTTTTAAAAGGTTGGAACAACATGAGGGTGAATAATTACTGACAGCATTTTCTACTAACCCTTTAAATTATTGTGTACATTGCTAACAATAAAAATGTGATCATTTATTTCGTGGTGGGGTCAGTGATAATGTTGGCTGAGCAGGTAATCAGAATTATTGGCCTAACTAGTCTAGCAAAAAAAATCCTTACTGTTCCAACCCTGTGTTAGCTATAAACATGCTGGCTTTAACTTGCTCAGCAGGATTGTCTGACGTTCTGCCATGCCAGTATTTAACCTGAAAGAGAACTCACCATAGAAGCAGATACTAATGTGAGGTAAAAGATGTAGCATCTTTGTTTTACTCGTTGCACTACACATTATTTGAGTTAACATTTTGGAATATTTTATTTATTTTGGTTTTATTTAGTTTCACTGGTAAAGACCTTTTTTCTTTACACCGAATTTAAAAACAAAAACAAATGCTGAACGAATGCTGATTAAGTAGCCTAACATCTTGTTGTTTGGGTTTGCAGAACTATGCAGTTGCTGCATTTCACATGGTTACAGTTAATGTTTGAATTTAAGGTTAGTTTTATGTACTTTCAAGTTTAACCCAAATTAAAAACAAAAGCTAAATGCTGATGTTACTGTAAATGTCAGTATCTACATGGAATGTGCTTACTGCGCAGTTACTGCTGTTAATTCCAGATGGTTACAGTTGTTTTTGATAGCCAAAAGCCAGTTTGACCTGTTAAATACCAAATAAACATCTTGTTTATTGTTTATCTTCCATTCTTTCTTGTTTGTAGCTTGAAGAAAATAAATCCGAAATCAGACAGTTTTCTTGTAAAAAAAAAAAAAAAAAAAATCGGTATCGGAATCAGCCATGAAAAATCATGATCGGTGCATCACTAGTATTTACTAAACTGTTGCTGACCAAGACATTTCATTTCCGCTCTCTGTGTGCAAGTGATGTATGTTTGAGTGTGCTTCAATAAAAACATCAATATCATTAATAGTGCATTAATATTGAACAGTGATTAAACTGACTTGGAACTACCTGTACATTAAATGGTTTTATTGCACACCTTCCAGCCAATCAGAATCGAGTATTCAGACAGACCTTGGTATAGTACAATATATACTCCTTACATGATTTTATAACTATGTATCTGAATTACAACATATCCATCCAGTGGCACACACATTTGTAGGTAACTTTTTCACTACCTTGAGTATGAGTAAATGTTACTGTCATGCAAACGTGTTGACCAAGCATTTGCCTCTGCATTTGAATACTGGTTCACTGGCCTTTAAAAAAAGAAATATGAGAATGCTGGCCTCAAATGCAGCATGTTCTCTAAAGCTCAAATATTATAGTCAACATACTGACGTGCCAGGAGAAGGTCCTCCTCATGCATCTTTGATGAATATGGATTTAATAACAGACAACGGGCACAGTGCATTTATAAAGAGCACAACCTGAACAATAAAACAGTCAATAACTCATTTTCTATGCAATATAGTCGTCAATCACGTGGGAGCAAAAGCAGGGATAGAGCTGTCATCCCTGTTCCACATGGCCGTTGGAGAGGCATGGCTGGCTGAGCTGTGTGTGTTCACAGAAGCGTACAGCATGAACTGTAACTAGGGAACAGGCAGAGCACAGCAAAACATTATTTTAGAGAGATTAATGATTGCTGGCGGCACCATAAAAATCCCACCGAGCAAAATGTGCCAAAAGTCAATATTTGTCCAAAAGTGAGTCCCCCGTCTTCCCCCACCTCTTTCTGATAGTTCTGCTATCTGTATTGGCTACATCTAAAGGATTTTTAGCTGTTTAAGCCAATGAATTATCTTATCAGTGGTGTCAGGAATAAACCATCAAAAATAGCAATAACTACTAGCTTTTTTCAGACTACCATGCAAAAGTTTGGGTTCAATAAGATATCTTTTTTTTTAATTAATAAATCATTTTATTCAACAAGGACGCATTAAAAATTGATCAAAAGTGGCATTAATAATTTTACAAAAGATTTCTATTTGAAATAAAAATCTGTGCTTTTGAATTTTCTAGTCATGAAAGGATCCTGACAAAAAAAAAAAATGTATCACAGTTTCCACAAAAATATTAATCAGCAACATTGATAAGAATTGTTTGAGTAAAATCAGCATATTAGACTGATTATTTTCTAAAGGATCATGTGACACTGAAGACTGAAGTAATGGCCGCTGAAAATTCAGCTTTGCTATCAGAGGAATAGATTACATTAAATTATTAAAATAGAAAACAGTTATTTTTAATTGTTATATTAAAAATATGATCTTTTATAATCCTTTTATTATCATATAATAATAATAATACAATTGTTTATCAAATAAATGAAGCCTTGGTGAGCATACAGTAAAAAAACTTCATACATTAAAAAACATTACCAACCAACCCTAACATTTTGACTGATCAAATTCACTGGAAAAATTAAATTCACCAATTGATAAATAATAATTACTTAATCATGGCTGCTTAAATTGATCATCATTATGTATAAATATATATCATATTTATTGTACATTTAATGTCCCTCAGTTTTTTTCCTTAAAAATAAATATAAAAAACTGATAGGTAGTTTAAAAAGGCATCAACATACTATTTTGTTAGGAGTGTTAACTGCTTTTTTTATTTGACTGCAGGTAAACTACTTTGGAACTGTAAAGACTATTTATAATGTAAAGTCGTTCCCAACAATACTTTAAGTCATAAATAATTATGACATTCATCATAAATGAAGTAGGCTATGTAAATAAAATATCTGTGACTCTACAATAAGAACAATTGTTTGTCATTAAAAAAAAGATAAAGGAATATGTGTCACACTTTGTCACCATTTCTCTTTCTTCCAGGAAATGTCTTTTGAACTCTTCTTTGTGTTCCCTTTTTCATGGAATGAAGCTCACGCGACCTCACAAAATATGACATGACAGCTGAAATCCCCAGTCGGCTCTAAAATACAATCATCTGCCTACAGGGCTTTACACTGATCACGTAAAAGGAGGTTTCGATAAAACAGATAAATACGACAATACACTTGAGAGACATCCATGTCTTTTTGAAGGACACTTCTCCCTGTGAATTCAGCACAGAGACCTTCAGAGTGCTCTCACAGTAACACTGGTGTGATCCAGGTCTGATTTTGAAAGGGTTTTAAATGTCACATTCTGAGTCACACCTTTGTAGATGACCACTAAGGCCTATTGGCAAAAAAAAAAAACAGAAAAAGAAAAAGAAAAAGAATAGAAAGCATTTTAAATTTTTCATCCACCACATCAAAACAAATAAAGCATACACATACTCCAAATATAGCCCCAGCAAACACCATCCACATGTGGCTCTGGGCTTTGGCAGCCCTTTGATGTCACTGAGGCTCTTATTTCCATCCACATCATTCAGATGTAAGACAGAGACAAACATTAATACATTAAATGAAGTATATTCCCCAATCAATGTCATACCAAGTAGATGTAAAACAAAGTCAGAATCATCAGAATTGTACAATATACAGTTTATAAATAGACCAATAGCAAGTGCTTTTAACAGTTTGTGCAGATAACGCTGCAGTGAAAATACGATAAAAAAATGGTAATATTGTGAAATACAGTTTAAAATAACCGGTTTCCATTTTAATATATTTTTAAATGTAATTTATTCCTGTGATGGCAAAGCTGAATTTGCAGTATCCATTAGTCCAGTCTTCAGTCTCACATGATCCTTCAAAAAAAAAAAAAAAAAGTAATTCTAATACATTAATTTGGTTATTTATAGCGAAGCTTTAAATTAAGATTGTATCAGTATCAATTACATTGTTACACCAGTAGGGGCTAGAAATTACTGTTAAAAAAATATGTGTCATTGAATCGTTCATTTTAAAGATTATTCAAAAACGCTGATTCATCCAGTAATGAAACAAGTGGAGTCTAAATAAGTCATTGAATCATTCATTCAAACCATTTTTTGCAACGATGAACATTTTGCCCTCTCGTAAATTACGTTATTTTGTTTTGTCGTCCATTTAGAATAGTGGGAGGACTGTGATCTCTGTCGTGATTCTCAATTTATCCAGAATTGTGCGGCTCTAATCTAAAAGGAAATAAATCAGCTTAAGACCGCTGCTAAAACATGATCAAGCATACAAAACTAGCTTATCAGACACTTATGAATTTTGTATACAGAAAACTTCACCAGGGAAGACATGCATTCACCGGGAGAAAGAAGCTGGAAGATTTCCACGGACGCATCTTGCAAAACAGACCATTGAGGCTCTTGGGAGGGAATGGAAAAAATGGAAAGGATGCTTCTCTGTAGTGGATGGATGTACACATCGTTTGCTGTTACTTTACTCCATACATCAACAGACATTAGCCTATGTGCTGATGCTACGCATCCATAACAAAAGCAAAATGGGTCACCATTCAGAAATATAATTTTATGACTGGGCCAAAGAACATAGCTATTCATAAGTAACTGGCCGTATCCCATTACCTGCCCTACTTTTTGAAACTGACTTTCAAACAAAATCTTTGAAATTTGTGGTAAGACGTTATTATGTATACTAGTCAGTCATGGTGCCTATAGCCTAAGGGTTAGTTCATCTAAAATACAAAATAATTTCACCAGTTTGCTCATGAGTCATGACGTATGAGGGTCTCTCTTCAGTAGAACACAAAAGGTCAACAGATTGTACCAGGTGCTTTTTTTTCCCCTACGATGAAAGTTAATATAGGGATGAAATGCTGTCAAGCTCCAAAAATTAAACAAAGGCACCATAAAAGCACAATAAACATAGCTTAGGGATGCACCACCAATATTACAATTCTGACCAATAACAAGCCAGTAATTATTTTCTTGGCAAGACCGATAAATGGCTGACAATATAAATTATACACCAATACGTTTAAATTAAATCAGTAACAACTAATACCAATAGTTTTAAATGCTACAAGTAAATTTAGGCATAAATTATAGAATTGATTAAATAATTATTATAAATAATGTATAATTTATTTTATAGCATGATTTTTTTTCTTTTTTTTTTGATTTGCTAATGTTACATTTATGGCTTTTTAAGGTGCTTTTAACAAATTGTTTTTAGTTCTTCAGCTACCTTTAATGTATGGAAACGAGCACAAGGGACAATCTGATCAATTTCAATAAGAACGTGTTCTTATTGAAATTGATCAGATTGTCAAAAGCAATCAAATTCTTCTGTGGAACGTAAGATAGTTTGAGAAATGTCTCATGGGTTTTTGTGCATACAATGAAAGTCAAAATAGTTTAGTTGTAAAATGACAGCACTGATGAACTTTTCTCAAACCGAGCTGTTTCCGAATGTAATGTTTACAGTTGTAATTCTGTTCCCCTTACTGTTGGTGTAAATCAGACCTAAGACATTTTGGGATCTGAGATGGAATCCCTGATCCTGCTGTGTGTCCATAACTCTAATTCACCATGACAGGCGATTGTACACGCATTCCATCAGTGTTGACAGCCATCAGCTCATCCTTATATCATTTCAGGCTTTAGTACCAACATTATCATTTGCCAGTGATTTTTTTTTTTTCTCCAGTCTTCAGCTGGAAAATCCAGGATTACTCCACTAGGGAATACAATCCTCTATGACAACTGGAACAAACTGTTGCTAGGAGACAACAACCGCAATCACCCTATTAAACTTCAGTAAATGTCAGTCTTTAATGAATGTCATCACCCTCATTAAGATTAGCCTTATTCAAATGACTGTACTGCTCATTATGCTAAGGGTGGATGTTGTTTATAATCAGCCAATGAAGTTATTTAACATGCATTCATGACATACTTTAAAATCTCCTTGAGGATGGGTTGAATAGACTTTTTGTGGCTATGACACGATGCTTGGAGAGACACATTCAACAGCGTTTCCAATTCAGGTCATCTGAGGTTCATCTAAGTAAAAAAGCCTAAATGTCTAACAAACCTCTAACCTGAGGCTCTAAATGTCACAAACCAATCCAGCAGTGTCCTTAAAATACAACAGTGCTTTCACACTAATGACTCCTCAAAGGCCTATTGCATGAAACTGTGAGCTCTTTGTGATAAATGATTTAAATTAGGGCTGCACAATACTGTATAGCCTATCAAAATATCACAAATGTATATAGTCTCAATATGCACATCGTAACGGCTTGCAATAACTGGGGTCATGAACAAAAGACAAAGAGAAAATCACTCACTGATCTTTGCAGAGTAACTTTTGTAGCTTTAATAAGAATCAGTATGTATATTTAATTCATACAGTGAAAACGAAGCACTGTTTTATTTTTACATTTGATGATTGTTTTTATTGTTAAATAAACAATGTAGGATAACCTGAAACCCTGGACCCCGTTGTTTACACTGATGTTAAAATAACACTTCTTATGCTACAGTAAAACACTGCTGTTCACTTTCAGAAGCTGTAGGGATGTTTTCTTGTCACAAAAAGAATTTGAAACACGTATGTAGGCTATATAATTTAAAATATATTTGAAAGATCATTTAAGTTCATTTTACACACTTTAAGCATTATCGTATCGCATATCGAATACCGCATTATTTAATGAGTTATCGCATATTTCTTCATTATCATGCAGCCCTAATTTAAATTCAATTGATTCACATGCATTGATTTAGTCAGATATGTTCTTTCTCAAACTCTTGCTCCAGCAGCAGATTATTCCTGCTTTGTAAATGCGTTTAAATTTTCATAAATCAATATTTTTCTTAACGATCTCATCATCTATAACAGAGTGAATTGCACTGGCTCTGCCGCAAGAGAATCACACTGACGCTCTCCATGTTCGTACCACGTCACACTTTCAGGCCCTGTTAACGCCTGGTATTAAGATGCGTTTTGTACGGATCACAATTGGACGACGCTAAATACGGGTGTAAATGAGGTATACAGGTGTAAATGTGTAGTTGGAAACGCATTCGACCAGATTACATTCGTAGTGTAAACGCTCATGTATGGATGTGCGATATCACAATTTTTGATCGGGGACAATTAAAATGTCTCAACGATCTGCTTTTGAAGAAATATTGTAATCGCACCGCGAGGAGGCGAGGAGTGAGGAGGCTTCCAGAGGAATCATACGTGAGGATACATATTGGTATATCCAATGCAGAAGTGATTTATCGACTAAACGTGACGCAAGTATAAATTCTTCGTATTAAAAAAAGCTTTTCTTCGATTCCACCATCCTCCTTTTCTTTCCTTGCTGCCTTCCATCGTATCCTACAGGGGGTGGAGCTGAGACGCGAGGAAAGGTAACGAGGAAGCACAAATAAGAAATGAGAAGCACCCCCAGTTTACATAAACAGAGTTGGTTATGTCTAAAGTGAAAGCAAACATTTGAGAGAAAATCTGGTGCACGTGTCACATGCGTGTATGTTAGATGCCTCGCTTGCCGGTCTTAAAGCGACAGTAGCCTACACCTGGTGTGACGCCAACACACATTCCTCCTCTGAATAGTAAAAATGCTGCCGCTTGTCCTTAAAGGGATAGTTCACCAAAAAAAATAAATTCTGTCATTATTTACTCACTCTAATATTGTTCCAAACCTGTATTAATTTATTTCTTGTGCTGGACACAAAAGAAGATATTTTGAAGAATGTGGGTAACCAAACAGTAGCTGGTCCCCATTGAATTCCATGAAAAAACTATACACTTGGGACCAGCAACTGTTTGGTTACCCACATTCTTCAAAATAACTTATTTTCAACAGAAGAAAGAAACTTATTTGGGTTTAAAACATTTTTGGAGGAACTATCCCTTTAAATGTTAATAAAACAACAAAACACACTGAAAAATGAGAAAATCACTCGCTGACTAAGAACTTTAATAGTAGCTTTAATAAGAATCAATTTATAATTTACACAGTGAAGTCTATGTAGTGGTTTAATTTCAAATTTCATATTTGTATTACTTTCTTCAATGCTATTGCTAAATACACCAACTGTATCTGAAAAAATAAAGCAGTTTATTTCATTTTATATTAAAGTTGTGTAATGTGTATCTTTGTTCTTATTTTTTTAATAACAAAGAAGATAAATGACAACGATTCTTATCTTTGCAACTTGTATCTTCAGCCTAAATGTCTTCCATTCTTTTTTCTTTTATATTTTGTTACCTAAGGCTTTGTTTTTAAAATAGGGACATTAGTTTGGCTGTAATACTCAGTCACTTGCAAAATAGTAAAACCAACTGGAAAAAGAATTGTGAATCGTGATTTTCCTGAAAAAAATCGTGATATGATATTTCATGTAGTCGAAAGTTTCCGAACAGCCACAGAAAAACACCTACTCTCCACCTACTGACCTAATGCGTAAACATTACAGGAAGCACTAACCAAACAGGATTTAAACTTTGTCGGCTGAAGACCCAAGTTTGGTTTGAAGATGAAAAAAGTACCAAGCACAATGACCTCTCACCATTTCATTTCAGCTGTCAGAGCAGAAACGTAAACTGATGCCCTCCGTATGTTTGTATTTTGTCTTAAGGTGCGTTCATGTGTAAATTGCACAAGCTCATTTTGTAGATCGAAAGATCTGAAAAAGCCCATACATTTAACCGCCCATAGACCCTCCCCTCGAAGAAATCAGGACAGAAGTAGTTGAAAGTGGACAAAAGAGTCGGATTAAAACACCAGGTGTTATCGGGTATGTGTCTCCATCGTTTATTTGTGATCCGATCGACCAAAGCGCATTATAATACCAGGTGTAAACAGGTCCTCGCTCTAGAGTTAATCACAAACCCTGGATCAAACCCTAAGTTGACAGAGTGCTGTGAGCCCGCTGAACCTGATCTAAACCAAGTTGGATTTGTTTGTTTTTGTCAACTCTAAACCTACTCTGAAACGGAGTTTGCTCAACAAGCTTCATGCAACAGGCTTCAGGCAAAAAACACAGATCTGGCTGCTCTTGTCGTCAGGTGCATTACACCATCCGTGCCAGGAAACAACTGCTATGAGATGTTGTTGTATTATTCTTCCCGTTTCTAAAGCTCATTTTTCACTGTTGTTAGCAGCTGACTTCAAGTGTACAGTTCAGTGACACATGGAGAGCAGTGACAGATGATACCCAGAGGAAAACTATCGCTCGGAGGTTGTTCTTTCACAGCTCAAGAGTCATAACGTTCTGTTGCGCATTAACTTTGTCTCAGATGTTTCTCCTAAAAATCCCCTTAGAGGAATGAAATTAGAGACAAACAAGACCATCATTAAGTATAGAGCTACAAAATTCATAAGACCACTTTGAAGTTTGTCTTGTGATTGCAGACTTCAGTGTCACCATCATCAAGACCTCTTCTGAAGCTCTAGACGTTTTCAATCCTGGTTGTGCGGATCCACATCACTGTTTTTATGTTTGTTATTAAACATACCTGATTCAGATCATCAGCCCATTAGCAGAGAGCTTCATGAACTGAAATGAGCATGTCAGATAACAGAGACATACAAAATGTGCAGTGTTGTGGGTCCCTGAACCAGGTTTGAAAACCACTGATCTAGAAGACATGAATGAGATTACTTTGGTGTTCTTCTCCGGAGAGAAAACAATCATTCACTAAGAAAACAATTGGGATATTTACAAATAAATTAGCTCATTTGTGATTTTCCAACCAGCCCAACAGTCAATAATTGGCCATTTTGAACCACATCTGTGCCCATTTGGCAGATTACAACAAAAAACTGTTGGTCGCTTTTGCCCCAATCATAATCTAAAGACAACTCAATCAATGGAAAATCCACATTGTTGTTTTTTTAGGGTAGACAAACACTAAATAAATGTTAATATCAGCAATTTTAAGAAGGTTTCATTAGTTATTAAATAAAATGTTTAAAGAAATCAGTAAAATGTGGCCATCATCACAATTAGCCATTGGCCACCCATATTGGTTGATCACTAATGAGACACTTACACTAGCGGTTTCTTTGTAACTTGTGAGCAAATTTGGAATATCGCATTAAACATTTGCCAATAAAGCGCGCTTTCCATCCAATGAGTCAATGAGAACAAAATTGTTACTTCCTGATAAACAGGCACTAGCCTAAATACCACTAAGAAAAGTAGGAGAAGCCACTGTATATAATTTTAAATTTATAATAAATTATTTGCGCCTCAGATCGTGCAAACGAAACAGATACTTGAGGCAGAGGCAGATACTTTGGGAACGCAGTCATGTAAGAGTTCTGGGAAGGAATTATACCGAGCCACTTAAACGACAGACTTAGCACAGGAATTTCAGCATTTTAGATGCTGTGTAATGAAATCGGTCCGCTGGTTAGTCCAGTTATGCCGTCCCATTGCGCAAAGTCATGTGACCTATTTGATGTGCATCGAGAAATTTATCCAGTAAATGTGTTTCCATCGTAGTTTTTCTTATCAGATTTTTTTTCTTTCAAATCTCAAGTGCATGTGTTTTATGTATATTTTTAGAATTTAGGTTTCCATCCACTGTTTTTTTTATGCAATATCTCAAAATGCACCTAAAATTAGGTGGATGAAAACACAGCTACTGAGACATGGACTATTCCAAAACCTAGTGAGCTCTCTTGATGTATGCCTTATAGGCAGCTGCAACTTCTAAGAAATTTCTTAAAATGGAAGCTCATGTGATCAATTTGAAATGCAACTCTGTCTGCCATAAATAGTCTCTCTTGTTTTTTTGTGTTGGAATGCTATTTACATTTGATTGCACCTGAGTTAACACTACAACACAATACCGTTTAAGAGTTTGGAGTCAGTAAGAATATTTTTAAAGAAATTAATCATTTTATTTAAAAGGAAATTAAAGCCTTGGAGTTGGGCTCATACTTTCTAACAGCCAGGCAAATGGCAACACAGACCACAGATGCACATCCAAAGGGATGCAAGATGGTCCTCCAGTATGCTCTCCCTACAAGGGCAAATGATTTACAGCATTAAACATGATATACCTTACATCTATCCTATAAAGTGGTTGGAAACAACTGGTCTGTTAGTATGAAAAATTTAAGTAGGTCATGCTTCTGGATTGGTCTCTTTTTTTGAGCTGGCTGCGAAGAAGGTCTGGAGAATAACACATGAAAGTGAATCCAGAGAACAGACTTCAGAAGTCTTCAGATAGGCTTTGCGAAAGAACATCAAAGAGAAAAGAAGTAGGTGTCTAAAGACAGCGAGAACGATAGAAAGGCAGCGAACAACAACAACACTGTATTTTAACTAAGGAACATGTCTGCAGGCCGGTCACATGAAACTTGTTTGTTGAGATCTGACCGCATGCAAATGGAGGTTCACTTTAATGCGTTTTAACTTGTTTGACATCTGTCTGATGTTGGTGTTCAGGATTTTCTCTATGGGCTTTGCATCAGATTCACTGTTTACTATCAAGGAGGAAATCTAGCGCTTATCATAAATTCTTTCAAAACAAAGAAAAGACTTAGAAAACACTTGCTCAGCAAGCCAAAGTTGAAAAAGTGGCCAGGAAAAAGAGTGCTACTGTATGTAAAATCCTATTCCCAAAAACTCCCCTTGTGTGTTTATGTGTTAATTATTTGGGATAATTAGAAAAAGCTTTAAGCTACTAATAAGAGTTTAGTACTCCTAACTTTGTTTTTACCAAGATGAAAGGGGTCATGAACTGAATTATTTTATGTTTCCTGGGGTGCCCTTTCAATTTAAATTAAATAAAAGGCAGTTTTCCAAGCCTGATTTTAGCCTCTGATTTGAACGCTCTGTTTGAAGGGGTGTGTCTGCTGTGAGACTTCAGTGTAATCACCCTGCTGTGATTGGCTAACATGTTTGCATTTGAAATAGCTAGTATTACAAGTGGAAATCTCTCGTAAACTTTTACTATATTTTTTACCATTACAGCTATCGAGATTAATGAATCGTGAAAAGTATTGATCATATATTTAGATCTATTCCCATCACATGAAAGGTTGCAGTGATGAGCATTGAGCAGATGACAGACAGTAGGTTGATCATGTGAATGAAGTGACCTCATCATTACAATGCTATTTCTGCACTCTCACGAATGCTTTTACCAAATAACAATGTAAACACGATGTAAATAAAGTAAGAGCAGTGTAACAGCGTCATTGATTTAGGCAAGTGTCTAGATAAACTCGCGCTGTGTGATTAACAGCTTGGGTGATTGGAAAGGGAGCGTTCTTTGATAGCTTTCTGTATATAATTTAATCACAGTTCAAATAAGATTATTTTCATCCTACTAAGAGAAAGAATGTGAAGTTGATAATTTAGTCACTGGCTTGATTTACTAATGCATAAACAGTATTGAACGATTTTGAGAGGTAATCTGTCTGAACTTTAATAATTATACATCAGAAATCACTGATCACAGATCAGGCATTAGAATAAACATGATAGGCAACAACCTACATGTTACTGGCGTTGCTGGCAGATCCATATTGTAAAAGGATGTTTGCAAAGCCCATGCCGAAATTTACCAAATAATCCACAGTGAAATGTACCAAAGACAAACAAATAATGCAAAAATTGGGAAAAAAACAAAACAAAACAAAAAACACTATCATAGCATTAGGATCGTTTAGAAGGTAATGGTATTGATCCTGTGTCGATATTTTCTCATTCTCATGTAACTATTCACTAACGCTTCAGTGGGTGGGGCCAAAGACGCAGTGATGTAGACGTATGCATTGAAATTCTTCTGCATAGGCGGTCTTTCGCTGCCCTGTGATGTCATGAGTCTCCACTTTTTGGATCCTGTCATTTTCTGGCCTTGGTTTCAATAAAAGCAGGTTTTGGAATAACAAGGAAGTTTTGAAACTTACAGGGTATTTTTATAGTATAATGAACTCTTAACTGTCAAAAGATCAAGGAAAATTTGAATTCTCAGTTCATGACCCCTTTAAATCCATTCAGTTGAATACAGCCAATTCTCAAAATCAGCACAAAAAATTCATATTTCATCTGAACCTATAAGTATAGACCTTATGCACGAGAGAAACGAGGGCGCCGACATCTTTAGAAAATTGTCTTTGAACTTCCGTTTTTGCGGTCGCTCTGTATATCTCTATGGCATCCCTGTCCAGGAGTAATCAGCTGGTGAAGTGGATTTACTTACTGTACAGTTAACGGAAGTTATCATGAGCATTGTAATGTTTATCATAAGCATTGTAAAGCAGATGTCGACCGGGAACTTTTTTAAACGAGCCGTTCAGTCATCTATGCAAGATCGTTGTGAAAATACAAACCGGAAGTCAAAAGACAACGAGCTCAGCGCTGGAAAGGGGCGTGGCTACATAAGGTCTATTAAAGAGATAGTTGAGATGTTTGCCTTCATAATTCAAGTGGTACGGTGGAAAAAAACTCAATTCTCAATTTGGTATAACCAGTGTTAAATAATTAAATAAAATTTAAAAAAGGAATACAACAATTAATAAATATATAAAATACATATAAAACAAACAAAAATGCAAGCAAGCAAACAAAAAACAAACAAACAAATACATAAAAAGGCGATATAGTAAATTTTCTTCTGGAGTAAAAAGGCCAAACAATGCCTTTACCAAAAGGATATTGGCTCTTCAAAAGGTGCTCGTCTTCTCTCTAATTTTTTTTTTTAATAAATAAATAAAAAAACAGCTTTCTCTAATTTGCTGTTCTTTTCTACGGCAACTTAGAGATGGCCGCATGATAAAATACATAGTAAACAAGCCATATAACAACCTTAAAAATGCCAATTATATACAAAAGGATTTTTATAAACCTGCATTTAAAAAGACCTTGTACAGATAATAGTCCACAGTCCTTGAGTAAATGGACTTCTGACAGTAGCACAAAAATAAAAGATGCATTTATTAACAAAAGAAACAATGCGTAATAAAAACACACTAAATATTTGATAGATTTCAGGTCCTGTAAGCACACAAACATTCAATTAACAAAGTATTTTTGGCTTTTGTGTAGATAAAGCTGTAATGGCTCTAACAGGTACGGTAAAGGCATATTTTTAAAGTGACAGTTCACCCAAAATGAAAATTGTCATAATTTACTCACCAAACCAGCTGACTTACATGTATTACTTTCTTCTGCAAAACATTAAAGACAGGTTTGAAAGGACATGGTGGTGAGTAAATGATAACAGACTTTTCATTTTGGGCGAATTATCTTTTTAAGAACGTCTTAACACTAATGGTACTAGACCTCTAATGAAACCTCTTTTAAAACTTAATTTGACAGATGTTGTTTGCCGATATATCATTTCCTACATATAAAGTGAGTCAGTATGAAATTCTCCAATTAAAAGACTGGAAATTCCTAAATGAAAACCTCATCTCTAATATCTGCATTTGAAACAAAAGCATTAATTTAAAAGAAAATGTTGTTAAAATTACTATCAGTGCATGCATCTTAACTGCTGGGACATTCTGGGACACACCAACAGTCCAGAAGGTCATTTGCCAATCACAAAAACCATAATGACTTATATAATGTCCCCACTCAAGCATACGAACAACCTTCCCCACATGACGCATCAAGATATATGCTTGACCTCTCAGGATCCTGACAGAAGTCGACCACAGCTCTCCGGAACAGGTTTTGTCTGTTTCCTGGAGATCAAAGGCCCGGCAGAACACAGTCCAAATGACCCTGTGTTCATCAAAACATGATCCTGTGTGTCAGTATTGTTAATCAAATGTTCATCATTTATATGCGAGCCAAGAAAAAAAATACAATAAATACAACTATCCAAGATGCCTGACAAAATGGGAGAAACATCAATTATAGAAACTTAAACATACATTCAAACCATTGGGGTGGTAAGATTGTATAATGTTTTTGAAAGAAATCTCTTATGCTCACCAAAGCTTTATTTATTTGATCAGCAATACAGTAAAAGCATTAAGATTGAATTGTAATTTTTAAATGTAATTTACTCCTGTGATGGCAAAGCTACATTTTCAGAAGCCATTACTTCAGTCTTCATGTTCATATGAACACAAAAATTGTAATATTATACTTATTATATACTAAGGCTGTTGGAACGAATTCCGAAATTCGAATATAACTTGAATATTAAAAAAAAAAAAAAAACAATACTATTCGAATGCTGAAGTTACTATTCGAATATTGCTTTTTAATGTATATATATATATATATATATATATATATATATTTTTTTTTTTTTTTTTTTTTTTTTTAACGCAATCTTGCCTTTCTTGACGCCTTGGCTTGTTCACACCGCCGCCGACTTGAGCTTCCAAAGCGGCCGGAAGTCATTCATTTTCAATGGAAGCTGACTTCTCTCAGCTGCAAGGAGCGTCAAATCCCTCGGCGTTGCGTTTTGGGCGTTTTGAGCGTTTTGAGGGTCCATCTGAAAGTTGAAAGAAGCTCAACTTTATGGTAATGGGCTATGACGCGGTTCAGCAGCAAGCATCGGCAAAACGCCAGCAACCAATCAGAATAAAGACGTCCTTCAATCTGGCTGATTCCGGAGAAACATACAATGTGAACTTTCGTTCCTACCAAAACATTAGTTCCGAGAAAATGCTCCGTGTCCAACCTGAAATTCCGCTGGAACGTCTCGCCATCGAGCCGCAGCTGCTCCACCACCCGGTCAGACTCTCCGAATTGATAACGGTCCTGGAGGTTGTCATGAACCCAAAAATCTCAGAGTCTGACGTCTTCTCCGCAAATACAGTAAAGCAGCACCAAACACAACAACTTCGCGATTTTCCATAATGATTTCCAGTGATGCACATTTGAGAATGAGCGCAACTTTTATTTGAAATATTTACGAATGCTCGTTTTAAGCGGGAATGCAATTAATTTGCTTTAATTTGCTCACGGTGACAACGATTTGATCAATTGCACTAATGCAAATAATAGCCTAATGCAAATAATAATAATAATAATAATAAAAGCTAATTATTATTTTTTCCCCCGACCAAATGTGACCAAAACGGTTATAAAAATGCTGTCATTATAAAAGGTTTCTTCAATGTATTGCTTGTTTTTTCTGTTTATTACATTTCACGTTGTGACACTTCTCTTCTCCCTGCTATGTCAGAGCGTCAACGAGCTTCCCCGTGCTTCCCCGTGCTTTTGACAAGCGTCCTTGACAGAGCGGCCAGAGCTTCGACGCTCAAGTCGGCGGCGGTGTGAACGTACAGTTACACGCATGTGAAAATTAAATGCTTGTTTCGTTTCATGATGAACAATAAAGTTTTTGAATCGTAACACAATTGTGCACGTTATCCACGCTGTATCATAATAACAATACTGTCAAAAATGGTAAATGTTTAACGACGTAAAAAGCGCACCTCCAAAGCGCCCGTGAAGAGAAAAACGCAAATATCTCGGCGAAAACGGATTCTGCGAACACCGAGCTCGTTGGAACCGTCTAGTCGAACTGAAAAGAACGATATACGTTTCAGAATTTTTGGTGGTTTTCGCGGAGATAGTAGCCGAAAACCATCGAAAGCGTTTCAACCCTATGGTTTCAACCATATTCAGCACGAATAAAATGTTTATTGTAATGTCCCTCTAGTGGACAGAACATGTAACAACAACCACATGCTATAGAGGGATTGGCGATCCATAAGCCTGTGTAATGTCGTAAATATTAATAATAGGATTAATTTGAGCATTTAATATTCGAATATTGAATAAAATAAGGAATGGAATTCGAATAGTATAATAGAGGAAGATTGACAGCCCTATTATATACTAACCCTTCATGTTATGAATGTTGGACAGTTGTGCTGCTTAATAAACCATGATATATCAGGATTCTTTGAGTAGAAAGGTAAAAGGAACAGCATTTTTTTTAGAACTTTTTTATAGAATGTAAAAGTCTTTACTGTCATTTTTAGCAATTTAATGCATCCTTGCTGAATAGAAGTATTCATTTATAAAGAAAATTCTTACTGACCTCAAACTTTTGAACAGAGTAATTCATTCAATGTCAAGTAGTACGAATGGTTAAATCTAATTAAAAAAAATAACTATTTATTCAATATTTGTGTTTATGTATTTAGCAAGTTGTAGAGTTGCAGAGTAAATTTATAACCCTCATGTTGTACCAAACCTCTGCATTTCTTAATTCATCGTTACGTGGTTTCATTAATATCCATCAATACTTTAAGTTAGTTACTCCCCCAGCAATGCAGTGAACCAACAACAGAGGTCTTCATAGACCTTGGATCAGAGAGGCTTGTGGGACATAAAAAGCTTTTGATTGTGCATGTATTCTAAATTGAAAAGAGGACATTGCCTAGTGAAAGGAGGAATGAACAAAATTAAATTTGGTGTGCATCTCTCTCTCTCTCAATTGCACTGGAGACGCAATCCCACTCCACCTACAAGCTCTCTGCAACAGTCATTGTTTGGTCATTCTTCTTAGAAAGACATACAAAGAGCTGTAAAATAAATAAATAGAGTAGTAGCCTATAAAAAAGGCTGCTTATGCTGAAAAAAAGCTAGTTAATTAAATGGATTCTCCAAATCTAAAATACAACAGATGGATTTTTTTCCCTTGCCCACAAGTGCATATTGCATCAATTCTGGAGTGTGGGGATCTCCAAGAGAAAAAAAAATAAAAATCTATGAATGAGAAGTAATGAATTCTAATGCTGCCATAGATAAAGCTGTCTGTCAGTCTCACAGTGAATACAGAGTTTCAACCTATCCATTTCAGGACCAGAATGCCAAAATGTAAAACATTGCCTGTCACTCAAAAGACATTTTTACTTCCAGTCCTCACTATGTTCTCATATCCTGAAATATTCGACCGGATTGTGATGCATGCAGTGTCTCAAAGCCTGGGTTAAGAAGACTCTTCAATCAACTTCAGCAAAACATAAATAGTGCTAAATTAGCTACATGCTACAGCCTTATGTGAAATACAGTGAGCATTAAAGGGGACATATCATGAAAATCTGACTTTTTCCGTGTTTACGTGGTATAATCAGGCGTAAAGAGAAGTGTGAAAAGTGACAACCCAGTAACTGTTTTGGTAAGCCTTTCTCTGCAAGCATGTCAAAAAATAATTTTGTTCACACCCAAAAAGGGGTAATTTGACAAGCTATAATAAATGATCCGGAGGGTATTTTGAACAGAAATTTCTGGGGATACCATAGATTTATATTACATCTTGTGAAAAGGGGCATAATATGTCACCTTTAAAGGAGGCCTATTATGGAAAATCAACTTTTACACGGTGTTTGAACATAAATGTGAGTTGTCAGTGAGTGTACACAACCACCCTATAATGATAAAAAAAAAAATCCCCATAAAACATTAGCACTGTCTCAGAACAAGCCATTCGCAGATTCTGGGCAGTGACGTCACTTTGCATAGGCCCCTCCCACTGTTGACTGATACTGCCGTATTAACATAGACCCGCCCTGATTGAGCTGTACACAGTCCACCATTGTTTCGACACCAGAGCAGGTGTAGACAAGAATATCTCCTAAGCGATTGAGATGTTTTGTTGTTGGATATAAGAATGAACATAGCAGTCATCATTTACTCCCGACATCTGAGCCGCTGAAGACGCAGTCGATTAGTTTTGTATTTGAAGGGAATGAGCCCCCCCCCCCCTAATCTACCTAAATGCGTTTATGTTTGCGCAAAATATTTTATACCAGACTGCTTTGTGAACGAGGGTCAGTACAAAGCAGGCTTTGCTAAAAAGTTGTTACTCGAGGATGGATCTATACCAACTGTTGATCCAGCTTACGGTCTCCGGTCCGGAGCAATACTGGTCATGGCAGTAATGAAAGGGAGAGTTCTTAGTTCTCAGTTCGCACTTAGTTCATCAGAGTTTTAGGGATATAAAGTTTACCAATTTATTAAGCCACCCCTGAAAAGGTCTGTATATATTTGTATACTGTTAGTTGTAACTTGTTTTTGTTTAATTTTGTATGTTGATGATAATGCAAGGGAGAGAGAGAGTTTATGGCTTTAATGCGCACTTGCACTGTTTCATTCAGCTCTTATGGGGATTTTCTGGAGTAAAACGGACACTTGATCTTTTTTGTGAAGTACAATAAACTTCATAAAACTAAAATTTTGGCCATCATTCGGTTGGGGTCCGCTTCAGCAGGCTTGTACTAATAGTGGATAAAAGAAAGATGACAAATAAGTTATAACCGAGCTCTTGAAGCTCCGCCCTCTTATTGAAAGGGGGCCGGGGCACCAGCTCATTTGCATTTAAAGGGATACAAACACGTGCTTTACAAAAAAGGGCAATTTTAACATGCTGTAAAAAAATATCTGTGGGGTATTTTGAGCTAAAACTTCACATACACACTCTAGGGACATCAGAGATTTTACATCTTGTAGAAATATAATAGGTGCCCTTTAATGCAGGAAATGAAACCACATTACTTTACCATGATTCACAACATCATGAAAAACAGATATAAACATGTTTTTTATGTTTCGTTTAACACAGTGTTTCTCAACCAGGGAGCCTCAGCAAACCTCCAAGGGGGCCACAGGATGACTTTAAATTATTATAACTTTTAAAATTATTAAATACATACACACACACTACATTTGCCCACTACAGCAATAAAATCTCACAGCCAAAAGATAAAAGCTTGAATTGATGTTTTCATTAGCAACCTCTGCAGTTTATGTTGG
This sequence comes from Meda fulgida, assembly GCA_030578275.1. Classification (NCBI taxonomy): domain Eukaryota; kingdom Metazoa; phylum Chordata; class Actinopteri; order Cypriniformes; family Leuciscidae; genus Meda; species Meda fulgida. Next base: position 9,689,138 of record CM060624.1, on the reverse strand, counting down.
AAATATATCCTCTTTTTTTAGGCTCATTAAATGCATAATGTCTTGGGCTAATTCACATGTTTCACCTTTTCATCGCTTATGGATTATGGTTACAGGGGACAAAGGTTTGGACAGTGGGCTGTATTGTTCAGGTCCTCTGAGCCCCCATTACTGAGCTCAGGCAAAGCTGCTAATGTGGAGCGCAGCTAACCAGAAACAGTGCTAAGCCAGAGCATGAGAACTTCAACCTCTTACAGAATACACAGTCAGTCTACAAACCTTGCTGTTGACATTCCTCAACTTTGGAGTTTGGACTCCAAAACTTCTTAGGCTTTTAAGAGTACAAATTGTTTGTCAAACATTAAAAGAGATCAAAATATTCCAAAACTTATGTTAAAAATTTTATAATCATACATGAATTTATTTTTGTTGCTCACAATAACAAAGCACTAACAAAGTACTTTCAATAGCAATATCAATATCTGAAAATAGGTGGATCTCTATAAAATTTTTTGGTCTAGATTAGAATTTAAAAGGAGGTAAGTGATCTCTGTGCAACCAGTGATGCCAGGAGAAGTGTAAAATCTGGAAACAAAACTTTGAATTCTATCTAGAGAATCGCTTTAGCCACTTTTCCACCATCGGCCAAACCCTTCTCATTGCTTCACCGTTCCATTTCGTTCCGATCCAGCCCAGTTGGTATAAATATGATTTAATTTTCAACTGTGGAGCTGATAACTGCCGCTCTTTGGAATGTAGGCTAATACAAATGCATCAGTCATTGTCTTGAAAAAGCAGCGGATTACAGATGAAATGAAAACTTGGTCAGACCCAGAGTAACTGGCAACAGACAACAAGTGACCAATCCAGAGTGGCGATGTCACTACAAGCATTTTACCAGCATGGCTAACTAACTATGCAGAAAATTCTGGGTCGAGAGTGGTTTATAATCATGCAATGCCTAACCAATCTCAAGTGGAAATGTAACCGGAACCACTCCTTATCGCTCTTAGAACCGTTCGACCCAAGTGTGCCACACAAGTCCTGAAGAGTGAAGCCAAAACTTTGATCGGCCCCAGGTGGCTGGACCCAGTATAGGTCATAAACCTTGCCCTCTCCATGTAATCTAATGGGGCGTGAGAAAGTAAACAATCAAATTACACTTTTCTGCAATGGAAGAGAGTGAAGGTGCGTTGTCCATCTTTTTTACAATCCATGATTCGACCCAACGGTAGTTATGTTTTATAGACCTGAAGTTTTAAACAGAGAAAGAGTACACATTGTTCATTTACAATACTGACATTGTAACAATACAAAGCTTGCTTGTGTGTGTGTGTGTGTGTGTGTGTGTGTGTGTGTGTTTATTTTTATGTTTATGCACCATAGCACCACAGTGTATGTTCTCTGGGAGGTCATCCTACAAATGGTTTGTAGTTGTCTTTGGATATTAAAATAAGATAGGAGAAGCAATTTAATATTGAAATATCAAACAAATGAAACTTCACAACCCTCACGTACATATACATATACATATACACACACACACACACATATATATATATATATATATATATGATTCCACCAAATCAGCTTATCTTTGTAAAACGGCACAGCTTTCCAAATATCTGAACATACACTCTTAACATCAGTCAATCAAGCATTATATTATGATATTATCATAATCAAGCACTATTTAATTATATAATTTTAGTAATTAGAACTAAAACTTGGTAACCATGTACAAATGCATTGCATATTTGTCATTTCTGTAAAAATAATAGAGGACCGCCAGCCAATGAGATTGCCGTTTGCGCAGTAGTTCCGCCCACTACCGGAGAAACCGGAATATCTTTTACTTGTTCTTAAAAGTTGAATAATGCACCTTCACACTAGAGCTTACAGTACACTGCACATCCATTGAGTTTAATTAAAATAGTACAGATCGCTTCACAGGGAGCGAAACTCTCAAGCGCTCAGTCAGAGTTTTCAGCGAGTGAAAATATATAACTTATACTTAGCCTCTAACGCACACACTGGCTAAAAACTACGAATTCATTAGCCAATGGCTAATGATAGATATTGTTTATTAGCCCAGAGTAAAGATTTAGGCTAGTCACATATGCAAGTGATTTACTCGCATTGTAGAGGGTTGCTTCAACAAATTTTTTGGGCAAAATACCGCTGCTTAATCTCACACCTTTAAATATTGGAAAATTGGCATAGGTAGCCTAACATTTTAAAAACACTTTTACCACATGCAGCTGGCCACCGGTTTTGCCCACTTTTACCCTCACGTTTCTAAAGATTTCTTAACACCATTCCAGCAAATAATAAATGCAACTGAAACATCTCATACTCCTTGTTTTCCTAATTACAAGATTTCTCAAAAATGCATATCGTTGGCTTTGAAACAATGGAAAGAGCAGCCCAGAGGGCCAGGCTAGCAGGGGGAGCAGAGGGCAGGAGGGGGCTGACTGCCAGATTGGTCCCGCTGAGCCAATGTTTCCTTCATATGTTCAAGTCCTGGCACCATCTCAACTCAAGCACCATCCTTCATACCAGTTCACATGTAACCAGGCAACTGTACAGTCGGCTGGACGCAATGCCTAACTGAAAGAGTACAAGTGCTTCTATTTAATAGAGAATAAAAGGAGTTTCATACTAGAAAGTCAGATGACTGAATCTTTTTAATTGAAGTGACCGAAGGATCATGATGAGTCATTACTCATTACATAATTTATTCAACTGATTCATTTAAAGACAAAAAATCATTTAGTGACTGACCGAAGAAGTGAATCATTGAATCAGTCACTGAATTGGTTTAAAACACTGATTCCTTCAAAAAAAAAAAAAAAAAAACATCACTGCTCAAAGATGCAAACGGTTGCTTCTGATATAAATACAGGTTTACTGAATAATTTTAATGACATACATTGTAATTATATTACAAGTTATGTTTGTTTGGACACTTGCTACAGCAGAAATGTTGAGGCTAGACAATTTGGAATTAGAATAACCCTGCTCTAAAGTTTACTCCCAAATCCTTGGGAGTTTCAATCCTGCTACATGAGGTCCATATATGGCATGGCTGAGAATTTCTCTCCTCACTAAAGTATGATTTCATTTGACTCCATGTGTATCTTTAAGAGTGCTTTGCTGGAGAAACATCTGAGTGGGATGTTTTTAACACAGCATAATGATAACCACAGCATAAGGCATATTTAAGGATATCTCCGTCTTGCCAAAAGCACAATCTGTAATTTCTGGGCCAATTTTAAACCAAATCTAGCCTCCTTCTAAGAAATAAAATAGAGCAACACAACCTTGAACATGAATATAAAATAGCTAAATCTTTAACCGAACTCCCTTATTTGATTATGTATCCTTAAGAAAAATGTCCTACCTATCCCTAAAACTATAGTTTCACTAGTATTGTCAATCAATTAAAAAAATATAAATAAATGATCGAATTAATGACTTTGACATGTAGGTAGATATTTAGGGTTCGAGGGAGCATGATTAATTGCATTTTTTTTATTTTTAATAATTACCTAAATTAACAAGCCCTAGTTTGTATATAGCTTCTACACAAACTGTCAAAGATTCCAGCTTGTCCTCCCACTGGACTATCTTGACTATTTGCAGAGGCTCTTGTGACCAAGGCCGCCAATGTGTCATTCAGTTGCCGTGAAAATCGCTCCTTGAATACAGTCAAGCTCATCCTCTGTGGCTGGTGTACACACATATTCACCTCATTTCTGCATAAGTCATCAACAGCAGTTTTACATCTCATAACAACAAAACATGGTGGAATGCAAAAATTGGCAGCGGAAAAAGGAGAAAGATTAAGATTAAGTCAAATATTGCATCAAATAAAAAAAAAAAGAGCAATAACATTTAGATGGACATGAACTTGCTTTGTAAAGAAACATACATCAAGTTCACCCTGAACAAATTAAATCACATTTGAACATCAGCCCATCTGATGTGAATAAGCAATTTAATTCTTTCCTGTTGCTTAAATGGATGAAAACAAGCTAGACAGAAAATCCAGAAGAGCGATGATTTAATACAAGATCATTTCCTGAAAAGGTATGGCATTTAGACTGGGAGAACATGAAGTTTCCTGTGAGCGACTCAGCTTTGTTGTTAAATTATGTAAGATCTACTCTGCTGCTCGGAGATAAATCAGGTGCAATGGATTTATTGAGGCACATCTGTGAAACGCTACTGTTCTTCATTGACTAAAATCGGGATTGGTGTGAAAATCTTCCTCTCGCTCATCATTCTGCACAAGGACTTTAAAACACAAGGAGGAAAGGGGAGCAAAGTTACATTTCTTCTCTCTTTTGCAATTACTAGCCTATAATGGCACACAATTATCTCTGTTCATCAGCTTAAAATTGTTAACCCATAATTCATAGGACATCACTATTCCAACCCTCCCATAAGTGGCGAAATTGCTGTGTCAGTGCTGTCCCTAATTGCTCAAGTTTTGTGGCTGCCAATCATATCTAACATAAAACACTTTCCGGCTCTCCTTAGAAAGCAAATTTGATCATGAAACTTTACAATTCTTTTTTCATAAATATGATTTTATTTTACAATCACAATACTAATATTTATGGCTTTTTTAAGTTCTTCATTTTTCAACATAAAAAGACCAAGCTTTTATTTTGGTGAAAAACCACTAGCCTACACGATCCCATGTTGACTTTAAAGATATATATTTGGGTCTTGGTCTTTTGTGCATAACCTTTTTGAGTGCGAATTATCCGAAATATTGATTAGTAAATGCATTGAAACTACTTGCAGCTTTTTTTTGCCAGCATGCTGCGTGGTTCAAAATAATGAATTTAACACTGACTGGTCACCGGCACAGTTGCAATCATATGAAACCAATCCATACTACCATGCAAGATTTAATTTAGACCATTATATTCATGTACCAGGCCTGAGCACCTGTGGCCTTGTTTCAGTCACCTGGATTTACTACAGCCACCCTGTGATTAGCACAAATATCTTGTTATATTAACAAGCATATGGGCTCACAGAGTGAAGCCACAGCTAGACATCTGGGATGTTGTTTCCCTGGATGGAGCTGCTCTGGTCTTTCCATGTGCCACACAAATGCTCGCTGTTGTATTCATGGAATTCACAAAGCTCTGAGCTTGGATCCAAATAACAGCTGTTACTGATACATATAGAGACCCGTGAGCCTCGCTTTGTTTTGTACAGCCTAATCACTTAAGGCAAACTGGAAAAAAAAAAAAAAAAAGCTACAAGAAGAGGCAAATAGGAGCAAGAGGAGAACATACGTCACACTAACGCTCTTTAAACACGTCCCAGAGGACTGATATGGTGAGGTCATCAATTTTCCACTTTGTTTTAACGCATCTGAGTTTTTTTTCCATTACTTTAAATGGACTGGTAAGAAACTCATTTGAGGCACGCTAAGTGCTACAGTAGTGTATGTGTGAATCATAGCATTAGAGAAATTCTGCACACTTGCTCTCACATTTTCTGAGCTGATAATTTTGTTAAAATCTTCAGACTTCTGTGGAATGGTTTAAATATGACAGTGTTAACACAGTTCAGAGTATAACACTCTTATTAGTAACTTAAAAGCATTATCAACTAGCCAAAAAAGAATAAAAAAAAAAAAAAGAATTCTGTGGACATTTACAGAGTTTTCTAAGGATTTCTGCGAGCAGATTCTTTGCTGGCCTATAGTCAAATACAGTATTGGATGACAGTAGAATCCACAACACACCAAATATAGCCTAGACACACATGCTAACACAATGAGTAGGCTAAGCTTTATCAAATCCATGTAAAGTATTACAGAAGCAGGAGGAAGATGAGCATTTATTAACTTCTCTAATAAATTATCAGAAACAGCTCATCTTAAAAAGGCATAACAACTTAAAGGTATAGTTCGCCCGAAAAATAAACACCCTCGTGTCAGTCCAAATATGTATGACTTTCTTGAAAGTCTTCAAAAATATTAATCAATGAATTCGGTTTAGAACAATTAAGGATTTGTTAATCTGGTTGACTGAATGTAATAAACATGATGTTACTTTTTAGTGAGTTTGCATCCTTTTTAAGTTCATTTGCGTCTTTCAATCCCCTTCGTAATTGCATGAAAGAGCATGAAAAATAGTTTTTAAATTTTCCCAAAACATTCAAGAAAGTGATAGAGGTCTGGAGTGACATGAGTGTGAGTAAATGATGACAGAATGTTAATTTTTGGGTGCTCCAGGTCTAAGCATCAGTGAAGGCTGTCATGATGGGGGTCCTGGGGCTGTCAGCTGGGGCTTGCCATAAAATTATTGTTATGAGTTATTCCATGTCTCTCTCAGGATGTAGACAGAGCTGGAGAACTACTTCAAGCCATAGCCACACTGAATGTCTGTGTCCCCAGAGCCAGGATTTATTCGCTACAACACTGAAATGCACTGGTAGGGTTTTTTTATATAATAAATATTTTTTTAATCAGAGACATTGCTCATCTTTTGTCAAAAAAGTTTAAATGTTTACTGATTTTCCAAATGCTACTACCAAGGAAACTTACTTTAAATGAGTTAATCAACCTTTGTGGCATAAAACACTTCAGTGTCATACGCACAGAAAGGCTCTGAGAAAAACTCATAATGATCATTACAGTACAAACCATAGTTTCCTTCCTATTGTTCAAAAATGTTTAAAATTTTATAAATAAAGACTGATGGTAGGTGTGTCCTAACTTTTGACAGGCCTTGTATAAGAAGGGAGCTGACCGATAGGCATTTTGGCCTAAACAATTCCATTGGGATTGACTGGGCTGAGATTACAGAAAATTTTTACAACCATGTAGACACGTGAGTAGTTAAAAATGGCTTCAGATTCTCCAGAGACACCGAAACTGATTGTGGGAGTCTAAAAACTATGGGAGAGCAAACTTCAGTCTCTGAAAACATGGAGTTTCATATGTGAAGCTTTGACTTTATATATAAAAATTGGGATGGGTTTTCACGAATCTATAGACCTTATTCACCAGAGAAACAAGCACACAGCAGTCTTTAGAATTTTGTGTTTGAACTTCAGTTTTTGCAGTAGTTCTAAATATTTCTATGGTATATGTAATGTTTAAAACGAGCGGTTCATTCATAAATCTGCAAGATCTTACCTTCATGCTGTGGAAATATGAATCAGAAGACAGAACACAATGCAGTCCGCAGTGCTGAAAAGGGCTGGGACAACAAAGTCCATAGCTACAATCTATTTAGTTATATTACTTAACATTTTAAAGGTTTTTAAACTTGAACACACACCGCTGGTTTGGGACAGAGTGAATGCTCCTATGTTGCTGCTTTCATCACAGTTAATAGGTCGACTCGACACAATACCTGCCGATCCTGTACATCCCTGTCATTATCTTACAAACTCCCACTGGATCAATATTACCTAGATTTAGAAATCCCATGTTTTGTCATCCAGGATCAGGTAATCCATCTTTCTTTGTGCTGGTTTTTTAAAGCAAAATAGGATTGGATCGCCCTGATCCAGAAACACACTTTTCAGATTACCAAAAATCAAGCGTAGCGTCAGTTCTGGCGGGTCACGTTAGTCAAGCTCGCATCAGCTGACTCTCAGCTGATCCAAGTCTACCTATAGGAATACGACACCTATCACCGTGTACATATATAAGCTCCTCCAGTATTATCAGCAGCTGTCCCGTTTCTCAGGAGCTCATTACCCTCCTCCATCCCCAGCTCCTCCTCTCATCCAGTCAGGATGGTACTTAGTAGCCTTGTCTGCCTAAATGAATTATAAATAACCAAAAAAAACTGTAGGCTATTTGCAGTATATTAAATCCTTTTTGACCTAATTATTTTGCACTGAAATAACACACTCGAGTTTGCCAGCTCTGACAGCGTTGCATCACGTGCACCTGCGTAATATCATAGCCTATGATTTCCGAAAATAGTACTATGTCAACTAGTGATATCAGCACAAGAACTGTTGAGGAACATGCAACATAATTTAGACAATTGTTTTTGTCATATGTTATAATAACTGACAGACACTATTATTTCAGCCTGAAGCTGAAGCTCATGTTCAGAGGCTGAACATAGGAGCTCAGCTTCGCGGCTGAGACACGAATAGACTATTAACTTAAAGCTTTTACTTTTAAACATAAAAGGCATGTCCACTTTACTAAAAAAATTATATTTATTAAATAAACCAGATCAAGACAAGAGCAGAAACTAAATAAAGTGCATAACTGAAAAATAAAGCATACGCCCAAACAAACAGTGGGCACAGCACAATTGCGCATTAGGCTCAAAAAATAAATAAATTGCCCAATTCTTTCCGTGATATTATTTTTGCGTTTGGATAATAGAGGAGGCTTAACATCCAGCGTGTCTGGGGGATGCTAACGTCGTTGCGGGCGGGTGCGCCTGCAGTTATAAAACGATTAGCCTATTAGACTAAAACAATGAAATATGCCAATATATGATGTTCATATAGCCTACTCAAAACAGATGTGGCAACCAAACGCAGACAAGTTAGCTTACCGCTTTTAGGTGATATGCCATGTTTGTAGTCGAGCTGTGATATGCAAACTGTTGCTTGAAAACTTTGCATTCGACTTTTTTTCCGTTATCTATTTTTCTAAAATGCTGCCACACTGCCGATGTCTTTGACATGGTAGAGGAGGACTGACTGTAAATTAAACGCTCACAATTAAATAAATATTCAGCAAACCACCGGACCAAGGCCTTATAGTACTTTTTTCAATCTGTCTCCAGTGGTTTGGGCTAATCCAAAAAAAGTGAACACAAGGGGGGTGTTCTGAAGACAGACTGTTACCTGTGAAACAGGGGTGCTCTGAAAACACCCCCATTAGCAAGTAGTGCTTTCCACCTGATGACATTAACACAGCAAAAAATCGACCAATCAGAATTTTGGTTGAGCCAGAAGGTATCGACCAATAAATCGACTAGTCGATCGGGAGATTACAGCCCTACTAATTATGATGTAGCCTACATTAAAATTAATTAATGATATCTGCATACATTCATGTTGGTTCTGTTCTGTTTACCCTAAGGGGGGTTATTGCTGCTCTCCCTGCTCTTATCCATGCTAGGCTGCATAGATGCGCAGGGAGTTCTTGCCCAGAACAGAACCATACCACCAATCCTAACTGTATGCTAATTGTCAATCGTATTTGACGATAGTGGTCCTGACCGAATCTGGATTACCAGTGCTCCAAATGGGGTTATTTCACAATGTAGACTGCTAGCTAAACAACAACAACAACAACAGGTAGAAGACTCAATATGGGGGTCACTTTAAGTGTTTTTATTTGAAGAGAAAGAAAACAAACATACCATTTTCATTAATCTAGAAAATGGCAGGTGTTACGAGATACCTGTACCTCCAACTAAATTTCCTTTTTAGCCGAGCGATGGGATTCATGGGATGCAAAATCAGCTTCATGGGATATTTTCTATAAATAAAAGGCCTAATCCAGTTAGATGACAAAAGAGGAGTGAGGAAAAAGTGCAATCACAGCAGTTTGAGATGAGAAAGAGCTTGGCTTTTCTTCTCTCCCTCTGAGAGAGCTGGGTCATTCCACTATATGTTCCACACAATGTCCGAGCAATTGTACTTTAAAAAAAATATTTTTTAAATGAAAAAATAAAATTGTTAATAAAACAGTAGCAATTTATTTGATTACTAATTTAAATATAACATAATTAAAAATTAATAATAAATAATAAATGAAAATGAAAAATGTCTGCAGCCACAATTTAGACCGGCATACTTTTTGACAACTTTACACTATAAAGAAAGTCACCAGAAGTGCAGTATAAAAAAAATACAATTTTTTCAGTATTATGGGATGGCATATTGGCGCTTGTATATTTTACAAACTTATAACCATATTTCATTAAGTAATATAATGTTAATAATATAGCCTAGCAAATTCTTGACTATTCAAAATCTGCTTTTTTTTTTACCTTTAAAAATGTACAGTTTACTACCATAGTAATACACGTGAAACAATAGAAAGAACATAGAGAACGTAAACCAGAGAAAGAAATCAGATGCGGTTCATTATATTGGATCAGTGCATGCATTCGGTCTTGTGACAGCAACCTAATCTTTGTTAACGTTAAGTATTTGGACCTGAGCTAATTCAGATAAATCACCTCTTTAGCAACAAGTTGAAAAAACTTGAAAAAGATAAGAGAAAAAATATGCAGAGCGGTGGGTGCGGTAAAATCATCATTCTGGACAAATACTTCTTTTTCAGCTCACGACTTTCAAAGCCAAAATGGCGTTCATTACACCTTTTCTAGTAAAATATGTCAAGAAACACGTCATATCTCACTCCAACAGCAAGCAACTGCTAGAGTGAGAAGCAAATTAAATGTTTGTGACATCAAACTTGAAATCTGTTCCTTAGTAGGACCGGGTTATTTACAAAACAATGGCATCTGTTATGTGGGTGAGCTTTTTCTTTTGCAGAGAAGAACCCTTTTATAGCATCTCTTTAGAATGATAAAGAAACAAGGAAAATTATTAATATGCATCATTCACATACAGTACATGCATACTATACATACCATACACATACATGTATGCATGCTGTACGTATACAGTAGGCTACATATTTTTTAAACATTTATCATTGTGTAGTACTGTAGTCTAAAGACTACAATCCCTCTGCCTGGAATCATCTAAAATTAAGAAACAGTATGACATTATTATTATTACTACAACTATTATAAATTATGTCCTCAAATGTCTGCAAAGCATCATTTGTTTTTAAGACTTGCTCTAAATGAAAAGTATAACAACAGCTGTCAACCGCAATGTGATGCTTTCTTATTTAAAACAAACTCTGTCATATATTTGAATGCTTTACCTGCTAATTTAATTAGATTAGATCTAGTCCACTGAACATTGATGCCTTTTTTTTACCCTGAAATAGAGCGCATATACATATTTGATTTGATCTTTCCTAACAACAAAGGCACCTCACACAGATAAGGACACTGCGGTAACAACAACAAAGAAAAACAAATAATTGTTCATTTCATATTAAAATGATTTGAATTTTGGCAGAAAAGGTCATTTGCCTGCCACAAACAGAAGGACATAGAGTTTCTCTTCCAGGAGAGAGAGAGAGAGAGAGAGAGAGAGAGAGAGAGAGAGAGAGAGAGAGAGAGAGAGAGAGAGAGAGAGAGAGAGAGAGAGAGAGAGAGAGAGAGAGAGAGAGAGAGAGAGAGAGAATGAATTGTAACTTGTGCTCTTTGAGGAATGTCAGAAAGAAAAAAGAAACAGTTCAGTTCATAGTTCTCAATTATTTTACAAGTAGCCTATATGTAGCCTATTTCTAATTTAAAGCCTGATGATCTGGAATAACTTGAATCACACTTTTGTTCTGCATTAGTGAGGTAACCAATAGGAAAGCGCTTATCTCATTTGAGTGTTTAGCTATATGTTCCTTTTGACTGTCATCTCCTGAATCTATGTCTGTCAGTGCTCTTTGAGCTGTTCTACAGAGCTACATTTCTTCAACAACATGATTTCATCAAATGGTTTGTGGAACATATTTAAGGTACAAGTGTTTGAGAGTGTTCTCCACACCCTAGCTGCATGTAAAACATTGTGAGAAACTGCTTTTTTCTGCTTGCCATACAAAAATGAAAATGAAAACCAAGCCAACTGGATTCCCTCCAGTATCCTTTTGCAATAGTGACAGCGCTATGGAAAGGGCTTGGACAACTTTTGATGATGGTTCAGGAACCTGACAGTGAAAATGAGCAATGATGCAAACATTGGAATTGGCTTAGGGACCTACAATTTATTTCTAGAGTGAAGAAGGCATCTGCTTCAGATCACACTAAATGACTTGGTTACAACAAGATACTAAACCGTTCAGGTTCATCACTAAGAATAAAAATGCAGAATATCCAGTAACGAACAAATATGGAATGGTACTTATGATCTCTACTTAAAAACCTGGGTTTCAAACTTTGTTGTGGCCATTGTATTTCTCTAATAATTAACAATTACAAAGTACTTGGTACTTGGCATTTCCAAACAAATAATGCTAGGCCTTTTCTCAGAACAAACTGAAGCCATTTCCTTTCCAAGTTAAAGGGGTACTTCACCGTTGGCAAAATGGACTTTCAATAAAACTTTGCTACCCATGCAATAGAATGGCGTAGTAAATTGGTGCTTCCCTTTTGCCAAATAGGCTAGGTTTTTAAAAAACTTGAACAGAACACCCATAATGCAATGGGCATGTTGCCATTCAAATGCACTCTATATCCTATTTTGCTATGGATACACTTGACACTTGACACCACCTTGCTTTAGAGGAAATATTTCTTAGCAAACTTTTTGTCATAATGGTGTAGACTGGTATTGTTCCCGGGTGCAAGGATTCAAAAGAATAAAGGTTTAGCGTGAAAGAGTTATTTTCTAGTTTTCTACGTTTCTAGTGAAGGATCCAGCACGTTGTACACGGTAACCAAAGGCTGAGAATAATCATAAATATGGAGAGAACACCATAACGGAAAATCTGGAAAAACATGCTTGTTTGTAATCAATATTTCAAACTGGATGACAACGAACAGAGTGTTTTAGGCCAAATGGAGAGGGAAAAAAACCTGAAAGAAACTGCCGTTCCATCAGCTCCGCCCAAAGCAAAGCCCTGTCACGTATGGAAACCATTTTTACCATAATGCTGTTTAAAGAGTACATATAAGATACAATTTTCATTGATAAACCTACGCTTACAATAACTGTCTTGTTAATAACCCTCTTTCAATACGATTGCTGTGGGCTGGCCCGGGATACAAAAATCCAGAAGTAATCTTTAGTTTTCGCAAAAGCCTTGGAGCCGTCAAAAGACTTTTGCTGACAAATTTCTCAGCCCAGGTAACACGGAAAATGAGTAAATGTTTACACAAATTTACATATATACTACCGACATTATAACAATACAAAGTGGGTTGAAAATTGTTTGTCTAAATTAATTTGTTTGAAATGTGAAACTTATATCCGTTTCTATAACATTTAAAATTTTCTTTTCTCAAATATTAGCCTGAAGGGTTTAAAAATGCTACTTGTTTGATATTATCCAATCTAAAGCAATGACTTTCACACACTTTTTCAAATGAAGTGTCAAAATACTTTTAAATATCATATTTGCCCCAACGTTTATTATCAAAAAAATTAAAAGTGGGCCACTCACACAGCAGGTTGACACTAAAATTACATGACAAACATGTTGACTATTACCCTAAATCAAGTAGATTCAGCCTGCCATGTACAATTATAAAATTAGCACATATACATGATTTGACACTATGTGGATCTAACAACACAGTTTGTAGGCGGCAACAAGGCTAATTTCTGAGAGCAAATTAGAAAAAGATGGATGACAAATAAAGGAGAAACAGAGGGTGGTTCTGCAATAAAAATAACATGCTGAGTTTGGTTTGAATCAGGATGCATTCCAGAGTCTCCACAGAAATATGTCTCCACGCATGGCATTCATCTTGAGTGAGAGCATTACAGGAGTGGTTGCTAAATATTGACAAAATATCAACAATGAAAATGACCAGATGTCTGCCAATATATTAATCCAAATCCTGTTCATTTCATGTAATTCATCGGATTCATTATTCAAGAACTGAAATGTGTTGAGAATGTTGAGATCTCATTACGATAGTCGAGTGAAATTAATCAACATTGTTGATTACATTGTTGAGAACAAACAAATGTTTTGAAGATCGTATACGCAACTAAATGTGTCAACGCAGATGGTTCACAATGTCGTCTTTGAAAAGAGACCAAACTTAAGTCTGTGCTCTAAACCATTCAAGATTTACAACAGTTTAAGTTGGAAATTAAATATTCAGGTCTTTTTTATAATTGATTATAAATACAGCGTAAATATGATTTAGTACCATAAAATCCCCTAAAAATACAAAATATTAAATAAAAAAACATTATTAAAACTAAAATATAATGCATTAATTTTATTGAAATAATAAAAAAAAGTGATGTCATTTTTGGATGTCATGATGTCAATGATGTCACAGAGGGATATAGGCTACAAGTGCTGTCAAATCGAATAATCATATCTCACAAAGGTTTTTGTTTATATCATATTTTTGTTTCTATAATATGTTGGTATAATTAATTATATTTATACAGTATGTGTGTGTAATATATATATATAATATAAAAAATATATATGTTACACAATATATGATAAATAAACTATCGCATAGTGAATCATTTTATAATGTGCCACAAGATGTGGCTCCTAATAAGACATCTAATATAAGCCATATACTGCAGCAATTGTTTAAGAGAGGTGCGGGCAGCCACCCACACACATCAGAGCTTGATTTTCCTCATATACCTTGACAACAGAAAAAAGAACAACGCAAGGGGGGAGAAAAGAATAGAGAAAAGGCCCACATCACCAGGGGCACTTGCACCTTAATTATTCTCAATTTGAACCTCTAATGGTAAGATCGCACATTCACTGGAGGTGGTTAAGAGATGAAAAGCAGGGGTCCTCTCACAGGGAAGCCCTGAGTGCTTCTGGATGTTGTTTGTGAGAACAGGCCTTGGTTGCTAAGATACAAGAAGCACAATTGAGGGTCTGCACTAATAAGAGACATGTCAGAATCGGATCTTGAAAGGTGACAAACTCACTCCTACGGGCTGCATTATAAAAAATTAAATAAAAAAAACTTCAACTTTCCTAGAGCTTACACATAGTTGTAAGCCCACTCTTGAAACTTGTAATGTCTTCAAGTAACCAAACAACATCCGCAATAAAGTTGATTGCCATATACCTCACAATACAATACACACTGAAGCATAAATATAAATCACTGGATGTTTCCTCATTAAATAAAAACATACTTCCACGTCCAGGCACTCACATAGTATTAAAAGCCTACATTTTAAACTCCAATGAATCAACCCAAACAGGCCTTCATCAACCTGATACTTAGGGGTTTTTTGAGTACCAGATTAACACTGTAGAAACGTGTATGATGTACTTGTTTGTTTCAAAAGGGGCTTTTATTGCAGCATGTAATTATTTGCATATTAATTTGATTAAATTGTTTAATCAATTTACAGCTCTAATTTATTATAATGTATTAGTATAATGACAATATTAGTAAAGTAGTAGTATTAATAATACAAATTCTTAGTATAATAATAATGAACATTGCTATTTTTGATTTTTGATTATTATCAGTGTATTATCAGAGGTGTGAAGTCCAGGTTCAGGTTTTTCAGCAAGGGGATAGAACTAATTAGTGAAATCAGCTGGTTGAGTTCATGGGTGGAATAAACATATGGCAGGACTTTTACTTTCTGACCCCTGGACTTTACACCTCTGATTATCATTATAATAGTAGTAGTGGTAGTGGTAGTGGTAGTAATATATAATTGTATAATAATAATAGTAGTAGATTTAGTAGTAATAATAATAATAGACTAATAGAGGTGTCTTCAGTAGCAAATTAGTTTTTGTGCAAAAAAATCACTGGAATTAGGCAACAACTGAATGTATGATACAAGTAAGGGTTAATGCCCGACACGGTGTCGATTGTCAGGTATAAATGGACGATGGCGAGGCGTGAACCGTCCGACGCGCAGCGGAGGCCTCCGCCGAAGTCCATTAAAACCTTGACAATGGACACCTCGAAGGGCATTGACCTGCTTATACCATGGTCATTTGCCAAATAACAAATTTTTAAAACATTTGTTTATATTTTAATTAGTTTTACAGTCGAAATATAACGTTTTTACAAACAATAACTTGGTTTCCCTGGTTACGCCTGACGGTTTATTTAGCAACCGGAGATATTTATAGTCCGCTCAGCTCGTAGAACCCCTCAGTTTAGCTAACTTACGAGCCAGAAAGTTAACATTTTTTTTCATGTAAGTTAGGCTTGTCTAGCCATGAGCGTTACACTTTCGTTTGCCTATATGTATAACGGCTAACTAGATGTTTGTTTTGATATAATAAATTGTAAACGGATACTTTGACTGCCTGTTGCTATGGTTACTCACAGCTGATGTAGCCAGCACATTTATTAATTAATTTCGAACGGTAAACAGTCAGTTTCGCCAGAACTCCTTTACTTGGTGTCCTGTATCACTTTTTAATGGACACGCTGCAACCAATCAGAATCGAGTATTCACCTAGACCATAGTAAAATACAAATTGACTACTCAGACAATGTAAAAGTGCAGCAAAAGTTGACAGTATATCAAAAGATCATGTGTGTGAGCTCTGCGTTAGTCCCTAGAGGAGGTGCTTTCTTCAGCGAGCCGCTCTGCAGAGCACGTAGTCAGCCTGGCCTGTTGAAAGGTTAAAGTCAGAATGAAACGGAAGTTGTGATCATATTTTCTTTCCTATTGTGACATATACCCGTTCATTCATTATAATTGGGCCACAGCAATATTCCATAAAAAAGAAAGAATTGTCAATTTTGATTTGATGGTGACTTTAATGCTTCCATAGGGGTTGAGAAAGGCAAATTAATAGCGGTTCTTTCAAGAAGGACAGGGAGGACATCTGTTTTGAATTCCAGTGGGTCTGCATGTTATAGAGTGGGACAATTCAATTAAAGCAGCCACAAACCATGTTACAACTGGAGATGTGCCATACAGAACTCTGTCCACCTCTTCTGTTTTCCCCCTAGGGGAAGCGTCTATGCTAGCTCTAACTGAGTCCCACCTCAAGCTTTAATGAAGCACATGGGGGAAATGGAGCTGGAGATTGTGAACCGTCAATGATCTGTTAGACAATCCTGAAAAGCACCTTTGATTTCTTATCCTTGCTGTTTTTTTTCTGGTAGCCTAGTCCTGCTGTAATGAAAATATGGTGTGGAAGACAACTTGTGGAATTGAAAATGTAACTACTAATAATTGCAAAATGTCATAATTTCAAACAATTTGCGACCAAAAGTTGCAAATAATTATCTGTACTCATCAGGACTTTATTCGTGCCAAAACAAGCCAGCTCGAACACATCCAGAATTGGTTTTGATAGTGGATGGATTCCCAATGCTTTTAGAAAAAAAGATATATTATGATCTGTACATATGTTTAAAGAAAAAAAAAAGCAGCACAGCACAGATCACAGATCACACATAGTCATCGATGAGAGCACTCCTAATACATCCTTCATCCCAGGATTTCTATAAAACAACAATTATTGGTGAGTCCTGCTTGGTCCCGTGTAAACAGAGAGAGATCTGAAATGCTAAAGACAACAGCATTGTGTGGAAAAAGCAACAAACACAGCAGTCCGTTCCCACACACACACCATTCAAAGAGTGTATTTTCAATGAAAACAATTATATCTGAAGACAGAGGCGTTTAAAGCACATTTACCATAAAATGTGATAATAAAGAGTCGAAAGATTGCAACTGAGGATGGTTAAGTATACAGAGTTTACATAACTTCAAAAAATTCTATTAATAAATCATTAAAGAATAATTCAGTAACTCAAAATTGGACGTATACAGTAGCCTACATGATGTTAAAAGCTGCAGTTACTAGTCTGCAGTACTAAGTTAGATATTTGTATTTGATTGCATTTTTTTTTTTTTAAAGACTGTTTTCCTTCTTTGCACAATGTTACTGCGCAGGTTATCACGTACCCACACACGTCATTCGTACAAAGAGACTGCAGTTACATTCATCTACTGACACATATCCATCACTCAACTTATCTTGACCAAGTCACCCAAAAAGAGAACAACTGAACAGAATTTAAGAAAGCATACTTTAAAGTATGTGCTCAACTAGCCAAAATCCAGAGGCTTTGCAGAGAAAACAAGTGAGTCATCAACTTTTGTTGCTTTCAGAACCACAAGAACATCGAAGTGCTTTTCAAAAAGACCTAGCGTGGACAAATAAACATTATTGCAGACTCATCATTTAATAAATCTTAAACTTTAGCTGAAATGTTTGGCAATTCTTCTAAAGGTCTACTGAAATTCTCAGAAAATTTTTATTAACTACAGAACTAAATAGTTGAAGCAGTTGAACAGTGCAGTAAACTGTTCTTCAGCAATAAAAACCTGACCAACCGCGCATTATGAGAATTTTTGTAATTGAAAAGCAACTTTATAATAACGAATCGTTAAAAAAAAAAATGCACAAAATTAAATGATTTTTTCTTTTTTAAAGTTCACTTTCTGCATAAGATGTTGCACAACACTGCGCGTGAGTATAGCTGTGTATATCCATTCTGCTTTAACACAAACACAATTCCATAAACTCTATAAAAAGAGCAGGGAATGGAAAATGAAAAATACGGAGTGGAGGTGGAGCGGAGTGACTACAGGACACTTGAAATAGGTGAGGGGAAATGTGTCACTCCGCTCCCCTCACACAATCTTGTCCAGGCTGGCTGTCAGTCCCTGCGGTGATTCTAGCAATACTTCTTTTGGAATCTTTTGACAGAGGGAAAACAAAATTAACGACCTGAATAGATTCTCATTATTAACTTCTTGTTTACACAACTGTTGCCTGAAAAGAGTATCACACGGAATTGTGTACATAACTAAATGGACAAATCCAGCCTTGTCAAATGACAACCACTGACAGAGCCTAGTGCCTGACTGAGCATGCCTACGCATTCAAGTAAATTAATAAATAAATAAATAAAATGAATCAATAAAACAAGGGGTTACAAGCAATAAAGTAATGAAAGCATATAGCTACTGCACTCACCTGTTTCCACAAAAAGACGTCCCTTTCGTTTAACTTCCATGAGACCAGCACATGTATGGCAGACAGTATAATTCCAGTGATGACCGCTGCTCTCATCCGCACCGGCAGAAGTGTGTAAATGACATAGATGAAAAACACGGTCCACCAGATGCCTTCAGACGCGCTCCGCGGCTCCACCAGCAGCACACCGATCACATGTACAACCAGCACCACTAAAATGAGCACATAGCAAACTATCCACATGTGATCCTGATGGAAGCCGTTCCTGTTGCACACGACAATCAGCGTGAGGATGAGTACGATCGTCGTGGAGAAAACCACCACGTAAGTGAGCCGACACACTCCTCCAGCGCAGTGGAACCCCAGCATCACTGCGCACACCAGCACAAGAACGGCCATGAGCATCGTCAAACTGCTCTGGTTGAGTCGGAAGAAGTAGCGCTGGTAAAGCCTCTCCAACTTCTCCGACTGGAACTTCTTGGATTTGAAAATCTGCATCACGCCGTTGCAGCACGCACTCATGGAAAAGTTAACTTCAGGCATGAGCTCCTCCTCTGGCTTGGACTTGGTTCTCCTGTCCTCCAAACCCAACTCCACGGACTTGGGTCTCACTTCTCCATCTAGGTACCTCGGGGACGATCGGTTATTGTTGCGACTCTCCTCTCCGTGTTCTTGCCAAGCAGACTTGGATCTGAAACTAACCCGGCTGACGGTGGTCGTGGCTCGGCCCGGTTGTAGCTCGAAGTCATCGTCCTCTCTCCACCGACTGTTGGACCGTATGAGCTTTTTGCATGAGGATCTGGCCGAGTATGGACATCCGTTCGCCACGGACTCAGACTCGCCCCAAGCGGATCTGTGCTCCGTCCCTCCCCTCAATACAGGAGCGCCAGCGCCGGGTGGGCTCACGCTGTTAGATCTGGACATGATCTCGACTAGGCTACTACATGCAATTTAAGACTTCAGTGTGCGAACCATTGGGGTTGACCTCCCAATTAGGGTTTTAGTTCAAAGAAAAGGTCGGGGGTGTTACAAGTTTGTTTCGTATAAGTTTCAGCAGTGTTTTCAAATAACTTTCCAGTAGCCACGTTAGTCAGTCTGCGCTCGAGAACAGAAATCAAATCACCTTTGCTTGAGGAGGTGACCATAGCAACAGCTGCTTGGTAGCTGTCTGCACAATATCCAACTATGCATAACCACTGTTATTACTTATCAAGTTATTATAGATTTAAACGCCACGAATGTTAGTGTTTTTGTTGTGCAAGAAGAGCCGAAACACAAATAGATCAATGATTTTTCAAATTTTGACCACTAAAAGTAATCGAATTATTCGTACACTGTATAAATATAAAAAATTATATATGATCCCAAATAAATCGTTTTTACACTAAAGAGGGTGTGCTTCAGTCATTATTTTAGGGAACATATTATATTACATTTATTTTTGCCGATTCAAGACACAACGTTGCTGGTGATTCGAAACAAGCAAAGAAAATCGAAGTTAGATCCACCCGTGGATCTCATTAAAAAGGAGCTAGTAAAAGTAGCCCTGAAGAGTTTTTCATTGCAGCATTTTGCATACTGCTTTTATAAAGTAGGACCAATGTGAAGTGAGAAAGCATTGAAGTAAAAGCTCTCTGGGAAAGAGAAACACATTTTGCTAATCAATCCACTCTTCTTTTTTACATCATTATAAATACATGTAGGACTTTAAATAATTAAATAGGCTATCATTTGGGACACAAAGTAGTCATTAGGGACACATCCTCAGTTGGCTAGAGCACATTAGAGGACGTAAACGGCAGAGGGAGTAATTGTGTGCCACATTTCAATTCATAGATTTCAAAACACAAACCACCTCTGGGTGGGCCAACAAATTACGAGGCTCAAACCCCCCCCGCGAAAAGAAAGGGGAAAAAAAAGATTGTGAACGTAATGAAAGCACACAACTGTATACAGTATTTGTAGGCTTATATATAGGGTTCAAATTTTCAGCACTAAATAAAAGTTAGATAAGTTAGTCAGAGAACCTTTCTTAACCTGTCTCGACAAATAAACAGAAGCCGCGTTCGCTAGAAAAGGTAACCATAACAACAGTAAGCTGCTCGCGAGCCTTTAGTTTCGCACGATATAGGTCCATAAAACATGACAAGAACTATTATGAATCACTTTAATATACATTTATATCTCACATATTTGTCACAACTTAAGTGTTCAGCTTAAAAAAATCTTTCAGATAACTGACATTTAGATTACTGTGCTGGTGGCGCCAAATGAGTTTGCGTTAGCACGAGATGTAACGTTACCTCAAAAGAATGTGCCCCCCAACTAAATTAACATTTAATAACTTAGCAGATTTCTTTCTTTCTTTCTAAAAAAAAAAAAGTTCGTTTCAAATAATCGACCCCCCCTTGAAGTCACAATATGATTCGCACACTTCTTAAAACTGCGTTGTTTAGTCCAAATCAATGAGAACTGACCCTGCACCCATCATGCTATATCTCCACGTTTTCATGACAGGGGCAAATAGTGTCCGCGAAAGTGAGGTTTGATAAGAGACGACCGTGCAGAGTACGACTCCATGGTGCGTATGCATTGATGCGTTGATCCACACAAGCTGTACACCTGTGAATATTTGGTCGCAGCCCACTAGATGATTACATGATCACAATTGCTGTGAAAACCTGAGCTTTCCAACACTCCTTGCATGGCAAGTTGCGTCACCCCAAGATGACCTCACAAGTGTCCTTTAGCGAAGGAGTCTTCATCCGTGCTGTGCAGATAGGTATCTCCAAAGCTCTTGATGCAGTGGCAGCAACATCACCACCGCTGGCGTATAGCACTAGATGAGAGATGAATTGTCACGCGACAGAAGCGTCGAATCCGCCCTGCTCGAAAAGAGCTGCGTATTGACTGTGACGGACAAGCTGCACGTCCTTTCCCTGCAGATTCTCAAGACCGAAGCACACAGAATTGATTAAGCGTTATCAGCCGTTTTGGTGCTTCTTGTCTTTGTATTGCCATTCAACCAAGTTTGATCTTTATGCCCCGCCTTACGTGCGATCCTATTGGATAGTTGGTTGCAGAAGTTGCCAATCAAATGTTTGATTGGTCAACCCATGTGTCAGTTCGAGTGATTTGGATAAGTGGGCGGGTCTACCTACACAGCTGTATGGACGGGAGAATGCTGTTTGCTCAACATAAACTGACAAGGTAGCAGGGGTTATATAAATACTTTCAATTTTGTAAGTTGCTTTGGATATA
This sequence comes from Meda fulgida, assembly GCA_030578275.1. Lineage (NCBI taxonomy): Eukaryota > Metazoa > Chordata > Actinopteri > Cypriniformes > Leuciscidae > Meda > Meda fulgida. The sequence continues at coordinate 9,667,102 of CM060624.1, read as the reverse complement.
CAGTATATATATATATATATATATATATATATATATATATATATATATAATGCAACAGAGATTGCTAAAGTCAACAGATTTAACTAATAGACCTACCACTCTCTGTATAAAAATAAAATAATGATGGTGAAAAGATAAACAAAATGAAAAAAAAGATGAACAAAATAAAACAATTGAGCCTGGGAAGTTCCCGAAATTTGGTTGATTTTACACGGAATGACCCCAATGTATATACCATTAACCATTAGTAAGTTCAGACATGCTAAATATTAAAACCTTTTTCTGGATGTCTTATGTAAATAATGTACACAGGAATAAAACAAATTTAAAGGTCATACTTTAAATAAATAAAGTCATTCTTATTCTTCAATGATTCGACATGACAGTTTTCCCCAATGATAGTTGTGTCTGTTTTTTTATCATCCCACGTCTGTTGACAATTTTTCAATTTTAAATATGCAGGATCATATCAACTGGCAATAGGTGTGTTGTCACGATAATATTATGTTTGTGTTTCCTTACCTGTGTTTCCTTTAGTTTAGTTCCTGTTACCTTTGTTTCCATTGGTTATAGCCTACTGCCTTCACTATCGGAAATGTCCTATATACTTTCCACTTCTGAAGTCGTGTTTACAAGCTCATCGCATTCAAATTTGTCTTTAGAGGGCATTCCTGTCCTATTTTTTGTATAAGGAAACTAGTATATTCGATAATCCGATAGTACGTAAAGGCAGCATTAGTTATATGATTACTCACTGATTATTCATTATGTTCACCTGTTTCTATAGTTTCCTTTGTCTTAGGCTACTTCTCCGTTTCAGTTTTTTTATTCTTGGTCCACGTTTACATTTAAGTTTGTCTCGTGTTTTCTTGAATTTTAAATTTGTAAATAAAGATTATATATTCTGGAATATCGTACACATTTTCATCATCGTGCTCAACTGCAACCACAGAACCTTTGTGACTTGTGAAGTGAATTTAGCTTTTATGTGACAGTCTGAGAAGACAAAAGATCTTATTGTTTGATATCAGCAGTCATGCCTCCATGGTTTTGCTTTTTTCATAGGTCCCATGACTCCCTTTTAAACAGATGAGATGCTGAGATACAAGCCCTAAGGAAATTTGCTTTTAAGCTATTTTTTCCAGTTTTAATTCTGAATTTTAAAAACTGAAATATAATTGTCAATTAAAAAAAAATCTGACATAAAGATAGGATTGTAGAATAACCTTGACCTTAGATTTCAAACTGTGCATATGTATTAGATAAGCTAATATTATATAATTATTTGGTAAAATCAGATCCAAAGCACGCACATCCACAGCAAGTATGTTGCTCAAATTGCATGGGTGCTCAACAAGGAAATGAATAAAAAAAGAAAAAAAAGTCTGCACACCATGGCTCAATTTTTCACAATTTTGGAGCCACGGTGTGCAGACTTTTTTTTCCCCTTTTTATATAATTATTTAGTAACACTTTACAAGGTCACATCAATGCATAACATTATGCGTTACCTGACAATGAGCAACACATTTCTTACAGTATTTATTCATTTTTGTTAACGTACAACTGTTTATTGTGTCAGCTCCGGATCATTAAATAAAATTACAGATGCAACTTCTGATTTTATTAATATATTACTAAATGTTGAAATGAACACAAACTAAGATTAATAAATGCTTAGAAGTATTTTCCATTGTTAACTAATGTTAAAAAAGCCACCTTGTTGTAAAGCGTTACCAATTATTTTATATAATAACAGGAAGGATATAACTGTTCATTCAGCTTTAGAAACCTTGCAAGCTTAGGGCTAAAGTTCCAATGAAATTCAAATTGCGAAAAAAAAAGTGCTTTATAATTATCTTTTTAAACACCAGATATATGTATTGATTCTTATTCTAAAAGTTAATTATTAGTTATTAATAATTATTACTAAGTTTTTGTAATTATTCAGATGGGAGTGTTACTTTACTGAAATAAGTTTAATGTATTTGACTGTTTTTATAGCCCCACGAACAAAATATTCCAATAGCTTTTAAATAATATAAATATATATATACACTACCGTTCAAACGTTTAGGGTCAATTTATTTTTTTGTTTTTTTTTAAAGAAATTAATACTTTTCTTCAGAAAGGACGCATGAAATTGATATAAAGTGACAGTAAAGACATTTATATTAATGCAAAATATTTATTTTTTAATGAAATGCTTTTCTCTTGAACTTTCAAAGAATCCTGAAAAAAAAAGGAATCATTATTTGCAAAAAAATATGAAGCAGCACAACTGTTGTCAACTGTGATAATAATCATAAATGTTTCTTGAGCATCAAATGATCATATTAGAGTGATTTCTGAAGGATCATGTGACTGAAGACTGGAGTAATGATGCTGAAAATTCAGCTTTGATCACAGGAATAAATTACATTTTAAAAAATATTCACATAGAAAACAGCTGTTTTACATTAAAATAATATTTAACAATATTACTGGGTTTGTTTTGTATTTTTAATCAAATAAATACAGCCTTGGTGAGCAAAAGAGACTTCTTTTAAAAACATAAAAAATCTTACCGACCCCAAACTTTTGAACGGTAGTGTATATATTAAACTGGAGCAGCATATATCTGCAGTTTAAATATATCAGACCTTATATGAATAGATCTCTACTGCCATCATGTGAAGGAAGAATGAACATGGTAACCAAGACTGAACACGTATACTAAAATAAGTGAAATCTAAATAAAGACAAAACTTCTAATTACAGTACAGGATTAATACTAAAATATGAGGAAGAAAGAGCCTTTAATTTTATAGAGGCATATATCCTGCATATATATATTGACACAAACTAGCTTTGCTTCCCATGTTATGGTTTATTGTAAATATATATCATCGTATTACTATTCATACAAAGTTTGCTGGTCCCATGCAGATCTTTAATATCAAAAGCTTAACAATGTTGGCGTTTTTATTTGAGTTAAGGGTCATGCTTCTATTAACCAAAGTACAGCCACACCACTTACATGCAGTGTTACTCAAAGTTGCACTCCAGCTTTTCACAAGCATCCATCCATCCATCCCATGCTAATATTTTCATGAATCGGCTTGATAAGGAGAACAGGCTTACCACTTTGTGTGCAATGGTGTGGCTCACACTTCAATACGAGAGATATTGGTTTGCATTGGGGGGCTGAAGTTGGCTGTTCACAATTAGGCAGACGGGTAATGAAGTGTTAAGCTAGTCTTGACTCTCAGCTTTCTCTCCACATTATTAGATTTGACTCATTGGAGAAGCATGACTGGAGGCACTCAAATCCAATTGGCCCCCGTTAGCCGAGGCTTGTGTTCGTTTCTGCTGGGCATGCGCTCCCGTAGCACTCCCCTCTCCCAGCCAAACACTTCCACATCACCAGCTGTAAAAGCTCCTAAAGTGTCAGCTGCAATCTCCTTCTATGACAGAAATGCACATCTAGTACATTAGTAGTAGCCTATTGACTGAGGTCCGAACCCAGCAACTCAGCCAATTTCATTGGGCGATTCACCTCTTTTCTGAGCAAACGGCCACAAACCAACAATATAGATCCAATACTGAATAAGACAACCGATAAACATTGATCCTTTAAGAAACACAGCACAAAACAAAGAAAGAAAATACTAACAGTAATCATGATGGGAACATAAGCAGTGTGGAATATTAGAATTCAAGTACAGTTTGAGTTATGACTCACACTCAAATATAAAGACAAGGAATGAGTTGAGTGAGAAACAAGGAGATATTTAAGTCAACTAGACTCAGTTGTCTGAAATACAGTGTACAGAACACACAACAAAGGAGAATTATGGGACATTTCTTCTGGTTAAAACTACCAGATGCAACTAAATGTATTTTTGCCCTTTTTTGAATTATGTTTGCTACAATATTTGGTCTGCAATTCTACATTTAGAATTCAAAATAAAATAAAAATGTCACACAGTAGCTGATGTATTAGTATGGTGACAACATTCCCCTCCCTCTAAACTGAGGGAAAGCCATTAGTGTAGTTACAGGACCCCTAAAATCACAATCTGCACAGTTCTTGACCAAAATAGTATTAACAAACATTCTGCATATCTGGCCTGTTTTTCGACAAGGCGGCCTTGTCTTCTTTTTTGAAAATCTGTAAAGTGTTGGCTTTTAAAGGTTATGCGCTTGTTTCCGTTTTGCTATCAGTCTGCTGTGTGAGGCGCACTGCGGGGCGAGTTATTCCACTTTGCTGTACTCCTCCACGTGACCCAGAACTTTCTTCCTCTGGCGCATCATGTGGAAGTAGAGCTGAGGAAATACTGAGGAACACAGACAAAGGCCGTCATTAACAGGAACAGTGATGTTCATTCACTGGACAAGAATGAGCTTCAAGAGATTTTGCTACACAAGACCAACTGAGGAATCTGATTATTTACGGATGGAAAATATCAAAACAAAGCATTTCGAGAAAATATGATGTGTAATCTCTCAGTCTAAAAGTTAAAACGTACAGGGGATGTAGGAGATCATGATGAGGATGAGGAAGGTGTGGTAGTCGAAGGAGAAGTTGTACTTGTTAGGCAAGGTGATGGAGTAGAGCCCTGTTTTTTGTATGTATGGAAGCGCGGCGTAGATCGTCAAAAGTTCCCCCGACACTCCCATAGGGTACAGCACAATAAAAAATGTGTACCTGTGAAGATCATTATATGTTAAACACTTTTCTAAAAAATAAAAAAAGCAGAAGACTGACTCTGAGAAGCTTCACCTTGCCCATTTGATGAGGTAAGGCAGATGGTTGAGCAGGCTGAAAGTGTAGAAAGAGTAACGGATGATCTCCGTGACCGTCCAGGCCACCACAAAAAGGAGAACACTGTCTTCGCTTTGGACCTAAAACAAGAGTGAACTTTAAGTCACAAGGGGAAGAGACAGATCTTCTCAGCAAGCCGCAAAATGTAATCAAGAACCATGCAGTTATGTCTGCTACCATTTCATCGCAATTCACTGAGGCTACTTGACACACAAAGAATGGACTACTGAACATCAGAAACAGAAGCACTTCAAAACGCATTCAGGCCTGTCAAAGGCTCTCACATCGCCTCTACACACATACAGCCTTGAAAGGAGGTTATTTTAGCAACAGAAGCGTACACAGGCACACATGGAAACTTTGCATATCAGTATTATTCTTTAGTTTTGGGTCAAGCAGTTTTCTCGTAGGAGTAACTTACAGAACTATACACTTCAGCTCAGGCGTCTTTCTCTGGGATAGACAATCAAAACCTGATTCTTAGTTACAAAGAACTTTAAAGGTGAATACAATAAATAACATTGTATTCTTCACACTAAAATTCTACTAAGTTTGGATCTGGATGAGCATTGAAAAATTAAAACAGCTGTTGAAATCCATTAGATGGCAGTAGACTAGAGCAAACAAGACAAACATGGAAATATTGCTCATTATGGCACAGGGAACATTAATGATAAAGAGTAATTTGAGATATTTATGCCACTTGATTACTTGATACTGAATTTCCATAACCAGGTTTTTCTTAACCATGTGAATCCTAATTAGACGTTATATCATCCTAATTAATCATAATATCCCATTAGACCATAGGTCACCTGACTAGTAACACATCTGGGTTAATGTGAACTAAATATTTTCATTAATTAAATTAAAAGCTGAAATAAAATGAAATATAAATATTAAATTAATTTATTTCATAAAAAATGCATGTACTTAAAAAAAAAAACTTAAAAATACTAATAAATACTATAACAGTATATAAATAATTCTAAAATGACTCATGCAAGTTAGACTTAAACTTACTTCTCTAACGCTGTGTGTCACTGCCCAGGTAAGGAACACCCGTGACATCACTTGAAACCCAGTCAGGACCACCGAGGAGGGAACAATTCCTTCACAAAATTTAGAATGTTAAGTAAAGAGATTAATCATTCGTGTTTTTTGCACGGTGGATCTAATCAAAGTAATCATGCAGAGAGGAGATCAAAATGGTTTCTATTCTTTCTTTATTTCAATGCATTATACTACACATTGAGAGAGACACACAATAAGACGGAAATGAATCATTATAATAATATAATTTAAGAGAGTAAGGACGGTTATGATATGACAGAGTACTGTAGGACTGGTTGTATGCACTGGAAAAGGTCACATTAAGCTTTAAGTCCCAGATAATGAGGTGTGGACTGTGAACTCTACGCTCCACTGGTGCAGTGAGACTCTTTATCACATTATCACTGTGAGACTGGCAGAGAAAGCTGCAGCCTTGCTGGGGATGGCATTGCTGGGTTAAAAAAAGCTTCCCTGATATAGACAATCTGATCTATATACTGTGCTGAGTGCATATTGATAGGATAAATTAATAAGAGACTGTTATTAGCAGCTGGTGCACTTACCCATGGCACAATGCAATATCTGTGAAGAGAGCAAAGAACAAATATTATAAGGTGCACTCAGCCTCTAGGAAATATAATTTTTAGCATAAAGAATAGCAGAGTTGAAGAATTACATATATTTACGTATTGTGAAATTAGGAAAATAAAATGCCATTATTTTGATTTGGACAAAAAAAATAAAAAGTATATATATATACATACATACATATACACACACACACACACAGACACTTTTTATTTTTTTTGTCCAAATCCAAATCAAAATAATGGCATTTTATTTATTTATATATAATATATATCGTTGTAATCTATATTATTCAACCCCCATTGCAAATCAGCTTTATTGGAAAAATGTACAGACTTGTACATTAGCTGTTTGAAAACAACAAATCAAACAAAAGTAATTGAAATAGCTTGACACAACAAATGTTTCAAGTGGTTTCCTTCCAATGGTTGCCATTTAAAATAGCTGATTTCTATTTTAATATATTCTAAATGTAATTTATTTCTATGATGACAAAGCAAAATTTCCAGAAGCCATTACTCCAGTCTTCAGTGACACAGGATGTAAAAGTTTTTACCGTCAAGGGACCACAAAGGAAACAAGTCTTTGGCCTTTATTGTGTCATCCCTGACTATTTATGTATTTTTAATGTATGACATGGAGTACTGTTTCATATTTTTATATTTAAGTGGTCAAATAAAATCAATTAATCAATAAGTCACTCTTATATTTAGCCTTTGCATCAGAAAAGTATTCATTCTTTTATAGAAAGCGACTTACATTAATTAAATAAATTATTTATTATTTATCTATACATTTTGATACACATTACACTTGCAAATAAATAAATGGAGCTAAATTCATAATTATGAATGAATGTAAATGAATATAGCTCCCATACAACTCACCTCAAGGAGTGCACCAGTCTGAAAGAATTTGAGGGGCTTCTCTATCGAGTAATAAAGACCATGGTAACTTCCTCTGGCCAGGTATGCTCGAACAAGACCAACTGCAATCACCAGCCATCTAGATAGGAAATGATTCATAGAGTAACTTTGTTGTGCCACTTGCCCTTGCTTTGAAAAAAGAGGGCATTTCTGCAATGCACACAAACGTAGGACTGCATGCAAATCTCTTACAACACAGCACTTAACGGCCGGTAGCGGCATGTAACGGTCTCATTCAAATACATCAAGCACATTTATAGCTATTCACATGCATTGATGTAGAATGCATTCAATATAGCTTTTTAATACACTCCAGTTTCTCAAAAGATTTTTTTCCTACACCATATCTGTCACAAAAAAAAATGTGCAGCTAAAGTGATGATGAAGACCGTATCAAAACCATAATACTAGCAGGAGCACCACATCATTATCATTCTGAAAATCACCAAAAATCAGATTGACTTAAGGCAAAGCTAATAAATGAACCAGCATAACAAAGAGGACTGGGTTGTAATTGTTTTTCAGATTGAAAATAATAAATGCACACAGTAAAAGGACAAAGTTTATATAGTTAATGTCCATTTGAGATATCACTAAATGGTCTAACTGATAAGAATCGACTGAATTGCATCATCAAACTATTCCTGATTGAATTCTGGACTCCAACAGAGATGACGAAAATGTAGCAAACCCTGTTTGGTTACTGTGATGCAACCTCATTGGGAAGCTCAATTAATTTGAGCGAATCAGTTATCAGTGATTCTATTCAAACAAATCGATAAAAAATAATTATTACAGAAGACCGGTTCGTCATTTCCAGGCCTGGAAAAGGGATATATAATCTTAAAAATCATAGAAACTTCTGTGGTGATTTTTTAATTTATTTTACTAAACATGCTCAGCTGAAAAGTGTATCAATCGTTCTGTGTGTATGAGTGCAATCACTAAAAATACAAACTCAATCCATTGGTCAAAACGCCAAGTGAACAATCGCTCGTTTGGATAAATGAAAACCCGGTGTTCTGACAATATGTGCTGCCTTGTCGAAAAATGCTACCGTAGCGCGAATCGATCACAGAATGTCGATTTATATTATATGAAATACAATTATAATACAATTAGTATTAGTACTAAGTTATGAGTAGCTACTGTATAGCCTACTGTAGACTAGGCTACTGTTTTATTTTTAAAACGGTGTGAAAACTAAATATTATCATCAAAAATTCATCTTTTACTTGTCAAAGCACACCTTTCCATAGTAACTGAAACTTTCAGTTATTCTTGTTCAGCTGGCTGACCGTACAAATATTCATATGGTAGTTAGCATTTTTTAAAGGGAAATTGCATGATAACGCATGAAAATTTACCCTTTGTTAAAAAAAAAACTGTGAGTGTGGACATGCGCATAAACAGTAAGTAGCAAATCTCGATGGGTAGCACAAATCGTCAGAACACCTGTTCTTCGATTCATTTGAGGCATTATTCAAGGTTTTAAGTACTTGCTTTCGACGTTTCACATAATAGTAAAATAGATTACTCAATAAATGTGATAAACAGTTATTATGTACATATATATTATATGATCTATATAAAATGTTTGTTGTTTATGGTTCCAACATGTAATCCCATCCAAAATCCAGACGAGTGATTTATAAACGAATTGATTCTACTTCTAGCAAATCGATTCGTTGTCGAAACGGACACAATTGTGCAACAGTTTCGGGGTTACGAAGGTGGACTCGTATTCAAACGGCTGAATTAACTGATGACTGAACTGTAGTTATGTAAATTAACAAAGACAGTAAATTCACTTCCATACATGACCAGACCAACGACAGTAAGAACAGCGCATTCATGCAACCAGCAATGAAGATTATGGCTTGTTAAATAAGCGTTAATGGGCTTAACGTTGCCAAAAATTGAATCATTTTTAAACAAAATAATTTCAAAATATTTCAATTTCAAAACAAACGGTCTTAAACCATTCCACATAAATTTAAAGGGGAGGTAACCGCGATTATGTCAAGCACTCTGAGTCTGTATGAAAGCTAACCATTCATTCTTTCTTACTGTCACACGGTTGAACAGAGAGCACGGAAGCGCATTTGATTTTCACCATACCCTGCTGTCATAACCACGTTGTAAATGACCAGATAAGCGATGGCCAGCGTGCCGGGTCCCTTTTTCCTCTTGTTACTGGAATCACTGTGCGCCGTTTTGCTGGTCCCCATGGCAGGTGCCGACATGACTGAACTATCATTAGAAAAACTGGATCATCCAAAGGGTCCCGGTGACTAAAGGCGTGTGGCCTTGCTGACATGTATAAAAGGTGCTTATGAATCTAGCGCCGCCTGTCGAGAATAGAGTGTAAATTATGTTTTGTTTGTTAAATAGCTACAGTTTGGATTCACCTTATTGACGTACATTTACAGCAACAACAAAAAGTAATGATGACAATAATAAATATAATACTAATTGTAATATTTTAGTTAAATTTTGGATTACAGAGAGCTCACAAACATCTATTCCAGTCGCTAGATGGCAGTGCGGGCTCGAGTTCAGAACGCACTTGCCTTTAAAAGGACTCAATTGTGATGCCTGTCAGAAAAAAATATTCATAAAAACAAAATTAATAAATAATTTAATTAGGTAATTTTGTGGGATTAATATGAAGTCTGAATATAGTTTAAAATTAAGAATGATTTGACAGCTATGACACGTATGCGATTCCTGACAGGCATTGCCTTTGCTTACTAAGTTTACGGAAGAGCAACTGGTGGAAGTGAACGCAATTTAATGGATGAGAGAAGGAGAAATCGTCGATCTACGTAGATAATACGCTCGAATTTCTTCTTTAATAGATAGGAAAAGGTCAAAAAATGCCTTTATTTGGCCAAAATCCGTTCGATCAGGATGTGGGTGAGTTTGACTGTTGTTTTTATCGAAGTGTTGTGATCTTGATAAATCAACAGGGCCGATACAGCGCTCTGTTTACTGTCATATTCTCAAGATCTCTGTTTTCCGTTTAGTTTATTTCTTCTATTCCTCTGATACATTTAAGTTATAGCTTATATATCAGGATATAATTGTTAAAGATTTCAAACGTAAATAATGTAGTTGACCTTATCCTTAAAATATTCTAAATTCCTGGAACTTGTTAGATGGACATTTCAGTTATTCAGTTTAATTAACGTTACTATCTGTAAAAAAGATTTTTGTCTTATATTTCTTATATATCCCTTGATATTTATATATGATTAGATCGGTTAATAATACAATACAATATAATAAAAGTAATTAACAAGATATAATGTAATATACAACATTTAATATAACGGAAAGTAGTATATTATCTTGCTTATATAATGTATTATTATTATATAATAAAATCAAAATGCTCTGCACTAGGCCTATACATTTTCTAGATTAAAAACAATTTTAATATATCTCTTTTTTTTTTTATCCATTTCCAGTTAGGATGACTGGAAGTATAATGGAAGTTAATTTGTCAAAAGGCGTGGGAACCCAGTAGCATACGCATTGGTTTTATTTTCACAGCTTTGTCCTTTGTGAGCTCAGTGTGTATGAACTTGACACTGTATGCTCCTCTATGGAGGGGTTTAACTCACTTGAGTATTGTTCATTTTATTTTAAGGTGTACTGTGCTAGATTTCGCATTGTGATTTTTCCTTTAAGAGTTAGTCATTAAAATGTGCCCAGTTTTGTTCTTGAAGGAGGGGAAAAATAATCTATGCTAGTCGATTATGACAGAAATGATTGTGCCTGTTGTGACAAGCTGAGTATGTAAAATAACTGGCAAAACAGGCTGCTTTGTATGTTTAACGGGATGCACATAATACTCCTACTTCAGTGGTGTGCGGTGGTGTTTTAAAATGAGGCAAAGTCCTCAAATTGTTTTATTTATATTATACATATATATATATATCTCAAATGTAAATTTATGTCCCTGTTACACTTACTTTTATTAGTTAAATATTTCTGCAGTTATTTTCAGCAGTCATCAAGCTTGTACACACTGGTCACAGACACGAAAATGTAGCCTAAATTTAATTTCCCCAAGCCGATTGCTCACTGTCTTCATCCAGGCCGATTCGAGAATGCGCATGAAAGCAAGAGATGCAGGATTTATCGCACAAACCAATCATAACCAATCGTAGCCCGATGGAGGCATTGAGCCTCCCGCTGTAACTTCACCTATGGGTGTTGCTATTTTTGTATTGTGTTTGTGTGTCTTCTGTTTATTGCCTTTATGTAAATGAAAGGACGTTTAGACATGCAGAGACTTTGACTCCCTTTTAGATTTTTAGCATTGAATTGACTTTGAAATGACACCTTTCATTGAGTGTCTCATTTGGATGCTCATTTGCATTTTCAGAGAAAGCAACTAGTGAAACTAGCACAGCAGAGGACTGGGGCCTCATTATGGACATCTGTGACCGGGTTGGGACAACTCAGAATGGGTGAGCTGAAATATCAGCATACAAACGAGATTTGAATAACTATCCCCCGGTTTCACAGACAAGGCTTACGCCTAGCTGTCAGCTGTCATTGTTTTGTCTCAAGATTCACACCAGTAATGTTTTTTCTAAGAGATGTTTATAAAAGCTACTTAAATGTCCTAATTGAACTAAGGCCTAATCCTGGCTTAATCTAAGCCCTGTCTGTGAAACTGGGCCTACGTAATTTTTTAATGTTTATTTTAGTAACAGTTAGTTACATGAATGTTGCTTGAATGCATTATTGTTCTTCTTATATAGGTTTCTTCCTAATATATAGATATTATTTTGGCCCTCTTTGTCGTTTTAACTCTTTTTCTTTTATAGTGCAAAGGACTGTCTCAGGTCAGTCATGAAGCGAGTGAACCACAAGGTCCCTCACGTCGCTATGCAAGCGTTAACGGTGAGCTCTTCATCTTCAGTTCCCATTGTAGTCAAACAGATGTGCACCCACAAGGGGGTCTACAGTCCAGAAAACAGTCATGGGTTGTCACAGTGTTGACGTTTTTGAGAAAATGAATCTGTGAATGGCTTGTGTATAGTCACTGCACACTAAACTGGGATAGAAGAAACGGAACATCTGGAAGTGACAGGCATCACTGTGGGCTTCCACTCTGACTCCCCAACATCGCAGCCTTCGAAGATTTCTAACTCTATTTTTTAGATCTTCTCTAATTCTTTCTCATCTGGACGTAACTTTACAAAAGTGAATTACATCTGTATTACAAAAGAAAGGAATGGGTTGATATGCTCTTTTTTTGTTGTTTTTGTTTTTTTAAGTTGTCATGATTATTATTTTTGTGCAGTAATAGTTATTATTATTATTAATCTTCATTAAGGTATTACATTTCATTTACACATAATTAAAGTAGAAACGCTTATATAAATGTTACAAGTGCAATAATAATAATATTAATTATTATTATTAATCTTTATTATGATGTCACATTAAATTAAACATAAATTATAAACAGTTATATAAATGTTACAAGTGTGCAATAATAACAATGTTTAATATTATTAATCTTAATTATGATAACATTTTATTTACAAATATTTATAGTATAAACATTTCTAGAAATGTTACAGGTGTGCAATAATAATAACAATAATTAGTATTATTATTAATCTTTATTGTGATGTCAAATTTCATTTACACATATTTTAATTAAAAACAGTTATAGAATTGTTAAATGTGTGCAATCACTGTTTCTATAGAACATTTAAATGAATCGATCAAATCTGTATTTTAAGCAAATAATAGCTGTTCAAATATTGCTGTAATTTCCCTGTTTAGTTGCTAGGTGCCTGCGTCTCAAACAGTGGAAAAATCTTTCACCTAGAAATCTGCTCGCGGGAGTTTGCCAGTGAAGTTCGTAGTGTGTTGAACAGGGTAAGGAACTGCAGCTTGCTGTATAAATATTAGTGTAATTCTATTCATTAAGGCAAATCCTGGTTTCAGAGTACAATAAATATTGATAATTGTCACTATCCTCATGCTCTTCTCCTCAGGTTCACCCAAAGGTTGGTGAGAAACTGAAGGCCCTGATGGTGGAGTGGGCTGAAGAATTCCAGAAAGACCCGCAACTGAGTCTCATCAGTGCCACCATCAAGTCCCTCAAAGAAGAAGGAGTCACCTTTCCCACTGCAAACACCCAGGTAGGTTATACTTTATTTCGATGGTCCACTTTAGACATTCTACTAACTATGAGTATCTTTGCAACTACATGTCAACCAACCCTCATTAGACTGTTAGTAGACTGTTGGGTTAGGTTTAGGTGTTTGGGTTAGTAGAATAAGTTGACGTACTTGCAAAGTTACTTGGGGCTTTTTACACCTGGCCACTTAATGCGTTTTGTCAGGTCGGATAGGTATCTGATTTATCAAAACGACTCCATTTACACCTGGTCACATAAATGTGTTTTTGCAAAAGGATATAAATCCGATCTTCAATTCCCGCGTAAAATGTACATGTGGTTTCAACAACCAGATGCATTTACACTTGTCCAGTTTCGTCTGGAATGCGTCCCAGACAACCTCCTGAAGTGGTTTAAGCGATGCGTTTCGGAGGGCATTTTCACCTGGTCTTTTACAGAAAACACATGAAGTGAAGTAAACAGCCCCTAATGGTCACTAGAATGTCTGTTGGGGGAGCATCAAAATAAATTGTTAACAAATATTAAGCAGACAGTTTACTAATACTCTAATAACTGGGAGTTGACATTTAGTTGCACAGTTACTCTAAAGTGGACCATCGAAATCAAGTGTTACCCCCAAGTATTCCTACTATCAACTAATAACATGATCCTGTTGGATCTCACTGTGATGACAGCTGTTCATAAACACAGATGCTAATGAGCACAGCAGCCGCTGGTATTTGGCCTAGATAAATGACCCTGAAACTTGGCTAAGTTTAAATTCATAGCGACTTTTTACATCCCAGATCAGCATAGTTCATTAGTTATTCCGTTTGTTTTTCTGTACTGGTAAGGTCACAGAAATCTGTGTTTCCTTCTTGTCATGCCATGGCATGTATACAATGTAGGTCATTACAATGTTGTTTTGAAGTTTCTGTGGCTGTTAATATCAGATATTTGCATCTAAAAATGTAAGAAAATATGGTGTCCGTGTTACAGCGTAATTATACATTTAAGTACTGAGTAATAATAATTAACTACATGTACTTTTAATAGTTATTACTACATGTAACACGTGTAACAAGGACAAAGTAAAATAAAGTGTTAGCGAAAATATTTTTACATATGTATGTTTGTTGTTGTTGGTTTTAATTATTATATTATGTAATTACTGTATATCATACCTAAAGTACCGATACACTACCCTTCAAAAAGTTGGGATCAGTAATCAGGATCTTTTTTTTTTTGTTCTTTTTTTGGGGGGAAAGAAACTAATATTTTAATTCAGCAAGAACACATTAAATTGATCAAAAAAGACAGTAAAGAAATGTATAATGTTACAAAAGATTTCTATTTCAAGTAAATGCTGTTCTTTCAAACGTTTATTAATCAAACAATCCTGAAAAAAGATGTTACAGTAATGACTGCTGAAAATTCTACTTTGCCACAAAAGAGAAAGATTGAACTAGAAAACCGTTATTTTAAATTGTAATATAATTTCAATAATATACATTTGACAACCTTAAGAACTACTTGCAGTGTATGGGCAAAACCTGAAATAGCACAATTGATTTAATTTTTTCTTGTGAGCCTTTTTTTTTACTCTCTTTTGTTTTGGTCAATCTTTGAAAAAGATTTTTTTAAAGAAGTTAAAAGTATAACAACTTAATTCACATAATAACATATATTTCCCATAGTCAAGAACCACCTCTGTATGAGAATTGCATTATAAATTAAACATGGCTGCTTCTGAAAACACATAATCTCTTGAGTAGGTACATATTTTTAATAATTACTTACTTTGCAAGAACTAAAAAAGTATGTTCTATGTAGTATGAATGTGTGTAGTGTGAATGTAATCTGGACAGACTACATTCGCCATGTTGTCATTGTCATGTGACCTGCAGTGTCACTTCTCTGCCATTCATAAATCCTCTCCCATGTCCTCATGGGACAGTAAAGTGTCCACCATATATGCACTTCTGAATCTCGCCCAGAAGTAATAGGTTATCCAAGTTCTTTTTGCCTACTCTTCTATGAGTACTGTTAATTCGGGCATACTTTTTTGGGTCACATACTGTTTTTTGCCTACTATATATTAAGGAAGTATGTGATTTCAGAAGCAGCCATGTGACTAAACATGACCACTGTTTCTCACATGACATATGTTAACACTTTAGCTATTTGTATAAATCAGCCAAGTGCGTCTGGAATGCTAAAGCATCTGTGTAAACTAGAGACAAGAGAACAAAGTGGCTAGAATGGAATTTCCTGCCTCATGTTTCCCTTACTGACCTCATGGCACCATGAGATGTCAATTCTTCTTTGTTCTCTTTCTCCTCCATCTATTGTGTTAGACTACATGATTAGTGCATTTGAACATTTCTGTATCTGTTAATAAGTGCCAACTGTGTAAAATAGGTCACAAGAATTTACTGTTGCCACGTCAAGGTCATCATCATATACATGTTATCTCAAAAACCTACTTGTAAATGTAAATAGGTTTTGGCTGAGTCATTGGTTAACCTTATCTCATCAGTGTCAGTGTTTTTGCTTCTATTTTTTTCTTTGTTTTTTTTCTGTAGTACATCTATAGATGGCGTTATAGTTCTGTGTTCGTTCATATACTGTACACAGCTGTTGTGCAATATAAACAATATAATGTATATTATATTTTATACACTATTATTCAAAGGTTTGGGTTTAGCAAGTTTAAGAAATTAAATATTTTATTCAGCAATGATGCATTAAATTTATCAAATGTGACAGTAAAGACATTTATAATGTTATGAAACATTTATATTTCAAATAAATGCTGTTTTTTAACATTCTATTCATCAAAGAATCCTGAAAAAAAGTATGTCAAATGATTTAAGCAGCACATCTGTTTTCAACTGATAATAAGAAATGTTTCTTGAGCAGCAAATCAGCATATTAGAATGATTTCTGAAGGATCATGTGACACTGAAGACTGGAGTAATGATGCTGAAAATTCTGCTTTGCATCACAGGAATAAATTTAGATTTTAAAATAGAAATCAATTTAAATTCTAATATTTCACAGTCTTAGGAGACTTCTTTCAGAAACATTAAAATAATCTTACCGACCCCAAACCTTTCAATGGTAGTGTAATATATGCATATAATACTTTATTTTAGAAGTCACTTTTTTTGCAAATCTGTGCTGATCTGTTATCATGTAAACTGTAATTGCAGAGCTCTAGCACAAAGCCTATTAGCACTCCTGCCACCAGCAGAGCCCCTAATGATGATGACCTGGCCAAAGGTGAGGAATGTTGTTTATAACTTTATAGTTTTTTAATATTAGGGTTTTATTTAGTCTGATCTGACAAATGATATTGGGGCCCTGCCAAAGCATCATAAATTATTTGGCATTGTAACTGTGGATTCAAGCCATAGTCTTCTTTACCCAGATGATGAGTGTTTGTATTTTGCTCCGTGCAGCCATTGAGCTGTCCTTACAGGAACAGAAACAGCAGGCAGAGACACGACCCCTCACCATGATAGCTGATCCACCCTACAACACAAATGGAGGGAAAGAGTCACGTAAAGTGCGCGCACTCTATGATTTTGAAGCGGCTGAGGACAATGAACTCACTTTTAAGACTGGAGAGCTTGTGCTCATTCTAGATGACAGGTAAACTGATTGTTCTAGGGCATTATTTTGATCAGTGTTGAATTAATATTACTATATTATAAAATAATAATATATATAAATGTAATAATAATAAAAAGAATGAAAAAAATATTTTATTTAATTGTTTATGCTGTCTTTAAATTTCCCATATCCCATATTTTGTTGGTTGTTGGTTGTCCATTGTTAAATTATAATGTTGCTATTATCCAACAGTGATCCAAACTGGTGGAAAGGCGAGAATCATCGAGGAGTAGGGCTATTCCCTTCTAACTTTGTCACCACTAACCTGAATGCTGAACCAGACCCTGGTAATACACTTCATAATCTGGATGATTTGTTTTTCTACTCAGATTGCACACACAGATCTTCTGAATTCTCTTTCCTGTAGTGATGTATGTAGAGAAGACAGTAGTCCCCGAAGAGCCCATCGTTGAAGTCAAAGCTGAACCTGAGCCTGTGTATATAGATGAGGTGAGTGCTGGATGATCTTTGGGTGACTCGGCCACACCTCACCACTAATCTAGAAAAGTTTCCAGAAGTAACTGATTTGAAAAACAGGCTCTAGATGAAGTTCTTTTGGTGTCTTATATTGATTGTTGTTTTCTACAGGAGAAGATGGACAAAACTCTCTACCTTCTCCAGAACACAGACCCTGCAGATGCCTCACCTGACATCCCAGAGCTGATCACATTAGAAGGTACCAGGATGTCTTTAATGTCTTCTCTGCTGAAATCAATTGCATTTTAGGTGTAGGGGTGGGTGGTACAAACAAAATATGACCAACTCTTTTCACAGACTGCGATGACTGGTTTCCACAGTTAATAAAGTCAGCATGTAACTAAAGTTGAGAGAGTTTTTTCTTCCCTATTGTGGCGTATATCCTAGTGAAACGACTTCTTGAACAAGAAATAATTTAGGACAGGGTTTGATTTTTTTGTCCATCAGGAATTGATTGGATTGATGTGGTTTGCTTTGCTGTGATCTCATGTAAGTGGCAGAGTGACAATTCTGATTCCTTTTTATGATGGATTTCTAAAATGTACTACAACGAGGGACCAGCGCAACTAGGTGTTGATTTGTATTAAACATTTGAGATAAGAAAATCAGGGGATTGTGATGTTTAACACTGGGGTACAATTAGCTCCGAAATGTGTTTTGTCACTGTTGTCATATGTGATATTGTACACAAGTTTTGACAGTTTCTCTGGGTAAATGATGATCAACCCCATTCCAGTGTGTTAATCTTTTGTTCTCTTCATCTTCTAGATGCTTGTGAAAAGATGAACCCAATGATTGATGAGAAACTAGAAGAGATTGACAGGTTTGTTGAAATCAAAACTTACCACAAAACAAGCTGCCTGTTTTCCCAGTCT
Organism: Meda fulgida; assembly: GCA_030578275.1. Taxonomy (NCBI): domain Eukaryota; kingdom Metazoa; phylum Chordata; class Actinopteri; order Cypriniformes; family Leuciscidae; genus Meda; species Meda fulgida. Next base: position 9,648,544 of record CM060624.1, on the reverse strand, counting down.
TGGCATACGAGAAAGAACATCTCTCTCATTCCCGCAGGAAGCACTCAGAGTTGTCCGAGCTGAATGTGAAGGTGCTGGAGGCTCTGGAGCTGTATAACCAGCTAATGAATGAGGCTCCACTTTACAATGCATACTCCAAAATGCAGACTCTCCAAGGCACTTACCCAGGAGCCCCTACACCTCTCACTATGCAGGTTGGTCTAGCCATCTAAATGGAAAATGAGTGGTAATTCAGTCCATGATATTCTCTAACATAAAAATTCTGATTTTTTTTCTTCCAAGGCATTATTCTGATTTCTTTATTTATTTCTTGTCTCTCTCAGGGTTATCAACCGTCTGGAGCCTACATGTCTTCTGGTGTTCCACAGGGCTATAGTCTTACGGACCAAGCTGGCCCTCTCTGCTCTCTTCCTCCTTCAGTCAATTCAGCGGCCCCCAGCCAACCAGCACAACCTTCTTACATGAGGTAATATAAATTAAAGGTGTCCTGCTAGCCTCCCTCTAAATCTGAATATTTCTCAAAATGCAGCTTTCAAATCCTATCCACACCAACAGTGAATCAGGACATATCTATTAGTGCTCGACCAATATATCACCAGGGCTGATATATATTGGTCGATATTTGGCATTTTTTTTAACTATCGCATCAGTTGCGTTTTTCTGTTTGGCTGATAGCTGTCGGTAGCAGAACTTTTGTTTGGACAGCCAAACAAACGCATTTGAGTGCAAATGCACAGGAGCTTTCATTCTCAGTCTTAGCTAGTTGCTGTCTTTGTTTAACAGTTCTGTCTAATTATAGAAAGGCAAATGCTATAATACTTTTTTCATATACTGTCGGCATTCAGCAAGTACACATTTTGGAAACAAGCCTTTTCTAATAAACATTTAAGTCCTCATACTTCTAGTGAATCCAGCAATTAGATTTTCGGAAGAGCTCCAGTATTAATGGAAGTGTAGCCTGCGTACAAAACAAAACGCATGTATTTCGTGCGTGATGGTGCATCTGTGCAAAGGATTTTTTTTCTCATTTTTTCTTTGATTTTCAAAAACACACACACACACACACACACACACACACATATATATATATATATATATATATATATATATATATATATAGTATACCATACCCGTACTTGTCTTTGATTAACTTTTTTGATCCATTTCATATGTTGACTACTGTGTGTGTGTGTATATATATATATATACATATAAAGGTAGAATAGTACATAAAATAAAACATTTGACTTTATTAAGAAAGTGCCCAAGAGAAAACCAAGTGCGATAGAAAGTATCAGATCTGTAGAAATGATTTATTAATGATATATTATTTTAGTAAATATTATATACAATAAATAAACATTTCTTTGAAGCAATTTTTATGTGTTTTATTACAGTTTAAATTAAATAGCGATATATCATATATATATATATATAGACATCGACAATCAAAAATCCATATTGGTTGACCACTAATCTATGTCTTTTCAGTTACTGAGAAATGCTTTAAAACACTCACATAACTATGCCAGGCCAATATGCGATATTGCCCCACAGACGTTTTATGTCCTAACCCCACAGAAGAAGGGTCTTAATACTTTACTCCTTTTTTTTTTTTTTTTTTTATTAGATACTTTTTTTTAAATGTATCATTCCGACAGCGGCGCTGGGAAAACTGCCTTAAGTAACTGCAAATTTTTTATGTCTTGCAGCGGCCACATGAATGCACAATACGTGAACCAAGCTCCTGGAGCCCCTTACCCGCCACAGATTGGCGTGGCTATGGACATGTCTGCCTATCAGAACGCTAATCCTGGTCTGCCTCCAACCTCCTATCAGATGTCAGCTCCAGCCCAGCAGCAACAAGCGGCCTTCTACCAGCAACCCCTTCTGTAAGACTGTACGACAGGTCCGACTCCACTACAATTAATATCCAATGCAAGTTCCAAATGGTGAAATGAAGTCGAGAGCATTTTCCTCTCTCGTCTCTATTGATGTCAAGGGGTATGCAAAGATCTTCGCAGGACAGAGATGTAATCCACTCGAAAGGAAGCATTTCTTTTTCTCTCCCACTCATTAACCCATGAAGCAGTTTAGGGCAGGTGTTCAGAATTGATGGAACAAGTCACACTAACCATAAACATAATTTTCATCATCTTGTGGTAATCACCAGTATATTCTTCTTTTTTTATATTTGTGAATTCAATTAATTTCTTGCCTTTCTAAAGCAAATGTGGGTTTTTTATTGATGGCATTTATGCGTTATAGAGAGGAAAATTGTATGAAGAAGATTATACATGGATCACCAAATCTGGAATGATTTTATGTGCCAATACTCAGAGCACTTGTATAAACTCCTACAATCAAAATGGCAGTTTTAGTTTCAACATGCTGTTAGTGATTCCAGAATTATGGGACAGATTTAGTTGGTGCAACCAAATGCTAGAGACCTTCATGTAATATTCATAAATTCCTTTACAACCTGTGCTTTAGAACTGACAGTGGTCACAAATGCAATCCCTTTATGGTCAATCCATATGTTTCACTGTATAAAGATATTTATAATATGCAAGAACCGCTTGTGTTTGCATTGTGGGTGTTTGCTGTTGTTTGACTTAATTTAAGCGTGTAAAAGTGCAGAGTATAAAAGTATCATTTTCATCTGGTCTATGATTTCCTCTGCAGGAAATGATTGATTAATTGTTTTTTTTTTCTTCTTACATAAGTGAAGAAATGTGCTTTGCTGATGTGCTCAGCCATTTCTCCTTACCCGAAGTGAGAAAATGTATAATTCCCTTACCATATAGACAGCTTTCATTTGTGTTAAAATGGGATTAATGTAGTAAAATATAGATGAAAATTGTCTTTATTTTTTTTCATAATCTGCTTGGAAAAAGATATTGTATATTAGACGTTAAATAAATGGCTTTGTCTGTATTGCACCTTAAATTTATAAACATTTATTTACCACCAGATGCCTTGTTCTTTCACGAGACCGAATAAACCAATTCAAAAGACTTTATTTCAGAAGCTGCTGTATATTTGTAAACCTGTATGTTTTAAGAGATTTAGAGGTAAATCTGTATTGTACTCATGGATTCAATGTTTTGTAACATCAAGATTTCTTTGTATCCTGCCTGCTCATTTTTCAAAATTCTTTTTGTAACACAGTGAACTGTTAGTCTTCAGAAAATAAAAACTACCTGTTTCAAAGGTTGCTTTTCTGTGGTGGATACTTTCCCAGCCTTCTCCCAATCTCGTTTTGGAGATGCTGAATGTTAATCTATTAAACAATTTGTGCATCAAATCTGGTTGTTTTTAAAAAAAATGTTCTTGCTAAGTGATGCACAGCTGATATCCTACTAATCATCAACCTCATGAGTGAATCCTTCTGTTAAAAAAAGGCAATAACTGCTATGATCCAGATCCTCTGCAATTTAGCATTTCCTTATCAGCTTTTTGTGGATGCAGCACACAGGAGTTAAAAAATATGCCCTTCGGTAATTCTCTTGGTTTTCATCTGATATGCTGATGAATCTATACATAGGAGGCCGCTTTACAGAGTGTGTTGCAACTGGCCACTGAGACCATAATATTGTCATTTTTAAAATGGGTCACACATTACATTAGCGATCATTTTATAGTGTAGTCATTTATGTATTTAGAAACAGAACAGCATGTAGGTCTCCTACTTAAGGAGAGTTAGGCTACTAAAGGTATGAATCTGGTTGTATTGACTTCCAATCTTTTACAACTTCGATTAACAAACTATAGATAACAGCCAACAATACAGACAAAATGTATAAAAAAAATATATCACCCTAAAAAATACATCACCTTTACTTGTCACATTGAATAGCAGCTGTTTTTTTTTCTCTTATAGTAATTTAGTAATAGTAATAACAATTTGAGAATTTAAATGAAATTCACTGTAAAAAAAAAAAGTTGCTGCCTTAAGTACAATCAACTTGGATGTTTGTCATTTCAACTTAAATTACATTAAACTGACTGTAAAAAAAGTGTTGAATCTTATAATTTGAGAGTCCCATATTTTAAGATTTTAAATGTGAAAAGAAAAAATGCTAAATATTTTATATTTGTTTTAATGTGTAAAATTGTGCTTAAAGGTTAAATTTAATTAATGGAAATAAAGAAACATAGCCAATTCACCAGTAGTAGTTACTTCCCTTTTTTTTAGCTAGTGTGTTGTTGCCCATATTAGTTAACTAGCCTATGTCAAACATAAACATTGCAGTTATGTAATGTTCTGAAAAATAGCATAGTGGCCTACTATTTTTGCTTAACACCAGACAATTTGATGTAAAAATTTAAATGGTTGACCTCTGGTGGACTAGCAATATTCAAGTTGAACATCGGCTGAATATTGCTTGTCCACCAGAGGGAATGCTTTAGATTTGACTGCATGGGAAATACTTAAAGGGTAACTCAACCCCTGGTCAGAGCCTGACTCCACCCACTGGCAATATTTGAAAAATACTGGAAAAGTGGGCAGGGGGGCGTGCACCTGAGACCGGCATCTCTCTGTAGGCAAGGGCGTGGTGAGCTTGTACCTGCTTACGTCACGCAGTACCACAACATCCAATAGGAAAATTCAACCGCAGTAGCCACCGTTCAACTTGAAGAGGGCAGTACTCAGACGTTTTTACACCTATTGTAGAATTAATACACTTTATACCCAAATGTCAAAAAATGTGACAGCATCAATAAAGCCCCAGTCTTACAGATCATTAACTAAAAAAAGTTGTTTTAGGGTTTAGTTACCCTTTAAAGCTTCACTATTGTTAAATCATGCAGATTTTCTCTAGCGAAGGTATTTAATTGATTTAGTACATTTTGCTCAGCGATGCTCGATTCGCGAATTCTGTTATTTTCAAAGAATCGGTCAGCAAAATCAAGTCACGATTCAGTCAGATACTGATTCATCGAACCTTCAACTAGCACATAATTCGCGCACTGAATAGTTTGGTACAGTTTCCCGCTCAAAAAAAAGGAACAGAATACTCAAGACCGGAGCACAAAACTGAAACAACTGAAACTGAACATGCAAATCCTAACATTTGTTAGCGACGAAAAAAAAAAAAAAAAAAGATTTTCAACATCTGCTGCACGTGCTGTTTATGAATAACTACTTTGGTTACTAACATAACCTCAGTTCCCTGAGAGGAGGGAACGAAGTATTGCGTAAGACTAGCTTACACTATGGGAAAACTCCTTTTCTCGAGAATACTGAAGCCAAATTTTTAAAACGCAGTGTAGCTGCACAGTAGGCACAGATGAGCGCGAGGTCATTTGCTGTGCTGCGGCAACTGCATGAACCTATGACGAGGCGGCACGTGACGACATGTCAGAGCCCGCCAGAATGGGCGTGGTCTAAGACTATAAAGGGACCAAGCCTCGCCAAGGAAATTCAGGTTTAAACAACTGAAGCGATACCCAAATACAGCACAGTAGCACGGCGGGTTACGCAATACTTCGTTCCCTCCTCTCAAGGAACTGAGGTTACGTTAGTAACCAAAGTAGTTCCCTTTGAGAGGTCTCTGGTATTGCGTAAGACCAGCTTAGCTATGGGAACCCCCTTCAAAACGCTGTGCATGCTCAACTTCGTTCCTACTATAGCCCGAGGCAAAGCCTGAGACTTAAAAGAGTAAAGTATAATTCCTAATATAAGCCGGTCAGTGACGAGCTTTATAAATGGAATGCATATATAAGAACCTTAGTTCAAATGGCCATAACCAGACACGTGTCGAGCCCTATGGCTGGGGATTTAAATGTGTTTCACACTTATACTGAAAGAACCTTCACTTGCAAAGCGGGCACTTAAATATAAAATATAAATATAAAATTAAATATAAAATATAAAACCTTATAAATGTGGACGGCGAGGCCCAGCTGGCCACCGCACAAATATCTTGAATAGGTATTCCACTTGACCAAGCCCATGACGAGGACATACTTCTCGTGGAATGTGCTCTGACGCCTAAGGGGCGATAGCGTCCACTATCCAGCGCGATAATCTCTGCTTTGTAACGGCAAGTCCTTTAGTGCGGCCACCAAAGCATACAAAAAGCTGTTCCGACTGTAAACTCTGAGAGCTCTGACAGGGCTGAGTAAACTAGCGTCTCTTTCGTCATCTGGCGAGGAAAGAGCTACCAGTGAAATAACCTGTGCTCTGAACGGAGTAGAGAGCACTTTGGGAACATACCCATGCCTTGGCTTGAGGACGACTTTGGAGTAGTTTGGCCTAAACTCAAGGCAGGAAGCACTAACTGATAGCGCTTGTAAATCACTCACTCGTTTGACTGACGCGAGCGCCAACAAGAGAGCGGTTTTGAGCGAGAGATTGACAGTTCATCTCAAGACAGTTTATATGTAGGCACCTCTCCAGGCTTGAACAAAGGCCAGAGAGGGGCCTGCCCTCGTAAAGGGCCCCCCAACCTAAGTTGGAGGCATCTGTTGAGATCACTTTTCTCCTTGACACCACACCCAGACTCACACCAGACTGATGCCAGTCTGCCACTTTCCAGGGAGCCAGGGCTTTGACGCAGCCGTGGCTCACTCTGATTTGTAATTGGCCAGATCGCCAAGCGTGAGCTGGTACACGGGTTTTAGCTAGCGTTGAAGAGGACGCATGTTCAGTAGCCCTAACTGGAGTAATGATGATGCTGAGGCCATAAGACCCAACATCCTCTGAAATCTTGTGAAAGGCGCGCTTTCATTTGCGTAGAGTCTATCACTGTACCCAGGAAAGAAATATTCTGGCTGGGCGACAGTGTGCTCTTGGCTGTGTTGATCCTGAGACCCAGACATTCTAGATGGCTGATGAGCCAGCATCTGTGAGTTATCAATTGTGTCTTCGATTGGGCTATAATCAGCCAATCGTCGAGATAGTTTAACACTCGCACTCCCCGCTGTCTCAGGGGGGTAAGTGCTGCGGCCATACACTTTGTAAATGTACGGGGTGCCAGTGATAGGCCGAATGGTAGTACTGTGCACTGGTAAGCCTGCTCCTTGAAGGCGAATCTTAGGAATGGCCTGGGACGGGCGATATCTGGATGTGAAAATAAGCCTCTTTCAGATCCCCTGAGAAAAAACAATCCCCCGGGCGAATTTGCGTGAGGATCTGTTTGGTTGTCAGCATCATGAACGGGCATATCATAGGCGCTTTATTCAGGTGTCTGAGGTCTAGGATGGTACTGAGGCCGCCATCCTTCTTTGGGACGAGGAAGTAGCAGCTGTAAAAGCCAGGCTCGCTTTGTAAAAAAGGAACTGGCTAGACAGCTCCCTTTTCCAACAGTTTCAACACCTCGGTGCGAGGAACGTGAGCCACTTCCCTTCCACTGTCGTCTCGACCACGACTGAAAAATGCGGAGGTCTGCGAGCGAACTGTAGATAGTAGCCTGGTTTTATTATGTTCAACACCCATTTTGATATACCGGGGATAGCCTCCCAGACCTTGGCCAGCAAAGTTAAGGGTTGAATGGAAACTGGAGGTGGGCCGCTGTGAGCTAGGGACCCGACCATTCAGCCGTCTTGTGCTTTTGAAGCTGTGTGAACAGCGCTATAGCAGTCACTATAGACAATTACATTACGTGTAGTGCTGCGTCCTTTATAGTGGGCACACAATCTACATTCGTAGCGTGAGTTGGGGAAGCAGTTACCCACTTCTAACCAAAATAACGATGAATTTGGTTACATGTCATTTTTTGCCAAAATAACTTGCGAGATGTATGATATTTCATCATGTAAGCAAAGTAAACAGTGATTACAAGGTGTTTGGTTTCATTTCTTCACTCATTTCATTTCTTTGTTATCTAATTGATGACTAGGTCTATTCTTGGGCTATGGTTTACACTTCTATCAAATTTTAACAGACAGACCAAATTTTGCCTAGTTTTACCCTAGATGTCTGGTCTGTGTTTGGACGGCTATTATTACACATAATTGGACTTGGTACCGCATCACTCGCAAGACGCAACCTGCATTGGTCGTCAACAAGGCCGAAGTCCACCATTCTCCAATCGAAGCTCTCTCGAGAAAAATGTTTGCGGCACACACACATATAGTTTAGATGGGAAACATAGCATCGCGGGGAAACATATTCAACCCACTTGGAGTTTTGCACCACGAAAACAAACACTTGTTGTGTCTCATGATTGCCTCTCTCCTCTACTACGTGATCACAGTTGGACATGTCTGTCATTGGAAAGATCCACGTGGTGTCATGAATAATTAAGATACAGTGTCTTCTCATAGGATATGAAAATTCAGTCTCATTAATAATTATGAGACACCGATGAGTCATCAACGCACTCACAGTGCACTGCCGATGAAGATTTTAAACCCGGAAGACAGAAAAAGCGGGAAAAAACCCTCAAATTTAACAATTTTCACTCTACTATTAAATCTAACAGATGCTAACATTGTCTTCAATGGTGTTCAACATACGTACCTCTGTTAAAATCTCAGAAAATTTGGTTTGGGGTTTCATGACCCTTTAAAGAGCAACGTGCAGGTTGAATTTATAACTGAATTAATACTTGATATTGTCTGAAGAGGTCTTTTAAAAACACATATGTAGAAATTACTAATGAAATCTCATTTGATGTAGAGATTTTGATGAAAATGTGCTAGGCTCTGGAATACGCCTTTCCCGCTAGCAACGCGTCATATGACGTAGGCCGAGGTAAACAAGAGCTCGCGTTCAGCTGTAGTTAGAGCGCTAGTGATAGACAGAGAACGTTTTAGATCTAGTTTTAGAGATGCCATAATGGTAAATTGTTGTGTTTGTGCTTGTTGCTCGAATTCCAGCCTGTCAGGACATCGTGTCCATCATTTTTCTTCTAGGAAAAACAAGGCTTTTCGTTTTTGGGTGCGTTTTGTGCAGGTGAAGAGAGCAGACTTCACTGCCGCGTCTGTCACCACACAATCGGTCGTTTATAACGCACATTTCACCCCGGAGAATTATAGACCTGGAGATTTTTTGCATCACAGACAGATGGTTTAATTAATACGGCTTTGAAAACATTGCATTATGCTGTCTTGCTCTGTGGTGTTTCCAGTGTGAAGTATTTACACAGCTCAATGCTATCCTGCTTGCTGGCTGCAAAACTGCGGAATGGATTTCCTGAGGGGGGTCTCTGTGTCTCATTGAGCCTCGCCTCCGTTCAGGAAATCCATTCCACAGTTTGCAGCCAGCTTGCAGACTGGCCGGCGGGAATCACTTTTGGAGTAATTTCAGCAGGATATCGGATATCTCCGAAGGTTGGATCGGGAAAATCCGTTACATGAATTACACTGGTATCTGTCCCGATTCCGATACTGGATCGGATCGGCCCCATCCCTACCTGTGGGCTATCATAGGCATGCTCGTCAACATCGGAGAACTCGGTTTCTTCATTCACATCCATTGTAACCTGAGCTTGAACTTGACCAGACTCCCTCGCCCATCGTCACTTCCGGTTAGTGCTTAAAAAACGCGGAAGTTATTTTATCACAATTTATCTAAAAATATCGTTAATGGCTAAATATATATATTAGTCCAGTTCAGAAAATCTAGTTGTTTTATCATCAACCTACACTATGCTATATAGGGGTGTCCAACCTGCATGTTGCTCTTTAAACGCAAAATTGCTTGCTGGGAGGTTCGTGCAGTTGCCGCAGCACAGCCAATGACCGCGCTTAAATAATTTGATATAATTTGTTTGATATAATACACATGTATTGGATCATAATGCAGCTGACAATTTAAAAAAAATTAATTCATTTTATATTTATAAACAAATTATATTAATTAGCTTACATTTAGTATGTCATGTAGATGTGTAACTAACTGCTTTCTTTACAGGGTAGCTGTGCTATTAGCTACATTTTGGGGTATCTTGCCAATTTCTGATGACCTCTGTTGAGCAGCTGTACAGTAGCTCGCGATGCTCTGGTGGTGACCGCTCGCGCTGCATCTACACTACAGCTGCACTCACAGCGCGCACTGCATCAGTCACCGTCCGCGAGCGCACTCAAGCCTCGAACACCACAGCGAAACTGGAGCAAACAGTTCAGTATCCTCCGCCAACCCAGTGGACCGGGGCCGAAAGGCAACCTCCACCGTGGACCGATGAACTCGCAGAAATGTCCCGGCATATCTACACCCGACACGGGATAGGCGATGGGGTCCAGAAGCCGATTTTTCAGGTAGGGACGCAAGAGAAGGTGTTGATGCGCTGTGAATCTGCATCATACACTCGCATAGTTGATGTGTGTGTTTATAGGATCCAGCGGTTTGCATTTATCCATAATGCACATATTTCTTTCAAATCTGCCAACAATTGCAATGTGCTTTCTTTTGGAGGGTTTTTACGCACTGTAAATAACTCATTTGAATCTTTGCATAATAATTAATATGTTCAAAACTTGTCAAGTGTTGTATCTATTTCTTTGAGTTTAGCATTTTAATTCCAAATCATAGCCCTATACTATGCTCTATGTACTTTGTATATTATATAGATATATTTACGCTTGTAATACATTTCCTGAATAGATTTCACAAGCAGAAAACCTCTAAATGTCCTTGTAATTTTTCCAGTAACCTATGATGACTTGATGTTGTTACACTTTCTGTGTTGATACAAATTTCATACCATGGTAATTGCAAGGTTGCCTACTTCAATGTACATAAAATCTTAACAGGATATCACAATTGTACATGTTCAAGTTTTGTGTAGGTTTTGATCTCCTGATATCTTTTACTGATGGTCAGAATGATGTTTACATGTTCTCCCCTTTTCACATTATTTCACACTGAGGAAAATTCCTTTGAGTTTTGTATTTTAATAAACCTAGCCTATCATGTGAAATAATAGCTTAAAGGGACAGTACACCTGAAAATAAAAATTATGTCAAAATCTACTCGCCCTTATGTTGTTCCAAACCCGAATGACTTTGAAATGTTAGGGACCGACAGCCTCAGTCACCATTCACTTTAGTTGCATTTATTTTCATACAATGTAAGTGAATGGTGACTGAGTCTGTCATTCTACCTAACATCTAATTTTGTGTTTTTGTGTGGAATTTAGAAAGTCATATGATGAGTAAACGAAGAGAGAATTTTCATGTTGGGGTAAATCCCTTTAACCTACAGGCTGCTTATACAGTAATACAAGATCATTAAAAACGAATCCCAAACGTGCTAAAGATTAATGGATGTCAGTTTGACGCATTGGTCCTTAATTAGGCTGCTTAATAATTCATGTTCTCATTGATTTCCTTGCAAAGAATGCATGGCCTGACCCAGTTTGTAAGCTTCAGTGCTTTTATACGGAGCAGATGTCCATAACATTTACGTTTCACTGTTTCTTTTGCAACAAACTCACTGAAAACATCCGTCCATATATTTTAACCCCATGATCAACCCTGAAGGGGTTCGATGTAGGACTGCATTGCGGCCAGCCGTACTGAAGGGCAGTTTCGCCTGCTCAACACATTGCATTGATGTCTATGTGGCACTGCAGAGTTCAGCTTCCTTGTAGTGATACGCTTTGACACCTATTTCAATAGATCCTCCTTATCTGTCAAGCTTTTAGTCACGTAACACCCTGGATAGGGCAAAGATCCTCATGCCCGCTGTATTGAGCTGCACAAAACAGCTGTGATTAATGCAAGGGATGAATTGCTGAAATGCTTTAACAGTCCTTTTGACTCTTAACAGTAACTTGTGTAACTAACGGGCCCCATTGAGACCCCTCTGACAGTGTTGTGGTGGGATATGTGGGTGTATGTGTGTATGAAGGTGCCCCTGTTCTGCCGGGAGGAGAGATATGGATTAATAGCTTGTTCTCTTCCTGCAGGTGAACAGAGGGACCTACTCACGGCGCAGTCGACTTAAGAGATCCGACGGCAGTACGACCTCCACCAGCTTCATCCTCCGTCAGGTGAGAGGGGATGATGGAGATTATGGAAATAATGTTTATAAATGTAATGCATGCTGTCTCCATTTAGATGGTTTGATATGACTCTCCTAAGCACTCTCACACTTACTTTTGTTTTGCATTGAATTGTTCTCTTTTGTTTGGGACTTGGTTTCAGAGGGTAGCTCACTCTGCGTTGGACATTTTTGAAGAGTTTTGAACAGTGACTAATATTCTCAGTGCAATTGAGGATCCACTTTCCCTGTGCCCAATGTGCAAAACTGGGTTATGTAATACTTTTTATAGAAGCCAACGAGTTTGCATTTATCATTATACTCCAATGCAAATAAAATCTTTGAATTTAGATTCAATATACTCTGTTATATATACTATATATACCTTGTTATATATATATACCTATACTCTGATATAGCTTTGGAAATGCACTTTGTAGAAGTTGTATAGTTCTCAATATATATGTTCAAAAAATTATACTACTGTGCAGCTTTTTGAATGGGTCATTTGGTTTCCAAGCAACAGATGAATCCTCTCTGTCATCAGATGAATATGAATTGCTCATGGCTACCTTTTCAACTGAACTTGCTTGACATTTAGCTGAATAGAGCTAGCATGAATCTTCAGAACATCTAAAAAAAATAGATTTTGAGATTTGAATTCAAACCTCTAAATATTCTTTCAGAACATGCAGTATGAAATCAAAGAGAGCTGAATGTTTTTCTAATGAAAATATGCAAATATGTTCTAATCATTGTCAGATCCCAGGGAAAACCGATGACCTTGATGCCTGCAATGTGGCATTAGTTGTCGCCGACCCTTGCTCGTATGTTTGAGGACTGTACAGTATTCCCTGCAAAGTTTTTGTGCTACTGTAAATAGCTTTGGCAAAAAAAGGCAAATAGCTTTGCCTTTGTGTATTAATTCATGGATAGGATTAAACTTTCATTCCTATACTGTACCAACCAGCATTTACTGTAATTGTTTTTGTCCATTTATAACAACAAATCTAGTCACTGTGGTGGCCACCATCAATATGGAATGGCATTTTGTTGTTTTTTATTATTATATTAATTTGAAGAAACATACATTTAAAAAAAAAAATCAAAACAAATACAATGATTCTTACAGGGAATACCTCTTTCCCGATAAATTATTACTTTAAATAATTCATAATGTGAATCATTTTAACCATTTCTATGATATGCTATGATAATATCAGCATAAAAATATTTGTTATGCTATGTTAAACATATATTTTATGAATTATAAGTGAACTCATGCTTTATACTTTATATGGCGTTTACAGTATTATTTTTTACTATTTTGGAATCACTTTACATGTCTTAAAATATTTAATAATTGTCCCTGTATGGTAAGGTAACTATTGTACTATACAGGACATCAAGGTTGTCATATTTCTTTTATCATCTCTCTTGTTTCTTTTGATATATAATCTCCTTTTCTGCATTTCCCCCCCTTTTTTGTATTGAGCACTTTATTAGTTGCAATTTTATTGGTGCTTTAATGAGACTTAAAACAGCTTTAACTCTAATTGATAAGTCTGGTCACCTCGTGTATACAGCCCATATGCTGCAGTCTATCTCAAAATGATTCTAGAATCTAGGTCCCCAAAAAACCTTGGGAATTCTGCATTTTGACTGCAGGACATTCTATTTTTGGCCATAAAGGTGGTTTCACAGCCAAGACCCTTCATTGAGGACAACCTACTTTACAAGGTTTGCATATAATATATATATATATATATATATTATTAATTTTTTTTAAATGTGACCATAAGTAGAATTTGGTTTAAGCTAAATTCTTCTAAATTCAATTCAATTAATCTGAGAACCTCAGATTTATACGGTAGACTGTTAAAAAAAATGTAAATGTAAAAATTAAAATGTACAAAAGATGTATATGAAAGATTTTTATTGAGTATAGAAACGTCTTGCTCAAATGAGGCTAGAAAATCCAGAGGTGGTTAAAACCTGCTGAGATCAATGTTAAAGACAAGACTGCAGGTAATGGTCATGAATATAAAACCTTTTCTTAAACTTGCCTTAAATTTATGGCTGTACAGAATCTTATTTGATACAGAGAGACTTAAAAATTATTTGTTAAACCAAACCGTTGGAAGTTGTTGCTGTTTTTATTGTTATCCATAATAACGCATTTAAAATTCCTGATCATTGGGAGCATGTATAAATTATTCATCTGTCTGGTATAGGTCACATGGCAAAACTCTTTAGTAATTCATTTATTTCTTTGCTTCCCTGCTGTATTTATTGACCATAGGCCCCCCAAAAATGTACAATTATTACAGCCCTTCAAATGAAAGTTAGGTATTAAAAGGAAACCAGATATATTACAGGATTAAGATATTAGCTAGCTATGCTTTTAGTAACAGACATTTATTCTGTTTATTTTGATCTTCCACTTTAATAGCTGATCCATAAATCAGAGAAAGAAAACAAGAAAATGAATACATTTTTCATTAAATCTGAAAATATCAGTAGTGATCTTAAGGAGTACCTCATGCCATGTAAAGGAACATGTTAAAGTATTAATATACATTTTACTAAAATAATCTATAATGGTCATATTTGTTTTATTTGTGGAGGTATATATTTCATATTAACAATATTTATTCACATTAATTTTAAAGATAGATTTGCCATTGTTATCTCTTCATATGCTTCTTGGTGGATAAATGGAGAGAAAACTGTTGATTGCTCTGTTATCTATTGATATCTATGGACTCCTTCATGGGTTAATTTGATTAAAGTAATAAGAGTAATATTAAAGAGTTGAATGTATTTGATCTTTGCTCAGAATAATGTGTGTTTCAGTGATTAGAAAGCAGGCATGTTGTAGATGAGCATTCTGAACTACAGGGGGCGATGTGTGCCAGAGTTTTATGCTCAAGAGAGAACCATGATTAATTAACAGCTAGACCGTTAGTTCATTTTCATGTAATTACTTGAAAAGACTTGATTGTTCTTGGTTTTCTTATTATTTCAGTAGCTGGAGTGATATCATGGGAAATATAAATCAATAACAGAATTAGAAATGCAAAACAAGCTTCTAGTGCCTTGGGTCCCTGCTTGTCCCAGTGACCTCAAGATGGAGTTGGTGTTTTATAGCTTCTCCACAGCCAGAGGATGTAATTACACAAAGCGGAGGTATTGATACTCCTGCTAAAGAAAAGTCTGGTTCAATACCATCATGTCAAGCTCTCGTTTTATGTTTCTTCATTCACATTTACCATAAACTGATAGTTAGAGATTTAGGGACCAGGGATGTTTGTAGGGAGGGTTTTTTGTGTTATGCCATTGTGGTATACATATGCATTGCATTATAAAGTTATATATATCTATACTTAATTTTTGTTAGAAGTAAATATTGCTGTTTTTTTACCTAATTGTAAAGATTTACTTTATTGTAGTTATTGTAGGGACACAAATAATGCTTCTCAATTCAGCTTTTTAACTCAACTTGCTTTACTTTTTTTTTGGGGGGGGGGGGGGGGGGGTATGGTTTCATTTCAACAGTTCCATATGCTGTCAGCATACACTGGAACATGAATAATTAATATTTGCAACTGTTGCCATTATTAGACCATCTGCTTCTTTGATTTCGGTGTCATATTTAGTATTATGTTGTGAAGTCAGGATGCGTTTGTTTTTCTACTTAAAATTGTTTACCCATGTGTTTCATGTACCATGTGGAGTCTGTCTTTGGCATTTTAATGTGTTTTATGAATGTTTTTGTCTCAAATGTTGTCGTTAGTTTTAGACAGCAAGCACTTTCTCTCAGATGAAACACATAATATAAATTGTGTGTAATAATATTAAATAATTTAGACAAAATAATTAATAATATAAATAAATTGAACTATTTACATCAAGATTTTAAATAAGCTAATAATGTTAAGAAATCTAAAATTCAGTCAGGTGAATTAATTCTAAAACTGTTGCCTTAGTTGAATTTTGTAAACACCTATTTTTTTTTAAAGTGTACTGTAATACACAAATTGTTTGTGAATACTGAGTCTATATGTGAACATGGGTGAAAGAAGGAGATGAAAAGAGAAAGAGGTGAGATGCAGTTCCAAGATGGACAAAAATAGAAACAGAGAGGAAAAATTGCAGGACACCCAGTGGTCAAGGAGTGGAATGCTGTCAGCACCCTGTAGACCCCTTCTCCTCCTCTAACATTCAACAGAAGAGAGCACTTGTCTTTTCTTACTGGAGCTCCTATCAGCCAATCAGAAGACGGTTTCGCTGCTTTGTCATCAGCCTCTGATTGAGGAAGGCTCTGTTTGCTTACTCTGTTTGTGGAAGCTTGATAAAATGCCAGGTCTCTGCAGCCTCTGGGGTGAGCCCCAGTTCTCTATGATGTGATCGATCACACTTCATCCTCATTAATACAATACGCTGGTTTCAGGAGCAAGAGAGTGACTGCCGTTTCCTTGACATTCCTTCTTCGGTGGTCTTTCTGTGGGCAAGGGGATTGTAAGAGAGCACTGTTAGACATACTCTCGCTGGAGCTTTCTTATCCCACATTTGCAATTGATCATTAAGGTGGTCCCTTGGGAATATCAGACCTCCATGTACGACAATTTGTACCTTCATGGATTCGAAGACTCGGAGGCGGTGAGTAAAGGTCTATATGTGCATCTTCATGGTATTTTCAATGAATGCATCCTCACTCAAACGCTCTGGGGGTGGCTGCAGGAATTCAGCTCGTAGATGGTGCTACTGGTCCCAGTGAGTGTTTTGGGGGAGGGGATCTGTATGTGTGTGTGTTCATGTGTATTGGTTTTGTTTCAGTATCACCTCCACTCTTTCTCTAAACCACGCTCTGCTCCGCGGATGCATCGGTGGAGTCAGTGTGAGTGGAGAGCATCAGTCAGCTGTGGTGGTAGCCTGTTATTCCGTATCATTGAGCTGTTGCTAATAATGCCACACTGCTTACTGGTTTAGTTCCTCTTGCAAGCATTGTTGTTTTTGTTGGATGTCCAGTGTGGCCTCAGCTACTCTCAAACGAAATGCTTGCTTAAAGTGGCTCATTAAGTGTCATTAGATCAGACATAAACAAGTCCCATGGACGTATGTCAATGCTGACATGTCAAGGCCAGTCTCCTTAATCAAGTGGTCACAAGTTTCAACAATTTACAAGAGATGCGCCTGTTGCTCTTTGAGATGCAGCTGTTTTCTTACACCACCAATTATTCCCATTCTACTCAGTGTTACCACAGGCAAAATTGAATCTATGATCTTATACATTTTTTGGCTGAATCGGGTTTTATAATATAGTGTAGGAATTTTGACTCATTGATGCAGTTTATTTGCTTAAAGGGGACCTATTTTTCCCCTTTTCACAAGATGTAATATAAGTATCTGGTGTTCCCAGAATGTGTCTGTGAAGTTTCAGCTTAAACTACCCCACTGATCATTTATTATAGCATGCCAAATTTGCCCCTATTTGGAAGTGAGAAAAAACATGCTGTTATTGTGAGCCAAAATTGTCAGTAGCAGTGTTTAGCCTTACATGTTCAAACCTGGAGTCAAGACAGTGATGGCTTTCCTGTAGCTCTCAAACATTAGAGTGTTGGCTCTTGCAACGCCAAGGTCATGGGTTCGATTCCCAGGGAAAGCAAGAACTGCTAAGAAAGTAAATGTGTATCTTGAAATGCAATGTAAGTCGCTTTGGATAAAAGCGTCTGCCAAATAGATAAAATGTTCAAATGTAAAATGGAGAGACTAATAGAAGTTACAACTTTTAGAATGCAACTGTGCGTTTCTGAATTGTTTGGATAAAATTATGTAGTTGTTGTGGAGTTAAGTTGATTCAACTTATTGACTAAATGTACTGTCGTTTTTCTTCGTCACATTTTCTTCATTAATGAAGTTCAACCACGGTGTTCACAGTGGCTCAGATGCCCGGAGTCTATGGAGACTCTTATGTTCGTTGGTAGCATACATCCAATAAAAGATGATAATTGGCTCGTTTTCCCATTAATTTATAAATTATTATTCTTATTATATGACTAGTATTATTATTAAATTAATATTGAGGCCTACAATTCATTTGCCTTCCCTAATTTCTTAATGGCATCACAACATAACCGTAAGTTTCTCTCTGACATTTTGAAATACTCTTCAGTTTTTAATGCTTTATTTAAAATCACAACAGACATAACAAATCAGTCAGACATGGATAGGTTCACTAACTGGAATAACCTTATTTATTAATAAACATTCCACCTTTGCTAACAAAATAGAAAACGATTCTCATATATAAAATAAAGTAATGAAACGAGCAAATTAATGAGTAAAGAAATAAGCAACTTAATGATCAAATAAGTAAGATCATTAAGTTGACCAAACGGAAGAAGACTGAGGGAGAAAACAGGGTATAATTGCATGGGCAAACAAAGGGAGCTGATGAGTGAATAACAAGGAACAGGTGAATGAAATTACTAATCAAACCTAGGTCACTGGACTAAACCAAAATGAAACAAGAACATGAAGCATGAATGAAGCAGAACATACATGTTACAGGATTTTAAAAAAAGGAGTGGGTGGATTTTTACCATTATAGGCTGGTTTTTTGCACACACTGTGGAAACACATCTGTGTTCAAAAACCTTATAAACCATACATCCTCATGTCAGTCAAAACCAATATGATTTTCTTACTTTTGTAGAACACAAAAAAATATATTTTGAAGAACACTGGGAACCAAACAGCATTGGAACCCATTCACTTCCATTAAGACATATATTTTTTACATTGTCTCATATTGTGTCACTTGCTTTGAGCAATGACAATTTAAAGAAATGAAGCAGTTAGTCATAATTTAAAAAAAGATATAACATTAAAGGGTTAGTTCACCCAAAAATGAAAATTCTGTCAGTAACTACTCACCCTCATGTTGTTCAAACCCCGTAAGACTTTCGTTCATCTTCAGAACACAAATTAAGATATTTTTATTAAGATATTTGGATAACCCTTGAGAGCAGAACCTGGAATTGAACCTGGTTAAGAATAAACCATCTGTAGAAGTTTGTGAATCCTAGGAAGCGCTGGAGCACCTTGATGGTAGTGGGTTAAGTCCAGTTCCGAAAGGTATCCACCTTCCTCTGGTCCATCTGGATGCCATGTTGATCGATGAAATATCCCAGGAAATGTACGTAGGTGGTATGGAACTCGCACTTCTCCAGCTTGAGGTAGAGATGGTGATGGCAGAGCTTCTCGAGGACCTGCGTCACGTGCAGGCGATGTTCGGCCAGGTTCGGGGAATTGATGAGGATATCATCGATATAGACCATTCCTGGAACACCTCATTCTTATAGCCCTGTAAGACAGAGGGTGAGTTGGACAGGCCATATGGCATGACCCGATATTCGTAGTGTCCTGACTGGGTAACGAAGGCTGTTTTCCACTCATCTCCTCGGCGTATACGAATGAGGTCGACTGCGCTCCGCAGGTCCAGCTTGGAGAAGATGCAAGCTCCCCATAGCTGTTCCAGAGCTACCGGGACTAGAGGAAGTGGATAGCTGTACTTTACAGTCTGTGAGTTGAGGTAATTTCATAATTTTCTGTGAGTTGAGGCGACGGTAGTCGATGCACGGCCTCAAGCCTCTGTCCTTGTTTGCCACGAAGAAGCTCGAAGCATCAGGGGATGTAGATGGTCTGACGAAGCGTTATTAAAGTGCCTCCTGGATATACTCCTCCATGGCCTTCTGCTCCGGGATGGACAGTGGATAAACTCTGCCCCAGGTAGTAGGTCGATTGCACAGTCCCATGGCCGATGTGGTGGAAGTTGGGTTGCCAATCGCTTACTGAAGACATCCTGGACCATCTCCACCTTGTAATCCACCTCCAGGCTCTCAACCGAGGTAGAATTGAGGGAGAGCGGTGGTGGTTCCGCTGTGTATGCTGATGATGATGTGCAGGTGCAGGGAATCATAATTCTGGGGAGAGTGAACGAGTGGGTGGAGCGTGCTGATCTGGTGACTCCGATACACTAACAGCCTCACAAAAATTTTGCTGAAATTCAGAATTGGACACTTTGTCTTGAACGCAGCGTTGTATGTGTTATGACATTTAATTTTACCAAATACATTCTGTTAAGCTTTCGTTATTCTGTGGCTCTTAGAAGGAGATCTTTATGATTTACTCCTCTCACCTAACTCATAAAGTGCTCTAACGTTGTTAAAGGACAAGTTCTCAAGTTCATTTTATTAAAAGCCCATCTTGTCAGTTATGAATTATCCCTATAAGCTCTGTTTATTAGGAAGCAGTTGTTCACACAATATATGGGGATCCAATCAAGAGGCCCCAATGAAGTTTGTCTCCTTTCCATAAGTAATAAAATATTTAAATATTAAATATACTTAAGTAAAACAATATCCATCTATCTATCTATCTATGATCTATACTTTGAAACACAGAGAGGCTGTTTAATTTGTGTGGAGAACAATTTAATACCCTGCAGCAAGTATTTTCTCTGGAATTATATGGTGCAGAAATATCATGGAAATTATGTAATTAGAATGAAATGATGACAAAGCTCAGATCTGGTGGCCTCTGATGTTCTTAATATAGCCTTGTGGTCTAATTGTGTCTGCCGCTCTTTCCTCCTCTTTCCTTACAGCTTATGAATATTAAAGGTAATGGAGGGTTCAAGCGGGTACAATTTATTGCGTGTAATTATTTCATGTATCCTGTTTTTTGCACTATTGTTAGCCTAACCAGAACCGCACTTTTATATTTGGAATTGTTTTCTAATAAAATCAACTGCATAAGTTTCAATCTACCGGATCAGCACATAATCTCATTCTGCACTTAAAGTGTAAGTGAATGTTCTTTCAGTGTAGTTTTAAGATAAATGTTTTTGAGAAGAACAGATGATAGTGATTGTTCTTTTGAATCAATTATTTTGACTGTATTGTTAACTAAATTGGACTGAATCGAGTTCAGTGTGCAGTGAGTTGTAAATTGCAACCCACCATTTGAGAGCCACTGATTTAAAGATCAGTTTAGTCAGATACGAGAAGTACCTTTGATGCCTTACCATGTGATACAACGCTTTCATCATCTCTTTTTATGGTGAAGTATTTGCTTTCGTCAGATGTGACCCTAAATGGTAGTGATCTCATGCTGTGTTGTGGAGAGATTTATCTGTAATAATTACCCACTGTGCTTGCCTGCATTGGTCTTTAGCTCTCATGGTTCATCTTCATATCTGCTCACCGGAAGATGCTTTTTCACTGACCGCTTAATCTGCTTTTGTTTTTAAAGAAATGCAGGGCAAGGATCTAACATCATACTGGGCTTTGAGGGCCCCAAATGTTGTCAGACGCACTGGCATCACAGAAAAATGTTCACGGCGTGCAATCTCTGAAGATAAGCAGAACGTGTGGCTTGACAAACCCAAGCCCACACACTTGACGTGGTTAGATAATGGTCTACGTACTGAGGCAGAGTACATGAATGCTGCATGTGGTTCAGCTGTCGTTTAGGTGTGTGGGTTTGCTTATCTACACTGTGGTTTTGGGACAAATTTGTCCCCAGATGTTAGTTTAAATCGTCCGTAAAAATAATTCTCAAGAAAATAATTACAGTAAATAAAATTTGAATATGTAAATATTCACTAATTCATATATATAAATATATACACAACATTTAAAAAAACATTTATATTGTAGATATAATAGTGTGGTAGTGTGGGTACACAATCTAAGAATCTAAGGATTATGTTTAAAGGGATCATCTTCATATCATAAAGAATTTTATTTGACGTTTTGTTATAATAAAGGGTACTAAGTAAACATTAATTCGCAGAACTCAAAACCCTCTCCACAGTCAGAAGAGAGACCATATGTTGAAACTAAGATGCAAAAATCGTGGTGGAAAATATTTTCTCAGGGGCAAAAAAACAAAAAAAAAAAACAATCTGCAACTGGGGAAGTATTGATATTTGTATATTTTATGCAGTACTTTAGAATCGTTTTCTTTTTACTTGCGGACTATTCATGTCTCCTTCACCTGTTGGAAGCACACGTTAATAGATTTCGCTTTGTGATAATAAATATATATCAGCTGGATCATTTATAAAAACTGTCTTGATGCGAAGTAGGTTTTGATAATCGAGGCACAGAAATAATTTCCGTGGCCATTCATACCGAGTGCTTGAGTTAAAAATTGTAATGTGCCTCTGGACATTCTCATATGAAGGTATTTTTAATATGTCCCTTAAGCATGTGTATTCGAAATGATAAATCTCTTTTAAAGAGACTTATGAGTTTCATTCTGATGTATCAAGTTGGAGATCAGAATGCATTTTCAGCATTTATTTGCATATATTTATTGTTATGTATAAATTCTATATATTTATATCTAGGTACATAGAATTTATATTTTGAGATTATTTTTTTTCCTTGTAGGTCTAAGGCTGTTGCAGTGGACTGCAAAAGAGATTGAGCTATGTGCCCAATCCTGTTCCTGGAGATACCTTCCTGCAAAGTTCACCACTGATCAAACACAACTGAACCAGATAATTAATATCTTCAGGAGGACTTGATAATTACAGATAAGTGTGTTGGATCAGGGTTGGACTTGAATACTGCAGGTACTTCTCGAGGGACAGGATTGGGCACCACTGCCTTATCAGGGTAATGACTCTGTAGGCAGCTTTTGTGCGCGAAGGTAGGCTACTTCATGAATCTGATTTCGGACAGACTTCTGAGGCAGCATAACGGTTAAATGATCTAAGGCAAAATAGAGCAAGCTTTGGTGGAAACTAAGGAAAGCTCTCTTATGGGATTGACTTGAACAGGTCCCTCGACTGAATCACGCGCGTGCTTCAGGAAATAGAAATATGTTTTTATGAGCCTCTTAAGCATCATCAAGTATCTTTAAACCCACTTGTTAAACTTCCACATTTTTGGTGTTTAAAGGTAGGGTAAGCAATTTTGGAGAGGCTTGCAACAGCAAGCTAGCTTTGAAATCATAAGATTCCCCTCCCTTCAGAGCATCTCCAAAGCCTCCTCCAAAACGCATCAATGCAAACAGCCAGAGAGAGGGCACTAAATTACCTCATGTCTTAAAGCACATACCACTACAGTAATAATGAATGTAAACAACTTAAGGAGCTCTGACTTTTACCACCAGACTGCTGCAGTTTCATTTCGGGGTTGATAGTGTTGTCATAGTAACCCATAAATCCTAGTTTCAGGACGTGAACTTATCTGAGTAGAATGTCACAGATTGCCATCTTTTAATTACGGTAATTGCGGCATGTCGTGAACTCCACATAAGCTCAGTGTTTTGGATCAGGAGGAAATGTAAATAGTGGCTGCAGTTTGTTTCTGTAGCTCAGCGACTATCACGCGTCTACAACACAACAGTCTACAACTGCATTGCCTTACGGAACATGTCGATGATGTGCAATGTTGGTGCGAGCAGGGTGTGTGTAGGTATGGAAATACATATATTGACAGACAGGTAGAATAGAATAGAATAGAATATACTTTATTGTCCCCTAGGGGAAATTTGTCATGGACTCAAGAGTGCGTAGTGCATAGTAGTAGCTGCCCTTACAGACAATTAAATGCAAATAAACTTACACATAGACTACATAAACACACATGACACATCCAAGAAAAGATTAAACAAACAAAAATAAATAAATAAATAAAATTGGAAACAAATTACAACAAGAAGAACACCAAGTTATTGCACACTTCCCAGGCCTCAGAGTACAAGTCTATTTAAAATTTTGATTTAAAATTTTGATAGAGTTAGGTACGAAAGAGTGTTTAAAACGGTTCAATTTAGTTTTGGGGATTCTGTACCTTCTGCCAGAAGGCAAGAGCTCATAATCCGTTTAAAGGATGTGGGACGGGTCCAACAGTACTCTCCGCGCCTGCCTGAGTACAGACTGCTCATAGATGGACTGAAGGGAGAGCTTTTCAGTCCTCCCCATCACCTTCATAGCAGTCTGTACCAGTCGCTGTAACTTTGATTTAGACTGTGTGGAGAGATTGCTGAACCACGCCGTCATCCCATACCTGATGACACTCTCCATCACTGCCTGATAAAATAAATACATAATGTTCTGGCTGACACCAAACACCCTCAGTCTGCGTAAGAAATACAGCCTTTGATGTAAATGGCAACATACTTACTCAACATGATTACTCCAGCTTAAAAGGTTATCCAGGTGGATACCCAGATACCTATAAGAAGTGACCTGTTTGATCTCCTCCCTTTGAATAGACAATGGGGTATGATCCCCCACCGACCGAGGGTCAAATACCATCTCCTTATTTTTTTTTAATTTTAATAGTGAGATAGTTCTTGTCACACCACTGAACAAATGTAATAACCTCAGCGAAGTACAACGACGGGTCTGAGTTCTGGTGAAGCAGACTGAGAATGGCAGTGTCGTCAGAAAATTTAAAAAACAGATTACCCGGAAGACTATTGGTGCAGTCGTTAGAATAAAGGGTGAACAGGACCAGTGAGCTTACACAGCCCTGAGGTGCCCCCATACTGATGCATTTGGATTCCGAAAGTAAATCATTAATCCTGACATTTTGGGTTCTATCTATTAAAAAAAATGAAACTTAATAATAAAAGGATTAACATTCATCTGAGTCATTTTCTGTAAGAGCAGATGAGGCCGTAATATATTAAAGCAGAACTAAAATCAATGAACAAAAGGCATGCATATGCCTTGGGATCCTCCAGATGCTTAAGAGTTAGGTGGGAGATGCTATTAATTGCATTGTCTGTACTCCTTCCTTGCCTATAAGCAAACTGGAATGGATTTAGTTCAGTATTAATTTCAGTGCAGATACCATGAATTTTTCAAAACATTTCATGACAACAGAAGTTAAAGCCACCGGTCTATAATCATTGTTTTCTGTAGGACAGGGTTTCTTTGGAATTGGAATAATGGTAGATTTTTTCCAGAGGGCAGGAACCAGATGGGAATCTGCAGACCTCTGAAACACAGGGCACCATGCAGGGGTTAACTCTGCAGCAAAGGTCTTTAGAAGAAAAGCAGAGATGCCATCAGGGCCTGCAGATTTCTTTTTGCACACATTACTGAAAAGTGACTGGATTTTGAAGGGATCAACTACTAACCTTGAGCAGGGGTCAGTTGTAATTGACTGTAGTACATTATTACATTCCAAAGAATAGTCCTGTGTATCAAACCTAAGAAAAAAATCATTGAATTCGTTTGCCCTACTCAGCTCATCATGCATTATGAGGCCGTTTCTATGTGTTGTCATATTTGCAACCGCTTTCATGGAGACCCAGAGTTTTTTAGAGTCCATAGAAGCAAAATTCTGTTCTATGACACCCTGTGTTTCCTTCTTGCCTCCCTTAACAACTGATTAAGCTCCCTTTGAACTGATTTCAACCCCATCCTATCATGATTCCTAAAAGCCATTTTTTTCCGGTTGATACAGTCCTTTAACTCTCTGGTGATGTATGGCTTATTGTTAGGATAGATTGTAATAACCTTTCTTAGTGGCCACACAATCCTCACAAAATTGAATGTACTCTGTAATAGTGTCAGTGGCTTCATCGATACCCAAACCATGAAAAATGTCCCAATCTGTACAGAGAAATGAGCCCTTCAGTGTCTCTATACTGTATTTAGACCATACAGTCACTGTCTTAGTTAATGGTTTACTGTTCTTTAAAACAGTCTTATGGGTGGGTATCAAATGGACTGTATTATGGTCTGAGTTTGACACAGGGGGCTTTGGACTGGCCCTGTATGCATGTCTTATATTACCATAACATTTGTCCAACACTCTATTGTCTCGAGTGCCACACTTGACATATTGCTTAAATCCTGGAAGGGATAGTTCCAATTTACAGTGGTTAAAATCTCCGAGAATAAAGACTGGGGCTCCCGGAGTGCGTTGCAGTTGATTGTGGACACAGTCTGCAACACGAGCTGCAGCTCGGGCCGCATTCCCGCTGGGTGGCACATACGCTGAGCAAATTACAATATTGCCAAACTCCCTCGGGAGGTAAAAGGGTCTTAGAGAAATGCACAGCAATTCAATATCAGGGCTGCACACAATCTCTCTCACAGAATAGTTTGTGCACCAGCTGTCACTCACAAACACACAGATACCTCCCCCTCGACTTTTCCCCGAAGTTTCATCCCTGTCTGCTCGGACAAGGGAGAAACCCTCCAGCTCTATCAAGGAGTTGGGGATGTCTTTGTGGAGCCAAGTCTCAGTAAAAAGCAGCAAGCCTGCCTCGCGATATTCAAAACATACCCTCATGTTGGTACGGAGCTCCTCCATTTTGTTCGTAAGAGAACGAACGTTGCTCGGGATCATACCAGGCAGCGGAGGTCTACTGCCTCTCCGGCGGAGACGCTGTAGGGTCCCCCCACGTCGGCCTCTCTTCCGTAGTTTTCTGCGAGACGGCAGGATTTTAAATGCCCCGGGCAGATTGAATAAATCAGCAGGCGGCGATGTTGTTCCTGTGTAACGGAGAGACAACAGCGTGTCTCTGGAGTAGATGAGTGGTAACCCACCCTCCACGTGTGGAAAAGTTTGACACATCCTAAGAAGCTGCTAGACAATCAGTACCAGTAACAGTCCTTGTGCAAATAACGCCATGATGCTCCTCTAAAACGAATAAAAACAATAACAAACAAAATAAATAAAATAAGTAAAAACAGCACCAGCAGTACCAGCAGCACACGAGTCCGGGTCGCCAGCAGAGCAGCGCCACCGGAAGTATATGGTAGGACAACTATCATTGAGTTTGGACCAATTGCAATGGTTAGATGGAAAGTTTTTGGTCCTGAGACTTCCACAGAAGATATACAGTATGTATTTTTTTAAATATTTAGACCACTTCTATTATTGATTGCTATCAGGATGTGAAGAGAGTTTCAACCAGTATAACAAAAAGTGTTTACGGAAAACTTTGTGTACCTTACCTTAAAGTGCATTATTTCTGTGTTAGTAGCACAAAATGGAACCGCAGTCTGATTGAGAGAACGGATTGGGCCAGAACACCGACAGTTTAAGGAAGAGGAGGCAGACTTGATATATAATTTCAATACTTCAAAAAATTCTAAATATTTCAATACTTTAAAAACTGATAATATAAGAAATCTGTAGGGTTAATAACTGTTCATTGCTTGAAGATGTTTGAAATATTTGATCTTAGGTTTAAGTCTGCTGCTGGCAGCCTGTTAAAGAGGAACTCTGCTATCATCTGCTGGGGAAAGGTTTACATCCAGCACCTTGCCATCTCTCTCCATCCAACCATCAGTATCGCTGAGTCTGCAACATAGAGGAAGCAAACCAGCTGGCCACTGGGTGTAATGATTGCCAGACTGCGGATTCTGTAAATAAATGCATATTGGTTTGGCTTAATCTTCCTCTGCTAGCCAGTTCTGTCAGATCTTGCAGACTCACTTCAGGACAATTGACTAATACTTTTATTTAAACACTTTACTTAGCGCTATTTTAACTACATGTTAATATGATTATATGCTTTTATCATTGAACAGGTTTACATGCACACCAATACGCTGATAACTGCTACCAAAAATCTGTTTATTGAAATAACTCAATTTACCAGTTTACCTGCAAATCAGTAACCTGGCAATGCAAAAAAAAATGCGTTTACAAGACTGTTTTAAAAAAACAAACAAAAAACAGGTTATTGCCCGGTGGTGATAAGCAGCCATGTATTTCACTCAGTGAATTTAATGCGTTAAGTATGTTGTGATGCTACAAAAAATTTGAGTATTTCAAAATGTCAGCGGGAAACTTGCACAGACTCAGTCCTCTCATATTTGAAGTTTCTACAACTGTACCACTTGTCCTTTGGCTGCACGAGATGAGCACGCATTTTTTTTTAAATATTTTTCTTGGGTCAAGAAAAAGTCAGAGTTTGCGATATATTTCTCCTCCCCTACAGTGTAAAGCTGTGGCTGGATGCACTTAAATCTGCCATGTAAGAAAGCTTTCCTGCGACATGTCACACATGTGCACCTCAATAAGCCAATAAAACGCAGGTTAAGGGGTTTACATGCTGGGCGAAATTGGGGTAATGGGCAAAGATCTAGCTCTGTCGATCAGTTTATTCTTAAGACAGTTATGCCGATAAAGGAAAACAGTTTACCGCGTTTACATGGCCACACACGTTGTCGGCTTATTAAGCATAATCGGTTTAAGAACATGCATGTAAACACACTCACTGTTTTTTCCCCTGACACTATCAGATCAGACTCTTGTGACCCACCAGTTGAGATCCACTAAACTATATAAAACAGTACTGCTTGTGATGGACTTGGTCTAAAAAACGTGTTTTTAAAAGTCATTGGGCATCAGCTCAATTTTGAAGATTCAGACTGTTTGTGTTGCAGTATTAAACTGAATAGTTTGATGGGCCAGTGGTCCTGATGCCTGCTGAAGAATGAGAAGATGGGACGAGGTGTGGTGAGGATGAATCACAGAGGCTTTGATGTCATCGAGAGCAGATGCAGAGCCTGTCACTTGACTCGCCTCAGTGCACTTCGCCTTATGTAACACTGGTCACATGACTTTTCTGGCCATGGAGGTCCATGATCTAGTGTGATGGCCAATAGTGAGGGCAATGTGAAGACTCCAAGCTCTAAAATTAGCTTTTGAGCTCCAAAATTTCAGTGTCAGTGATATATAATCATCAAGTGACCAAATCAAACCAGAGATCTATAGCTACTGATGGATATGCTGTATTGCCATTCGCAATACAGTTGCTTCCTTAGTTGCTAAGCTACTTAAAACAAAAGAATGACATCTTTTGTGCCTTTCGTCTGCTTCCTTCATCCCCCGCAGTGGTAGAGACATCTGTCATGGCACAAAAGTGAGTAACCATGAACCTGCAGAAGTGATGAGATCATAGAGTTAAGGGAGGCTCACACTACATGACTTTTGGCTAGATTTTGCTGTCGCAGACAGATTTCCAAGGTCTAAGAGAGAAAATATCCAATGAGCGGCAAGTCTGTGGGCGAAAATGCCTTGTTGATGCCAGAGGTCAGAAGAGAATGGCAAACTGGTTCAAGCTGATAGAAAGGCGACAGTAACTCTTATAACCACTCTTTACAACCGAGTTCTGCAGAAGAGCATCTCTAAATATGTCGAACCGTGAAGCAGACGGCCTACAGCGGCAGAAGACACCGGTTGCCTCTCCTGTCCGATAAGAGCAGGAAACTGAGGCTACCATTCACATGGGCTCACTATAATTGGACAATAGAAGATAGGAAAAACATTGCTGGTCTGATGAGTCTCGATTTCTGCTGCAACATTCAAGGGGCAGAATTTGGTGTAAACAACATGGTGCAAACAAGCATAGATCCATCCTGCCTTGTATCAACAGTTCAGGCTGGTGGTGCTGTTGTAATGGTGTGGAGGATACAGCACGTTTTATATACATTATTTATATTTATATATATATATATATATATATGTGTGTGTATGTATGTGTGTGTGTGTGTATATTTTTCATGCTTCTAACCACACATTGCAAAGTTTCTGGATGCAAAATGCTAAATAATAGACCTGCCACTTTTCTATGTAATGTGATACTTTGTTGTTCCCTTTTCAAATTGTGATATTTGGTGACAGATCTTTAAATATAAAGTGGTTCTAAGCTCATTTGTTTTATAATCTGTCCTGACAGTGATTATTTTTTATTTCATGAATAAATGGGATAAGCTAATATGTTTCTTTGCATTTATTTTGGATTTTTTGGCAGTTCTGGGCTCGCTGTTCACATGTGTTTAGGGTACTTTGTACTGTGTGTGTGTGTGGGTGACCTTGTTCGTCCGCCACATTGAAGACCGTTTTTATCCTAGAAAAAACTTATGTAATTTTGAACCTGAATGTAATTTTGACAGTTTTGAAGATTTTCTCTGTCAAAGAGACCAATGCCCAGATATACTTAAATGGGCAAACTAGCGTGAGAGTGAATTCCAAAAAAGCTCAGATGGGAGTGGAAAGTTCAGCGTGTGATCTACTAGCAAATTCAAGAACGCAGCCGGATCATTTCCATAGATCTTTGTCTGTCAGATATTCCCATTTATGGTGTTTTGTTAGTCCATCATCTTTATTTTTTGCTAGATTAGGTTTGATGCAGTGCAATCTCTCTGCAGGTTGGTGTTTGTTACATATAAGCGAGCAACAGTGTGTATTTTACAGCTCTTGTGATGGTAACAATATCAGACTACTTCAGCCAAGATGAAGACTCAGGAACCCACTCCAACACAGAAAAGATATGCGCATCATCTGCCAAACTGCATCAGGGGATGTTATTTTTCCTGACCGCTGTAAGACATTTTATGTAATATGTTGTAAGATAATATGAAACATTAAGTAATACCACCTTCATTATTATTGTCCTTTTAAAGGATTTAATATTTTGACTGGAGCATAAAATACAATGGATACAACAACATGGATGCATGTATTGTATACAAAGAATATAACAATACATAATTAAATAAACTTCAATGTTTTTCAAGGACTTTTAAATGGATTCAGAGTAAAATTCGATTTTACCCAGATTTCTGTTTTCAGCCAGCATGAAGCAAGATCACAGACAGATTTTGATGGTGGTAACAGAGTTAATAGTTTATTTTTAGAGGGTCTGAGATGGAATATCATTTAGATGGGCTTCACGAACTTAGAATTTGTCCTTATACCTCATTGACTATGCATTGTAAGTGCATTAATGTTGTTTTTACAGATTATTTTCTGTAATAAGTAATCGAGACATCAAAGATTCTGTAGATTATAACATTCCTTTCATGGCATGTACAGTAGTTGCTGGTGTTGGAGTAAAAGAAGTACTGTATTAGATGCTGGATGACTGGTGCAGTTATAAAGAGAATACTAGTGGATTATGGGATTAGTGGATATGTTCTTATGGGACACAACTATATGGTTAATGAACCTTCAAGGCATCCGTGGGCTTTCAGCTCAATCGCTTGATTAGGAGATCAAAGCACATGTTGCTTTTGCAATTTGAAGGCGTCTTAGTAAAGTGCCATTCTGTTTTTGACAGACTCCTCCATCTCACTCTACGTGGGGTTTATATCTAAGATATTCCTTCTGAAAATCCATCTATTCTTATATCGGTTTGCAGTAGCTTCCTGTTGTTCAAGGAAAATAAAAGACTATTTTTGTTGTGTTCGTTCAGATTTGATGAAGTAGTTATGAGAAATAAAAAGACAATTAGTACTTACTATAAATTAATGTGAATAATAAAGCTAATAGCAAGAGGATTTGTTCTTGGTGGAATTTGATGATAAATGTGTGACATTTAAATCCCTGACTTGCATATTTTTGTAAAATCTGACAGTTTGTGAGGTCACTAATTTTTTTCTCAGGAGGAACTTCTGAGAAGCAGATTTGCTCTCCATTTAGATCTTGTTGGAGTTTGTCTTTTTTTTTCTTTCTTTCTTTCTTTTTTGGACTATTGATCCATTCTCCCTTTCTCTTTCTCATTCCCTGTAATAGATTACAGTATAATCACTTGACCAAGATGTCATAGTTCTGACTCTGAGGTTGTCAGCTTCAATAATTTTGCCTTTGATCTGATCTGGTCTTGTTTAGATATTCACATGTTCAGTCGACTGTATTTCTCAGCTATACAAACACTGTGAAGTCTGCATCAGACCTGTTCACTGCACTCTTACAGGACTTGGTTTCATAAGTGTCACATCTGCCGCGTTGCCTGTTTGTGATACTGTATGAAGCGTCTAAAAGGAATTTAACTTGTTATTCGTGATTTAATGTTCCTCACAATCAGGGGCGTCGCCAGCCGATTTCGCCGGGGCTTCAGCCCCGAATGTTTTGAGTCAAGCCCCGAATGTAATGATGACTGTCACTGAGCAAATATGAAACTGGACAAACAATAGCCTATCTAAACGCCCGAAATCACAAGTTGCTTTATTTCATTGCGATTTGGCTTTGCATGCATAAAGCCCGTAAAAAATAGATCTTAAAAATAATCTAGCCTATAGAATACATTTCTTTGCTGTCGGTAGCCTATGGGCTACTCCGTTTCTTTCCTCTCTGTTAAATATGCAGCAGCAGCAGGTAGGGGAGGAGCTAGCACAGTCAACCGCAAGCGCGCGAGTTAACAACTGAGACAGTCAGCGAGCGGGAAAGAAAAAATTAAAGAAAAATGAAGCAAACGAGACTTTGGGGATTTTTCGGAAAGAAGTCAATGGGTAAGAATTCAGTTTTTTTATCCTTAAAGTCTGAAGATAGATCATCATCTGGCTGGCTTTCACTGTAGGCCTATTTGTTTAACTAGCTAGTTATTACCATAGGCTAACATAATAACGTCAGCACTTAGGCCTACTGGCATTTTCTAGTACAGAATCTCTTCCGGATAAAAACACAGGAGAAGAAGCTGAAACAAGTGATAGAAGATTGCTCACTCTTTTAAATATAAAATAACGTGATCATCATCAAACATTAAACCTAAATCAAAAATCCGCTTAATATTATCAAATGGGGACCACCTGTCCTGCAATTTGTGAAGCTGTGAAGAATGTGAAGCTTTGTTGTCCCGCGTCACGCAAGTCATAAGCAGTGTGCCTCATTTTAATTTTGTCTTCATCATTTTATTTAATCCTTTAAATTCCAATTCTAATGTTGCCTTTCTTTATGAAACTTACCAACATTCAAGTGTTGATAAAAAAATGCATGAAGCTAATGAAATGTCTTTAAAATTAAAGTACAGTTATTAAAAACTGTTTAATTAAAAAAAATATCTACATTTGAACATAATAGTATACTGCAAGTGCCAAAATAATACATAAATACTGAACTATAACAAGTATGTTTATGTTCACTTTAACCCCTTAAGCGTAACTTGCCCGTATACGGGCAAACTAAATTTACTTCACTATATTACTATTAAATCCTAATCTAGTCATGACAAACTATATATCGTTGGAAAGGTCCAAGACTCCTAAATAGATATTTTAGCGTTGTTTTTTTTCTTACAAATTACGAATGAACAGTAATATATGAATTTATGACAAGAGTGCGCCTCAAAAAATCAACGTCATTACAGGAGTTTCTGACCTTTGTCACAAAAAGTCGACGCACACACTTTTAATAATTGAAACTTTGGTTTTTAGTGCTAAAAGTTCATAATAAAACATAATCTAGTATTTGTCAATAAAAAAAGATAAAATTATATTTTAAAAAGTAAAGTAAGAAGTCCTCTAAAAAGTATAATATATATTATATATAATATATATATTTTTTATTATTATTATATCACATATTTTAGTAGTTATCATAAATTAGGTATCATTTGAAAGCTTACGAACTCAGAATTCATCCTGTGAAAACCGTTTTGAAATTGGACGTTGCGTTACCATAGAAATGGTATTTTTTTTATTAGGCCCCTCCCCTTTTGGGCATCATCTTTCATAATTTATTATCAAAACCTTTTCTAATCTTGACAAAACACATATTGTCAGAAAGGTCTGGGTCTCAAGGTTACATATTTAGTGACAGAAGTGATATTTGGATAGAAATGTATTAATTTGTTATGGCAGAATGCATACAATTAAATTCAATGGAATTCAATGGCACCCGGTGGCTATTTTTGGTATTACGCCTAAACAAAATCTCATGGGAACTTCAATTTTTGTGATATCAACTTTAAATTTGGAACACAACTTGGTTAGATATATAGCTTTCATTTTATAGTAATTTTATTGTAAAAAATATTTTGTAAAATATTTATTTTATATTAAAAAAATATATATTAATAAAGTATATTTGATTTACTGTAAATTATAACTTCCATAACTTTTTCATACTTTAATTTTTTGAAGTGCTTTCACTTCAGTAATAATCTGCTGATTGTTTTCTTTAAAACAAGACCAAACTTAGGTCTATATTCCAAAGCATTCTTGAATTACAACAATTTAAGTTTGTATAGTGCATTTTAATGTCAATTATCAAAAGGGGGGGTGACAGGTAAAGGGTTAAGAAAACTTGCAAGTATACTTGCAGTATAAACTAGTAGTTTACTGACAGTACACTTCAGTGTGTACTTTCATAAACTAAAAAATACTAATTGTATTAAAATAGTAAACTACTACTAGTATACTTATAAGTTCACTTGTAGTACAGATGCATTACAAATGAGAAACCTAGTTGTGTACTTAAAGTTTACTACTCTTACACTTATAATACATTTAAACGAATAATACTTCTTCATAAAATGAACTTGAAGTATACTTCTTTTTCGTAAGGGTAGCCAGAAACATTAGTTTTATCCCACTGCACTGAATACTTTCCTTGTTTATCAGGTGTTGTTTTCTCTAAGGATAACCAATAAGCATTAACATAAAATGTATGTGTGACTTGTTTTGTGTTTGTAGTTTGTAGTAAATATACACTTTGATTTGATTAAATGGTTTTGTAGAGGGTAGCAAAGATGAGCTGCAGACTGGGGAGGAGCCAGCAGCAGCAGTAGCAGCTGTGCCAGGATCAGACATGGAAACTGGTAACAATTAATCAGTCATTTTACTTTGGAGAAAGATAAAAGTGAAACATTGTTTATCCCAATGCTCCTAATGAAAAGTTTTTGACAGATGTACATTGAGAATTATATACAGTTCGATGCCATGGTGTGTCAATGAACGTAGACTAAAGTCATCCATGTATAGAGGGAATGCATATAGATATAGATAGGTCTAAATCCGAGTGATCACTTACATTAATGTTATACTGTATATCATCATATCGTCCAGCCCTAAAACTTGTATAGTTTTTTTTGTCAGTGTTTATTTAAAAACATCCAATTATGCAGAATATAGTCTGTTCTGTAGCTTTTTGCAGTCTATAAAAATATACAGTACCTCAGATTTCTGGTCAAATCTAGTTGTACAGTCAATCACAAAGCTCTTTCCCGTTTTAGATGGGTTTTGTGTGTTTTTCACGCTGAAAACAAATGCTGCCGCTCCTCACAATGCAAACTGGGAAGTGCCTTTTTCTGTGCCTTGTCACGGAATTTTAAGGTGGAATTCCTACTATTTTACTTGTAGCATTTATCATTTCAGATTTGTTTAGGGTTGGTAAGATTTATAGATGTTTTTAAAAGAAGTCTCTTGTGCTCTGCTCACCAAGGCTGCATTTATTTGATCAAAAATACAACAAAAAACAGTAATATTGATAGTAATATTAGTATAATAACTGTTGAAATCATTCTAATATGCTGATTTTGTGCTCCAGAAAGATCACTTATTAATGAAAACTGTTGTTTTGCTTAATATTTGTGAAATTTGTATTATTCTTTGATGAATAGAACGTTTATTTGCGTTTGAACAGCATTTATTTCAAATTGAATGTCTTTTCTGTCACTTTTGATAAATTTAATGTGTCCTTGCTGAATAAAAGTATTGATTTCTTTTGAACATTAATGTATGATAATTACAGTACTGTATTTTTTAATCAAAAGCTCTGTTTTCTAATTCTGTAGTGGAAGAAATATTGCAGTGATACACCACATACTCATTTATCTTACCCTTTTATCTTACCCATCATTTAAACTCCCTCCCTATCCCATGAAGACATTCATGCTTACCACATTCTCCTTGATAATGTGTCATTGTACTATTACTGCTGCCTCTATTTTTAAAGCTATCTGTGCGGTTATGGTTTTTCCAACCCTTAATCATGAGATATTAGTAAAACTATTAGCTTCTGCTTGATGCACTGCAATGAAAAGTTGTTTAAAACAAAACATTACAATACAGGCTAAACCCATTTAGATAAAATAATAAAATTACTGTGTGCATAGTATAATGTATGTGTGTCAGTTTTGACAAGCAAGAGGAAAGCAAGAGCAAAGTAAGGGTTTCTTTTGTTTAGTGGATTTGTGGGAATGACAATACATTGATAGGTATTCACATGTGTGTGCAGGGTTCCGCCGATTCCTACACTAGCAGACCGTCTGACTCAGATGTCTCTCTGGACGAGGAGCAGAGCGGCAGGCAGGAGAAAGAACAGCAGGCCACCACTCAGCTGGAGAGGGCAAAGGTCAGACTGTCTTAACCAGAGATATATCTGTATTTATGCCTTTGTTATTTTTTTACTGTCCAAATTGTTAAAGGGGTCCTGTTATTCT
Source organism: Meda fulgida (assembly GCA_030578275.1). Lineage (NCBI taxonomy): Eukaryota > Metazoa > Chordata > Actinopteri > Cypriniformes > Leuciscidae > Meda > Meda fulgida. The sequence continues at coordinate 9,612,390 of CM060624.1, read as the reverse complement.
TTTTTATATTTTCAGCTTTCTTTAGTGTGTAATGTTGAAAATATGAAAAAGGTCTGCAAAGTTACAATGTCCACTCCAAAGGGAGTTATCCTATATATCAATAAGCACTGTTTCTGAGACGCCTCAAATTGTAGTCTTAATTTTTGAAAATGTTGAAACTCACGGTTATGACTAATCGCAACACACTGGTCCAGCCAACCAATCAGAGCACATTGTGCTTTTCGGAAGCAGGGGCTTTATTGAGGCAGGAACGGATCGTTTCTGACAGACTGGGAAGAGAAGTGCTGCTACAATATAAAATATGTGGGAAAAAAATATATATTTACATTCATGAAAACTTATTCTAGTAGACTCCAAAAACAAAATCAACACTTTGAAAAAGGGCATAATATGTCATCTTTAAAATGTTTTCTTATGCAAATCATGCAATTAGTTTGTTATCTGGTTGCTGGAGAACCAAATTTGTAGTGATTAAAACAGCACTGCTTGCCATTCATCTCTATGTGCTTTACTGTACATCTATCTCAGGCCAAGGCAGTGGCCTTCGCTGTAAGAACAAACGTCAGCTACTGTGGTGCCCTAGATGAGGATGTCCCTGTCGCTGGTACTGCCATTTCCTTTGATGCAAAAGACTTCCTTCACATCAAGGAGGTGACGAAGGCATTTATATAATGAGAGCCTGTCTAGCTGTCTTCACATATTAGAAAGTTTTAAGAAACTTTATACACATTCCTTTGTCCTATCTGTATTTCCACAGAAGTACAACAACGACTGGTGGATTGGGCGACTGGTGAAGGAAGGTTGTGATATCGGTTTCATCCCCAGTCCCTTAAAACTGGAGAACATTCGCTTACAGCAGGAGCAAAAAAGGGGCCGCTTCCACGGGTAAGACTGGAGAACATGAGAGTAATGAGTGTTACATCAAGTCTTACAGGTGAAGTATGTCGTTTCTGCAACATTATTGGCACCTAGCCGAAATTATAAAAAATAAAGCAGATTTTCAAACAACCTTGCAAACACCTCCCCCAACTCAAACATCACAAACAGCTCTTGAGGTGCAAAGATATGCATTATTGTTAGGGTTTTGGGTAAGGGATGAGGCGAGGACTCAAGATGAGTTATGTGCTTTATTTAACAATAAAAATAAAACAAATAAAACTCCCCTGTGGGGAAAAACATGACTGGCAGCTGGACTGGGCAGGGAAGGGCAGGATAAGACAACCAGCTGGCACAGGACTGCAAACTCAAAGAGAATAAATAGGAAAGGAAATCAGGAGGGTAACAAGGGAGAGCAGGTGGGGCAATCAATAATCAGATAACAAGAAGAGCGGGGTCAAGACAATAGACAGGAGAGCACATGGCACATAGAAACAAACATGACAAAAATAAGAGCACATTGCCAGTGAACTCAATCACAAGCCATGTGCTCAAACAAAACAGGACACGAACGCGCAGTCAACCGACAGTGTCCACACAAAACATGACAACATGAAAGCACACGGACGAAGATAAACACGAACGTGCTACACTGAACACAACACACACGGATAGAAGACGGTACGGCCCGAGCGAACTCAAAACAGCATGCTGGATCTCCGAACCATGACCAAAGTGGCGGGATCCGAACACCACGCTCCACACACAAAACAACTCACACAGACAGAAGAGATTTCAACTGTGTAATTCCAAAAGCCAAATTCCAAGATGAGTACAAATGCGCTTGTACCTCCTCATTGTTCGATGCAGCTCTGTTCTCTTTAGAACACACGATAGGTATTCATAGGCCAACTAATTTTGGAATTGGTGCAATGTCCTTTCATATACTCTCTAGATATTTATTTAAAGAAATGACACATAAACCCTTTGAATGAGATGCTGAATTATCTTTCAACAGCAGTGTTGAGTCACGCTGTAGTTATACCTCACCACTCTCTCTGATAGTGTTTGAAGGACAAAGGCATTTGTACTTCATTACTGTTCTTTCTTTAACAAAGGGGGAAAAATAGTGTTTCTAAAATAAGAATCAAATAATAATAATTTACTTGTATTAAATATAACAGATGAAATGTTTACATTATAGCGTACACTATTCTAGCTGCTAACATCTTTATCTTGATACAGACTGCCAAAAATGTACCCAGTTGCCAAATTAGATTAAAAAGATTTTTAAAAATACAAAACTTGATTTGATCGTATTTTCCACAAAATTTCACACAAAATTTAACTAAAAACAAAATTACTCTTTGTTTCTGAGATAGCAGGACTCCAATTAGACATGCAATGTGATGAGCTCACATTTTTGTTTTAAAAACTATTATAAAAAGTAGGTATTGTTGGTATAATATACAGTATAATAGTAGTATATCATACATTATGTATGAAAGGGACCTAAGCGGTCACAAGAAGGAGCACAGTGTAAACACAGAAGCGATGTTGGTGTCCAAAAATATGTTTATTAAAGTGAATGTGCAAAATGTAAATATGGTTAAGAGCGTAAATAAAAGGTTATTAATAAAAACAGTCTAAAAACTAGAACTGCTAGGTACTAAAAACAGTTCCCTCTTCAGCAGTTCACTGCGCTCACCAGCACTACAATAACCGTGTTCAAATTTACTCTAAAACCACAATCTGTCCTCTAGTCTCTTGTGACAGCCATCTTAAATACACATCTTTCCTGCTCTTACTAATTGAAACATACCATGTTTTTAAAGTTAACTCTTGCCTCACCATATGATAAATGCATAAGATGATTAAGAACAAGAGTTAAAACCAACATCAGTAAATACAATAAAAAAGGATGAATGAAGCCAAAACATACATTTGCAAAAACATTTCCATAAATTAGCTAAAATGAGCGTTTCCCTAGGTTCGTGCTTTCTTTAAGGCCATGCCCATTCAGATAAAACAAGGAATATAAACCAGCGAACCCCTCATAAATGTTCAAATATGCAAAAGAACAGTACGAACACAATAAAAACAGTGATGGAAGACAACTTCAAGGTCTCTCCATCACATAATGTCTGTTAGTATTCCATTCTGAACATAGACCTTCATTAACTCTAATTTGCTCTTTTCTTTACTCTGCGCCCACAGGAAGTCCAGTGGAAACTCCTCCTCCAGTCTGGGTGAAATGGTGTCAGGCACCTTCAAGCCCAACCCTGCTTCTGCTGGTCAGCTTCAGTCTTTACGCTTACTAAAGGGTTCCAGATCACTTCAGATTTACAGGCTGATTTTATAGCAATTTTCAGAGAAATTATGGAATGAATGGATTTGTTTTACAATAGCAGTGATTATGGAACATGTATTAGATGTATCAAAAACCATTCAGAAGAAATGCTAGACACTGAAATATGTTGAATTCTTTTTTTATTATTATTATTTATTTATTTTTTAGTAGATGTACATCTGATTTTGATGTACGGTATTTGCTTTTGTGTCTGATTTAAACAATCTGATTTTTAAAATTCCTCTTTTCCACCATCCCAGGTAAGCAGAAACAGAAAGTGGTGAGTTCATTATATTTCATTTGTCGATTCTATAAATTCTGTAAAATAGACGTATTATTGTTACATACTGCTGTTTCGAGTCATTGCAGGGTTTTTCATGTAGTAATCAGTATGGGGTTATTGTAGTGCAAATAAACAGAATATTATTTTGCATCTAAATTGCTGTTAAATTGCAGGCCGAGCACATTCCTCCATACGATGTGGTCCCTTCCATGAGGCCGGTGGTCTTAGTTGGCCCATCACTTAAGGGATATGAGGTAGGTCTCCCCCAATCCCCATGGTGTGTGCGTGTGTATATTTAGACATGGTAACCAAGGCACCACTTCTTAAGCACCAAGCGAGAGGGGATGTCGGTTTGTCACTGAATAGCAGTCGTCATCTCCAAGCAGAGTTGCCAAGGCAACAACCTTCTGGGTACAACATGCCAGTCTCAAAAATGGAGCATGGTTTGAAATTAGAAACAGAAAAAAAAAAACACCATCCCAGAAATCAGTGTGACAAGTGTTAGCATGCACCATCTGAATATTAGGTGAGATCTCAAGGCATGCAAGTCTTGAAGTGTATATCATGATTGATCTGTGAATGCTAAACGGCTGTTTGCTCATTTAATTTCTTTATGCAAGCATATACTGTATGTCATTCACAAACATTATTTAAGACAGACTGCACAGTTTGTTAACTCTTTTTAAAAAAGCATTGTTGTTTTGTTTTTTTAAGTTGCCAGCATTTTTGATCATTTCCCAGAATATTTTTTGTTATATGAATATCTGAGCATGCAATATATCAAAAGAAAGAATAGCCTCTGCTTTTAAACAAGAAAACCCAGTTTTATTCTAGTTTTATGGATTCTTTTTTATCAACACTTGAATGTGGGTAAGTTTCATTAAAAAAGCAACATTTTGAGCAAAAAGCTGAGATAAATTGCGATTTTGTCAAAGACTACATCAGGATCAGATTCACAATGTTCAAAACATGGAGTAGATCGAGTCCATCGACACCTCAAAGCTTCACTGTCCTATAGCTCGTCCTGGATTGACATTTCATTCAGTAACATTAGGCAGTTTTGATGTATATGCTGTTTAATGTTGATCGCATTATTTTACATATGCATCTGCTGACATATGATACTGCTTGTTTCTGCTTTTTCTTCACCTGTGTTTTGATCTGGAGATTCTGTACTCTTTCAGAAGATGTGTCATAGCACTCGCTACCATATATATATATATATATATATATATATATATATAAATGTATATATAGGCATATATATATTTAATAGTGAAAACACAGAAAGCTGGAATTTTTCATCAATGGCAGGGAAAGAGTCAATAAATCTTTCAAATAAAAATCTCATTTTTGTTGTCTCCTCTCCTGTCCTCATGGGTTTGATCACAGGTGACAGATATGATGCAGAAAGCACTATTTGACTTCCTGAAACACAGGTTTGAAGGCAGGTGAGGGTCAACTTTTAATGTTGTGGATTTTGAATACCTTTCTTGTCAATGTGATAATTTCACCAAATTTATTTCCTAATTATAGGATATCAATCACAAGAGTAACCGCAGATATCTCTTTAGCCAAGAGATCTGTGCTGAATAACCCTAGTAAGAGAGCCATCATTGAGAGATCCAACACCAGATCCAACCTGGGTATGTCAGCTCCTTTTTAATTGCCATTGAGCATTTAACTTACATAAGTTAGTTAAAAGGGATAGTTCACCAAAAATGAACATTCAGTCATCATTTACTCACCCTCATGTTGTTCCAAACCTGACTTTCTTTCTTCTCCAGAACACAAAAGAAGATATTTTGAAGAATGTTGGTAACCAAACACTTTTGTTTCCTATTGACATCCATTTTAATTTTTGTCCATACAATGGAAATCAATGGGAACCTTAACTATTTGGTTGCCAACATTCTTCCAAATATGTTATTTTGTGTTCAGAGAAGAAAGAAAGTCAGGTTGGGAACAACATGAAGGTAAGAGTAAATGATAACAGAATTTTAAATTTCGGGTGGAGTAGCCTATCCCTTTGAATAAATATTTCCTACTAATAAATCAGCATGTTCCTGAATATATGTTCCAAAACGTTTTGCTAACATTCCCATTAAGTTATGAAAGTTCTCTGAATGTTTAAAGAGTCTTTTTAAAAAATGTTTTTTTTTTTTGTTTTTTTTGGTAATGTGAATGGTCAGGAAACATTCAATTAGATTATTTTTGCATAAATAATGGAAACGTTACTTTTGAATGTTCTCTGAACATTCTGAAACATTTTCAAAAGACTTTTTTTCAAAAGGTTTCAAAAGGTTTCAGGAAAAAAAAAAGCGTTCCGTTAGCTGGGTTGATATACTGCTGACGCTTGGTTTTTGTGAATTTTTCCTCTTTCTTACAGCGGAGGTTCAGAGTGAGATTGAGCGAATCTTTGAATTGGCGAGATCCCTTCAGCTGGTTGTGCTGGATGCCGACACGATCAACCATCCAGCACAGCTCATCAAGACTTCTTTAGCTCCCATTATTGTCCATGTCAAAGTGTCTTCTCCCAAGGTAAACAAAAAAAAAAGTTATTAATAAAAATGTGCATTTCTTTAACACAGATTTTAAAGAAGTATTAACAGTATCTGTTAGTTGAATGATCTTATTGTCTCTGTCTTCAACAGTAATATTGTGTGTGTGCTTGCAGGTATTACAACGGCTGATCAAATCACGTGGGAAGTCTCAAAGCAAGCATTTAAATGTACAACTGGTGGCGGCAGACAAATTAGCTCAGTGTCCTCCAGTGAGTATCCAGAGTAATCTGAACATAGTCCGATTCTTCTCTGTTGAAGACAGTGTTCACAACCCATTTTACTTTCATAATCTGACATGCTCTACTCTTCTTTCTATTTTAATATATATTTTTAAAATGTAATTTTATTCCTGTAATCCGAAGCTGAATTTTCAGCATCATTACACCTGTTTTCAGTGTCACATGATCTTTAGAAATCTAATATTCTGATTTTCTGCTCAAGAAACATTTCTTATTATTATAAATGTTGAAAACACTTGTGCTGCTAATATTTTTGTGGAAACCATGATACATTTTTCCAGGATTTTTTTATTAATAGAAAGTTATTTCATTTGAAACAGAAATATTTTGTAACATCATTACATGTATTTGCTGTCACTTTTAACCAATTGAATGCATCCTTGCTAGGTATTCTTTTATTCTAACTTCTTTTTTTTACCACAAACTTTTGAATGTGTATTTCTGAGTGAAACATTGGTTTATTGGGAGAATATTAAAAAAATATATATCTTTAATATCTTTAATTGGGATTTCTTTGGGTTGTGAAAAGTGAACGCTATGTGCCAAAAGGGAGGGAGGTGTTTGGATGGAAGACATTGAAAATTAAGGGTGTGACATATAATAACACATTGACTACGTTGCTGTTCCTGCCCCATTCCAGGAAATGTTTGATGTAATTTTGGATGAGAACCAGCTCGAGGATGCATGTGAACATCTGGCTGAATTTCTGGAGGCCTACTGGCGTGCAACTCACACTTCCGTCAGCACTCCACTAAACCCTCTGCTGGGCCGCAACCTGGGCTCCACTGTGCTCTCACCGTACCCCACAGCCATCACAGGACTACAGGTGAGTGAAGGCTTAGGACTTAGCCAGAAAATTAGTTTTGAATATTTCAATATGCTAATTAGAACGGTTAGAAACAGCTGATATTGGTGACCTTTCAACAGAGTCAAAGAAATAAAAACAGCAATCACATCAGCGACAACGCTCCAATGGAGCGACACAGCTTGATGACGTCCGATGAGAACTTCCACAACAACGAGCGGCAAAAGAAGAGTAATAACCGCCTGTCATCCAGCTCCCAGCAAAGTCGAGACCACTACCCTCTTGTAGAGGAGGACTACCATGATCCCTATCAAGACGCATACAAACCTCACCGCAACCGGGGCTCCCCTGGAGGCTACAGTAACGACTCGCGGCATAGACTCTGAACATCCAAACCAGTACAGACAGAGCTATGAGATATCTCTCATGTAATTGTGTTAGCTCTCTCTGAAAATGCAGTGCATTGCGTTCACTCCGGCACAGATTCCCATCTATGGGCCATCTTAACTAAAGGCAAAATCCAAGCACCCGGTCCATCTATGTAAGGCAGTTGTTTGCAGCCATGGGCATCTTTTGTTACTGTAGGCAGTTGGGGGTACTGATTTTATCTGCAATGGTTGAGATAAGATGCTCTCTAGGAGGAGTGAGAACTATAGCACCATATGTTCCATCCAATTTCTCCTAGTTGAGGCCTAAGCTCTGAATCTAATTGCTAACCAAAGCCCTGCACTGTCTATATTAGCAGGACTCTTTGTGGTGGCATGCTAATTTTCCCCCTGAACTAGTGCCAGCATGCAGACATGCTCAGCGGTGCCAATAGCCAATCAGCACAGAGCCTTTTTGCACGATTTCAGTAGCCAATGGAACTGTCATGAATTTACTGGTCTGTTTCTTCCTGTCTTAGTTTATTTTTGGCGGCCCAGAGTCAGACAGCCTCAGGTCCGGAGCAGAAAGCTTCATAGGTGCCAAAATCTAAGAGGTTTCTTTTCCCCTGGTCTTATTTTCGTAGCGATGCTATCCGCAGTCAGTGTCAACAGACACTTTTCAATCAGAATACAAAATGTTGCAACAAATGGTCCTTTTTATGCACACCATAATGCCTATAGTTCTCTCAGCGCTTTCCCCAGGCCTACATGTGAGAAGCTGGCTGCGTCCGAAAGCTTAAAAATGCTGCCATCGGAGGATGCATTCCAAGGAAGGAAGGCATCAAGGCAAGTCCGAATCCAATGCTAGCTTAATTTCCTGTTTCGTGAGATAACTTAATCTGATTGATTTTGAAGGCAGGCAGCATGTGTCATTCGCTGCCTTAGATATCGCATAATACTGTGCGTTCCATTCTGTGACAGTTGAGCTAAAAAATAAAGATGGTATCTGAAAGTTGCGGTTGGTAGTCAGTTTGGGTGTAAATCTACACTTTTGACCAACTTTTTCAACTTCTGATGTAATTTCTAGTGAGAAATCACTAATTGTCACGATTAAATATTTGCTTAGTTGTCACCAAAGCTTGCTCTGTTTTGCTGTAGATCATTAAACCGTTACGCTGCCTCTGAAGTCTGTCTGAAATCAGTTTTGTTAGGTACCTTCGTGAGCAAACGCTGCCTACAAAGTCATTGCCTGATAAGGCACGAGGCAACTAGTCAGCTGCATAAGTTTTCGGACGCAGCCTCTATTGCAAAGAAATTAGGCCAGACAAGCCGTATCAGGTGGATTTATCACTTTAAATGACTCCATTATTTGGGAATAATAGTAAATGAATAAATCCCATGAAACCTGTCAAAATGTCCAGATCATATTTCACCCAAAATTATTCAAAAATAATTCATTATATATCTATATTATTTTCTTTATGCTATATAATTATACATTTTTTCAACTTTAATTATATATATATATCATAAAATTAAAATAACTTTTTTTTCTGTTGTGAAATGTGACCTGACCTTTTGTGAGATTCTCAGGAGTTTGGTTTGAGCTGCGTATTACATTCTATGTTCTGACTGAAATGTGTATCATAGAAATATGTGGCAGCTGAGTGGAGATCCATTCTGTCATTGAGTCATGATAAAGTTCCCCTGCCCTATTAATCTTTATGAAACAGTCATTGACTATTATGACTTCTACTTATCTTGAACTATTTAGTGTGTGCCTGACCAATAGTATAGTCTCTGGTTGCTGGAGGTACGGAGTATTAGAATTAAAATTAGACTTTAGACAAACTAAGATACAACGTACAAGCTGTAAAAGGAAATGCATTATTTTGTCACGGGTTGGCTTGCAGCACGCATGGCGAGACGTAGGAGTCATTATTTAGAAATATGTAACACTCAGCAAACCAATGTAATCCATAAAAGGGAACTGACAAAGTACTGAACTAAAAAAGGGAGTATATACATTGCAAATATAACGATTCACAAGTGATAATAATATATAACCAAGGAAACAAACGAGGACATAATCAGTAACCAAGGAATCTGAAGCTAAACAGTTGAGGGAAACAGGAACTAAAGAAAATGAACCAGAATATTGAAATAACCCACTTCTATGCTATTAATAGGCGAAAAACTGTATGTGCTCCCAGTAGTATGTCCGAATTTATAGTATTCATAAAACAGTAGGCGAAAAGTACCTGGATGACCTACCTACTTCCGGCAAGATTCCGTAGTGTGTGTTTGATGGACACTTTACTATCCCATGAGGCCACGGGAGAGGATTTGTGAATGGCAGTGAAGCGATGCAACTGACGTTATATGTCACATGACAATTACAAAATGGCGGATGTAGTACGTCTGAATTTCATTCATACTACATAGAACATACCTTTTTAACCGTTGCGAAGTAAGTTTCAAACCAAATGTAGTACCTACTATATAGTACTACTTAGTTGTGCTGATGGTTTATGTAACTATGACTTTTTTCGACTTTATATTTCTTATTTGACAATTCTCCATATCATTATTTGTTTTTGTTTTTTTATTCATTGTGATAAATGGCTCCAGACAATGCTTCTATTTGATGTTAGCACAGTTATTTAAATGTTGTCTGGATCTTGACATTTGCATTTTTTCTCGACTCGTTTCTTGGTATTACAAATCACAACAGTTCTGCGATCTGACTTGATTACCTTAATTGTGTTGTGTTGTGTGTGCGTTTGTAATGCACAGAGAGAAAACAAAAGCATTGTTGATTCTTATCATTCAGTGGCTTCATATAGTCGGTTTAATCATATTGAGTGTTAATACTATATGTTTTACATGTGATTGGTGTGGAAATGACTGGATTGACCCAGTTTCCATTCTGCTTTAAGTTCTACCTGAGAGCAGTTGGCCTATATGAAGAGGTAGCTTTCATAGTAATTAACTACTGGATTTGCTTTGTGCAGAACCAGTAAGAAAGAAATGATGTCTGTCAGTAGGCTATTTTCAGAATATACTCTACGTAGCATTAGATAACATTCAGTGAACGTTTTTTAAACGTTTCTTACTGGAGTTGAGGGGCCAGTAGAAGTCGATGAAGTTTGGGTAAAGTGTCCTTATTCTCTGATCACTGCCACCCCCATTTCCCGTGCCCACCTCCATTATCCATGTGCAATATTTCATAAACTATTATAGAAAAAACACAATTCATTTGTCCTGTTTAAAGCAGGTTCAGTACCACTCTCTGAGTCATATAGAATGTGAGGATTTACACTATAAATTAGTTGAATTGACCTTACTGGGCTACTGGGAACCAGTTGAATATTATTGTTATGAAATTATTTATAGTTAAAATTACAGTTGACTGTTGAATCGTGTGCTTAAAATAAAAATCTAGAAATTATTTAGTCTCTTTATGAAAGTCTGTATTTAGTCTCTTTCTATTTGAGGACTCAAATTAACTAATAGTTAATAGTTGTTTCCAGATATACATAACTTTGGGGAGTTTTTGTTTTTGGTAAAGTAACTAATTTTGTGTATATGCCATAATTACATCTAAAGGTCCTTTGGTCTACATTTTAAATTTAAATCATTTTGGTGTCAGTATTGTAGCCAACACTCAGGACCAGCATTGCTTTATTTATTTATATATATATTTCAATTTCAGTCAAGACATCAAGACATTCCCTGTTTGTAACTTTATGCCTTAACTTTTTAATAAGGAATTTTTTTTTTTCTTTTTTACTTTTGCAAACAGAAAGTTTCATTCTGTGCCTCTTTGAGAGCTCTGGGGATGTAATTAAATGTGTGTTAAGCATATTCATCCTATATTTAGTTTTAAATGTCATTATGTATTTGTTAAATTGTTCAACAACTGATCAGACCTAATTCGTTTTGTAAGAACAAACGATGTACTTCCTATAATCACACCACTACCCCGGTAAAACCATGGTGAATGAGTTTCACAGACCCTTCCATCCTGAGAATCGATTTGTTTTCTGTTCCTCAGTGAAAGTTCTGTTTCATGCAATGGCATGTTGGTGAAGGACGATGAGAAATGAATCCAAAATAAATTACAGCCATTTACTATGCAAATGTGTACAGTGCTGCATGCTAATGCTTTACCTGCCTCTTACCTGCAACTTAATGGCTTCAAATGGAGTTCAAATGGAATTGTGGGTATTACTTGTGCAGGATGGTATTTGAGAGTAATGCAAAACTGCATGCATAATATTCCATTTGCATCATCAGATTAAAGAAACACTGTACGGTTTTTGGGAAATAGATGTGTAAAGAGAAGTAAGTTTTCTTTTGTAAAATAAATTTGAATGTAAAAGTCTTATGATGTTTTCATTTCTGTTTTTGGCCCATTGAAAAATCAGTGGCAGTAAACCTGTGACCAGGATCTTACATTCTATATTTCAGACTTGCTTCAGTCAATTATAACAATTTATTGAATGTAATTAGTGACATCTCTTATTTTCATAATTTAATGGAAAAGTTCTATTTTCAGCCTCCTCTCTTCTGGCAAAGATAATGTAGCTTCTAGTAGCGCCATCCTCTGGGCTGACTGTGCATGTTCACTACATTCATTTACAAAGAAAAACAGTTCTCATTGTGATTTGAGAATTTTTATTAAGCATTATTATTCCATATTCTGTCATTAAAGCAAAAGAGTGGCGTGCAAAATATTCTGAAATGCATTACATTTTTCAATTAACTTTTGCTGATAATATCATTTGTAATGAAATATTTTATATTAGATCAGAAAAAGGGAAAATCGAATTTTCACTTGTGCCCTCCACTATTAAAAAAATGAATTCTTTAATATATACAATACATTTAGCTGGTAAAAGTAGCATAGATATATTTACTTTAAGCCTTAAAGCACAACTTCCATCATAGAATGAACATTTAACAGTCTGAGGTTATTACAGGTTGACTGGTTTTGTCATCCCACTGGGTTCTGGATGAGCTTCTTCTGGCTCTTTTGAGGTGCTGGGCTTGACCACCTTCTCACTCGGGGCCCGGTTCTGTTTCTCCCTCTCCAGAGCTTTCTCCATCTCTGTGTAATAATCCAGGGCTTTCTGCACTGGGTCAATAATGTGTTGCTAAAAGATTAAGTAAGTGTTAAAAATATTTGTACATGATCCAAAGAACTGCATGAAGGAATATTCACATTTTCTACAGAACAGTTTTTCGGGATTAAAAGCAACATTAGACAACATAGCGTCAGAAATTAGAAACAGCAGTAAGTGATGCTTGACCACTTAAAAATATATATTATCATTATTTTTATTATATGATCTCAATTGTTTCTAGGCAGCATGTCAGATCTCAACTAATCAAATTGCTTGATTTAGCTTAGGCCTACTTAATATTTAAAGTTAAGTGCAATTAACTTGCGCAGAAGAAAATCTAAATAGGTCCAGAGGCCTAAAGGAGTAGTTCACTTCAGAATGAAAATTTCCTGATAATTTACTCACCCCCACGTCATCCAAGATATTCCTGTCTTTCTTTCTTCAGTCGAAAATAAATGAAGGTTTTTGATAAGAAAAGGTTCTTGTAGCGAAACGAGCATTTGTGATTAAAAAGTATTAAAGGTTTTTTTTATTTAGAAAATGACTGATCGTTTCGCTATGATAAGACCCTTAGCCTATTCCTCAGCTGGGATAGAGCCTTTGAAGCTGCATTAAAACTACAATTTGCATTAAAACCTCAAACAGTTGTTAACCGTTGAAATACACCATACGGAGAAAAATCCTGGAAAGTTTTCCTCAAAAACCTTTATTTCTTTTTGACTGAAGAAAGAAACATGAATATCTTGGATGACGTGGGGTTGAGTAAATTATCAGGAAATTTTCATTCTAAAGTGAACTAATCCTTTAAGCTGGATTATACCCTTAGTTCAATTAGGACATTAAAGTGGCTTTAATAAATGTGCCTTAGAAAAAACAATTATGGGTATTCTCTAGTAGGCTAATACATCAGTGGTACACATATTGCGGTGCATTATGGATTGAATGAGTGCACTCGATAACGTCCACTATTGTTTCGGACACCACTACAAACGGTCTCCTCAAAGAGTGCCCTATATAGATGATTTTCAAAAACAGCCAAGAGTGGGACTGAGTTTTACACCCCTGATTTAAAGCAAGATACAGGTGGGAAAAAAATCACCATGTTTTTTGGAACAAATATTGAAATAAATCAATTTCAGGTGAATGATAGCCTACATTAACAAACCCCTCCGTCAAAACCTTGAGAATATTAAATTAATATAAAGACAATCCTATAAGTGTGTGTTTGGGATATTTTTGTTCCACTATAGTCTGAAAGAAGACATGTTTTGGAAGCAAAACAGCCCAAAATCTTTCCCTAAAAATGTTGATTACCTGATTACCTCTGAAAGTTATGTCACAAACATGTTCCTCTGGGAACTTCCTCACCTCCAAACAGGGGAACAGATTAGCCAGTTCGATGAAGAGAGGAAAGAGAACGAAGCGTATGAAACCAGTCTGAGAAGACGGTTTGGTCACTTTGTCTCGATCCATGAATGGGGTGACAGGAAGACCTTCCAACTTCTCCATGTCACTCTGGACAAAGATTTCAGTTTATTGTTTATTGAACAGTTTATTGAAATTTGTACTGTACCGCTCCCAATATGACACTGGGAGAGGTTTGATTATTATACAATGTGCATAAAAACCAGATGTTAGCAATATTTACCTGATTGAAGAACTCCTGCAGCAGACAGTCAAGCCACGGTTCTGCCACATCCATGGGTCTAGCCTCATTGGAGATGTCACTTACTTTAATAATGATCATCATCAACTGCGAAAGAAGCAGCCGGACAGTAAGTGCCTTGATGTCAACGTCAACAACAGTCCTAAATGCTGAACGCTTATTGCAGCTAAACTAGATTTAAACAATATTTTTCGTTTTCTGAACATAATGTTACTTATTTTCCTGTGTCACACTCGCCATCATGATGCTATGGTGAAATGGGTGGTTGTCAAGGTGTTGCTATGTGGTTGCTAGGCTCTTCTGGGTTGTCCTTACCACATCTCTGTGATCCTTGTTGCTGAAGTCGAACACAAGAAGAATGGTTTTGAACTTGTTGAGGATGTCTGTATGTCTGGTCATGTCAGTAGCGAGAATACATCTGCAGTAATGATAAGTAGTTCAGTTTCAATCTAGTGTTTGGTTTATGGATATAGTTGTTAAGAATAAAGATGAATAAACAATATACTTAATTATGCCCTCTCTTATTCTTTTGTAGTGCTCTGTCGACAAGTTTCGGAAAATGTTGCTTTCATTCTGAAAAAGAATTAATGATGATATTTCTTGCGCATAGAAAATGTGCATACTGTGCATATACATACTGCATACAGAATAAGTAGTATTACCGTGCAGTTTGAAGGGCTATAAATGGTTAAATATGCTAAATATATATACTTTTTATTTAAAATGTAAAATTTCCTATCAGTGCAAGTCAAAAAAATTATCAAAGTTTAAATGTACATTTATTCAAAATATTTATTTAATAACCTGTGATTGTGATTCATATCTTGAACAAAAGCTTACCTTTTCCAGGATTTCAAAGGCTACAGCGCAGTGGTGATTTTCCAGTGGGGAGATGTCATTGTATCTCAAGGCAAGCTCAGTTCGGGCATTAATCTGAAACAAGACATAGTTCCAGCAGTTTACTCTTTATTACTGAACAGCAGCAGAATTGCGACAACGTCTATCTCACCTGGTAGGCGTTGTTGTAGCCGGGGTGATCTAGATCGTGACAGACGGCTGAGGTCAGCATGATGAGGAGGTCAATACTGTCAATCTTGCTTTTGAGATCTGTTAGCCATATCAGCCCATACATCTGACAAACAAACGGACCCAGATATTAGTAATGAGGATTGTTATTTGTGGGCCAATTCAAAAGCAGAATTAAACATTTATAAATTAATTATTTATTATAATTATATATATTAATTTTTATATTATATATTAATAATTATTTGTATATAGAAATGCCATATATAAAGAGTCATATATAATTTATATACAATCATTTAATTTGTATTTAAATTCATATTTATATACAAATTACATTATTGTTAATTACGATATGCTACTGGCCCATAAGGATGTATGGATGTATGGATGGATGGAACGATGGATGAATGGGTGGATGGATGGATGAATGGATGGATGGATGGAACGATGGATGGATGGATGGAACGATGGATGAATGGGTGGATGGATGGATGAATGGATGGATGGAACGATGGGTGGATGAATGGGTGGATGAATGGATGGATAGATGGATGGAACGATGGGTGGATGAATGGATGGATAGATGGATGGAACGATGGATTAATGGATGGAACGATGGATGGATGGGTGGATGAATGGGTGGATGAATGGATGGATAGATGAATGGGTGGATGAATGGATGGATAGGTGGATGGATGGAACGATGGATGGATGGAACGATGGATGGGTGGATGAATGGATAAATAGATGGATGGAACGATGGAATGATGGATGGGTGGATGGATGGATGGATGGATGGTTGGAACGACAGGTGGATGAATGGGTGGATGAATGGATGGATAGATGGATGGAACGATGAATGGGTGGACGGATGGATGGAACGATGGATGATGGATGGATGGATGGATGGAATGATGGAACGATGGATGGATGGGTGGATGAATGGATGGATGGATGGATGGATGGATGGATGGATGGATGGATGGATGGAATGATGGATGGATGGATGGGTGGATGAGTGGGTGGATGAATGGATGGATAGATGAATGGAACGATGGATGGATGGAATGATGGATGGGTGGATGGATGGATGGATGAATGGGTGGATGAATGGATGGATAGATGGATGGGTGGAAAGATGGATAGATGGATGGATGGATGGAACGATGAATGGGTGGATGAATGGATAGGTGGACGGATGACTTATCTACAACCTCCACTGACCTTCAAAAACATGAATTAAAACACATACACAACAATTTTCTTTTCTTTTTTATGGCTTTGATAAACAATAATCACCCACTGGATAGACTGATTCTAGTAAAATTGCAATCAACATGTTTGGCAGCAATGGTATGAGTGAAATGATGGCTGTGAGGGGGGGGGGGGGGGGGGGGGGGGCATGATATTTATTAATCAAGCAGATTGAGAAGTGGACGATTGGAGTGATTGGAAGAAATCCTGAAACGCTGATTGCACCCACTCTTACCATCTGAGTGACACAGAAGCAGTGCTTGAAGTTGTGGAAGGGGATGTTATTGTAGCGTCGGTACACTTCATAAAGAAACTGCTGCAGCACATCCAGCTCAATGTTGAAGGTGGAGATGAAGTCCAAATCTGTGTACATCACCTGGAGCAGCACCATAATCTCAGCATCCTCCCATTGCCTGCAGCACAAAATCTTTATTTGAGGCTAATTTAAAATGAACAGGTTTATTTAACCCTTTAGAAGGATAGTTGTGTTAATCTGAAGCCTGTTTTCAACAAAATGAAGGAAGACTATTGCATTAATGAACACTGAGCTCCAACCCTTTGCTCACAAGAAGAGCTTTTGATTTGTAAGCCACAAACAGGAGCATTGATATTGATATGAGGCCCTTCGGGCAGATGAAAGGCCTGACCTCTGCAGTGTTCTTTATGCTTATTTTAGAAGTGCAGTGCTTTGCTTCACTAACAATTTCATATTCATGTATGACAGGTGCACGACTTTGATGTGTTGCAGCAACTGGGTAAAACCTTTTTTCTTTTTTCAAAAATGTTGTGAACTATTATGTAGTGAACATAAGAAGGAAAAGAAAGTGAAAGTGTGTCTGTGCATTTCTGTCTGAATACTTCAATACTATATAGGAAACACTTACCAGTTATCAAAGGTTGGTGTTTTAAGATACTGTCTCACCTTTTCAGAAACCTCCAAAGAACTAGACAAAATAAATCAGAAGCAATTCTTTTATTTCTTTTTTTTCTTCTTCAAAACATTTTTTAACTGCCTATTACACATTTGTAAGTGGCAGGAATGTCACCTCATTTGGAGGAACTTTTCCCTGACATGCTCACACTCCTCACGGGTCTTGCGCAGGGTTCTTTTATGGTAGAAAGGGGAGGGCTTGTGGGTGCCGTCCGACATGTCCTTAAACAATCCCAGCCAGCTCAGGTGCTCAACACTCTACAGAGAAAGACATCATTTTATGAAGTGGATGCTGCACACTGGTGGTGGTTGAGGAGAGATTACCTGATATGATTGTAAAGCGCTTTGGGTGTACAGTTGTATATATGAAAGCGTTATATAAATGTCTCATTCGTTCATTCATTCATTCATTATACTTGGAAAACTTTTTTTTACTGGTAGAGAGATTCAAATCTTGAATTAAAACAGATAGATAGATAGATAGATAGATAGATAGATAGATAGATAGATAGATAGATAGATAGATAGATAGATAGATAGATAGATAGATAGATAGATAGATAGATAGATAGATAGATAGATAGATAGATAGATAGATAGATAGATAGATAGATAGATAGATAGATAGATAGATAGATAGATAGATAGATAGATAGATAGATAGATAGATAGATAGATAGATAGATAGATAGATAGATAGATAGATAGATAGATAGATAGATAGATAGATAGATAGATAGATAGATAGATAGATAGATAGATAGATAGATAGATAGATAGATAGATAGATAGATAGATAGATAGATAGATAGATAGATAGATAGATAGATAGATAGATAGATAGATAGATAGATAGATATAGATAGATAGATAGATAGATAGATAGATAGATAGATAGATAGATAGATAGATAGATAGATAGATAGATAGATAGATAGATAGATAGATAGATAGATAGATAGATAGATAGATAGATAGATAGATAGATAGATAGATAGATAGATAGATAGATAGATAGATAGATAGATAGATAGATAGATAGATAGATAGATAGATAGACAGACCTCAAGTTTCTCTCTGAATGACTCCACCTGTCTCTTCATCTCATACACAATGGCAGGAGTCTCTGCTGCTTCAGCTAAAAACAATTTCTCCAGGCTCTGTAACCTGGTCAGAAGAAAATTACGCTGTGAAATAATAATAATCTTCTCCAAATATTTTTTTAAGACTCATAACGTGTATTGTTCTTTTTGAGTGAAATTGTGGCACATATAAAATGTGTTGGCCAACTTTCAAAGCCTCGTCCTCTCGCCAAAACCCCGCCTCTAAAGCCAACCTGGTGTCAGTAAAACCGAATGCACAAAAGATTGACAGGCTGATGACTGTTTCTGCGTGCTATTTTAAGGCACAGCTTTTGATTATCCCCCAAAAGTCCCAACCAACCTTACCTTTTCTCCATAGAAGAGAGGTCAAATCCCAGAGCAACGGCCAGCTCTGAACCTAAAAGAGAGTGTTCAACATGATCCAAATATAGTGGTTATATGTGACATCTATCATGCATGTGCTAGAAAATGATGTTTATTCCTTAACAATACAATAACTCTAACTCTCTAGTGTTCTGGTGGAGAATACCTAACAGCTCACTGTTGCAGTCTGCAGCAACCACTTCCAGCTTATAGCAGGACTGAGGACTGTTGGGAGCCAGCTGAGGGGAAATGTTAATGATATTGCCTTTAGTATTATAGAGTTTTAAGATGTCATGAGGTCCCGCTTCAGCTGCAGCTCGGAAAAGATCTGTGATGACACACACATATATTTATTATTAATGTTTCAGATGTAATTCATCGTCATATTTCTCATCTTCATGAATGAAGTACAATGGAAACTTCCTCAATTCATGTAATTAACACACTTGAATATTGGTGCCATATGTCCTTTAGGGCACTGCTTGTCACTTGAAGTCTGGTGTACTGTCAGCACCACCTGTGACTCAAGCTGTCTAACTGAAGTATGGTTTATTTTTTTGCGAGTCTAATCTGTTACTACAAATTCACCCATGCACACTGAGTCATAATACGGAAGATGTATATATATATATATATAAAGTTAACTAAAGCTCTGATAGGTCTCTGGATACTTATAGATTAAACATCCTCTGAACATATCTTATGTTGTAGCCTATTAGCTATCCAGGTCAACAGAATAGCTCTTCATATGTGCTCGCTGTAATTGAGAGGTCCTGATTAAAGAAGCCTGGCTGTTGTAGAGCCCTTCAGAATGAGATTGAGAACAGTCCTCAAGGATGTTTTCAGCAGAATAAAGGCTAAGGCAGAGAGCCAATTTGGTCATAACAAAAACTTATTTTCATATAAGAAATCCAATTAAATGCATGAATTAAAGCTGCTGTTGTTCATAGAGCAGAGACTATTACAATCTGCTTTTTTTTTTATCTGATAATCTATATAATATAATAATGTATTATATAATAATTACATTTTATATAGTGAATCATTTACATTTATTTAATTTGAATAAATGTTGGCTTTTATTTTATTGGTTAGTCAACATTCATCTCATTTCAATACACTATATGACATATTTAACTTGATATATTTTTATATTTGGGCATAATATTTAACTGTGTGCCTTGAAGTACAGCACACCAAAAAACTTGACAATTTATTGTTTAAATAAGTATAAAATTCCAGTCAGACTAAAAGAATCGGATCATTTGAGACAATTCTTACCTTTAACATCTTGTGCAGGACAGTCAATGGGAAACTCAGCTTGTTCTGGTCTTCCATTAACAGTAAAATAAATGATTTTAGTTGCCATGTCAGGTGATGCTCTGCTGCACTCTCACCTTTGGTGAACGATATGTGTAAAGTGTAACATCAGTTATTTAGCCTTTATTCAAAACCCCGCCCCCTTTTACAACATCTCTATGGAGTCCAACCCCTTCATCCTCAACCCTGCTCTGTATTTCTGAACGTTTTTAATTCTGTACCTGACTAAAAAAGATTAAAAAAAATAATGGATTTTAAATGCTACATGTTTTTTTTAATTAATCTCAGTGTGCTTATTAATAATTAGTATTAGTATTAATAATATTATTTCTCTTTTACATTTAAAATCATTGTATTTTTGCAATTAGCCTACATAGGCTTATTCTTAGAAATGGCTTACAATTTTTATAATTTAATATAACATAGGCCTACCATTTTTGCAGCTGATTATCTATTGTGTGATCAAATGGCTAGTTCAAGTCACTTTAACAGCTCCAATCCTTTAATAACTGTTGGATGAACTTAAATACTTTGACTTATAACGTCCAGTAATATTTAATTGTAATATTTGACCAGTAGTGCACTTTCACTCAAGTAAGGAAGTTGTGTACTTTATCCACCTCTGCTGGCATATACTCAGGTCAAAACTGTAAATCATGATAATTAAAACACAATACCTATTCAATAGCAAAATATTTAATCAATCTATACCATAAGAGCAATGGAAGAAGAGGAGTAATAAAGAAGTTTAAAATATTTTCAAACGTTTTAGATATAGCGGACTTTTATTTTTGTGGACTTTTATTGTGACGTTTCCTGAACGAAGCAGCCAGATTCCTGGAAGAGAAGCAGCGTGGTTTAGAAGACGTAGTACGACATTAGGTCCAAAACGCATTTATTTCTCCAATTTAATATTTAAATATGACAGAAGGCAAATCATCAGAGAAGCCGGCGAAAACCCTGCTGGCTTTGAATCCAAAGGAAGAAGCAGAGTTTCACAAGAAGGTCCAGCAAGCGAAGAAACGTCCTCAAAAGGTATGGTGACCATGTGGCGTGCGTGTAAGCCTGACAAACATTTAGCTTAACGTCGAAGCATGGTTACAGATGAATTTGTCATCTAATCAGTCGTCTTCATTAGCCAGAATTAGTTTAGGAAAGAAAAATCCTCTTATTCAATCTAATGACACTAATTTACTGAAGTCTTTATGCTGCCATTTTGTTTGACGTGCTTAAGTGTTTAATTTAGTTGCCTTGCCTAATATTTGGCGTTGAATGTGATATCAATTTTGATTTTCCCCCACAGGGTCAGTCACTTTCTCCAGGAGTAATATACGTTGGTCATCTTCCTCGAGGATTGTGCGAGCCTCAGTTGAAATCTTATTTTGAGCAGTTTGGGAAAGTCTCACGATTAAGAGTTTCCAGGAGTAAAAGGGTATGATGTGCTTGTAATTGTAGTGCGCACGTGTTTTACAATCTATTTGGTTAGAGCATTATATTTATAACACTGGCAATTTATAAAGAGGTTAACATGAAATAAATGGCTGAATACAAATCCTGTTCTCTGTCCATGTAGTTAATCCATTTAACAAAACTGATAAATAATGGCACAATATGAAAATTACCCATGGCATTTGTTGCTTTGGGTAAGATAAATGTGCCAACAGTAATCTGGTACATTTAGCTTATTGCCAACTCCATGTTGTTGTGCAATGAAACCCATGTGCCAACACTAAACACAATAGTTATACTAGCAAGTAATACCTTGAGATTTTAGCTTTAGTATAATTATTAAACTGTCATCTTTCACAGACCGGAGGGAGCAAAGGCTATGGATATGTGGAGTTTGAGTGTGATGAGGTGGCTAAGATTGTGGCTGAGACCATGAACAACTACCTTATGGGAGAACGGCTCATAAAGTGTGAGTTGAGTGATTTGAAAGATTTTCCATTAATATTTTCTTACATGGTATGCTGTAAGTATATTACTGGGTTTTGTCCTGTTCAGGTCATGTGATACCACCTGAGAATGTCCATGAAAAGCTCTTTGTTGGCTCCAAGATGGTCTTCAGGAAGCCAAAGCAGCCTGCAGTTACCCGGTACAACAAAGAACACTCGGAAGATGATCTTAAGAAACTTAGTGCTAAGCTTTTAAGCAAAGAGTCTAAGCTACGCAAGAGACTGGCAGCAAAAGGCGTTGACTATGATTTCCCAGGATTTGTAAGTACTATGTTGTTGTTTTTAATCAGAACTTTTAAGATGCTTTATAGTATTGTTTTAGTGTGACCATGTGTTTTGTTTTCAGGCAGCTCAGATTCCTGCAAAGAAGTCTCAATCAGAAGCAGATGTTTCAGTATGCAGTGAGGTACGCTCAAGTCGTTTAAACATTTTTTTTGGTTCGTTTTCTGCACTGATTTTGTGCATAGCCTTGGCACATACTGAAAATTACCTCAGTTGCAACCATTGACTGGAGTAAGATAATTGTGCCAACAGAAAATGGTACATTTTAAGCTTATTGTCAGTCAGTGTGACTCACAATGAAACCCATGTGCCAACAGTTATTGTAGAAAATGTCTAAGATATGTAGCCTTACACTGTTAGTGTTTAAATACAATTTATTTGCATTTAGGATGTCACTCCAGTGTGCACCCCATCAGTTTTGGAGAGGAGGAAGTCGATCAGAGTTGAGAATGAGGACGACGATGATGATGAAATAATCATCAACGTCAAAACAGCCCCAGAAGACAGCAAGGATGTGGAACATAGCGAGGAAGAGTCTGATGAGGATGATACTGAGGAGGAACAAACAGCTTAATAAAAAGACTTTTTAGAAGGGACACTGGACTCTCTTTCAGAGCCGTTTATATGTGATACGTTCTCAGTCCTCCCCTAAGGCTGGAGAAGAAGAGGACCAAACACATTATCGTGGTCATTAACAATCTGTTGGTTTTAGGTGTTATGCAGATGTTGTATCTGTGACCTTTATAGGGACAATGTGGTTTCCCAGAGGTTTTTAAAATCAGATTGATTGTGCAATACACACACTAGATGTGTAGTGTTACTTGGAAAATTAAATGGCAGGATGGATATCATTCTATTTCTGACAAATTTTGGTATGATGTTTACTGTCCAGTACTATCTTCAGACATGTAGCTTTGCAAAATTGTTAAAATGTGCTTAAACCATTAAAGGTGTGTCAAATAAATGTCTTTAATGCTTTTTACAGGAATTTTTACTAAACAATGGTTTGTGTGTAAATCGTCGCACTGATGGTGCTTACATAAGTTAAGTGGTATTGTGGAAAGAACGGATTTCAATAAAGAGTACGCTTTTCAGAACCACCACTAGATGGAGCCAGAAGTCGCTTCCATTGTTTTAGGTTAATGTTGTGGCAAGCCGTGTTAACATTGTACTAAAAATATGTTTGTTACTAACACACAACTAGTAAGGAATTTGTCATTCTGAAGTCAAACTGTTCATTCAATACTGTAAAGTAGCAACTAGCATCTATTTAATATAGTCTTAAGTACCTGCGTATTATGTTGCTAATAGCAAATTACAATGCCAAATTGCAATTTTTTTCTAATATACAAAGTATAGTATCATGAATGCACATTTTTTTAAAATGTAAAAACGGCAGGATTTACGATGCTGCTGACCATTAAAATGCGTCATTAGCCTGTGAAAGGGGTCCATCGAGAGCTCTCTCTATATATATATTTAAAATGATTAAAGATTAGTTTAATAAAAGTCTAATTCAAAAGTTCCCAAAAGCATCACATTTTTTATAACTAGTGTCTAACTCATTGGAAACAATGAAAGGTGCTTGTCGCTCTTAGAATGCTTACTAGGAATTAAACAAATAGATCGTCTACCAGTATATGGAATATTTTTGAGGAATCAATGTTAAATTGGCCTGCCATAACGGTTCATTGTTTTAGCTACACAAGGAAAAATGAGCATGTGGCTGCGAGACAGAAGGAAACCAGAGGATTTCTAATATGCGGATGTAAACAAAATAAATGTTGGTCACTGTGTAGATAAACCCTCCACTCGTTAATTACAAAGGTAAAGGTGCTTTTAGAGAAATGACTCCCATACATGCATAACAAAGGGACAAAGGCATAGCACACATTTTTAAACTATTGCTAGAAAAATAATAAAGGCATAAAAAGAAACATGTTTGTCATGGTACATTGTTTGTATCAAAGCTGTAAGCGGATTGTACATTAAATCGATAATAGAACCGAGGTGTGTGGCGCATGCGCATTCCGGTTCCATCATTGTGTCTACAGGAGCAGCCAGCACCAGAGACAAACCTCGTTTACCTTTAGTAAACCAACCCGAGTCATTTCACACAGGAACCACTGCTAGATTCGGCAGAGTGAGTAAATAACCTATTATTTCAACCAAGCTTGTCGTTCACATGTGCCGGCTTGGTGTAAATCGCCGGAGTTTTTACAATTTATTCGGTCGGCTAGTAAGAGCTAGCATAACCGGCTAGATGATCAATGAAAAAGAAACAAAATCATCCAGATATGATCTGAAAACACTTGATATTTAAATTGTGATTCAGATTTCTTAAAAAGGGCAGTGGTATTTTAATTGTTAGCGTATATAATAGACAATAAGATCTTTTAAAGCCTGGAATTAATTTAGGGGGAATGACAGATACTACGTGAGCTTCCAATTACATTGATGCTGATGTATGATCTGTCATTCACTTTGTTTGAGCCTAAGTTACTTGTTTTAATGTCTTTTTTTTATTTGTGTAGTATATCAGTTCTCTTGTATATACAAGGTGGTTTTGCTTTCAATTATAACACGTTTTCACAAAATACTGGAGAGTATTGATGTAATCAAATGCCTGTGATGAATGTTTAGGGAGGCATAGGTAAATCATGCTCGACATCATTTAATTATTGTGTGTGTGTGTGTGTGTGTGTGTGTGTGTGTGTGTGTGTGTGTGTGTGTGTGTGTGTGTGTGTGTGTGTTAAGGTGCCATCACTGATGACTCAAATATGAACTCGTTTGCACATTTGAATCTATGGAGAATTAGGTGTCCTCCCACCATTGTGTACCTTAGATACTGTATTGACGTACAGGCACGGGCTTGTAATGTAAACTAAGCAAAAACAAATTCGCTTGTGACAGTGAAGATAGAAAACACACACATTCAATGAGTCGTCAAACCAAATGTCATTATTATCATTGTTAATCATTGTTACAAAGTCATCTGTTTTGTATTTTTCTGTATTCAGTCTGCATAATAATATGAGTGAAAAAGTTGAATTAAAAAATCAGTTCATATTTGTTTTGATGGTCTGCAGGAACTAGTTTGTGCAAAACATTAATTTTACTTTGTCATTTTTCTCTCTTCCTTTTTAATTATTATTATTATTATTAACATTATTTGGATCCTGAAACTGGAATTGTAAGTCTATTTTAAGAACATTTTCAGTGTTCTGCCCTGATCAATGGACGGTACATTTTTTGCTGCTCATTTCATGAAGTCTTTCAGAAAAATTGGATTCCTGTTAGCATCAGGTAATCTACTTAACAGAGCAATACACTTTGCAGTGACCAACTGTGATTGCAGCCAGATTATTCCCATGATGCCTTAGGAGATTTTTTTCTCAATGCAGTATCCTAGTGATGGCATTACTGTTGTTGTTAACACAAAGCTTTACGTTACATAGTAGTTTCCAGTGTGTATAATTTCTGCATAATAATTTTACAGAATATTTACAAATCTTCAAATTATTGTGCTTTAACTCTAATAATTAACTTATAAACTAAAGTTAAGTATTTATAGTCATTATTTTTTCACCCAAACTGCTTTTAGTTTTTTTAGTTTTTTTTTTGTACAAGTCAAAAGGAGAAATTTTGAAGAATCTTAATGAAGCTCTTTTAAAATTTTGGTCTATTAAGGTGCGGTCACATGTACTGTTGTTCTGTGAAATAAAAATTTATTTGACGAAATCCAGTAATTTCAATTGGAATCTGTGCGATTGGGAGTGTTGTGTTAGGGTGAAAAAGTTCCCTAAGTAGATTTCACTCATGTTCACCAGAAAATGCGAATGAGAACTTGCCAACGCAAATATTGAGTCCTTGTCTTGCGCTTCAACAGACAAATTCACACATATTATGTCACCATGCACTTCTTGGTGAGTTTCTTAGCAGACATAGGCTAGTTGGTTACGTCTTAATTGAATGAAACAGTCGTGGCATGTGTATCTGTGTACTGGATCCATGCATTATATCTTAAAGTGACAGCAAGATAATATTCCTGCTGTCTGTGTTTTTGATGTAAATCAAACAACAAAAGACAAGGAAAACACTCACTGCTCTAGATTGAATAGCTTTTGTTACTTTTAACACTATACATTTTTATAAAATAACCTGTTATTAATAAGACCTACCTGAAAAGCACTGTTTATTTTATTTGTATCTTTGCTATATTGTATTTATTTATGCTGTTGCTTGTAGTTAGATTATTTGTTCTTATTTATCTTTATTTTTTTATTTGACAGTTGTCCTCTTTTACCTGAACATAGCACATATACTGAATCGTACCGAAACCATGACCCCTAAAACCGTGATACAAACCGAACCGTGAGTAATTTGAACCGTTGCACCCCTATTATATGGCTTCAAAAGGCTTTGAATAAAGTACTCAAATTGTATGGACTACACTGTTATGTGTACTTTTTGTTTAAGTAAATGGGTTAGAAATGGTATAAGTTTGAGTTAATGACATTTTTAATTTTGGAGCGAACTATCCCTTTAACCCAAGTGGAATTCCTCTCTTGCTGAATCCCACAAAGCTGTGCAGCTGATGCGTGGTGGTCAGCAAACAATTAGTTAAGATAATGCAATCCGGACTTTGAGTTATGTTACCACCATCAAAGGGCTCTTCTGCTTTTCTCATAAGTGGCTGCTGATCTGAGCTGACAAAAATACAGGTCTTGCCGCACTGGCATTTGATATCCAGAGGTGGTACTCGACTAATAGCTCTCTTTTCTCATCCTGAGCAGGGAGGACCTCTGAATTATGAAGCAATGCTCCGCCGGACCCTCTCTCTCCTGCTCTAGTTACCACAACTCCTGCTGCAGCCGCTGCTAGTGGTTTGGCTGCCTTCTAAAGGGACAAAAAGGAGAATTTGCAGTCCTCATCAGCTGTTGTCTGGTCACATATGGTGCATCGTTTGAATTCCCGAGTCGACATCCCTACCGCTCAGCTTCTTGCCACCCTGTGGCACTCGTAGGATTCATCAACACGGGATATAAAAAAAAAAGAAAGCGTGTGCTCTTGTTTTGCCTGGATTGCACACGCTAAAGGCCATTTTTTTTTGTTTTTCGTCTCCACTGCCACACGGGTGGTGGCAGGACATCATAGGCCATGGAACCCAATATGGAGTACTGTCTGACTCAGGTGCTACAGAAGGATGTGGCCCGCAGGTTGCAGATGGGTCCGGAGCTCATCGACTACATCACCGATTCAGACAAGTGTCACGACCTGGAGAGTGACCAGACTGCGCTGGATAAAATGGTGGACGGTATCGCCACATCTTGGGTTAACTCCAGCAACTTCAAGGTGAGAGGCATTTTATACCATTTAAATGCTTAACTGTAATTTTCTGCAGGTTTGATGGACTTTTTAACACCGTAAATGGTGCAGGGTGATGTTTCAAGTGGGCTGATTATTATGGGTTATAAAGCAAGGGCTTTTCTTTTGGAATTCTCCTTCAGGCAGTCGTCTGGCATAGAATTGAGGGGTTGAATCGATCCCTTGAGCAAAACAGAGCAGGCTTTTGAGGTCACTGGAACATTTACAGGCCTTCATTTTGACATATTCCAAGATCAGACACAATGAGAGACTTCACTTTGTGTCCGTCCTTGGAAGACGATTGAGCATTCGTTCACCCAGAAATGAAAATTCGGTCATCATTTGCTCACCCTCATGTTGTTCCAATCCTGTACGTCTTTCTTTTGTTGAACAGAATAAGCTTGGTGAAATGTTTTCCATGTAGTTACAGCTAAAGCAAAAGAAAGTCCTTTTGGTTTGATGTCAGATATTTTATTTTTGGGTAGCCATTATTTAAAGGTGTAGGTGGCAGGCAAGTTTTTTTTTTTTTTTTACCAGAACTCAGGCTGACCTTAATGTTGTTGTTATTATATTAATACACTATTATTATTGCAATAGGTGTCTTATATTGAATGCTGTCTACAGTAGACATTTAAGAAGACTGTTGGGTGAAATGTGATGGCTTATACTCAATTACTGGTTTCATGTTAAAGAATATCAAACTCTAACACCAGCAATTCATGGAGACATTGTTTTATGGGAATCATGCAAAAAATCCTCATAAGAAGCAACTATGAGAGATTTGTATTTAAATGTTTCGCCTTGCCATAGCATTGCAGTCTTGAGGCGGGGCCGCCCATCTGTTTTTTGTTTTGCGTAGGTTTTGTTGATTATGATATATTATTTTGACAGTGTTCAGAGGCTGTTTATCTTTGATGTCACTTCCTCGAGCAGCTTGTAAACATAGAGTAGCAATTATGTCAAGCAGTTAGCGTCATGAAGCGCAGCTCTGCTACTTTTCATTTCAATGCTGTGACATCATGCATGTAGTGTGATTTCTAAGGCTCTGTGTTTTGCAGTCACATGATTTGAGCATTAGATTGAGAGGTACTGGGAGCACATTTTTCATGAACAGCCTCATTTGAACTCTCTTCTTGAACTCACGTTTCAGCCAGTTGCTGTGTGACACCATAAATGGATTATATTTTATAACAGCCATTAGGACTGGTGATAGTTAAAATGATAGTTTATCTGCCTTTTGATGTAATTCAATGTAATTCAACTCTAATGTATTTTCTTAATATTTTTTCCACCCAAACAGAGGAACCATCATTTCAACAACCACACAGATACTGTAACTAAGTATATTCAAAAGAGATGCATAATGTAATGTGAGAATTAAAAAAACAGTGACAAATAAAGGCAATTATTTCACTAAATTGATCCTATTTAAGCTTACACCAATGTAACAAATAAATAGCAGTATTTATTTGTATATATATTTAACAAAAATTTGATACACTAAGCTTTTGAGTGGTCATGCAAATGAATTGCTGAATCCGTTTTGAATCGATTCATTGAAGCTGTTTGAACTGATTAGTGATGAATGAAGCAGCAAACTCAGAAATGCTATTAAAACGTCTGTCTTATTCTTTGAAGTCATGAGACAAAGAAGGATTGCACAACAACTAGTTATAGTAATATAATAACCAAATAAAAAGCGCAATAAAATCATTCCAATATTCACAATGTTGCTTCATTTTATATTGTCAGCAAAATCATTGTGAATGTGAATATATTGTGATTGTTTGAGATATATCGCCCAGCCCTAATAGCTTTCTTAGTAATGCTTTCAATGGCATTTTTTGGGGATCACAGTAACCACTCAGTTGCAACTGCCTGAGAACAAATGATTTCGCTCACGTTGCATTTTATCCACAAGCACCAGCCTTGACGGAGACAGCAATTGATGTTGGGAGTCATGTGGAAAGTATTTGGGCAGGGTTTGGGTGAGGTTGGCTCTTCATGTGAGATGTGTCAGACGTAGACGGATCATATTTTTGTATTTTGTATTAGATTATTAGTCTACCCACCCCTCCCCAAGGGAAGTACCAAGTTTATATGATTGTGAATGCAGTCTAGACTTTCAATCCAAAGGACCTGTTTAGCCAGTGAAGGACAAACGCTCTCAATGCATCTTACCATGCTGGATCTACATGTAGCACTAAGCCTCTAGATTTTGCCTATAAATCAGCTAGTCTATTCATTAATATTATTGAATGTTGATTAGGCTATATGATATATTGAGCTAAATCCATCTGTTCCATAGCCTACATATTTCTAAAAACTATTGCATAATTCCTCAATTCTATGCTGGTTTTTCTGTACTGGTTATTGATAAAATGAAAGGCAGTTTAGAATTATTGGCACCCTTTAGGAAAATGAACAAACCTGAATATGTGTATGACATGTTTTTGAGTAAATTCTACTACTTTTTGTGTGTGTGTGTGATTAAACTACAATTAGAACAATATAAATTATATACATTTCCATTTAAACTACATAGCTTTATCTATTTGAACTCGATTCAAATTCAGGCATTCTCAGTTTAATTGAATGGCTCACATCTATGGTTCCACACAATCAGAGCTGATATCTGTCGACCAGTCCTGTAAATGAATTTCAAATTTGTCTGCAGCAAACCACTCAAGTTGCTTAAGAACAGCAGAATGTTCTGTCTTTAAGCAGCTTACAGAGGAAATGTGGCCGACTGGGGAGAGAGAGGAAAATGGAGGGCAAGAGACTGTCATTTTTTCTCATGTAGTGCTGAGGGAGAATGTTGCTGTTGTCATTTGAGCAAGGCTCAAAGTTTAGTAGGCCGCATAACCTCTTGTAACGTTTGTTTAGTCAGCGTGCGCTGGAATGTCGGGTTGAGAAGTCATCCTATATTTGGTAGGTAGACCCTGCACATTATGTCATCATGCTTTCGGCGTGTGCAAGAATGAATTCAGGAAAAATCTGACATTGGACAACAATTTAATGGAATGCAAATATTTTCATCTTTTGCATGTTTCTTTTGGGATTTTTAGTTAAAAAAAATAGCTTTTCCTGTTCTGTCAGTATGCATTATTCAAACTCCCATAGTCTCTGTCTCCTCACCTTACTCCACCATCACTCCATCCTCACTTTTTAAACACCCCTGCACTGCCAGAGCTGTGTTGTTCCTGTATGTTGCGTGAGCCTCCTCCCTTATGCAGTGTGATGGCTTGTACGTGCGTGTGTGTGTGTGATGTGCACACAGCCAGCCTGGCGGCAGGAGAGCGCCATGATGGTGTTAACGCAGGGGGTTATGGGATACCGGAGTACAGTGAGGGAATGACTGCGAGCGGCTGCTGTAGCGCGTCTCTCTTAAGCTACTAAAGCTTCCTGAAGACGAGACTGATTTAGTTGGCAATCTGCCACCTCTGTCTCTCTGCCCAGCTGTTGCCCTCTCTTCTCCTCTCTCTTTAGACTCCCGCAGTTTTTAACCTCTCAAATATTTATTGCATAAATCATTAGAGAGTTTAGGCAAGTACATCGTTTTATCTTCTACCATGTTGCATTATTGTCAGTGTCTAAAGTAAATTTCTAATATAATTGCTAATAGATTTGAATTGATAATGTTTTCGTAAACATTTGAGTTAAAGACCTTCTTCAGACATTAACCTGTTGTTTTAAACATGGTAATTGAATAAAGATTTGCAAGTTATGACAATGTGCAGGACTTTTTCTGTTTGTTCTAGTATTGAGTCAGAGAGTGTGTAAACCTATCCGTCACCATCCACTGGCAGTGTATTTATTTGTTTAGTTGTTTGTTTATTTATTTTGGTTGACATTTTTTTGTTAAAGTGTGTATTTACATTTTTTACAGTCTTTAGCTTTTATTTTTATGCATTTTATTCTGCTTTTTATTGGACGTGTCATGTGAACAAGTGAACAACATCCCAAAGGTGCAGTTTTTCCGTGCTTGATTCTTTTCAATTCTGCTGCATTAGTTGCCTGCATGCCAGCCGAACTTAGACCCGCCCACTACATTTGAGGGTGGGAAGTTCGGTTTGGACTTGATCCATTGTGAAGCAAGTATGCCCGAACCAAAGCTGTTCGGACCAATCAAATTGTCAGGACAGGCTTTATACGATGATGGACAGATGATCAACAGTAACGTAATCATCCACGTCACAAAAGAGTGCTTGGGTTGAATTCGTTTACAACAAAGAATGGCTGCCGCTGGAGAATTGAGATGTGTAGATTCAGCCATCGCGTCTGTTATAGAAGATGTAGACAACACATTCATTTTAAAAGAGGAACAGAGAACCGTGATCAAGGCATTTGTCGATCGGAAAGATGTTTTTGCTGTCCTTCCTACGGGATTTGGTCTATCCAATTTAGTGCAGAGGCATTTTCTTTCCTGGTTCGGTTGAAACACGCCCCATAATCACAGCCCAATGGAGCAGCATCAGACTCACATTCTGACTAGAATCTGAGTATGACGACGTCAGGCTACTGCATTAGATGTACTGTTCCACGGCTTGAGCATGAAGAAAGCAGCCTGTGGGTTTGTGTATACATGTATTGCCTTACTAAATTGTGGGGGAAATAGAGCTTTCTTTTTATGTAACCCATCTCCGGCCTTGTGCTTTTGTCATTCTTACTGATTGAGTGGCTTCTGTACTCTGAATAGGCTTTTGCATGGGCTTTTATGAGATAATAATAACTCATCATGTGCCAAGTTCTGCCAACAGTGCCATTGTTTGTTGGAAAATTAGAAAAAAATAGTTATGAGCTGCAGGTCATGTTACTGATGTACAACCACTTTATGTAGTTCATTGTGGCTAATGGTGCAAATTCTTTAATTTTTCATGGTGTTTAATTATTATATAAGCACAAGGTTTGAGTGAATGTTATTTATTTCTCTTATGATGCATGCAAACAGTATTTGCTCAGTGTCTTTCAATGGGACTTTTGACATCACAATTTACCTGTACCTTTTAAAAGCACTTTTTTTTCCCCTCATAATTTTGGCAATAGATGAACTGTTAAATGAGAGTTCTTGAGATGAGTCCCTGTAGTCGTCCAACTTGACTCTCATATGCTGGTGACTGGTGTAATATAATATTATAAACTTGAATGGTGATTTTTATAAAATGTAGTTTGACACTATCTTCTCAGTTATTTACAAGATTAAAGCAATTATCAAAGTTTGATGAAAGGTTGTTTAAAGCTACAATGTAATTTTTCGCCACTAGGGGTCGCTTACCTCTAACAATAACAAAGGCGTAGGTTGATGATGCATAAGCGGAGTTATGGAACTTTTCGTCATGCCGATGGATCTAATAATGTTTATGGATAAATGAATTGATGTTTTTAACATGACTGTGGTATGAAGCAGGGTGCGATCACTTGGATATAAAGGAATAAGGACATTTCATTCTACCGAACTACCTGCAAGTGCTGAATTAATACTCACATAGGTCAGTTTTTTTTGACGAATTAAACTTGTGAGGTAACGCAACGCTGTTTCACTTGGTCTACTATCATACTGAATTGCATTTGAGTGTGTTGTTGAAAGTTATTATGTTATTCCATGTGTTAGTTTGTTGGCTGTATGAGACTAGCAGTAAGCTAGATCAACATTAGAATATCATACTGATCTAACATTTCATCTTGTTGAGCTATATAACATTGATTCGTTTTATGTACATTTGCTCACCTGTCTAATAAAGTACATGCAAGAGCGGCGTCTCTGTCAAGTCAAACTTAGTTGCGGATGTGGAGCTCTCGGCATCTCAAAAACGCCACGGCGATATTGATCCTCGTTTTATTTCTCCTTTTGTCCCAAAGTCTGCTTACCATGGTCCATAATGTTTGACAACAGCGTGAGCGTGCTGCTAGACGTAGAGCAGTTCACGCCTGTCGCCATGGTTACTATGGCAGTACAAGCGGAAACCAGGGATAACGTGGATATTACGTCATTGACATGCGACAATGACCAGGGACAAGCTATTATTTAAAATTGGAATTTCTCTGAAATTAAAAATCTTTGGGAACTTTTGGGATATTGTAAGGACACAACTGCAGGAAATATAAACTGCAAGTGATTTTTGAATATTTTATTTCAAAAATCTTATATTGTATCTTTTAATATCACAATAAAAGATTATACATTTTTACATGATTTGTTAATCATAAAAGAGGGTTTAGTTGGTAGTAGACTTAAGGTATCATCCCATAGTCTATAATTCTCATGCCAGGGCCAGAGATTCACATTTGTCAACAGAAAATATAGGGTTAGGTTAGGTCACTACTATTGGCAGGGCCACACAGAAAGCTCTGTGCAGAATTGGAACGCTTCAGAAGATACCATTTGTGCCTTTTTACATTCTGTTTCAGCAGATTTTATGTTGATAAAGATTGTTTGGCCTTTTGAAATCCTACCAGATTGTTTGTGCTGGATTTCTAAAAAATGTTTTGCCTTTTCTTTGTTCTGTGTGTCTCTGTCTCTTTTCTGCCATTATGTTCTATCAATGCATCCCTTTATAAAGTCTAATGAAGTCTGTTAGTGCTGAATATCCACAATAAACCTACTCACAAGACCTCCATTGGTTTGGTTTCAGAATCTGAAACTGATGTTGAACCATCAAGGCCTACTTGTTAAACAGAACACATTAAAAGTGTATACTTACACTATAGGCAGTGGCTACGTTGCCTTTTACTTGAACCCAAGCACGATTGCCCACCCTCCACTCATCTGCACTCACTCACTTTACAATGCAAATTTTTGTTTTGAATGAAACAGAAAGAAACACACTCTTGCTAATAGACTGACTAATAGATTTAGCATATCACTTATGTAGTGCAGCGATTTTCACTGTCAAATTCTGTACATTTTTCAGTGTTTTACGCATTACTGAAAACAATAGGCTGTTTGTGTTGAAAGACAGAAAGTTGTCTCAAGCGTTCTTTGTGTTTGTTCTTGTTAATTCTGCTCTGGCAAGGGGATGTGTGAAATTAGTCTAAAGTTCAGTGGTTTAGAGACACTTCAAAAACAGGTTGTTGAATTTCGCCTTCTAAAAACCTAGAGGAACTTTTACATGTTAGATCTACCTTATTTAGCCTAGTTGCTTTGTTAAATTGTTGTGAAACCGCACCTTCCCAGTAGTTAAGATCATGGTATGGTATATCGCAAACAGCCCTCATTAAAAACAATGAGCCATATCAGCTCATCCAGGCTTATGAAGGAAATAGAGCTGAATTTCACTCCCATATAGAGTTCAGCCTTGATACAGCTGATCTGATCGCTGAGGATAACGCACGTCTTTGTTGTTCATGCAGACATCTCCCTGTCAGTCTCATTTTAGTTCAGCAGGGAGATGGAAAGGATGGCAGAGGTGCTGATGTAGACGTGAGGGGAGGGAGTGTCAAGAGCTGTTAATTCAGCTGCCCTTCAACAGCACACATCACCAAAACATTTCCAGTGCTTCTCGGTGATGAACACCGAATTCTCTTTGTTTGTTATTAGTAATTCCTCCTTTTTCTTGCTTTGTTTTAGAGTATCAGTTCATACATTATTATGTTAGACCTGTTATAAGAGAACCTGATCATCTTTGTGTTTTCCTAGGGTTGCCTTGTTGAACAGCATACAGTATAAATCTGCCTTTTGTTGAAATACATGAACAGCGTCTCGCCCATTCAATTTGAAAGTTATTTTGTTTTGATTCTAGCTAGTCTAGAAGCATGGCTGGGTGACACATATTTTATATATTCATAGGGGTTGCACAGACTAGTTGTCTTTAATGCTCTGCCATGACGCTTTGCTTGACGTTGACTAGTCGTTGATCATGTGGTTTTTGACTCTAACAATATGGCCGCCTTGCAGAAGACAACAGGCAGAAGACCTCCCAGACTGTTCTGACCTACTGCGTTTTATCTATCTGGTTTTCGTATAAAATGTGATCAAAACTCTCAAAAAATCCCATAGATTTACATTAGCTGTACACTAATGCTCTCCTACAGAGGGGGCCACAGGATAATAAATCTTTGAAGTCTGCTTATGCTCCTTTTGTATATCAAATAAATGTTTACTTCTAGAGCGCTCCACAAGATATGTTTGTTTATACCCTCTAGATACTCAATATTGATTGGATGAATCAATTATGAATTAACTAAAACTTCACTATTAGATGCTGCACAGACACTATAGAATTAATTCACACATGCAATCTCTCTCACTTATCGTACTGTGCTACTTTATCTGTATCTGATTTAGAACAAGCAGAATTTTGTAAGAAATGACCCATAGACAAAATAACAAAAAGCTCTTATGTAGGAGCAATAGCCTTGTGGGCAGTGGTCTGACATGCCGCAGATGTGCACAAGGCAACCCGAGGTCAAGTCTCTGCTCGAGCTTTAGGCTTCTCAAGCCAACATCAAAGTTTGTTCAAACTTTAGCCTCTAGTTGCAAATTAGGGCATGTTGCAACTTGCAAAGCATTCCCATTTCTTGTGTTTTTATTAATGACGTCATCAGCGATTAGTCAACGTCGACTTCACTAGTTGCATAGGCTAACTATCTACTTCAATCAATCTAAGGTTGTTCAACCCCTAATATATAGGAGAGTACATGAAAAGACCTGAAACACCCCAGGATTCATCAATTGATGTATGTGTACAGTTGTAAACATATTTCAAATATAAATAAGATTATATTAATTAGATTAAGTAAATTATTACTATTATACTATTATATACTATTAATCTTTTTGTTAATTGTACTTTTATCTCTAATTTTAACTATTCTGCATCCAGTTTCTAATAAATTAAAAAAGGCATGCTTAATTCAATTCTGAATTACCACTATAAAATTGTACACTTTTTAGAATATAGATTTTTTTGTCTGGTCTTTACGTTTAGTCTAGTTTCACTCTCTTCTTTCCTCATTTCTTGGAAGTGTGAGAGCGTCAAGCAGACACATGTTTTAATAGACTATATATAATTGAAATTTACACATGCTACTTGTATCCACAGTCTTTCACTGATCCACCCCCTCTCTCACACTGATGGAGTCTTAAAATCTGTCTTATTTAGAGAGTGACTCTAAAAATGGAAACACACTTGCTTACATTTCTTGCCTTTTTACCAATACTGTAACAGACCACACACACTGGCTTTGGACACCCCAGCAATTTGATGGATTACAGAAAGTTGCCTCTGACACACGCTACACTCGTGCACACTCAGCCGTCTTCAGATTTCCTGCACTGGTCAGCACCTGCTGTCATCAAAGCTGCATGTGTATATTTGATAAGAGGAAATGCTCTTTGCTGGATATCAGCTGTAGTTGTTCTGCCTCCCGAGTCCGTCAGGTTTCCGTTTTGTTGGCAAGCTTTGTCCACATTCCTCTCTCGCTGTGTCAGGACGGCCCCCGCTTTGTCCCAAGGACATTCTTGAGTGGATATTCTAAGTAGTTGGAAAGTTTCCTCTGACCACTAAGTGTAGGCTTGTGTGGCATGTTATTGTGAGGAAAGAGGAAATGCTAGGGTTGTCATAGACCTTGATACTGCTTGACTTTTGATGGCCTTTGTCTGTCTACTTGCACAGCAACATTGACTGATTTATAGGGCTGCATTGATATTAAATACTGATGATGAGCTGATTATTTATTTGCATGTCATGGCCAATAATAAAATTTTGTCAAAATAAATAAACAAAAAAATGAATCATTTTAAAAACTACTAAAGTGAACTTCAACTTGGGCATCAGAACATAATAGATTTTGAGATTTGCTAAAGATTACATTTAAAACTGATTATTATTAAAGTATTAATTTTGCTAAAGATTGATGTTCTGTCAGTGCTAGATGTTAAATATAAATTAGATGGTAAATCTAAATTTAGAATATCAGGACATTCACAATTAAATGTCGTGCAGGGCTTATATAACACTATTCTGATATATTGAAATTATAGCTTATGTCTAATATGAGATATATTGTGCATTTAAAAAAAAGTAACAGGGTATTACCATTTTCTTTTTAAAATACCGTGGAGTAATGTGAAATGAATTGGCCTATATAATTATTTAGGATCATGATATGATATCAGTGTACAGTCTGATACAGTCCCATGGTACCACCATAGTACTTTGTTTGTAAGGGGTTAATGTTCAGAAAATGAAGTTTCTTCTTTCCCTCAGGGTGTTTTTGCAGGAGATGTTTTTGTTTTCTATGAAGCTGTGCTGTTTTATGAGGACAGTGTCTTGCTGTCGCAATTACTAGTGTGCTGCAGGACTGTTTTAATGTTGATGTTATTATCAACATGTAATGAGATTTAAAATGTAATGTTTGTTTTTTTCAGTTCACAGCGGAAAGTGTGCTCAATACTGTGCACAAGATGGTTTTAACAGCCTGCAGAGAGTTCTGCAGCTCAGTGAACCGCAGTGATCTCTGTGAGGACAGTCTGTGTCTGGACTGTGCTGTGTGTTCTCTCTCTTATATAAAAAGCAAGGTGATGGGGTTGAGATCAGGGCAGCAGTGATGAGCTTTCTCGAATTCATGCATGTTTAAATATGGATTCTGTTCAATAGTGGTCACGCAGGTCACATAAATTTGCCTCGCTCAAATTTGAAATTTGAATTAGTTTACTTGCACTATTATTGTTCAGTAGCTTGTTGGTTGTGCTTTCTTGTATAACTTTTCAGCCCTATTGTCAAACAGTAAACAGGTTTGATGTAGGCCAGCTTATGTTCAGCTCGTGGCTTGTGCATGTTGTTTTGATCGAGATCATGCCTGCAGTAATCGGTCCCATGAGCTCTCTGAAGATCTTAACCGCTCCCCTGATGTGTTTTTATTTACCTAGCCATAGCCAATATCATCTATTAGAGATGCTATAGTTGGTCCAACAGCTTACATGGATCTAGCCCTAGATTGTTAACTTTTTTTTTTTTTAAATAAAATATTTTTTATGAGATTTAAAGTATATTACTATTGAAATGAAAAATAATTCTTTGATCATTGTAATAAATATTTTTTACGCTACAGGTTGTAGCCTAATTTCTCAAATTCTTCCCTTTTCAATGTTAAACCCTCAAGCTTTTGTTTTACGTTGAAAGACCTTTAAGTCATTGTTTATTAGACGTTACTT
Source organism: Meda fulgida (assembly GCA_030578275.1). Classification (NCBI taxonomy): domain Eukaryota; kingdom Metazoa; phylum Chordata; class Actinopteri; order Cypriniformes; family Leuciscidae; genus Meda; species Meda fulgida. Next base: position 9,573,354 of record CM060624.1, on the reverse strand, counting down.
TGTGCCATCAGAAGTGCTTTGTTTGTGCAAAAAAAAAACATTTACCACTTTATTTACAACATATAAATCTGCTCTCGCTTAATACCACAACATGCATGTGTCGTGGTCCTCTTTTGAACTCGCATCAGAGATTAATATTTTGTAAGTAAAGTGATATCAATGCTTGTTTGCACAAACAAGGCATCTTGCGTTGCTTCATAAAATTTAGGCTAAACCAGTGAGTCACATGGATTAATTTAATGATGTCTTTACTCCCTTTCTGGGGCTTGAAAGTGGTAGTTGCGTATGCTGTCAGTGGAGGGACTGAAAGCTCTCATATTTTATTAAAATTACCTTCATTTGTGTTTCGGAGATGAACAAAAGTTTACGGGTTTGGAATGACATGAAATTGAATAAATAAGGATAGAATGTTCATTTTTGGGTGAACTGACCCTTTAATAAAGTGATAAAATAAAGTGACCCTGCTGCACATCGATTTCACAAATGCACACTGTAAGAAATATGCACAAATGGAGTTCATGTGGAACAGCATTTACTGCGAATTTAGGATTATAAACTGTTTTTGTGTAAAAGAACACAGAGCCATGCTTTACTCTGAAACATGCAGTGCATCAGACTAAATCACAACCTTTTGTGGTTTGAAAATCACACTAAGAATGTCGAAGAAATGATCTAATTTAATAATTGATGATCTTTACAATGGAACTGAATCAACACTGAACTGACTTAAGCTGAACCACAGCTGAAATGCATAATTTTCTTATCACTGTAAAGCTGCTCTGTAAAAATCTTGTATTTAACCAATTATTTTCTTTTCATCAACTCAAGAACCCTTGCAGTTCCCACTCAACCCCCCATTTGGGAAACCCTGTCCTGATAGCTAATGATCTAATTTTAGTTTTTAGGGAAAGTGAAGTAAATAATTACTTTTAATTTCAGTTTTTTTTTACCTCACACAAAGCTATCATATGCCTTCGAAATATAGCACACACGCTGCATGGACTACTTTTATGGTTATTATAATGTGTGTGTGTGATTTGGAGTTATTTGGCAGCACTCGTAAGAACGCTTGTGAGCAGTGAAACGTTAGCCTGGATGCCAGCCGAACTTAGCCCCGCCCACAACATTTGAGGGTGGGAAGTTCGGTCTGGACTTGGTTCGTTGTGAAGCGAGTATGCCCGAACCAAAGTTGTCAGGGCGGACTTTATACGATGATGGACAGATCGTAATCATCCACGTCACCAAAGAGCGCTTGGGTTAAATTCGTTTACAACAAAGAATGGCTGCCACTGGAGAATTGAGATGTGTAGATTCAGCCATCGTGTCTGTTATAGTGGATGTAGACAACGCATTCATTTTAAAAGAGGAACAGAGAACCGCGATCAAGTCAGATGCGTTGCTCAACATACGTAATTTACTCGTTGCTCTGATTGGTTGTAGGTCTATCCAATTTAGTGCAGAGGCATTTTCTTTCCATGGTTCAGTTGAAACACACCCCATATTCACAGCCCAATGGAGCAGCATCAGACTCACATTCTGACTAGAATCTGAGTATGACGACGTCAGGCTAGCAATATATGCTCTCATCTCAGAGAACGTGACTGTGCTTTGATAGCGGAGCCAGAGCCAATACTAGTCATAGCCTATATAACAAAAGTGTAGTGGGAGGCATTTATATGGCGTAGGATGATCCAGGCTTCTCATTTCAATTGTTTCTCAAGAGAAATTCAAGCAGGAAAAGCGTCTGGTGATGCAAAGTGTTTCTTCTGCTGTGCTGCTTCGGTGTTATGACTTTCTATTTATCCTGCATTATCATTGGTGTTTTCTCTTTTCAGACTACTCTTAGCAGGACCTGCCGTCCCTCAGGCCTTTTTTTATCAGTGACTCAGGAAGCCACTCTACTGCTTGAGAACAGCTGTGGTGCAACATTTAATAATAATAATAATAATAATGGCCCATGACATAGAGACCAGGTTTATGTTGATTTCTTGCATCTATGTCTGGGCCTGTTGACTCCGTACCAGCTGTTCTTCCTGACTCATTGAAAACCACAGAGAATACTTGCAAAGCTAACACCAATGAACAAATCCTGCATAGAAGCAAATCTAGATACTTGATTCAAGGTGACATCATGATCGATAGTTGGCAATGAAACAAAGTTAACTTGAGTTCAGCTTTTACAAGCTTATTTTACCAGCTACAATCTGGAATCTTTTTTGTAGAAATTAATATTTTTATTTAGCAAGGATGCCATTAGCCTAAATTGACCAAAAATGACAATCACAATATGACTGTTTTTGCTAGGGCTGGGCATTGGCACAAATTTCACGATTCGATTCAGCATCGATTAATTGGGGCCTATTATGGAAAATTTCCTCAAGGAAAAATATATATCTCAACTAATGCTGTAAACTGTACAGGCAGTCAGTTGGTACATTACTATAGTATTGAAGGTTGAAATTAACTGATATGTAGGCTATTTACATTTTTACAGTTTTTTTTATAATAATGTTATTTTTAATGACATAATTATGTTTCTACTCATTTTATTATAATAACATTTAAATGGTGGCTGTCATAAAAACATGACTGATTTATTAAAAAATACATTCATATTGAGAAACAGGTTAAAGGGTTAGGACCTAGTTCACCCTAAAATTAAAATTAAGTAGCCTAATCATTTACTCACCCTGGTGTTGTGTCAATGCCAAATGCCCATCCTTCTCTTTCAGACTGCAAAAGAAGAATTTTATAAAAAAAATGTCCCGCTCACGCTCCATATAATATGGATAGTATGGTCCATATAATATCAGTGAATAGCAACTAGCATCAAGCTTTTTACAAAAGACGCTAAAGTATCACAGAATGGTCCGATGCTAAATATATCTTATATTACAATTGTTCTGGGGGTAGCCTATACGATAAAGTTTGGTAAAATAAAAAAATAAAAAAATGTGTATGTATTACTTAACAAAAATACTAGTTACAGCATGAAATAAACATAATACTAGTTACTGCTTATTATAGCATGAAATAAACATAAATGAACATCAGAATGTATGTTGAAATACAGTAGAAATTACCAAAATCCATATCATGTCAAATGTAATTGATTAATCCGTGTTTCAACTGCCGAAAGACGTCAATTCAGGTAAAATTACATTTATTAAATTATCTCTGGAAAAAGCCATTCAAAACTCATTAGTCAGCTAGGAAAATGAACTCTAGAGAAGAGCATTTTGCTAAATAGATGCACTATATTGCATTTTAACATTTTTTACTTAATTGTCATTTTAGGGTGAACTATCCCTTTAAGTCCCTAAAATATTCCTGACTTCAAACTTTTGAACAGTAGATTATCAAAAATGCAGTTTGTCATTAGCTTTTAAAATATTACCATAGAAATGTAGGCTATAACAAACCAGGTGCAATGGTGAACTCAATTCAGAACATTTGTTTCCATCAGAAACAAATATTAATCCAAGTTAGATATTGCTGAATGAGTTATGGCTTTCAAAACAGGGCTTTCAAGGTGCAAGATGCAAGACACGTGTAGAATTAATGAAATTGTGGTAAAATTAAAATGTATTTTGTACATCAGTAACATTTTGAAGTGTATAACATAATTATGTGATGAAGGTATTATATTATGTGATCAGCCTTTTAAAAATGGGCCGTGCACCAAACAAGGTTGAGCACCAGTGTCACAGTGAGGGATGTACAGGTGGTGTTGGGCTGATCAGCAAGGCAATGCAAATTGTTGTAGACGGCGAAACCGGGAGAATGAGCACATGAAATGAAATGAAACTGTCTCGTTAGTGTATTCTGACAGTTGCAACCTCCTCTCTCCTTCTATCCACCAGGTGTTTTTTTCACCAGGTGTGACGGAGCCCCTGTAGACTTGCATAAGATTTTATTTTGGTATTGATTTGAGCCTAGAGCAGAAACTAATGATCGATAGCGTGTATTTCCTGTCTGCTGTTAAGAAGGAAACCGAGGAAGGAATGGAGCAAAATAAGACACAGAGAGATGAAACAAAAGCTCAGCAAGGAAAACAATAGTCCTTGGCTCCTTTCTTTGACTGTGGTTGATAGGAGAGATATAAATAGCGGGATGGGGTATGTTTAAATTTGGCAGCCTAAGACGGTCTGAAGCAGGTCGCTGGTGAGAAGATGTTTTTTTTTTTTGCACATTGGGAGCAGGCTGGCTTACGATCCATCTGTCTCTCTGTGGGAAGTGGTCAGTTAAATAGTGGGTGTGGTCAGATCTTCATAACCTCCTGGAATCTTTTCATCAGGCAGAAAGAAGCCCAGCTCCCCTCTAAGCCTTGGCTTGCATTCAGATCTGCTGATGTTGTTTTGCTAATGTGCTTTAAAGTTTTAGAATGCAAAATGAAGCAGTAATCTTCCGCTAAAAAATGCATGTGTGTATATTTACCTGTATATAAATAAATAAATAGATAAATAAATAAATATATATGGGCATTAAGCAAGCTGCTTAAATACAGATTTTTTTATTTTTCTATTTTCTATTTTTCTATCTTTTTTCTATTTTAGTATATTTTAAAATCTAATTAATTCCAGTGATGACAGCTTAATTTTCACCAGACATTATTTCATTGTTTCATGATGTTTCAGAAATCATTGTAATATGATGATTTGGTGCTCAAGAAACATTTCATCAAATGTTAAAAACAGTTGTACTGCTTTTTTTGTTGTTGCAGCGTTCTTTAATGAATAGAAAGTATTTATTTGAAATATAAATCTTTTGATCAATTTAATGCATTCTTAGCATTAAAATAAAAGAATTAATGCCGCCTTCTCCTCCTTCTTTAAAAAAGGCTTACATACTGACCCCAAATTTTGAATGATATTTATCAAAGTTGGAAAGTGGCTAAATCTGTTATATCTGTGGGAATGTTAGTATGCAAAAAGGACAACAAAGACGTCAGCTGTGAGCTATCCTGCGCCTCATGATAAAACTTGCCTTTTCTACACCTCCTCTAAGGCATTTCATACTCTCCACCTCAGCTGATGTGATTTGTCTATGTTTCAGTCCTTTATTTCAATGGTGTGTCATTAGCATAATTATAGTCATTTTCTGTATGGGTGAGAACAGAGGATTAAGACTTTGTTAGATATAGTAAATCTAGTCAAGCCCAGCTGCTTAAATACATAAATCGAGAGGGCAAGACTAAACAAATGACAGGAGATAAACTTAAAAAGTGAAATTACACATTGAAGTAAATTGCTAAAATAATGACTGTTTTCAAACCGGTTTCCCATACACTTATTTTCCATTGGTAAGACAATACAAGTAGTCCCACACTATACTGAAACTTTTTTTGTGTTTGGATTGAGGTTTTACATTTTCATTTGAAATAGAGGGGTGCCAAAAATTGCACCATTATCTGACTTTAAGAAGTTTAAGAATGGTAATGCGATTGTGTTGATATGGCGTTAGCAGGCCTGTTCTGTCTATACGCTCATTGAACATTTCTCAAGTCTCAACCCCATGACAAGGAAAGGTTTTGGGTGTGACGTATGCAGTCCAGTTGTTTTATGACAATCTTCTCTGTGAATAAAAAATGAAACCAAATTGTTGACCATTGCAAGGAAACATGTTTAATAGAACTTTACCGGAAGGGAACGCTTATGGCATTGTCATAAAAGGTTGAGAAAGGAGTAACATAAATGAAATGTTTGGGATTTACCTATACTTTTCTATAAGGATCCTTTGCACTATTCATTCAGACGCTTTTGCTGAATTTGGAACCACATACTACTCTTACTACTTCTGCCATAGAAATGTATTGTGAAATTAGTAAACTAGTATTTGTTTCTGAATTCAGTTAGAAGTGTCATATTTACATACAACTTTTAGAGTAATATGTTAATGTATAATAATTCTAATACTATTATAGCCATACTTGGAGTAGTATGGAAGTATGTTATTTTGGATTCATCTGAAATTTAGGATGTTTTTTCTATAACACATAGTTTGCTGCATTGCTCATTCAGACTCTGTCTAGTTTGTTACCCATAATCCTTTGATCTACTCAATCAAACTGTTGGGAGGTGGGGTCATTTAATTAATTGTACATTTCCTTTTTCTTTTCTTTGTGATGCTTTGAATTGACAATGACATTGTAACATTGTAAGTTAATTGAGCTTATTTAAGAATTTTGTGTATTGTTGTAATATTCAGATTTAAATGTATTTTTCTCTGTTTGATCTAATGTTTTTTTCCATCTTCAGTTGGCTTTGTTGGGAATTGACCTACTATCTGCCTTAGTGACAAGATTACAGGACCGTTTTCGGCACCACGTTGGTACAGGTAGGATTACTAAGATCTAATGTGTATAAAAATTCAGATTTCAGATTTTATTACCACAAGAAATTAGTTCTTCATGTTAGTTTAAATAGAAGAATATAGTAAAGAAACTTTTTAAGAATTATTTTTATCAATATTTAAGCAGTGCTGCTGACAGAATTTTCATTTTTGGGTGAACTAACCCTTTAAAAGGGACAAATGAAGAGATGTAACTTCCTGCAGAAGATTTCAGTGTGCTGACAGAGTGCTGTGCTTTCAGTGCTGGAACTGTCAGCATTCACTGAAACGGTTTTAGAAGTTGCTTCTTAAAATTCATCTGCTGTAAAGCATCGCTGCTGCAGTCATCAAACATCACTTTTGCAACAAATTCACTGCATTCATCAACGAATTCCAAGACAATCACTTTCAGACTTCTGACTTTCCATTATTACATAATCCGAATCTTCTCCAATTCTCCGTCTCTAATTATTTGAAGCTTCCTTAAGACCAACTAGTTAATAAGTTAGTAAGTCAATAATGAAAATATATTTGCACATCCCTATTGTCTTTAATCTTTGTTCTCTCCATCTCCAGTTTTACCCAGCTTGATAGATAGGTTAGGTGATGCCAAAGATCAAGTCAGAGACCAAGATCAAATCCTGCTGCTGAAGATCATGGAGCAATCAGCTTCACCTCAGGTAGTCTGTGGTGGTATTTGTCTTTATTTAGCCTTAAATATAAATTCCAGGATGTTCGCCATTCTCAAGCTGACACTGCAGTCCTGTTGTGCCTTCCTGAATAAAGTGCATTACAGTTACAGTGTTATTACAGCCTGAACAATATTTGTAATGTAGAGACTGAACAACCTCCTCGATTTAGAAGTTCTCTTGCGAGACACTTTTGTGGTGTTTTAATTTAGTTAATGAATTGATGCTTTGCTTCATGAAAAGGCTGATGGGAGGTCTCTTAATAAGATTAGATGCCATTTAATTGTATTACCTTGAAAGTATTAAATTCAGATTGTCTTTACAGTACATATGGGACAGAATGTTGGGGGGTTTCAAACACAAAAACAACCGGACCAGAGAGGGAGTCTGTCTCTGTCTTATTTCAACTCTGAGCACGTAAGTTGCATTGTTCTCTCAGTCTGGATGTTGTAGTTTCATTCATTTTAAACGCAGCTCACATGGACATTTATGTTTGCACTTGTTGTTGATTTTTTTCTGCTGAATAGAGATATTAAGTTGTTAAAATTATAATGTAGCTGCACATTCTTCTAGGATAAGCCATTAAAGCTGGTCTTGGCAAAGATACCGTAACCCCCATGATTTACTAATGCTGCCCTCCCTGTCACCATTGCTTCTGTTTTTCAGATACGGTGCTCAAGGCTTGACTCTGAGCAAAATTGTACCACATATATGTAATCTACTCGGAGATCCTACAAGTCAGGTATGCACATTTGTTGTAATCGAATACATTTTAAGATTCGACATTAATCTGCATGACATGGCTTTTTTACAGGACAATAGATGATGTTAACAACATTACACAAAGCTATAGTGACCTCTGGTGGTGGCTAATAATATGCAGTTGCAAGAAATAGGATAATGTACATTTGTTTTCATCAAATAAATATATATGATAGATATAGAATATAAGAGTGTTGTTAACAGACACAGTGAAAGCATTTCAAACAGCAGAATAGAAAGTAACACCTCCATCACAGGATTAGTTTTAGTAGGACCATTTCTTTTTTTTCCCTTCTTTCTTTTATGACACTTTATAACACACACACACACACACACACACACACACACACACACACACACACACACACACACACACACACACACACACACACACACACACACACACACACACTGTATACATTTAAATACATTGAAATTTCAAAGACATTACATCATTGTGGCAGACAAAGCAATTCAATTGACATTACAAAAGGTAGGGTTAAAAGTCAAATTATTTTATTTACATATACAAGCTTCCATTGTTAAAAGTGTCCCCAAATAGTTTAATTGCACAGTTGAGACACTCGTTTTAAAATGAGTGAAATTATCAAGTTGTTGTCCAATTATCTCCCCAGGTTCGGGATGCGGCCATGAGCTGCCTTGTGGAAATATACAGACATGTTGGAGAGAAGGTTAGGATTGACCTTAGCAAAAAAGGACTGCCGCAATCAAGGTAAGCTCTTCCTTTTTTCCTTTTTTGGTACCAATTCACAGACAATGGATCAGCTTTACATCTACAGTATTTAGGACACTTCCACTCTTTTCTAATTCATGTTTTGCAGGCTTTTTCACCCTCTAGATATATGCTGCACCCGTTTATTTACTTTTATCAGGCATTGATAAATATAGACAGATGTTTTTCCCAATTAGTAAGTGTTTCTAAACAGAGTGAAAACATTTATGTCTCTATAAGTACTGTAATGATATGTATTCACTTAAGGGGGTAAAGTGGCTCTTCATACAGGTCATTAGCTGTTAATTTCCCTCCGGACCCAGAATCAGGCCCTACCCTCTAACTTGATACTAATATGCTCTTAGCGACAAACATTATGTGCTCATAGCACACTGTCATTCAGCTTAAACTTCCTTACAGCTAGCACTCAGAACAGCTCTATAGGTTTGAGTCTTCAAGAGAAAGCATACCCAATAACCCATAATACTCCACAGCAAGAACTGACTGATGTTGAGTGCACAGAGAGGAGGAAGGCATGCCAGCATTTGCTTGTGGTCTGAATTTGGTTGTAACATCTGTTAGGTGTCCCTCCCCCTTCAAATCTGTCCATGTCTCCTGGGAACGTGCAGGCATCTGTTTCTGTGATCTTCTCAGTGGTTATAGTTTGAAGACTTTAAAGGCAGGCTCATTTGGAACATGCCTGGGGAAAACAGTTTGCTGTGACTTCGGACACAATGTCAAACCGGCAACTAGCTTGTGAGCATCCTGGCTGAACTATGTGTACTGCAACTCCAATATCTTTGAATTAGTTCACCAAATCTCATTAACACAATAATTTGGGTCAAACTAAAATATTTTAAGATAATGTTAATTCTTTTCCATTTCAGAGAGCTGCGCTCATTAGATTTGATTTATTAGATTAATATCATTCCATGCTGCCCTCTCAGCTGCCTTTATTCGCATCTGTGCCTAAATTCTTTGGGTCTATACCAAATCCTGTTACTATAAATGATAACCACACAATTAAAATGGCCCTTGGAGGGATCTATGAAAGAATCATCAAACCCTCGTTGCTTTCTCGCTAAAACCCACATTTAGCATAAATCACGCAGACATTTTGAGTCTTAAGCACACTGACAGACTGACGTTTTTTCAGCGCTGCTGTTTTTTCATAGACAGCCATGAATGTCTCTGTGAAATTCAAATCTTCTCAGCTTAATTTAGAGGCACACAGTCAGTTTGCTTGGATGCAGTTAATAGAGGAAGAAATCTCTTTTGAACATTATAGTTAAGAAGGGTTTAGCAAGCAACACTTCCACTTCTCTCAAATTGCATAAAGGGCATCCCATCTCATTTGGAATTCAAAATTCTGTTTTGGAACACTTGGAAAAGCAGAAATGATGGACTTGTAGGATTAAATGTTTGCATTTGTCAGTCGTTGTCAGCTGGGATGCCTTAATTTAAAATTAAATCCTAACAGCATGATTGTTGGGAACAACACCCTCTTAAACATTAATGTTACAAGGCTTTATTTACTCGTCCTAGTTAGAATTGAATGACTTTGCCAGTTGGAGTTTTTAACTTTTTTTTTTTTTTATCACCAGCAAATATCACTGCAGATAATTCATATTTTGGATATTCAATTTATTGCTCAGCTCTATTTTGAACTTAAACTGATTCTTTGCCACACTCTAAGTCAGAGATGTGTCAGCCCATCCAGATTCAGCATGGCAAAAGAACATGAATCAGCTTTGATGCTCTGGGGATCTGCTTCTGCCTCGTACAGAGAGACTTCTGAGAGGAATGTTCAGGATAAAGGATTCTCAGAGGGTATTACAGGAAGACAACATCCTCAGCTCTGTGAATGCGCAGTGGGAGGAGTTTTAGGGAACAGCGCTACATGGTTCGGTTTCACATGTGTTTCCAAAATTGTTGTTTCATTAAAGAAGTCATAACATAATTGAAATCATTCTACTAATGATCTACTAATGTTTCTTTCATTTAATAATAGTATTATTGTACACAACCATCTCTTTGACCCTTAAGCAAGATTTTGTTTTTGCTACTATACCTTTAAAATGTATAATTGACCTCTGTTATGATTGGCTAACCTTTTGGCACATGGATTACACTTACTTCTGGACTTTGCAGGTTTACTCTGGGGTCAAATATAGTTGGTGCAAAGCCTGCATTACACTGATAGGATCACAAAACCATCCTTTCTGAAATGTCACATCAATTGTTACATCACAGCCAGTCTCGCTCAGCCAGACTTATGGCTAACGGCAAAAAGTCTGGTCCGCATTGTCGCTTGTTCTGGCCTTGAACCACCCTTTTAGGCCACCTGACCCAACATGTTAAGCAACCAGATATTTTACTGCCTGTTGGGTCCATATTTTCTGAGTTAGGTCATCATGTAATTATGTCAATAGCTAATAGTTTAAGTGTTTAAGTAGTAGTGTAGTGTAGTCAGGAGGTACTTTAGGACAAAAGGAGTGACCAAATTAAAGGTATTTCCATTTCACACACATTTACCATGCTTGCTGAGAGCGTTTCCCGTTAGATTTGCAACACCTGTTTCTGAGGATTGTGTTGTGTGGGTCATATGGGAAAACTTGCATTTCTAGTAGTTGTTGGTCTTCTGTAACTGAGCAATGTTTAACTTTGGATTTTTTCTTCTTTTACAGGTTGAATGTAATTTTCAGCAAATTTGATGAAGTCCAAAGATCCGGGAACATGATCCCCTCATCAGGTTCAGGTAGGAGCTCTATGGAAATTGCAAGAATTCAAATTCTTGGAAGAAAGGCTTTTAAACATTATAGCGGGGATGTTTACCCTGGCTGTTTTCTAAAACCTAGTTCTACTCCCTGCATCATCCGAACTGAAATGGAACCTCATAAGTGACTGTTTTGTAAACCTCCAATATACTTCTTGCGAAATCGAAGAATGAACTGGTGTGATGACATTTCTAACAAAATCTGGCCAAATGTATTACTTAGGCGATTGCCTAATAGGTAGGTGTGCTCTGAGGCTCTGCCTTCCTTGACATAAAAATCTTCTTTGGTTCATTTCTTCTGTTCAGTGCCTCAAGGTCGTAAATCTGCGTGTGAAAACATGAACACACTGGAGAGCCATTTTTAAAAATTATTTTTATGACGGCCATCTGATTGGCCAACAGTTATGTCTGTAATTTGCTACATTGCTTAACGCTGCCTGGAATAGAAACCTATTGATGGAACCTTTGAGGGAAATTAGATGTATAATATTTTACAGAGCGCTTACACAAACACTCAAGCAGCCGGCTATCCGCGCGTACCGATACTACAGAATGGCAGGTATTGTTACATTAAATGATCAAAGATCAATTTTGGACTTGGAGGCCGCCGAAATATTTTCAAAGCATCACAACAGAAATTATTGATTAATCAACCGATAATTTTTTTTATGGATAAAATGGATAAAAAATGAGTCAAACAGTGCTGAATTTTATTACAAAACCATGAAAATGTGCTAAATTAAATATATATTTAAACATGAATTATATAAATTATAGAAGTAAATAAAAGACATGCATTCAAACTGAAACAAAAAGTTGCACTAAAAATGTATTCATAAATGTTGAAATTAACACATTTCATCTCGCAGCAATGAACAATACTTTTCTACAGTAGTTATTAACCTTAGTTAATGTTACAAATGGAATCTTATTGTAAAGTGTTACCATTCCATATAAATCCAAACAGTCATGCTTAAAGATGGCCATCTTTAAATATCTATGCAAAGGCCAGAGCACTGAAATTAGATAAATGTATATTACATGAATAGTCTCTCACTTTATTTGCTTCTATTTTAGAATATTTTTTGGAATATTTTAGAATGATTATCTAATCAAAATATGTATTGCAGTGATGATAAAAAAATAACTGAAATCGCATGCTTTTCTGATTCTTTTATATTTTTGTCGGCTGCACGAACAATTTGTTTTCTCATGTCTAGCTTTAAATATGCAAATTGTCCTCGTTCCTCGCCTGCAGCCCGTTGCACATTATATTACAGGATTTGTACTGGTTTTGCATTTCAGTAATTGGTTGAAAACAGCATCTGTAGTATAAGGATTTTTTTGTGGTTTCACCGAAATTTAAACTTCTGCTTACTAGGGTGATCGTCTCTTCGATTTCTTTGTAAATATTATTGAACTGCCAGTGAAACCAGGCAAATGTAATGTATTGAGAGAAAATGTGAATCAATCATAATTTTTAGGATAAGTGTCAGCTTAATTTTTTAATTAAACCTAAAAAAAGATAATGAGGAATACTCTTCTTGATGTATGCTGCATTTTCTGAAAATTGCTTTTTGTTAGTCATTCAGATTCAAAGGGATTCTCTTTAATCCCTTTCTGAATTCTGTTTTATTTAATGGAATAATAACACACTGATTTTGAAATTGAAAAGCTTTGATGTGATCCTGGGTCCAATTTTTCATGAACCTTTTTGGAACTGTCAGCGTTTTACAAATGATGACTCGTGATACAAGTTGCGAAGAGAAGCCTTAATCAAAGGAGTGCACATAATGCTGGTTTCTGTCTGGTTACCAAAAGGTTTATTGGAGGTATTTTGGCTATTTGTACTGCTTTTGCATTGCCTCTGTAATTTCAAATGTAAAGGGCTATTCACACAAAATTATTTAATGTTTTTATTTTTTATTTGGCAACTATAAGTTTGCTAAACGCCTATCTTCAAGTTAGTCTACTTACTTTAGCATTGACCTAATATATTACAGTAACTGTAATTGAAACTTCTTTAACGCAAATGTAGTTAGAGTTGGTAAGTTTGATTGATCTACATGAGTTCATACTCAGTTCATCATCACTTAAAACTGTCCATTTGAATCAATTCTTAATTTATATGTTCAGTCATTGAGGCATTGGTATTGACTTGAATTTAGATTTGTATTTATTTAATAACATTATTTATATCATTATTATTTGAACATTTTAAAATAATAAAAAAAATAATAAATTACATCTATTAAATGCCACTGACATATTTAACACTGTATTTTCTTATTGTAGATGCAGCACTTAAAAACTCTTTAAAAAAAAAAGTGCAGTCTCTGCACAAATATTTATAGTATTATATAATAGGAAATGTCTTTCATTTGCACTGCTAATATTTTGTGTAAATCTGTTGTGTGAGGGCCAGAGAATCCGGAGTGTCTTTCTTGTGCCGAGAGTTTAGTTACATAAACTCAAAGATTGAGGAGCTGTAAAGGACAAGCAAACAGCCCCAGATCCACTGTATGTATATGACATTCAGTCTTTACTGGGGAAATGTTTTCTAAGTCCTTTATTTAAAAGAGTTAGTGGCTTTTGTGTTTGGTGAAGTCATAAGACCACAGCAGCAGGAAGGGAAGGGAGGGAGAGGCGGAGACCAGAGAGAGAGACTGCTAGAGCTTTGTTGTGCTTGCAGTGTCTGAGTGAATTGAAGAGACGCTTGCTCTATGACAACCGGAGAAGGTAAGGATTGGAATGGAAATGGCGGCTTTAATGTGAAGGACAAATAAAAGAAATGCTGGGCACTAGCTGCCTTAAACCTCCAGCTGCTGTTCTGCCAAGGGGATGGCATGTTTTTCTGTGTTTTCATGTTTACAGATGATAACGCTTCTAAGATATACATATTTCTGACTTCTGAATATTGTTTTGCGCCTGTTTTTTTTCTCTACATTTCAAAGCATTTTTTAAATGGAAAGGCAGTGTATCCATAGATAGATGTCATTTTGGAAGAATAAAACATCTCTTAGATTTGCATGGATTCAGATATGCATAAACTAGACTTGTGTCTTTTTTCGAAGACATCTCGTTTCTAAATTAGTTTAATTTTATGTGGTTTATGTTGTCTGTTACAACTGGTCTCTTTGGTTCTTGTTGCATTGCGTTAGCTAAATATAGCTGCATTACTGATGTGGATTTGCTCATTTTGACTTCTCAAGTGTTTTTCTAGTGACTGCTATTTTATTGGATTTTATGTTCAGAACACAATACTTCATTTGTTCACCTTCAGCAAAGTGCCCTGCTCCAACCTTTTGTTGTCACCTTAGCAATGCACACATACTGTTCAACATAGTGCTTTTGGCACCTTTAAGAACAGGTTTGAGTTGCACGTGCGTTATTGTAGTAGTGATGTCTAGGATGCCCTGTGTTATACTCCAGGAGACACTGCAGGAAGTGATGAGAAAGGTATACCAGTATATCTTCTTTAAATAAATTATACAGTTGATATTGGGCCCAGAAGCAGAGTTTGAGAGTGAGATTAATGGATCAGGGCGTGCGTGTGTGTGTGTGTGTGTTCATGTCCTACAGCACTGTTATGTAAACATGTCGCTTGGGTTATGAGCTTTTTGTGCTGACATGGTCAAAGTCACTCTGACATGTTATGCTGAGTCATCGTCTCTGTCCAGTCAGCAGCTAAAGAAAGTTGTCATCTCGCACAGTGGTGGGTACTGTTGTCACTTGGCACAGTAGCCACTTCAGTGGCCGTGAAAAACAACAGATTTTTGACAGGTGTTTTCACGGGTCTATAAGCACCCCATGTTTGTGTGGTTAACAAATGACAATATTTCAGAATTAAAACATAGTTTGTCTTCAGTCGTATGTGAAAAATTGATTTAGGAGCTGGGGGAAGCTCTTTGCTCAAAGTTGGCAGGTCATGCAGAAAAGATTAAATCCTCCTTTCCTTTTCCATCTGAAATGACACATTTCTCAAATTCAAACTTTCAGTGGCGGGGAGATTAAGGGCAGTTTCAAGGGTTTCTCCGATTGAAAGGACGATGAATTGATTAAATATTACAAGCTTGAAATCACATAAGCAGGTGTGTGTTTTGGGGACATTTTGTTATAACCAATGCTGCTAAGGTATGACTAGTTCTTTCATATTATTTTATTTGACATGTTGCCACTTTGATCTGCCACACAATCTTCAGGTGGTATAAAACAGGAAAAAAAATCTGATTAGCCATTTTTACTCCAAAGGAGACGTTCCTATTCAGTTGAATAAGAGCTCGCTGTTACATTGATTTGCACAGCAGTTTTATGATGCACCATTTCATTTTCTTGGCCAATTAAGTGAGTTAGGGAGCATGTTGTTGTCAGTAGTGGCCTGCTTCTGATGGATCTCAAATCAAAGCAAATTGTTATCAATATCATTGAAGGAAATAATACAATAACCTAGCTACTTGAGCTCCAACAAAACCGTGGATATCAATGAAGGATCTCTTTGTGACATTTCTGACTGTCAATAGCTATCTGCCCACATGCTGCTGTGTTATGAAAGATGCCTTTTGTGGGCATCCGCTGTCTTCAGATGTTTGATGCACATACACATGTTCTGTTGTCCCTACAACCCACCAATGATATTGGGCTGTATTTTTCAGCAGTCAGCATACCTCTCAGTAGGCATTCCAAGGGGTTTAATTAGAGCACACTGTGACTGCCTTCCTCCGCCCACAGTGGCTCTCTCTAAATGACATTTCTCAGCTTAAAAAAAAATCTGCTTATTTCTTAGAATATATGTGCATTGGTTTGACATATGTTGCACTCTCAATCATTGATCAAACAGTTCAAATTAAATATTTAAAATCATTTAAAAAAATCCCTTTCTTTCTTGGCTTAGAGAAGAGAAAATCTTGGCATGAGTCTAAAATATCCATCTTTAGGATAATTTGCAGAGGTGGTTTATAAAAGGAGATTTTATACCATAGTTTTAAACAGTGTCTCCTCTGCCTCATAAGCACAAAGACAGAGGCCACCATGTAAAGAGACTTTGTAATCCAAGACTGCTTAGAACAAAAAATATCAATTGAAAGTTTTCTTCTCTTGCTCTGACTGTCTTGATTTGTTTTGACTGGTTTGTTTGCACTGTGCTCTGCAGGCTTGTCAGGATTATTACATAATTGTCCCTTTGTGGTTATTTGATTTAATCCTTGTGCACACTCCCAATTAAATGTCATTCAAATATGTGAATACTAAAAATGCTATGAAAAATGCTTTCAAATTAGAGAATGAAATATATCAAATTGCATAACATATATGCTAATATTCTATATAATATTCAACAAAAATATATGAAATATATTACATATATTATATTAAAGTAACTGGGTTTAAACAACAGTATGAATGGAAAATAGACTGAATTGTTTTTTTTATATAATTTATAATACTTTTTTAATTCTGATATGTGCATTAATTATCCAATATTCATTCTTTTAGGATATCATGTATTTTATTGTTGTTTATAGTTCAGTGTGAATAAATGACTTCTTAATGATCATGTGTATAAGCTGAACCAATTTATTCATCTGTATGTCATTTAATTGTTAAACCAAACTGCAGGACAGCACTAGTGCTCTGCAAGAATCAGGCAGCATCATAGATTCATCCTGTAGCTCCTTCCCGTTCAGAAAGATTGGTGTGCCACCCCTTCCTCTCAGACTGCTGGAATGTGTCCATGTCCGCTAGTTTGTTATTTCGGCTTATGACCAGAGTCCCTTGCAGTAGATTAACCTATGCTTTTTCTGAACTATAACCTGCTTTAGACATCACTCAAGAATGGTTGCTGCCATGTTTGAATACTAAAAATGGTCTTTGGCTTTGGCTTGGGTCTTGGTCTTGCAGTATGAGGAAAAGCCTAGGTCTTCATTC
Source organism: Meda fulgida (assembly GCA_030578275.1). Taxonomy (NCBI): domain Eukaryota; kingdom Metazoa; phylum Chordata; class Actinopteri; order Cypriniformes; family Leuciscidae; genus Meda; species Meda fulgida. The sequence goes on along the minus strand of CM060624.1, from coordinate 9,556,142 downwards.
CCCATGTTTGCTCTGAAGATGGGGAATTATTATAATCAATAGATGCAGGTTGGCATAATGTTATGATAATGAATGTGACAAATTAGTGGTAATTGGTGATGAAATATTGACCCAGGGAGAGAAGGGAGAGAAAAGTAAATGTAAGCCTTCCCTTGTGTTCTCAGGAAGAGATTATTTCCTGTGGTGTTCCTTGTGTGCTCTTCCAGATAAGATGAATCAGCTTGTCATATGTGTTACCATCTGATACACTTGTGTATCCTTCTGAATGAGCCCGAAACACATCCAACTAGTTATTCAAACAAACCATGAGTCGATTTCAAGAATATACTTTTGCAACTCCCTCATCATTGGTTGCTGTAGATTGATGATGACCTGTCTTCTTGATTGAGAGTACAGCAGTGAACATATTTGATGAAACATTGATCAATGTTGCTTGTGTTCCCTACAGATAAGAACTTTGATGACGAAGACTCTGTGGATGGGGGCAGGTCCTCCTCCTCTACCTCTTCTAAGGGCTTCTCCAGCAGCAGGAGAGGGGGCAGCATGGGCTCGATGAGACGACCCAGTTCTGCCTCAGGATCTAGGGCTACAGGTAAGAACACAGCTAAGGCCAGGTATGGCAACCCATACTCGGAATTTGTCCTCTGCATTTAACCCATCCAAGTAATAAACCCATGTATGTGTATTAATTCTACATTACTGATATATATATAAAGTTGTTTATTTTGAAAGAAATTCTAACTTTTATTCATCAAGGATGCGTAAAATTTATCAAAAGCGATACGTGTAATTATACAAAATATTTGTTTCAAATAAATCTGTTATTTTGAATTTTTTATTCATCAAAATACATCACAGCTTCCAGAATGATTAGAATGATTTCTGAAGGATCATGTGACTTTGAAGACTGGAGAATGGCTGCTGAAAATTTAGCTTGGCCATCACAGGAATAAAATGCATATAAAATTATATTAAAATGGTTATTTTAATTTGTAATAATATTTTTCAGTATTAATATTTTTCCTGTGATTTTTAATTTGATTGAATTACAATGTTAATGTATAAAAGAATTGTGAATGTAGATTAGAATTGCGAAAATTCACCGGTATTGGCACTGAGTGCTTTTTTTAAATATAATTTTGTGACTGCAATCCCTCAGGGAAGGACAGTGTCAGCGCAGGAGGTGTGGATGAAGAGGATTTTATCAAGGGTTTTGAGGATGTACCTGCAGTGCAGGTAATGTACTGTCTCTTAAATGGACATTATCATGCAATTTATCATGGATTCCTTGAGTTTAAATATTCAAAGCAAGACATATATGTTGTTCGTTTTCAGATATATTCCAGTAAGGATTTGGAGGACTCTTTGAATAAGATCCGAGAAATTTTGTCAGATGACAAGCAAGACTGGGAGCACCGCATCACTGCTGTAAGTCGCTGATTAGTTTCACCACTTATTTTGTCCACAATACATGCACTCCAGCTTGAATAACTTGTCTCCGGCTTGGCACTGAAGGAACTCTTTTATCATGTATTTAGCTGAAGAAAGTGCGGTCACTGGTTCTGGCTGGTGCGACTGAGCATGAGGGTTTCCTTCAACATCTACGTCTTTTAGAAGGTGCCTTCAAGCTGTCAGCTAAAGATCTTCGGTCACAAGTGGTTCGAGAGGCCTGTATCACGTTTGGGTATGAAGCCACTCTTCTCTACCATTTTCTCTTCCAGTCTCTGTAAAAATGTTTTTTTTTTTTTTAAATATAGCTTTCAAGTATGAAATCCACTACCAATATCGACTTGTTAAGAGTCAGCTAGAAGGTGCCAACTTTAGATGATCACTGATCAAAGACACACTTCAGCAGCAGGGCAATTTTTCACAAATCAGTCTTAAAGACACTTAATCTTACTCCGATACATGTTCTATCTCAAATATCATCAGGATACAGCATTAAAAAGTGCTGTTTCAAGGGGTAAATGTAGCTGTTTTAAGGGTCTCTGTGATTGAGCATGACTCAATGTCGGTATTTAATTATTCTGGCTCGTAATGTGTTTCTAATGAAGTGGAACTGAGCTGACTGGAGCGTGCAGGACAGCTCTTCTGCTAAAGTGCAGCCACTTGATGGATATCTAAACAAGTTCCTTGCCTTAATGTCACACAAATGTAATTAATTTTCATCTAGACCTGAAGTTTACGTATCTTATATTTGTGTCTTGTTGATTGGTGGTTTTTGCTGTCTCTCAGGCATCTGTCTTCAGTGTTGGGGAATAAATTCGATCACGGGGCTGAAAGCATTATGCCTACGCTGCTCAATTTGGTGCCCAACAGCGCCAAAGTTATGGCCACATCCGGAATGGCAGCCATCCGCATCATCTTACGAGTGAGTTCTGATGATTTTCTTTTTACTTTTTCACATGTATTTATACATTAAGAGCCCATTCTGGGAATACATGAAAAGAGTGACACAATAATTCTGTTCCAAAACCTAGTGAACTGCCTTGTTGTCTACTGTTTACATAGGCAGCTACCCTCTAAGGCATCCTAACTCATTTTGAACCTCATAAGAACCTCAAATGAATTGGGATGCTCTAAATGGGCACCAACTTCACACATAGAGAAGTTTCAAAACGAATTACATGACACTACTCACGTTTGGATACTAGCACTGCACATGCTCCTCACTATATTAGCTTTAATGAGCCCTCAGAGGCTTCAGGCTTTTTGTGATTTACACTACCTTTCAAACGTTTGGGGTCAGTAAGATTTTTTTTTTAAAATTAAATAAAGACTTTTTAGCAAGGACATATTAATTTGATCAAAAGTGACAGTCAGGACATTTATAATAAGTTAAGCTTTTTTATTATTATAACATTTTACAATATTACTGTTTTTTATTTTATTTTTTATCTGTATTTTTGATTAAATAAATGCAGCCTTGGTGAACATAAGAGACTTCTTGTAAAAAAAAAAGAAAGAAAAAAAAGTGTATTTATTCTATTTTATGTTTTAATTCTGTGTTTAATATTCTAGCACCAAGATTTATAATTGTGCTTTTTGTCTTTCTCAGCATACACACTTCCCACGCCTTATTCCGATCATCACCAGCAATTGCACTTCTAAATCTGTGGCTGTTCGAAGGTAAACTAGACCTCCCTGAGAGATCTGTTTAAAATTTTCTTTTCTTTTTTGCAGAACATAAATTAGAAAGGCATTGTCTTCTAATAGAAATACTTGTTCATTTTCTCCCCATCAGACGGTGTTATGAGTTTTTACACCTGTTATTGCAAGAATGGCAGACACATACTCTAGAGAGGTGAGTGGAAAATGATTGATGATGTGTTGAGAATTAAGATATTAGTTTTTGTGAAGTGCTTTTTGCTCAGGATGTATCTCATAGAACTTGGTACATGCATGAATTTCTGTTCATTCCTTCTGCTGCCAAGCAGTCACCCCCCTCCCTTTCCTGTTTTTGTGACATTTAACTAGTGAAAACGTGTTACTTATCAAAGCTCGGCTGAACGGGCAACTGATGATTTTTTTCGCGGGTTGAATTGATGAGCCAGGGATGTGTGGCAACCATGCGTCCCGGCCGTTTCCATGGCAATATAGCAAAGAGCTCTTTTATAAGGAGGTCTGGACTCCCCTTATCCTCTCTTTCCCACTGTTCTGCCTTTAGAGAACTGGGGAAAAAAGTCTGCCGTCTGGTCCAGAAAGTTTCAAAGGAGACTCAGTGAATTCACTGTTGCTTCTGCTGACTGTAAGAAACTGTATTCATCATGTTTCCTTACTACCCTAGGCATGTAGCGGTTCTCACTGAGACCATCAAGAAGGGGATCCATGATGCTGACTCTGAGGCCAGATCTGTGGCCAGAAAGTAAGTCTGTTTGCCTTTTTCTTTTGTGTATTTGGAGTCCTTGGTTAGATGTTGCATGAACAATACTTCATTGAGATATGCATTTATGTGCTCTAATAGTGCATTTTAACATTTGTATCAGTCTAGATCATTTTCATGGTTTTGTTTAAGAGGTTGTCCATTTGTTCTATAGGTGTTATTGGGGATTCCATGGCCATTACAGTCGGGAGGCAGAGCACCTGTTTCAGGCGTTGGAATCGACCTATCAGAAGGCCCTGCAGTCTCATCTGAAGAGTTCTGACAGTATAGTGTCTCTACCGCAGTCCGACCGCTCCTCCTCAAGCTCACAGGAGAGCCTCAAGTAAGACATGCACACATTTCACTTAGAATCCTGAAAAAATCTATCTCAGATTCCACAAAAACATTAAGCAGAACAACTGTTTTCAACACTAATAATAAGAAATGTTTTTTTGAGCACCAAATCAGCATATTAGAATGATTTCTGAAGGATAAACTGACATTGAAGACTGGAATAATGATTGCTGAAAATTCAGCTTTGCCATCATAGGAATAAATTACATTTTAAAATATATTAAAATAGAGAACAGTAGTTTTTTATTATAATAATATTTTACAATATTTTAAAATTTTGCTGTTTTTTTGTTGTATATTTGATTAAATAAATGCAGCGAGCCTAAGAGACTTCTATCAAAAACATTTAGCAATTCTTACTCACCCTAGTCTTTCGAAGGGTGGTGAATAACCATACAGTTCAGTGATTGTAGATGATAACATTGTCTCTGTGATGTTTGCCAAAACTGTGAGTTATGGCTGTCCCTGTTTAAGTTGGTGTAAATTTTGCGAGCTGGCCGATGGACCATGGCATGTGCACAGATTGATGATTGTGCTTCCTAGCATGTTGAGTCTTTTCTTAATATGAAGCAGTGATCTCATCTTCAATATTAGACCGCAGCATCTGTTACATTTCTCCCTGTTTATCAGAGGCAGTGAGATCATCTTGAATTAGCACCAGTGTGACAGCTCTAATAGTCTCAATCTGCTATCAGTTGTTGTACACAAAAGCAGAAACACTGCTGTGTACTGGTCACAAAAAAGAAAGAAAAAAAGAAGGTGTTCATTTTTAATGTGATTTATTATTTGCAGATGGTATGTATTTATTTACAGATAGGGTTACTAGATAAATTGAATATTTACACTAAATTCACACTTGCTGACAATATAAAATGAAGTTCACATATTCTGATTGTAGATTTAATGCTCTTTTATATTGGTGTAGGATTTACTTTGTAACAATATTGAAAGTAAATTTCACAAATAATAACAAAGAAACAGCAAGTAACACATTGAATTAAACATGAAATTCTGAAGTAGTAAGACTGAAATAATATTTTCTTGTAAACCACATGTAAATATCAATAAAACAATACTGTTTTATTTACTTTGCTTCAACCCTGTAACAATTCATTTTTCAGAGTTGAGTAGGTTCAAACTGTCCAGATTTGGTAAAATGTTTTTGAAAATATGATTATGTAAATAATATTACTCATGAAATGAAATTTCTTCTTCCTCAGTAAAACAAAAGTGTGGAAAACCTACATTTTTAAACTAGATTTTTACAGTGTTGTATTTGAAAATCTCCTTGGCAAAAATATTGAGAAATATATAAAAATTGTCAGTAGACTGAACAGTATGTATTTGAAATTACTGTTTTGTTCACTCTTTTCTAAGTGTTCTGCTGTTGCTAAAAATCTTTCTATCTACCTTCCTGCAGTCGACCGATGTCAGTGAAGAGTGTTATTGGAGGCCCCGTTACAAGAAGTAAGTAAAGCAACACTTTATTTTTTACTGGTACTTAGCACATTTACAAACATGCCATTTTGCCATGTCTGTAACTCTTGTCTGTGTAATGTTTTCTCAGGTAAAGTGATCAGCTCTAGGGTGTCCTCAACCCCTGGTGCCCTCCAGCGTTCCCGCAGCGACGTAGACGTGAACGCAGCCTCCAGTGCCAAATCCCGCATGTCCACCGCAACCTCCCCATCTCCCTTCATCTCTGCTGCTGCCTTGCCTCCAGGCTCATACGCCTCCCTGGGTAAGACCTCATCACACTCTATCCATCTTTTCTCCTCTTTCATCCTTAATTAGGAATTTTAATAAAATAGCCATAAAAATCAGTGGCTTTTATGGCTGCAGCGGCCCATTAATAAAACTGATGGGCACCATAGATGCTATTAAGCTGCTCTGTGATGAGGAACAAATGATGGATATTCTACCATTTATTATCCTTTAAACTTTCTAAAAAAAAAAAAACCTTAGTCTAGTTTTTTTAGGAGGTAGAATAAAATAATTTTATGAAATGCATTGTTCTGACTCTAAATTCTGATTGGTTAAGCTACTTTCAAAGACAATGTGTTTTAAACTACTTAGATATTACTTGCTGGAATAAAAGTATTATTATAAATAATAAAATTAATTATTTATTCAACATGTGTCTTTATAAATACTTTTTTATTGATTAAAATATATATATTTTATCATATTGTTCCATTTTCTAAAAGCAGTAAGTTGCAGTTAGTTAAACTATAGTGTAAAATCACTGTCAAATGTCTTATGTTGCTTATTACTTAATTTGGTTTTCTCAGTGTTAGTTTTTCAGCAGAAGACAGAAGAGAATGTTGGAGCTTTAGAACGCATCCACCTAACTTTTGACCACTAACTTTGTTACTTTTGTCTGTATAATCTTCTTTCTGTACCGTTTTCTAATCCCATGATTCCTCTTAAATGATCAAAGAGATTTTATTTCCTTACCCACAGTCACACTCAGTAGCTCCCGTGTGCTTCCATGCAAGGCCCGTTTCTGAGCAGATCCCTGTCTTCCACGCTTCCATGGGCTTAACTGACTCTAATCTCTGCCTCTTATGCCTCTCCTCTCCTCCACCCTGCACTCCCCTGCTTTTGTTTTTGTGTTTTTGCCCCAAAGACGGTGCACCTGGTAAAATAGATGGTAAGCTGTATATGTATATGTGTGTGTGCGTCTGAATGTCTACCTTTTGTGCTGTCTGAGGGATTCGAGCAGTGTTTTTTTTTATGATTAACAACTGTACATCTGGCAATCTGACTATTCTAGTGGACTGCATGACCTGTGTGCATGATACTGTATATCCCGTCCTCTCCTATTCACAGTAAACAACAGTAGTTCGGTAAAATGAAAATGGACACTTGTACTTCATATAATTTGTAATGTGTCATTTTGGAAAAAAAGTGCTCAAAAGTGTAGGTACCATGTATACAGATGTTGGTATTGGTCTAGTTTATGGTTACAGAAACAGTATACAAAATGGCTGTTTTGCACAGCTTCATACTGGAACTTTGTGTCAAAAGATCAAACCAATTTTTTTATTTGATATAATTGAACTCAATAGGTACACTACTGTTTAAAATTCGGGGCTTGTAAGGTTTAACTTTTTTTTTCTTTTTCTTTTTTTTTGAAAGAGGTATTTTATGCTCACCAAGGCTACATTTATTTGATTGAAGAAAAAAAATGGTAAAAATAGTAATATTGTGAAATAGTAATGCAATTTAAATAAACTGAAACTGAACAGAATTCTCAGCAGCCATTACTCAAGAAATCATTCTAATATGCTGATTTTGTGCTCAAGAAACATTTCTTATTATTAGCAATGTTGAAAACAGTTGTGCTGCTTAATGTTTTTTTTTTGTAAACCATTATAAAAAAAAACTGGATTCTTTGAGGAAGGGAAAGATAAAAAGAACATAATTAACATAATTGCAATATTATAAATGTTTTTGTTGTCGAATATATATATATATATATATATATATATATATATATATATATTTATAAACCATGTTTGCCAGGCTTTTGTTGAAAATAAGAACTTGTTCTTAAGTGATTTGTCTATTAATATATATATATAGACCTCAAACGTTTAAACAATTGTGTATGGTTTGATCGATCCATCTGCTCAAAAGCCAATAATGTTATCTGTTGCATTTATTTGAACATCAGTCATCTCAGTACAGCATGTCATGTAATTCCTTTCAGTCAGTATATTCTCATCTGGGAAATCTCTTTGTTTGTCCTTAGTATCCCTGTCCTTTTATTGTTGTTGTTAAAACCTTTCAATTTGTCTCTCTTTATGTCACTCACTCTAAATCTCTCCCTCCCTCTCATGCATTTTGTATCGCTTCATCTCAAGCTGTTTTTTTAACCTCCAGGTCGAGTGCGGACGAGAAGGCAGAGTTCAGGGAGTGCAGTCAACGCCAACAGCACTGTGACAGACAGTCGAGGTCGAAGCAGAGCTAAAGTGGTGTCTCAATCCCAGCGTAAGTGTCTCTGTAGGGCCTTGATCCCACCCTTCACCTGTTACACCCAACAAAATATTTAAGCATGGTATGATTTATAAACTACCATGGTTTTGCTTTGTTTTACTACTAAAACCTTTACTGTAACTTTGTGCATATATATTGCAATATTAATGTTCATTAATGAAATTTATCGCTAAACTGTGTATTTGACAACCCAGACAACCAATTTGGTAAATTCAACTATGCTAGTTCCATGTTTCCCATATCACTTCACAGCGTCTTTCTTTTCACATAATAAAATGATTTCAATACAAATCAAAATTTGTCTTGATTCATAATGAATCATAAAAATTATACCCCCCCACCCCCGTTTCTTTTAATACTGTAATGAAAAATGCTATTAAATGTATATAAATAAAATACAATTTATTTAAACATATCCTTTAAATAATTCTATATGACAACATCGTCACATGTTAATGTGGAGCACATGACAATTTAATGGGAAAATGTGCTAAAGTTTTATGTACATTATATATATATTTTTAAATCATAATGCTCCTAAAAACAGGCTGTCATTTTTTATTTTATTTTTTTCCTCATGGTGAAATGATACCTGGACATGTTTCACCTTCCTAGGGTCACTAGAGTTTGAGCAGCTTTGATACTTAACCATTGGTCTACCACCACTATCATCTTCCTTTTTGACTTTGTTTTTAATGTTTTCACAACCCAGTTTGCCATTCTGCTGAACATGGAGTTTATTCCACAATTATAGTTGAAGCCACTCTTTGGCATTAAATGTGTAATTTAATTTGCTAGAGCACGAATAAACACCATCTTGCCTGATGCATGCTGGGTAACCATGCGTCACATCAAGCGTCTATTGTAACTGGCTAATTTTCACCTGTCCGTTGCCTTGCCTCCATACACAAGGATCCAGATCAGCTAACCCCACTAGTGGTAAGCCCCCCCCCCCCCCTCCTCAGAATAAAGCTGCTTTAATACCCTCAAGATGAACCCTGCATGAGTCACACATATATCATCATGTTGCATGTTCTTCTCTAGCTTAATCTTTATTTTATTTCTGTTCAAATAGAGATCAGACATGGTTTGATAGTTGGGTATGTGTTCTTGCTTTGATGTCTGTCTGTAAATGTTTGCATGGTGTCTGCTGCTCATAGTATGTCACGTTACCATGCCTGTGGATATTATTGTTTTCCCTGCAGCTCGAATAGACCTTGGATCCAAGCTCATTCTGTTTGTCCGTCTCTGTTTTTGTCTGTATCAGAGTAGAGCTCTCTTCTTCATATATTTGCATACACATATTTAATTTTTCTTTGAGATAATTTTGTTCACCTAAACTTAAGCTTTTGCTTGTCAAACGGTCCATGTGAGTAAAGGAAAGCTTATAGTCATCATTGAAAAAAAATGTCAGTTTAGTTTTCACACCATTGTTTTGGCAAATACTATTTTTCTATAAAGGTGTTTTTTGTTTTGTGCTTTTTTATATTATTTCTTTAGTTGAAATTTGATTATCAAAATCAACAGAACATTGAGGGGTGACTTTAAATACTAAATGCAATGAAAAAGCAGGTGGATAAAAAAAAAAACCCTAAAAAAAACTTGTTAATGTATTCTCCCATTCAAAAGTTTGGACTCTAACCCTAAGATTTTTTAAAGTTTTTTTTTTTTTACAGAAATTGTTTATTTTTACCAAGACTGCATTTATTTGATCAACAATAGTTAAAACAGTAATACTGTATTATTAAATATTATTACAATTTAAAACCGTTTTCTATTTGAATTTATTTTAAAATGTAATTTATTCCTGTGATGACACAGAAGCCATTATTCCACTGTTTTCAGAAGCCATTATTCCACTCTTCAATGTCAAATAATCCCTCAGTGATCCTTTGAAAATATTTTTGGCAGGATTCTTTGATGAATTCAAACAGCATTTATTTGAAATATAAATATTTTGTAGCATTATAAAAGCCTTTACTTGATAAATGTAGTCCTTCCTTGCTAGATAAGTTTCTTAAAAAAAAAAAAATGTGTGTGTATATATATATATATATGTATGTATGTATGTACATTTTATATACATTTTTAATGATGTAAGTTCAATTGTAAGCAGAGGGGATCCATTAGCAATTGGTAGATTATCATTCACCATGTTACTTACAACAGCCCTGGTCTCATTTCCCTTTGCAGCCGGCAGCCGATCCAGCTCTCCAGGGAAGCTCTTGGGACACGCATATGGCAGAATTCCTAGAGCCACTGCCCCAACAACACCCTCAGACAAGTACTCTAGGGTCCCACGAAGCCAAGGGTGCAGCCGTGAAACCAGCCCCAACAGACTGGGACTAGGTAGGGACAACATATTTGTCATCAGCAAATCACGTCATCGGCATATATAAAACAACTTGATTCTGGAACTTAAGTGGACCTAAACTGGTTCCTGGAGAAATACCTTAAGAGTTTGCATTACAACATGGAGATTTGTTGCTATACTATTTTGGAAAAGGACCTTGTGGTAATTTTAAATGGTAGGATTTTTCAACTTTAATTTCCTGAATCATTGTTCACTGCAAATCCCATTTGATTTGACTAGTGCACTAGTTTGGTGTGTGAATGAAGCTCAGCATTCATTTAATTGGCTGATGCAAGTGTATATGCCAAAACTGACTCAACTGGCTAATCATTGCTGTATAGACCTTATTCACAGTAGCGCCATCTCTGATTTTTAATGGGAATGAAAGCGAGGCTGTGAGGGACAGACATGCATTTCTTCAAAGGGCTGTACTGTTATTTAATGTGTTTTTGGATTGTTCTGCTCATGAAACACTGGAAAAATATCTTTCCAAGAAATTTAAATTGACGAAAAACTCCCGACAATATAAGCTGTGGAAAATTGTAAGTAATCTAGGAGCTTTACACAGCTTTTTACAGCGGATGCCATTGGAAACACAGCAAGTCTATCCCTCACAGCCTCACTTTCATACCTGTCATGGCGCTGCTCTGAATAAGGTCTATTTTGAATGTTATTCATTTACCTGTTGTTAAATGATGACAGGACTGACTAACGGCTTACATTCCTCATCAGCTTTTCTGGCTGTTTTTTGAGGTCATTGTGTTTGTCTGTTTTTTCTGAGAAATGTTTGTGTGAGTCCTGCCTTTTTTTAAAGATCTGACCAAAAATGCCCAGCCAATTATTTAAGCTCATTAAATTTAACAGTAAGTCATTTTTCTATAAAACAAGAAAAAGTCCATTTGTATATACAAAACAGTAAGGTGTATATATATATATATATATATATATATATATATATATATATATATATATATATATATATATATATATATATATATATATATATATATATATATATTTTTTTTTAATGCCTCAAATGTTTATAAGAATGCTTTTAAGCTAAATGCAGTCTTTTTGTGTGTATATTTTTATATAAAGGTGCACCAAGCAATTACACCTAAAAATTAATAGTACTTTATTTATATATGTTGAGACAAATATTCAAGTCATATCCGTGGCCTAAAAAAGCTTCTTGAAGTGTGACAACGATTAGCAGTGACAAATTGAAGAAAATTTATTTGATTTCACTGACACATAATGAGTAGAGGTGACCATTTTCAATATATTTAGTCACATGACAACTAACATGAAATTTGACAAAAGTTTAACTCTATGCGAAGGAACAGTGATGCGATACAGCAACTACCAATCAGAATTAAGACATCGCAGCACACCCATCACCTGTCAGAAACTGTAGCCGAGTGAACGTAAGATAGAGGGATACATATATATTATACAGTACATGCAGAGATATAATTTTTCAAAAGTGATGGATGGAAACCAGTGTCAGAAATTTGTAGTGTTGATTCATGAGAGCTTGATTCATGCATTATGCATTGCTATATTTTATATACAAACTCCAAATGTAAAATTTATAGCAGCAAGAGAAGTGATTAATTGTCCTATAATCTGTTAAAAAAAACTCTCCATATGCAAAATGACTTGGTGCACCTTTAAAGCTGTATGTTCAGCAACTCCCTAAATGTTGTCTGAATCGAATTCAAAATGTTCAGCTTAAGCCTTGTGCTTTAAACGTTTAACCTTTCTAAAGCAGAAGGACCCTAGGAGTGGCCAACCCAACCCTTCCTTTCTCTGACTCCACGGCCTCACTAATGCCCTAACCTGTGTTCTAACAGCCAGGCTGTGTGGTAAAGCTCTTCTTCCTGCCACTTCTCCCTATCGCACGCTAGCCCGGAGCAGTCGCATCCCCCGCCCCAGCATGAGTCAGGGGTGCAGCCGTGACACTAGTCGCGAGAGCAGCCGCGACACCAGCCCCGCTCGGGGCTTCACTCCTATTGGTGAGTAGAGCGCTTAATTGGCTGATGGAGCCCAAACAACAACAACAACCAATTCGTTACCACAAAACTCTACCCTTGAATTTTATTTGGCCTTTATTTATAGATGGTATTCCTAATTTGTGGGATATGAAATCGTTTGCTTTGCTTGCCTCAATGCATGCACTAATATCTTCTCAAAGTTCTGTAATAATATGTGCTGCTTTTTCTTTGGGTTGTAAATACATCCAGTGGATGTTTTTTTGGTTTGTCCTTAAAAAAAATGATTTATGTGGCATTTTAGATGAAAAAAAACTGGTCTGATCTTTAAAATAATTTTCAGGGAGGATTTCTACAACTAAAATGAAAACTGAAAATATAAAAATAAAAGCGACTTCAAATATTTATAAATGCAAATTATGTTCAAAACACTGAATGTAATGCATAGCATATTGCATTGTTAATTCATTGCTTATCCACAGGGAGACTGATAAGTCTATGGTCTGTTTCACACTATATATATATATATATATATATATATATATATATGTGTAAACAGTGGCATTTTGGATATGTAGTGTCAATGCCACGGATGGTGCTCAGTGTTTCAGTGTAGCACTAACCGTTCCTCGGGTGTTACCCTTCTTCCTGTCCCCTTGCAGCCTCCCGACGTCACTCTCGCTCAACCAGCGCCTTGTCCACGGCCGAACCCGTGGGGCAGTCAGGTGACCTGCATGAACCCTTGCTCCCCTGGCCCCAGACAGGGCCAATCACCAGCATGCCTTGATACTTTACTTTTTTTTTTTAAGTAATACTGGCAACTGGAACCACCTCACGTCACTAATAGATTTATATGTGAATTATCTGTTCATTTGTGAAATTATATTTCCAGTGTCTTTGTCTTATCAAGTAAAGTGTTATGCTTTTCTCGCCATAAACATCAGCATCCATCCTAGTTGAGGTTATTTTATTTACGTTTCCATTCGGTTAGTGGTGTGTTTGCCAAAATCCACTTTACTTCTCTGCTTCATATATTAGGTTTTGTATACTTCCCATTTGCAATTATTATTTTTTTATTTATTTTATTTATTTTTTTTACACTTTTGCGTTGGTGTTATTGCTGGTAATACATTTTAAAATGGGTATCTTGCTTGGCATTTTGTGCTCTGAGCATCATCGAGGTTCTATGTATTTTGCGCATAATCTTACTTTTGATCATTGTAGCTTTACTGGTGAAATGTGTCATTTCTAGGCCACTAGTGCCACTAAAAAGAATTTCAGTCTGTTTGTTTGAGCTACCCAACTTGGGCAAACATGATAACATCAGTTTGGGATGGGATCATCTGATTGGCAAACCAATGGTGAATGTGGGGAGTGTTGTAAATTCTGAAAATACACACTTCACCTTTAAGTTTTTAAGCAACCGTAATACTTTTTCTGTCCTTTCTGGGCTTGTGTCTCATATTATGTGTTGGGTTGTTTCAGACAGTCTTTATTTTCTCAACAACTCTACATGTCATCCTAAAGTTTTGTCTATGACATATTGTTCAACCAACTAGGCTTATATCTCAATGACCTGACTTTAAGATGATGTCGTAGAAGGTAAGAATTTACTTACCCGCCATTGCCCATCCTCACTATATAATCCTGTGTTCAAATCCCACAGATCGCTTTGGCCTGATCCATCAGGCACGTATTTCTGCATCTGTCAATGCTATGAGGGTCCTGAACACTGGCACGGAAGTGGAGGCTGCTGTAGCTGATGCTTTGGTAAAAATCATGGTCCTCACTCACAGACATGATTATGATTAACTGAAATATGTGTCATTCTCATTATCTCATCTAGGATAACAGGAGTAATGCTGTATTTAACTGTTTGTTATACGTCACACCCACAGAAAAATATGGAATATTAGGAAGAGCTTTAAATGAGTAGTGTTCTTTGAGGTATTCTAGGTTTTAATTAATTTTAAACTAGAATTAATATTGAATGTATATTCTAAACAATATTAAAAATATATATTGCAGATTAAATATAAAATATATTTATTAAAATATTGAGCTTCATAGAGACAGGAGCTAAACAGAGCGTTACTGACAGACGAAAGTGGTGCTGCAACAATGTTTAATCTATGAACACACACTTTTCAAGAATGAAACCATATTCTAGTTGAAAAAGCAAAAACAAATCAAGACTTTGTAAAAGGGCATATTATGGCCTCTTTAAATATAATTCTTCCTTGTGTTGTTTATTCAGTGAAAAAATATTAAGGTCAATAATATAGTAAGGTAAAGTGCATTTTAATCTTAATGTTCTTATGTCTGAACTATCCAGCTATATTTCACATTGTGTCTTTTCTGCTACAAATTTGCTCCCTTTGAAATGTCTGCGTCTCTTTGCTCTTCCTTTCTTGGTTGTCTTCAGCTGTTAGGGGACTCCAGGAATAAGGTAGTTCTTCAGTTTATTTACTGCTTGTGCTTCCATTTTTATTCACTAATCAGAATGACTTATACCATCGTGGTCTGTCAGGCAAATATCAAGAGCATTTTGTGCTCCACAAACATTTGCGTTTTTTTCATTAATTTGGTCAATGACCATTTCATCTGCACATCTCATCATTTCCTTAACAACCACCATAAGATTCATTTAATTTATTTTGCTATCAATTTGGTATTAATCTCTTCAATTTATTATCTGCATGAGTCACCCAGTGTTATTGACTTGGAAAATGTATATCATCATTAATTCACATGTGACAACACCGCAGGATTAAGTTGTAAACATGGCAGATGTTATCCATCAGCGTGACACATCCCTTTTGCTACATAAGTAGATGTAATTACCCAGTGTGACGCGCTCTTCACTTATGTCACCTGCGCACACTGTACTAATGACAATGATTTTAATGTTTGTTAATGCATTCCCAACTGCTAAAAATTGTCTGTGTGAATTATTCATGACCTGCTGAATTGTTCCTTCACAATCCAGTGGATTGGAGAAACTGGAGAAACACCTCAAAGGCCATGTACACACTGGAGCTAAACTTGTCACTCCTTTCTTAATTCTTAAATTCATTCAAATAGTTCAGTTATTTATGGAAATAACAACCGAAATCTACTACTAAATTAACTATATTACTACTACAACTAACAACTGAAAAATCCAGAAAGTGCAACCGAATTCTCATTAAAGGAATAGTTCACTTAAAACCTGTATGAATTTATTTCTTCTGCTGAACACAAAGGAAGATATTTTGAATAATGTCCACATAGAAGGTAACCAAACAGTTGATGGACCCCATTGACTTCCATAGTATTTTTTTCCTACTATGAAAATCAATGTGGTCCAACTGTCTAGTTACTGACATTCTTCAAAATATCTTCCTTTGTGTTCAGCAGAAGAAAGTAATTGATGTGTGTACAAAATCAAGATTTTGACTCTCTCATATCTCTTTCCACCATAGTCAACAGTATTTTACTAAAAATTATTCTGCTTTAATGCGTCTCTGATGGCTAATTTCCTTTATCGAATATACACTGTCGTTCAAAATTTTGGGGACCGTACAATTTTTTATAAAATGTGTTTGAAAGAAGTTTCTTATGCTAACTAACTTGAGGCTTAATTTATTTGATCATAAATACAGTAAAACAGTAATGTTGTGAAAAATATTAAAAATGCAATAACTCTTTTCTATTTTAACGTTTTAAAATGTGATGGCAAAGCTAGATTTTCAGCATCATTACTACAGTCTTTAGTGTCACATGATCCTTCAAAAGTCATTCTAAGATGCTGATTTGGTGCTCAAGAAACATTTCTTATTATTATCACAGTTGAAAACAGTTAATACTTTGTTTTTGTGGAAACCATGATGGGATATAAAGTTTAAAAGAACAAAGAAATGTAAATAATTTGTAAGATCATAAATTGATCATATTGTCACTTTTGATCAGTTTAATCCATCATTGGTGTATAAAAGTATAAAGAAATGTAAGGGCAGTAAGATTTTTTTTTTTAAATAATTAACAGTAGTTTAGGTAATAGTTAGCAATCACATTAAACTTTTGGCATCCATGTTTCTTGTTTACCGCTTCAGTACACCAAAACCGTTGGGAAAATCACTATGAACCACAAATTCAGGAGTGACTTTTGTATTTTTCTGTATTGCACACATTTAAATATTTTAAATTATTTAGTCCCACATTTAAATGTGGTCATCATTCCTAAAACATGTTTACATGGCTAAATTCCCATGGTTAGTTTTAAAGAACCTAAACTCTTGTTTTTTTTTTATGCTGCATGGCTTTCTCATATCAACAGCATACTTACTATGTTTAAGTTGAGTTATCCGCAGTAAATTGTTAAATGAACTCCCTGTGTTGGTCTTTTGTCCTGTTGAATCTACTAACCTGCTCCATCCTCTCCTCAGCGCAAGCCTGTGAGAAGGAGGTATGAGTCTGATGACGATGCTAACAGTGATGCATCCAGTGCCTGCTCGGAGCGTTCCTATAGCTCTCGTAATGGCGGCATTCCTCACTATCTGCGTCAGACGGAGGATGTCGCCGAGGTGCTAAATCACTGCGCCAGTTCCAACTGGTCCGAGAGGAAGGAGGGCCTGCTGGGTTTGCAGAACTTGCTAAAGAGTCAGCGCATTCTCAGGTGGGGGCCTTCAGAGGGACACAAATGGTCTCTTGGTTCTTTTTGGTGTAATTTCAAGACAACAAGCAGAAAATAACAGTATCTAGCAAGTTTTGTTTTGTTGCTCATTTTTGTATTTTTATAGGCTGCATGATGCATGTGCAAAATCCCAGTTGCAATGGCTTTTTATACTTTTTCTGCTTTATTCTTATAGTGAACAGGCCTTTAATCATATTTGTGTCTGTTTCAGCCGTGTGGAGCTGAAGAGGCTGTGTGAGATCTTCACCAGGATGTTTGCAGATCCTCACAGCAAGGTAACCTGTGTGATGATGCATACTTTCCACATGGCTGCTTTGATTAATCTACTTACCAATGGCTGGATTAAAGGCCCTTTCACACCGGACGCATAACGAAAAAGCGAAACGGAAAAGCGAATAGTTCGCGTGCGAATAGTTCGCGTCAAAACCATTGACATCAGCCGCGACGCGAATTTGCGAATAATATGAAACACAACCATGAATGTTGAAAATATTCAAAATCAATTATTTCCCTCCTAGTCACAAATGTTATAAATCATCAGCACGCACTTCATCAACTCACCGGAGACACCAACTATCCCAGATATTTTATACCATGCCTCGTTCTTTTGTAACTGGTCCCTAGCAAACAACGTCATGTCATAAATGATAAGGTATGCGTGCGTTGAGATGCGGAATAGGCAATATAAAAATACTGTCATTATAAAAGGTTTCTAGTTTGAATGTAGCCTATTGCTTGTTTTTAGTTTACATTTCATGTTGTGACACTTCTCTCGCACATCATGCTGCTACGTCAGAGCGGCCAAAGCGTCAACAGCTTCGCCTTTGTTTCCTTGTATGTGATTGGCTGAAGCCTTTTCTGTCGCCGCAAAAGTAAAAAAAAAATCGACATCGAAGCGAAAAAATAAAAGTCGTTTTTTCGCCGCAGCACATTCGCGTTCGGTGTGGAAGCACTCATTACACAAACAGCTGATCAAAAAATAAAACCATTGCGCAAATTATTTGTGCGTCAAAATCGCGTCCAGTGTGAAAGGGCCTTAATGCTAGCAGTCCATATAAAGGATTTTATGAAGGATTACTTTCATCATGTGAAAATTGTTGCATTATGTGAAATTATTTTAAATGAATCGTTATAAGACTAAATAAGAAGCTTTAATCACTATGGATGCTGTAAAATTAACAAGTTTGTCTGGCAAACAGTGTGTTTGTGTAGAACGTAAAAAAAATTGAATGAGATTGCACTAATAGAATGTGTTTTTCCCTGTTGTTTGCATGGTCTGCCTTGGTGTGGATTTTAACAATAGAGAGTAAGTGGATCTTACAAATACCTGAACTATTCTTTTAAATAAATAGATTTATTATGTTGTATTCTTATGTCACACCATCATGAATGATATGTCAAATCACCCTGCCTGTTCTACTATTATTTTATGTTATTATAATATAAGTGATCAGACAGTGATAAACCGGCTTACAGACCACCTTCCAAAAATCTCATAGATTTACGATTAACAAAGAACTCATTGAACTGGAACAGTGGTTCTCAACCAGGGGGCCAGGGGCCACAGTAAATTTACAAGGAGACCTCATGATGACTTGAAAATATTAAAATACTAAAATACCTGCAAAACAAGATATTTTGTATTTTTCACCCCCTTCAAAAAAGTTTATTTTAATTACAATTTTCATTACCATAGACACTCCTAGTTTTTGTAAATAAAAAAAGTTTAAAAACAATATTTTGTCATTACAGCAGAGGAAACCTTTTAGCCCTTTTTAAATGTTGTTATGGACAATAATGGCTTTAGAGTAAAAAAGGTTTATAACTGGACTATCATCATAAAGTCTTGACTTGAATTGAACTTGTTACCAACCACCCACGACCCTAGCCACTACATAGCAGCACACTTAAAACTTCTCGGAACACCTTTGCAAACATATTGAAACATGCTGCCGGCATTGTGGCAGCAGTTTTTGCACGCCTAAGCACCATTCACATTTTGTCGAGTGAATGTAGAAATGTAGTTTTCTTAAACATTTGTGGGAAAGGTATATCAATCCATTAGTATGTTTATGAAGTGATATGCAGCGCAGCATTGGTGTGACGTTGGATGATCTACTTCCAGGTGTTTAGCATGTTCTTGGAGACTCTAGTGGACTTCGTCACTGTGCACAGAGAGGATCTCCAGGACTGGCTCTTTGTACTGCTCACTCAGCTGCTGAAAAAAATGGGAGCTGACCTCTTGGGCTCAGTCCAAGCTAAGGTCCAGAAGGCTCTGGACATCACGCGGTCAGTCTCTAGTGACAGTCCTAGTCAACAGATTTTTTACCTCCACTACGCTTTTGTTCTTCTAGAACTTTTGTGCCACGAGGATAATGTCTTTTTTCTCTTTTCCGCCCTCTTTTAGAGATTCTTTCCCCTTCGACCAACAGTTTAACATTCTAATGAGATTCATTGTTGATCAGACTCAAACCCCCAATCTGAAGGTATGATGTTACCTTACAATACTGCTTACGAAACCCCAGCTGCAAATTCACAGTGCGCTGAGCCTGTTATTCCTTATTTTCTTGATGTTATAATGCAGGTGAAGGTGGCCATTCTGAAGTACATCGAGTCCCTGGCACGGCAGATGGACCCTGCTGACTTTGTGAACTCAAGTGAGACGAGATTAGCCGTGTCTCGCATTATCACCTGGACCACAGAACCCAAGAGCTCTGACGTTAGAAAAGTGAGTTTCTATGTAGATGTGCTTACAAACAGCTCAAATCAGTGCTGGAATGGTGGAGTATAATGGAGTATGATGGAGTATAAGACGAGATGGATTGAGCTCTTTATTGAAAAAGCATTTTTTATTTCAAGGTTGATGAATGTGAATTCTGTCAGCATTTACCATTATTCACCCTCATGTTGTTCTAAATAACAAACTATCCCATTAAGAATCATTTCTGGTCTTCGTTGCAAGATTTTTTACTTTTAAAATGTAGGTTAAACATCAATTAATCACAATGAACAGATGCAAGACATTTATTCCCAATATCAGTTGTTGCCTAAAGGCAATAAGTAGTCATCATCAGTTTCTCTTTTATTGTCTGTTACCCTGTTGCCCTGACACGATGGCCCAGACCCTTCATAACTGGGCATATGAGGAGTTGTCAGGCAGGCCCAGCACTACAGCTCTACTTCCTGGAGAGGGTCATCTGGAGGAGAGGTGCAAGCAGGTAGTGCCAATCCAACGGCCTAACCAACAACCCACACGTAACCGCTGCACCTAACCGTGTGCTCTCTCCTCACTCTAATCTGCCTCGTTGCCTTGCGAAGTGACTGCTGAATACAATCTCTTAACATGCAATTCTACCAGAAGTAAAGAGCTAAAGAGAGCAGAGATTTTTTTTTTTAAATAACTACACCAATAAATGTGTGTGTTTTAAAGTTTCCTTTGTTTTTCAATTGCTGTTAACGCTCCACTGCTTAAGATATGTTTGGTTCTTTTCACAGAATAACAGTGAGTGAATCAGTGTTCTTGCATGTGTTTAACATTGAACAGAACGGAGTCATGGACATTTGTGCTATCTATGAATTAAGTCAAATTTGCAAGTCAAATTTAGCAGGGTTGGGAATCTCGCTTGTTTGGGCCTTTAGACCGCAGTTATATTACGATAAAAGTAATATTTTGCATGTATTTTATCCGAGCAGAAATAACCATCAAGAATTGCAATTTTATATTACTGTTTATTAATGATTTGTTGATCTGTTGAAATCTGTAATGATCATATCTACAGTAACTACATGATACTGAAGGCAGTAAACATGGTAAGAATTGGTGTTTTCTTTCTTCCCCAATCCCCACTAAAAGAATCGTTAATTGAATCGCTCAGAAATAAGAATCGTTGCTTATGATTCCCATCCCTGATACTGAGAAAACCTACACACTAGAGAAAGCTTTGACAGAGCTTTTGACAAACAGGAATTTGTTTGGGAAATCAAGCTGGACCCAGTCTCATAAATGTCAAAGGATGTGTAAACTGAACTCCAGTGTGTAGGTGACATATCAGATTCAGTTGTCTTCTGGTCATTGGAGCCCTGCAGTCACAGTTTCTTATACAGTCTCTCTTTCTATTCTGAGTTATCGCCGCCGGATTTTTTCAGCATGTATAAGTGTGCTCCCGTTCATTAAGGTGTTAGTATTTGTGCTAGATCTCATGAGGTGTGCTGTGTTGTGCAGGCCGCCCAGGTTGTGCTGATCTCACTCTTTGAGCTGAACACTCCTGAGTTCACCATGCTGCTGGGTGCTCTGCCTAAAACATTCCAGGATGGAGCCACTAAACTCCTGCACAACCATCTGAAGAACTCAAGCAGCACTAGCAGCGTGGTAAGATTTCTTGTTTTATCTATTATGAGATTGTATATTAAAGGGCACCTATTATGGCCCTTTTTACAAGATGTAATATTGGTCTTGGGTGTCCCCAGAATGTATATGTGAAGTTTCAGCACAAAATACCCCCCAGTTAATTTATTATAACCATTTGAATGTGTCATTCTTGGGGCCTGTTTTGAAACAAGCTGTTTTGAGGCAGACGACCTTAAATGCAAGTGAGCTGCTAATCCCCACCCTGCCGCTGGATGTGGGCGTAACTTGCATAACTATGGCAATTAACAGTTGGTAGAACCATAATGGCCGAGAGTGATAGACCCGCAATTGTGTATGGCTTTTGGCCATACATGTTTGAACCAGAGTCCGACCCAGATGACGAAGAGACTCCGGCTGAAGAAACACGATCGAGAATAGACCAGGATGTCTCGGAATGGTTATTTGATACATTTATGAACTCATTGCGTTGTCATCGCTGTGCAACACACACACAGACACACACAAACTGTGATAACGTTGACGCAAATGTTTGAAAACACAAACCCAAATACCGATAATAACGTTTGCTACCTACCAATAAAATTACATTAATGCGAGAGACCTGTTTGGTCATGTTTACCTCACTTCTCGAACAGGTGTTTATGTGGCAAGGGTTAGGGTGCGTTTTCAGTGGCTCTGATGTCGGAAGCAAGTAACAACTATGCGAAGTATTACAGCCCACAACAAAACACTTATTTTTCTTTGGAGGCATTTCCTAGAAGGCAGCACAAATCTTCAGAACAGCAGTCCAGCTGTCGTTGAAACAACAATGGAGGATCAGATCAGATCGAGGGAGGGGTCTGCCTCAACCACACTGTCAATCAAACCCCTTTCCCATGTTCTACGTCACAAGAAGCTGAATCTTAGAACAGCTCATTCTGAGAGAGTGCATTTTAATTATTGAGATTGTAAAAAAAACACTGGGTGGATTTTTATCATTCTAGGGTGGTTTTGCTCACTCACTGCCAACACACATTTATGTTCAAACAGCATGTATCACTGTACACTAGCATTCAAAAGACTTTTAAATGCTTTTGAGACCATTCTATTATGTTTTCTAAAGCTGCATTTATTTGATCAAAAAGATCAGTTACAATTTACAATTGAAATTTTTACAGTTTTTGCTTTCTATTTTAGTATATTTTAAGTAATAGGAGACAGACCATTGGTTGAAAAATGCTCAGTATGGCAGCTGTTGAAATGAAAGTCCCAGCCTAAAAGAGTTAAAAGGAGACAATCACATTTTTGACAAGGGAATTTCCTGTTTTTTTTTGTTCTTTCTTTCTTTCTTTTTTTAAACTAATTGGACCAATCTGATTTTTTAAAGACACGTGATTTTTGATGCCTTTTGTCAGATTTTATAGTCATTTCAAATAAACATAATCTTGACAAACAGTTTTGGAAGTTTTAGTCTCTCTTCATTCAAGTGCATCAAGTGATCCACACTGTTATCTGAGCCTGAAATGAACAAAATGGCAAAAAGAAAACCATGATAAAGATCTACCTCTAATATTGTTTTGTTGTTGAACCGTTGTTTAGCTATAGCCTGAATTGATTAAGGTTATTATTTCATCTTTGTCTCCTTCAAAGAGTTCACCGAGCAATACAATGGGCCGCACGCCACCCCGGCACCCCACCAGCAGGACCAGTCCTCTCACCTCACCCACAAATTGCTCCCATGGGGGTCTCTCACCCAGGTAACACTTCCTCTTCCCTCCTCCCATATGCTGACCATTCTAAAGCATGATCTCACTCTGGGCACAAAGACCTTCAAAGGCCTGTCACCCTGTTTTATGGCTCTAACATGTACTAAACATCTGAATTGGACTTGCTGTGTTGCTTTCTTCAAAATATCCCTTTACAACCTGAAACCCTTAAAATTAATTTCTGCATTTCTGGGGTGGAGCCAAATCACCTGCAGAGTCATCCTCTCATGCAGGGTCTAAAACTCTTTTAAAGAGGTCTGCAGAACACTATAGATGACGATTTAGGGGTTTCTGGTCCTCTTAAACTTATTAACCCATGCTGCTAATCACAACACTCCGACTGGACCACTATCTTTTTCTTTCTCTCTTCCTCTTCTGCCCTGTTCTCTCCCTCTCCGGCCATTCTGTGGGCACAGTCGGTTATGGGGTTGGAGTGTCGATGGGCTCTTAAAGCACCCCTCTCCCTCTCCTCCTCCTCCTCCTCCTCCGTCTCACTCCTCTATTCCTGCCGTCCCCTCCCTCAGGGCCTTCCGCTGCGCGCTCTCACCAAGGTAACTCAGCCGCTAGCCATGATGAGGAGGGGGCGGGATGGGTGCTTAGATTCCCACCCACTCCCAGCCTAACAGGGGCATGTATGCACAAATATTAGTGGCCACTGGCTGAAATCTTTCCAAATACAGAACTCCCTCTGTGGATGGTGGTTGATAAATGTACTAAGAAACTGTAGATTTTGCACAGTAATTTACTAACTGACCATGTTTGGATCATCCATTTATTCACTTGTTGGAATTGTCCAGTCAATTCTTTTTAAATATTTTGTATGCTTTGGGTTACTTGTTTATGTAAGTGTTGCAGTCGGTTCAACGTCAATGTTTATTCCCTCTTTTACTCTTATTTCTCTCTTCAGTATGCTGGAGTATGACACAGAGAACATGAATTCTGATGAGATCTTTAGCTCACTGCGTGGTGTCACAGAAGCCATCCAGAGTTTCAGTTACCGCAGCCAAGAGGACCTGAATGAGCCAATCAGACGTGATGGGAAGAAGGATGATGCTGTGAGTCTATGCTTTAACAGGCAACAGGAACAAGGACACCGATGGGGATTTTTATTTCCATATTTTGTATATTTTTGCTATTACTATTATTATTATTTTTAATGTTATTAATAATATAATTCATTTAAAAAAAAAGCAACAACACAAATTGTGGTCATTAAATATAATAAATAAAATCAATAATATGACTAATAATAATTGGGAAAAAAAGTAAAAAATATTTTTTTAAATAATCCATTAATTATTATAATTATTAATATTTTATATACTTTCATCTACTTTATTATTAATAATTAATTAATAATACCTTTTTCTCTTTAGTTATTTGTATTTATTTATTTACTTATTTAGAATTCCAAAAATAGCTGTGAGGTTGTGGTGAGATCACAACAAAAATGGACCATAAATTCACTTTCAATTGCAGATACAATATGAATGCTAAGTAATCTAGATTTTTTTTCCAAATTGAGCATCCCTAATCAGCACATATTTAACACTCTTTGACTCTTTCTGACTTAGACTCGGAAGGAAGGGGCATCTCCGGGGTCTGATGCAAGGATGGGATTGGATGTAGTGGAGGGTGGTCGAACAGCTTTGGATAACAAAACATCTTTGCTCAACACACCGTCCCCGCGGTCGTTCGCTGTGCCACGGTCGAGAGAGTTTGCACCCTATGGCTACGGAGACACGATCACGGCCTATGACAAAAGTGCCCTGAAAGAGGCCGTCTTTGATGACGACGTGGAGCAGTTCCGAGACTGTGAGTCATTATGCTGCTCAAAGCTTGTATATCCACTCTCACGTCTGTACTCCATACTGCACCCATTGTCTTTGATTGTGTAAAGAAACACTATGAGCAAAAACAAGAATAGCAAGAAATAAGAGTCATAGAGTATAAAGAGGCATATAAAAAAATTAAAATGACGCTGGTCAATTTGGTTGTCTTATGAGGTGTTGTTGAAAGTAAAAAAGAATGTTTCATTATATAAGTCTTTGCTACTGACTCACACATAAAGACAGTCTCTTGACGTTATATAATGGTGTAACAATGTAAGTCAAAATCATCATCACTAACAACATGACTGTTTCTCAATACCAAATACTGTTTAAATACTACTATTATTTTTATAAAATATTGTTTAATGAACAATAATATTTAATAAACAACAATAGCCATAATGTAAGTTGCTAAGCAATTCAGTCAAAAGTGCAAAGTCAGCGTTCTGATACAGCATTAATGTTATATAAAAATATAAAGCTATGAAACTTTACCCTCGGCCAAAACCATTTGCTCAGGAGCAAATAATAGATTGAGACCAAAGATTGCCCATTAGATATACCCAAAACAATTTATATCTCATGTTTAACCACTATAGAGACATCAGAGCCAGCAGCCATTTCCAGAAGAACTGGCCAAGGTAAAGCTGTTCTCGGCGGGTACATGAGCGTTGAATTGCCACTGACACCCTGGAGCTCACATCTCCGAAAACTTTGAAGCAAATTTTCAAATAGACACTATCTTTATAAATAAACAGCATATTGGTTTAAGTTTAAACAACTACATTCTAGCCTAAAAACTCTTGAAACTACAATCCGTAACATAACAAGAGTAGTATTTGTAAAATTATAGGGGGTTTCCGCATTCGCTATGACACATCGCTGTGAGAAATTCTGCAAGCGGAGTGATACTAATGATGAAACGGTTCCTGTGGTGATACTGGTAGAATATCACACGGATGGAAAGACCTCTCAGCCAATCAGATTTGAGTATCAGAAGTAACTGTTGTGTGTGTGTGTGTGTGTGTATATATTAGCACAAGTTTCAGATATACAGGTGTAGCATTTAGGATAGTGGAGTTTGTGTGTCATCACTTCCCCTCCTGTCCCTCCCCTTCTACAGGCCGTCGGCAAGAATGTGGTGAGAACAAGATGGTGCTGCCCAAGGGCTTTACTCCTGGTAAAGACCTGCACAATTAAACAAGACTGTTGCACTTTTCTTCATTTACTTCCCCTTCCACCTCCTCTCTTTCAGTGTCATCCATCTCAGTGTCTCTCATGTGATGTCAACCTTAAATGACACAACTGCTTTGCTAACAGGGTTGTTTGATAGCTGCTACAGGCCAACTGCACTAATTTAAGGCAATACAGTCAGATAGTGGGATTGTTTATTGGGTGACTGTATGTTCAAATTAAATGGACACCTGGTGATGATTCACTGCATTTTGCTTTGCAACTAACAGAACGTCACTGTTTGCAAACACATTGCTGTAACTCATAAGATTAACCTGAGTCTAAGTGAACACTTAAACCTTCCTAACAACTGTACTAACTAAAACTAACATCAAAACACTTTTACTTATTTTACACTACTTTTAAATAAAGTACTTGCTAATAATGACATATAAGGGTAAATCTTATGAAAACATATCCATTTAAATTATTTCAATTATATTATTTCATTTCATTGATAATTGTTATTACTGTAATTATTGTATTAAATTGTAATGCATTGTTTTTTTTTATTTTAATCAGTATATATTAAATTCTGAATTTGTTTTAAATAAGTACTACCATGTTAGTACCTAACAATTTCATATTTTAGCACTGTTTTAAATGTAATGATGCAAAGGCCTAAAAGTAGGCTTGTTTAAAAATAAAGCTAAATATAATGCAATTCTTTAAGATTTGAGGTGAAACACCACCCTAGACATGTTCTTGACTGGTTTCATAAGATTCAGTAATATTGAATATCATATACTCAAAAGAGATGAGCCAAAAATGCCAAAGTGTTCCAGTACAATTTAAATAGAGCTTGTTTATGCAGATTGTCTTCTGCTCTGACTTGAATCATTGTGGATCGTTCAGATTTGGTGGCAGACCTGCTGAAAGAGCTGTCTAATCACAACGAGCGAGTGGAGGAGAGGAAGGGGGCGTTGATCGAGCTGCTGAAGATCGCCCGTGAAGACAGCCTGGCTGTTTGGGACGAGCACTTCAAAACAATCCTATTGCTGCTGTTGGAGACACTCGGAGACAAAGATGTCAGTCAAAGCATCATATGACTTGCACGCTCATTTGGCACATTCAATATAATCTTTAAGTCTTTTACATATCAAGTTGCATTTGTAGGTCTGTATGTATTTATAGTGGTTAGTAATGATTTTCTCTTGTCTGATTATTTAGCACACTATCCGAGCACTTGCTTTACGGGTTCTGAAGGAGATCCTGAGGAACCAGCCAGCGCGCTTCAAGAACTATGCAGAACTCACCATCATGAAAACACTAGAAGCCCACAAGGACTCTCATAAAGAGGTTAGAATCAGCCCTCTCATAAATGCAATCTGTTTTAACCTCCAATCAATTTAAGCAGTACAACTTTATGATAATACTCTAAAATCATACTTTAGTTAGTATTGTTCTATACGTTGTGGTTAAAATAATACGATACTACTTTGGATTGTATTTTTATTATAGCAGGGGTGAAAATGTAGTAGGTTTTCTGTTATAATTCCTTGCAGTTTTCATTTTTTTTCCATTTATTTAACTAGAACTTCATTATTAATAATATCAAAATATTCAATAATAATAACAATAATGGGTAACACTTTATTTTAGAGTGTCATTGTTACATATGTTACATGCAGTTACTATAGTAATAACTATAAATTTTATAAATAAATATGCATATATAATTATGCATAAATAAATGCATAATTACATGCAACTAAACCAAACCAAACCCTAATCCTAACCCTATAGTAATTACATGTAGTTACTTAATATTACTCAGTATGTTTTGTAGTATAAGAATATATCTTTTAAACCAAACTCCATTGTCACCATAATACCGCTCACATGTGGCCAGCTGACTTTCTTTGGAACAACCTCATTGAGAGTAAAATTAACTGATTGGTCTCTAATCCTATTTGAAATGCAACACCTGCACATATGGACACTGAGCACCTTGGTTACATCTAAAGCAAGATGGCCAAACCCAACTCCTATATGAATAAATGAATGAAGTACAGGCCTGTGGAGGATAAGCCCTTTGACAGTTAATTTCCCAAATGTACTTATTCCCTTTCCATGTAATAGAGCAGTCTGTTGTACTGCGACCTAATCCAAATTATTTTATTTTTCCATATAATTTTCTGTCAGATCTCAGGTTGTTAAATGTTATATGTGCAGGTGGTAAGGGCAGCTGAAGAGGCTGCCTCTACATTGGCCGGCTCCATTCACCCAGAGCAATGCATCAAGGTGCTGTGTCCCATCGTACAGACCGCAGACTACCCCATCAACCTGGCTGCTATTAAGATGCAGAGCAAAGTGGTTGAGCGGATTGCCAAGGAGTCCCTGCATCAGCTGCTCCCAGACATCATCCCTGGCCTCTTACAAGTGAGTATTTTATGTTGGCAGGTTTTTATGATTTAAAAAAGTTCATCTCGCAACTTCTGTCAACTTGTTACATTTTTAAATTGCCTCTTTGCGAAATACTCATTTCCTATACAGTCTCTAGAGTTGTTTTAAATTTTCTATTTCCATCTTATCAGAGAGACATCACTGAATGTCAGTTCGAGCAGTTTGAAAATTGGAACATTGTAAACATTGGGAGCATAGTCAGCATGCCGCCTTTGTACTTTGGCCTGTGTGTGTGTGTGTGTGTGTGTGTGTGTGTGTGTGTGTGTGTGTGTGTGTGTGTGTGTGTGTGTGTGTGTGTGTGTGTGTGTGTGTGTGTGTGTGTGTGTGTGTGTGTGTGTGTGTGTGTGTGTGTGTGTGTGTGTGTGTGTGTGTGTGTGTGTGTGTGTGTGTGTGTGTGTGTGTGTGTGAGAGAGAAGATGTTAATGCCAAAATGGTCTATCTGTCTGCAGGGTTATGATAACACAGAGAGTAGCGTTCGCAAGGCCAGCGTGTTCTGTCTGGTGGCCATCTACTCAGTGATTGGTGAGGAGTTGAAGCCACACTTGGCCCAGCTCACAGGTAGCAAGGTATGTTCACATGCTCTCAAAGTCCACCAAAAGGTCCACCCTTTTCAACCTCCTCATCACTAAGTCCTCTATTTATTTGTGTCCCCCATCTGGTTTTAACTGGTCCAAGTTTTTATATTTTTCCCCACTTTCATTGCACTCGGGGTTCATAGCACAATACATTTAAAACGAACTGGGGGTGAAGGGCTGAATTTAATCTGAACTTTTTTTTCAGGTCACATTACATCTCAAAATCAAATAACTCATTAAAATAAATTTGTGATATATTTTGTGGTGAAATATGATGTGTGCAGATGTCTTCTAAGTGGCCATTCTTTGCATTTTATTCAAAATATTGATATCAGTATAGTGCTGAGTATGGTTTCTGCAAAGTGGTAAATTAGTTGCATCATATTTTGTCAAACCACCTACATTGCCCTTAGAGAAAAAATAAATTTCTCCTTTTTAGACACAATGCAAAAGTAAATATTAACCCTGACCTTCTAAGATAACACAACTACGGTTGAAAGTGTAAAAAACATGCTCTTATCAGAGAAACCAGGTCTATATATAGGTCTATAGGAGTATTAGCATGTGCTGGATTGAAATTCCCTGTGTCTTTTATTTCCACAGATGAAGTTGCTAAATCTGTATATTAAGAGGGCCCAGACCATCAACAGCAACAGCAGCAGTTCTTCAGACGTGTCCTCTCACAGCTAGCTGGATGGACTCGAATCAGTGCCCTACATGTGCATTTGGAAACATAGTTGTGCCTCCTCCAGACATCTTTTTTTATTGTTTCATCACAATCTTGCTGGATTCTCCCAGAGAGATGTGTTGCTCACTGCAATCAGACTTTTCTTTTCATCAAGTCCTGGAAACCTCTTAGTTAGTCTCTATTGCATCTTTCCATCTGTGGAATGCTGAATGTAAAGGGGCTCGAATCGAGGAAAATGCATGCAGATCTTCTGTGATAGGCATTGCTTCCTTAATTTTAGCAAACAGGCTTTCTTCAGCTTCTGAAGAGGTGATTCGTTAACTACATTTATTAGTAATAACTTATTGATGTTTGCAAGTGGTGTTAAAGGTTTAGTTGAGTTATTTGGATATTTTAAATGGGCACAGTTGGGTTAACTTATACCCCACTTGAATCTCAGTTGATGCTAGTGGATCATTTGGCTGGCCGAGTGATAAATGTAAAGAAAAGAGAAGTAATTTGTAGGTTTGGCTACAACGACAACCAAAAAAAACAAAAGTAGGATTAAAACATTCTTATATTAATTTTTATTTCATGGGACCGCAATACCACATCCCATAATGTTGAAAGTGATGTAAAACAATTGTGTTGGTTTTATTATAGAATGGATTGTGTGTTAAAAATGTGGGCCTCACTACAGAACACAAGGACAAACTTCTGAATGTAGAGCTTTTCCTTTTATGGGGGGGTGGGGAGGGAGGGAGTGAAGGGTTTCGTAATTAAACATGTGAGACATAACACACAGTCATTTAAAAAGTTCACGAACACTTGAATGAAGTTGAAAACGTGACCTGGAGCATCTTCAGTCAAGAAACAATGAATGAAACTGATTTACACTTTGTTTTTGGAGCAAGAGGACTGTGATGGAAATTTCAAAACTTGCCTTGCGTTCCTTTTTCTGTTTAAAAAAACTCAGACTGTTAAGATATAGGTGTCCACAGGCATTCTTACTACATCGCTAAAGCATGACCCTGCAAAGTTCACCACGTGTCTACGACGCTAATGGTAAACCCTCTCTGGCTCAAGAACTAGAGGGGATGTTATGTTCTCTGAAAGGTCTGAACTCTTTCTTTTTCCTTGTTCATCTGGAGAACATCCATCTGATGTTAAGTGTTTTGTACATACCTTTCAATCATTGCTTCTCACTCCCCCACAAAATTAAGGTAAAGATGTTGCACTCTTTTGCACGTTAACAAATAGCCTGCATGTTTTGATGACATAACCATCCCGTGCTGCCGTGACTGACCTAAGTTTGGCTGTTTGTGAAAACTTGCCATGTCGGCAATCTGGTCAGTCTGTAAATACAGTATTATTATTGTTATTATTAATATGTTGCCCATGTGGGGAAGTAGACAAGTGCAAAAACTCAAATGGGTCTCACAGAGTTGACCAAAATGGCTGTCCTCAGACTGAACCAGACCACATTAGAAATTAAGGACGGACATTTAAAAAGCACCCTACTTTTAGTATTATATACTGAGGCATGTGGCTTTTATTGGTATGCTAAGTGTGCGTACCCTTGTTTGATTCAGTTTCTTTCTTATGGTTTTTAACCGATTCAGACCATGAACTATCATTTTGGTTTAGACTAAGGTTATTTATAAAAGTAATCTGTTTATGAAAGGACAAAGCCAACTGTGAGGATCAACATTGCAAGTATTAAGTTGCCCTTTGGGTTTCCTGAACCGTTGACCTCCTAATGTTATTACATCAAATTGTTCACTACGCATGTTAGACTTTGTTTTGTCATTAGACACAGATAAACACTCGTATTTATAAGTTTATTTCATTTTCTGTCCCATTGTACAGTTTTTTTTTTCTTTTTTTTTTTTTTTCAAAAGGCTTATGATAGATCTACATCAACTTGAGTTTGGCCTAGAAATAAAACAACCAGAAACATGAATTTATTTTGATGATTATTTTAAACCCTAAAATGCATCTGAGTTGACTGTATTTTTGTTGTGGGGCTGTTCAGCAACTCTGGTATTTATCACAATTCATGCACCAGTACATTTATAAACATTCACATGAGATAACGTGTACTCAGTCCTAGTTAGTCAGGTGCCATAAATGTCCAGTGCCAAAGAAATGACCAGTATATAACACACACACATATATATATATATATATATATATATATATATATATATATATATATATATATATATATATATATATATATATATATATATATTATACATATATATGAGTAAAATGTGTGTGTATATGACAGATTGTTTTCCTCTATAAAATATATATACACACACACACACATACATCTATTTTATTCATATATATATGCATGTGCGTGTGTAAATATTGTTACAAGCTCTCCCAGTCTAGGGTTGGTGGAGGGAAACAGGAAAAAATGAAATCCTAAAGGATAGATTACAATTATGTTTTCCTCAGGCATATTTCCTCATTCAATGTTAAAAAAATAATTATCTGCAATGCATTAATAGAAATACTATGCATATAAGCTACAAATATTTATTGTATTAAGATAATCATTAACTACTCTAATTCTATCATAGTGGCATGTAGTAGGCACTATCATAGTGGCATAACAAAGGCATGTACAAATGTAAACAAATATATATATTCTTTTTATTAAGTTTATTAAGTACGTTTTCAATGTGCGCCTGTGCCAGTGATTTTAATGTTTTCCATCAATACAGATGTGAAAATGTAGTATAAAAGCACATGCGCGTGCACAGAAACCTCGCATTGCATAATCTAGTTTGTAAAGTTCTGCTCGCAACATGGTTTATCAGCAACTCAGTCTTGACCTTTGATATCAGAGTCACAGCCTGTGTGCTAAAACAACTCGGTAACGTTAGCCGTTTGTTATTAAACGATCGCTTCAGAAAAGTCCGTGAGAGCGTCGGTGCAGGAGGTGACAGAGGATGAGGGCAAAGTGACGGACACTCAGGTCACCTGACGACCGTCACGCGGGAATAAAAGACAGTGGACAAGCTGGTTCGGAAAAGCCTTTGTGGCCCTCACGGTCCCCTCGCCGGCCACCACCGTTTGACGACTCATATTTTTGGAGACCAACTTCACCGAACTGTAGAGCATGCTGTTTTGGCACAGCCATCCTGAAACCTATCAACAACACTCGCAAAATAATTATATAAGGTAAGTAAGTTACATTTACAGGTTAGAGATTGTGTAATCGTTTTACGTTGTCATTAAATTAGCATATTTATTTGACATTTTTTATTTTTTATTATAATAAACGTTATCTTTATACAGATTCATATACCCGAGAAGTCTTTTACGAGAAAACTTATGATACATTAGTGACAAAGCAAGCAGAAAGTCTTTAGACAGCTGTTTTTTTTTAAAGTCAGTTTAGTTCAATGCAAGTCTCTCATCATCAGTCATATTATGATTTTGCAGTACTTAGACCAAACTGAAAAATATACTTTTATGTATCATTCTGGATTAATCTGTCCAACATGTTTAGAGTTATTTGTCTGGGTGCATCTCCTGTTTTGTCTGCTTTTTGGTTTTAGTGTCATTAGTACATGTTACATGTAGTTACTAATAATATAAATTATGCATAATTACATGCAACTAAACCAAACCTAACCCTATAGTAAGTATATGTTACATAAATGTCTAATTACGGTGTAACAAAGACACCAAAAAATGAAGTGTAACCGTTTTCTGTAACTTTATTGCAGTGGTGCTTGGAAATACAAAGGCAGTTTCTAAAAGATTACCATATTCTTAAATTATTGTGTGTAAAGTGTTCTTCAAAGTATCTCAATGAGTTCCATCAAATATACACTTTATTGTTAGTATGTTCACTTGGCATCTTTTGAGCCTCTACTTTATTGGTTTATAGTATGTCCTTTATTTTCCCTCAGAGATGCTCTTGCTCCATTTCTCAAGCATGGAGAGGAGCATCAGTCCACTGAGATCAGAGCGTCTCCTTTTTATTATGTGCTTTGTGCAGCCACATCTCCAGCGGTGAAACTCCAGGATGAAACACTCACATATTTAAATCAAGGTATTGTTAAATAGTCTTCTTGTGCTTTTTTAACTTCAGTCAACATTTGAAGTTGCATTCATAGCACATTGCTTTGTCTTTTCATCTAATGTTCATCTTTAAAGAACCTTTTTTCCCAGCACATATCAGTCTGTACTTTTGACATGATGGTGTAACCGAAAGTTGTTGATGTCTGAAGTCCATGACTAAAGGTGACATGACTAAATGACATGACTAAATATGACATGACTAAAACGAACAACACACTGCATAAAGAGTTACCAAAGCAAACTTTTAAGGAGAATCACAATAAACACTCTTGTTGTAAATGTGATTTTTAATCACTGGAGCAATATTTGTACATTTTATTTTGAGGCTTACAGATGATTTACCTCCTATACGTGTACAATTCATTCTGTTCTGTGGACATTAAAATAATGTAAATCATTTGTGCATTGGCAGTAAAATCAACCATTACAAACTGTACTTTCAGTGTGGTTTCTATTTTTTCCATAATGTCTTGTTTTAATGCACTGTAGGTCAGTCCTATGAAATCCGAATGCTTAATAGGAAACTAATGGAGTATACAGATATAAGCAGCAAATATGTAAAGGTAGGTTAAATTAATGATGTTTTTTTTTTACTATGTCACTGTTACAGTATGCATCACCCGTCTATACACTATAGTTACAGTACTGTTCTATCTTATCCTCCACATTCGTGGCCATATTTTGTTATTATGGATAACATTACAGGTTTTGGGTTTTTTTTTAGTGCTGACCTAGAGATAAACAAAGATACTCTTTAAAATAATCTCACATCATATTTAAAGATTTCAAAATGAAATATATATATATATATATATATATATATATATATATATGTACATTTAATATTTTAATATATTTGTAATATATATATATATATATATATATATATATTGTTATACAGTTTTTAGTTGTTAGTTTATCCAACAGATGGTATATTCTAGGTTGGTTTGTTTATTTATTTTTTCAATAGAGACAATACACGTTGATGAACATCAGTATCAAAATACGAAATGCTAATATGCTGGATTTAGCAATATTGTTAATTTACATCCATAGTATGTCCCTCTGAACAGAACAAAAAAAAAGACTAGTAAAAAAATATACACTATTATAAATGAAAAGGTACTGTTACAAATACAATATCCTCAAAGAAACAATACAATATGCAACATACCAAATTAAAAAGGTAGTGCAGTCTTTACACATGTGCATGTAAAATTTCATTGTTGTGACTTAATTGAAACCATTTGTGGCTTAATTCTTAAATGTGAGCTGTTATGAAATACTAAAGAAAATACAGACCTGCATGCTATAATACTTGGTTTTACCCACGGTGACATGTGGGATGCTTTCCTGACCTCATAACGTCTTATCCGTCTTATTCCAGAGCATTGTGCGTGTCGTTTTCCATGACCGGCGGCTGCAATACACAGAGCATCAACAGCTGGAAGGATGGAGGTGGAAACGACCAGGAGACAGGATCTTGGATATAGGTGGAATTTTCCTCAGAAAACGCATTTAAAAAAAAAAAAATCATGTTGTCATATGATTCACTGTGTCCATTTTGTTATGTTCAGATATCCCACTGTCAGTGGGCATAATGGAGCCTAGAGCCCACCCACTGCAGCTCAACACCATAGAGTTCCTCTGGGATCCTTACAAAAATGCCTCCGTGTTCATTCAGGTGGAGCATTTTCTCTTTCCATCTGACCTCTCCACTAGGTTTGTGAAGTGAGTATCACTAGCAGTAACTTCTCTGTTTTTTTTATATACAGGTAAACTGCATTAGCACTGAGTTCACTCCTAGAAAACATGGTGGAGAGAAGGGCGTCCCTTTTCGCATTCAGATAGACACCTTTGCAGCCAGCGAGCATGGAGAATACACTGAACACATGCGCTCCGCCAGCAGCCAGGTCAAAGTGTTCAAGGTAGAGCATCTTTACTCTACAAAGATAACAGATACACAGTGTGGTTTGTGGAGATGTTAGACTCTGTGAGTGTGAAATAACCTCAAAGGTGTCATTATTATTTTGATAAAGGGATAGTTCGCCCAAAAATGAAAAAGTCTGTCATTATTTACTCACTCTCATGTCGTTCCAAACCAACATGCTTTTTTTTTTTTTCTGTTGAACACAAAATAACTTACATTTTATGGACAAAAAAAACACTGATATGTTCCACAGAAGAAGGTCATGCGGTTTTGGAACGAGAGAATGTAATGGGAATGCAAGTAAATACAATTTTTGGGTGAACTATCCCTTTAATGCTTTAATGGATATTTTCCTTTTCAAGCCGAAAGGCGCAGATCGTAAACTCAAGACTGACAGAGATAAGATTGAGAAAAAGAGTCCTCAGGATAGAGAAAAATATCAACCATCCTATAAAACAACAGTGCTGACTGAGGTAAGACATGTGCCTTGGTAGTATTCGCTACCAAAAATGTCCTCTTTTCATGCCAAGAAAATGGATCTAGATTTATACTGCTCCAAAAATAACAAAAAAAACACCACGAGGAAGACCAATTTTTTCTGTCCAAAAAGGCTTGTTTTTTTTATACTAAGGCTGCATCTGAAATTGCATACTTCCCTACTATATAGTATGTGACTAAAGAAGCATGTCCAAATTCACAGTACTCATAAAAAAGTACGCAAGAAATCCAGAATGACCTATTTCTTCCGGTGAGATTCTGAAGTTCTGCATACGATGGACACTTTACTATATCCCATGAGGCCACGGGAGAGGATGTGTGAATGGCGGTGACGCAACACAACTGACGCTGGTAGGTCACATGATAGTGTCAACATGGTGAATGTAGTACGTCCAGATTACATTCACACTACACACATTCATACTATATACAAAATCCTTTTTAACGGTCGTGAAGTAATTACTTATTCAAAATAAATACCTACTCGAGAGTATGTGATTTCAGATGCTGCCCAATAATCTTCCTTTGTAGCTCTCGCATCTCATTTGTGACTTAATTGTGCTTTACGCTGGTCATGTGATATTCAAAAACCAATTCCATTTGTCGTCAGTTACATCAAATTATATAACACTAATTTTATGACACTAATGGTGTTTTGGAGCTTGACAGTATAAATCACCATCATTATATAGAAAAGAGATGTTTTGGAAGTGAAAAGGAAGGAATTTTCTCGTTTGGTTTAAGTATTATTTCAGCTATAGAAAAAAAACTTAATTATGTTAATGATAGTGCTCTTTCAAGACGGCAGTCAAACATCTATGGCTGCTGAATTTTCCATTACCTCCTGACTTTGACAGGCCAAGGTGAAATATTAAGCTCTCATACAAGCAAGGTTTAACTGGAATGTTCGCGAGATTGCTTGTTAGAACAAAGCAATACATATTAAGAATAAAGTCAAGAGGTGGGGCTTAAACTGTCACCTGACTTTTTCCTTTTCTTTCAGTGCTCCCCTTGGCCTGAAGCCCCATCCGTCAGCAGCAACACTTCATCTCCAGGTTATCTCAGTGCTCACACTTCCTACAACTTCCCAGAGGAGTGAGTCCTTATTCTGTATGAAATCACAGCATGATTTTCAGGAACACAAACATAACTGGCCACTGCTCTCCTGTCTTGTTGCGTTTATAGAAACTGCTCTCCAGACCAGCAGGGGGAGTTACTTCTGCCCAGCTGCTCTGATGTAAGTATGGCGGGCTGCTTAAAAACATTAATGCCATGCTTTCTTATCTTTATAGGTTTGTGTTTGAGGACATGGATGATGCTATTCTTCTTCTTTTTGCCATTAGCACCTGTTGCCATCGTCCTCCATGCAGGACACGCAGCAGTGGCTCCATCGTAATAGATTCTCCTGTTTCTGCAGGCTCTTCTCTGGCTTCTCAGGTGGGCTGAAATATTCACTGAGAATTGCAACTGTTAGAAATTCTAGTGAACTGCATACTGCTTTTAGATTTTATTTGAGATTGAATTGAATAGTTTAACATTAACATGCTGCTAAAACAACAACTTGATACTCAGATAAGCATAACAATACATTGAACACACACATGTTTGGGTAAACAGTTGATTGTGAACTGTATTGAATGAATTGTATAAAGTTTGGAGTCAGAAAGATATATCTACAGGTCCTTCTCAAAAAATTAGCATATTGTGATAAAGTTCATTATTTTCCATAATGTAATGATAAAAATTAAACTTTCATATATTTTAGATTCATTGTACACCAACTGAAATATTTCAGGTCTTTTATTGTTTTAATACTGATGATTTTGGCATACAGCTCATGAAAACCCAAAGTTCCTGTCTCAAAAAATTAGCATATTTCATCCGACCAATAAAAGAAGTGTTTTTAATACAAAAAAAAAAGTCAACCTTCAAATAATTATGTTCAGTTATGCACTCAATACTTGGTCGGGAATCCTTTTGCAGAAATGACTGCTTCAATGTGGCGTGGCATGGAGGCAATCAGCCTGTGGCACTGCTGAGGTGTTATGGAGGCCCAGGATGCTTCGATAGCGGCCTTAAGCTCATCCAGAGTGTTGGGTCTTGCGTCTCTCAACTTTCTCTTCACAATATCCCACAGATTCTCTATGGGGTTCAGGTCAGGAGAGTTGGCAGGCCAATTGAGCATAGTAATACCATGGTCAGTAAACCATTTACCAGTGGTTTTGGCACTGTGAGCAGGTGCCAGGTCGTGCTGAAAAATGAAATCGTCATCTCCATAAAGCTTTTCAGCAGGTGGAGGCATGAAGTGCTCCAAAATCTCCTGACAGCTAGCTGCATTGACCCTGCCCTTGATAAAACACAGTGGACCAACACCAGCAGCTGACATGGCACCCCAGACCATCACTGACTGTGGGTACTTGACACTGGACTTCAGGCATTTTGGCATTTCCTTCTCCCCAGTCTTCCTCCAGACTCTGGCACCGTGATTTCCGAATGACATGCAACCACTGAGCAACAGTCCAGTGCTGCTTCTCTGTAGCCCAGGTCAGGCGCTTCTGCCGCTGTTTCTGGTTCAAAAGTGTCTTGACCTGGGGAATGTGGCACCTGTAGCCCATTTCCTGCACACGCCTGTGCACGGCGGCTCTGGATGTTTCTACTCCAGACTCAGTCCACTGCTTCCGCAGGTCCCCCAAGGTCTGGAATCGGTCCTTCTCCACAATCTTCCTCAGGGTCCGGTCACCTCTTCTTGTTGTGCAGCGTTTTTTGCCACACTTTTTCCTTCCCATAGACTTCCCACTGAGGTGCCTTGATACAGCACTCTGGGAACAGCCTATTTATTCAGAAATTTCTTTCGGTGTCTTACCCTCTTGCTTGAGGGTGTCAATTATGGCCTTCTGGACAGCAGTCAGGTCGGCAGTCTTACCCATGATTGCGGTT
This sequence comes from Meda fulgida, assembly GCA_030578275.1. NCBI lineage: Eukaryota > Metazoa > Chordata > Actinopteri > Cypriniformes > Leuciscidae > Meda > Meda fulgida. The sequence goes on along the minus strand of CM060624.1, from coordinate 9,516,606 downwards.
TTGAGTAATGAAACAGGCTGGGAGTTTTTAAAAGCCTCAGGAATCTTTTGCAGGTGTTTAGAGTTAATTAGTTGATTCAGATGATTAGGTTAATAGCTCGTTTAGAGAACCTTTTCATGATATGCTAATTTTTTGAGACAGGAATTTTGGGTTTTCATGAGCTGTATGCCAAAATCATCAGTATTAAAACAATAAAACACCTGAAATATTTCAGTTGGTGTGCAATGAATCTAAAACATATGAAAGTTTAATTTTTATCATTACATTATGGAAAATAATTAACTTTATCACAATATGCTAATTTTTTGACAAGGACCTGTATATATATATATATATATATATATATGTGTGTGTGTGTGTGTGTGTGTCAAGGATGCATTAAATTGATCAAGAGTGGTGTTTATAATGTTTCAAAAGATTTATATTTCTTTTTCTTTTGAACTGTCTATTCTTTAAAGAATCCTAAAAAAAATTCTACAAAAATATCAAGCAATATTAAACTGTTTTCAACATTGATAGTAATAAGACATTTCAAGAAAAAATCTTAAGACCAAATCAGCATATTAGAATGATTTCAGATGGATCATGTGACACTGAAGACTGGGGTATTGATGCTCAAAATCCATCACAGTAATAAATTACATTTAAATTTTTAATTAAAATAGGAAACAAATTAAATTGTAATAATATTTCACAATAATAATTAATAAATGCAGCCTTGGTGACCTCAAGAGTCTTCTTTCAAAACTTTTACAAAATCTTACTAACCCAAAACATTTGAATGGTACTGTATTTGAAGCAGTCATTGTGTTGACTATGTTTTAATTAAAAATCTCACAAACAGCTTTGTTGATGTTTCAGGTTCCGATCTGCTAAAAATGAGTAGAGAAGACTTCATTCAGATTTGTGGTCCTGCTGATGGCATCCGTCTCTTCAATGCAATCAAAGGAAGGTGATCTATCTCCCTATTCAAACACTTCCGATTCATCCTAAAATGTGTCCTGTCCAAACATGTACTCTACACTGTCTGCTGCAATGTTCCGCAGGTGTATACAACCACGTCTCACTGTCTATATATCCCAGCTGCAGAACAGGAACCAACCCCACACCAAAGCAGCGGGTGATGATGGTAGGAGACGTCACATGATGGTGTCCGTTATGATATGTATGACATGCAGTTACATTTATAATACATGTAATACTCTTAATTGTTTTTGTCTGTAGTGTACCATGCCCTCTACCTAGAGGACCTAACTGTCCTTGAGCTCACTGAGAAGATAGCCAATCTATATAATGTTCCCTCACAGCAAATCCATCGTATGTACAGACAGGGGCCGACGGGGATCCATGTCTTAGTTTCAGATGAGGTAAGAGGGCAGAGAGTGCTTTAAATTTAGTCAGGACATTCAAAAGAGATTACAGAACTCAAGAACTGTTGGACAAATAGTAGCACATTTACTCTACCATTTCAAAAGTTTGGGGTTGGTAAGAGTTTTGTTAATGTTTTTAAATAGAAGTATATTAAGCTCATCAAGGCTGCATTTGTTTGAATAAAAAAAGAAAGAAAGAAAGAAAGACAGAAAGAAAGAAAGAAAGAAAGAAAGAAAGAAAGGTAAAGAAAAAAAGTAATATTCTGAAATAATATTTTAAATAATTATTTTATTATATTTTGAAATGTAAATTATTCTGAAATTTTCAGCATCATTACTCATGTCTTCAGTGTCACATAATACATCCGAAATCATTCTAATATTCTGATTTGGTGCTCAAGAAACATTTCTTCTTATTATTAATATTGATATAAAGTAATATAATATTAAGTTCTGCATAACTGCATAATTATTTTTGTGGATACTGTAATACATTGTTTAAGATTCTTTAATTAATAGAACATTCAAATGAACAGCATCGTTTGAAATGGATCAATAATGTAAATTACACATTCAAAGCATCCTTGCTGAATAAAACTAAATTTCTTTCAAAATAAAAATCGTATTGACCCCAAAGGTAGTGTACATTTGTATATCAGGAGATATTGGCCACATAACTTTTTTGACATTTTATTTCTAGGATTAGTTTACCAATAAATGAAATGTTTTGTCATAATTTACACTCATTTCAAACCTACATGACTTTGGTTCTTCATAAAACACAAAAGGAGATGTTTAGTAGAATGTTGACACTGCTCTTTTCCATACAGTGAAAGTGAATCTTGACCATGGGCTGTTAAATTCCAAAAAAAGACTTAAAAAGCACTATAGACTTTTCCTCAAAATCATTACCAAAATAATTTACTGATTGTTAAAATAATTAGAGTGCCAGAAAATACAGTATTCCAGGTATACGCTGTTAAAAAGAATCACAAAGGTGTGTTCTAATGCATTCAGGTCACTGTACATTTATTTGGCTTTTTCAGATGGTGCAGAACTTTACAGAGGAGACTAGCTTCATTATCAGCACTATGAAAGGTAACTTCATGGACATGGTATTTTTATCTTAACTATACTAATTTAGCCTCATGTTTATCAAGCAGGAGTTATGGGGTGAAAATTGCCATTGCACAAAAGACCTGTTCAGAAGGCTAAATATTTGCTGACTTTACATTAAATGCAAATACTTTGATAAGCAAGAATTCTATATAATACATACAAATCACAGGTAGCTTTTGGTTGCGTCAAACTTCTGACTTTCATAGCTCACTGAACAGGCAACTGTTAAAAGGTCTTCAGACTTCTAGGAATGACTTTGAAAAACAAAAGACATCACTAAAGTAGTCACTATGTGTCTGAATCTCTATTGCATTCACACTTCATGATCATATGTGGTTAATATTGGCTATGTTTTTTCCTGTGTGACGGCAGATGAAAGTAATGATGGCTACCATGTTGTATTGAAGTGACCCGTGTATGTGACTACTGGAGCATTGCAGGTGCCTTTAGCTTATTTTCACAATATTGGACTGTTTCATATCACGTAGTGGAATGTGAAATTAATAAATGTGGATGATTTTATTTTTATGATGTAGATGACTGTTCCGTATTTTAAAGAGAGAATGTTGTGAAGGGTTTTGCTGTAAATCAAATAAAATATTAATTATTTTATGTATTAAGTAAAAACATGTTCAGTTTGTAAATTTGTTTTATAGTAATTATTTTTTATCATGTTACAGTAGTATTGTGGCAGTATTCTTTTCCAACCATCATCACACAATTTTTTCTATTTTCTTTAGTTTTATTATTAGATACCTAATAGCATAGACCTGATTTGCTGTGCAGATGGCCTTACCGAAACACACACACACACACACACACACACACACAATTTTATATACTTATATATATATTTAGAAACTTCCAAAACTTGTCCATTTGAATGTGTCTCATTTGATGAAGTTTGCATCATTGATTCTGTAATTTTCCTGTTTATTACTGTGAAGCAGAAACAATCTGTATTGCATAACTCGTAAACTCTTGTCTATGACTTGGCCATTTACAATACAGATTTTGGTGTTTATATCAATGTTGCAATGATAGACAAACATGGAATTTAAAAGACCTCTCAGTAGTTACATTGGTGCTTTTGTTCAGACTGAGACTGAGTCACAGACTGAGATAAAGTCTTTGCTCTGGATCTTTTATTGCTTTGCTTTTTTTTAGTACAATGCTTTTGAGGTTTGTATTTTTGTAACTGATTAATGATTGTGTACTTCTCAAAGCTTTTGTACGAACTGTACGATAGCACCTGTTTGTTTGTTGAACTTATCTTGATGGACCTTGCTGCTTGATAACCTTAAAAAAATATTTTGCAGGAAAAAATAAATACAACTTTTGTATGGTAAATGTCCTTGTCATAAATGTAATGTGTATGTTTAAGTGTTGCAAAGAAACAGGTTTTATTTGTACCCTAGTTTTCAGTAACACTAACAGTGTGTGGTGAGGTCACACCTGCCACATCAAGTACAAAATTAAGCTTTAAAGTTTATACTTTGTGTGTATAGCTGTTTAACAAACCAGCTATCCTTTTTGTTTGATTGACCGTACAAATTATTTCCTTGGGTTGTAATGTGTATCAGTAGGTTGTCTAGGTTCGGCTTGTGAAATGCGTTGGTTATGAAACCGTTTATTGACAAAAGCCTTTGGTTTCTACTCAGATTCTCCTCCAATTCCTCTGTAGTCATGAGGTCAGTGTAGTTGAGTGAACTTGTAAGGGTGATTTTATGTGTGTTAGTCATGACGTGTAGAGCAGCACACTTCAGTGAGCAGCACTTGAATCCACAGTACAATTCCCAAACCCTGTAGCATCCAGACGAAGAAAAAAAAACGCTTAGCAACACATTCAAAAGACCATTAAATGCACTTATTTATACATATTTTTTCAATATCATTTTTTAAAATGTGTTTACTGTGAGCACTGCTGTCGTTTACAAAGTAAACTCGTTCACACTTGGATATTTAACTATTTAACAGAATTCTATAATTTCTGAACATTTTCAAAATGTGTTGGTCGTGATGGAAATGTTGCCACAACAATCGTGATTTACGTAAAAATTATAAAAGATATACAGTATATTTCACATAATAGTTTATTTTATACTTTGTTCAGGTTGTCATGTTTAAAAAATGACTTTTTGATTTGAAATTAAATCACAAAAATGACAACAAAAATCATTAAGTGCCAGGTGTGCACATTTGAACTCAAACGCTATATTATGAACGCGGTTAGTGATCCACGGGCAAGTGTGAATATCGATAAAACGATCATCCAGTCAACAATTAGAGCATCAATGCTTCACGCTTCATTATGTACAGTACCAAATAAATTAATAATATTCACTACTTAGCATCTTGTTTAACGTTTTACTACCGAAGAAACATAAGATACCAACAATACAATTCCAAGAAGTCCAATTAGCAGCAAACTGAACACATAAACTTTAAAAAATGAAATCAAATACATAAAATATTACACACGGTGTATAAAATATTACACATATTATCATCAAAAAAACCTTACGCTTGTTTTTTTTTTATGCATGATTAAAGATTTGATGAAAATCATTAAATCTTTATGAAAAAGCAAGAATGTGTGAGGGTTCTTAAAGCATCGGCATTTATGTATGAAGTAATTAGGCAACAACACAATCCCAAGACAGCAACATAGTGTCGGCCCAGATCCGGTCCACATCTGGTCCACGTGGATTCCACATGGTCCAGATGTAGGTCGGATCTGGGCAGACACTATTTTGCTGTCTGGGATATTGTTAGCCAAAAATTCACCATCATAATTTAGACAAAAGGGCAAATATTTTATAAAATCAGTAAGGTATTTCAAACTTAACCAAACATAAAGGTCATCCCAGAAATTGCACATGTTCCAACGACTAGGTGCACTCATTACAACCCAAATTAAATCTGTGTCTGGGGAACTCATTACAAGAATAAATACGAATCATTTTACCTTTAGTAGAATGGGAAAAGTTAGAAATCGAATTTCTAGTTCTAATTTGAACTACAGTGTCTCTGTATTTATATGAAGTCTCTGTATTTATGAATATTCTTAAAACTTTAATCTTACAGCTCTCCTCGGTAAAATAAAGACCAGAAATGAAAGGACTCAGTCAGTCTTGGAATCACAGGTATAACAATGCACCTTTAATCAGATGAGCCAAACCATCAGGAACAGCTGTTAGCAAATATATTATATATAATTTCCGAGTATAAATAATATAGTGAATAAGGGTATTGGGGACGATTTCGAACACAGCAGTAGGATCTTTAATATTTTTAGTCAGGCATAGTATGAGTCAGTCAGTTAAGCGTAGGACCCCACGCAGCACGCATACACGTGTTTGTGTACAGCCATGGCGGACATGCAGATGAAGATTCTGCGCAAGAAAATTCAGAAGAGAAATGAAAAAAATAAACAACGGAAACTTCTCAGATCTCAGAAGGAAGAAGAAGAAACCCGCGGAGGTGATTATTCACTTTTGTTGTAAAGATTAATGTGACGTGTACTTCATTTAGGCGTTATCTCGGATCAACCATGTGATAATCACACCGCTTTAAAAATGCATTCGTAAAGTTTTGTCTTATAGTTCAGTCAGTTGTGTTTAACTCAGCACGACATATAAGTTTAAATAAACCGTAATTATAATGTTGATAAGGGACTAGTTAATCTTGAGGAACATGTTAACGTCACCGTCAATGCATTAACTCTTAATTTTGAGTGTACATGCTCTGTCCTTGATGAAATATGCTGTATGTGTTTCTCATCTGGCAGAGGTGAAGGTTGTACTGGAGGAAGCTGATGTTACCAGTGATTCTGCTCCAAACATCACTGAAGAGCAGAAGCAGCAAAGTATCTCAACAGAGGGCGGCGACACCTCACAGAAAACCAATAAGAAAAAGAAAAGAAAATTGAATGGCACAGGCGACTCAACATCCAGTGAGTGTTTAATGTTGCTGAGAATGTATCGTTATAATTATGCAAATTAATGCAAGTATTTGACATGTATACACATACACTCTTATAGGTGTGAAAAAGGTCAAAAAGCAGGATGGAGTTAAAGAGGCAACAGAAGCATCAGCGGGAGAAGAGCAGCAAGAGAGTGAAGAGAAACAGGAGGAATGTGCAGAGTCTTTCAAGTTTTCAGAGAATGGAAATGAAAAAGAGAGATCAGCTGAGGAGGATGAGAGTGATGAAGATGGACCACAACTTCCTTCTGGTCTGACAGGTAAACATGGCACAGCCGGCTTTGTTAAATACAGTCTGCAGTGAGTCATATATGGTGAGCGTGGTTTAGTTTTAGTTATCCGCTTATTTAAATGTGCAAAATAATGAGATGTCCGATCGATTTGGCTGGTTTTAGGAAAAACTTTAAAGAAAGATTTGTTTGACCAGTTAATTAAATAAATTAAATAAATGTAATTTAGCATGGTAATGTAAACTTAAATTCACAGAAGCTTCTTTTATCCAGTTATCTGGTGGGAAAAAAACAGCTCTAGATTTTTTTTGCTTTACTTGAAGTTGAAATGCAAAATTACTATTTGAAATGTTTTGCTTTTTAGTAAATAATCTAATTTATTTAACTTTGTTTGACAAGTGAATTAAAAGTGACTACATATATCTGTAATTGAGTGACAAAATAAGAGATTGCATTATGATGATGCAATAAGAGATTACTAGTAAGATGAGTCAATCTTAAATCCACAAACTTTTATTCCATTTTTTTGTGAATTAAATAAAAAATGACTACATATTTGTAATTGAGAAACAAAATTATAGATGCCTGGTTTAGTAGTAGTGAATAACATATTTTAATCTTAAATCCACAGAAGCTTCTTCTGTTAGCTGTTGAACTTTTTTCTTTATTTGGAATGCAAAATAACCTTTCGAAATGTTTATCTTTTTAAAAAATAAACCAGTTTAAGGAATTTATTTTCCCTTTTTGCCATTAACATGAATAGGTAACGATGGTAACTAGGATTTGTTTTCCTCACTGGTGATATTCTCAGGTGCGTTTGAGGACAAGTCATTTGCATCTTTGGCAGAAGTGGTCAGTGAGAATTCACTGAAGGGAGTGAAAGAAATGGGCTTTGAAACCATGACAGAGATCCAGCACAAGACCATACGCCCACTGCTGGAGGGGAGGTGAGTCTGCAGTGCATCAGAGATGGCATGGCATGGTTTCTGTGGTACAGTAATTCTCATTTATTTATTAATGTTTCTTATATTAATGTTTAGGATGTGTGCTCATTCTTTTCCAACAGGGACGTGTTGGCCGCAGCTAAAACAGGAAGTGGTAAAACTCTGGCTTTCCTGATTCCCTCCATTGAGCTTATCTACAAACTCAAATTCATGCCCAGAAATGGTGAGTGCACACTGAATGTATTGGCTTTCTCTGATTGTTATAGTCCTTTTCATAGTAGATATGTCATCCAAACCTGTAAGTTTGACATAACTGACTGTGGTCTGTTTCCCAGGAACTGGAGTTGTCATTCTGTCTCCCACTCGTGAGTTGGCAATGCAGACATATGGTGTGCTGAAGGAGCTGATGACGCATCACGTGCACACATACGGCCTGATCATGGGAGGAAGCAATCGTTCTGCTGAAGCCCAGAAACTCGCTAATGGAGTCAATATCCTGGTTGCTACACCTGGCAGACTTCTCGATCACCTGCAGGTAAGGCCTTTTGCTGTGAACAGATTGGCCACATGGGTCTGTACCGTATACTTGACCTCGCTATTTCTCTCCACAGAACACGCCTGGATTCATGTTTAAGAACCTTCAATGTCTGATCATTGACGAGGCTGACAGGATTCTGGAGGTTGGCTTTGAGGAAGAACTTAAGCAGATCATCAAGCTACTGCCTAGTAAGAACCAATGACTTACGTTATCAACCTGACATCACTTCCTTAAACCTGGGTTCCTGTTGGTCCTTAAAGTATTTAGACTTTGTTCTATTTTTGTAAGCAATAATCGTGATATGGCTTAATGTAAATATTAAACATTAAAAGGCAGTGAGTGAATTAAATAAATGTCAGCACTGCACGTTCAAAGTCATAACATGACGATTGCTTATTGATCTACTGTTGATTAATTATGACAATGTTTACTTTATGGTGTGTTTATATTGTCATATATTGTAGATTGTTGTAAGGGTGCATATTTTATCTGCATATTTATCTCCATCTTTTTGAATGAGCAGCTGGAAGTAGTAAAGCATAGACATTTCAAAACACGAGTCCCGTTGTACTTTGGGCTTGTTTATAATTTAAAGTCCCACACAATGCATAACACTGTTATGCTCTGTTTTTTATTGTTTTTTTTTTGTTTTTTTTGGTTATACAAACTCAATTTAAACACATGCATTCAACATAAACTCTTGTCAAGATAGATAGATTTTAGTAGTATTAGCACCAAAATCCTTTTAGTACCTTTCTATAAAGGAGGTATTATTATTGTATCAGCAAAATCCAATATCAATCAACCTATAAATATTACTACATAAACCAGTTTCAGGACATACTTATACACTGAATAAAACATCCGGTATGCAACCATTTTGATTCATGACATTCAATTCAGAAATCATAACTTGGATGGTGTAGATTTTGTGCATGACAAATATTTCTCTTTCTCTAGAAAAAAGGCAGACCATGTTGTTTTCAGCAACACAGACACGGAAGGTGGAGGATCTTGCACGAATCTCCCTCAAGAAGGAGCCGCTGTATGTTGGGGTGGATGACAACAAAGACACGGCCACTGTGGAAGGACTTGAACAGGTAAACTGCTCTTTATCAGCACCCATGGGTCATGTGTTGTTGGTGTAAAATATTTGAGTTTCACATGAATTATTTGACTATAAGCATGTGGTTTGTTTTATTTTTAGGGATATGTCGTTTGTCCTTCGGAGAAACGTTTCCTGCTGCTCTTCACGTTTCTGAAGAAGAATCGTAAGAAGAAGCTGATGGTGTTCTTCTCGTCCTGCATGTCTGTGAAGTACCACTATGAGCTGCTTAATTACATTGATCTGCCCGTCATGGCCATTCACGTGAGTCAATGAGCATTTATGCAGTGTGATGAATGCTTTTTAAAGTTTTACATTTAGTTGTATCAAATTTAAGGCCATAATAAGGCCAAAAAGTCTTAATTGTCATTTCAAGATATCTTAAATCTGGCTTAATGCGAATATTAAAGACTTTGAATTTAATGGCACTGCTTCGTGGCTCGTGCTTTCAGAGCAGGTCACATTTTATATTTATATAAAGGTTTCCCTTTTCTTAAAAAATATTAAAGGCTGAAATGTGAGGTTTATCTTTTTTTTCAAAATTTTTATTATTTGAACTTTAAACCCATATGGTCTTAATTTTATCTATGCAGCTATTTAAAGAAAAGGTCTTAAAAACCCTAAAGAAACATACTTTTGTTTTCATGATTTTTCAGGGGAAGCAGAAACAGACAAAGAGAACCACAACATTTTTCCAGTTCTGTAATGCAGACTCAGGCATTCTCCTCTGTACGGACGTGGCTGCCAGAGGTCTCGATATCCCGGAGGTGGACTGGATTGTTCAGTACGACCCACCTGATGATCCAAAGGTACAGCAGTCATGCCCCTTAGTCCATCAAATTTGTAGTCTAACATGGTTGGTCATTTAAAATGTGTGTATTTGTTTTCTAATATATGATTTTTTGGTTATTTTAGGAGTACATTCACCGTGTAGGGCGAACAGCTCGTGGTATTGACGGCAGAGGACATGCCCTCCTGATCCTGAGACCAGAGGAGCTCGGCTTTTTGCGATTCCTCAAACAGGCCAAAGTATTACATCTCTATTGTTAATGTTTTATGTTGGCTTTCAGTGTGTATGGTCATGAAAAGAGTTGAAATGCTCTATAAAACTTACACATAGTTAATAAGCTGTTGAACATGTCAAGATGCCTTTGTTGTGTTCCTCTAAAGGTCCCTCTAAGTGAGTTTGAGTTCTCCTGGACTAAAATCTCAGACATTCAATCTCAGGTGAGACTTCATATTCAGTCGAATTTAACTAAATCTCTAACTCATTTAAAATGGAATCCCTCTGAAATCAAATAAACCTGTTTTAAATCGGTATTTGCTTTTTGTCTTTTTCAGATGGAGAAGCTGATAGAGAAGAACTACTACCTTCATAAATCAGCTCAGGAGGCCTACAAATCCTACGTCAGAGCTTACGACTCTCATTCCCTCAAACAAATCTATAACGTAGAGACACTCGACCTCCCGAAGGTGGCGATGTCTTTTGGTTTTAAAGTGCCGCCTTTTGTGGACCTCAGTATCCTTTCAACTCTGTATTACAGCGAATCTTCTTGCATGTGGAACTTGTTAAACAGTTTGAGTTTAATCATGGAATTGTCAATGTACATGCTAGTGTTCAGAAGTTTGTTTTTTGAAAAGACACAGCTGTATTTATTCTATGAAAAACTCAATTTAATGAATCTTTGCTGAATAGAAGTATCAATTTCTTTATTGGGAACTGTACTGTAGATCAGTACTAAGCATTTATAGTATATTCATTGGTTGAGTTTTTTCAGAGTCCTCTGACATCGCAGTGTTTGGTTCTTAACCGCTCGCTCTCTCAGACGTTCACAGCAGTAAAGGGGTGAAGATGCAGAAGCGAGGTGGCGGCGGAGGCTTCGGCTACCAGAAATCTAAGAACGTCCACAAGGCCAGGATCTTCAAACACGTCAACAAAGGAAAGGGAGACGGCAGACAGTTCTCACGCTGAGATTAAAATGAATGTTCCTGTTGTGCACCTCTTTTGATCTATATGGAGTAACTATCAGACCACACCATTGTCTTTTTTACTTGTTCAAAAATGTGTGAGACATGCTTTGATCAGTCTGCATTCCATGTCTGTACAGAAATCTGCTTTCAGAAGACATTATATTGTTAGATACGTACATTTCTATTGTTACCCACCCAACTCATTAAACATTTAGTGAATAATTGCTGTCTGCTCTTTCCGTATGAGATTTACCTTGCAACCGTAGTAGCGACTAGGGCTGGTTGAAGGGTTCAAGACCATGATAGATCAGCCTATTGATTTTCATTTATTTGCTCTGAAATGACTTGACAAGTGATCTTAAATACAACTGAACATTGATTAAAATGTTGATATTTAAGGAATTTTCCAAGCCATTTATCATGAATTTAAATAGCAATTTTTATTTATGCACTAATATAATAAACAGCAATGCAAAGTTCTAAAACCTACTAAATGCCACACATATTTTTTTGTGATATGGATGATTCAACAGACAACAAATAAATTGAACTTTACAAAGCTATTGGCCTTTCAATGTTTTTTTTTTTCTTTATTTGAATTAATTTTGTGCTCATGAACTATGTGCTGTTGGCCAGCTTTGTACAGACTTTAATATTATTTACCGAGTTAGTCAAATTAAAACCAGTGCGTTAATATCACAATATTCATGAGGTTTGATTTGTTCAGTATGTTGTAAATGTTAGATATATTGCCCATTTCCCCTGCCCTAGTAGCCATAAGGGCTGCTATCATTTAGTCGGAGGCAACTGACCATTCAAAATTACCTTTAAATTGTGCACAAGAAAAGCAACTAGTTAATTCTCCTTTAATGTGTTTTGGTCTTATGGCAGCAGATTTTTATAAACACTATACAAAAAGAAAGGTGATAATAATACAAAGATAATTTGTGTTATATACATTATAGGTTTAAAGAAAAAGGCATCAGGGCACAAAACATTTCTAGTTTAACAGTAAATTAGTTAAATGTATAGAACAATCTAGGCTAACACACATTCTGAACAGTGTTTCAGTCTGAAAGCAAATATATCAGCCTGAGGCTGCAGTACAATGAAATACAACATCAGGGAGTTTTTTGAAGTGCTATTAGGAAGTTGTGTATTGAAGGGGTGTGTGTGCTTGTCCAGCTGTTATGATGCTCCCTTTGCCCTCAGTTTAGACAACAGCATCTCATTCTTGCGGCACTCCTGAAACAGACAAGGCCGTGCATTTTGTGAATCTGTTTCCTCAATCCAGAATATCAATTATCAATAGATTAATATCTACACCCTATGTGGGAAGTGGGGAAATTTACATAAAACAGATTTTTTTTGTGTGAGTATTTACCTCTTTAAAGTCTTTGACGGTTTTAAAGTAGAGTCTCTGTTTATCCAGCAGCTCCAGATATTCATCATTCAGCTGATCTCTGCGCATCTTGTTCTCCTGTCTTTTCTTTTCCATCTTTAAGTGCATAAATACACGTTAGAAAACCAAAATAATGCAATTAATGTTCCTGTCTGAGGGGGAAAAAACACAAATAGAGTGAAATTAAACCAATTCATATGCAAAGTGGAAATAAATGAGCAACAGTAGCAGGTTTTGTACCTTTATGCGGCTCTGTTTGATTCCTTCCACAATTTGCTCCATCTGTCTAAGAAACTGTTCTTTACTTCCTGATGAAGCCATGGCCCTAAAAACATAATACATACACTTTACCCATATGTACCTGTGCCTTCAGGAAAGACGTGTCGAAATTAATTGTAAAGGCTCTTGCTGTAATATTGAGAAACTCCCACATGTATCCTAGAGCTGTATTTGATACTCACTGCTGGAAATGATCATGTATGGAGTTCAGCAGATTAACCTATGAAAGAAAAGACAGTCTCTACACTCTGATTTATAGAGTCTGATTCCATTCATTAATACAAGAAAACTCATTCCCAATAGCACAGCAAAACAAAGCCGATACCTCCTTCTCCAGGTAAACCTTCTTGTCATCCAGGGTGTTGTAGAGCGTGAAGAACTGTTTTGTCTCTTTGTGTGTTGCAGAAACTGAAAAATACAAAATGAACCATATATAAGAGTGCTTAATAAAACTAGCCCATATTACAACGGGTTTGACTGCGGCCCATCCAATCAGATCTATTAATTGTATAGCCAACATCTTAAAAGTTGCAATATAATGGAAATAGCGAGATCTTTTGTATTGTGACGTACATCCAAGTAAAATGGATTAGTGAGAAGAAAAAAAACATGCATTTAGAAAACAGATAAGGTGATTTTTTATTGTCATGCTGACTTTAAAATACAAACACCTTGGCTGTAGAGCTCAATGAAGCGTTTCTGATACTGGGTCAGCTCGGCTCTATTGGGAACCTCGTCAATCTTTCGCTGCAAGATGGCGATCTCACGATTCCTCTTTGCCTGCAGGGGGGCAGGAGAGAAACACTTGAGTGTGAAGAATCTCTTGCAATTTTCGGAGAAAAAACATCAGTTCAACTTGACCTACCATGAGCAGACGAATCTTCTGTAGTTTTTCTCGGTCTGTAGTGTACTGCTGATCAATCAACGCATTCATCTCCTACAAACACACATGCAGAGGATGAGTCCGAGAAACCAAACTAGACGGACACAGACCGGCTCCGTTCCAAAACTTTGGCACAACCACTAAGAATTGTTTCAAAAAGGTAGGCAGTCTTCTGTGATACCTTCTTTATGTTCTGGAATTTTAAAGACTTCAGGACTGTGTGACTGTTGATGGCGGTAATGTGCCGAATGGCATTCAATCCGCCATAAAACTCAATAAGAAGAAAAAGAGACATTCTTTTGGCCAAATACTAAGGCAGCAATCCCCAAAGAATTGAAAGATAAAAAAAAAATGTATCCAAGATGGTGGACAAAGCGATGTATTGATAAAAAAAAAAAAGCTATACCTAATTAAACTTTTTGGGGTTGTATCCAATATTTGTGTCTGCTATGTATGCTTATATTTGAGACCATCATCGGCACCTTCTTATCATCTCCTTCGTCTCCAGATTCGAGCTTCAGCTCTTCAATATTCTGCTGCAGACGGGTCATTTCCTCCTATACACACACATTACCGTTAATGATAGTCATGTCTTTAACATTACTCACTAAAACAGAAAAAAAAAATTAATGCGACATGTTATTGTAACGCACGCGGCAATGTGAGCGGAACATTTGCTCTTGATGTTTCAGGTTTTCATTCATAGCCACCAAAGCACGAAGTTTCTCCAGCAAGCTAAAAGATAAAAACAAACATAATAGTTAAAAAAGTATGGACACTGACACTTTAAGAATCATGCTTTTTGGCTTTCAACTTTTAGCACATGAAAAGCGTGAAGTGAAAATTTTGAGTTTCCAAACTTTTATTCAAATTTCTCAATTGATTTCAATACACGTTGGTGTCAGTGTGATTATAAGCTATTTATCTGAACTATATATCCAACATTTACCATTGAATTATGACTACATTATGTCATTATATGTCCCATTTTTATTTAAATTAGCGCTTTTTAAAACTTTTTTTAAATGCCATGGCATCACGTTTCAGCCTATTTTTGCAAACAGCCTCTGGTGGAACGGCAATGGCATTCTATTGCACATGCGCAACTTTAACTGCTACTTCGCGATGTTCTAGTCTAGTGTAACCGCCTACAACGGGAGAACAGCTGATTTGCCGTAGTCGTTACTACGTGAAAGATTAATTAAGTTAATGTTATGTTTTATGGTATGTGGCATTGTAATTGTTTATGTATCATTAAATACCCAAAGCAACCATTTCCTTGCTTTTTAAAATCACTTTCTTTATTTGTTTTTTGTCAAATGATTAAATTATCCCCTACGCCGTACTCTTTACTGTCGCTAAGTGATTTTTGCGTTCTTTAGCTACGGCAGCGAACCGTTTACTTCCGGCTGCCGTTGCATCAGCAGCTGTTGCTTAAAGTCAGTAAAAAGATTAAATGGTGGTAAAAATTATTTGGGAATGCTTTTGCGTTACCCAGGAAACGTTGCATTCTCTCGAATGCATACGTTTTTCAAAGGGAACACAAAGGTTTTGCCAGCGAACGCAACGTTTCTCGGGGTAATGCAAATATTATGCGAGAGAGCGCAAAAGCATTGACTTATTATTTTTCCTCCCATCTCATATTTTTTCCCACCGACATTTTTATATTCAAAAACAAACTATTTGCGAAATCAGATACTAGTAACAATTCCACGGATATTCCGTATTATAGCACATAGCATCTTAAGCGCCCACAGCGATGCTTTTTCAGAAGAGCGCTGAGATTTTCACCTGACTAACGCTTTGGTGGACATTAAGCCCAATTTATACTTCTGCGTCAAACTCACGCCATAGCTACGTCGAAGCCTGTGTGTAGCACACGTACCCTGACGTGCACCTCTCCAAAAATTGAACAACGCGTCAATTCTACGTGGACCGCAAACGCTGTGATTGATCGAGACCAGATCTGCAAGGACCCCTCCCTCGGGTTTCACATGCTCCCTCTGCATGTGTAATTGCACGTCAACGCAGACAGAAGTATAAATGAAAACCAACGCGTAGGCTACAGTGTAGAGGCTCCAGCGTAGGTCCGAAGCAGAAGTATAAATTGGGCTTTAAGTTTAGAGAATAACAGGTGTTTTGTTTACTTACCCAGAATCTGTCTGAGATCCCACATCCTCTAGTGAGCTCAGCTCTCTCTCTAGCTTTTCAGTGTGTGCTGTGGCCTAAAAAACACTTACATTAAAGTCGGCGAATGAAAGTTGCTAGTCTTTTCTTCCCTATTGTGATGTTTGAGAAGCCGTTTCACTCTAATATACAAGAAATATGTAGGGCGGGACTTGATTTTGTCCATCAGGAATTGACCATTGGATCATTGTGGTTTGCTATTGCTGTGATCTCATGTGAATGAAAGGTTGTCCCGCCCTTAAAAAATGTTTGATTTCATGATTTTTTGATTCTATGGTTACTTTAATGGTCCAAGTAAACCTGTTATCTGTCAGTAAATATCTGTCTACATGTCTTACCTCGGCTAGTTGGATTTTAGCATCCTCACACGCTACTCTGGCCTCCTGCTGTTTGGATTGCAGCTGGAATAAACCAAGAAACAATGAAGAAAGAAACAAACAGGAGAGACAATAACTGTGATATCAGCAATGTGAGGTATGCGCATTACCTCTTCCAGCTCTTTTGTTTTTTGAGTGATTTGTTTGTTGAGTGAAGTCAGCTGACGCCGGTGTTGTTGCGCAGGCCCAAATCTCTCTGGCCGATCCTCCACAGAACGCTCCGCCTGTAAATCACACGTATGTACAGTAAAGCCTGGCACACATTACATGGAATTTACTAGGCATTAAACACTTGACGCCATTATAAATGGTTAGAGAAACCTGAAGAGAAAATGACTGGAGAATCACACACTATAACTGCATCCAAAATCAGAAAACATTAGGAGAAAAGTACCCGGATGACCTACTACTGCCACCGAGATTCTGAAGTGTGCATTCGATGGACACTTTACTATCCCATGACGCCAGAGGATTTATGAATTGAAGTGAATCGCACAATGATTTACAACCTGATTGGGATGCACCCTGGCTATTCATTTTGAAAACTAACATTGACTCATCCAGACTGCAATGCAATGCAATTCAGAGCAAAAATCTGTGCAAAGGTCATGTAGTGTATTCCAGCATCAACCCATAAGTGTAAAAAGAAAGGGACTATTGCTTAGGTGTTCAGAGTAGTTTTCACTATGCTCACCTTTTCGGCATACTCAGTGACAATTTGCTTAATCTCCTCAGACTGCAGACCAACAATCTGCCCAACTGTGCTGGCTGACAACTTCCCCTACAAAAACACATACAGAAATAGTGTGTAAAATTATCAGACTGTTGACCATTTATATATCTGCTGAAGACATATTTGATGAGTAAATAATCAACTTTTTAAATTGTCATTCTGACCACATTTACTTTTTTCATTTTCAGGCAAACTGTACCTTTAAAAGGGATCATTTCTTTCATCATTTACTCATCCTCATGTTGTTTTATGACTTTCTTTACTAAAAATATTATTTTATGTTTCCATAGATAAAGCAAGTCATACATTTTAAGCTTACTTTTGAGTGAATTATCACTTTAAACTCTTTAGCATGGTATGCTTTTAGAACTTTACCTCCTCGGTTGCCATGGCAGCCATTCCAGTCATCAGGGCCTTGATTCTGAGCTGTAAAAGAATCAAATAGAGCTTCTGATTGGTTGATAGAAAATGAATGATGGTCAGATGAAGAGTGGGTGATTAGGAACAAGTGAGATTTGACTGAAGAACAAGTGTAGGTTCATATGATCCTAACTGACCTCCTCTGCTGCCTGCAGGTCCTCTTCTTCAGACACTTGGGCCATTCCAGGCGGCACACCCTGCGTGCCCTGAGCCAACACCTGCTTCTGCTCCACTGCCTGCTGAAACACCATCATCACATGATCTAACTAACAACAAATCAAAATCAACAAAGATTAGTGCCAAGCCCTCCTCTCAATCTGTGGTCTATTATACCCAGATGGACTCCACAGGGGCGGTTCTACGGTCAGTGCATACAAAAATCTTCGTCAACAGACATTTTCTGCCAATTTTGTTGCCTGTAGAACTGAAAGCTGAAAACATTTTATATCAGTTTAAATGACATTCCACTGGGTTTGGATGATTGAACTACAATATACACCAGACATCAAGCCAATTGTCAAATGTGTTGCATGCATTATGATTTTGTTTAATGACAAAATTTACCAGAAGTTATCCCACACCTCTTGATCAGTGTATTACTAATATATATGATTTGTATCTAACTAATGTATCTGTTAATATTAGTTAATGCATTGTGAACTAACATAAACAATGAACAAATGTATTTTTAATAACTAAACATTAACAAAGGTTATTAAATGCTGTAAAAACTGTATATTGCTCATGTGAAGTAATACATTAACTAATATTAACAAATAAGACTTCATTGCAGTGTTACCAATATTCTATTCTATTCTATTTATAGAGATTGCACTCACAAAGAACAACTTCTTGCCAATTCTAGTAAACTGGAAAGCTTAATTAGAAAGCTTAATTAATTAATTAATTAAAAAGAAAAATGTAAATTACCTCAAAGGAATTTAATAATTTATCCATTTTACCCATGGACAAATGAGTCAGCTGCTTATTTGTAACCTTCTCTGACTGAACTTTTTTATGTGATGAAAAATGAAAAGAACATCTGATACTCACTGTGCCAGCTTTATACTGTTTGCTGAATCCATAGCGCCTGGAAAAACAGAACATAAATCATTTGAAATGGTTCATGTTCACATTGCACACAGCATGCAGCTCAAGGCAAGAGTCGGTTTCAAAACACATCAAACTACAGGCATGACACATCACATGACAGGAAATTACATGAACGAAACATTTAGGCAATGTGTGAAGAACAGCCCTTGGGAAGATGCAAAAGTAAAGACAATGCAAAGCCATTACATCTGACCGATAGTCAATCTGTGTCACTCCCATTCGCAGAAACTGAACCTCAGTCATACTCACTGCATATACTGTGATATGAGAAGGCACGGACTGATGAGTGAAATAAGAGACAGATGGAAAGGAAAAAGGGAGGAAATTAAGAATGAGAACATAGAGGAGTACAGAAACCTGTGAATTAATAGATGCCGTTAATGGAGATTTAAACCCAGCGCTGCTGAAAACAACGAGGCAGGAAACAGACCAGTAAAGATGAAGGAAACAAATAAGAGGATGAATGAGGAAACAGAGAATCTGAATAAAAACTGGATTTGCACTGTACATGTAATCAAATAAATGCAGCCTTGGTCAATATAAGAGACTTCCTTCAAAAAAATTAACAAAATCTTACTGACCCCAAACTTTTGAACAGTAATGTTTAAACATCCCCACCAGTAACTACAGGTCTCACATGCCACCAGTAACTACAGGTCTCACATGACAGAATTACCCTTTACATTTATTCTCAGTTCATGTCCAGTTTCATAAGGTCCTTTGATGGAAGGGTAAGAGAGTACCTGCCAAACTCCAGCAGGGTGGAATGAACCCGAGACTCTTCATCCAACAGCTCACCAGCATCTACCTGCCGTTTATAACGCCTCTGAGGAGCATACACCTCCTACGCCCAAACACACATGACAATATACAACCATATTTCACCTCACAATATTCTATTATCAAATATAGAAGGATCAGCTCTGTAGCTGTGGGGCTCATGGGGGCAATATTAAATTCAGCAGAGATGAAAAAGCAAAGATAAAAGGTTATTGGATACTTACGCAAACATTCACCACAGTACTGATGGCTCGCTCCTTCCTTAATGCAAACTCCTCATCCTAAAATAAACACATTTACTGAGTCTTCAAAGATTGCAGATTGTAACATGTTTGATATAATACACTGTTAATACATTGTAATTATATTTCAGAGTTGACCTATTGTCTCACCTCAGGAAATGCATGTGTTTTCTGGAACTGAGAGATGGAATATGACCTGACATAATCTCCCATCTCCTCCCGGGTTTCAATCGCCTTTTTTACCAGCCACTATAGACCCCACAAAAGATGCATCGTAAGTGTTCTTGCACTGTTTCTCAAGTCATTTAAACTAAATGCACTCCTGTAAGTTTGCGGTCATTAAGGTTTTTCTTTTTTTTAAAGATACTAATATTTTTATTCAGCGAGGAGGCATGTGACACTGAAGATTGGACTAACAGCGGCTGAAAATTCAGCTTTGCTATTACAGGAATACAATTTTTAAATATATTATAATAGAAAACTGATATTGAATTGTCATAATAATTCACAATATTACTGTTTTTACTGTATCTTTGATAAAAAATAAATGCAGCCTTGGTGAGCATAAATACTTATAGGTGCCACAGATATGCAAGTGTACATACTTGCACAACAGGGAAAATGTGGATGAAATCCAACCCTTGGATCTGATGAGGCTCTAATCGGTGAGGACATTTCATTCTGGGCAGAACTGACACAATCTTTTCTGTCAGAGCGCTTAAGTGGAAAAGATACAGACAATCACATTTACCAGAATTCAGTTCAGTCTGAGCAGATTTTTTTTTGCCAGTCTTCTTAAGTTACTGCATTGTTTAATCTACCACTCACATTTTCTGACCGATGGTGGAATTTTCTTGGAAGAGTAGGTCTACGTCTATGTCAAAGTTGCATGTAGTTATACACCAGGTCATTCCTCCTACCACCTAAAGTAAAAGCAGAGATTGTTCATAATTAATCTTATGGTGTGCATTAACATTATTAACTAAACATTTTGCCAAGACACGTTCCTGGATCAACGTATTTTGTTAATGCTGGAACAACATTCCTTTCTAAAAATGTAGTCCTAACCCTATCCTTACCTAGCCTAACCATACCCATAGCTTATCCTTAAAATCAGAGGGAAATGATGGTGAATAATTGTTGAAATCATGTTCACCATGGTTGGTGGTACATGTGTGAAAAGTCTGATGTACCTTGTCAAAGGGTGACAGTCCCTTAATGCGTGCTCTAAAATAACCAGCTGCAAGCAACAACTCCAAAATCTCAGCAAGCTTGACACTCTGCTCCTCATCCTCACGTGTCTCCACCTGTCAATCACAGTACATACAGCTGTCAGTATATGATGGAACAGACTCAGCAAATTAAAACAAACTCTTTAAATAAATAAATAAATAAATATATTTTATGTTAATCTGTTTCTGTTACTTGCCACTGAAGAAACCAAAAGGCAGTATTTATTGATTCTTAAATATTTTAAAATTCTAAAAATGTATCTAAAGATTGTAAGATTGAGCATTTTTTTAAAGGGATAGTTCACCCAAAAATATAAATTCTGTCATCATTTACTCACCCTCAGGTTGTTCCAAACCTGTACGAGTTTCTTTCATCTGTTGAACACAAACGAAGATATTTTGAAGAATGTTGGCAACCAGACAGCTGACGGTATTGACTAGCATAGTATTTTTTTTCCAACTATGTAAGTCAATGAGTGCATGATGTCAACTTTTTGGTTACAAACATTCTTTAAAATTTCTTCTTTTTAGTTCAGAAGAATTAAAGTCAATCATACAGATTAGAAACAACTAAGGATGAGTAATGGCAGAATTTTCATTTTTGGGTCCACTATCCCTTTATTTGTAGATACCTCATATATTATCCCTATTGTTTATTTTCTTAATGCGTGTTTCCTCACTTATAAGTGAGGACTACTACAACATATGCGTCTCTTTACAACTAGAACACAGCATTTACAGTGTATTTATATTTAACCATAAGTTAAGTGGCAGGATTCTCTGATTGAAGCGTAACTTTAAAAATTAAACTGTCTACAAACGCAAATGTGCCCACATGAGGGTTTAAGTGTTTTGTTTCCAGTGGTACCTTGATGAGATTGCCCTCCTGATCATACTGCGCTCCGATTTTCGAGCCCGTTCTCACTCTCTGGAACACAGAGGTGGCCGCCATGTTGATCACGATGTGTCACGTGAGATGGATAACGTGACGCAAACGTTGTCACAGTCAAAACCCATTCAAATGCGCACTACCATATATTGTGAACCCGTGCTTATTTTGTGTGTTTGACAAAGACGACATACTAATGTTGTATTTGCTTGGTTTAGGTTACCCAGAAGAAAAAAAACATGCTCTCATCGACCCTCATCCAGCTGACTGGCATGGTTAAAGATAAGGGCAGTATGAGGAACAGTTCTAATTTGTTCTGCTATCAGACCTTATTAAGACATTACAGGTTGTATTATTTGTTAAAGAAGTAAAGTGACATAATTGTTTTGGTCTTTATATAATTTAAAAAAAAAAAAAAAAAAAAATATATATATATATATATATATATATATATATATATATATATATATATATATATATATATATATATATATATTAATGACAGGAGCTTAGAGATGTGACACTGAACCTACAATGGGTAAGATGCAAATGACAATGGTAAGACAAAGTATTTAGTAAGTTTTCAGAATATTAAATATGTTCACTTCTTTAGTAGGTCTACGGAATGAATACAGTCACAGTGTAGGCATACTCTTCTTTTGATTTTATGTGAATAGACTTTTATCAGAAACAGTGAATTCTACTCTTGTTACCGAAAACATTTTAATGTTATCTGTCATATTTAGAGAAGACATGACCTTAATTGACTTAATTGGCCTGAAGAGTTCATTAGAGCTCCTTGAGGACCAAAACCCAAGAGGATGCTTTCTGTACACGCTGTTTAATGCATGCTGCTAAGAATTTCAGCTATTTATAGGCCTAAACAGTGATTTAAAATTGTATGGGATATTACATAATGATTAAATGACAGGTTACATTTAGTGAACCACCTAAAATGTATGATAGCAACTAATTCCAAAATCTGCATTTAGATTTTGATTTATTTCCCACACTCACTGTATGTGCAAGATTGCTCATGCATTTAACCAGTCTTGGAAGTTCAGATGGAAATGTAAGAAAATATAGGCCTACTGTAAATTAAAACCAGTATGATGGTTGAAGCATCTTCAACAAAAGTAAAATCAAAAAGCTAATTTATTTATGCAGAGTATAAAAAAGTGCATAATCCTGATGCAGCATATTCACCTGCATTATAGACAATAGTACAATAGTAATAAAATAGTAGTTCAGAATATTTGCTTAAATGGTTTACTCTGTTTATTTCATGCAAACAAGTAAAGGTAACTAAGAAACCAAAAAGATATAATGTAGCAAATGTACATGCCAAAAGTTTTGTATTAAAAATAATACTAATTGAATTAACCTTTAAATAGGGTATTTCTGGGTATATGTCCAGGGGATTTTGAATTAAGCTTCTAAAGATATTTTAGCATTTCTATGCCTTGTATTTGTATCTTTCCTCATTTGTTAGTCAATTTATGAATTTATGTAAATGTAAATTGAGTTGTGCTTGGCAAAGACTTCACCATTCTGTACATCCTGCTGATTTATGCTTGGGTGTCCAAATGGGTTTATAATTCAAGACACTGTCAAGGAACTTTTGAGTTCAATAATTTATATTATTTACTGTAATGCATCACAAAATATGAAATTGTACATATTGTGCATAAGGTGAACACTTGTTTAAAATGTGTCTTTTTTTATTCTGTCTATTTATGGAAATTGTATCTTTTATAATGTAGACTTTGTATATTGTATGTCTATGGTGTAAAATTGTTTATCATTCATCAATTGTTCGAAATGCAGATTGGTTCAAATTGTTGCTGTATTTTTGACTAGAGCAGAAAACAGAATTATTGCACCTAATAAAGCAGGGAGAGAAAAAAAAAAGGAAAAGTGGGAGTGTCTTGGAAGGAATGAGGCAGAGGAAGGGGTGTAGGAAGGAGGCTGGCTATGCATCACTGTGAAAGCAGCCCAGACTGCGGCTCTGTTTTCCCAGCCCTGCACACGCAGCAGCAAAGACTCAGAGCCCATCCTCCTAATCTCCTAATCTGATGTTTGTATATCAGATGTGCTTCAGTCCGGTGAGTTCTGCTTATCCTCTTTTCCTGTGTCACTCCTCAATATTTGCTTCAGCCGTCTCCAGACTCTCTTTGCTATGTGTTAGGAGGATTACTTTGTCAGCATTTACTGTTGTTAGTTTCCTCCTTTGAACTAAAACACTGTAACTGCAATATTTTAGGATTGTGCACATTTCGAAACAAATGTTTTTGCTAACGCCTCATTTAAATCACAGTGAAGACTAATGCTATAGAATAGCCATTTGTTCAATACAGAATAATGGCAGGAAACATTTAAGAGCTACATTTGGTTCTGCTTTATCCACATGGGATAACAGAACATAATGATGGTGCCAGTAGAGGATCGTGTGGATCTCAGAGACGTATTTAGCCATGACTCATGACTCTGTATGTCACGCCTGAGGGCACTTCACTTGTGCCTGAATTAACCTGTTTTTTTTGGGGGGGGGGGGGGGGTTCACTTTCTCTTCACTTTGGAGAAATATACTAGTTTTCTCCCCATTGTAATTTAGGGCATATTGGTTATGCAATCAGCCTATTTATAGATTTTATTTAGCCTGTCCATGTTTTCACTGAAGAAGAAAAAAGTAGATATGACAACATGCAACAGCAGTTTGAAAGAAGCTTGTCTTACTATAGTACAACACTCATAAGGAGTCACATCATTGACACATCAAGCTGAAACAAGCTGTTAGTGGGACTAAATGCATAATATATCTGAGTGTGCAGCATACAGTGATGGAGAGATGTTTACATTGAGCTATTTAAATCAACTCAGTTCAAAATTCTCAGCAGTCTGTCTTTTCCTTTATTAGCCTATTACCACTATAGTGATGTATTAGCATAAAAAGTTCCTAAAATTATAAATGTTCGTGAGACAGTGATGTACTTTGTGTCTGCAGAAAAGGTGCATTATAGAAAATGGAATCACCTCAAACATGCTGTGAGTAGACAGACTTTGTGTGTGTGTGTGTGTGTGTGTGTGTGTGTGTGTGTGTGTGTGTGTGTGTGTGTGTGTGTGTGTGTGTGTGTGTGTGTGTGTGTGTGTCCATTTAAATAAGCTTGGTCTTTCTGAACATTACTAATGGCCATTTCTCGGTTTCTGGCAGGTGGACGGAGTCATCAGAACCTTGAAGTAATGAAGGCAGGGATGTTTTTACGCAAGGTGAAGTCTCGAATGTGGAAGCGTCAGCGGCACTACAAACTTCAGGAGGACTGCAAGACTGTCGCATATAAATCCAGCTGGGCAATAAACTCTTATTCTACCTGTATGCCTTTATTGAGTTGATGTTTTTAGTAATTATCATGGTTTATAGTAATCATGTTTGTTCATGTCTAGTTTTATGTGCATAATTGGGTGCATAATTAATTCAAGATTGAGCTAAAAATGACTGATTTTGTAAGAAAAATATAGTTGGCATGCCAAAAAACGCCCAAAACATTCAAACAGACTTATATGAGAGGAAGCCATTAGGTCTTGCATAGAAAAGAATTGCCTAAAGGTTCGAAATGATCCCAAATGTATTTATGATGAGGAATAGACAAGTCAGGGAAGTAGATCAGATGACAGTAGTTGGAAATTCACCATGACAATGGTTTCTGAAAAAAAGACTTTAGATGAATATCTTCAGCTGCTTGTAATGAAATTTAGAGCTCCATTGGTTCACTATGAACAATAGTAAGGAATGAGCAATTAATAACAATTAAGCTTGCTTTTGAGGCACTATAACATTTGTTAAAAAATAAAAACGGCTCTGAAAAAACTTTACTTTTTTCCCCAGTCTCCATAGGTGATGTGGAGGCTGTTCGTGAGGGACATCAGTCGGAGATGCTCCTCAGTGTGGCGGATGAGTTTCCTGCTGACCGCTGCTTCACACTGGTGTTCCGCGGCCGCAGAGGAAACCTGGATCTGGTGGCCGAGTCAGCGGCGGAAGCTCAGGCCTGGATTCAGGGCATAAGAGCCCTCATGGAGAACATTGAGAACATGGATGAGAGCGCCAAACTTGACCAGTATCCTTGTTATAAAATAATAAAATTTCTTCCCTTTTTGATGATATCTTTTTGCTTGAGGCAAGTTCTGATCATTATTATATTTTATATATTTATTCAAAATATTAAAACAGTTCGATTGATAGATAGTCCAGCTGTTTTCAACTTATATTATCAACCTAAACCACTTCGTTCAGATGGATCTCAGACTGGTTTTTGAAAGCAGATCGGAACAAGGATGGCAGAATGAATTTTAGGGAGACAAAAAAACTGCTGAAAATGATGAACGTGGACATGAATGAAGAACATGCATATTGTCTTTTTATGGTGCTTAAGTGTTGTTAATGTGATTTTGCATCATACATTTTCATCATGTTGAACCGGTTTGACATTTTGTTGATGTTTTCTTGCAGAGGGCAGACAAGTCTGAGTCAGGAACCCTGGAAGATCAGGAGTTTGTGGAGTTCTATAAGATGCTCACCGAGAGAATAGAGGTGCTGGATTTATTCCAGGATTATTCCAGTGATGGACAAATCTTGTCTCAGTGTGATCTGGAGGAGTTCCTGAGAGAGGAGCAGCTAGAGGGGGAGGCCAGTTATGAACATGCCCTTCAGCTGATTGATCGATATGAGCCTTCAAACACGGGTAATGATAACCGCTAATATACTCTTCAGTTTATCATTTTTGGGTCACACTTCAGATTAGGGTCCAATTCTCACTATTAACTAACTATTCACTATGTCTTTTGCCTCAATAAGCTCCCAATTACTGCTTATTGATAGTTAGTAATGTACTTGTTAAGTTTAGGTATTGGGTTAAGGGATGTAGAATATGGTCATGCAGAATAAAACATTAATACATGCTTTATAAGTACTAATAAAAAGTAAATATCCTAGTAATACATGCTAATAAGCAACTAGTTAATAGTGATAATTGGACCCTAAAATAAAGTGTTACCAATTTTTGTAATATTAATATTTCCTCACTCTTTAATATTTAATTAATGAAATAGTTAATGCCCTGTTGAAAAAGGGGTATAATTTAAATACATTCTGATAAATTTGACATTATATTTTAATGTATGAGGGAAAATGAAACACTTAGCTGAAAGTTAGCTTCGTGTAGCATTTTTGTGTAATGTATATTTTTTATTATACAAAATAATAGGCCTATATTTTATTTATAATATTTAAAAAATATTATTATTTCAATTATTATTATTATTTTAATAATTCTCCCCCCTCCCCCCATAAAAAGTAGTTTCAGACTGAACAGTAATTGGTAGACCCCTGCAGTACCTCTGTTGATCCCCAAGGGATCATGACATGTACCCACCTTTGAAGACCCTTGAAAAAAAAATCACTTTAAGAATTATTTGTATGCCTGTGAAGAAAATGAATGGAAAATACATCTGGGTCCTCTAGCTTTTAATAATGAAGTAGTTGAGCACTTAATCTAGATCACTGGCCAACAGTGAAGTGGTTCTTTACTCATCATGATTACTGACTAACGATGGAAGTTTGGTCAGATAAGAGGCTTCGTTTTGTCTTCTTCTACAGCCAGAATGAATCATTCGATGTCAATCGATGGGTTCCTAATGTACCTGACGTCTCCTGAGGGATCCATCTTCAATCCAGAGCGGCAGGGCCTCTTTCAAGACATGAGCCAATCTCTTGCCCACTATTACATCTCATCCTCACACAACACTTACCTCATGGAGGACCAGCTAAAAGGACCAAGCAGCGTTGAAGCCTACATCCAGTGAGTTCTACTTATTTATGGTAATACAGCCATGTGTGTAACGGTGAAGTGGCTGCAATGAAGCGCACTAAGAAGGAGTAAACAACAAAATTAGTCTTTAATAATAATCCAACTAGAACAAGCAGGAGATTTGTGGAGTAAGTGTAACAACCACATAATGATGTAAGCGAGACTGAACAAAGAACTGAATGAACTGAAGGCTTAAATAAATAGACAGAGTAAACGACGAAAAAACAGAACAGGTGTGTAAATTAGGAATTGAAAAGTAAAAAGCACAGGGAACTCAGGCAAACCAGAATAGGGAAAACAGAAGCAAAACACAATGAAACAAAACAGAAGTAGAACTGCACGTTACAATGTGTCTATTTGATTACACTTACCTTTGATGATATAATTAGCAGAAAAGGATTTTATCAGCATGTAAATAGTAGTATCTCACACACATACGCTTACTTTTACTCATTTTCTACTTATTGTAAACAAACATTTTAATAATCTGAAGAACCTTTTTCCACTATAAAGAATCTTTTGTGTGAAGGAAAGGTTACATGAATGTTAAAGGTTCTTCATGGAAGCATCAATGCCAATAACGGACCTTTTTTTTAAGAGTATAATAATAGAGTGTTTCTGTTCACTCACTGTAACATCTGTTCGCTTAGTTGAATACATAGTGCTTTGTTCTATGTGTTCATAACTGTGGTTGTTCATTTGTGCTGGGTTGAACATCTGAAGGGCTCTGAAGCGAGGCTGCAGGTGTGTAGAGGTGGACTGCTGGAATGGAGCGAATGGGGAGCCGGTAGTTTATCATGGACACACATTCACATCTAAAATTCTCCTCAAAGACGTGATTACTACTATTGCAAATTATGCCTTTAAGGTGATCTTTATGCCCCAACACTTGTACAAATACATCATTATTTGTATTTTAGTATTATATATTAAAAAATATAATAATTAATAATATCTATTTATAATTATTGTCAGCATTATTAATATTAGTACCAATATTATTATTTATATTCATGTTGTTCTTGATGTTCATAGAAATTATTTGATTCTTTGATAATTATTGATTACCGATACATTATAATCTGTTGCTAGATTTCTTAATCTTCCCATCATTCCTACTCTCAGGCATCTGAGTATCCACTCATCGTGTCCATTGAAAACCACTGCAGCATAGAGCAACAAGAAGTCATGGCTCGACTTTTCAAAGATATCCTGGGAAATATGTTGCTGAGGAACACAGTAGACCCTAAAGTGGGCAGTGAACTCCCATCCCCAGAGGTGAGCTATAAGGCCTTATAGTGATAGTGATAGTGGTGTGGTGCACTTAACTTAACTGCTCTTATTGACTTCTGTTTGAAAAACATGGATGACTCACATGGATCTTAAAATAATGTTTGGTCTTATAATACATTTATATTATAAATACATTATTAGCTAAATACGTGATTTGTATATGTACTTGGACAGTCAATTCTGATAACAGATCACTCTAAATTGTAATGTAGACACATGCATTTTCTGTAAAGCTGCTTTGAAATGATATGAAATGTGAAAAGCGCTATACAAATAAATGATAATTGAATTATAATCATAATACTTATACTGCAATGGGCACTTTCATTAACTATTGATGTTCACATTGGAAAAAGATGTGCATCACCTATTGGATATTGATTTCTTTTTAAATATTTGTTAATACAATGAGTCTAAAAGTCAGACACCCCTATTGAAAATTTGGGATTTTCTCATTTAACCCTGGAAATAAAAAGTACGTTTAGGATATAAAAAAATGTGCAATGCAAATCATTTAACTTCTCACTCAGATTGTAATGCACAGAATATAACTTGTAATGAAAATATGTATTTTATTTTAATTAAATTAGAAAATCAAAATAGCAGCATTTTTTCACAACAGACTGTACCTATATATTTTTATTTCTAAAGTGTTTTTACATAAAAAGAACATCTAATTTTAATTCATATACATATTAAATTATATATTTATATAATAATATAGGTAACACTTTAGTTTAGGGACTAATTCTCACTATTAACTAATTGCTTATTAGCATGCATATTTACTAGGATATGGGCTGTTTATTAGTAGTTATAAAGCACATATTAATGTTTTATTCTACGTTACTAACTATTAATAAGCAGTGATTAGGAGTTTACTGAGCAAAAGTTAGTAGTTAGTTAATAGTGAGAATTGGACCCTTGTCTAAAGTGTTATTGTCACGTTTCGTATGGTTTATGTTTTCATGTCTTTTATTTTGTAGTTTGCCTTGACCATGTTTCATGTTCCTGTCATGTGCTTCCCCTGTTTATGTGTCTTGTTCTGATTGGTTCCCTTGTCTATGTGTCATGTTCTCATTGGTTCATTGTTTGATTATGCACAGGTGTTCCTTGTTAGTCATTAGTCTCACTGTATAAATATCCCTCATGTTTCATTGTTCTCTTTGTGTTGTCTTTTTAACCCGCTGTTGGTGAGTTCAAGTCCACGTTCCACGTTTAAATAAAACTGCACTTGGGTTCACCTGCAACTCGCCTTCAGTGGACTTATGTTACTGAGTCCATAATATATTACTGTTTGATAAAAGGGATGTCAAACAGGTGTATTTGTTGTCTCATTTCTTTCAGGCAATTAAGAGGAAGATCCTGTTAAAAGGGAAGAAGATTGGAAATGAATCAGAGAGCCTCACAGATGAAGTAAGTGATGAGGACGAGGCAGCAGAAATGAATAAGGACTGTCCGGCATCGGAGAGTCCACCAACAGATGTAAAGGTAACATTGGAAATATTGAGAAACTGAGAAAAAGCTGTTATTGTTTTCCACTTCCTTGATTAACATTGTTTTTGATTGCTTGCTTTTCCCCCTATGTAGAAATCGAAGCAAAATCTATGCAAAGAGCTCTCAGACCTGATGTTCTGTAAGAGCGTACATTTCCACAGCTTTGAACATTCCCGCACCTCTGCTAAGCCTGATGAGATGTCATCATTCTCTGAGTCTAAAGCCCGTAAATATTCCAAGGAAGCAGGTCAGAAAGTTCTGCATATTTTCAATCTTATGTTGTTCCAAATCTGTATGCTGGTATGTTTTTTCTGTGGTACACAAAAGTAGTTTAAGCAGCTCTTTACCTTTTCATTTCTATACGAAAATATAAATATTATGTAAAGTGATGAATGATGAAATTCTGAAATTTTGTCAGGTTCAGATTTTGTTCTGCATAACACCAGGCAGCTGACAAGAGTGTATCCAAGTGGAATGAGAACGGATTCATCAAATTACTGTCCACTGGACATGTGGAACATGGGATGCCAGATTGGTCAGTATGATAGATATTGAATTACACACCATTATGTCAGTACTACTGAGTGGAATAATGGGAGCATGGCAGACAAACGCTCAATGTAAAAAGGAGCAGCGAAACATGGCTAATGTGTTGTAAAGTGGACCGTGTATTTACTGTAATGTGTTTCTGATTTGTAGTGGCATTAAACTTCCAGACTGCAGGAATGGAAATGGATCTTAATGATGGGCTGTTTACTCAGAATGGCTGTAGTGGTTATGTTCTAAAACCTGAGATACTGTGCAACAGAGAGAGACTCTTTGATCCTGAAAAACCTGAGGAACGTGAGGACTACCACCCTTTACTGTTCTC
Source organism: Meda fulgida (assembly GCA_030578275.1). NCBI lineage: Eukaryota > Metazoa > Chordata > Actinopteri > Cypriniformes > Leuciscidae > Meda > Meda fulgida. The sequence goes on along the minus strand of CM060624.1, from coordinate 9,485,286 downwards.
TGTGAAGGTATTAAACAATATTTGTGTTCCTTCTGCCACTTCACTTTTAGATTTTATTTGTTGATTGTTCTTTGTTTTTTTAGGTTATTAGTGGACAACAGCTCCCTAAAGTAAGGCAAAAAGAATGGTCCATTGTAGACCCCCTGGTAAGGGTGGAAATGTATGGTGTTCCTCTGGATCAAGCCAAACAGGAGACCAAATACATTGACAACAATGGTGAGGAAGTTAAGATTAAATGCTCTGAAGTGTTGCCAAATAATTTCAAGATAGATAGACAAATGAAAAATTTTGTATGTTGACAAAACTGGTAAGATTTCAATATGTAACTTTACTGTGGAAATAGACATTTACAGACCATTGGAACCCTTTAATTCATTTTTTTTTTTTGTGGTTATTTTTCATCTGGACAGGATTCAACCCATGTTGGAATGAATCGTTGCAGTTCACAATCCACACCCCTGAGCTGGCTCTGGTGCGTTTTGTAGTTGAAGACTATGATAAAGCATCTAGGAATGACTTCATAGGGCAATACACTCTTCCTTTTACCTGCATTCAACCAGGTAGGCCATTTTAACAAAAAAATCTTTTCGGTCTCATTCACTAAATTATGTTTTATTAGCAAAGTTCGGGAGGAGCACGCTCAGATAATTAACATGAGTGGAGAGCACTCAGCAATCAACGATAAGAGGTGTACATATATTCAGGAGTCTCACCTCAATTCAATGACAGTTTAGCAGCATCCCTCCACCACCCCTTCTCCACACTTCTAGACCATTTACATACGGGGGAGGGAGTACTCTGGGTTTGGGCCGAACTCCGAGCTCGGAGCCCTCCCCCCAGACAGCACGCCAAAAATACGCATTAAACTTTACTCCCTCTAATTGAATGTAAGTGTGAACTCGTGAACATAGCCTTTGTGTGAATGTTTCCAAACAGAAAACCACATTCATCAATGAATTTAAGATAATTTACAACTACATTGAAACTACATCTACACAGGTTCCAGGTGGCCTTAGAAAAATGTGGTGTGTCTATATATCCTCTTGTGAAATTTTGTGTGAAAATCTTTTCTGATCACATAAGAATGCTTGTATGCAATTATTAGTGAATGAGATCCAGTGTCTTTAGGAAATAATTTAAAATTAATTTGGCTTTCTTGCAAATAAAAAGTTTCTCTTTCCAGGGTATCGCCATGTGCATCTGTTGTCCAAAGACGGAATGAGTATCCATCCATCCTCCATCTATGTTCATATCAAAATCGCAGAGCTGTGATTCCACAATTCCAGGAGTTTCATTTACAATGCTTGAAACTTGTTCTGAAGAGCTAATATTTCTCAGACAAATCTGTAAATTGTAAAAGGCAGAGAAAACATTTTGTGCTTTATTTAAACAGTAGGCCTAATTATAGTATAGCAACTAATTTTCTTTAAGAGTACCTACTGTTGCATGGTGTTTGTAGTGCCTTCTCAACAAAAAAAAGACCCTCAAGTATGGTGCAGAAATGCTTCTTTGTTAAATACAGATTTTACTTTTATTTAATCTATGCAATATTGAGCATACTGATAATCAGAATATTTATTTTCTGTTTGAAAGTTACACAATAAGGGTAGAATGCAGGTTGTACATTATTTGGATTTATGTAATTGAGCACGGTAAAGTACCTTTTATAAATAACCCAAATGCAAGTGTTCAAAGTTAATGACTCTTATACTCGTATTATGAACATGCCCAGGTAAATATCTGTTTTTAATGTCTTAAAGGAATAAACATACTGAAAAAAAGAAGTTTATTTCGTTTGGTTTGAGGGTTATGAATACATTGACATGTTATACTTTCACATGATGAACAAATGTCAATTGAAATGAATACAGAAACAGTGCATGGTTACATGTCCCTTGCTGTTTGCATGTGCTCTAAAGCAGTTTGCTCATCCTCTTGTCTCTCTTCTTCCTCAAGCCATGTCTTCTCTGTACCCATACTAGAGGCCTCTTGGTCTTTACCCACACCATCTTGGACAGGCAAGTCTGGATGGTGTCTCTGAAGGTGCTTCACAACCTGAAATTTCTGTTTAGCCCGGTAGGGGCAGTGGAGGCATTTAAATGGCAGCTGATTGGTGTGGGACAGGTTATGATGGCGGAGACCCGCAGGCCAGCGGAACGCCCTTTGACATACGGAGCACACGTAAGGCCGCTCCTCACTGTGCTTTCTCTGGTGTGTCTTGAGCAGAAAGCGCGTCTTGAAAGCCTTTCCACACTTCTCGCATATGAAGGAACGGACGTCTCTGTGGCGTGTCTCCCGGTGGATGCGCAGGGCATCGGCACGGTTGGTGCGGTACTCGCAGTCATCACATACGTACGGTTTGGCACCTGTTAGAAACGAGAATAAAACATCAAGGTGTCCAGGAACTTTGCAGTTAGAGTAAGTTAGACTATAACACATACCTGTATGTTTTGTCATGTGATACTTTAGTTGGTTGACCCATTTGCATTTGTAGCCACATTCTGGGCAGAGATATTTGCGTTCCTCCATGTGAATCCTCATATGATACTAAAATAAAGACCACCAATAGAATTGAAAGTCAAAACCCAAATTCCCCAACCTTGAATCGCCATCTTAGCTAATTATCATTCATACCTTTAGTCTTGAAGGATCAGCACATGCGTAGTTGCACATCTCACAGTGGTAAGGTTTCTCTCCTGTATGGATTCGAATGTGCCATGTGATCTTCTGTTTATTCTTCGTGGAAAACTTGCATTCGGTGCACTTAAAGAGGCAGGTTCCTCCATGTGACCGCACATGCTGGTCAAACACCACTTGGTGGGTGCAAGAGAAACCACAAACATCACACTTCAGAGTTTTCTCCTCTGCTGGGCCATTTTCATGCTCATCTAACATGTGCTGGACCAGAAGCAGCCTTTTATGGGTGCCGAAGGAACAAACCAAGCACTGATGGTTGATGGATATCTTACTTTGTTTCTCCGGACCATCTTGAGGATCTTTTGTCTTGATTTCAGAATGTTCATGCTGCATATGTGCTTTGAGAGCAGCTTGGCGGCTGCAGATAAAGTTACACTGGGTGCAAGACAGGCTGTTAGCATCTGGATGTGCCCTGTGGTAGTGCTGCTTCAGGGCAACTTCGGAGCTGAAACGTGCATTGCATTGGCTGCAATTGTAGGCAAGATCACCAGTGTGGCAGCTCAAGTTGTGGCGGTTTATGTCGTTGAGGTTATATGCTCTGTAATCGCAAAGTGAACAGAAGTGTGTTGCCTGTTTGTCATGAATGCGTTGATGGTGTAAGCGTAGTCTGGACGTGGTGCCGAAAGTTTGGCCACAGAGTTCACAGCCATGTCTCCCAACACCTGTGTGCAGTGACTCATGGGCCTCCAGCCGGTAGCGCCGAATTGTGCTAAAAGAGCAGAAGCGGCAGCGGTGAGGGTGGACTCCCTCATGCTTCACGGCAACATGCTGTGTCAGGCAGCGCTTTTGTTTGCAGGTAAAGGAACAAAGATTGCACTGAAGATTACCAGACATTTTACCTCTAGTAGCCTTCAAGTCTTTCTTATGACCCAGGATATGATGGTTGAGAGATTTTTCTGATTTGGCAACAAATGAACAGTGCGGACACTGTAATTCACCTGGTTTTAAACAGCCCTTTATTTCATGGCTTGCTAGAGCTCTCTTCTGGTGACAGATAAAAGGACAGTTGGGACATGAGAATCGAGCTTTGGGGTTTTGAGGTCTCTCTTCTTCTCTGGAATCTCTTTCTGAGTCGTTTGCCCCATCTTCCTCCTGATCATGGTCTGAGTCACTAAGATTATCCTCTTGCTCTCCCATTTCAGCCAGATGTACCTTATGGGTGTTTCCGCTGCATGTTGCACAATGCCGATCTATTGTGACTTTCCTGACAGAGGAGAAAGGACATTTTCTGCAAGTATACCTACCATCATCTTCAAAATAGCCAGAGGCCTCATTTACCGATCCCTCCACTTCCGCTAGCTTCTTTCTACTCCCGACAGTTGCCTTCCCTCCTTCAGATCTGCTTGAATCAGTCTCATTTTCTACAGTTATAATAGAAGACAGTGGGCCTTCAGGTTCAGCTGAACCTTTTACTCTTGAATCTGTAGAATCAGTGACTTTAAAAGGTTCAGGTTGTATTTTGAGGGATCCTGATTTGTGAGTCATACTCTGTATCTGTATAGATGCATCACTCCCTGAACTACCAACACAACTCCCTGATTTACCTACAGTGCTTGTTAAATCAAACTTCTTTCTGCCCCTCAGCAGGCATTTCTGGAGGCAATGGGTGTTTAAAGAACGTTGCTGTTTAAAATTCATGCCACAGTCCTGGCAACGTAGTCCTGCTTTCATGACCTGGCAAGACGACTTGCAGTGCCGGATTAATGCTGCATGCTTTCTGGTCACATAGGAGCAACGGCTACACTGAAACATATTGTCCCGTGTCTGGACAACAAGCATCTGCACCCTGCCTTCTAGTATGAGTGCTTCAGCTTGGTCTTTATCTTGTTTTCTCATTACCTGCAGACGAGTCTCAGAAGCTGAGGGCTCTACAGAGTTATCCTGATGGAGTCCCTCCCTGCTCCTTACAGTTTCTGTCACTGGTGGCAGGTCTTCAGAGTCACTTTGATCCTCACAAGCTGCATCATCCTCAACTGATGGTACTGGGAAGTTCTGGTGAATTGTATGCAATGTGTGAAATCCAACATGACTCTTAACTTGAGCATCAAATGCTGTGTCGTGTACGTTTACTGTCTCAACAAGTATCATTTGTGCGCTATTCGTGCTGGTTTGGGAAGTAAAAACTGGGGTGCCACACTGGTCTTCATCATTTGGATGTCCTTCAGAAAGATTACTTGCCTCTTCTCTTGCAGACTCAATCCCAAGATTGACCTGCCGTACTAAAGTAATTTCCTCAGTTTGTCCAATAGTCGCTGCAATTGCTTCTTCCTCATTATCATTTATAGACATATCTTGTGAGTCATCTATAGTCTTATTGGACTGTTTTGTATTCCCTGTTTCTTCCCTGTATTCTGAATCTGAAGTCTGAGGTGCTGCGGTTTTGGAGAAAAAGTTGTGTGTCAAATCCGCAGACCTCTGCTCTTTCTCTTTTTCTGCATACTTCTCAAGCCACTCCACATCTCCTGGCACATATCCGTGAGATTTCTTTTTGTGCAGGAAGAGGCCGGTGTTGCTAAATGTGGTGTAGTGGCAGAGTGCGCAGCGGAACACACGTGTCCGGGTGTGCCTGCAGTTCTCGTGATTATGCAGGGCTTGCCGGTACTTTGTTGTGTAAGGGCAAAACTTGCACTGGTAAACAGGAGGTTGGGGATCTACGTTTGTAGTGTGCTTCAGCTGCATATGGTTGCGCAGTTCAGTTTTTCTCTTGCAGGAGTACGCACACACCTCACAGATGAGGGATTTTTCCTGGTGACGGAGTTTGTGGCTGTTCAGCTGGTCGATGCGGTGGCAACGATATGGACACTGATTACATTTGTACCTAAGAGATAAGAGGTAGTTCAGTCAAATATACTAAAACGTTTTTGTTGTTTTTTAAATCACATTTTAATTACAATCAAGGTACAAACCTCAGATCTCCTGCGTGCTTACGCATGTGGACACTGAGATAGTGTTTCCATTTCGTAACATATCCACATTCTGAGCACATGTGCTGCTTGTCACTGGAGTGCGTCAACATGTGCTTTGAAAGGTACGTCTCATCACGGCATCTGAAGTCACATTGTGAACATTTGTGGGGCTTTTCACCTGTAAATACAAATGTTAAATATGTCCAGCCATGGCCAATAAGTAATTCGGAAGGAATAGTTATCACATTAAAAATGTTATCATCATTTACTCACTGTCATGTCATTTTAAACCCTGTGCAAAACGCAAATTAAGATGTAAAGAAAAATATCCACGCTGCTCTTTTCCACAAAATAAAAGTGGATGGTGATTGATACTGACAAGCTCCAAAAAGGACAAAAAAAAACACGAGAAAATTAAAAGTAAACTTGTGTGATATCATAAACGTTTTTGGCAAAAGCGTTCGTCACTATGTTGTTCTTCGTGCAAAGAAGCTAGCTAAAGTCAGCGAATAAAACACTGACACGATGATAAACAAGTAACAATAAAATTCGCAATAACATATTGTTTTATTGAATAATTAAGTAAACCTAATTTCTTAATATATCTTTGTAAAGAAATCTCATTGCTTAACTGGCTACTATCTGCGGTCTCAGACGACAAGATCTTTTCCTGTCGGCCACCGTAACTTCTGCTGGCTGCAATTCGCAACCTCACCACTAGATGCTTCTAAAAATTACTAAGTGCTACTTTAAGTAAAAAAATCGGTCTTTACAACTTTTAGTTGTAACGGAGTAATATTTGACCAGTAGTATCTATACTTTCACTCAAGTAAGGAAATTGTGTACTTTGTCCAACAATATCTTCTGTATTTCATGAAATAATACAAGGTTGGAATGGCAACAGTGTGAGTAAATTATTACCGAATTTTCTTTTGAGTGACCTAACCCTATAAGCACTTAAATAACTATGTAGAAAAACTAAATATCTTACCAGTATGCATCAGCATGTGTCTTTTCAGGACTCTTTTGTGAGCTGTTACAAAGCTGCACTGCGGGCAGTGTTGTGTTTTCTCATTGGCATGAAAGTGACCAACATGTTGATCGAACTCTACAGGGTTTAGGGTAGAGAAAGAGCAGAAGCTACAGTTCAGTTCTTGTTTCCCTGGATGTCCTTGTCTTTTGTGCTGCTGAAAATGGCTCTTATTTGAGCACGAAAATTCACAGTGGGGGCAGTGATAAGCCTGATGCGTGGGGAAATGTTTCTCCATGTCTTCTTGACTCTCGAAGAAGGAGCCGCAGGCATGATGACGGCACTCTACGGCCTCAATTTGGTGAGCATCTAATACATGCTTTTGAAGCTGCTTTTTTTCAGTAAACTGAAATGAGCAGCCTTCATGAAAGCAAAGCAATGGCTGTCCATCTTGTGTCTTATTGTGAGACTTCATATGGATCTTTAATGCCTGACTCTGACTGAATGTCTTTTGGCAAGTTGGGCACATAAACAGCTCTCCGTTGGGAGCTTCATCCTCTTGATGCCCGTGCACATTGGCAAGATGTCGTCGCAGAGAGTTGCGTTCCACCGCTCCGTACTCACATAGATGACACTGGTGCAGTTTCTGTCCCGTCTCTCTCAGCATGTGGATGCGTAGCTTACTCTTACTGGTGAAATGGTGTTTGCAGGTGGGACATTGCAGAGTGGGGTCGGGAAAGTGGATGCGCATGTGTTCTATCAAATGGGAGCGAGTCTTGAAACAGCGTCTGCATTCGGAGCAGATGTGGGTGCGAAACATGTGTTCGGTGCCTTCTGCAACATGTCCCACTAAATAGAAAAATGGGACCTGGTCAGACCTGGGATTACAATTATTTTAATCATAACATTCATGGTATTTACCTTTAGATGGAGACGTTCCTTGGGTAATGGTGGTCGATTTTTCCCCCTTTTTTGTTGAAGCTTTTAATTTTTTGGCCATACCTTTCCTTCTTTTAGATTGCACAGGCATATCTGTTCTATTCAAATGAGACAAAACTACAACAGAAAGAAAATACTTCGTATTATTGACAAAAGACAAATTCATACCTGATATAGGCCTATATGTGGGATAATGTATTGTCAGGCTGTCATTATTACAAAATGTCACCCTTCAGGGTTAGGCTATATGAGATTTTGCAATCATAACTGGCTGATTCCATAGTATATTTATATACAAATAAACAAAAACAAAACATTACCGTAATTATTTTATTAGGACACAGAGAGATATGAGAGATGTGAATCTCAAATATTCCAGAGCCCCATGCATGCCAAAGGACTATGTCTTACTAAATATAATTAATAAGCTTCTTTTTTTTTAATAAGCATTATTGTATTTTACCTTCAGGTGTATCTGTTGCATTATTTTCCATATGTATTGGAAGTTGTTCTGCATCACATCCAGGCTCTTGTTGGTCCATGTTATAATTCGGGTAAAACTCCACAGGACATCAGTCAGTCAAGAGGGGTAAAACTCCACTACAGCATCAGGACCATGAAGTGTTTCTGTCTCCCAGGGCAAGACTGTTCTGCATCACCAATGAGATCAAATGATTAATGGTTTATGGAATACCAGAGTTAAGATTGAAAGCTGATCAGGGTTCTTGTCATCTAACACAACATAGAGGACATGATAAAGCAATGAACAGTAACAATACACAAATTAATACAGTGCGATAAATATTATGTAAACCTTTGAGAGGAGGTTTTGTTGGAACAAAACAGATTCTAGACCTAACGTTACTGCGCCTAGGCTCGTGTTTCATTTGCTCTGATAAACAAACAACACATTCTCAAGGAAGCACAGAAGATGGGTTAAGTTAACTTACAGCAAAGTGCTCTGTTCAGCACCAAGAGACAATTATAATGATAACACACATTAAATAAAACACCTTTATTATTCTCATTACTTAAATTATATGATTAAGAAATTAAGATTACCTTCATTTGTGATGATGGAAACAATGTAAGCGGCGTCATTTCTAGGCCTTTTCTGTTCAAAGAGGAAAATTAATTCTTACATAATAATCTTGTATACGTTACATGTTGAAGAATTATCAATTATAAAATACCCAAAATCTACAGTAAACAGTTCCTAAGGATACCTACGTCGCTTCGTGTCATAACGAGACTGCGTCGTAAACAGTCACAACGGAACTATTAATGTGAAACACATTACATACGGAACTATTTTCTCGAACAACGGAAATAACACAGAGGTCGCCATCCTGTCGCCATGCGAGTTGCCCATTTCATTTGAATGAATCGGTTCTTTTGAACAGTTTGCCTAAAAGAACCGTTTAAAAAACGGACTTAAAGTGAGACTGGTTTGTGAATTGATTCAATGGAGTTATTGAAAAGATTCGACTCAACCTAAGGAAAAAATTGTTTACACTGCAATGAGAGAGAACGATTGCTTATTGCACTATTGATCTGATGCGCACCTTTTTCGTTTGTTTTAAGTTAACAGAGAACTTGTTTGTAAAATGCGGTGTGATATTTGCACTACCGTAAGTATAGCGAGTCTTTAATTCTGCATTTATTTAAATAAAAATAGACCTGATTAGTGACAGCTTGGTATGTTTTATCAGTCTCTCATCAAAATTAAGAAGAAAATGGTTTCACGTCATTTGCTGTAAATGCAGGATGTATATTGCATGGAAGATACAGACAGACTTTTCTTAAGAGAACCAAGACACCATCATCATCATGACCTTGTCAGATTTCATTGGAGCCCTAAAGGACAACCCTTACTTTGGGGCAGGATTTGGGCTAGTTGGTATTGGCACAGCACTTGCAGTTGCCAGAAAAGGGGCACAGGTCGGCATGATCTTCTTTAGGAGACATTACATGATCACACTGGAGGTCCCCAGCAGAGATAAAAGTTATCACTGGCTCTTAAGCTGGATCACTAAACATGCGAAACACACCCAGCATCTGAGTGTTGAAACCTCATATATGCAGCACGAGAGTGGGCGAGTCCATACACAGTTTGATTTCCATCCAAGTCCAGGCAACCACATCATTTGGTAAGATCAAATTTATGTAGAGATATTTATATTTTTTATATTAGTATTTTTTATTACTGTTGGCTGGTATCTTAGTAAGGCTAAGGACCCACGAGCATTACGAGTCAAAGTGTAGTTCTCCTTATTATACTCCCCCATTGCTACATTACTTGCATTCTAGATTTGTGTTTGTAATGTGATGTTACTTTGGACAGTTTACATTTGGTAAGTTTTCTGATTTGATCTTCCTCTCAGGGATCAAGGGTATCCATCTCACTAATTGATATGTATTTATATCAATGCTAAATGCTATGTATTTTCAGGTATGGTAGGAAGTGGATCAGAGTGGAGAGGACCAGGGAAAAGCAGATGGTGGACCTGAACACTGGAACACCCTGGGAGTCCGTCACCTTCACTGCCCTGGGCAGAGACCGGCAGATATTCTTCAACATACTTCAAGAAGGTATGTGACTGTCTGCTGAATTCTTTAGAAATGCGTTGCAGCCTCAAGGGCATAGTTCACCCAAAAATTTAAGTTCTGTCATCATTTACTCACGTTCATGTCTTTCCAAACCTGTAAGACTTTCGATCATCTTCAGAACACAAAATGAAGATCTTTTTAATGAAATCTGAGAGATTTATGTCCCTCCATTGACAGTCTACACAACTACCACTTTAAAGCTTCAAAATGTTCATAAAGAGATTGTGAAACTAATCCATATCACTTGAGTGGTTTAGTACAAATTTTCTGAAGAGACACGATCGCTTTATATGATAAACAGATTTAAGTTAGGCTTTTATTCACATATAATCATGGATCAGCAAACATAAACAGAAGCTCAAACGAACCTGCTTGATGTGTGAGAACAAACTTAAACGTGCTGCGTAACACGATAATGAACCTCATTGCTTCTCGCATGTCAAGCGAACATGCTTAAGTTTCCTCACACAACTGATGTGAGTTGATGACTGTTTATATGCAAATAAAAGCCTAAATTCAATCTGTTCATCATATAAAGCGATCGTGTCTATTCAGCACATTTTAGACTAAACCGCTCAATTCATATGGATTTGTTTCACAATCTCTTTATGAACATTTTCAAGCGTCAAAGTGGTAGTTGTGTAGACTGTCAATGGAGGGACAGAAAGCTGTCAAGTTTTATTAAAATATCTTCATTTGTGTTCCAAAGATGAACGAAAGTCTTACGGGTTTGGAACGACATGAGGATGAGTAAATGATGACCAAATTTTCCTTTTTTTGTGAACTAACCCTTTAATGATTAATTCTGTGTCCGTGCAGCACGTGAACTTGCTTTAAAGCAGGAAGATGGCCGGACTGTTATGTACACTGCACTTGGAGCGGAGTGGAGGCCATTTGGGTTTCCAAGGCGACGACGACCCCTGTCTTCAGTAGTGCTGGAGAATGGTGTGGCGGAGAGGATTGTGGATGATGTAAAGGAATTCATAGGCATTCCTAAGTGGTACACTGACAGAGGTGAAATAGGAAATAACTTCAGTCAAAGTAACTTTAACTTCAAGTGAAACTTCCATATCAGGAAGAAAGCTGTGTGCATGTCTCAAATGTCACTAGAAAGCATTGTAGTAAATAAAAGTATTGCTTTTGTGTTTGTTTTATGTTTTAATTCATATCTAATTTCAGTTTTGTTGTTGAATATGTTTCATTAAGGCATTCCATATAGGAGGGGCTATCTGCTGTATGGACCCCCAGGCTGTGGAAAGAGCAGTTTTATGTAAGTACAGTTACTTTCTTTACAGTTCATGTTACTATGAATGAATAATAGTGTCTTATAAATTATTGTTTTTATACAGAGTGTAGATTTGAACCTCACAATATTATAGTTTTTACTGAATTCTTGAACAAATAAACTCAGCCTTAGTAAGCATAAGAGACATCTTTCAAAACCATAAAAAAAACTTTTTTAACAGTAGTGTCTATACCTGTATTGTTATATATTTGTATGTATTATTCTTTAATAGTCTTTGTTGCTAGATAAACTGCAACTGCTATTTACACATGCACTGAAAATAACATCTGACTTTTTTAAATGGTATAGTAAGGCTGCAAAAAAAGCAATTTTAAACATAGAGCAAAAGTGCAATTTGGAGTCCCAAGTCTTACCATTCTGGCGGTATTTCAGCACTGCGCTGGCAGGTGAGCTGGGTTACAGCATCTGTCTGATGAGCCTCAGTGACCGCAGCCTGTCTGACGATCGCCTCAACCACCTGCTGAGTGTCGCTCCGCAGCAAAGCATCATCCTGCTGGAGGACGTGGATGCAGCCTTCGTCAGCCGAGATCTTCTGCCTGCAGAGAGTATTTTGAATATGTTGAATTATAATTAAATCATATAAAATAATAATAATAGACAATGTAATTACAATCACATGTGATTAATCATGATAATCTAGGTTAGGCCCTAGCGTTAACAAAACAGTGGAATATTTTTGCATTTGTTGATGTAATTTAAACTTCCTTGCCATGTGTTCTCACAGATTCACTGGCCTATCAGGGCATGGGAAGGCTCACTTTCAGTGGACTTCTGAATGCTCTGGATGGAGTGGCATCTTCAGAGGCCCGGATTGTTTTTATGACAACTAATTTCATTGACAGGTAAAACTTATTACTGCAACTTGTTCATCATGACTTATGCATTACTTTTTTTTATTTTTATGTTCTTTAGAATGCAGAACCCTGATTTTCTTGCCCTTTTGCCTCTAATAATTTTAAGATTGGTGGGAATAAGGTTTGTTTTACAAAGCAAGGTAGTGATAGTCAGATATATTGGCAGATAAATTAATATTTATCAAAATGTATATTAATTATATTGTATATTATATTTAAATGGTTAGTGCACCCCATAAATGAAAATTCTGTCATCAATTACTCTTTTTCATCTATTTGTCCTTGAATGGACACATACATGCAAAATGTAATCTAACAAAATAGAAAGAGAAAATTAATATTGTACATTAACTATATATTTATATTTGATTATTCAATTTCTGTACCTGAATACTGTTAGATTTACCTGAAAAACATAAAGCACTGTTTATTTCATTTGTATCTTGTCACTAGGTTTCAGGTTCCTCAGGAATTAAAAAACAGGAACAGAATAACTAGTAAATAGTAACGATGACAGACAACTGAATAGCACTAAACACTGGTCTTAAATACACAGCGAACAAGAGAGGGTAAATTAACTAGACACACATGAACAGAACTAACTCAATCAGTAACCGTGGATACAAACAGGCAGGGGAATGAGGAAGACCGAACTAATTAAATCTCTGACAACAAAACACTAGAACACAAATACAAACATGAATCAAAACACTCAACACGTAACAGTTCTATCGTATTTATCCAATGCTTGTAATTTGTTTACTATTTTCTATGCAGATTGACTCCCATACAAAATCACCCCAATCATTCTAGAATTATTAATTCTTTCCCAATTATTCATCTGGTCAAACTATTTTTATATTGCAATATATATTGCAAAAAAACGAAATATTGCAAGTTTTTTCCAATATCACGCTGCCCATTTCCAAACTTATAAGACGTTTGTTTATCTTTGGAAAACAAATAAAGATAGATCTGAGAGATTTCTGTCCCTCCATTAAAAGTCTTTTGAACCCAAATTCTGACGCTACAAAATGTTCATAAAGAGATTGTAAAATAAATCCATATGAATCAAGTTATTTAATTCAAGTCCTCTGAAGAGACTCGATTGCTTTATACGATGAATGGATTTAATTTAGACTTTTATTCACATGAATACAGCACTCAAATATGGCAAATGGAAGCTCAGCCGCATTTGCTTGACACACAAGAACAAACCTCATTGGTTCTTCCTGAAGCTCAAACATGCTGCCATGACACGTGAGAATGAACCTTATTGGTTCTCGCCAACAAAAGTAAGCATGCTTAAATTAAATTTGTTTGTCATATAAAGCGATCATATCTCTTCAGAAGACTTGGATTAAACTGCTTGATTCATATGGATTTATTTTACAATCTTCTTATGAACGTTTTGAAGCGTAGAGAGTTTTGGTTCAATAGACTTTCAGTGGAGTGACAGAAGTCTTTTAGATTTCATTAAAAAAGATCTCTGTGTTCCGAAGATGAACAAAAGTCTTATGGGTTTTTAACGACATGAGGGTGAGTAATTGGTGCCAATTTTCATTTTGGGGTGAACTAACCCTTTAATATATAACAATAATATAAATTGTAACATTTATTACACAAAATATATTAAAATAGCTTCTTGTGTATGCAATCTTAATAAAATATATTTTAAAAGTCCAGTAATAATGAATGAAGTAGTACCCAGTAGTCACGAACACCTGTAACTGTTAACAGTGTGTTTTTCTTGGTGTTGGTGACATGGTGTTGTTTCCTTTCTCCCATTTCTCTTTTTTCCTCTCTGTGTGCTGAAGACTTGATCCGGCTCTTGTCCGACCTGGCCGCGTTGATCTGAAGCAGTACGTGGGCCCCTGTTCTCACTGGCAGCTGACTCAGATGTTCCGGAGGTTCTACCCTCAGGAGTCTGCAGCCGAGGCTGAGAGGTTTGCCGAGCAGGCGCTGGCAGCACAAACAGACCTCAGCGCCGCTCAGGTACAAGGACACTTCATGCTCTACAAGACAGACCCGGCTGGCTCCATCAAAAACATTGCAGAGATCAAGCAGTGAAGACCCACAGAGACAATACAGACTTTTGAATGATACAAACTGAGCAACAGGCGAGTGATAAACAGTGTGGTTGAATCATTCTTTGGTATTTACAACGTCTGGATAAAGACTCACATGTGGATTCTCACATTGGAGTAATAAAATCCAACTTGTGGAAAATGTGTGTATGCCTTTGTTATTGTTATTGGTTAAGTAACAACAGATGACATACACGTATTGTCTTTTCCTTTTTTTAAAGTGATGTGCTTTATTTGCAGAAATTACCAGTGAATTATGCCTCTCCTGAGATTTACTTTTTGTATATTGAATTATGCCAAATAATGGCATAATTTGGGCATAATTACTTAGCTAAGAGAGAAATGTATTTAATTTTTTTGTACATAACATCAATATTATATACGTTATCTAACCCTTTTTTAGATTATTGAAAGAATTTGTTTTTTACTAAACATTCAGCTAATTTCTTTCAGGAATAAGAGCCGTTGTAAACACGTATGTGATTTTGAAAAGGTTAAAAACGTTGTTTGTGTTTGTTCGCTACAACCCTGTAGGAATTAGAACAGAGGTTAATGTTTTAAATGGGATAATTCACCCAAAATGTAAATTGTCATTGTTTCCTTACGTCATTACCCCAGTCCAAATCCGTTTGACCTAATTTCTTTGGTGTTACGCAAAAGAAGTTTGCAAAAGAGGTCATCATTCACTTTCATCATATGAATAAGAGCAGCTTTTTTCTTCCATAGAGGAGCATGACATGAGGGTGAGTAAATTATGATGTTTTTGAGTGAAGGCAATTTCGATTTTCTCCAGAGGTGAAGTCTCATTATTTTACGAGAATGGGAACAGATATTGAAGGGTTAACTAGAGGCTTTTTTTTGGTCCAACCTCCCTCTCCCTCCCGTGTGAAAGAGGATCGAGACGGTGTTTTCCCTCATTCTTCTCCCTGCTTCCATAATGGCTGTTCGTTTTGCAGTGAGCTCTGCAGAAAGAAGGATTGTATTTGGTTTTCTGAGGCCCACAACAACGACCACGGACATCAGGAGAGGGGCAGTGGGTAATGCTGCTGCCTCTGTCACTGTCCAGGACAACCACGGGAAGCTCAAGACTGTGGCTGACCTCCCAGAGATCAACACATTTAGGATGTTGTACAGACTGATCTTTAAAGGGTACCTGAATTACGTGCATGAGCTGCAGGTAAAGAAAGAAAACACAGCCGTAGTTTATTTATCATGTGAATAACTACAGGACTGTTTAAAGGATTCTTGCCTTTTATGTACTCAGACTGTCAATGTTTTGCCTTTAAAGACACTGAATAGAAAGCAAACTGTCTTATAATAAAATTTTTCAAAATTTTTCTAATTAAACACTTTCAAATTCAGTAAGCTTGTTGTTTATTTGTTGCTCTGAACCAGATTTGAGGTGCAATGCAATTTATCTCAAAATTAACCAGATTTTTCTTCACTTCTCTTCGCCTCTTGTTTTTCATCTCTCCAGTTATATGATAAACAGCTTTATGGTCCCTTGTACAAAGTGAATGTTGGAAACCTCCAATCCATTTCAATAAACAGTGTGGACTTACTGGAGGAACTCCTTAGAAAAGATGAGAAGTTTCCTTCCAGAGGAGACATGACTCTGTGGACAGAGTACCGTGACATGAGAGGCATCGGCTACGGCCCTTTCACAGAGTAAAAACATTTGGCACAATGGTTCTTTATCTGTAAAATTTGTTTAGCAACTTCTACATTATGTAAGACTAGTCATGTCAGGAGATTTTATGAGGTCAAAGTGCATTTGGCTAATGTAGCTGTGTGATGTTATGTAAACGTATCAGGTTATGTTGTTTTTTGTTGCTGTTCTGAAAAGAGAATACGTTCTTCAACAGAGAAGGAGAGAAATGGTACAAACTGCGGACAGTGCTGAACAAACACATGCTGCATCCAAAGGACTCGGTTCAGTATGGAGATGTGGTCAATGCGGTGGTCAAAGACTTCATCAAGCGGATTTACTATCTGCGAGAAATGAGCCCGACTGGTGATCTTGTACCTAACTTGACCAATGAGCTTTACCGGTTTTCCCTTGAAGGTATTTCCCCTCCATAAGTACTTGAAATTAGATAAAACACTTTACAATGAGGTCTTATCGTCTAAACAATGAGGTAATACATTAGTTAACGAACTATATGAGCAATATATTTTTTACAGCATTTACTAACATTTGTTAATGTTAACAAAAATATATTTTTTTCATATTAGGGCACAGTGCATTAACTAATATTAACATATACAACTTTTGATTTTAATAATAAATGTAGAAATTAACTAAGATTAATAAATGCTGTAAAAGTATTGCTCTTTGTTAGTTCATGTTAACTAATTTAGTGAACTAATGTTAACAAATGGAACCTTATTGTAAAATCTGACAATAGAAGACTTCTTGTCACAATTAAGGGTAATTAGAAACCAACCTGACACTACATCATGCGAGACATAATTATGCAACATTAAACATTTCACATCAAAGGGTGAAATTAATTATTTAAAAAAAATGGAGCATAATTGCTTGAAAAACGTTTGTAGATATTACTTTCCACTTCATATTTTTTTAGCAAATATAGTAAAATGCTAAATAATAACCTACAATGTTTATTTGTCAATTAAGCAATTTAAGTTACACTATACTATACTTTGGATCCGATGAGATTTTCAAAGTCTCTTATTTGATCAAAAACAGTACTGTAAAAAAACAGGGATATTGTGAAATATTGTCACAATTTGTAATATAATTTAAAAGAAAATGTGTATTTTAAAATGTCATTTATTTCTGTAATAACGCTGAATTTTCAGCATCCATTACTCCAGTCTTCAGTGTCACATGAATGATCCTTCAGAAATAATTATAATATGCTGATTTAGTGCTCAAGAAAATAAATCGTATTATTATCAATGTTGAATTATCACAGTTGCTTAATATTTTTGTGAAACTTTTATTAAAAAAAAAAAAAAAAACTTGCCCATAGTAAGTTCAACCGAACGGCATTTTTCTATTTTAATTGAATATGTTGCTGAATAAAAGTATTAATTAAAAAAATAATCTTACTGACCCCAAACTTTTGAACGATAGTGTAGAAGCAGACACCTTTATCCATGACTATATTTATAATTCAAACTTAATGAAATAGTTCAAAGTATTAAGATATTTTTTTACTATCAAGTTATTTTATTGAGAAAGTTAATTAAGTGACATCCTTCTGCTATAAGATCCCTGATATAATGCTGTCATGCAACAGTAACAGCGATCTGCTTTGGGTGCTGCACAGTGAGCAGATGTTCCACAACAAAGTTTTAAAGTCATCCATTTTACAAATCAAATTATAGTCATATATTATCATTGCAATTAATGTGCATGCCAATTTATCATGCGTGCCAAATTATAGCATTAAGTTTTCCATTTGCCGACAATAATTGTGAATTTTCTGCCTGTTGCTTTTCTCATATAGGAATCTCATCCATTCTGTTTGAGACACGCATTGGCTGCCTGGAGAAAGAGATTCCTGTAGAGACACAGGATTTCATTAATTCTATTGCTCAAATGTTCACCTACAGCATGCCTGTGGTGATGCTGCCCAACTGGACTCGCAGTTACTTGCCATTTTGGCAGTGGTACCTCAATGGCTGGGATGGCATATTCAAATTCTGTAAGCTTGTTAGTTCACACATCATCTTCAGATAAACTGCAAGAGATACAGACATGTTGTGTAGTGTAATGATGTATTGTACTTATGGATTATGCACAGCCGGAAAGATGATTGACATGAAGATGGAGGCCATTCAGAGGCGCGTGGATGCAAATCAAGAGGTTGCTGGGGAGTATCTCACCTATCTGCTTTCCAATGTTAAAATGAGCAGTAAAGATGTTTATGGAAGCATTTCTGAGCTTCTGTTGGCTGGAGTGGACACAGTAAGAAAAAATTACTCTATCTTTAACCATTTAAAGAAAATATAGGAGTTTTAAAATGATAGAACATAAAGCTTTGTTTATTTTCGTGTTCTAGACCTCCAACACAATGTTGTGGGCACTGTATCTCCTCTCAAGAGATCCAGAAGCTCAAGAGACTCTGTATCAGGATGTAACAAGAGTCTTAAAGGGCGACAGAGTCCCAACAGCACAAGAAGTGAACAACATGCCTTACCTCAAAGCTGTCATCAAGGAAACACTGAGGTGGAGGATTATGTTGTGTAACATGGTATATCTTTGAGAGGCAAAATACAGCAAATTCTGCATATATAATTGTGTATTATAATCTCTTTGCACATGCAATTTCCTGTGCAGGATGTATCCTGTGGTGCCCATAAATTCTCGTCTTATTGCAGAAAAAGATATTGTCATTGGTGGACACTTTTTCCCTAAAAAGGTAGATTGTCCTAATGTTGTTAAGAATAAAATAAGTGTTATCAGTTTAAAAACTGGCATCGCTAAATCAGTGGGGTTGTTTTCTTTGTTTTTTTATTTATTTAACAGACAACATTCTCTCTGTTCCACTATGCAATCAGTCGTGATGAGAAAGTCTTCCCAGAACCACGGAAGTTCAAACCTGACCGCTGGCTCCGAGATGGTAGAACAAGACCCAACCCATTTGGGTCAATCCCATTTGGCTTTGGAGTCAGAGGCTGTGTTGGCCGTCGCATTGCTGAATTGGAGATGCATCTGGCTTTGGCAAGGGTAAGAGAAACAGAGATTTATTTTTGATTTTGTGCCAGACAGTTATATTACATTTATATATTGTGCTTTTTGATTGAATCTTTTGAATCTTTTCATTCCAGCTAATCAAATTGTTTGAAATCAGACCGGACCCAACTGTAGGTGAGGTTCAGTCACTCAGTCGTGGAGTGCTTGTTCCAGACAGAAAGGTTAACCTCCACTTTGTGGAGAGACCGAAGATACATAATGAAACATAGCAGAAGAAGACCACTGCTTCAGCAAGACATAAGCTGCATGTATAAATGAAAATTATCAGCTGAAGTGAATCATGTGAATATGTCAACAACTTTATCTTCATTTGAATATGATTCTGTTGTTATTTGGAATGTGCAATATAAAGGACCCTGTCTTTATACTTTTTTCCCACCCAATTTTATATAGCTCTTGCCATTAAATTGTTCTTGTGTGTTGTATTTCATTATGCTGATATGTATTTTTATGAACTTGAATTAAGAAATAGATTAAACTTTTTAATGATTCCAAAATATCTGTGTTTTATTATTGTTCAGTATTAGTGGAAGGGGATCTACGAATATTTATACTATATCATTGCAATATATATTGGAATGCAGCTGAGGGGAAATAAAAATAACAGCAACTGATAAATATATATATGGATGATACGACCTCTGTCTTCAGTAGTGCTGGAGAATTGTGTGGCGGAGTCACAGAGAGGATTGTGGAATGTAAAGGAATTCATTGGCAATCCTAATGGTGCGTGTCCACTACAGGGGCAAAACTCCACTTAGTGGCGCTGGCAACGCTATAATGCATCCGCTTTGGGGTGTGTCTGCTGCGAGTGTGTTTAATCCATGTTTTTTTCAACACACTGACAATATAATCATCAGAGATGCACACGATTACATTGGGAAATAGGCAAGCTTCAAATGCTCCAAGTAGATATTCTGTCAATTTTATAAACTTTTCTAAGCCTAGCCAGTATAATCACTAATGAACACATCCAAACTGAAATATTTAACATATATAACAACTTAAGCTTCTAATTCGTAAACAAAATGATTTACACACTAAATCCAGCATAAACTCTGGCACAAAAAAGGCCCGAATTGTGTTTAAGACAATTACAGTATCTCACAAAAGTGAGTATATCTAAGGGACAATAATATATGAAATGAAACTTGGATATATTTTAGAGTAGTCAATGGGCTGCTGGTATAGCAGCATTTCCCTTTCGAGAACAGTCACTTCGTGTTCTGTCTAGCTAGGACTTCTGAATGCTCTGGATGGAGTGGCATCTTCAGAGGCCCGGATTGAGTTTATGACAACTAGTTATGACAACTTTCATTGACAGGTAAAACTTATTACTGCAACTTGTTCATCATGACTTATGCATTATTTTTTGTTTGATGTTTGATGTTGGGAATGTAAAATACATTTTGATAAATATTATTCATTTATATGCCAATATATCATTACCTTTCTCTGTAAAACAAACGTTATTGCCATTGGTCTTAAAATTATTAGAGGCAAAAGGGCAAGACAATCAGGATTTTACATTCCAAACATCAAACAAAAAAGTAATGCATAAGTCATGATGAACAAGTTGCAGTAATAAGTTTTACCTGTCAATGAAATTAGTTGTCATAAACACAATCTGGGCCTCTGAAAATGCACCCCATCCAGAGCATTCAGAATCAGAAGTCCAAGTGGATCATTCTAAAATGCTGATTTGGTGTATATATATAACACAGCTAAACGTGTCATTGAGCTATATGCACTCTCAGTTCATCCCTTGTGCACTAAATTCTCTCTTAGTGGAGATAAGGTTTCCCTTAAGGCTAATCCGAGCTTCATGCCGAAATGCTTCCCTGCGTTCACTTCGGAGGTGTTGGAGCTGTTCGCTTTTCATCCTCCTCTTTTTTCCTCCCCGGAGGATCAGAGGCTAAATGCTCTGTGTCCCGTCCGTGCTTTACAGACATATATGACCAGGACCAGTGCTTTCAGGAGGAGCGACCAGGTCTTTATTTCATGGGCGCCCCCTCGTAGAGGGAATCCTATATCTAAGCAATCAATATCTAACCCATACTTCTCACATTGGCTTGTGAATGCTATAGCTTTGGCATATGAATCAAAGGGAGTGCAACCCCCAGGGGACATCAGAGCTCATTCCATGAGGGCCTAACCTCATCTGCTCCGCTGCCAGTTGGGCTTTTCCTCATACCTTTGTGCCTTACTACCGACTGGATGTCACCAGAATCTCGGTAGCACATTCGGTTTTAGGGGTGGGGTCTTCTTAGCCCGTCCCTGCAACCCCATTGGAAGTAACAAATAAGGAGTGAATGGGCCGGCAGGCCATGCACATTCCTGTCACCAAGCATGCATCCCTTTCCTTCCTGGGTGTATATATGCACATTCGTATTGCTGGGGTTATTATCATGTGTGTGTCACATACATGTTTCATGTCCTGCATGTGCACATCAGTTATGTGTGTGCATCAGGACTGCAGGTTCATGATTATGGGACGTGTCAGGCACCGCCTCCCTGGGGTGACCGTCCTTCTCTGGCTTTCAGAACCTCACTGTGAGTGTATTGGGCAATCGTGGAGCTGTCCGTGTCTCTCCTATAGGTGGATCTCGAACACTAGATGATGAAAGAGAACTATAGGTTACTATCGTAACCCTGGTTCTCTGAAACATTGAGTGGAGAGATCCACCAGCTTTGCCCCGCTTGCTGCACGAGAAGCGAATATACTTACTGGAGAGTAGCAGCGCCTGCAGGCGTTATATGCCCGTAGGTAAGGGGACGGGGCCTTACCTGGCATTGGCTGCGCGCTTCTGTCTGTCTAGCCAGACTTGGTGCAATTGGATGCTTCTGCAGAGGTCAGGTACGGATGCCCTTCCCCATAGGTGGATCTCGAACACGAGATGATGAAAGAGAACCTTTTGTTTGTGTTGGTTCACTACAACCCTTTAGGAATTAGAGCAGAGGTTAATGTTAAAGGGATAGTTCACCAAAATGAAAACTGTCATCATTTCTTTAACCTCATGTCATTCCAAACCTGTTTGACATCATTTCTGTGGTGTAATGGAAAAGAAGAACTTTAGCAGAATGTTCACACTTCTGTTTTCTGTGGACCAGGGGCAGCTGTGGTCATCATTCACTTTCATTGTATGAAAAAGATCAGCTTTTGTGTTCCAAAGAGGAAAGATGAGGGTTTTAACGTGACATGAGGGTGAGTAAATAATAGTAAATGATGTTTTTGGGTGAAGTAAATTTCGATTTTCTCCAGAGGTGAAATATCATTATGTGCACGAGAATGGTGTTTCAGATTTCAAAACAAACCTGCTCACAATATTACATTACAACAGATATTGAAGGGTTAACTAGAGAGGCTTTTGCCCCACCTCCCTCTCCCTCCCGTGTGAAAGAGGATCGAGACGTTGTTTTCCCTCATTCTTCTCCCTGCTTCCATAATGGCTGTTCGTTTTGCAGTGAGCTCTGCAGAAAGAAGGATTGTATTTGGTTTTCTGAGGCCCACAACAACGACCACGGACATCAGGAGAGGGGCAGTGGGTAATGCTGCTGCCTCTGTCACTGTCCAGGACAACCACGGGAAGCTCAAGACTGTGGCTGACCTCCCAGAGATCAACACATTTACGATGTTGTACAGACTGATCTTTAAAGGGTACCTGAATCACATGCATGAGCTGCAGGTAAAAAAAGAAAACACAGCCGTAGTTTATTTATCATGTGATTGTAACTGCAGGACTTTTTAAATGATTTCTGCCTTCTTTTATGTACTCAGACTGTCAATGTTTTGCCTTTAAAGACACTGAATAGGAAACAACTGTATAAGTGAACACTTTTAAATAATTCAGTATATTTGTTGTTTATGTCTTGCTCAGAACCAATTTGTATGTGCATTGTAATTTATCTCAAAATTAAGCAGAATTCTTTTCTTAACTTTTTCACTTGTTTGTTCTTCACCTCTTGTTTTTCATCTCTCCAGTTATACGAAAAACGGCTTTATGGTCCCTTGTACAAAGTGAACGCTGGAAACTTCCAATCCATTTCAATAAACAGTGTGGACTTACTGGAGGAACTCCTTAGAAAAGATGAGAAGTTTCCTTCCAGAGGAGACATGACTCTGTGGACAGAGTACCGTGACATGAGAGGCATCGGCTACGGCCCTTTCACAGAGTAAAAACACATTGGCATTGTTTTCTTAATCCTTAACAATAGTTTCTGTCTGCAACTTCTAAATTATGTAAGACATGTCAGGAGATTTTATGAGGTCAAAGTGCATTTGGCTAATGTAGCTGTGTGATGTTATGTAAACGTATCAGGTTATGTTGTTTTTTGTTGCTGTTCTGAAAAGAGAATACGTTCTTCAACAGAGAAGGAGAGAAATGGTACAAACTGCGGACAGTGCTGAACAAACGCATGCTGCATCCAAAGGACTCGGTTCAGTATGGAGATGTGGTCAATGCGGTGGTCAAAGACTTCATCAAGCGGATTTACTATCTGCGGGAAATGAGCCCGACTGGTGATCTTGTACCTAACTTGACCAATGAGCTTTACCGGTTTTCCCTTGAAGGTATTTCCCCTCCATAAGTACTTGAAATTAGATAAAACACTTTACAATGAGGTCTTATCATCTAAACATAAACAATTAGGTAATACATTAGTTAACAAACTATATGAGCAATATATTTTAAAATGAGATAAAAATCATCAGACAATACAAGACACAACTGGGTTGTCACAATTAAGGGTAATTAGGAACCAACCAGACACTACGTCATGCAAGACCTAACTATGCAACATTAAACATTTCACATCAAAGGGCAAAATTAAGAAATTCTTTAAAAAAAATGCAACATAATTGCTTGAAAAGCACAACATTTGTAGACATTTACAATGTCACATAATATATTTTAGCAAATATGGTAATATACAAAATAATAACCTGTAGTTATTACTTGTCAAATTAAGCCATTTAAGTTACACTACCATTCAAAAGTTTAGGTGCGGCAAGATCTTACTAGATCAAAAACAGTACTGCAAAAAGTAGAAGTAGAAATCATTCTAATATGCTGATTTAGTGCTCTAAAAAAATATATTATTATTATCAGTTGAATTATCACAGTTGCTTAATATTTTTGTGAAACTTTGATCATTTTTTTCTTCAGTGAATAGTAAGTTCAAAAGAAAGCCATTTATTTATTTTAATTTAATGTGTCTTCTTTACTGAATAAAAGTATGATTTAAACTTTTGAACGATAGTGTAGAAGCAGAACCCTTTATCCATGACTTTATTTTTAATTCAAACTTAATCAAATAGTTTAAAGTATTAAGGTATTTGTTATTATTAAGTTATTTTATTGAGAAAGTTAATTAAGTGACATCCTTCTGCTATAAGATCCCTAATATAATGTTGTCATGCAACAGTAACAGCGATCTGCTTTGTGTGTTTCACAACAAAGTTTTAAAGTCATCCATTTTACAAATCAAATTATATTTTTTTATATTGTCATGGTAATTAATGTGCATGCCAATTTATCATGCGTGCCAACTTATAGCATAATGTTTTCCATTTGCCGACAATAATTGTGAATTTTCTGCCTGTTACTTTTCTCATATAGGAATCTCATCCATTCTGTTTGAGACACGCATTGGCTGCCTGGAGAAAGAGATTCCTGCAGAGACACAGGATTTCATTAATTCTATTGCTCAAATGTTCACCTACAGCATGCCTGTGGTGGTGCTGCCCAACTGGACTCGCAGTTACTTGCCATTTTGGCAGTGGTACCTCAATGGCTGGGAGGGAATATTCAAATTCGGTGAGATTGTTAGTTCACACGTCTTTTTCAGATAAACTACAAGAGATACAGATATTTTGTGCAGTGTAATGATGTATTGTACTTATGGATTATGCACAGCCGGAAAGATGATTGACATGAAGATGGAGGCCATTCAGAGGCGCGTGGATGCAAATCAAGAGGTTGCTGGGGAGTATCTCACCTATCTGCTTTCCAATGTTAAAATGAGCAGTAAAGATGTTTATGGAAGCATTTCTGAGCTTCTGTTGGCTGGAGTGGACACAGTAAGAAAAAATTACTCTATCTTTAACCATTTAAAGAAAATATAGGAGTTTTAAAATGATAGAACATAAAGCTTTGTTTATTTTCGTGTTCTAGACCTCCAACACAATGTTGTGGGCACTGTATCTCCTCTCAAGAGATCCAGAAGCTCAAGAGACTCTGTATCAGGATGTAACAAGAGTCTTAAAGGGCGACAGAGTCCCAACAGCACAGGAAGTGAACAACATGCCTTACCTCAAAGCTGTCATCAAGGAAACACTGAGGTGGAGGATTATGTTGTGTAACATACATCGTATTTGAGAAACCAAATTAAAATCTGACAGTGGCCAACCAAACAGCAAATTCTGGATATATATTTGCATATTATAATCTCTTTGCACATGTAATCTCCTGTGCAGGATGTATCCTGTGGTGCCCATGAATTCTCGTCTTATTGCAGAAAATGATGTTGTTATTGGTGGACACTTTTTCCCAAAAAAGGTAAATTTCTCATGTTGTTAGGAAGAAAAGATTTGCCCATTTAGAAATTGACATCACTAAATCAGCTGTGTTTTTTTTTAACAGACAACATTCACTCTGTGCCACTATGCAATCAGCCGTGATGAGAAAGTCTTCCCAGAACCACGGAAGTTCAAACCTGACCGCTGGCTCCGAGATGGTAGAACAAGACCCAACCCATTTGGGTCAATCCCATTTGGCTTTGGAGTCAGAGGCTGTGTTGGTCGTCGCATTGCTGAATTGGAGATGCATCTGGCTTTGGCAAGGGTAAGAGAAACGTCTCGGGTTACTTAGCTGTAACCCTGTTCCCTGAAAAAGCGGGAACAAGATGCTGCGCTTAGCTCTATGGGAACACTTCTTCGTTTGACAATCAGTGAATTAAGTGTATAAACATGCCAAAGAATTTGGCTTTGAACTTGAAGGCCTCTAACAGTGACCAAAGCTTGACCGCGTGCCTCGCAGGCTAGGGCAATGGCATCTCTCACCCAGTGTGACATTGTTTGCTTTGTGGCGGCCTCCCCCATGTTGCAGCAACCATAACATATGAACAGTTGCTCTAACTTGCTCCACTAGCTAGTGGGGTAGATGTAAGACTGAAGGACTGGATGAAGTCGGTGAAGTTTCTCCTTGTTGCGATCCAGAAGGATCACTACAAATAAGGAGAGATGAATACCTTTACATTGCAAATTATCTGAGCTTTAATTTACATTCTTTAAATTAAAGAAAAAGAGCCGAGAATCGACCATCTAAAGCCACAGATATCGACTCGAAGGACAAGAAACTGCTACAAAGTCCAACACAGCCCCAGAGCTGACTCTCGCAGACAGAAAACAGGCAGCTTTTGTAAGGAACGAAGAACACCTGTGCGCTGGTGCTCCCAATCACACCCCAATCAGCCAGTCACCTGCAAACAATACAGACACACACACACAAAACAAGGAACGGCCGACAGGGACATCACACTCCTGCTCCTGCGTTGTAAACGATGGAGGGCAGAAAGCTCCAAGAGTGACCAGGTGAACGGTCGAGAATGGAACCTTAGGCAGGTAGTCAGGGTGAGGATGCAAGAAAATTTTCACCATACCTGAGGCAAAGTCTGAGCAAGATGGTGAGGTCGACAAAGCTTGCAAATCTCCAATTCTCTTTAGTGTAGCCTTTAGCGATTGCCATCAGAAAACAATTTTTTTGGATCAGAAGCTTGTCAGGCGCTTACTCTAGAGGTTCAAAGGTGTTCCCAATCAGCCTCTCAAGGACTCTAGCTAGGTCCCATGAGGGAACTGTTACGTTAGGAACGAGGACACAAAATGTAAAAGTAAAAAGGCTCTTTATTATAGTGGAAAATAGATAGAAGAATAGATGAAGAATAGAAAAAATGATGATGATGATGAAAAGTCCAGGTGATGCAGGCGGTAGTGCAGGGACTTTGATGGTCACACAGAGTGAAGGATGAAGTGCAGGGTGCTCTGAAGAGTGACGACGTAATCCAGACACGAAAAGAAATCCAACAAGACGAAAACCGGAACACAGGAACTTGAGACGGGACACGAAGCACAGGAACAGGCAACACAAAGACTTCGTGCAACGATCTGACAAAGGGAATGAGAAAGTGGTAAGTCTATATAGGAGATGAGATGAGTGGCAGCTGGTACTGGTGAGTGATCGCAGCTGGATACTGATTCACTGTGACGATCCGGACACACCCACTCACACACATGTAAACAACAAAGCACGAGACTAGAGAGAGACACCGGATCCATGAACAGTGACAGGAACTTTGATTCTAATGGCCTCAGTCGCCTGGCACCGCGAATGAAGCTGGCGATCAGAGGGTGTTTCCCGACTGGTATCCCATCCACCAGGGCATGGCAAGCCGATATGACATACACCCTGAGAGTGGCGGGTATGTGTCTGCTAATAATTTCTCCTGCAGAAACTCACTGAAGCAACTTGGGAACCATCTATAGGTACCATCTCTTTTGGGAACCAGAAAAGTACCGACTGTAATAGCCTGACTCTCTCTCTGGGAAGGGAACATGTTCTATGTCCCCCTGTCCAGAAGAGATTGCAGCTCTTGTGACATGAGATGTACCTGCTCCGGTTTGACGGTTGTGGGGACCAAGCCATTGAAACGCGGGGGTAGAACATGAATTGTATCCTGTATTCCTTTTCTACAGTCATTCGGATCCGAGAAGAGATACCGGGCAGTAACTTCCACGCTGGCACGTTCTCTGAAAGGGGTACCAATTTCAATACTTCCTGTTGAGGGAATGTTGGATGTTCCGTGTCCTGGGCAAAAACAGGAGGCAACGGAACACCTAGCATTTCGATGGAAACCGCTGCCCCAAAGCATCAGAGGTGGCGGGGATGTTATAGTGGTTTCGTAAAGGTGCCGGGAATGAGTTGCTTGGTAGCCACCCCCACAGACCTGGGCGCAAAGCCATTAAGACCTCTTCTGTTTGGAGAGGACATTCCTGATGTCATGTCTCCTGTGAAGTTGTTGAGCGTGATTAGGCGGTCCCCAGTCTCTACTGGGGGAGAGCGACTCGCTAAACTCTTTTTTTGTGCCTCTCTCCTCTGAGAAGGACCATGAAGTATCTGCGACTCTCAGCATTCACGGGCCAATTTGAGATACAAATCGCCCGATATTTTTGCTGCATTTCATTATATAGACAGAACTTCTTTCACATGGAAACGTGCTAACAATGGAAATTTGCATTCAGAGGTTAATCCTTTTGGGAGCAGGAGACCATTTGCTTGGAAGGCACCCCCTCATGTGTGCAAGATATTTCTAAACTCTTAAGAAATGTATTACCTTTTGGTTTACTTTTTTGGAAATGAGACATATGTACCAGTCGCACTGAGACATTTACAATGATATCAAACATGTGTAATACTGTATGATAATTATTCACATTAAAACCATATAGATTTTGGATGAATTTCAGGTGATCTCAGCATGTGAGCGAGAGAGTGGGGGTAGAGGGAAAGAGATGTAGATTTGAATGATTCTGAGGTGAGACTTGCGTCTCGAATGGTGGATTTTCTTTGTTCTCTCAGAGAGTAGCCTTCTCTTACAGTTCTTCCAGTTTTTCCAGTTTTACACAAACAAAGCAGAACTGATGTGTGTCGAGTTCAGGCATGGGCTGTGAACACGGAGGCACATAAAACTTACACTGTATGGCGCTCAAAATCCTTTTCAATTGAAGAAAAGACTGCTCGCTGTCAGTCAGTAATTTCAACAGAAGGCAGAGAGCTTGAATCACACACACACAGTCTGGCTCTAAAAACAAAGAAAACTGAAGGTGCACCTGCATCACATCTAATTAGCCTCTGACAAGCACACACTCCAGTGACATCACTGTCAGAGGCCGTCAAGTTCAAAGCCAAATTCTTTGCCGTGTTTACACCCATAATTCACAGATGGTCACATGAAGACATGTTCCCACTGCTTAGCACAGCATTGAGAGTTGCTTTTGAAAGGGAACAGACATATTTATTTTTGGTTTTGTGCCAGACAGTTCTATTACATGTATTAATTGTGCTTTTCGATTGCATCTTTTCATTCCAGTTAATCAAGTTGTTTGAAATCAAACCGGACCCAACTGTAGGTGAGGTTCAGTCACTCAATCGCACAGTGCTTGCACCAGACAGAAAGGTTAACCTCCACTTTGTGGAGAGACCGAAGATACATTCTGAAGCATAGCAGAAGAAGACCACTGCTTCAACAAAACATAAGCTGCTTGTGTACATATGAAAATTATCAGCTGAAGTGAATCATGTGAATATGTCAACTTCTTTATCTTCATTTGATTATGATTCTCTTGTGCTTTGGAATATGCAATTTAAAGGACCCTGTATGACACTGTGAAAAATAATTTTTCCCACCCTATTTTATATAGCTCTTGCTATTCTTGTTCTTGTGCATTGTATTTCATTATGCTGATATAAATGTATGTCTTTTATGAACTTGAATTAAGAAATAAATTAAACTTTTTAATGAATCCAAAATATCTTTTATTATTGTTCAGTGTGTAAGTTCATAAATATTTATGATATATTATCACTGCAATAGATATAAATTGGAACGCGGTGGGGGTTGGGGGGGGGGGGGGGGCTGCAGCAACTGATAGAAATTAACAAATGGAATTATGTAACAAATGAAATGACTAATATATCACCTTTGACAAATTCATATATACAGTGGACATTTGAAGTGGATCTAAACCTTTCATCAGTTATACATGAATTTTGTACAATACATACATATAGATATTATTATATATACATATTTAGGCTGCATATTAACACAGGGTGTGCATTATTTTTCTAATAATTCAACGGTCCATCGTAAATTATTCCTTATATTAAAAAAATGCATTTTTTTCAAGAAGTTGTTTCTTGAAAACTTATAAAATTGATTTATCCAAATATATACAAAAACCCATCATAACAATTGGAGTGAAAGAAAAGTCGTAAGTTCACATAACTTAATGGGGCTATGTTTTACAATGTTGTATTGCTGCTAAACCATGGATTATATGTTTCAAACCAGGGGCAAGACATGCTTATACAGCAAATTATGTTGATTCCAAATTATGATAGCAATCATAATAGCATTTCTGTATCATTTTTTACTAGGGAATTTGACTTGTTGTTAAAGGAAGGTCTAAAGTTGTGACAAAGTCTATTTCACATTTGTGCATATTTGGTGTCATATTTTTTTGTGAATTTCTATAAGATGTTGGTTATTTTAAGGCCATTCACCTGTACTTCTCTTCATCCAATGGTGTCATGCTGTTTCCTGCCTGTAGAGGCCGCAATCGCCTAGACTGTCGTTGGATCGACGCGTCTGTTTACGAAGAAGAGAAATAAACATCCTGTCCGAGTTCGACGAGAACACTAAAAGCGCTGAAGTATTTGCAGATATTATTCCTTTTCGATTTTTCTTCTTTGAGCTCTTAACACGGTTTGCACATACCTATGTTTATGTTAAATACGTTTTAAATCAACTAAGTTAAGCCACAGGTAACTGTTTTCTCTCTTTGTTTTACAGGATTCAGAGTAACTTTAACGTTACGTTGGTCATGACCAGCACACGATTTGCTCAGGATAACATCAGTAACGTTAAATCTTAACAGTTGCGGTTCCTGCTTCATGCATGATGAATCCAAACATCTTTGGTCAACCACAAACTGCCTTTCAGGCATCGAACAACACTAATCAGTCTGGAAACCTATTTCAGTCCTTTGCCCAGCAGAACCCAGCACAGGGTGTTGGCTTTGGACAACCCTCAGCTTTTAGTCAGCCAGCTTTTGGCCAGTCAACACAACAGCCATCTGTCTTCGGCCAAACACCTACTTTTGGCCAGGGCGGTGGGTTATCTCAAGGATCGGTGCAGCCATCATCGTTCTCCTTTTTGGGAACAGCCCCAACTGCAGCCTTTGGGCAGCCGAGTTTAGGTCAAGGCACGCTTGGATATGGACAACCACCGCCATCATATGCTCAAGCTACGGGACAGAATCCGATGTCTGCTTTTGATCAGAGCTCAGCTTTCGGTCAGCCTTCTGCGTTTGGTCTATCCTCAAGCGTCTCCCAATCGTCGACCAGCTTCAGCAGCTCTGTTACCAACCAGCCCAGTTTCGGTCAGCTTTCTGCCCTCTCTGTACCCACCGCAACATCCTCCTCAAACTCCTCAATAGGGGGTAGGACTGATAATCCCCCTAGTGGGAACCAATTTACTTTCAACCCACCCAATGAATCTGTTTTCAAACCTATTTACAGCGTCAGCTCAGAACCTCCCAGATCAAATCTGTCTGCAGCCTCTGAAACTATTGGATCGTCCAAGGTCGTAACTAGTATTATTGGCAATTCCTCTGGTGGTTCGTTGTTCTCATGCGTAAAACCAAGCGCTCTGGGCTTCAGCTTCTCACAGCCAGCAGCAGCTCCTTCTGTCTCACGTTCTAATGCAAATTTTTTACAAAAGGAGGCACTCAGTGGTGGTAGCAGCATTCAGTTCACCTTCTCTCACCCTGCCAACCCTTCCAGCAGTAGTACGCCTGCTTCACAGCCCACGACACCCTCCACCTTCAGCTTCACAGCGCAGACCCTTCAGCCACAGTCAGATACCAAAGTACCTGTGTTTGGTGATACTGGCATTGGATCCTTTGGACTTGGGGTCCCAAAAACTGAAGCCCCACTAAGAACAGAGGATAGAGCAGGGGATTTGCAGAGCAGTGGAGGAGAAACAGCTTTTGTGAGTTTCGGCATAAAACATAAAGAGGAGACGGTAGACCCAAATCTTGCTAAAAGTGATAGTAGTGAAATTGGAGCAGAAGGACCAAGACAACCTGCTAAACGCCCACTGCTGAGAAGCCGTCCCCGTTGGCCAGCTCCAGGGCTTTTTCGCAATGCGATGTCTGAGATACTGAGATCCAAAGCCAGCCCAGTCAAGAGAGAAGATCATCCTCCAGAGAGACCAGATCCACCTGGTCCAGCCAGTGATGTGACCACTACACCTCTTAGATCTCAGGCTCCAACAGTTTTGAAAAAAGCAGAGGAAGTTTGTAAGATACATTTCTTTTCTTGTGATATCGATATATTTTTTTAATGTTCACACACTAATATAAAAATTCTATATGAGGTGCTAATTATTTTCATATTATTGGCGGATATGAAAATTGACAAAATAAAAAACACTGAAAACTTAAATTTAGACATCACAACAATATAATGTACAGTATGGAAAATGTATATTAATTTAGAGATTAAATTTTTAAAATAATTGTTACATTTATATAATATAGATCATCTCAATGCAAAACAACTAAATATCCTATATCGTCTGATGCTGATAAATAAATAAAATAAAAAAGGGCTGATATGGTACCGATATAAATAATAATGCATCCCTAATTTTTATACTAAACTATTTTGAAATATTTCTTCTTGCTAACATTTTTGTGATCACTTCACTTGTCTTTGTAGCGCTCAAGCCTGAATCACAGACACACACTTCAGGAAGACGTGCTGCTCGTAAGGATAGCACAGGCAGTTTGGCTGGTCTCTCTCCTACCGATGCCACTGTTATACAGTGCAAAGGCATCCCACCCAAACTCAACAGGAAGGAACTCATCACAGAGCATTTTGGGCACTTTGGGAAAGTGCTTAAGGTGTATTGCAGGCCTCAGAAACATCTGGCCATTGTGCATTTCCATGATCATGTGAGCGTGACCAGTTAAATACATGATACAAAATTCTCATTGCCAGAAAAGTAGTTAAATTTAATGAATGTGTTTGTGGTTTAATTAAGTGAACTCTTTCTTGCCTTCAGGCATCTGCAGCCAAAGCCAAAAAGAAAGGAAAGATATTCCAGAGGAATGAAATTCAGATATTTTGGCAAAGAAAGAAACAGAGTGAGTAACAGTATTATTTAGAAGTTTTTTATTTAATAAAATAAAATTCTAATTCATGAAATGTAAGATTTATTGTGTAGGACTGTGAAATTAATCATATTAAAATCAAAATTTTGGTTTGGCATTGTGGGAATGTTTAAACTGGAAAATGTTGCTGTAGTGCGGTGTTAATGTTATCCACAAAATAACTGATTATTTTATCAATATAATCAATATAAAGATTTTTTTCATCTTAAATCAAACATTGTTTGAAATATGATATAAAGAAATAACACTGCAAGATGCATTAACTATACTAATAAAAAAATTTTAAGAAAAAAAAAAGTTTTAAGAAATTAAGAATTGATTAAAATATTCCCATCATAAATTTTTTGGCACTGCCTCGCTTGAGCTAAAAGCTAAACTGAAACAATATTCTCTCAATCAAACTCATTTCAGCTAAAGTTCATCGTTTCGCATTTTCATTTTTTGGCTACTACAAGTTACAGTACAGATCACAGAAAATGAGGACATGATGGCTTCTTTTTTTTTTTTTTTTGCTGTGGACTAATGAGCATATGGAAACCTGTCCTGTTGGTGACATGTCAAACATGTGATCTGCTTAAAATCGCAATTGCAATATGATTTTTTTTTTGCACAAAATTATGCCTAATATTTGCCTGTATTAAACAATGCTGTGAACTTTCTTTCGTACTGTTATGCTCATAAAGTGCTTGTCATTTACAGGTCCTGGTCAAAAAGCTGCTAGCCCTTTAGAGGTCAAAGATTTGACGGGGGACTCAGAGTCTGGGGCTGATTTGTTGCAGTCCTCCCCTAGTCGCAAGCCTCTTCCCAGAGCACTGCCCATCAGCACCACTAGCTCTCCATCTAAAGGGTAATTTAAGACATGTAATCAAACAATCCCTTTGCATGATGGTTATTTGGCCTGATTATTTATTGCTGTGTTTTTTCTGTTAAAGCTCTCTGATCAAAAAATCATCTGTTGCTAAAACACTCCAGTTTGAAACTGAGGCACCACTGGAGTTGGTCTCAGAGGAACGGAGCGTAGAACGGGCTAATAGTAACCTGCCCTCAGTACTGCAGCCTCTTATCGGTCAGGTGGCTGAAACAGCAGAGGAGAGATACCGTCTCCTAGAGCAGAGAGACAAGATTTTACGGCAAGGTCTCTGATACCATATTGTACTGAACTTATTATAATATATGTAATATAATATTATTATATTGTTTGTTTTAGATTATACATGATAGGGTAATAATGGTCTTTTTGTCTCTGAAGCTCGGCCCAAAAGAACAGACCTTGATTTGTCTAAAGTCTTTGTGGGAACATGCCCTGATATGTGCCCGGAGAAAGAACGGTATATGAGAGAAACTCGTAACCAGCTGAGCATCTTTGAGGTTATTCCAGATACAGAAAAGGTTTGTGACAATACAGTCCAATAATTATTTGAAATCCACATAGTTATTGGACTTCTTGGCTAAGGTTCAATATTATGTCAAAATGCCTTTGCCATTGGTTACCTTTGAGTTATTTGACTAAATCTGCTTAGGTGGATCATTTTGCTGCCATCAAAGAATATAGCAGGTCTTCGGCCGATCAGGAAGAACCTCTCTCTCATGAGCTTAGACCACTTCCTGTGCTAAGCATGACTATGGACTACTTGGTGACTCAGATTATGGACCATGGTGAGGGCAATTACCGTGACTGGTATGACTTTGTCTGGAACAGAACAAGAGGCATTCGAAAGGTGGGCATAATAACTTAGTCTTATTTCTACTGATGTTAAAAATATTAAAACGGATTGATTTAAAATATGCAATGTGTGTCAATGTGAATATGTCACCATTGTGTTTTTTACAACTTTTTGGTAATCATGCCTGAACATCTTTTGTAGGACATTACCCAGCAGCATCTCTGTGATCCAGTAACCGTGTTGCTCATCGAGAAATGTACCCGTTTCCACATTCACTGCGCCCATCACCTCTGCGAGGAACCCATGATGTCTTTTGATGCCAAGATCAACAATGAGAATATGACAAAATGCCTGCAGAGTCTGAAAGAGATGTATCAAGACTTAGCCACCAAGGAGGTGTACTGCTCCAATGAGGCAGAGTTCCGCCAATACAACGTGTTGCTTAAGCTCAATGATGGAGATATTCTTCGGTAATGTGCCTCACTTTGCTAATTGTTTTTTGCCAGTAATGCTAATCATAAAACTATTTTGAGTTTGGAATCAGCCCTTTTTAGGCAGTTAAGGCATCCCTGTTGCTCAAACAGTAGAGCATGGTGCTAACAATGCCAAGGTCATGGGTTTGAATTATGAACTGATCAAATGTGTACCCAAAGACTTTATAAATAGAAAGACAGTGCACTCGTATTACTATGATTGGGAGACAGTGCAACACCCAATATGGAGGAATAAGTCCCGCCTTCTAAATTAGAGCCAATTGCCGATTGGTAAAGTCATCGCGTCATTGCAGCTGACATTAGAAGCTCCGGTTCCCATAGAAACAGTCAGACACACACTTAGGACTGGGTGTCCACATTAGCTTGGTCCAGCCTGAAAAATGCATTTTTTTTGGTCATGATTCGAGTGTTTAAAAACAATTTATGAGACAGTTGTTATTTCATTGGTGATTTAAAATATGAAATTTAATCGTAAGCTTGGCGAACAGTTTTGGAGAATTTGATGTTTCACCATTCAAAGAGATATTACTTAATAAGAAATTACTTCTTAAAGGGACTTTGGTATACCTAAGGCCTGGTTTCACAGACAGGGCTTAGATTAAGCCAGGAATAGGCCTTAGTTCAATTATGACATTTAAGTAGCTTTTTATAAATGTGCCTTACAAAGAAAAACATTACTGGTGTGCTTCTTGAGACAAAACAATGGCACTAACATATTTTAAGATATGTCAGTTCAAGTTGCTTTCAGTTAAAACAGTTAAAACATGCATTTTAGTCTGGTCTCTGAAACTAGGGATATATGTAATAAAAGTTACTTTGGATAAGTGCCTGTCAAATATGTAAATATAAATGTATTAGCCTTAATGCCTTGCCGTATTTTTATATGATCACAAAATAAATGAAATTGACTGTTAGTGAGCACATTGAAGAGGGAAATAATCTGGCTACCAATTACAGCACAGAATGGTTCTGATACAGATATTTGCTGAAGAGTACAAATCAGCAATTCCTTTCACTGACGGTATAAATACAAATGGATTTGCTTTGTGTCCATCCAGTGAGGTGCAGCAGTTTCGCAAAGAGGTACGGGAGTCTCCTGAGGTGGATTTTGCTGTGCAGGCCTTTGCAGCACTCAATAGCAATAACTTTGTCCGGTTCTTTAAACTTGTGAGTGCAGCTTCCTATTTGAGCAGCTGCATACTTCACAGATACTTCAATCAGGTAAATGCATCTTACCCAGAGGGTAGTTCAGTAGCCAGTATTTATGAAGTACTTTGTCATTCATTACACTTTTAAGTTTCTTAAGAACTATTTTTGTCTCTGTTTAGGTGAGAAGCAAGGCACTGAAAATCCTCAATGTGGCCTTTACTGTTGGGTCACTGAGATCCACCATTTTCCCAATCGAGGACTTTGTCAGAATGCTCATGTTCCGCCATGCCACTGAAGCCGCAGACTTTATTCAACAGTATGGCCTTAATATCAATGATGGGTATGTCCTACTTATATTCTCTGTCGTCTTGATTTTTGCAAAACATCTTACAATGTTAGATCCTTCCTTTCTCAATGCAACAGTATCCAATGTCATTTTGGAGATGCAGAATTCTTGAAAATGAATGCCTTATTTTGTTTATCATCCAGCATGGTAGAACTTAGTCGGACAGCCTATCAGGAGCCTGATTTCTCCCTGCCGCAGAGCAAGTCTGTGGCTATTGAGAGGAAGAGAACTGTTCTGATTGGCGAGGTGGTGAACGGTGGACTGCTGCCCAACCCGCCTCAGTACAATCCCGTTTGCAGCTTTGACTCCAACAACAAGTACACTGGAGATCGTCTATCTTTAGAGGCTCCACCAGCTGCCCTGAAAGGTGTGAATGCACTTCAGTTCTTACTTCATTAGTGAAAATTAGAATGTGCTTTTCTTTACAAGATATTTTGGTTTTGGCAGTTCATCCACAGAGGCAGGAGTTGAAGCCTGTGGTGGAGCCTGACTCCAGGCCTCAGGTGAAAACAAGCCTTCTGGTTGAACCACGGCTATTAATTGATGTCCCTGGCATGACCGAGCCTATTAAACCTGACTATATGGAGGAAACCGGAGTGAAGTCCCAAACAGCAAAACCCACTCTGCCTGGGGTGACACAGATAGTTTTCCAACACGTATTAGCCCCACAGCCAGTCCGACCTCCATCTCCTCCTCCCAAACTAGAGCCAGCCTACACAGATCAAGTGAGACCCTTTTCAGAAAGTGCAGCAGTCCTACATTGTGCTGCATACATAAGCTCACTGATGATACACTTATCTCTGGCAGGATATAATGGCAGAGGTGGATGCGGTGCTTCTTGAGGTAGTGGAGGCCGAAGTCTCTAATGTAACCCGTGCAGCTGCTGAATATGTGTCTGTAGCCCTCAGGTAGGAACTCTTTCCTTTATTGACCTACTGGTTTAAAATTCTTGAGGGTGAAAATTAAACTCTTTTTCAGCCAGAAGATTTCATTTCCCTTTAGCCCAAAGTCTCTTTTTGTCACAAAACAAACCTTTTTTTTTTCTTAATGTATCTGCTCGCATGTGTCATGCAGTGCAAGTGACAGTGAGCTGGAAACAGTTGTGAGTGAAGTCTTACATCAGCTGCTGAGGGAACTATCCACATCAGAAATCAGAGCTGAGAAGGAGAGAATTGCAGAAGAGAATCGCAAGAAGGAAGAAGCCAGGTGTGTGAAAGACCCTCTACATTCATGATTTAATAAAATTTTTGTGTTTAAGTTTCCGACTCTCCTTTCATTTTTGTTGGATTTTAGGCAAAAGGAAGCCTTTCTTGAGCAG
Source organism: Meda fulgida (assembly GCA_030578275.1). Classification (NCBI taxonomy): domain Eukaryota; kingdom Metazoa; phylum Chordata; class Actinopteri; order Cypriniformes; family Leuciscidae; genus Meda; species Meda fulgida. The sequence goes on along the minus strand of CM060624.1, from coordinate 9,447,203 downwards.
TTCAGTGGTGAGATGTGTCTCAAGATCAGCGACGAGGTGCTAACAGAGAGCATTAGAGCGACCGCTGAGGCTGAGATAAGGTATGTCATCCTACATAACCATTTCACACAGGTTTTCCTGGCTATTGTCTTCCACATTTGGCTTTTTCATGTTGTTGTCTCCTTAAAGGGATAGTTCAACCAAAAATATTGTCATCACTTACCCTTAAGTTTTTCCAAACCTGTATGAGTTTATTTCTTCTGCTGAACACAAAAGAAGATATTTTAAAGAATTTTGGTAATTAAGCAGTTGACAGTAGCCAATGCCATTGACTTCCATAGAAAAAAATACAATTGAAGTCAATGGCTACCGTCAACCGTCTGGTTACCGACATTCTTCAAAATATCTTTTTATTTTCAACAGAAGAAAGTAAGTCATGCAGGTTTGTAGCAGCATGAGGGTGAGTAAATGGTGACAACATTTCATTTTTAGGTAAACTATCCCTTTAAGTTTAATCGTTTGTTGTATTCTTCATTTGTCACTTAGGAAAAAAGCATCTGCTAAATGAATAAATGCAACAAAACAAGTTATTATGATAAATTACTTGACTGTGAAACATGACTTGGACATGTTCTTGACAGGTTTTAATGAACTTCACCAAGAAACGTTTGCAAAACTATTAATGCGGTACTTCTCTTCCAGGCTTGCTTTAGAGGTGAAAGCGGCTTGTATTGCTCGCTGCTCTTTGGAGGAATGCAACAGCATAGTAGAGGAGACGATGGCTGAGGAGGTTTCCGCGATGGCACAAGAGATCTTGGATGATGAGTTGAGGCGCGTCCGCAAGTTCATCAAGAGGTTTGAGGAGCTAATTATTTTTCTGTATGTGTATAAAGCAAGTCTTGGAGGTGTGTTTTATCCCACTTCTTTAGAAACCTTTAAAGAACAGATGTGTACATGTACTCTAGGTGGCGTGACGTGGTAGCTGTGCGTCGTCAGCTAAAGAGACAGATGCGTGGTTTCCCTGCAGCCCCTGGCTGTGTAGATCCACAATTCAAACTGAAGGCCCTTGTCCCCAGTGCTCCTTCCAGCCCCTGTCTGGTCCTTTTGGCTCAGGGGATGGTCAACCTGGGCAACTCTGGGAACATGGCAGTTTCCTGCACAAGGTCTGTTATTGGTGATTTCAATCTAGTTATTTTATTTTGCTTGGATTTGTTTGTTGTTTTGAATTAGTCTAAATGATTGTTCCTGGTTCTGACTTTAATATTATAGGTTGCTGAGAATGAGACAAGAAGCAGTTCATCAAATGAAAGTGTCCTACTACTACAATCTCTTACTGAGGTAAGTACAATGGGGATACAATTTGGCATAGATGTCCAGGATGCAGATCACTGTGATTGTCTTTATGATTAATTGTCCTTCTTTGGCAGTGAGCGTGTATGGATGCCTCTTGACCTTCCCACCCTTGTGGCAGAAAGCACCCCTAATGCACCTGACAGAGTCTTCTGGAAAGCCACGCTTCTGTTGCCAAGCAGCTGCGATAGTGACATAAGCTTTGCCAGCAGGTAAAGAACAAAATGATGGGAACGTTTCTTAAAACATGTGAAATTATAACTGACATTTTTTGTTTTATTTATGTTTGTTTCCATGCAGGATTCTGACAGACTGGCTTGAGGTTAAATTGGGTGGAGGAAATCAATCTGAAGATAGTGAGAAAGAACCAAAAGGGCAACTAAAAACATTGTGCATCAGTCACAGCCTGACAAATATTAAGGGAAAGACTCATAAAGTTCACATTTCTATAAAGGTGAGTCTCAGAAGAAATGAAAATTCTGTCATTATTTACTCAGTTACAGTGAGGTAATGAGGAGAAAATGGGCAGCAGGGGGGAAATATTAAAAATCAAATTGAATGCTGCAGTGATGGCGTATTTTTGTAGGCCATCCCGGAAGTTGGCATCACCCTGGTTCTCTTGTCAAAAACTTGGTAGGATTTTTCCATTGACTTTTGGATTATTGCAGAAAATAAGTTCTGTGACCAACAACAATTTATTGTTTTTACATATAATGGTTATCAGGATAATCTTCACATATGAACACAACTGAATTTTGAAGCACCACAGTCGAGTGACTTCAATATTCCCATCACTAAGCTTCCGACAGCTCTTTTAGTCTTTATTTAAAAAAAAAAAAAAGATTGAGTTACAATAGTTTGCAAGACTGCGATTTATAAACTCAATGAGGCTGTAAAAACAGACAAGTGAATAGATGAGTTTACATGTTCGGCGTGATGATGTTTAATGTCCCTGAAAACCTCTGTAGTCAAAATTAGCCACTTGTTAGCAACTGCCTTTTTCAAGACAATTAAAAGCTTTAAAAAATCGCAAAGGCTTTTACTGATGCAGAATTTTAGTTCTTAGAATAAACCGTGACCATTTTGAGTTTGTGTGTTTCAGGCATTTACCCAAGAACCTATTAAAAAAAAACATTGACGATGGAACTGAATGTAAAAACCCCCAAAAGGATTTTTACCTACAAAAATGTCATTTCTCTGGCTCACTGTGAAGCTCATTAGAATTGTATCCAGGGGTCCAAATGTCTCTTCATTTAAGGATGATTAACCCCTGTGTCTCTGTGAAGGCATGTCATGGCCCCCTAAGTGCGGAAGACCAGTGCCTGCTTGAGGAACAGAAGGAGCTCCATGGTACCAACGCTCTGCTGATGCTGCTTCCCCCTCTTAACAGTGCTGGACAGGGCGAAGAGGGTGAGGATGTGACCCTGCTCTCTGCCCTCCTCCAGCTGAGGCAGGTGCAGCAGGCCTGCTGCTGGCACTCTCCTCTACCACTGGTTTTGGTGGTTACTGGCAACCAAGACAGTGGTATCAGCGATCAGGGTTTGGAAGAAGGCAAGTTTGTTAAAGAAAATACATTGTATAATAGACTAGGGTTAAAGACTACAATCTGATTTATTTTATTATCTCTTTCACAGCACTCATGTTGAATATGTTAGTGAAAGATGGCCTCATCTCTGAATACATCTTTGTCCATATTCCAGCAACCCTCACTGACCTACAAGGCTCAGAGCAGGTTGGTCTGCAAACAATTTTTTTTCAAGTAAATATAGTTAAACCTATTTGTGTTAGGGATGCAATCATATTGGTATCATAAACATCTCACTGAGGTTTTCTTTGCTACTGTCTTAATGCGATATATTTATAAATTATAGCCAAATGATCATTGGGGCCCCACATTTCTATTTCGTTCCTTTTTTTAAACACAAATAAATGAAAATGTTAACTCTGAGCTTATATTTTTTTTAAGCTGTTTTTTATTTTCCATTTATTTTCTTAAAGCGCTTGTATAAAGAAAAGCCGTTTTTCATGTTTTAATGTTATCTGGTGTAATTTGAAGCCTGAATAGATCTGGATACTTTTATGCAGTCTTTTTGTAATCAGTCAAAATGCAGGTTTCTAATATCAGCTGATATATTGGCCATCGACTTCAAAATATTAATAATTAAATTCCCATATTAATGGATCCTTAATTTTTGATTAACCTCATTTAGGCATTTTTGAATTAAATATGGATGATGTACTTACACATTCTTTTTATAACCATTCCACTTCAGATGAGTCTTGTTGTGAGGTGGCTTGCCGCCCGCTCTCCCGCTGGCCCAGCCCTCTGTTCTCAGACCCTGCTGCAGGTTGTTGAGTTAGGCCTGTGCCGTGAGTTCCACTCCAGACTACAAAGAGACAAGCAGGACAGGAAACATGCAGGTCTTCCATCTCAGCGCCCGGAGCCTATTTTGCAACTCTGTAACAGTGTGCTAAGTTTTCTGGCAGGTGTAGTTTCGTCAGAGCAGCTGTCCAGTCTGTGCTGGCCACCTCCTGAATTCTCTCTCCCCGAGAACAGCGAGCTGATTCCTCATCAGGCCTGGAACTCTCCAGAACACCAGGACTGGCTGAGGAGAACCATCCTCAGTCGGCAACTTCCTGAGTGGGATCTGCCTCCAATTAATGGTATGTGAGAATACTGTGAAAATCACACACCAAACAAATTCAAAGTTCAAGATCCAGTTTTTTTTTCATGTTGTGTAAACTGAATCTACGCACACAAAAAATGCATGTCATGTACAAATTGGCACATTTTTCATATATTTTGCTAATGGGTGAATGCAATACCAGAAGCTTGTAAAGCTTTTAGTGGAAACCTTATTTATTTCAAACTTTTTTACCAGTAATCTCTGTTATGCTCAAAATACAGTAAAAAACAGTGCTATTGTAAAATAGTTATTAATTAATTAATTAATTACAATTTAAAATAATTTGTTTTCTATTTTAATATATTTTAAAATATGGTCATTTATCCTGTGGTGGCAAAGCTGAATTTTCAACATCCATTACTCCAGTCTTCAGTGTCACATGATCTTTAGAAATCATTCCAATATGCTGATTGTTGCTCAGTTATTATCAATTATTATTGGTGATCAATTATTGATGGTGGTTCTTATTAGCAACGTTGAAAACAGTTGTGTTGTGTAATCGTTTTTGTGGAAAGCGTGATCAATCTTTTCAGGATTCTTTGATGAATAGAGTTCAATGAACAGCATTTATTTTAAATAGAAATCTTGGTAACATTATAAATGTCTTTATTGGCACTTTTGAAAAATGTAATGCACCCTTGCTGAATAAAAGTATTATTATTCTTTTCTTTCTTACCCCAAACTGGTAGTCATGGTTTGAACAAAAATGTTAAGCCACAAAAACTGTTCAACATTGATAATAACAAGAAAAGAAATGGGAAGAAATCTTTCTTTTTGTGACACTGAAGACTGGAATAATGGCTGCTGAAAATAGAGCTTTGCCATTTCAATAATACATTTTAAAATATATATTACATTGAAAAAAATAATTATTTTAAATTGTTATATTTCACACTTTTGCTTTTCTTTGCTTTTTTTAAACAAATAAGTTCCACCTTGGTAAGCATAAGAGACAAAAAAAGTAATTATTTCAAGCTTTTGACTGATAGTGTATGTTGGCGGTAGGCATGCATAGAGTCCATTACATTTGAGTAGAATTTGGGTATTTGACCCTGAATTAACTAGATAAATGCTATGGATTTTTATGATGGCATTAAAACAATATCTTCCCTTACTACTCAGCTTCCTGGCCACATTTGTGCGCCTCTATAATCCAGTACGTATCCCAGATCCCCACCTCGCCCTTAAGCCAACCCATTCTAATGTCCCGTCTGGAGAACCTGCTAAGAAGAGTGAACTACCAATATTTTCATATGAGCGGTGCAGATGGGAATGACTATGAGAAGACTGGACCATCCTTTCAAGAAATTCCCTGGGACGATATCATATGCCTGTGTGTAGAGCATCGTATGAAGGACTGGAGTTTAGAGCCTCTTTTGGCAAAAGGTGAGTAACAGAATGGTAACAGAATGGAAATTATGAACTTAGTTAAAACATCAATTTTAATAATGGTAAATGTCCTGTTTTAATCACAGATGCACTCACAGATGATGGTGAGATTTATGTATATTTTAACAAAGACAGTCTGAAGAGTTTCCAGCCCCCTGACAGTTGGATAGAGGCTGTGAAACAGACATACCAGGAGAAACAGCATGCCTCAGAAGTGTAACTATCACTCTGTTACATATTTATTATTCAATGTATAATCTTATATAGTATAGCAGCCTTACAATAGAATATTTAAGCACAATTTTTTACTTTTTCTTATAGGTCTAATATCAGGCCCACCACAGCAGCCAGACATTTCCCCAAGCAGAAGCTGTTTCAGAGTCACACAGACATAGAGGAATGGCCTTCTGTTCATGATTCTGCACAAATTCCCATAGCACAACGCTTTGAACAGATTCTCTCTTCCATACGCAATATGAATGCTGAAGGCCAGAGGTTAGCTTTAACAAATTTAATATAACAGTTAACTGTTGCCTTTTTTTGCTCTGTTCTGCTGCTGTAACCGTTCCTTAACATGTATTTGAAGGATTGGAGAACAGATACAGCGCCGAATTGGATCGGATCATTTGCACCCTTCATATTTTCCTCTTGCCCTGACCTCCACCAATCTTTCTATGCCTCTGATCATGACCCCCTCCCGAAAGCGTCCTGCTGCTGGCACTGTCCATACACAGGTAGAGTTATACCAGAGTCTTCGTCACAACTAGAGTTAATATTTTTAAAAATGTATGATCAATATAAATGTTAAATCTCTATTTTTGTGTTTTTAAAGGAAACCTTTGACCTGGTTAAGAAAATATCATCTCCTAGCAAAATGACCAGACTTTGCTTTGCTCCAGACAGCACACAGACTCCCATAATGGAGCGACTTCAACATACTCTCTCAACCGTTCAAAGGATGAATGCTGAGGGCCAGAGGTTAGGTTTGATATTTTTTACCAATGGAATAAACTGAATTTTACACAGAATTTAAAAGATGCCCCTATTATTCTTTTTTGGATTTTAGTTTAAAGATCAAAGTGCACGACAAATAGAATCTCTCTCAAAAGAAAAGTGCCTGAAACAAGTCGTCAGTAATTCCTATCTTAATTCTTGTCTTACTTCCTTCACAAACTTTGAAACAAATTTACATAATACCTGCCTATAGTTTCCATTGGCTGCCTGCGAACGACGTCTACTTTGACCCGCCCTCAAACACTGTAGTTGTAGCGTAGGCCTGAAGGATTTTCATTTGTATTGTTAACATGTTCTAAAGAATGAGGACTCATGTCCATATTGATATGATAAAAACAACGCCAAGGTTACTGTTCGAATCACTGTGTTTAAAAGTGCTGAGGAAGCCTCGGGATCTGAAATTCGGAGATAGTAATGGCCGTTAAATTTCCGACACGCTGTAAGCTGTAGAATGTAGACCTATCACAACAGACTGGGTCATCTGACTAATCAGAGTAAAGTAGGCTTACGGAAGGGAGGGGTTTAATGAGACCAGATCCTTGATCGAACCGTTTCATACACTGTGAGAAAAGAGGTGGTGATGCAGTGTATATTAAAAAAATTTAAGTGTTTGGATACAAGTGCACCTTTTGTAAGAGACCTGTAAATCTAAATTATTTAACCTTTAAATAATAAATAAGAATCTTTAAAATATAATAGTAGGGGCCATTTAAATTAGTGTTTGTACCGTATTCCCCATCCATCTTTTAAATTGTCCTCTTAAACATGCATTATGTGATTTTGTGTATTTTATTAATTTTCTTTTACTTCCATATCTAGAATTGGAGAGCAGATTCAGCGTCGGACTGAGGCGGATCCTTTTTCCTCTGCCTCTTTTCCTCTCTTCCTCCCCTCCACCCTCCTCTCTGCACCTCCTCTAGTCATGAACTCCTCTAGGAAGCGCCCTGATACTACCATCCACATACAGGTACAGTATTCCTGTATATCCAGTATATAATATATATAATATTCCAGCTAATGTGAAAGTAGTTACAATGACAAGTAAACTGTTGGGAATTGCATTAAGTATAGAGAGTATATATAAAGAGAGTGCTGAATAAAACTTACATCATTGTGAATAAGAGGCATCCTTTATCCTATGCTTTTGAATTACGGCAATCTGGTATTGTATAAAAACGGTATTGTTCCCAGATGCATTAAAAACAGGTCTAAACTATCTTTTATCTCCCAAGAAATTACATTTTTTAAATTCTTTTCTAGTGTTAATTGATGATCAGCTTGTCTGGTTATTTTAAATTAGATTTATTTGCTTTAAATTGTTAATATATGCCTACTTTGATTGTTAAATATCTGTCCTACAGGGACAAGTAAACTGACTACTAAAATTAAATTAAAAAGTAGCTTTCATTAAAATTTGTTTGTTTGTTATTTGAAGGCGGTGGTTGATTCTGTTGAGAAGACTGAATCTCCAAGTGGAAAACGCAGACCGGTATCTTTATTCCAGCGTTTGCAGGACTTGAAAAGAGAGTTGTCAAGTCAGCAAGAGGAGGAACGTGTGTGTGGCCTCAAGTTGAAGTGTCTTTTAGACATTGTAGAGAATTGATGTTTCAATATAACAGCAACTGCTCAATGCCATTTCCAGTCTTTGCAATTTGAATGAAAATGTATTTTATTGGCTGGCTATTATTAGTCTAAGCAGTTTTGTTTTTGATGCTTTTATTTTATATATTTGATTAAATACTTTTGCTCAAGTCATGTGCTTCATCCATTAAGTATAATAAGATCTTAGTGTGTATTTTCATGTACTTAACATTAATTTAGAATTTGTACATTTGTCTTCAGACATACTTTCCCAGTTTCTTAATAAGAGAGTTCAGTGTATGTTGTTTATTTCAATAGTTCTGTTGTATTTTAATGTATATTTTTGACAACCATAAATATGTTTTTATCAAACTTCTGCCCATTTCGTTCAAGTTCTTTTCCAAATATGCTGCGAAACACTAGATAATGTTTGTTCAAATACCTGGTAAATTACGAATTATTCTTTTACTGTCTATGATTATTACATGAGGGATTTAATTATTCACCACACTCCACACGTGGTTGGTGTAAACTGGAAGTTCACTCCCATTTTACTATGTTTCTTACTGCTGATTGGAGGACCTGTACTCTGGCCATGTCTCTCCATGCGATATCACGCTCGGAAGGCCGCGCTACGTATCGTGGGAAACTTAGTTTAGGGATTAAGCTCCTTTGCGTTTTTTTTACCTTTTGAAACTACATTTCCCAGGGCGATTTGAAGGAGGAGTTTAGCGTCCCAATCAGTTGAAATATGACTGGTTCTTTTCAGTTTACAAGTGTTCTCTTGCACTTCAAAGATGACAGAGGGAACGTGAGTATAAATTCTTTTAAATATTAGTGAATACGTATGTTATTTTGAAATCACGCAGATCTGAAACGTACACATTTAAGACGCGTCAAACAAACCGATAGCTATTTTGGTTAAAAAAAAATTATTATTTTTAGTGGTAGTATTCAAAATGCCAGTGCCCGATAATAGACAATATGCATATCATTTAATGTTGCCTATATTATAATATAATATAGACAATATGCATCAGTTAATGTTGTCTATATTATAAAATAATATGGTGTTTTATTTATTTTAACAAAGAGAATATATCTATTTTATATCCAGTTTTTTACTGACAAATCTAACCAAAAAAAAGGGAGCTTTTGTTAAGGAAATACCCTTACACATCCTTTAATATATATTCATATTTAGATACACATCAACAACTGAACTTTTTAAACCTGTTGTAAAGTACTTGAAAAATGTTATTGTGGTTTTATATTTAAAAAATGCCCATCCAAATGTGTAACGTTTTAAGGTTTTAATCAGGTGTTTGCGGAGAAGGGGGGGCCCCTATAAGACTGAGCCGGTGACTGATCTCAGCCGCTGGAGGTTGTGTAATGTGGAGGGCAGACAGACCTGGAGGTACATTGAGGAGGCAGACAGCAAGGACAGACAGCAGAGTATGCTGGAGTCTCACTCTCTGGGACTGGATACGGTAAACATTACATTACAGACAAATGTGTATGGCATGCAATTAATTTATATATTCATGTTCATATCTAATCTGTTTCTCTTTGACCTCAGGGCGAGTTAACCTCAGCGTCCCCTGCCGCACGCACTGCAGTAGAAGCTGCACTGAAGGGAATGGACTTCTACAGCCGCCTACAGGCTGAAGATGGACATTGGGCCGGGGATTATGGTGGACCCCTTTTCTTACTTCCAGGTGATTTATTACTGAGCCAATTGGAAAGACTCTCCGTTATTAGATGAAACCCATGCATTATTGAGTCTAATAAAGTAGCCAATAATAATAAAATAATAAAGTTACTTGAATTAAGGTCTACTTAATGCACACACTGATACATACAGGGTTTCCACTGTCCTTGAACACCCCCCAAAATATCAGAACTTCAAAGCTATTCCTTTTGTTGTTAAATATTCCTTTTATTGCCTATTTGTTGATGGATTTCAGGTCTGCTCATAACCTGTCATATTGCTAAGATCCCTCTGCCAGATGCATGGAAGCAGGAGATGGTTAGATATCTCCGCTCTGTGCAGCTGCCTGATGGAGGCTGGGGCCTGTGAGTAATATTATGAATGAATTATGAACGAATATTGAGAATAATGGGAATTGGGGAAAAATAATCCTAGTAAGTTGTCCAGATGCATTACAATGAGAATTCGGGGTCAAATTGTCATGAATATAATGTCACAATGTTGTGATATTTGGTCCTAAAAACAGACCAATATTAATATTATTTGTCATTTAATGTCTTACTTTACTGGGATAATATGGGAACTTTATGACTTGATGATGAACACAAATATACATTTTCCAGGCACATTGAAGACAAGTCTACTGTTTTTGGAACAGCATTGAATTATACCACCTTGAGAATTCTGGGAGTTGGGCCTGATGATCCAGATATGGTTCGGGCAAGGAATACTTTATACAGCAAAGGTCCGGGTTTGCTGATATATAGACAGTCACGTGAATGTTTGTATGCAATTAATGAAATAAAATGGTCCAGTCTCAGTATTGTCCTGCTCTGTTACAGGTGGTGCTGTCGGCATACCCTCTTGGGGTAAATTCTGGTTGGCCATCCTCAACGTATACAGCTGGGAAGGAATGAATACGCTCTTACCAGAGATGTGGTACATAGAGAATTTATTAGTTTACAAACTTATTGAAGCTTTTGGTTTAGACATTTATGTAATTGCATTTGTTTTGCGATATATTCTGTCAGGCTGTTCCCATCCTGGGTGCCGGCACATCCCTCCACCTTATGGTGCCACTGTCGACAGGTTTACTTGCCCATGAGCTACTGCTATGCGGTCAGACTGTCTGCTGATGAAGATCCTCTGGTGCTCAGTTTAAGACAGGTAAAGTTTCACCACTAGAGGTCACTCTGAGACAACATTCAAACAGGCTTGTTTTTACAGTTAACTTTTTGAACTCAAGTATTCCAGTCACAGTTGTTGTTTTTGGGTTTTAAACAGGAGCTCTATGTCCAGGATTACTCAACTATTGACTGGCCAGCTCAGAGGAACAGCATTGCAGCCTGTGACTTGAACACACCACACAGCACCTTGCTTAATATTGCTTATTGTGAGAGAAGTGTAGCATCTCTGTAAAAAATAAGATTTTTTTTACGACTTTAAATTTCAGTTAATAACACTCTCAAACACGGTCTTACAGTGATCCTGAATGTGTATGAAGCTCATCACAGCACTATGCTGAGAGAAAAAGCAGTCAAGGAGCTTTATGACCATATTAAAGCAGACGATCGCTTCACTAAGTGTATCAGCATCGGCCCGGTGAGAGAAAAGAGAAGACATTTTGTTTTATGTAATGTAAAGTCAGCATGAAATCAATATTGACTCCATTTTAATACCCTCCCCTTATCTTATTGTAATGTTTTATCAAAATGATTCATCATTTATTCACAGATCTCGAAAACGATCAATATGTTGGTACGCTGGTATGTGGACGGACCCACATCACCTGTCTTCCAGGAGCATGTGTCAAGGATTCCTGACTACCTATGGTTAGTGACCTGATTTGAATTATATGCTGTATATATTATATAATTATACTAATATTTGGTCTTCCTTTTTGTGATCCCCAATGATCCAGGATGGGTTTGGATGGTATGAAAATGCAGGTGGGCTGTTGTCATGATGAAGAATCGAAACTTTTTGTTTCTAAAGTTTGTTTTATCTGATCAGTTAAACACTTTTAATTGTATTACTAACAATGTAACTGCAATTATATTTCTATCAGGGTACAAATGGATCACAGCTATGGGATACTACATTCGCAGTACAAGCATTTCTTGAGGTACATATCTAATATTAATAAATCTGAAGCTGGCACATAACTGATGATTTCTCTGATCAATTGGGTTTGTTTTTTGAACAGGCAGGTGCCCAGGACTTCCCCAGGTTTACAGAGTGCCTCACACAAGCCCATCATTTCCTTGATCTAACTCAGGTCAGCATGATTAAATCTCGTTTTTTAAACAACATATTCTTCATTATTTCTGCCTCTTTATGTATATAGCTTTAACTAAACTGTGTTGGGATTTACAATGCTGCATTTGCTAATGTGTTGTTAATCCAAATAGTGTGAGACCACACTGAAAATCTTGAGATTTTTCTTTTAATTCGGTTAATAATAAAGGTTTTGTGGTTTTGAAAAATAAATCAAAGTAAAGTTATGTTGTAAAATGATAAAAGAAAGTGTAGGACCTTCAAGGTCACTAATCAAATTTCTAAAAGTTTGCAACATTTCTTTTGTACAAAAGGTTGATTTTTATGTATTAAAAATGTAACATTTAAAATTATTTGTGGTCTTAGACTGAAATGTATTCATTGGGTCTCTTATTATTTTAGATCAAAGATAACCCTCCGGAATATGAGAAATACTATAGACAAATGAACAAGGTAAACATCTGTGTTATACATGTCAACTTTCTTAATCATTCGTAGTTTGCTCTTAAATAAAGTTTGTGTATTCAGGGAGGTTTTCCCTTCAGCACACGAGACTGTGGCTGGATAGTTGCGGACTGCACGGCAGAAGGGCTGAAATCTGTGATGCTACTGCAGGAGCAGTGCAGTTTCCTCAAAGAAAACATTCCCACGGAAAGACTCTTTGATGCTGTCAATGTGGTAAAAGCCTTATTTGCAATAGAAACATGTTTAACATTCTCTGTCTGACTTACAGAGCCATAATAATCTGATTTATGTTACACTTACTATAGTAACAATCCCCTTGGAGCAACCTAGAGTTAAGTGTCTTGTTTAATGACTCCTGGCTCACTCCTAATAAGCAAATCTCCCAGTGACCAGCTGTGAGCTTACGCCACTATACCACACTGAGCCTATTTATGACTCAAATCTCTTCAACACACACAACATAGACAGTGTTAGACTGTCTTTAGTCCCCGTCTTTACTCTAAGTCCCTCAAAAATGTTAGCTTTCTTCTTGTTAGCTTTCTTCTTGAGACAGAGGGTTCAAGTATAAGTTAATTATGTTTAGTTTTTATCCATAGGCTCATATTATACATTCGCTACATACTGTTGGGCAGCACTTCTCTCATGCTCATCCGACCACAGCTTCCTTCCACTGAAATCACAAAGTAAAATGCATCCAAACTCACAAACTGTGTCATTTAATGTGAAAAGGCAATAATCATATACACTATTGGTCAAAATTAGGGGTGGTAAGATCTTCTTTACTATTTTTGAAAAAAAAAAAGTATTTTGTTCACCAAGGCTGCAATTATTTAATTAAAAATACAGTTGAAATATTGTGAAATATTATTACAATTTAAAATAACATATATTTATATATTTATACTTTGAAATGTAATTTATTCCTGTGCAAAGCTGAATTTTCAGCAGCCGTTACTCCAGGATTCAGTCACATGCTCCTTCAGAAATCATTCTAAGATGTGGATTTGGTGCTCAAGAAACTTCTTATTTTTATCAATGTTGAACAGCTAAAAAAAAAAACAGCATTTATTTGAAATGTATTAACTGTCACTTAAAAAAATCAATTTAATGCATCCCTGAAAGAAAGTTCTAATTTCTTATAAAAAAAAATCTTACTGACCCCAAACTTTTGAATGGTGCTGTAATTTTTGTGTAAATCTCTGTGATTGTTTCAGCTGCTAAGCATGAGAAATCCTGATGGAGGGTTTGCCACATATGAGACCAAACGTGGCGGGAAACTGTTAGAGCTGCTGAACCCTTCTGAAGTATTTGGTGAGCATGCAGTAAAATGTCATATTCAGTTGTCAATGTAGTTTCCATCAGTCATGTCTGATTCTTTCTCTCTCTTTTTTTTCTCTTTTAGATGATATTATGATCGACTACACGTATGTTGAGTGCACCTCAGCTGTAATGCAGGCACTCAAACACTTTCACAGTAAATATCCTGAGCACAGAGCAAAAGAGATTAGGTACACACAAGCACAATATTTCAGCATATTGAGGTTAGAAAAATCGTTTTAGTTAAACCACACCTCTTGATCACATAGGACTACTCTTCAGCAGGGGCTGGACTACTGCAGGAGGGTTCAAAGACCTGATGGCTCATGGGAAGGGTATGCATTGGTTCATTTATTATCAGAGACATTATTCTGTTGCGGTCTTTTTATTAAGTATATTGTCTTTGGACACTCAGTGCCTTTGTTGCTTGTCTTAGGTCTTGGGGAGTCTGTTTCACATATGGAGCCTGGTTTGGTCTGGAGGCATTTGCATGTATGGGCCACACTTTCCAAAATGGGTATGTTATTTGGGTGTGTCATGATGTTGATGTTAATTTAATAAATCATCACTGTTCTTTTACCTTGCAGTAAATTTTATGAGCCCCTATTATGCTTTTTCAGATATTACTTTTTATGCAGTGTGTAATACAGCTGTTTATAAATGTAAAAAGTTTGCAAAGTTTTAAATATCTAAGTGCACGATAAATGGTGTTGTCTTCCAAAAGAAAGAACATCGGAAATTAAACGGTCATTGTTATTTTTCTGATCTTCAGCCTCGGAGGCTTCCTCGACTATTGAATACACAGTGATACGAAGATTAATGATTGCATCTTTGTTCACGGGCAGAATTTTTAGTTATTATTAATTATTAATTACAGCCTTACTTCCTGTACAAACCTACATAGGTTTGTAACACATTTGCTTGTCTATGGTCTTCATTGGCTGCCTGTGAACAACGATGCCATCGTTAATCTTCGTATCACTGTGTATTCAATGTCTGAGGAAGCCTCCGAAGTTGAAGATCAGAAATGATAATGAGCGTTTCATTTCCGACGTGCTGTAAGTGGCGGAAAAAAACAATCACAACAGACGAGGCCATCTGACCAATCAATGCAGAGTGGGCTCTCTCGGAAAAGATGGGTTTAGAGAAGTCTGATTCTTTATCGAACCGTTTCAGACACTGAGAAAAGAGGCGATGCTGCAATGTATATTTTGAGAAAATTAAAGTGTTTTTTGACCTTGGATGCATTAACCTATTGTAGGAGACCTCCAAAACAGAATTAGGAACCTTTTAAAATAGCATAATACAGGCACTTTAGCATCCTCATTCATGTCTTTTCTGTTGCAGATCTGTTTGTGTGGAGGTGAAACATGCCTGTGAGTTCCTTCTGTCGAAGCAAATGGAGGATGGAGCCTGGGGCGAGGACTTTGAGTCATGTGAGCAGCGATGCTACGTTCAGAGCAAGAACCCACAGATCCACAACACTTGCTGGGCTTTGCTGGGGTTGATGGCTGTCAGGTAAGGTAGAGGGTTTTTAGACACCTTTACAGAAGTGCATCCTTAATTTACAAAACAAATGTCATTTTTTAGGTACCCTGACATTAGAGTGATTGAGCGAGGCATTCAAGTTTTGATTGATAAGCAGCTGCCCAATGGAGACTGGCCACAGGTGAGCAATGCTGTTCCCTTGTCTCCATAATTCATCTGAGTTCTCTCAATCGGCCTAATAAAATGTGCTGCGTTGTTTCTCTCTTTTCAGGAGAACATTTCTGGAGTGTTCAATAAAAGCTGTGCCATCAGCTACACCTCTTACAGGAATGTGTTTCCTGTGTGGACGCTGGGCCGGTTCTCACGGCTTTACCCCGGCAGCTCACTGGCTGGGAAACTCAAACTCTGAGTCAGATACTGTGTACCTGTGCCTCAAATAAGCAGTAACTGACACAGCCTATATAGACAAATATATTTATTTGACACAAACCTGTTTGCTGCTCTTTAGAAAGTAGGACTGATTTGTCTATATTTGTATAGAATATTATCTACACAATACTTTATTCAGTTAATTTGGATTTGTTTAGAATATTATCTACAGAATACTTCATTTGTGTACTCATTTAACCATGTGACCAAGGCTTTGTATACTGTAGACGATTCTGCAATTAAATTTGATTTTTCTATACTCAAAAAATAAATAATTGTATATTTTGGCTATTGTTTCACAATTATATCTGAATGTCTGAATCATGTGTTATAATTTTTCCTATGATTTGCACTGATTGAAATCAGTTTAGATTAATAGTGTTGGGCAAACTGCATACTGTTCAATACTGCCTACTTTTTAAATATTTTGATTGAACTATCAAAATTTTAAATTACTGTTGTTCAAGATGAAAATCACTGAATTACTATGCACTGTAATGAGGTCAAATAACATCAGTGTAGCATACTATATAACTATATAATCTCTTGAATATTTTTGACTCATTCTTCAAATATTAAGTGTTATAATCTCTATTTTAAATTGTACACAAAATGTAATTTAAATTAGAATTTAATAAATTGAAAATAACTTTTATTATCCCACAGTAGACACCACTCTGAGGCCATGTGACCAAAGTGTTAAAGGGATAGTTCACCTCAATGTTGTCAGCATTTTCTCACCTTCATGTTGTTTTAAATCTGTATTTATTTATTTATTCTGTTGAACACAAAAGAAGATATTTTGAAGAATGTTGGTAAACAGATAGTTGACGGTAGCCATTGACTTTGATATCTAACGTTAGGCAACAAAAAAAAATACTATAGACGTCAATGGGTGCCTCAATTGTCCTTCATTTTTGGGTAAGCTATCCCTTTAAGTACATAGTAAGTTCGTTGCAGAATATTTGTGCAGAATCTACACTTTATTATTACATTTATGTTGGGTGCAGACTTTTATTTTGACATAGTGAAGTGTCGTTTCTGTATTCACGTTGCTCTGGGTTTATGGGTGAAGCCGGCTAATGAACTGCTAGTTTTCTCACAGAATATCCCTCAATTTTGTGCGATATCGAAGGGCTTTCAGCAGCATGACAGGACGGAGATATGACTGTTAATGTCACGGTTTAAATGATGGCGTCAGGATGGCGGCAGCTTGGATCAGCTAACGTTACATCCGCTTTACTCCTGAACACCATCAGCATCATCATCATCTTCATCAGCACCGGCGCACAGACTCACACCTGTGACCATAAAGTGCCCCTGCCTACAGAGGTCAGTTCCTCTTCTCTTTTTTCATTCTTCTGGCCACCAAATATGAGATTTTTTCCATATTGTTTGGCTGTGCCTTCCTAATATCATCATGCTGCGCTTTTTTCCTTCAAAATGAATGGTGACTGAGGCTGTCAATCTGCCTCAAGTCTCCTTTTGTGTTCCACAGTAGAAAGAATGTGACATGAAGGTGAAAAATTTGACAATTTTCATTTGTGGGTAAACTATCCCTTTAAAAGACATTTATCCAGGGTGGTGTCACATTAAAAGGATTGTTCACCTTAAAATGAAAAAATAAATAAATAAAAAAACAGTCATAATTTACTCCTCTTTATGTTGTTCTAAATCTCTATTATACCGTATCGTGTACATAGTAGTTAAATACACCTAAAAACAAAGTGTGACCTATTCTTTAACCAATACTTATAATGATCTAATCTCTGTGGTTTGCCCTTCTAGGTGACACATAAAGTGTTTCTAAAGCCAGATAGATTGATCAAAAGAAGCACTGACCAGCAGTTAAAGATCCAGATAGAGTACGACTCCAGCTTGGATGGGTTAGTTATTGGTTTACATTTTATTAAATGCAGGAATGCCACATTAACGTGAACATACATTGACTTCACAATGTCTTTACTGCTTGTACAGGTTAGATGAAGACAAAAGCAGCCTAGTGAAGGTATATTTTGACTTCTGTGGTCAAGATTTTATTAGTCAAATGTTATTTGTTAAATCTTAAAAATGGCCTTTTACCTCTATATAGGATGCATGCATGCATGCATGCATTATTGATCTTTGTCTGCTTTGTTTCAAGGACAAGCTCCTCCCACAGGCTATTGATTATCTTCAGGAGGCCTTCAGGGTTCGTAGGCAGTCTGGCCCAATATTGCTGAGCAGGTAGTTCTCTTCTGAGCTAGTGTTGTCTGCCGGCAAATCCTCTTAAAATTGCACTCGGGTCTGGCCTTCTGGATGCTTGGTGGTTACTTAATCTAATTAGTGTCTATTTTTAATTCCAATATATTTTTCTTCATTATTAGGCAATGCGCAACCAATCAGTACCTTAGAAAGAGAGATGATCCGCATCGCTACTGTCAGGGACCATGTGCAGGCATCACCAAGTGTGGCCCAGTCGTTGTCCCTGAACAACATTTGCAGGTGTGTTCCTCCAAAAAATGTACTTGTTTTTATTTCAATGTTTATTGCCTGTATATACAGTATAGTATAACTGCATATAAACAATTTATTAGGAAGTCCCAAAACGTCTAGACATTTGTTCCTCATGTTTTCATTATGGTTGCTTAATATGAGCAATGTTCCGCATACAAATTTTATACTTGTTTGATATTTCCACCAAAGCCTATTTAGTCTACCCGTTGATGCATAATGAGCATTGTATTAAAATCAAGATGTCTCTATCAGCCTAATTTGAGGGGTCCTTTATTAAAATGGGGTCAGATTTTACTGTGTGATTTGTGGGTGTTAAAAGGATGAGGCTTTATAACAGAAACAAGTTCAATAGGAATGGTGTATTTACATAATTCACAAGAAACTTAAACTTAACACAATAAAACTTGGAAACTTGTGTGGAGTCTGTTTGCAGTACATAAAGTATTGAGTATTTCTGTTGCAGCATGAAAACATCTGAAACATCTGTGTATTTGACAAATATTGCATCTAATCCACTTCATCTGTGACAAAGTACGCAATCGCCAAGCAAGGGAAGCAAATTGTCAGAAGAAATGAATTCCTCCCCCGATTGTAATCGTCAAATCTCGCTGATTGGTTTAATCCAGCCAGCTATTTGGAATATTATTATAAAAGATGATCTACTAATAAAGAAGTATCATGTCTAGATTTTTGAAGCTAAATAAAGGAAAAATATTGTAATATTGATAAAAAAATTATTATATTGAAAGGTAAATATGTATTTGAACGAGTTCTTCTTTAGCAATGCAGGGTTTGCATTGAGTTTGGAAAGTCCTGCGGTCCCGCCGGTCCTCCCGATGGTGAGGGGGTGGCGAGGGCAGATTTTGTGCTGTACGTGAGTGCGATGACCACAGAGCGCTGTGGACAAGAGAACATCGTAGCCTATGCAGCGTACTGCCAGCTGGAGTCTGAACTGGACAGGTAATGGCAAGTAGGAATGTAGGTGATTTTGCTTTGCTGTGGTCTAGTGTTCTGCTGATAGTAAGCACGGAATTTCTTAATACAGGCCCATCGCTGGATATGCCAATCTGTGTCCCAATATGATCTCCACTCAACCTCAGGAGTTTGAAGGAATGCTTTCCACAGTCAAACACGAGATCATACATGCCCTGGTAACAACATTAAACTCTATACATCCACTTGACACAGAGACCATGAAAGAGCTTCATAGTTTTTATAGATTGATCAATTGCTTTGTTTTTAAGGGTTTTTCAGCAGGACTCTTTGCGTTTTACCATGATGATTATGGGAATCCTTTGACACCACGTTCTGCAAGTGGTCTGCCTGCATACAATGAAAGGTGATGGTTATGTTTGTATTAATTTCAATTCAGTTTGAAATATTGTTTAAAAATATTTACATAAATATACAAAACTATCAAGCCTATGTAATGCTACTTCCAAAAAACAACAACAAAAAAAACAGAGTGCTTGACTCTTGCATTGTCAATACAAGATCTTCATAACATCACAACATTTATTTCCATCAAGTGGTGCATCCACTTTCAGTCAAGATCTTGTATTGACAATGCAAGAGTCCAGCACTCTGTAAAGTCTCCTCCATCTCATCCCAAAGACTTTCAATGAATTTAAGATCTGGACTCAGAGGTAACATGTGTGGAAATGATTCTTCATGCTCCCTCCCAACCGTTCTTTCACACTTTGAGCTTGCTGAATCTTGACATTGTCATTCTGGAATATGCCAATTATGTGTCTTCCTACATGGTTGCTTAAGAAATGAAAAGCTACACACTCCATCAATTAGGGTTAGAAGAATTGTTGCCAAACATATAACATGATAATGTTTTAACATTTGAGACCAGTGGCACCGTTGCCACTAAGTTTTGTTCCGATTTTGCCGTGTTTGCCATTAAATGTTTCTCATAAGCAACAGAAATGGCAGCGCTTATCAGTTATCACCATTGCAACCTCTAACAAAATTCAGTCATACCGGCAGAAAAAGAGGTCACAAAACATTTAGTCACAGTATAGAGCCCTGACATACACTGTTTTTATTTCTTTCTATATCTCTCTCTCAGTTTAGGGTTATATCAGTGGAGTGATAAAGTCATTAAAAGAGCAACTCGGCTGTGGGACATCCGTGGTGGCCAAATGGTTAGGCACACCGTCCATCTTTTGGCCACCCCACGTGTAGTGGTGAGTATTTCTATTTCTTTCCTTTTAAAGGAACACCATGCATATTGTCCATTGTGCTACATGATTTGTTTTGATGTTTTAACAGGAGGAAGCCAGGAGACATTTTAATTGCCCCATTCTAGAGGGCATGGAACTGGAGAACCAGGGAGGTGCTGGAACAGAGTTCAACCACTGGGAAAAACGTCTGTTAGAGGTAATGAGAGGTACACTAAACAGTTTCAGTGTCAGAACTGTCAAAGTACTATTTGATTTCAGAATGTTTTATTTGAACAGAATGAGGCAATGACTGGATCTCACACCCAGAACAGAGTGTTTTCAAGAATTACTTTGGCCATAATGGAGGATACAGGGTAAGGGAATTATTGTTGCTCATCGCTAATGCAGTTGATTCATGTGTGAAGATTCATATTTAAGTGGAATTTAAGTCTTGTGAGTGACTTCTCTGTGCTATCTTATGTTTTAAGGTGGTACAAGGCCAATTATAGTATGGCAGAGAACCTGGAGTGGGGAAGAGGTTTGGGGTGCGACTTTGTGATGAAAAGCTGTAAATTCTGGATAGACCAACACCGCAATACGTAAGCTTTTATATGTGAGATGCATAAATAAAATATATATAAAAATGCATAATAAAACTCTGTGTGCACTCTCGAATAAATCTGTTGTTATAGTAAGTGCACTTCCTTTTATGCATTCTGGCAGATGCTTTTATCCAAAAAATGGCATACCAGTGCATAAAAATGATAGATTTTATCAGTTCATGTTTTCTGTAGGAATCAAACTTGTGACATTACTAGTGCTACCCATAAAGATTATGAATGTTGTACATTTGCACCAGTTCTTTATTTTAGATTGATCCCAGTGTCTTATTGTACATTATCTAGAGAAATGGGAGTTTCATAGACTTAAATATATAGCATAGTGGAAAAGGTTGACACCTGACCCTGATGGGGTTTTGCCTTGTGTGAATAAAACAGGAAGCCAACACTGAGCCCATACTGTGATTCTGTGAGGAGCGCACCTCTGCAGCTCACCTGCAGGCAGGACCAGCTGGCAGTGGCCGTGTGCAACCTGCAAAAGTTTCCTCATTCACTTCCTGTAGAGTATCAGGTAAGTTCAGCAGAAATGCAAATGTAAGTGTACGGGTGAAGAGCCTGTGTGTAATCTTCACTCAATCCTCAATCTGCCGTTCCCACATTCAAATATTATAAACATTTACATTGTTTTTCTTTAAATCTGCTTAAAGCAATGTGCATTGTGAAAAGCAGTAATAAAATTAATGTACTTGACAGGATACCTGTTGGTTGCTTTTTAATTGTGTAAATCCAGGATGTAAATGAGGTAAATGTGTTGTCCTGATTCATTATCTGCAGTCAGATGAGATGATTATGATCATTGTTTTAACATTATTTTCGTAAGAAAAAAAAAAACGTTCCTATCCTGTCAGCTGTTAGAGAACCACTGGATTAAATCATATTGATAAACCCTCTCCATTCGTAGTATTTTGACCATATCCCTGGCGTCCCCGAGGCGAATTTATCAGCGTATGGAGGGGCCGTGGAGATTGCAGACTACTGTCCCTTTAGCCAGGAGTTTAGTTGGCACGTTGGTGGGGAATACCAGCGCAGCTCTTACTGCAGGGTACATGAGAACCAGCCAGGTGAGATGCCACTCCCTCACATCTTTTCAGAGTTTTTTGGGGATTTAAACTCTTCTTCCATTCTACAACTGTTTAGCCTATTGGGGTTTGCTTTTTTAGCCACATGGAGAAACTATGGGGCGGAACAGTACGGCCCAGGATCAGTGTGTCTGTACCAAAAGTCAGCGTTCGTGATGGAGCAGTGCACCAAACTAATGACCTACCCAGACTGGGGCAGTGGTTGCTATAAGGTAACAATATTAGCTATGAGGGGTGAACTCATTAGATATACAATTCCGTTCAAAAGTTTGGGCTCTGTAAGATTTTTTTAAAACGTTTTTGAAAGAAGGCTGCATTTAGTTAAAGTTATAAGTAAATGTAGTTAATTTTAATCTATTTTAAATAATCTAATGTCATTTTAATGTATTCCTGATTTCCTGTGATGGCAAAGCTGAATTTTCAGCATAAATACTCCAGTCTTCAGTGTCACATGATCTTTCCGAAATCATTCTAATATACTGATTTAGTGCTCAAGAACTATTACTTATTATTATCAATGTTGATAACAGTTTATTTGAAAAGGCAATCTTTTGTAAAATTATGAATGTCTTTACAATAACATTTGATCAATTTAATGCATCCTTGCTGAATAAAAGTATTAATTTCTTTAATTTCTCTGAATGGTAGTATAAGTGTGTGTGTGTTTGTGTGTAAATGCAATTTACAGTAAATAATTAAAGCATTTATCTTCTTTTCACTTTGAACTGGGGCATTATGTACCAAAACATGGGAAATTAATTATTTATGTGTACTGAAACTGTGATTTGTGGTGCAGGTGACTTGTACAGCCCAAGGGTTGTTGGTTTGGGTGCAGAACGAGTCCTATCCATGTGTTCGTATTGGTCAGGTGATCAGCGTGAGCATACGAATGAATGGATGGGTCTACAGCGGGCAGCTCATCTGCCCCACCTGCTCTGACTTCTGTAGTGACTGCCCCCTCCCTCATGAGATACCCCCTCTAAACACCACCAAGAGTGCTCGCTTGGGTGAGTTACTGTCTGACATGCTTCACATAACCACATTAGCTGTTTACATTCACCTATTTTTATGCGCATTTTGGGATATTGTATTAAAAAAAACACTGGATGGAAACCCCAAGATAATAATATTTCACAGTATTGCTGTTTTTACTGTATCTTTCATCAAATAAATGCAGTCTCTCAGAGTATTAGAGACTTCCAAACTTGTTCCAAAATGTACATAACAAGGTTCAAAGAAAGTAAAACGTTTGTTTGCAAAAAAAGATGAATGTATTTCATATTATAAAATAATTCTTTTTTTTTCTCTCAGATCCTTGTTCCAGATCTTCCTGTTTGGTGGTGAACTTATGGCAGCTCCTGTTAAGTCTTACTCCACTGCTGGCCGGGTTTCTCCTCTGTGGCAGGGACGGAACTTAGTCCTGGTGGAACGGGTGAATACAGACGGCTTGTTGCCACAGGCTTCCCTTGAGGTTTAGCTGCTGTGGAGGGCTAAATGGCCATCACTTCTGTAGTGTAGTCTGTGATCTGATAACTGTTCTCTCTATGCAGAGGTGTGGACTGTAGATGGGATTGAAAAGCCATTGATTGCACTCCTCCTTGCCTGGCTGTCAGGTGCCAGCGAGCTGTAGATCCAATGTGAAGCCATAGTCATGGAAGCTGCGGTCGTGCAGCACAGTTATGCAGGTGCTAATTAATGTTCTCTTTGTCTCTCTGATGGATCTGTAACATTTTGGGTCATAACATAGGCATCTGGCTGAGAATGATGGGAAATATTCTCTCTAGTGTTCAGCTCATGGTGCTCCTCTGCTGTTCTGTTAAAGTATTTGCTGCTGGTAATGTTTTTATCAGCATATATCAGGTCACGTGACTGACGATGCTTGTGAATTTGCATGGAGAAGGGCAGGTGAGATGTCTGTTAAGGTCAGTGAAAGTACTGAATTTAATAGTTTTTTGATAATTTATAGAAATTTAAATGTTGCAATTGTAAGATAAATACGTTAGAAGAGGTTTAAAAGTGTTTAATTGATTCATATACAGTCCAGAAGTCTGAGATTACATTGAAAAGCTGGGATTAAAAAAACAATAAAAAAATTATTTGTAGATATATAGAACTTTAGGATTTTGAGCAAATTAAAAATAGGAAAGATATTATGAAAAATAAAGAAAAACAGATTGATCATATCTGTATAGCTTGGGTGCTGCTGTCATTACAGGAAAAAAGGATGACAAACCAAATACTTAGAAATTCTGACATTTATTAACATTTTTAATTAAACTTTTGACTCAGCGTTGTTATGCTGATGTCATATCTTTTGTAATACATTTTATACTAAATGAAATGGCAAAACAATGCATTGTCATTAGTGGTCTCAGACTTGTGGACCTCTATTTAGTTTTATCACAACTATCAGATATACAAAATTCAGCTTTGATTAAAGGTGCAGTAAGTGATTTCTGAGAAACACTGTTGATATTTGAAATCAACGCAAAAAAACACACCTCTTCCTTTGCTCCGCCCCCAAAAATGCATGAACACGCAATGCAAGAGTGGATGTCTGTTTATCATAGCTTAAGCAATGCAAAATAAAGCTTCGCGAAAAAAATAAAGCGAAGATGACAAACGAACTACAAGGAAGAACAAAAAAAGAACATACAGTACACAAGAGATAAGCAAGAGTTTGTTGTTCGTCACCAGCAGCACACCAGCTCCACAAACAACTTTGCCACTCAAAACTGTACTTATAATATATCTTGGTTCTGTGAAACAACACAACCAATGTTACTCAAGTATGGAGCAGAAACAACGCTTGCGTCTCTCCAGTGCTGGAAAGCTTTTCTAATATTAAGCTCTTGCCAGATCATAGACTTCTTTTTCCAGTAATATTCCTCTGACTTTTTCCTTTTGTTATGTCACTCAGCCATCTTTCTTTCTACAGTCTTTCTTCAAATCTCCCTCTTGCTTACTCTCTCTTCTCCTCCATCATGAGTGGACATACCCCCTACTGCAGATTGGCTACAAGTGTTTTTTGGTGCTCGGATTCTCAAAAATCGTTTACTGCCCATTTAAGTCTGATTCTTTGATTACCTTGAAATGTTTTGCCAGATTTTGGTCCTAAAGGGCTGTCCTACCAAGAACAACGTGTTGAGAAAAAGAGAAAAGTGCTTTTTGTAGACCTTCATATGAGATCAGACAACATTTGTTTGTTTATTAGTTTGCCTTCACTGAAAATTATGCATCTTTTTTTTAGAATGCTAATATAAAAACTTTTGTCATGGTTTAACCAAAACTTTTAACCAACATTAATTTGCATTTGAAATGTAGCCATTATTTTAAAAACAAAACTGGAAACAAATACCAAGGAGTTGCACTGTGTATATGTGATAGTTTTAGAGATTAGATTGTTACTGTTTAGGTGTTAGAAGACTAGTGAAGGTATCTGTAATGAAATTATCTGGTATTTTACTTTTAATGGTATGTTTAGTGAGGAACCTGTGTGGATGCTGATCTTGTTACTAAATACACTAATTTATAGTTCATAAAAGTTTAACCTTTTGCCATTCGTAAACATTTTAGTATTATAATATTTGATTTATCTTTATTAGGTAATAGTGTGCTATAATTTCAGGACACAGTATTGGTTAAATATAATGGTTTTGCTGAGAGAAAACATGGCAGCTCTAACTAGAACACTGATTTTAGAGCCTTTGCATATGGAATAAGTTGTGTAAATATATACATGTTTTTTAGTAGCACTGATTACTCCTGTGTTAAGAATTTTATTTTGCATTTGGAGTCTGATGAAGAGATTAATTGTGTGATGTATATGTTGCAAGTACGTTTCCTGGATTCATAGTGAAGCTTAGAGGATCTACTCTAAAATATGGTGTGATAATGGTATGAATTCATATTTACTGGATGTATGTACAAGTTTATATTCTGAAATGTTGGACTGAATGAGCCCTTACAGTTTTAGGGGCTCATTATTATGTAACTGAAAGAGTTTTATACTCTCAATCAAACCTCAACTGAAATGCCTTTCCCTTCATGGTATTCACTCAAGGACTGTATGAGCATATCGTTTTAACAGTATGTTTTAATATAATTTTGAGTTTTCTTAGATTGAAAGCAAGCCTTCTTTGTATTATGCTCATATAGGAGACTCTTGGGTATTGTAATTATCACTGCGAGAATTAAGGCTTAGTAGCATTGTAACATTTATGAACAAATTTATTTATTTAATTATACTTTTTCTGGTGTGAACATTTTTATTTGTCAAAAATGACTGAGATACATTTTACAAAACTCATAACAGGACATGTTTTTTCATAATTCATTTGAATTATTGCTGCATAAATCGCAACTGTGTTATAATAGTAACTCAGTTCAGTTTGGCAATGCTTATATTTTAATTTCTCATGTTAAATCCTCATGAGCTCAATAAGTAAGCCTTACACCATTTGAATTCAGATTAGCATGGAAAAAAATGTCAGCATTTAATTCAATTTTACTATGTCCCAATGTTCTGACGTACACTTTGATATGACTTGAAAAACAACCATTTCTTTGTATGTCTTTTATTTTACTTATTTTATTTATTATCATTTTATCTACACATTAATTTAATAAATAATGTTTGAACTTTTTGGTTGGAAAAGCATGTGTTGAACAGAAATTATTTGAAAATGCCAAGTCATGAGACTGAGGACCAAAGACAAGTCTATGCAGAACTAAAATCAACCACACAATCTCTCATTATATGTTTTCTCCATCTTTTGTATTGTATATGGTACATTAGTGCTGTTTTTAATGGTACGCAATTAAAAGAGATGTTCAACAATCAGTTACCTCCTGTTGAGACATAATTTACATTAACAGTTGTTTATTTTCCCAATAAAATGAATGAACAAAAATACAGTAGTCAACAGTCTACTGGATCAGAAGTTGTCCTAAGACAAGAACGGGTATTGTTCAAAATTCATGTATAACTTTGATGAAAGGTTTTGATCCACTTCAAATGTTGAGTACTATATACAGGTATATATCTATATATATTTTTTTTTACTTAACCTTTGAAGTAAATATTTGAAGATTTTGTTTAATCTGTATTATGATCATACACATAAAATTAAGCTGTTTTCTCAATTCCAAAAAGCTTAAGATGCAGAATGTTACTGTAGAAATGTTTAACATTAGTTTTCAAGTGGAAAACTTTGATAAAAATAAAAAAAATTACACTGTATTTGCCAAAAAAAATTTTTTTTAGATCTGGCAATTGATGAGGGGATGAATAAAACAAAAAGTGAAACACGTTTATGATTTTTGACATATTTTAATGTTTTTTTTTTTTTTTTTTTTTTTTTTTTTTTTTTTTTTTTTACAATTTATAAACAACATTGAATATTTGTACCACACGTCACGAAGGTGGTATCATCACATCTGGCCAATCAGAATGAGAGCTGAGCTAGCGCGCTTCCGTCTTGTCTCCACCTAGGACTTTTAATTTGAAAATTGGATTTTGTGGTGTTTCTCAAGTAAAAATCACTAAAATTATTAAATGTCATTGGAGCAAACTATATTGATATGATCGATATACAATGTATAACAATTATATCCAAACAATTCCGTTTGTGCGGTTCAATTATTTTTTCTTTTACGCCACCTCCTGTCACATGATGTAGGTCGTGAATGACTTCACGCTCTGTCATGGCTGCATGAGACATAAACATGCCATTGGTGCTGTAATTCAGAGCATTAAACCAGTGCGATGATTAAAACAGCATTATAAAAACCATTTTGACTTGAGCTTCGCCACATGAAATCCGTTGATCTGTGTTTAAGCGGCAGGTGAAGTGTTAGCTGTGTTGTAGATCATAGGAAGTATCCAATCATGCAGATTGAAGGCGTGCTGGAGCATCACAGCAGCTCACAGAGTTCCCTCAGGACGGGCTCCAAATGCTGGCAGTACAGGTACTTGACACAAATATCCTCATTTTAGAACAATCTAAAAAATTGCTCGAAATCAAATAGGAGGAGATTGTATAATAGTCACTTTCCGGAGTAAGATGGACTTTAAACACGACATTGACATATTTCTGTCATGGTCTAACGTTACTGTATGTCGTTCCATCTATATGACTTACTTTTTTCCATGCTTCACAAAAGGACATCCTCAGTCTCATTTCACTTTTATTATATACTTATAGACGATAGACCATCATTTGGAATAGTTGTGTGGATATTATTATTCAAACATCCTGTGAATGGTTTTTGTTTGTAACCTATACAGCTTTATGGTTGATATTTGGTGATATGATATTTTGGTAATATTATGCATATCTGGCACACACAAGTGCTTTTACAACATTGAGTTTAATGAATTTTTTTTTTATTAACTGAAGTGATCTGATGGAAAAAGTGGATGGGTATTTGATGAAGTATACCAATCTTGTGACTGGATGGCAGTATCGGTGAGTCTGATGTATTCATTTTTTTATAAACAGGCCAAAATGGAATCTGTGTAGATTTAGTGGGGAAAAATCTTCGGAATCCTTCGGGTAAATGTAAAGTAATGGCCAAAATATTTAGCCCAATAAACAAATATATAATCAATGATGAATGAATAGACCTTTATAATTAAATGTATGGATCTGAGAGTGCATATTTCATCCATGGTTATCATATTTAGATAAAACTAAAACCATTAAAAACATTTTTTCTATTTGTTTACTAAATTACTACAAATAAAACTGAAATAAATATTAATAAAACCTTCAGTATATAGAAAAAAAACTTTGAACTAAAATTAAGATGAAAATATAAGAATAAAAACAATTTCAAGATATTGATAAAACGATAGTATCTCGTTGATACTAATATAACACTGATTCCATGTAGGCCTGCTTATATGCCCAGAGCCTCTTCTGTTTAATCAACAAGGGTGTGACCTTCTCAGTTTTCTCTAAAGCTGTTATTTTTCACTCACTATAGATATTTTGTGCTCAACAATGAGGCAGGGCTACTGGAATACTTTGTAAATGAGCAGTCCAGGAATCAGAAGCCCCGGGGCTCGCTGCCGTTAGCCGGTGCAGTGATTTCCCCCAGCGATGAAGATTCACACACCTTCACTGTCAACGCCATCAGCGGAGAGCAATACAAACTCAGAGGTTGTCACACTTTCACTCTTTTTCTACTTTTTTAAAATCCCAGATGTTTTCACTTCCTTTTATATACTGTATATTCTCATCAAAGTGAACTGCTTAGTATAAATAAAACAGCCCTATATAGTGCTCAATTAATCATACCACATGTTTTTTTTTTATAAAAATGATCCTTATACTAGCATGCATCTGTGGTCTGATCTGAAATAATATGATCCCAATCAAGGCTTGACATTAACTTTTTTGCTCACCAGCAACTAAGGCTAGTGGTTTCCAAAGTTATTAGCTACTCAGCATTTTCACTGGCCACAATTTTGACACCATGGAGAAAAACTGCCATATATATATTTTTGATATTATCTCATAATTTAGCAGCAGGTATATAAGGCCTCTGTCACTTTAAGACCTGACGTACGGATCCATTATGCTGTTACACATTTGTTTTCTTTCTCAACTGTTTACGTTCACTTAAAATATAACTGACTGTGTTTACCTGAATACTTGCCAAAACCTGCATTTTGACATTATTTTGTGTTTATTTGTTTGTTTAAGCGCAATAAGCAGCGAAAAATATTAAAATTTAGTACTGAGAGGAAAATCTGCGGGAATTATTAAAATGATGTGCAATATGCGCAGTCTCATGCTGAAATGCAAGCCCTGTAAAATCAACAATATTAATTCAGAGCAAATTAAATGAGTGAGTGAGGGGAGGCGGGTTAGTGTGTCAACTTACTGTTAGACAGATGAGAGAGCGAGAAAGCGCAGCTGGTATCATCTATCTATTCTGCGGAAAATCATTATTGGATGTGTTTCAGATATTTCAGTATCGATGTGTATCTTAAAATCTATATTTTTTACAGCACTACATTGCACTTATTTCATTTCAGATGCCCTTTTAAAAGACTTTAATTAAAAAATGTATATATTAAATATAAAATTCAAAATTCAAACTGCCAAAGTGGCAGAGTGTGAGTCTAATATCTGATATGATTAATAATTATGATTAATAATTAATAAGAGTGACTGTGTGACACGCCACTGCTGAAATCCAAATGCGGGTGTTAATGTCAAGCCCTGATCCCAATCATTTATGTTGTTAAAAATCTTTTTAATACCTGTCTGTGTAACTTCAGCCTCAGATGCAAAGGAGCGTCAGCACTGGGTCAGCCGACTGCAGATCTGTGCGCAGCACCACACGGAGGCGATGGGCAAGGTGAGACAGTACAACCTGTAATAAAACCACCACTGCTCAGTGATTTCCTAAGTTACAGGAACAGACAGAAAATCTGTTCAATTACAATGCTGTAAAAAAAAAAAGTAAGATTCTGTCATTTATTTATCATCATGTTGTTTGAAACCAATAAACTATCCCAACTTTCTTCTTAAAAGCCCAAAACCAACCATTATTGACATCAAGTCTGGAATGATGTGAAAACCTTCCTATATACATGTCAGACAAACACATTTTGTTGGATTGTAATTTCTGCTCCTCTGAGGGATTCGTTTTATTCTGTTCGTACCCTTGAAATGGTTTTTAATCGTCACGTCAAATTTCACAATGCACATTGTTTAAAAGCAGCTTTACAGAAAACCATGATGCTTAATATCTTCATGCCTTTTAGTTGTATTTAGCATATTAGAGCTGAGCGATAATGTAGTCTACATTTTGCAACAATACAAGAAATCAAGCGGTTAAGATATTCTATATTGTATATATCGCCCTACGCAAGTATATTGTATTTATGCGTATAAAGTAGTACATTCTTATATATACAACTTTTAATAAAGAGCTGGGCAATAATATAATTACATTTTGAATTAATATATACAAGCAGTTATATAGTATAGTATAATATAGTATATTTTGCTTTACATGTGTGTACTGTATGTACATTATGCATATAAAGTTAGATGATATATATATATATATATATATACACATACATATACACATACAGAGCGAGAGAGAGAGAGCTGTGCAATAAAACAGTTATACAATGATATAAACAATCTCGCAGCCGAGATTTTCTATATAGTGTGTATATATATATTGCTTTACGTGAGTATACTGTATGTATGCAGGTAAAGTAGGATATACTATATATCCAACTTTTAATATATCTCTGGATTATAATGTAGTTTACATTTTTTTGACAATATAACAATCAAGCTAATCAAGTTAATCCAAATTTAGTTTTAGAATTTTTACGAAAAATGGGTCTAAAATATATTTAGTATCTATTTAAAATTTTGCTAACTGAAATATAGTTTTCACTATGATGAAAGCCAAAGAAGCTGACATGACAATAACAAACAAACTAGAATGATGTGACTTTGCGCTGCATATTTGACTATATGAATGAATGAATGAATCGTTTTTATTATTGTGTCTTGCATACTACTGTATGCCCAGCCCTAATGGGCTTGTAAGACACCAATACCATCAACAAAAGACCAGTTGTCAGACAGTAGGCACAACATACATGAACTTATTTAAATAAACAAGTCTGCCGTCTCATCCAGGCTTTGCAAACAAAAGCAGCCAATTTAAACACATTAAAATTAAACAACCATTTCATCTTGTATATATATCATCAACTATATGTGACTGTGAATTAGATGTAGCTGAGGGAAAGATAATCAGTAAATAATGACTTATATTTAGGGGCTGTTTATTACATAAAACCTCAGAAGACTTTTAATATAGCGTACAAATCGTAAGGACCATTTTGTCCTTTTTGGGGCTTCACAGTAAAAATCATCACCAGCTTTCTAGCGTTTTGTAAAATAACAGAATTGGATCAAAATGTGGTAAATTATGATAAAATTGTAATTTATGTGTAAACTAATCCTTTCAGCAATTATCCATAATCCCACAGACAAACCCACCGCTTCAATCTCGCAGTCTCTCCATGGCGTCTCAGGGCAGTGGCAGCTCTCCAGGATCTCAACACAGGATCAACCAGAACTCAAACGCCCTGTTGGGCCTGTCCCAGCTGCAGCACGGCTCCTCCCTTTACTCCAGCAGGAAATCACTGCTGCCTGATCACCTGCTGGAGGCCAGAGAGGTAAGAATGAGTGATGCTTTTAGAGACCCAGAGGCACAGTCAATTAGTAACTTTAAAAACATTGGATCTGAACTTTTGAGGTGTTTACCGAATGTTTTTGTCCTGCTCCAGATGATGAGCCAGGCGCAGGGCCAGCACAGAGACCTAATCCAGAGTATTGAGGGTCTGCCCTCCTCCCAGGGTCCCTCTCCCTTGGACCAAGACCTGCTGCTGCTGAAAGCCACCTCTTTGGCCACTATGACCTGCCTCAGCGACTGCTTGCATATCCTGCAGCTCCAACAAGTGGCTCGGCAGAAACTTCCTCTAGTTGGTGAGTATTTTAAAATCTTTTTTGGGGGGATTATGGATAATTAAAGGATTAGTTTACTCATAAATGACAATTTTATCATTCTCATTTCGAAGAACCAATATTGATTCTTAAATCCTAAGAATAATATAATATAAATAAAATAAATGCCATTTTGGCACTCTTTTATGTGGCGTGACGGAGAGCACATGAACTGATCATCTGTTCCAGTTTACTACTAATTACAGCACGAAATAAACATGAATGAACATCAAAAGTGTTAAAAGATGTTAAAGATGTTAAAAGATACAGTACAACTTACCGGAATCCATATCATGTCTTGTAATTGTTCAACCAGGGAAATATGTCAGTAAAACAGCTTGTAAACACTGTCACATAATGTTATAGATTTACCTCAGAAAAGCCATTCAAACCTTAACTCAATAGAGGAGCATTTTGATAAATATATACACTATATTTCATTTTGTATTTTTACTTAACTTGTTATTTGTATGTATTTTTGAATAAATCTGTCATGTTTTTATGACAGCCACCATTTAAATGTTTATATTTTAAAAAAAAAATTGTAGAAACTTAAAAAATATATTATTATAAAAACTTTCTAATGGGCAATTTAAATGTAAGTAGCCTACAAATCAGTTAATTTTAACCTTTAATATTATTGTAATGTATCATCTGGGGTTCCCTTTATAGTTTACAGAAATAGGTTCGTACTAGCCTATTGGTAATTGATAATGTAAAAACGAAGCTATGATTGAATGGACAGAAGGATACAAAATGATAAAAATGTGTAATTATGTTCATTATGCTTGCTCTGTCTGGCTTTTTGCTTCTGTCAGGCTCTTTTAATCTTAGACCTGACTTTACTCTATACTTTGTCTAATGCTACTGCAGTGCTTAGATGTTAAGTGAAAGCATTTCTCTTCCAGTAAAAGTCAGTAAGAGGGTTATTTATAAGCACAGCTTCCGTCACAGGAATTCTTTATGACTTGTGTCGCTCCCATGCGTCTCTTGTATTCCTATCTGATTTTCTTGACAAGATTATACCACTAAATTGGCAGCATATCCTATTTTATTTAGAATTTTTTTGTTTTGTTAAGTTAGCAAGTGTTTTGAACAGTCATTATTTAGCTTCACATGACCATTTTCACCCTCTTTCTGACCCTTAGGCCCAGTCTCTTTAGTGAAATATTTGGCGAACTCCATTTCTTTTTTTGCAAAAACAGATTTGTTGTCAAAAGTATAGCGATGCATGAAGCACTGCTCACTTTCAAACCAGGTAGCTGTCTGTTGGTCAATGCAGTGAATTTGAACATGAGTGAAATCTCCCAATTGCATGATTCCTGTTGAAATAACTGCCTGCAAAATTTCTCTGCGCAACCTTTACTCACAAGCTGCAGGACTGCTCCCCATATTCTTCAATAACCATTTTGTAAAGCCTTAATTAAATTGTGAAACAATGCAGTTCAGTCGCTTGTTTTTAATGTTATATTTAGAAGCATATGCAGAACTCAGCCAGAAATCGCACAAGGTTTAGCATATTTTCCCATGTTTACTCTTATCGTTAGTTCTTTTGGCATTTAGGAATAACAGTACTGTATATATTCTGCTTCCTTATTACTTAACATTGGCTTAGCAGAATTTCTTAATATCAAATAATCATTATATGCTTTTTTTTAAATTGCCGATATTGCTATCTAGAGAGCAGGGTGGCCGATATAATACGATATTGTTCAATTTAATAATAACAAGTACAATTTGTACAGAAAATGTGCAATGTCACTTTGCAATACTGTTGGTAGATTTTGCCACTGCCCACTTTTGTTTATCTGCCAATCAGGGACAGATATTAGACAATAATCTTAAAAGAGCCCAATATTCACTGATTAGTTGTCCTGGGCTGCATTGCCAAAAAAAAAATTATTAGCCTAAGTAGATCATTGGTGCCAATAATTTGTACAATCTGAGCAGGTTTACGATGCTTTTGGTAAATGCAGCACTGGCTGATATAACAGTCTGTCATTAGTCCTGTTTTCAAATTCATCTATTTGACATATCATGATTTATGTTAAAAGGAGCAAGTACAGCCTCCCTTTTTGTTGAATACTCTCCTGGTGTAGAGTTTGTGTAACACTCATATATTGGCTGTCGAAATGCAATCCAAAGATGAATAATGTAGACTCTTTTAGATAACCACAAATACTCTCTTTCTCCAAATCCTCTATCAGACAGTTATTGAATACCTTAAATCACATATTCACTGTGACTCACTGATCCATATGTGTAATCCAGGTCAATCCGACAAGATCAAAATACACAACACCACAAGTTTTTTTTGCTCACATCGCAGTGTTGTGTGTGTGTACCAAAAATAACCAATAGCTGAACAGCAAAAAAGGAAGTTAATTTTCCATTATATAGTACAGAAAAATTGCAAGTGTTTGTGGTCACAAATCCAATAATCTCAGGTCATGTTTTTGCCTGTAGAATTTATGACCTAGAGCCCTGCTCAGCGAGTGGAATATTGTTTTATAATTAATGAGGAACTGTATCCACCACTGATAGACTTCTGCAGGTAACTAGAGCTCTGCTGGCGTCACTCAAGCGCAGCGGTTGACAGACTTACCAAATTGTGTTAGCATACTGTTATCAGTTCTTGGCTAAATAAGTCTCCTGTGAGATTTGCGTGTTTGGGGGGTTCTTCTGGCCAAAAAACCCTTGGACGAACATTTATTTTGCCAAACCGAAGACTTCTAATCGTGTGCTTGACTTTAATGCAACCCATTCATGAAGCATACATATTTTATTACTCTCTGACTTGAAAGAAACATGTAAACATCACACACTTCCAGGATCCACCTGCATTTCCACTGTTGTTGAAGTAGTTAGGGACCATGTGAACTTTCTGAACTTCCTAAACTTCCTAATGACTGAAACAAAGCAAA
The DNA here is from genome assembly GCA_030578275.1 of Meda fulgida. Classification (NCBI taxonomy): domain Eukaryota; kingdom Metazoa; phylum Chordata; class Actinopteri; order Cypriniformes; family Leuciscidae; genus Meda; species Meda fulgida. Next base: position 9,411,670 of record CM060624.1, on the reverse strand, counting down.
AAACACCAGATTAGTCTCCGTGCCAATAGGCAAATAAGTCAACAATGGGCAGGGCCTCATGCAGACGGTGAGACCCTGTTCTCAGGTTTCCACTGAGAGCTCTGTGTCAGTTGTCAGAGCGCTAAACGCCCAGAAATCCTGTGGCGTTAGAGGCTGTTGGCCTGTCGGCATCGTGCTGGTGGGCCGGTGATATGAGCACCCCTGAGACTGGTTTTGTGTGCCCTGTAGGCCCTGCCCTCGAGTGGCTGGAGCCAAAACTCCCCGACATCTTGAAGAATGGAGGGACGCTACCCAGCATCACCAAAGATGATGGTAACACAGTGGGAACCGTTCTAGAACCTTTAGAAATGGACTCCTGTGATATCGCTGGGGTAAGATTTGCTTTATCTAAACTTTCTTGCTGACTGTTATCAGTCAAGAATTTATGGGTCTGAATGATTCATTAGCAAACATCTGAGTTTGAATAATCTTTGAAAATCCTTATTGATTGATAACACTTGACTTAAAAGTTTAAAAAGTATGGGATCTAAAGTGGTTGTCCAAATTAAGTGTAGAAAATTTATTTCTGAGGATCTGAGCTTGTTTTAGATTACACACATTTTTGATTAATTTCAGAATGGCTGTTTTGGATTGGTCTGGTCAAATATTCTATTCACAAAAACGTGTTTGTTCACTTAAATTGCACTTATGTATGAGTATCATTGTGTAAGATAACAAAATATCAAACCATGTGTTATCTGCAAACAAATTATGCTTTTCTCAGAACTAACAAGGCTTTTCTGATTTATTTTCGTGGTTAAATTACGTTTCAAACAACAGGTGTCCTACAATAGCAGTGTAATCACTAGTATAGTTCAACAACATATTTCCGCCTTGAACTCACACCATTGTTTGAGCCAGTGCTGTTATTTTGGGCTGGAGGGGATGCTTAAGCAAGGATCAGTGTTTTGGTATCACCACAGAGACACAGTGTTTACACAAAAAAAATCTGTTTCAAATAAATGCTGTTCATTTGAACTTTCTATTCATCAAATAATAATAAAAAAATTAACAGCTTCCACAAATTAAGCAACAGATCTTTGTGCTGCATTAATAAGAAAAGAAGAACTGATTTTTGAGTAAATCAGCATATTAGAATGATTATGCATCATGTGACGCTGAAGACTGGAGTAATGCTGAAAATTCAGCTTTGCCATCACAAGAATAAATTGCATTATAGTAAATAAATAATTTTTAAAATTGTAATTATATTTCACAGAATTACTGTTTTTACCATATTTTTTTTTATCTAATAAATGCAGCCTTACTGAGCATAAGACTTCTTTCAAAAACTTTTGAACAGTATATATTAGTGTTTTAACATTGTAAGAATTGCATGCTCCAGCTTTATCTATGGACATTTCCATTAACATTTCATAACCAGAAAATATATGAATGAATTGTCTTCATTTTAAACCGTATATTTTTTTTTTTTTATCATTTTAAAACCTTTTTGTGAAATGTTTGGCTTAAAAAGTATGCTATCTTTGGTTTATAATAAAAAATTACACATGGTTTGATATTTTGTTATATAATGCATATATAATATATAAAATGAATTCATGCATTTTGACATTCACAAAAGTATGTCTTAAGTTTCCAAATATATCTTGAGGCCTCTGTATGTTATCACAGCAACACAATTGTGCATGATTGTATTCATAGCAGATGCTGATGATAATACCTGACAACTTATGTTGTTTTGGAGAAGGCTCTCTGACTTTGAGTCTCGAGAGTGATCTTTGCTTCAGTTACCTTGATGTAAACAAACACCTGAGCCTCCCCGATTGTCGAACTGTAGACAGGGCTCCCTATTAACCTGAGTAAATTTGTCTGTGGTGTTGAATGTTAACTATGCTGTATTTTTTTTTTTTCTTCTAAATACTCTTGCATAATATTTTGCTTCACTTAACTATACCTTAGCATCCACTGTTTCAAGCAGCAGTAAAAGTTCATGCAATACTTGGTAATACCTTGCCATTTTAAATTTATGATTTCCAACACTGGTAAAGTTAAAGAAGCCATTCAAATCTTAAAATTTATGTTAATTTCTATATTTCAGCCAAAAATTGCACACTGTGAAATGTTGATTTAAAAAAATATATATATATATTATTTTAGTCTAATTTATATACAATTATAGTATTTATTGGTATTTTTAATTTATTTTTATATTTTCAGTTTTCATTTTTAATTTAAGTTTTAGATAATTAAGATAATTCATTTTAGATAATTTATTAAGCCTCTACCTCTATAAAATGTAAAACAAAAAAGCATCCTGTAGTTTTGGTCAAAAGGTGTGGAAACCCCGTATAGGGGGTCCCCAAAATCTAGTTCTATCCTTGCAGTATTTTATTGGTTTAGTAGGTGAGTTGAGTAATCGTGGAGTTTGGTGTGTGTTTCAGGAGCAGGAGGAGATTGATACCACGCAGGAGGTAGACGATTCCTCTCCAGTCGAGGAGGAGGATCTGGGTGCTGTTGAAGAGGAGCGCAGCATCATTCTGCACCTCCTCTCGCAGCTGAAACTGGGCATGGACCTCACCAGGGTATATCAGCTCCATCTCCTTAATGGCTTCTTGTGTCTTTCTCAAACCTCAGATAAAAGTTGAAATCATACCATTTTAAATTAATTCTGTTATACAATTACAATAACATTGTGAAATAACAGTGTTTCACATGGGTGTATAGGTGGTCCTGCCTACTTTTATACTGGAGAAGCGCTCCCTGCTGGAAATGTATGCAGACTTCATGTCCCATCCGGACCTTTTCGTGGCCATCACCGATGGTTCCACCCAAATGGACCGCATGGTCCGATTTGTGGAGTATTACCTCACTTCCTTCCATGAAGGTCGCAAAGGTGCCATTGCCAAGAAGCCCTACAACCCCATAATCGGAGAGACCTTCCACTGCTCTTGGAGAGTACCCAAAGCGACATCATCTCCGACAGGTGTCCCGAAAGAGGGGACCTCGTGCGCGTCAGACTGCTACAATGTTCGCTTTGTGGCTGAACAGGTTTCCCATCATCCCCCTGTCTCGGGCTTCTATGCAGAATGCCAGGAGAGGCAGATGTGTGTCAACACGCATGTGTGGACCAAAAGCAAGTTCATGGGCATGTCCATTGGCGTCTCTATGATCGGAGAAGGTGCGTTTCGCCCGCCTCACACTCAGTTTACTATGAACGTTTCCATGGACCCATTGTTGATTATTAGGAATGTTAACTTCCTGTGCTCACAGGTAATCTACACCTATTAGAGCATGATGAAGAATACACCTTTAGTCTGCCCTCTGCTTATGCCCGCTCTATCCTCACTGTGCCCTGGGTGGAACTGGGAGGAAAGGTCAATGTCAACTGCGCCAAGACAGGCTACTCTGCAGTCATCACCTTCCAGACAAAGCCTTTCTATGGGGGCAAGCTGCACAGGTCAGGATCACACTGGATCACATTACGTGACTCCATTTTCCATCGCTTTGAGACCGTATAGGGTTTTCAATGTAAATTTATACAGCAGCCCTGATGAACTGTTAATTAGTATACACTACCATTCAAAAGGAATCAGTAAGTCTTTAAAAAAAAGAAAAAGAAAAGAAATGTAATGCTTGTATTCAGCAAGGATATATTACATTGATCAAAAGTGATGGTAAAGACATTATAATGTCACAAAAGATTTCTATTTCAAATAAATGCTGTTCAACATTGATAATAAGAAATTATTCTTGAGCACCAAATCAGCATATTAGAATGATTTTTGAGGATCAGATGAAGACTCAGCTGCTGAAAATTCAGCTTTGCCATCACAGGGATAAATATATTTTTTTAAATATATTAAAAAAAGAAAAAAGTTATCTTGAATTGTAATAATGTTTCACAATATGATTTTACTGCATTTTTTGATAAAATAAATGCAGCCTTGGTGAGGATAAACTGTTGTGTAAATTTCCAGATTATATGTTGTCCAGACAAATCTTCTGAGCTGACTGTAACACTTTATAATAAGGTCTCATTTGTTAACATTAGTTAATTCAGTAACTAACATGAACTAACATTTTAGCAATATATTTGTACAGCATTTATCAACCTTAAAGTTAGGTAATACAATATTAATCTTCATGTTAGTTCACAGTGCATTAACCAATGGTAACAGATACAACTTTTGTTCTTAAAAATGTATAAGTAAATGTTGAGATTAACATTAACTAGGATTAATTAATGCTGTAGATGTATTGTTAAATGTTTATTCATGTTAACAAATGAAACCTTATTGTAAAGTGTTACCCAAAACACTATATTCAATAGGAAAAATGTGGGTGATACTTTATCCATCTGTAATGATTTTCCACCATCTCTTCACCCCCGGAATTAAACTGGCTGTTTTTTTGGTCCTGTGCCATTAAAATTTCAATGAAAACGCCACATGAAGCACTTTTCTGAGCTTATAGGGCCTGTTTACACCTAAACCCTTAATGTGTTTTTATTGATCGGATAGCTGATCTGATTTGTTAAAACGATTCCATTTACACTTAATAAATGTCCCCGCAAAACGAATATAAATCTGATCTTCAATTCCCGCTCTATGTGCAAATTTAACACCGTTCGCGTCAATAGAAGCGCTATTTATCATTAGCTAATTTCAAGGTCAATAGGAGTAGGAGAGAGAGCGGCATCAGCATTGGTAAGATTTTTTAGTCTCACTACTTTTAATGAAGATGATTGTGTTTTGAGCATATGCGGTAGTTTGCACGTCGGCTTGCTGAAAAGTTACTTGGCATCTGCAGCGATGCGTGTTTCAGTAGCCCGGTCATATACGGCTATAACATATCATATAGCCTACAACATTTTGGGAGATGTAAAATGTACATATGTGGTTTCAACAACTAGATGCATTTAAAATTGTCCTGTTTCGTTTGGAATGCGTCTCAAACCACCTCCTGAAGTGGTTTGAGTGATCGGATTTCGGAGGGCATTTACACCTGTTTTTTTCACAATCGGATCCGATTGACCTGGTGCAAACAGCCCCATTGACAGGTTGTGAGTTTGCTATGGGGTCTTGTTAGAGAAATATTATTTCCTATGCATCTTCAAACAATGGCACTGCTTATACATGATTAATTTAGTTCATTTTAAATGAGGTACAGAGACTTCCTTACACTACTTTCAATCATGAGATACATTTTGTTTTTGACATATTTTGACAATATTTTTATTGTATGTATGTTTGTATACATGTCAAAAACAAAATGTATCTTTCATCATTAAAAGGTATGTAAGGAAAGCTTTTTACCTTATGTAAAATTAACAAAATTGTGTATAATCAGTGACATTGATGGAATACACATAGGAAAATAATATTTAGCTAACAGTCCAATATAGTTTGCACTGCTCTATCACATTGTGACAGGTTCACAAAACAATCTAGCAAAGATCAGACAGAAATGATTATGGACCTAAAAAAATAGATGGAACAATATTTTCACGTGGCCATGTGAAGGACACCCTCTGATTCTATGCAAATGAAGCTGACAACTGCAACTGGCTGAAGAATTGGAAAGACGTCTGCCCTAGTATCAGTCAATGGTCTTTTTGGACAGTTGAGGAAATTGAGTTCTGCAAGTTATAGTTTTTTACAGTAGTACAATTAATTATCTTATTTTAGTCGCAGTGGAACAGAAGTAGCGATAGATCTTTTCTTCCATACTGTGAAGTAGATCTGAGTGAAACGGATCATAGAAAAAAAGAATAAATGTAGGGAAAGGACTTGGTTCTATCCATCGGTTGTTGATTGGATGGAGGTTAAATAGGTTTCTTAGTGGTATGAGTGCTTTGATCAGAAAGCCGAGCCAGTGGACTGTAACAGAAGCCTGTGCTTTGTTCCTCAGAGTGAACGCGGAGGTCAAACATAACCCCACCAACTCTGTGGTGTGCCGCGTGCAAGGCGAGTGGAACGGCGTGCTGGAGTTTTCCTACACCAGCGGAGAGACACGTGTCGTAGACATCACCAATCTCCCCGTCACCAGAAAAAGAGTACGGCCCAATGAGCTGCAAGGACCCTACGAGTCCAGGTAACACCAGTTACTCAGTTTATGTAAACAGTTTATTATTGTATTCAAGCCACACAACAGTGTTAATGTCAATATGATGCCATATTTTTAAAGGAACAAAATGAACAGGACACTAAACTAAAAGGTTAATTTTATGAAAATAAGTAATCTAACAGAATTATTATTTTTTTTGGATCAAATATTCATTTAAGGGAAAATCATAATGTTATCATGTCTTGCTATCTGTGGATTCAGACTGAAAATGGTTTAATGTGATGTGAGGGGTCCATCTTTAACCTGTGACTCTTCTCCCTGTAGGAGACTGTGGCAACATGTGACCGAGTCTCTGAAGGATAGGGATATGGAAAAAGCCACGGAACACAAGCGTTTCCTGGAGGAAAGACAGAGGAAAGAGGAGAGGCATCGTGCAGAGACACAGACAGCATGGAGGACCAAGTACTTTGAGCGCAAAGTAAGAACACATCTGCATCTTATTTTTTAAAATCATATAATCATTTCTACATAAAATAGTAAATAAGCGGCAGCAGGTCCTTAAAAAGTCTTAAGGGTTTCCTAATAAAAAGCCTTAAAAAGTATTAAAATGTCTTAAATTCAGATTCGATGGGCCTTAAATATTTTTGGTCACATTACTGCTAAAATCACAAGAAGCCTGTCTGTTTACCAATTAGATAGACCAAAGATTTGTTTCCCATGGTTACTGTGTCATCAGAGAGAACTGAGGTAGCAGAATACAGGTCGAACTACAGCTAGCTGACCACCCTAGCTGACTAGTTTAAAATGGGTAAATGTAAATTTACTGAAAACCGATGAGTTATCGTGGTTGTTGAAGCCTGTGCCTGGAAATCTGTATTAAGGGAAGCTGTGCCGTTTGTCTGAGATGTTTTTAACTCTGTGCAATGGGCATCATCAAGGCGGTGGAATCACACACGCAGAGTGCCGGGCTCGACATTATGACGCTTGTCTGGGACAAGTGGATTATGCTGTTCTTTTGAACTTTGTATTTATCAAAGAATACTGAGAAAATTGTACAATGGTTTCTACCAAAATATTAAGCAGCAAAACATTGATGATAATAAGAATCATCATCAATAATTGAGCATCAGTAATAAATGTAATTTAAAGGTCATCCCGCTGAACAGTAAAACTCATCTAGTGAAGTCTGCTTTAATGGCCTCCTTGTGTTTATACTCATGCTTTTGCAAACTCTTCTAACTCTAGATTTCCAACTGGTAGATCTTAAAGATTTTTACTTCTACTGATTGTATTTAGGCTTCAAAACAGCTATGTTCATTTTTGAAGATTATCATGATGAACAATACTTGTAAGAATTTTGTTGGTCACAGAGTTTATTTTCTGCAATAATCCAAATGCTGATAGAAAAATCCTATTGTGTTTTTGTCGAAGGAAACCACAGTTCTTCAATTCCCATTTGTTTTCTCTTTCCAGGGTGAAAGCTGGGCGTATTACCAACCACTGTGGAAAACGGCAACTCATAGCTCTTCCCCGGTTCCCCCTTCTCAAAATCCATGACCTCTGACCTTTTAAGAGCTGAGTTCAGGCACTGTACAGCCTCCTGCTATAGTAAACCTCTGGCCCTGTGTTCCCTCTCTCACAGATGAAGACATACACTCTCATTTGTATGATTCCTGAAACATAACTTCAATTTGAGTGTTTGTAACGCTTTGTGGACTTGCGGGTTTGCACTCTGATGTTCATATTTTGCATCCCTCGGTGGTAAGATTTTTGTAGAACAGTGAATGCTTTCTCCAAATCTGCACACTGATATTCTTTGTTGATGTTGCCTTAACAGGTGTCCTATGTAACGAGAGCTGAGTACAGCCTGACGGTTCTTAATGTGGGATTGTGTTCGGGGTGAACTTCTTAATCTGACTGTACCATGGTCAAATACAGTATGGTCAAAGATTTGTGATTCTTTTAAAATCGTATATGAATTATCATGATTTAAATATCAAATGAAATGCAGGATTAGGGGAGTTCAAAAGGACAGCTGCGTCAATAACTGGCGAAGATGTGAGTTGTTATTGCTTAGCGGAGCCAGACGCAGCTAGAGTTTTGATGAGAGAGAAACCGTTGGCTTGGCTTTTGTATTATGCTGTCTTTTTCTAGTTCTTGCTCTGGTAAATGAGGCTTGCAGGTGCTATACACAAATTCTGGGCCAGATTGAAGTGTTCGGGTAGAGGCCTGCTCTTCTGTTTCTGCTTGATGTTCATTGAGCAGTTACGTTGACTTCAGTTTCAGAGAGATTTTAAAAGCGATAGTTCGCCCCAAAATGTAAGTTTTGTCCTCATTTACTCACCTTCATGTCATTTAAAATCTGTAAGACTTTCTTTCTTTTGTGGAAAACAAAGATATTTTAAAAATTCATACAATGAATGTCAATAAAGTTCTAATATCTACTCTGATGTAGAGTATACGCAGAGAATATAAAGGTTTGGAACGACATTACTCGCCCTGTTCTATGTAGCCCAGATGACTTGTGCACTATATTACAAGTCTTCTGAAGTCATATGATGAGTTGTGAGGTACTGACAGAAATGTAATCTGTTTACTGATATCATTAAATATCATTTGCTCTGTTAACTTCAACAGCTTAGATTTTGGTTGGCCCTGCTCAAAAAAAACAAAAAAACAAAAACAAAACCAGCCTGTTTTGCTGGTCTTAGTGGATTTTTTTAGTTTTTTTTTAGTACTTTTCAGCTGGTCAGAGAGGAAGACCAGCTAAGACTGCTGAACTATGTTCAGAAGAAGTTTTATAGAGCACTTTTATGGTGTTTTTCTATATATGAGGTACAGTGTTAAGTCACAATTCATTATATGGAAAAGCGAAGCTTGGACATTCTGTCTGACAACTTCTTTTGTATTTCATGGAAAATCAGAAAATCATACAGGCATGACATGAGGGTGAGTAAATGAAGCAAAAGGTTTAATTTTTGCAGTCAGATGTGTTTATAGCACGTGTTCCTTGCAGAAGGTTCAGGTTTTAGTTAGCTGGTCATGATAGTACTTTTTTTTTTTTTATCATGTGAAATTTTGTTTAAACGCTTCATTGTTTGATCTGCCAGCTGAGGACAGTTGCAGTGATGGTGCTGGCTGAAGTGTTACGTCTCTCATAATCTCTGCTTCAGCCCTGGCATTGGTTGCGCTGAGAAACTTGTGGTGCCTTACTTGTGTTGGTCTTCCTCTCGTTCCACCTCACAGCCGTCAGCATTCTCATTAAAACAGAGTAAGACTGAAGCCGCAGCCTTTGTATATATCTTCTGTAATTTTCCTGTCCACTAAAGACAGAATTCCCACAAAGTGTTTCATTCATCTGTGCTTTCCACTCAAGTCATTCTGCTGAGCCATCAACTGCACTGATGTTTTAAATACACTCCCTGTAGCCTCAGAACATATGATTGAAAATAAAATAAAAGGGTTAATATATTGGAGAATTTCTGATTTTTTTCTTCATTTGACTTAATGAGTGTCCGTGTGGTATCAAGAGGAGATGCAAATATCTCACAATAACTCGCATATAAAGGAAGATCCATGGGTAGTTGAAATGTGTGACGTGACAAACGGATTTTGCTCATTTGATTATAGTTATTTATGCAGGTATATGACCTAATTTTAATTAAGACATGGAATATTTTGTACACATTTTGTGTTTTTTTTTTTTGTTTTTTTTCACATTTCAGGACCATTTTAAATAATCCAGGGAAGGCAAATCTGGAGAAGCCCTTTCTGCCTTTAGTGTAAAAAATAATAAAAAGGTAATTGTGACATTTCTCACAATTGTGACTTTATTTTCATAATGTGAAAAATATCTCACAATTGCAACTTCAATATATCTTTTATACTTGTCAATGCAACCTTATTTCTTATAATTGCAACTATTTCTTGTGATTGCGATTTTATATCTAATTTTGACTCATGTCACAGTGTGACTTAATATCTCACAATGTGACTGTTTAATATTTTACACTTTCTCACAATTACCTTTTTTTTATAGGCAAAAACTGTTTTTCATACAAAACAGTGATTTACAAATGGTGAAAAACAACATACTGCACCTAAAATATACAGTTTCCCTTTAATACTGTATTAATGTACACTGCCATTCAAAATTTTTGGGGTCAAAGTTTTCTGAAATAAATTAATACTTTTATTCAGCTAGGATGCATTCAATTGATCAAAAGTGACAGTAAAGGCCTTTACATTGTTATAATATATATATATATATATATATATATATATATATATATATAATTTTTTTGAACTTTCTATTAATCAAATAATCCTGAAAAAAATGTGTCTGGTTTCCACAAAAACATTAAGCTGCACAACAGTTTTCAACATTGATAATAAGAAATGTTTCTTCCTTACCAAGTGAGCACATTAAAGCGATTTCTCAAGGATCATGTGACATACACTAAAGATATTTCACAATATTACTGTTTTTTTAATCAAATATATGAAGCTTTGGAGAACATAAGATGTTATTTTTTTTTTCTTTTTTATATCTCACTGACCCCAGACTTTTGAACTGTAGTGTACAAATGTTACCCAAAAAAGTCTGGTTAAAAGGTTCATGGGCACGTTATGCATATACATTTGATGTAGTGATTACTGTACAGCTGTGAAGCCAGTTCACACAAGGAATGGGCAAAATGACTCAACGCATCTCTGTTTGCTTCTTCAGTAATGAAAAAAGCATGACAGGTTGCCATATGTTCATGTTGACATTCTCACAGAAAGTATTTATCTCCATCAGTTCTTTTTCCAGTATGCAATCTGGTATGAATTTTCCCTGTCCTCAAAGTAGCTCTGTAGAATTTGGGTGAACCTCAGATTGCTTAAAAAACTTTAGCTGGAGTGTAAATGCAGGCTGTTTAGAAACTCGACTAGTTAGTCTCATGCTTTTCTCTATGTCTGAGACCCGAGCTCACTGACGTAACAAATCATTAGCTTATTGAATCCTGTTGACCATCAGAAGTGAGTCTGAGGAATCTTTTAAAAGTTAAAATTAGGATAAGCTAATTGATTATCATCAAAGTCTGGAATGAACAGGATGTTCCTTAACTTCTGAAGTAGGACATTGAAAATCCCACATAAAAAGCCTTGATGTAGTTGTCATTTAATTAAAGTAATCAGCTAAATGGTTAAAAAAAGGTCAGTGCAAAGAAACTAATTCAGAGCAAAAGGAACATAAGGTAGGTCTTTTTATGTCTAAAAACAGAAGTTCTATTGCTGGTGTACCGTCTATTTGAGTCGTAATTTCAGCTGCAGGTCTGCGGTTAATCAAATTGAAGTCCCCCAAAACCGAGTTTATGGGAAGATCACGTGGATTTCATAAGTGAGTGAGTCAGAAAGAGCAATGGAAAATTTTAAATCAGAAAATTATGTGTGGTAAACATTTTTGGGAAAACATTTTAGTAAGAATGGCGCACTTTTTAACTCGCTGCCACGTAACCTCAGCTTCTCTCCACCTGCAATAGCTTTATTTTTATTTATTTTTTGTAGTTGCTTTATGGCACAAAGCAGCTTTGAGAAATTTTCATTTCGCCTTCATCCTTTACAACATTATACAAGAAAATAATGATATTTTAGAACGGAAACCCTCTTTTGTCCGTCGGTTTAGATTAATGTTTAAAGAAAAACGGAGACCAGCTCCACATAGTGAATCAATATGCATTACAAGAATAAGTCTGATTTTTCCATGCAGGTCACATTTGACTCGGTTGCCTGGAGGAAACGGAGATCTGCGTGTCAGCTGTAACATGCGGACAGATGCCAGTGCTGTGGTCCGTGCAGGGAGGAAGGGAGGGGAGGGATGGGGTTTGGTCTTCTGTAGATGGCGTTATGGGTGTGTGTGTGCAGATGGAGTTCTCCAGCTCTTCCTGTGCCAGAGTGTTAAAGCGCTCCACCACGCAGTGTGCCGTCAGACGAGCCTCCGGGTCTTGATCCCAGCACTCTGTTATAGTCGCGCACAAGAGCTGCATGCCCTAAAACACCAGACAGAAATGTGCAATTACGAAAAGAATTGTAAGTAACATCTTTTAAGAAGCCTGTATACCAGTGGCGTAGCCACGAGGGGGCCTGGGTGGGCCTAGGCCCCCTCATTTACATGTCCGGCCTCAGATTTCTGATTGCTTAAAAAAAAAAAAAAAAAAAAACATTGAGGCAAAATATTTTTTTAGTGGTTATGTGAATTACACTGCGCAAACCAAAGTAATACTACCCACCGGATGAAGAAAGGTTGGCTCTCAGTCTCCACAGTACATAAAATATTCATTTTTTATTTAATTTTTCGTGTTCGCATTTATGAGGAAAAAACAATGTTACGGACGTGTTCTCCGTTACGGACGTGAGCGCTCTGAAAGCGGCAAGATGGTTTAAAACATTCACAGAGACATCAAACAGAAACGACAAAACCTTTCTTTAACATGAATTTCGTTTTGTATTAATTGTATCTTAATTTTAATCAATGTTTCATCAACCAATTGCCTGGATTTGATAAATAAGAAGTTAATATAGCAGATAAGAAACGGAGGCGCCGGCGCGTGAACTGGAGCTCGTCTCATAAATGAACCGACACTCAGCATATAAGGTAGCCTACTTGCCTCACATGTCTACTTTTAAACAGAACAATTCAAAACGAAAGAAAACAGACTACAGACTGCTCTCTGCTTATGTAATCCTTATGAAATGTGCAATTCTCTCTGGCGCGTTCACTACTACTGAAGATCGCGAGTCAGCATTGTCAACTTCATCGTAGCCGACAAAGAAAACACTTGTTTATTAATAAACAATTAAAATATCTCCTTGCTATATTTTACATATTCATAATCATTACTTTTGCCGGTTCTTTGTGACAGCTTTTAGGTGCTTTATTGGCAGCGCCACCCTTACATGTTACACGAGTCGCCACCGCATCACCGCACCCACCAGAATAGAATAGGCCTGTATATAAAATTCTGGCTATATATGTTGCCCCCTCATTTAAAGACGGGACCCCCCAAAAATAAAATTCTGGCTACGCCCCTGCTGTATACAGCCTATATCTAATTTTAATTTGCCAATTTAATGTTGAATTTTTATGCTGATTAAATTTGAAATACATTAAAATGTATTTCTCTTTCTCTCACTATATTAAATACATACATGCATACATACATGTATATGTATAACGTGTGTGTATACACACACTAATATATTCAACAACATAATATATACACACACACATATATATATATAGATGCACACATTAAAAATATTAAATTAAAATCATTTTAGTATTTTAAATGTGTGCATCTATATCGTACATGTATATTTTTCATAATATATTTAATGCACATAGGTTTTTATCAGTTTGATCAACATCCATTTATAATTGTGTACCCACTGGATGTGTCGTCCAGCTCGCTGGAATATCTGGTCGTCCTCTGTCTCTTAACACCAGGTCTCTCATGCTGTCTACACAAGGTTGCTCACACACCTTGGAGCCAAATGGGGGTTCGTAACTCTTTACCTCTGTTGAAAAGAAAACAAATGTACTTTAATCCTTATAGTATGCTTTTAACCTCAAGAAAATATCCATGGAGAGCTTTACTTGCCTCCTATGACGTCACACCTAGAGACCATTTCCCACAGCACCAGGGCCATGGAGTAGATATCAATCTGTTTGAAGGACTCCAAGTCCTCTAGATTCACCCTGGACTCCAGAACTTCAGGGGCCATATAGCGTGCCGTCCCCACCTACAGGACATGGACCATGTGATTTAAATCGGACAACTTCGCCAAATTTCATTACCAATGGTTTCATTACATCTGTGACCTTAACAAATCAACCACTGAGCTTTTTAGGTTACGCTTAAATAGCTTGAAGAAATGATCACCATGCCCACAGCAGTTCTGCCCACTCAGATGATACGTTCAGAAATGATTCAGCTGGAAGGGATGTTTGTGTATGTACAACATAGTGACTATTTCGATGACTAGAATGCTGCCTATGCAGGCATCATACGCATGTTCTTGGCAACTACGCTGTCTTATAGCATTCCTCATTTCGACCAAATCCTAAGGCTGAAACTATTGAAATCTGTTTTCCAGGCGTCATTTATGTCATGAAGTTTCAGCCTATGTAGACAGCACAGGCATCTAAATTGTCCGAAAAATCCTAAATGAGCTGAGCCAATAGCCTCGTGGGCAGTGCTCCGACATGTAATGTGTTTGCACTTCGGGTGACCCGAGTTTGAGTCCTGGCTCAGGGTCCTTTCCCAATCCTGTCAGTTCTCTATACTTTCCTATCTCAATAAAGACAAAAATCATTCTTAAAAAAAAAACAAAAAAAAAAAAGATCAGCGATGGTGGATAAAGCAAAAGAAATGTTGATTTTAAATATACCATACTGTTCAAAAGTTTGGGTTCAGTCAGACTTTTTTTAAAGGAGTAACTGTGATACTTTAATTCAATAGGATGCAATAAATTGATAAAAAGTGACTGGCATTTATTTAGATAAATGATTTCTTCTTCAAATAAATGCGTTTCTTCTAAACGTACAGCTCATCAAATAATTCTGGAAAATAATTGTATCTTGGTTTCCACAAAAAATAGCAGCACAACTGTTTTGAACATTGATAATAATAAGAAATCTTTCTTGAGAAGCAAATCAGCATATTAGAATTATTTCTGAAGGATCATGTGACTGAACACTGAACACTGGAGTAATTGTACTGAAAATTGAACTTTGCAATCACATAACATTTTTTTTGTTAAAATGTATAACAAAATTACTGTTTTTAAATAATGGTGAGCTTGGTGGGCATAAGAGACAAAAACATCTAAAAAACATAAAATAATCTTACCAACCCCAAACTATGTAAAGGTAGTGTACTTATTTACATTGATAAATAGTAGTTTGGTATAATAAAAAATGCACTATTTTACCTAATATGTTTATGTGCTGCATATATCCCTATCAGATTATCATGCTGTGGCTTGGCAACAAAAAATATGTAACAAAATGTTACAGTGTTACAAAAATCAGTCCCTTATGAGGTTCAATTTCATTTAGGATGCCGGCCTTAAAAAGCAACTAGATGGGTAACAGACACCACAACAGCTCACTAGTTTTTTATTCAGAGCCAATGTTTTGTCTCTCCTTCCTACCTGTCCACTGTTGGCAAAATCATCTACGGTGAGGGAGAGGTCGAGTCGCAGAGCCAGTCCGAAATCACAGAGTGCACACTCGCTGTGGTTCTTCAACACAATGTTGCTGCTCTTCAGATCTCTATGGGCGATGGGCACTTTTGGTGTGCCGCAGGGCGTTGTGTCACTGTGCAGGTGCGCCAGGCCTCTCGCTATAGAGCCTGCCAGTGAACACAGATCGGTCCATGTGAGGATATGGCCAGCTAGAAAGTCCTGAAGGTTACCCATGTTATAATAGGCCATGATGAGCCAGTATTGCCTCTGGGAGGCAGCAGTAATACCACCACGCTCCTCAGCTGTCAGGAACTGCACCACATTCTCATGTTTTAAGTTGGCGTCAGAGAATATGGCTCTTTCGTTACACCACGAGGAATACTCCACCGCCGGGAAGATCTTCACAGCCACCGTTTCGTACTGCCCACCCTCATTATGGCTGAGCCGTGCCCGCCACACCTCTGCGAAGCGCCCCTTACCCACCAGCGCCTCCAGCTGGATGGGCAGCTGCTCTGTGTTGTGGTTTAGGTTATTGGCACAAGTCGATGATATTTCTGAATTGACGTCATCGCTGAGGGATGACAGCTTGCCACGGTAATCGCTACCATTTACTTGGCCCTCGGCTGGATCCAGAGACTGGTAGTGTGTGCGGCGTGGTCCCCAGTCTTTGGGTTTCTTGCCAGGCTGACGTGTGCGGTACAAGTAAAAAGCCATGGTGGCAATGACAGCTACCAGAAGGGGTGGAACCAAGCTTATGACTACTACTGGAATGACGTCTTTAGACTTCAGCTTTGAGAATCCTGGGGGAAAAAGGGATTGATTACATTAGCACACATGGGCTCTGTTCCCAACCCCATTGAAGTGCCCTGCTATATAGGCAGCTGCCTTCTAACGGAGCATCCTAACTGAAATGCTACTTCATGAGTGGTTGATTTGGATGGCCAAATACAAAGGCATTTGGGGCTTGACTGATAAATCGTTTCAATAGAGTTTGCTGTTAACATTTTTATGAATTGATAAATAAAATGAATAATGTTGTTATACGCTAATACATAACACAAAAATACAATTTTAGTTATATTATTAACATTAGTTTTTTATGTTTATCAATACTTGAATACTTGACTTCTGTACTGAAAGAAATATATTTAATAGTGATGTCAAATCAATTATATGTGAGTGTGTGTATATATATATATATATATATATATATATATATAACACAACACTAATATTTAATAATAATTTTCTTTTTGTCTAGTCATGGAGGATTTTGTTTTTTTACTGAACTCATTGCAGTGGATTATGGGATATATATATATATAATTTATTTTATTCTCAACAATGTTGAATAATGTGTGGGTGGTGGGCAAAAATGAAAATAAATTATATTAAAAAATATATGATGCTTCCTTTGAATTTAGGAATATCTTACAAGGCACGATAATCATAATAATGCACTTTTGGTGCTTTAAAATTCTGCCTACATAGGAAGCACAGTAGGTTTTGGAATAGAGCCATGGTTTTGGATATCAAAGAAAAATGTTTGATCAGAAAAACAAGTTGAAATATTCATTTGAATGTACTACTTTTCATGCTATACCATTAGCTCCTTTGTCAAAGATGAGTCTGTCGTTGCACTCATGATCTCCGACACAGCCGCAGATGAAGAGCAGGCCATCTTCAGAGGGCTGAGGTGTCATCAAACACTCTTTGGAGGAGTAGTTGGCCAGCATTATGTTCTCCAGCATATCCTTCGGGTTATAACACAGCGTCCGCACGCTCATGCTCACATTGTCCTTCTTCCTGTGTGAAAAAAAAGACAGAAACATCACTTTAATTGTTAAAAAAGTGATCAAATTCTTCAAAAAGATATTTCCTGTTCCTCTGTTCAAATCTAAATAAAAATTAACCAGGGCATCACTGCTCAGAGGTGCACTTTGTTCTTTATGCCAGAGTCTAAACTTTCCGGAGAGTTATAAATGTGTTGGCTATTCATTCTGCATTAGTCTTTATTTGACCCCTCAGAGAAGAGCCTCTCTTTTTACACCGCTTGCTTCGACTGCAGTCACTCAAAGGTCACCTCGAATGGCTTCTTCATAGACTGAGCAGGGTGGAACTGGTTTAAAAGGAAATCTCTTGAAAAGCGACCCATATTAGACCACAAATCCCAATTGCTGTAAGGCAGCTAACTCCTTATTCAATGGGACCTTATTGAAATATTCTGCCATTTCAGCACCAAACTTTTTAGAACATAATTTCATCCAGAATACGGTAGACTATCAGTTTCCAGCACAATTTATTCAGTAACATGGTATTGGAGCAACTGAAGCGCAAAACAGACATCGCGATCAGTACAGAACAAATGATTCGGTTCATTTCATGGAATCAAAAGCATGCATCGCAACCAGTGTAGTCCTGAACCAAAGATTCGAATGGGTCGGTTCTTTTTACTGAATCAAACACATACTGTACAGCTTACAACTTTGACTGAGACAGTGCTATTCAAATCACAGTTAGTAGGCCTAGTTAAATAAGCACATTATATCAGTAGTATTTTGTAAAAAGAATTATGTTTTCTAGTATTGTAGTATTTAGTAAACTGTCTAAAAAAGATTGCTATTGAAGTTATCTCATCTTTTGCAAGATTTCCTCCAAAATGTTTATTCCTTAAAAGTATACTAAAACCATTAATGGAACCAGGGATAGTTCACCCAAAAATCTTTTACTCACCCTCATGTTCCAAAACTTGCATGAGTTTATTTCTTCCGTTGAACACAAAATCAGATACCAGACAGTAAACTGTAGCCATTGACTTCCTTCGTTTTTTTTCACACTATGGAAGTCAATGGCTACCGTCAACTGTCTGGTTACCAACGTTCTTCAAAACATCTTCTTTTGTGTTCAACAGAAGAAAGAAACTCGTACAGATTTAGAACAACTTGCAGGTAAGTAAATGATGACAACATTTACATTTTTGGGTGAACTATCCCTTTAAGGAGATGATTCCCAATCGCTAATCATCTTGGTGTCTTATAATGTATCGCAGAGGCTAGGCTGAGATTTTAAAGCCTTTGAATTGTGCCATATAGAGAACAGGGTTTCTTCTATCAAACTCAATTTTATGCAAGTCACATATGCATACTTCAAATTTAGTTGTGGACTTACCATATCGCTACACACACTTCTTCAGCCAGGGTACAGTAAGACGTCAGACTGCAATTGCTCATGCAGACGTTGTCTTCACATACAGGACTCGAGTTGTCACACCACTTACAGAGGTTGGTCTTTATGAGGGTGAAACTTTGCGCCTGCAACACTGCAATAGGGACAGGCAATAAGATTTCATAGTTTACGCAATATTTAAAAAATCTATTTCTTTCTTAATTCTTTCTGATTTTGGGTAGATGACAAATATCATGGCTAAATTACATAGTAAAAATGTATATGTAATCATTTGTGTTTTTCCACCACCTTTTTAGCCTTTTTTTCATATGATAAATATGATTTTGGGGGTGAACTATCCATTTAAATTATTGGTGTGTAGAATGGAAATATGTATCATTGGGATGCCAGTTTTGTTAATACTTTGAATTATTTTTTATTTCTGTTTTATGCACCCATATGACATTTTTTCCCAATAACGATAGCCGATAATTATTTATATTTGTAAGCTGATGACCAATATATTGGCCAATAAATCTAAATAAATTTTTTTTTAATAATATTTGAGAGCCTGATGAAAACAAAAGTCTCACCATTAAATCCATGTCCCAAGCACAAATGATGTTCTCATTATAATTGTATGTAGTTTTAGTTATTTTAGAACATCAAGTTAAAGTAAATGAAAATTAGATATGTTGCTTCGGCAACTAGCTGAAATAAAATAAGTTTAAGCTTTAATGTCAGTTAACGTTTAGTTAATATAATGATAAGTTCATATAATAATTGCATAACCATACATTATAAAATACTTCAGCCCAAAACTACTTTTTTTTTAAATGGATGGTGGCCTTGGGACTCTCAATTAAAAATGATTTATTGCCTAAAAGCACAAATAACTCAAGCGTGCAGTAAATACAGTCAAAACTGTCTAATGATGAAACTGATTGCAATGCAAAGTTATAAGAATGAAAGCTGTAATGACAGCTGCAATCAAGACAGCATTTAAGAGAAAATCTTTGAGCTATACGTGACCCATCTGGAGTTCATAAATCTCTAATTGGATTTGGATGAATGTAGTATATGGCCTGGTGTGTGTATTTGGTTTGGTGCACACATCACTGAAAGCATGTGTATTCATGAGAGTGTCCGGAGTTCCTGTGGTTAAGTGGGATAAGCCTGAATTCCTTCCCCCGCACACGGTCTCCTCTGTCCTTATACTACCACATCACAACAATATTAATTGTTTATTAAAAGCAGATGAGGGGTGGGGGACATTTTCGCTGAAGGAGTGCAGCAACCTTACAGTAAACGGTATCAAAAAAGAAAGAGCAGAGATATTTAACACAGACTTCCAGATGTCCGCTGATGCCAACCATCAAAATATACAACAGAGAGAGAGGGAGAGCTCTTGCATGAAGGAGTGAGGGACATGAAGGGAGAAAGAGACAACAGAGAAAAAGAGAAAAAAAATGAAGAAAAAAAACTTAAGGCTAAGCACAAAAGCCCCCCTTCCATAAACTTTAAAGTAATTAAACTCTGCAGCAACTGCTCCAGAAATAAATTGAAGCCAGAAACGCTCATACTGGCCAAGTTTGAAGCTCAACCCCTCAGTGCCTATGGGAAAACCAATGGCTACATGCTTACATGAGATGCTGGCCTGCAATTATTTCGTTTGTACTCAAGCAAGTTTCCCTTTTTGTTCCCTATTTGTAATTCATAAGTATGATAATGAACCGGTATGTAATATGTAGTGTGTGTGTGTGTGTGTGTGTGTGTGCGTGCATAAACGTGCGTGTGTGTGTGTGTGTGTGTGTGTTGTGTGTGTGTGTTTGTGTTGTGTGTGTGTGTGTGTGCGTGTGTGTCTGTGTGTGTGTGTGTGCGTGTGTGTGTGTGTGTGTGTTTGTGTGTGTAGGAGTTTTCTATACAGGTATTTGTAAAATGGTAAATAGTAAAATAATATTTAGATATTTATAAGTCAAGTCAACTTCCTCTCTCTCTCTCTCTCTCTCTCTCTCTCTCTCTCTCTCTATATATATATATATATATATATATATATATATATATATATATATATATATATATATATATTAATATTATATAATAAAAATATGATAAATTATTATTTTTGGGATTTATATATAAATATATATATATATATATATATATATATATATATATTGTATCGTATATATTACATATATATATATATATATATATATATACACACACATTACATTTTAAAATGTATTATATTTTAGTATATTATATATCTCTATAAATTTCCCAAAAATATGTTTTAAATAAAACGGTAGATCTTCTGTTCAAAGTAAATCGAGAGTGCCTGACTTATGCATCTAAAAATTGCATGTGTAATATATATATATATATATATCCTCCCATTTACCTTTGCATGCTATAAAGCATTTTCGGGGGCCCCAGAATGCAGTAATCAAACTGTCCCACTGGGTGGCAGATTTCCAAGTTTTTCCAATTCCTTTTAAACTCAGCTTGATCCCTGAAAGCATTTCCTGATATTAAATGCATAACAGTACACTGAAAGCAGCCCTGGCATAACTGTCGCATTCATGACAAACAGATGTCTTCAGAAGTTGCTGTTTTAATGTTGACTGTGGCTCCCACACACACTCCATGAGCGCCGTTTCAGTGTTAAGGAGGGTGAAGGGCCTAGCCCCCTTACTTATTGATAAGAGACGCAATCTCTCATCATTGCCAGCGAATTGTTCTCATGCCAAGTAATAAGAAGCAACCATTTATCATCTTTCAAAACAAGATGCCTCTCCTCCACAGGTACCATGCAAACCCATGCCCACTAAAAAACAACTTCTTGGACTCAAGGCAAACAAAGGAGAAAAAGAAAGTCTGTGTTCAGTGAGAGGTCACTGGGGTTGGGTTAGGCCTTTCAGCATCATACCCTCTGTTTAAGTCATTACAATATTGCCATTGTGGGCAATCATGTTGACAAAGCAGAGAAGCATCAAGGGATCTAGATGGTTGTCTTTGTATTTTTATGTACAGTCTCTCTGTGAGGTCACATTCGCACACACTGACACTAGCAGCCTTTCTGTATTTCCAAGATTTTTCTTAAGAGTCGTTTCAAACAACAGAAGGGATATGATAAGTGAGACTTTCAGAAGTGGTAGTTTTCTTCTCTCGGCCTGCATGGTAATATTTCATAATTGTTGTTGTAAGTGGAGCAACTCTATACACACCCAAACCCTTTAAGGAGGCCCCTAAGATCATTTGGATTCTCAAGATTTGGTTTCCCTGTTGGAACTTTCCTAGCATCATGTTGTTTTCATGCGGTCACAGTGCATGGCATCTTTTATGAGAGATTCTGTTTTTTATTGTAAAAGCATTTTTTGGAGTTTCACAACACAATCGTGTATGCAAATCTCTTATAGTATACGTTTCAATATTAAGTAGCCTACTGTTATGAAAATCTAAAGACTTTCATTGGTGTCAAACTACTTTTTATACTGTAGTGACTCTTATCTTAAAAAAAAAAGAAAGAAATATGATGGACATGTAGTTATATAGTTTGGCTCTTTGTCACCTCAGGAGGTATACGTTTTAGCTTTTTTTACATTAACAATAATTTCATAATATATATTTTTTAAGGATCGTAACAAGAATTAATTGGGTATTATTCATATGTAATATTGATATTTATTATAGAATACTAGATTATACAATTCTTTTCCTCACCTTTATTCAATAAAATAATCTTACATAAAAATACATTTAAGCATTGATTTCGTATTGCACTAATCCATCAATCAAACCTTCATAAGAAATAGGAGGCAAAATCACTATGGATGATGCTTCAACTCACACAATTCAATCAAACTATACAACTGTAGCCTATTATTCAAGTAAATCAAACTTGAATCTTAATATACAATTATTTAGGCTACTGCATTTGCAGTATCTCAGAAAAACAAAAATAATTACTTTTCTGGAACTGGAAGTCATTTTAATTGTCACCACAAGCATTGTGTATTTTTTTCTGAGTAAATAAACTTTTAAGATATTTAAAACCAGTTGTGTGTATCCTAAGGCTATTTACAGTTGTGTGATTTTGTATCTGTGGCCTATGTTTAAATATATTAGATGTTCTATTCAGTGTCAAAAGAAGTTTTGCACACAAACTCAAAGACAAAGCTCTGATGCGTGGAGCCTCCAGACAACGAAAGCAGATCGAGAGAAGTGAAGATCTACTCACGACAGAAACACAGAAGAACAGATGTGTGAGTCCACAAACTGCAGCCTCCGCGACCCATAATATCTCACGATCCGAAGATCCCAAACTGCTCAAGCGATTCCGTTATTTTCTTTATCTGCTCGAGTCAAAGACACAGATAAGCTCATCTGTAAGAGAGTTCAGGACTGTGTGTGTGTGTGTGTGTGTGTGTGTGTGTGTGTGTGTGTGTGTGTGTGTGTGACTGAGTTCCGTGTAGGCGGATCCAGATGTTTTTAATCCAGATGTGAGTGAGAGCGGATCCGCCCAGGAACTCACATTTATCAATGCACGATTCACAATATACAGAGAACTGATTGAATTGAACAATGAACTACAGTCCAGCTTGTAGTGAGAAGCACTACAATTTAAGTTCTTTCTTTCTTTCTTTCTTTCTTTCTTTCTTTCTTTCTTTCTTTCTTTCTTTCTTTCTTTCTTTCTTTCTTTCTTTCTTTCTTTCTTTCTTTCTTTCTTTCTTTCTTTCTTTCTTTCTTCCTTTCTTTCTTTCTTTCTTTCTTTCTTTCTTTCTAATAATAATAATAATAATAATGATAATACTAAAAAAAATAATAACAAGAATAGGTCTATGTTAATAGCTATATTCAAATAATTTCGTGATAATTTGAAATTTTATCAATTTTCCCAAATTTTATAATGGGAAATGTAATGCTCGAACTGTTTTCTCAGGTGAAGTGGGACATATAATCCGCTAAAATCATCTTAATAAAGTTAATGAGACATATACCCGTACAACATTTAATTAGTTTTTTTTATTAATATTAATAATGTCAACAAAAGAATGATTTTTTTAGAACATTCGTGGCATTTTATGAGTAACTGTATGTAACGCGCGCGTGCACGCGCACATACTTTCTGTGAAACAGCGAAAGTGGCCAACGCGCAAGCGCGAGACGGACAAGCCATGGCGGATTCAGGAAGCCAAGATATAGCGGTGATTGGAAACACAGATCTGACTCCTTCTGAGTCGGAAAACAACTTAAAAAACACGGTAAAGCCCGTAACATAATATTTTTATGCAGGGTGGCCGATAATGTATGCTGATTTGTAGATGTCGCGCGTGCGAGCGCGTGACAGTGTTTTGTTTGGGCTCATGAATGGCCATATCAATATTGCTAAAATATCAGGAGGTTCTGCGAACACATTACATGAGCTAGATGTATGTTGTTGCACTTTTTTATCACAGTGTTTGTGAATTATGTAAACAATAATTATATAAAGTCACACAAGGAACGTTAGAAAGTTGCTTTACTTTATGTTGTCAATGAAGAGCCTTTGCCACGTAGTTTGTAAACACCCAGTAGCAGTATATCATACAGTCATCTGATGTGTTAACGTTGGTCCGCATCCTTGATTCACGTTCAAGTCAGTAGATTGGCGTTATATCAACAAATTGTTAGATCTTTTTTACTGCTTCATACTCGAATTTCTAAATGGGTTGATGCTTGAAATATGGGACAAAATATGTCCTTTATCTTTATATTTATAGCATAGTTTTATACTTTAAGAAACGAATCAAATTATTACTACAATGTTCTTAACACAAATGTACCTTTTAATTTGTTTTTCTTTTTATGAAACTAAACCTTAGTCTGTCATTGTGCTGAAAGTCAGTTTGAAACCATCCTGTGTAATCCAATCATTAATTAAATCATTGTCTATATTAAAAATAATATATTTTTTTACATTATTTTTGTATCTGATGGGGATTACCCATACTGAGTGAAACTATAAGCATGGGAAAAAAATATGTTGTGAGAAAATAAAAGCAGGAGATTTAACCTAAACATTGTGAATACTTTTGAACAGATTTTTTTTAAAAGGGATGAGTGCTTCGATGTGTCCAAACTTCCTGATTCAGCAGTAAATATGTCAAAACATGAAAGAAATCTGCTCATAGAAATACCTGTGCTTTTTTTGCATTGAAAATATCATAAGGATACTGTAGTGGTGTAACATGTACATTAAACATTATGCTTTTCTGGATCAAATGTTACAGATGGTTGAAAAAGGGACAAGTCTTCTGAAGAGGATGGAGATCAGTGTGGCTGAAGCAGAGAAGAGGACCGGAAAGAATGCTGTCAACATGCAAGAGACTTATACAGTGTATCTTATAGAGACACGGTAAGACACTTCCCTTTCACAGTGCTACGAGTACGACTCATTAAATCTATTGTCTAAATTCAGATTATAGATCTTATTGTGAACAATTAATTCGTACATGTTTTATTATTTACATTTTTTTTTTGTGCCTGTCATTTTTTATCTAAATGTCATAACTTGATCTTCCAGTGAAATTATAGATTTATCTCTGGTGACTTATGCCGGACTTATAATCACATTATGAAATAAATGTTTTTGTCCAAAACCCATTGGCCACAGTTATTGGCACCCCTAGATTTTTTTTTTACGAGGAAAATATCTCTCAAGTATATTCCCATTAATATTTACCTTTTTTTAGCACACCAGGGTGACTAGAAAAACATGAAATTGTCTAGCTATGATTTCTTGTTTCACATGAATATAAATATGAGGAAACACAAAGGCCAAATTCCCTTATTCATCCATCACAATGAGTAAAACCAAAGAGTATAGTTCTGATGTGTAGCAAAAGATTGTTTAACTTTACAAAATAGAAAGTGGCTGTAAGAAAATAGCTTAATAATTGATAATCCCCATTTGGACCATCAGGGCAATAATTAAGAAGTTCCAATCAACTAAAAATGTTACGAATCTGCCTGGGAGAGGACAGGTGTCTATATTGTCTTAATGCACGTTGAGGAGGAAAGTTTGAGTGGCCAAAGACTCTCCAAGGATCACAGATGGAGAATTGCAGAGATTAGCTGAGTCTTGGGGTTAAGACTCAGCTAATCTCATTAAAAAAATGAAAAAAAAAAAAAACTCATTAAAAAAAAATTAATCTACCATGTCACAAGTATTTCATGTGTTCCTTTCTTGACATGATAATGAAGGTCAGGGGTTTGGATGAAGTTAGTTTAGAGATACGTAAACAATGTGCCTGTAATGACAGCTGCAATATGGAGCTAATTAAACTAATGGTTTTTACCCATTGTGAATATGAATAACCAACTGTAGATAAGGTAAGTTTACACATTGACTTTCTGACTGAACTATGCTCACGCTGTAATAGCATGGCGAACTGCAAAACATCAAAGAGTCACAGCACACTATACCAGCTCAGAAACTGTGGAAGCCGGACAGGTAGAGACCATCGGATTTCCTCTCTTTACTTAAATGTTTACACTAGACCTCTTTTTCCTGTGCCTGGGTCTGTCACTTTAACATGTTGTTTCTACATCAAATAAAACAAAACAGAAGTATCCCACTGGACAGGAAGTGATATACAGCAGAAGTGTAACTTTCACCTCTCACTCTGACCCCGTCACCCAGCCAAGCTTTGTGTTGGAAAGAGGGACTTGTCATTCTGGAGAGGGTGATGAGTCAGCGCTTCAGGCAGATGTGCTTTGTCTGTGTTTCCAGCAGGGCCAAACACGAATGCTGGCCAGAGTGCAATAACATATTATCACATGATTCGAAAACAATACTTAGTGGTCAAAATCATAAAATCACTGCCTGCAACCAAGACTTTTTCAAACATGTTTTTTGGTACGTCAAAAAAATGGATAAGCACCCAGAACTAGCTTGTTCATGCAAAAAGTTGCTGTTGTGGGTGGTTACCAGGGATTTGTTATGCCGTTTCTTAAGCCCCAAATCAGCATATTCGAATGATTTCTGAAGGTTCATGTGACACTGAAGACTGGAGTAATGATGCTGAAAATTCAACTTTGCCATCACAGGAAAAAATTACTTTTTAAAATATATCAAAACAGAAAACAAGTTACTTTAAATTGTAATAATATTTCACAATATTACTGTTTGTACTGAGTTTATGTTTGCTCAAATAAATACAGCTTTGGTGTCCATAAGGTGCTCTGAATAGGTTTTACATTTAAATGTATACATTTGGCAGACGCTTTAATCCATAGTGACTTACAATGCATTGAAGGTTTTTTACAATTTACAAGTATGCATCCCCTGGGAATCGAACCCATGACCTTTGTGTTTCTAGCACCATGTTCTACAGTTTGTGCTACAGTTTTTTAGCATGTTGCTTGCTGTTTGTTTGGGTGTTCTGGGTCGTTGCAAAGATATGACTCTAGCCCCTCCTTCAGGGTTTATTCGACTATTTTACTGTCCTACAAGGAAAATCACAACTTTGATTGCTTGGAAATGTAAAAGCATACCTCTACTCAACAGGCCGCATGATTTGAGGTATCATTCATATCTGTTGCACAAACGGTACGTGACGAGTTACATGCTCAAGGTTAAGGGTTTGTTCAAATCCCTAACCTCAACAGTATATAAAGCGTAGTAATCGTGATGCTAACGTTAGCATAACATTTTTGGCTTTATTGATTCTTTATACATGGAGATAACTTAACAGTGCTGTACTGTTGCTCGTTTCCATAAAAGGAAGCACGTTTTTGTAAGCACCATGTGGAAGGCATACTGCACACACACAGTGGGCTTTAGAGAGCAGTTTGGTGCCACTGACTCGGGGAAAGTTGTACAGTCTGAGTGGAGAATGCCTGTCAGCCAATCCGCACCTTCCTTGTGCTTTGATTTCATCATGGATTATAATGTGCTCCCATTTCTTCCCTGGAGCCCTTGGGAAGTTAGGATCTTATTTCAAAGTATACCATTTTTTTTCTTCAGTGTTTCCCCCCTCATGTATATTTCCTTCTCTCTATCTCTTATTTTTTTTTGCATTTTTGCATTTTTATTGTTTAGGGCTCCAACAATCATAAAAAAAATATCAGAAAATATCAGGGAATTTAATTGTTTACATGGTAAATAATGTGTGAAACGTTTTTTAAGAAAAAAAAAAGTGTTTTGGTTGAGCATTTGTGTTCACTATAGTTCAAAAGATTAGGTCAATATGATTTGTTTTTGAAAGAAGTCTTTTATCCTCACCAAGGCTTCATTTATTTGATAAAAAATACAGTAAAAACAGCAATATTGTGAAGTATTATTACAATTTAAAATAACTAATATGTTTTACAATTGACAATTTTCTTTTCCTGTGAAGGCAAAGCTGAATTTTCAGCATCATTACTCCAGTCTTTAGTGTCACATGATTCGTAAGAAATCATTTGAATATGCTGATTTGCTGCTCAAGAAATATTTCTTACAATGCTGAAAACAGTTGTGCTGCTTAATGTTTTTGTGGAAACTGATCAAAAAAAATTCAGAGTAGATTAATAGAAAGTTCAAAAGAACAACATTTATTTGAAATACAAATATTTTGTAACATTATGTCTTTTCTGTCACTTGATCAATTAAATGCATCCTTGCGAACTGAGTACTGACACTGCAGAGATGTTTAAAGAGCAACCTGTATGTTGCTCTTTAATTAATATAGGAGAGTTCATATACATGCTCCTACACAGCAGTGTGATTTAGTGGAGTTCTGCTCCTAAATTAGCAGCACTCGAGTCATGGCTTCATGCACTGGGAATTCAGCAAGATTACACAGCGCTGTTAAACCTTTGGCATGTGTTTGAAAAGGCCCTTAAAATGACTGCTTTCATAAACTAGAACCACAACTTGAAACCTCATAGATCTCTACTGTTTATTTCAGATTAATTTTATTTAGAAATCTAATTAGCTTAACTATCATGATAGTTTCTCGTGAGCACGTGAAAGTCTGTATATTTTTGTTTTTGCAAAGGTCCCTTTAGGGGCTCCGTACCACCGGTCAAAAGTTTGGAAACATTATTTTTAATGTTTTTGAAAGAAGTATCTTATGTTCATCTAGCCTTTATTTATTTGATCAAAAATACAGAAAAAGCTGTAATATTGTGAAATATTATTGCAGTTTAAATGAATGGTTTTCTATTTTAATATACTTTGTAATATAATTTATTTCTGTGATGCAATCGAAAAGTGTACCTACAGACTCCTCAAACCTTTTGCCAATTGTCCTTATAAATCCAGATATTCAATATGCTTGCCAAATGGTGGTGTCTGTCATTAAAATTAGATTGTGGTCCCCTATTGAGGGGTTCACAACTGTGGGATCAGAATTTATTATTAAATGGGTTCTTGATACCTGTAGAAGAGAATACTTATTTACATACAGGTGGTAGTTTGAATGGAGAGTCTGGGGGAGGGCACACCTTTAAGGGGCACACCACATTTCTCATATTTTATTACTTCTTTTAGCTTTTCATTATGGCTGGGAGAATGAGACCATTTTACCAGGTGCACTGAGACACTTTAAATTATACCAAACATCCATAGTTACGGTGATATCACCGATATCATCCGGAACTCGTACGATGGACTGTCCTGCAGAGTGATCCACGGCACACGAGTCACAGAAAACTTCCAAGTGCGGACTGGCGTAAGACGGGGGCCTGCTTTCTCCTTTCCTGTTCATGTTTACCATAGACTGGGTCATGAAGACATCAACAGCACAGAGAAAGAACGGTATACAGTGGACCCTATGGAAACAGCTGGATGACCTCGACTTCGCCGATGACCTGGCACTTCTTTCGCACACCCAGCAACAGATGCAGGAGAAGAATAACACTATGGCAGAGAACTCCATATGCATTGAACTGAACATCCACAAACGGATGACCAAGGTCCTCAAGGTCAATGCAGCCGACACAGCACCCATCAAGCTGGAGGACGAGGCGCTGGAAGAGGTGGAGAGCTTCACATACCTCAGCAGCACCGTTGACAAGCAGGGAGGCACCAATGCAGACATACGAGTGCGTATCGGCAAGGGCAAGAACAGCTTTCCAGCAGCTGAAGAAGGTATGGAATTCTAGTGCCCTGACCATCCACACCAAGATTAAACTCTTCAATATCATCGTGAAGCCAATACTCCTGGAAAATGGAGAACAACAGCCTCAACCATGAAGAGAATCCAGACGTTCATCAACATCTGCCTCAGGCGAATACTACGAACCAGATGGCCAGTTATCATCAGTAACAGGGAAGTGTGGGAGAGAACCAGACAGCAGCCTGTAGGGGAAGAAATCCTTCAAATAAGGTGGCACTGGACTGGCCATACCCTCCGGAAACCTACTAACAGCATCACCAGACAGGCACTCACCTGGAACCCTCAAGGCAAGAGATAAAGGGCCCGCCCCACGAAACACCTGGCGACAAGACTTGGAGGCAGAATCCAAAAAAATGGGACTGTCATGGGGACAACTGGAGAAACTGGCCCAGGACCGGATCTGTTGGAGAGATCTTGTTGACGGCCTGTATTCCCAACCGGGACCAGAGGCGAAAGTGAAGTGAAACGTATAGTTACTTTTTGTACACACTTAACATGGCATAGGTTTTCAGTGAGTTTTAGGTGAGGAGGAGAAGGGGGGAGCAGGGGGAGATGATGAGACTGTAATGAGGTGTGAGTTGCACTCTGTGGTGCGTCTCGGATGTTGCTGTTACATATGCAAGAGAGAGTTCAAATGTTAATTCTCAGTAGAGCCTTTTGTTTTCTCAAAGGGGTAGGCCAGACTTACTGGCATCCGCCTTACAGTTTATACCAAACATAAAAAAATTTTTTTATTGAAAGGCTGTTTAAAATTAGCATTTCTTTAAGTTTCATTCCACTTCTGACAGTTATTTATTCTGTGTTTTTAGGCCTGTGGATGCTGCATCAGAAGGGACCAATCCTGTCCCAGATTCTCTTTGGAGGCGTTACAGCGAATTTGAGCTCCTTCGAAACTATTTGTTAGTTGCCTATCCATTTGTGGTGGTTCCGCCGTTGCCTGAAAAACGGGTATGCAAACAAGATGCTGTGGTTACTGCTGCTTGTACTGCTTTTATTACTGCTGCTGCCTTCATACACTGTAACTTCATGCTTTGTACAACAGGCTGAATTTGTCTGGCACAAGCTGACAGCAGACAACATGGACCCTGACTTCGTGGAGAGGCGTAGGGTTGGACTAGAGAACTTCCTGCTTCGAGTGGCCTCACACCCAGTCTTGTCCAATGACAAGATCTTCTATTCATTCCTCACTGAGGTAGAGAGTCTGGACAATAAAGTTCTTCTGATATAAAGATTTGTAATTAATTCGTAATGTTAATTAATTGTTTTTTAGTTTTTTTGATTTGTAATCAATTCATTTATTTTTCTATTAGGCTGTCAAATGTTTTTGTCAAATCAAATTGACAGCCTAGTAGAAATTGAAATTGATTAATTACATGGTAGCCACATGTACAATACCAATGATAAATGTTTTCTGAAAAAGATAACATTTTCAAGGCAATCAAATGAAGTATTGTCATTTTAAGAAGTGGCTTTAAAGGTCAGTATATATATATATTTTATATTATTGAACATACTCTAACGCTCTGTATTGAGTACATTGAGTACGCTCTGTACATATCAAAAATATGTATTGTGATATATCATTACAATTTAAAACTATTTTCTGTTTTAAAATATTTTAAAATGTAATTTATTCCTGTGATGGCAAATCTGAATTTTCAGAAACATTTATCATTATCAATGTTAAAAACAGCTGCTTAATATTTTTGTGGAAACCGTGAAACATTTTCTTCCGGATTCTTTGATGAATAGAAAGTTCAAAAGTTGATAAAGTAAAAGTCTTTACTGGTTCTTTTGATCATTTTAATTGATCCTTGCTAATTAAAAGTATTAATTTCTTACTGACCCAAACTTTTGAATGGTAGTGTAAGCTTATCCCTGGCCTTCCATCCACAACATTCCATCCGTATTTGTGAATTTTAATAACTAAATTATTGTGTTAAATTGACAGCCCTTATTTCCGTTGTTTAAAAAAATTTTTTTTTAACTGACATTTAATGCTGATAATGCCTTTTGTCAGTGTCAGAAATTGCACCCTTTCTCTGCCCCACAGGAAAATGGTTGGAAGGAAACCGTGTTTGAGACAGGATTTCAGGCGAAGGTATATCAGCACTTTCCAGTTCATTGGGTTCTTTCTCTCTTTAACCCTCTAGCCACGACTCTGTTGTTTATATATATCGCTTCTCACCATAGGTCACTATTCATATGTTGATATGAAGCTGACTAAATATGTGTTGATATCTAATAAAAATTGTGTGAAGTGACTGAATTGCTACTGCGGTGAGGAATCTGTTATCAGTACGCTGTAGTTTATGTAAACATGCACAGGAAGTCTGTTGGACCGTTCTGGATCAAACACGAAAGAGCAGCAGTATTTTATGTTAGTGTATATTATTGCCATATTTGCAGTGTTTATCTGATCTCAGTCGTTTAAAAAATTGTTGTAAGTAGTGGCTGTAATTCTGCTTTACACCATCTGAACAAACAAAAACCCAAGCATGAACCTGTCTGTCAACATTTGGCATGTGTCCTCCTTACAGGCCGATTCAAGATTAAAGGCTTTAAATGCCACATTCAGAGTGAAGAACCCAGACAAGTAAGTTATTTTTGCAAACCGTGTTACGCTGCATCATGAAATGCATGAAGATATGACCGTGCTGTTTGTTAACCCTGAAACTTGACCTGTGTGTTTCACAGGAGATTTGCAGAAATGAAACACTACAGTGATGAGCTGCAGTCTGTTATTTCACAGCTGCTGAGAGTTCGGGCAGTGAGTGTCAACAGCCGAATATGCTGCTCAATCAATTAGAAAAAATCCTTTCAGTCCAACTAAAGTATATATTAGTTTTTATTAGGGATGAGAATTGTAAGGAAAGCGATTCTGATGATTTCATTAACAATTCTTTTTAGAAAGCACCCTTTTTTACTAAAGAAAAACATTAGTATCTTAGGCTGTCTTTTTAAAAATTTTTCCCAAATTATCTAAAGTATAAATTTAATGTAATATGTGGTTGCATTAGAATCACAGAGTGAATCTAAAGATGAAATTAGCTGTTTTGTTGATTTATTATTATTATTATAATTTTTTTTTTAAATGTTTCTTAATTTTTCTTTCTTTTTCTTTCTTTTTTTTAGAGAGCAGCTGATCGCCTATATGGAGTCTACAAAGTGCATGGAAATTATGGAAGAGTCTTTAGGTAATATTTTCTTTCAAAGGAAATAGTTCACTTTGATATGAATTATTTATGTCATGTCAAAACCCATATGGCTTACATTTTTACAACACATAAAGAGTTGTTCTGCAGAATGTCCGGGCTCCTTTTTTCAATATAATGACCATGTTTACATGCATGTCATTATCCGAGGTCCCAAAAAAAGACTTTAGGTTCCTGACAGCTATTGAAACAGTCCCGTGTACACTACCATTTTTTACTTTTAAAGAAAAATAAATTAAGCAAGGATTAATTTGATGAACGGTGAAAGTAAAAGTGTTTGCGTTTTTTTTTCCATATATGATGTGCACTATATTTCACGTATTCTCTATACAGTCATTCTGTGTGATGAATAGACCATTTGGTCCAGGTTTTATCTCACAATGTTACTATCACAATATTGTACCCTCATTTTGAAAGAGCCAGGCATGTTTTATAATGTGCTCTGTGAACCGTTTTTGTGAGAAGCATTTTTGGGGTAAATCTTTTGGGTTGCGATTTGTGTAGCTGCGGTCAGCTGCAGTGGTTTAATGTGAGTCTTTGTTTGTTTTGGACAGCGAGTGGAGTGCCATTGAGAAAGAGATGGGAGATGGGCTGCAGAGCGCCGGCCATCACATGGACGCGTAAGTTCACAGCGCACGCAACACAGATGAAGGCTGCTTTATGAGCCATTCTCATGTATCTTTATAGGATTAGTGCAAGATTTTATTGCAGCTGGTTTTGATTGTTTTTCTCCTACCTGGGACGATCCCGTTACCCTCCAAGAGCTCATTGAGAGATGTGCTGTATGATACACCCCAGGACTTTCCTGTGATTCTACATGTGTGTGCTTCTGCTGCTAAGCTGTAAAACACATTTGCCAGATTGATCTGAATCCTCTCATATTTCCATTCACGACCCCCCCCATAACAAGTAGCCAGAAAGATGAGCCCTTGGGAGGCTCAGGTTTTGATTTTGCTGGCAGACCTTGCTGTGAATCTCTGGGAGCCATGGCCAAAATATTTAGCTGTATTCTTTTTTTTTCAACGTTATGATGAGGATGTTGTAAAAGGGACTCTTTTGCAGTAATGTCCTCAGTGAGTCGCTAACCAGTCCCTTTCGTTTCTATACTGGTTTTGTATTGCTGCATGTTCTGATGGATTCCAGATTGCTATACTTAGCAGAAAGGTTAAAGGTCAGAGCCCAATGCGCTGCTTGTCTGTCTCAGCATTGAAAGAAACAACCTGTCCATCATCAGCCCACATTTGGCAGCTGTCAGACTGTTTTATGGATCATGTCGCTCACCTATTCCTAAAAATTCCTCAAAATACCCCAAACTGGCTCTGCTGCGGGTTTGGCATTAGTTCCACAGGCTCTACGTCTGATTTAGAGAGGATAATACATGTAGTTTTACCAGAATGCCAGTTTGTAATGTTAGGTTGGGGGCAGTATGACCAAAATATTATATCATGGTCACAGTATAAATAAAAGATATAGTTATTTTTCCTGGAAACTCAACGGAAAGTGGTTTATTAAATAAGACATGGTAATGCCTTTTTCGGGTAATTCCGTTATTTTAAATGAAAAGTACATCATCTTATTTGATTTATTTGATATTTTTAGTTGGAATTTAAGGGAAACAAACCAAGATTATTTATAACAAAAGATCAAGCCTGGCATCAGTGCAAAACACACAATACCATCAACAAAAATCTTACTGAGCCCATTGTTTTGAATGGTAGTGTATTCACATCTGTGACATTATCAGGTGAAGTTCATGGACATGTTATGTCAACTACCCTTTTATCGGGCACTTTTGTTTGTTACAGGTATGCTGCTTCTGTAGATGATATTCTAGAGGAAGAGGAGCATTACGCTGACCAGCTGAAGGAGTACCTTTTCTATGCAGACGCAGTAAGGTACAGTATTCATTTGGTGTTACCTGAATGTCCTTATGTTAAAGAAGGGAGTTCACCCAAAATGAGAATTGTAAACATTTATTGCCAACTTTAAAATCAAGATTTGAAGAAGGGCATATTTGGTCTTATTTAAAGTTTTTAGGGTCTACTAGAATAGGTTTTCATGTTTGAATGTAAAAAAAAACAAAAAACAACAGCAATAAAAATATTATTTGATACATATTATACATTGTTGCAGCACCTCTCTTCCCAGACTGTCAGTAACTCTTTGAAGCCCCTCCTTCCAAAAGGCACAATGTGCTCTGATTTGGCTGGCTGGAACAGTGTGTTGTGGTCAGTCGCTTTGACCATGTTTTGGAAATGACACAGCCATAACACTCTACTAATGCAACTCAACCAGGCCTCGCCCCTTTTTATTGTGTATACCTTGGGCGGGAATTATTTAAATGAGATATACTATGACTTGAACGCTCCTGGAAGAAAACTCAAGACTACAATCGAATCGAGGAGTTTCAGGGAGTTTAGTATTTGGGCTTTGTAACTTTGCTGAATTTTTTCATGCTCAGACATTACACACTAAAGAACTATGTATAAAAAAAAAAATAAAAAAAATTAAAAGCACAATAGGACCCCTTTAAACGTGAACTGAAGTATACTAAACACAAGCTGTTATAACAGTGAGGTTGCTTAGAAATGTACATTTTGTTCAAACTGCACCGTTCCCAGAACTCCTTGGAGCCGATAGCGTCCACTGGCTGATAAAGTTACACATATGCAACTTTCTTGCACTATTTACACAATCCCCCATCAGTGCCCGGTTTTCCTAGGTATAACAGCTCTGAGTCTTCTCTTATAATGCCTGATGAGTTTGGAGAACACCTGACAAGACATCAGAGACCATTCCTCCATACAGAATCTCTCCAGTTCCTTCAGATTCCCAGATCCATGTTGGTGCTTCTTCTCTTCAGTTCAGCCCAGCCCACTCATTTTCTATAGGGTTCAGGTCAGGGACTGGGATGGCCATTGCAGATGCTTGGTTTAGTGCATTTTTGTTTTGATTTTGATGTTTGTTTTTGGATCACTGTCCTGTTGGAAGATCCAAACATTGCCCGTTATAAGGGGCCAATGTTATTTTTCATATTAATTATGAAAAACAATAATGTGTAAACACATAATGTGATCCCCCCCCCCCCCCACTTTCAATTGTTTTACTTCAATAAAAGGTTAGATTTTTGCATTTAAAAAAAAAAAATCAAAAGGATAAACAATGCAGATTTATAAATATGATCTTTACCAAAATAATTCTGACCAGGACTGTAGATTGTCTGCTTTAATGGTTCATTTTGTATATGTTGTGGTTAATGTGTGTTTTCACAGGGCAGTGTGTAGGAAGCATGAACTGACACAGTTTGAATTGGAGATGGCCGCCCAGGATCTGACCTCTAAGAAACAGCAGCGGGAGGAACTCGCCACTGGGGTCAGTGTACATTCAATCACATGACAGCTCCCAGAGACAGAACACCACATCACCCTTCTTGGATTTGGAACGAGGGACTTTCCAGCGAGTCTTAATGTTTTTATTCCAACTCAGGCCCTTGTCATATCACAAGAGGAAGGGAAAAAAATTGAGTGACCATTATAAAAGGCATACAATGTATCAGACAATTTTGGTTTATTTTATGCTTTAAAATGTATAGGATAAAACTAATCTCAATTTTAGATTTATTAGTTAGATTTCTGGCCTTTGTAGTAAAAAGTTTGGCCACCTCTGCTTTAGAAGGTATTCGGGTTTACTAGTGAGTGTTTTTAACATTTTTATGCAATTAAAATTGCCTTGCTGTTTGGCTGGATAGAGCCTTCTAAGAATTACCTCAATGGCACATTTAACATGTCAACATTTGAGCTGCACAAAAAGCCAACGACATGCATAACAAATTCTGACCCGATTGGCTGATATGGATAATTACTAGGCCCACTTGGCCAAAACAAGATCCATGAGGAAGGAAAACATCCATATTTCTGCATTCTGCAAAAAAACATTGGAGGAAAAGTGTGGCTTACTGCATGCCAATGGGTGTCATTGACTTCTTTTCCTGTGTAGACGGTACGGACCTTCTCTCTGAAGGGGATGACCAGTAAACTCTTTGGACAAGAGACCCCAGAGCAGAGAGAGGCCAAGCTGAAAATGCTGGAGACACAGATTGAAGAAGGAGAGGAACTGGTCAAAGAAAGAAACGCAGAATGCGAGTAAGCAGTGCTCTATTACCACACGACTGAATTATACCCTCTGACCATGGCACAACACAGATTCAGTGATTTCTGTTGCTGTCTTCAGATCACGTCAGAATTATTGTATTTTCAAGATCACCCTTGAGAAACTTCACTTTATTCTTGTCAGTTTCAGAATATATTGCAGATAATGGAGTTTTTAATTGAGCTTGATGACTGTACAGTTCACTTTATATTCATTTTATGTTCTTTTGATGAGAAAAAGCTGTAAATGTTGTCAGAAATTATTATTATTATTATACTTAAATTCAGGGTTCATGAAGCTGCCTTTTCATTCTGTGGCAGCACAAAAATTATGAAATGGACAGATATGCTCCAAATGCACATACTTTGCTCATATTGTTGCAGCCTCTGTGAAAGAGAGGTGAACCCAAAACCAGGCTAATTATATAACTGAGTTGATCTTAAAAATGTTGATTTGAGGATATAACATGTCAAGCTTCATTCCATTTCATGGCAATAATGTTTCAAAATAGCTTTGTCTTTTTGTAGCGAGTATGTGAAAAGTGCATGGGTGGACATTGAAAGGTTCAAAGAGCAGAAAGACCATGATCTCAGAGAGGCTCTCATCAGCTATGCTATCATGCAGATCAGCATGTGCAAGAAGGTAAGGATGGTCCGTGCCAACAAAATAAAAAATATATTTTGTTTTTGCAAAACAAGCAAAACCCCTGTATCTATACTCATCAGACTATTTATTAGGCAGAAGTAGCATAGTTGCATTAAACACAAGCATGTTTTGTTTTAAGGGAATTCAAGTGTGGAACAATGCTAAAGAGTGCTTCAGTAAGATGTGAGGGTTCCAGCCATGACAACCAGAACACCAGGAGGCCTTGGAGATGTCAATCCAGAGAAGCACACACTCCTAGAGACTGACCTTGGGGACTAAAGTCTTCCTCTCAATCCTAAACTTTTGTCAGCCTCTTGCACCAGATGCTCTGGTGTTAAAAGGTATTGAATAATATTGACATACACTAGTGTCAGTTTCAGTCCAAATAATGAATGAATGGGGTGCTGTTTTATTTATTTCCATGTTCACCAGCCAGATTTTAGATCTGTTTACTTTTGTGACTGCACTATTTTGACCTACACAAGAGTTTGTGAAAGTTGCATACAATTAATGACTAAACACTTCCGACAGAAACAGAAGAACAACTTAATTAAGATTGATTCATCTTGAACTATGGAATGATTTCTTTATAATTTGTCTTTTTTTTATTTACTTTTTTTTATTAGCTTTTTGATGCCAATATGTTTGCTAAAATCATTCCTTTTTTCTTTTCCATTATCTTTTTAATTCTTAAGTTAACCATAAAATACAAAAGCACAGATTAAAATTGGCAAGGCAAAATATGAGGGTGGGTTTTGGGAGGAAAAATTCTCAGCGAGTCCAGCAGTTCCATTTTTATCATACCCCACACCCCTCCCCATAATGGTGGTCTCCCACATCTGGAACATGTCCAGTTTCTGTGGAACAAGCGAAATGATCTTTATCACCTGGCGCGGAGGACACCAAGAGTCAAATTTCCTACTGAAAGAAAAATAACTGGTCTTATTCATATGCAAACTAAATTTACCCTAACGCCCATACAGCAAACAAAGTCCCATAAATTCATCATAATATGCTGGTCTGTAACTTTCTGCACATTCTGCCATAAAAACTAAGCTGTTTATAACCACTGACCCCCTCCCTTTATATGGTTCAGTTCATCTGATAAATATTAATATGCTGTTTATGTCTTATTCAAAACTTAACTCTGCATATTTTCTTTGTCCACTATGAATGCCATAATTGTCATCTGTTATGATGAGTGGGTGGGTCTATGTTTTGATAGAAATCTGGCTAAAGAAATACGAAGGTCACAGGAAAGGCTGGATATAATAATTTCCCCATTTTTGGAGTTGCATGTGTAACTCAGCCCGACCTCTGTTCATTTGGTTCATTTTTGGGTTATATGGGTGGGTGGGGGGGGGGGGGGGGGGGGGGGGGGGGGTAGAGAGAACCATTTGTATATACTGTTAAAATCATTGATGTGTAACACTAATGGTAATAATAAAAAAATAAAACATTCCCATTATCATTTGGCTTGTTTTCATATGTCTTAAGTGTCATATTTACTGTCTTGTCTTTTGTCCCCTTTAATTAAAATGTAACCATGTTGTTCATGTTTATGATAGTCTGAGAGTTCAGCAGAGATCATTTTGGTTTTTACGTGTAGCTCATTTTGATCATAGTTCAGTTTATATGAAATGAGATTTAGTGGTAATGAAAGTACTCGTTATTTGATGATGCATATGAAGGCCTATATCAGGGAATTGTTTAACCAAATACAATTTAAACATGCAAAGTTAAATCAAGTTTAAATCTGTCAACCTACGAATGTCAGTTGTCTCTGTACACTAAATTGAGATGGGAGAATGTATTGAAACGAGTTTTCACACTTCAGTTTTGAGTTGGATTCTCACTATTAACTAACAATTAACTACCACTTTTGCCTCAAACTCATAATTACTGCTTATTGATAGTTAGTAATGTAGTTCAGTTTAGGTATCGGGTAGGATTATGGAATGTAGAATATGGTCATGCAGATTAAAGCATTAATATTTGCTTTATAAGTACTAATAAGCAGCCATTATTCTATTATGCATGCTGCTAATAAGCAACTAGTTAATAGTGAGAACTGGACCCTAAAATAAAGTGTTACCATAAAAAGACATCACCTTTAACTTAAGATGTCAGCAGTTACCACTTTAAAATGGTAAAAAAAAAAAAAAAAAAAAAAAAAATAAACTGACAAAATTCCAGTAATGCTGCCTCAGCCATTTTCGCAGGAGGAATCTCCTCCATTTGTTTCTGGGCTGTAATGCTTCCCTCTAGTGGTGTGTTATAGCCTATTTAAGAACAACTTGATCTCACAGACCTATACAAGTGACATGGTCAGATGCTTGATTTTGTTTGAATTTGCAAGACATGACGGTTTGGCATCCGTTCGACACAAGCTAAACAAGTGAACACTATCTGTCTTTATCATGTTAAGTGTGTCTTGTTTACAAATTGAGTCATCAATACCACAAATTAACATTTTTAACTAAAATGTTTAACCTCTTCAAGATGATTTTAGGGTAATGGTTCCCATATTTTTTCACTCAAAGGTCTCCCATTGTCCATTACAATATTAAAAATATTCACTATGATGTGCTATTTCCTATGGCATTCTAATTATTACAGCACTGGCAGTTTTCAAACTTTTTAATAACAGAAACTGGGAGTGTTGATATTAAATAAAAATATTTTGGAATTCTACAAGATTCCATATTCTGCACGTTTTTTTTAAAAGTTATTGTTAAAGGTTGAATAGTTATCGTTAAAGTTTGTTTATGCTATAAAATGCGTGATGTATAGGGCTCAAACAAAGTGAATATGAAATTTAACAGATGTTACAAATGAAATAGGGGAATTAATTTGATGTCGGAACAGTTGAAAGTTCAGGATTTTTTTTTCCATCAATCTTACTCGAGTACGTTAGCTACAGTAGAGAGTTAATAACTAAGTTTTAGATAGGGCTGGAGAAATGTTGATGCGATTATAAATACATAAATTTATATATTTACATAAACCTTTATTATTAGCTACATGTATTACATTGCGTTAAATATATTTCAAACAGTTTTGCTTACTTTAAGCAAACCCGACCAGTCAGTCTCATTGGAGCGGGTCCGCTGCGATCCCACAATGCACCGCTGCGCAGCTGCAGATGGAATGTAGCTCGCTAGCCTTTCATGCTAGCCGCAGCATCGCAGTAAAGTTTGATAAACACGTCATGAGCGACTCGAACCCGCCGACAGCGCTTCACTGACAACACATGCGGTACGTATACTCTTCATCCGCGAGGGTCTGCGTGATAATCAGCCGTGAAAATGTTTGCAGTCCGGTCTCTGTGTGCGTGATAAAATGGCAGCATAGAGATGGAGATCAGGCCGAATTTAAACGCTACATTAATATATTGAAATACATTAAGCCATTATTACAATTCAGTAGTCTTATTAACCTGACGTCAAATGAAATTCGGCTGTATCTGTGACAGTGCCAACAGGCAGCCCGGTGTTGTGCGTGAGTGTCACACTGTAAACACAGTCATATACTTTCAGTTTATTTTATACATCAGAATAAGTTTGCATACTCAAAGCTTAAACTCGTTTTTGGACCATTTAAATCATAACGTTACATTGATCCAGTGCCTATTTGTATTTTATTTACTTTAGGTTGATGATTGACATGCCAAATGCAAATGGAGCTCTGTTTTATCCTTCTTCACCTACACATCTAATAATTAACTTCAATTTCAGCTATAAAGCAGCTCTGTTGTAAAGTTCTTCAATTATTATGAAACGACTTTAATTTATCTATAAAAGAGCTCTACATAATAAGATTATTCAGCTTCATTTAGTTCAAGTTTTTGTTTTCATCCAATAGTGTCAGTACAGTTAGATCAATAATATTTTCTTTATCTTAATTGTCTTTTAAGTCAAAATGTGAATCTGACATAAAAAGGCAAGAATGCTTCCTTATTAAATTAGTTTATGCTCCAGTGGCAATTCTGACAATGACGGTTCACAACATGTAAAATCAGATTGGGTTTATTATCATTTCTTCTCTGCTTAGGAGGCGATAAAAATGTTTTTTGCTTGATTGTGCATACAAGTTAGACCAACACTGGGGACAAAAAAGTTTAAGACCACCACATTGAAAATATCCACTCTTTTTTTCACTTAAACCTGGAAAAAAGTTTTAGAATTTTGAAAAGGTCACATATTTACATTTTCTCAAAACATGCTGGAGAACATGGTCATCAGGTTTTGCTGCTGGTTGTCAAAAGGTAGACATTTTTTTTCCAAATTTTTTTTCTTCATAAAACTTAAGCTTGTTGTTTCTCTCAGTCTGGTTGACGGAGGGGACGTGGTGTGAACACAACCGTGTTGACTGCTGATTGGAATCCCTATGTTGGTCCTGTCTCTTCCTGTAGCTTCAGCTCAACTGCTCAGCGTTCAGCGATGAACATTGATGACAAGCTGGAGGGGATTCTTATGAAATGTGGCCCTGTGGGACTTCACCACCCATCCAGAGGTTTGGGACCCTCAAGGGTGGATGGAAGAGG
The DNA here is from genome assembly GCA_030578275.1 of Meda fulgida. NCBI lineage: Eukaryota > Metazoa > Chordata > Actinopteri > Cypriniformes > Leuciscidae > Meda > Meda fulgida. Next base: position 9,369,500 of record CM060624.1, on the reverse strand, counting down.
AAGAAGAGGCAGTTTGGATATGACACTTGGGGAACGGAGCTTAGCTAATCATCCCCTTTTGGCAGAGGATGATGATGACGACGATGATGATGATGATGAAGACCTGGCAGGTGGAGGCCTGACCTCACATGATCTGATATCCCATGATGACCTGATGGTGCATGAGGAGACAGTGAAAAATGATGGACAGGATGAACCAGCTTTCTCACAGCGAATTTCCCATAAACTACATTATACACTCAACATGCCAGTAAGTGTACATCTATCTATCTATCTATCTATCTATCTATCTATCTATCTATCTATCTATCTATCTATCTATCTATCTATCTATCTATCTATCTATCTATCTATCTATCTATCTATCTATCTATCTATCTATCTAATGTTTTACTTTTATTTTTTAAGGGCACTTAAATACAATTTAATTAATGATTTGTGTTGTTGCTGCTTCTTTTGTTAGGTCAATATAAAGCAGGAGATGAAAGTACCAGACTCACTGATTCTGAATAAAAAGGAGAAGAAACCAGGGAGGGACCCATCCGACTGTCACAAAAAAAAGAAGAGAAAGCAGCGCTCGCCTGCAAAGGTTTAATATAATGCATCTGAGATGCAACTGATAAAGAAACAATATAATATCAGTACTTTAAGTGATGGATATTTTACAGTACAAAACAGTGGTGCAAAACTAATTGAAAGGCTAATGTTATTTTTTTATGGTATTGGTTTGCCAATCAGTGTTATGGACATATAACATCATGACGCTCCAAAGGAGCACATGCATGAAAGATAAAGTAGTTTTGAACTGTATTCCATCTTGATAGATTCTCACTATTAATGAAGATGGCTCCCTTGGGCACCAGAACCCAAAAACTCATGTCTGTGAGCACTGCAATGCTGTTTTTCGGACAAACTACCATTTACAAAGACATGTCTTCATTCACACAGGTAAGTGGTGTAATGTCCTGGTCCTGTGGGAATAATTGACTTATAAAAGAACAAAACGGTGTACACAAATATACTTTTTTGCAGGTGAAAAGCCTTTCCAGTGCAATCAATGTGACATGCGCTTTATTCAGAAGTACCTGCTTCAGAGACATGAGAAAATCCACACAGGTAAGCAGAAAGGGATTAAAAACATTACACCGGTGGCAAAAAAGAAATGTCATTTATATTTATCTCCAGGGTATAGTAAGACATGTACAGTGAAATCTTCAGAGTCAATGATCTATTTATAAATGTCGTCTATTGCAAGTCCCTGTTTTGTAGTACATCTTTATACACTGAGAAAACAAGTCTAGGCATACTTTGACAGGGGGAAAAGTAGACCTTCTTGACTTGCCTAAATTTTGCCTATATTGTATAAAAGCCTGTCATGTCTCCCCTTTAGGAGAAAAACCATTTCGCTGTGATGAGTGTGGAATGAAATTTATTCAGAAATACCACATGGAGAGACATAAGAGGACACACAGTGGGGAGAAGCCTTACCAGTGTGACTACTGCCATCAGGTAAGGGCAGTCCAAAGCAAATTAGATTCGATACTAGGGATGGGTACCGAAACCCGAGAGCTGAATTATTAAAGACCGCTGGATCGATAAGCTCGGACGTTATCAGTTCTGCTGTCGGTACTGGAAAAATTAAGAAAGTAGTCTACAAGTGCTATTTATTATTGCTATAAAGACATTGTCTTGCTAATTTAATCTCGCCAGCCACTTCTATTTATAATAATATTGTACCATTTGTCTGTGATGCATTTTTGCTAATCGCAGTCCAGGAGAGAGATTTCTCTTACACGGAGCCACAGAGCACAACACGACAGCCCTGCTTAATTAGTGACGATGAGGACAGAACTAAACATTGAAACGTATGGTTACACTTTAGATCTGTGATATGAAACTAAATTTATTTTAGATTTCGATTTTGGCTTCCAATGATTATAAAAAAGAAGATATATGAGGTGAAACCATTAAAAACTATAGCCGCACGGCGCATTCTGTATAGCACAACTTCCTTCCCTTCACAGCGGTGCACTGACATTTCTCCCTAAAACCCAAACGTAATGTCAGAATCAGCACAATCGGTGATTGTTGTAAAATGCACAGTCTACTGTTGCTAAATTGCGGGATGCGTTTGATAAAAAAGCTATTAAAACCACTAAAATCAACGCAATAGATGCTGTTCCAAAGGCGGCGTCCACTCCGAAACAGACCGCAACGAGACAAGCAAAGTTTGGGCTTTTTGTGTGCTTCTAAACGATCAAATGTAAACAAAAATATGTCAAAATGATCATCTTGGAGATGTTCACTTAAACAGTTTATTCTCTTAATTTATGCCATCATGAAGCAATATTAATTGCAATATTAATGTTAAAAATTAAAAATGTTTCCTTTTTTTTTAATATAACATAAAGAACCAATAAGAATACCGTTAAAGTACCTTGATCGATAAGCAGTATCGGTAAGAGTAGTAATACCGTTAAAACCTTAACGATACCCATCCCTATTCGATACTAGGCAATTAAAATGTTAGCATGCATTATTCAGACTGAAAAATAATGTTTTATATTTTTCCTAACAGTTTTTCTCCAGAACTGACAGAGTATTGAAGCACAGACGAATGTGCCATGAGAATAAGGACAGGAAGGTGCAGAAAGCAGCTGCCAAAGATGGCCCTCTTCGCACCCCAGAGAGCTTGGGCTTCTCTTTTCCTGCCAAGGAATGTACCCTTCCCAAGAAGAAACGTCAGAAGACCTCTGATAAAAGTCGGGTCTTGCTCACAAGTCCCACTATTGACAAAGGGGTTGAAGCTGATAACGAGGAGAAGACAGAAGACCAACTTGCCAAAAGTGAGTGTCTTCCTCTTTACGCTGTAGCCACCAAGGTGAAGGATGAGTATGTAGTTACAGATTATTCCGTTGAGCTCCCTGATTCCCCACCTGGTAACAGGCATCTTGCAGGGGAGGAGTCTAATGATGAGATAATTAGTCCTCCAAAACTAGTGCTGAAGAAAATCGCCAGCAGGAGAGGTTTGAAACAACAGTCTCTAGAACCGTCCCAGAGTCTCTCTCCCTTGTCCTCATTCGAAGAGAGCAAAGTAACGAGATACACATTTGAGATTGTGGACAACAAAGGCCTATTAGATGTCGAGACAAATCCTGACATGGAGTCGGTTGACACCCTACAAGGAGGACAAGCAAAACCAACCAGGAGCAGCACAAACTATGACGACGCCATGCAGTTTCTTAAGAAGAAACGATACCTCCAGGCGGCCATGGCCAACACTAGCCGAGACTATGCTCTTAACGTGAACAGCATCGTGTCTCAGCCCTCCGTCACTCAGGCAGCTGTAGCGAGCGTCATTGATGAGACCGTCCCCGCCACAATCCTCTCTGAGACTCAGACACTGAATGTGGAAATCAAGTCCAATAGTGAGAAGAATGTCCTTCCAGACGAGGTCCTGCAGACGCTTCTCGATCACTACTCCAATAAGGCCAATGGGCAAGCAGAGATTTCCTTCAGTGTGGCGGACACCGAGGTCACATCCAGCATCTCTATCAACTCTTCCGATGAGAGTAGTCCCAACGAGGCTTTAGGAACCAGCTCACAAGCGCCTCCGGCCGAGAAGGCCAGCCTTCTGCATGAGTATTCCAAGTTTCTCCAGCAAGCTCTGGAAAGGACCAGTCAGAACGACACCTACCTGAACAACCAGAGTCTTACGTTTGTAAATGACAGTGCCAGTCTCGCTGGCCAGCCTTTGTTTTCGACAGAGAAGCAGTTCACTTCCCCATCCCGGTTCAGACCAAGCATGAACTCTCCATTGAGATCCACCTTGGAGAAACCTAACTTTAGCCTTTTAGTAGATTCCCAGCACTCCTTTTCCTTTTCAGGTGACGAGACAAACCCTTCCTCAGTTTCACCGACGGAGGACTTCCTCGACCAAGTAACCTCTCCCAAAAAGACAGACGCGCAAAGCATCAGTCAGACATTTCAGATTGCTACTTTTGACCAGAACTTTCGATCTCAATTCCCGAGCTCACGATCTGGAATATCCTCACAGTTTAGCATTGCAAGTGGACAAGTTAGCTTGAGAGGTCATGGAGGAACAGACTTTCCAGAGTTCTCTCTTGTTAATGAAACAAGAACTCAACTAACTTCATCTCCAGATGCTACAAGCAGCCAAACCTTTGGCTAAACAAGAGCTTTTAATGATTTGAAGCATTTTAAGGGCACTTTATAATTCTGTCAGTGAGGGCAATGTGATCTCTGTGCAAATACTTGTGATTTTCCATCTTTAAGCAATCATGCATGTGTGAGAATTAAAGTAGTGATACACAAGTTAGAATTCATTATCGGCACATCTATTGGAGAGTATGGGATACCCTTGTATGTGTCATTGCATTATTTGTGTATAACAGCCATGGTCAAACGAATTGGCTGTGACAGATTTCGTGTGTTGCAAAGTTTGCTGCTTCAATATTTTGTAGATTATTTTTTCACGTTTCTATAGTTTACTGGAAATGCAATTCATAAGTTTTAAAGGCTTTAATTGCTAAAAACATTCAATATATGCAAAGTCATTATTTCTAGTGATGACCCTTCTTTATAACTTTTGCAATTCGCTCTGGCCAAATCCTTACTGATGGTTATCCATTCTTGCCTTATTAGTGCTCAGAGTTGATAACAATGTGGGCCTTTGCTTGTCCACTTGCCTTTTGAGGATTGACCACAGGTTCTCTATGGGATTAAGATCTGAGGAGTTGCCTGGCCACATATCCAAAATTTCAATCTAATGATCTCTGAGCCACTTCATTATCACTCTTACCTTGTGACATTGTGCTCCATCATGCAAGAAAATGCACGGATCATCAACAAATTGCTCCTTGGTCGTTGGGAGTAGTTGCTCTTGCAGGATGTTTCAATGTTTATTCCTGGCAGTGTTTTTGGCCATAATTTTGAGAAAGCCCACTCCCTTTGATGACAAGCTACCCCACACATGGATGCTTCACTGTTGGCATGACAGGACTCACAGTAGTGTTTACTTTTTCTTTTCCGGACAATCGATTTACCAGATGTCCAAAACAGTCAGAAGGGGACTTCACCTGAGAAAACAACTTTGCACCAATCTTCTGCGGTCCAATCCTTGTACTGCCTGCAGAATTTCAGTCTGTCATTGATGGTTTTCTTGGAGAAGTGAATTCTTTGCTGCCCTTCTTGACACCAGGCCTTTGTCCAAAAGTCTTTGCCTCACTGTGCATGCAGATTCACTCACACCCACTTATTGTCTATACCGAGCAAACTCTGCACTAGTAATGAGATGATTCGTAGCTGACTCCTCAGGAGGAGACTGTCCTGACACTTGCTGGACACTCTGGGACATCCTGAAGCCTTCTTAACTGCAGTTGAACCTCTCTCCTTAAAGGTCTTGATGATCCGGTAAGTCGTTATTTCAGGTGCAATGTTCTTTGCAGAAATTTCCTTGCATGTAAGGCCATTTTGATGCAAAGCGAGGATGGCTGCACGTCTTTCTTTGGAGGTAACCATTGCAAACACGAGAACACAATGATTGAAGCACTTTTTTCCTCCTTTTATAATAATCAGTCTGCTCTTATAATCCAATCAGAATGATAGAGCAATTTTACCTCACTAGTTTTTGTTCACACTTTCCCATGTGCTGATATGATTAGTGAAATGATGTTAGCTGGTCATTTTGTGCCACATTCCAAAAAACTGAAGTTTCCTTTGGCCAATAAAGCTTTTTGTAATAATTTTAAAATACATCTGATCACAATAATCTAGAAACGATGTGTATAAACACCACAACAACTGAAGCAGAAAACTTTGCGAAACGAAAAATTTGTCACTGACAAAACTTTTGGCCATGACTTTACAAATGTACAGTGCTCGATAATGCACTTTGGCTTGCCAAAATTTTACAAAGATAAATTCTGATTTGGCCTCTTGTTAGTGTTCTGCTGGAGCAACAGACTCAACGGACTGACCTAATAATATAGGTCTATAGAAACTACCTTTACCTAGCATTACAATCAGTTTGTTTTGTTTTTATTTAGTTTTGTAACGTTGCCTGGAGAGGTACTGAAAAGGACCTTACTTTGATGCCCTTGACTTGAGTAAGGCACTTACCTCTGGGTTGTTCCTCTTTGTGATTTAATGTACTATTACATTACTATTACTTGCCCCTGTCGCTGTAAGCTAAATGTATTTAATCTTTTTGTGCATTTAATTATGTTGAATGTTTTTTTAATATATATTTTTTTGCATTCACTGCTCCCTGAAAGATTGTCTCCAAGAGCTTCTTTGTCTTTTGTTTAGAGCAATCTGCAGGTATAGTCATACTGAGTTTATATGGACCTAGCCCATAAATCTATATAATAAGATTATATAATCACAAAAAAAAATGTTTGTGCACATTTCTCCTAAGGTTATTGGATCTAAACAATAGATAGAACCGTTAGAGACTGTCTTGCTAATCAGATTTGAGGTGGACATGGAGAATAAGGCATCTGTAGAGATTTTTTTCACATATACCACATTTTGGGGATGCAGTTTTAGCAATTGTTCTGGGCAACAGCACTAACAGATATGCACTTTTTCATTTGTTATCATTGTGAATGATTTAGTTCTTGACTCAACGGTTAGTGTATTTCATCACTTTGATTTCATTTGTTCACAGTCTGTTTTCTTGAGTTTCCAGATGCACTCATGATCTGATAAATATTACCCATTAAATAGGATGTTGAGCTCATAGGCCGTTTTTGTTATTGTTTAAAGCACTTTTCAATTTCCACCTTCCCTCTTCATAATGTACAAATCTGATATAATCTATATCAGTCTTGAGTGAAATCTAGAAAGATGGTTTAAGAATGTATGGCCTGAGATCATATTTCTATGCTTTTTCTTGGTCTCAAAACACCTATTCATTAGCAAACATGTCTTTGCATCACTCGCTGTTACTTATTAGATTAATATAGAACAAAAATAGTGTAATGTTTGGTACAGTTGAACTAATATGTATATGTACACATAACATTTGTTTATTGCACATATCTCGTTGTTATTTTAACTAATCATGTAAATTAAAAGCTTTGTTTCTGTTTTCTCAGAGTTTATGGAAATTTACCTGCTTGCCCCCATAACTGTATCTTGATTAATCTTAGGTTTATGATTATTATAGTAGTATCATGCCAAGCTGTACACTCATTGGTTTTCTTTGTAAATCATTAAAAAAAACATGTAAATTGTTGAAAGGTTGTATGAACAATTTACACACATTTGTTCTGCTCATGTTTTGTGAATGAGGCCCATTAAGAGTAGTCCTGTGTGTTTTTTCATAGTCAGCATGTTCTGTGTCAAAGAGATTTTCTGTGCTTTTGATTAGTTTATTTTATGTGCCTAAACATTCCTGTAATGTTCCTTTGTTTTTACATGTTGTAAATAGGTTGTATATTTTAAGTTGTGCATTTTGCTGTGCACATTTCTTGGTGTAGTACGTATATAGAGAGAGTGCAACACGATTTAAGAATATTTGCTGCCATTTCGGGTTACTCATTCCTATGGTCCCTGATGACTATCAGCACAACTTTGGTGACAAAATCATGTTTGTGTTCTTGTTTGTAAAATTACAAATGTACTGTCCTCTATGAATTGCCTCTGAATGCAGTTTTAAGGATTACAAACTGATTAAAATACCTTGTATGGATCTCATAGTCCCTGAGAGGATTTTAAGGATGTTATTTATCATTTCAATATCACTTGATACCTGCATTATAAATATTTAATTAATAATTACTGCCCCTGAAATTGAAAAAAGTGAAATGATAATTTGAGGGAAAAACTTATTTTAGTAAATTGTGTGATGTTTTTTGTAAGATCAATTGCTTTTGGTAAAAGGTCATATCCATATCCTGACACATGACTGTTTTTCTTAATTGATTAGGTATTTTGAGCATCAAAGTACGATGGTATTACAGATGGTTGATGATTGTTTTCTTTCAAGTTTAATTCGACTGGAAATCTGAATGGTTTTATTTAGTAAGAGAGCTCTTCTAAATAGTTTTAGACATTTAATTTTATTGGGGAGTGCATGTACTCTGACTGTCTTTGTACACTGGTTATATTTTTATATGTATCCATTTTATTGTAGCCGAATTATTCCCATAGAATATACTTTAATGCAGTACTTTGCCTAAGATATGGAGAAAAAGTTCTGATTGGATGTTTTTGATTGCGTGCCTCTTGTTGTGTAATATTAAACTTCCAAATACATCAAGTTGTTGAGTGCTATTTCCTTGCGTCTTAATCCACATTGCATTGTGACAGTTTCATGACTTTTAGCACATTTCCACCTGTGAGATTCACACTCACAAAAAATGTAGACATGTAAATGTAAAATGTAGGTTTTAAAATCGTTTAAAATAATTTATGTAGGGTTGATACATGGCTAAAATTAAGAGTATCTACCTGATTTTAATAGGCTGACTTTATATGATAAATGTCTACTAGCTTGTTATAGAAATTATCAGAAAATGTCAATATGGAAATGCCTGCTCCGTTAGAGCAGCCGAAAACATTGAATTAGCCTACACTGACACACCTGAGGTGGCGCTGTTAAAACATATTTGTTAAATGACGATTATTGCACACGTAGCATTATCCAATAGTTATCCAATAATAACAGTGGCACACAGACTGCTGTTAGGTTAGGCCTATATTAAATAATTATAAAATTCTGTTAAAGTAATAATCAATCAAACGATTTTAAATGTAAAGTAATTAACTACTCAATTTCTGAAACCTGTTATATGTATTCCTGACTATCTGTATTCCCTAAAGAGAACAGTATACATCTTCCCGAAATTAAGTTACTATAGTGTCTACATGTGTGTGAACATATTGTTCTTTTGAGTAGGAGCATGTGAATCAATTGAACCACTTCATAAAACTATTTTGAATGCATCTTTCAAGAATCTGACTGAAACGGTCCTAATGGTGCTCAATTTTCGACTCGTTGTACCAAGAGAATCGAACTTTTGGTTCGATTCGTAATGAGCAGACAGCCGAGAAAAAACATGAATGAGCTGCTGATACCAATGGAATAAACCGAATTAACTGATGGGGCACAATTAAGTAAGTTACCTCAATAACCAAAAAGCTGAACTTTTAAAAATAAATCGTTGTGGAATAATGTTTACGGAAACTTATGTAAAAGAATAGTGGATCCACGCGAAACCGTTGTTCTAATTGAACTGTTCAAAAGAATCGATTCACGGAAATGAGTTGGTCCACCCAACTACTCAGGTGTGCTCGTGCCTCGCTCACATTCTCCACCTGCTGTTGCATCCGGGAGCACCATTGCAGGTATGTGTGCGCTATTATCATTAACCAAGAAATTTACAATTCAACAATGTCACAAAACAGCACTATTATCCGTTTACTTAGGGCCGTTAGTCTCTGGCGTTTCTTATAGACTTTTCAACGAGCCATTACACTGGATAACTTAGTAAAACGCAAACACAAAGCAAGAACTAACGTTAGGCTACAGTAAGTTTGCCACGTAAACTTCAGTGAACTTAACATACTTTGTTTTCCTTATTTCAATGTTGTTTAAATGCTGAACATGAATTGCCTGTCGATTATTTATAGTTCCCAAGGTGTCACTTATTAACAGACAGCTTTTGTTGGCTTAAATGTATCTAACCTACGTGGCCATCGCCCAGTTGGCAAATGTTGCTAAATTGTCTTTATTTTTACAGTACTAAAGTCTTTACTTTCTTCAGATCCAGCCACTGTAATCTTGCCAAAGAGGGATAATGAGTCCTCAAGTTCAAGAATTATTCCATGAAGATGCACAGGTAATGTCCAATCTGTAAGTTTTGCCATAAAAAATTGAATAAATGGAAAAGTTTAGCTATAAATGGAAAGCCATATGTTTTGGGACCTACTATTTTTTTTACACTGGGTGGTGGAATTGACATTAATGGTGACTTATTTAGATTTTAGTGACACTGGTTTGTGTAGGGTTCACAGAGTAATGCTCAACCTTGGTGGAAGGTGCAGCTCTTCGTCTGGGAACCTGTTCTTTTCGGCACCTGGGATGGAGTCTTCACTACCTGCATGATCAACATTTTTGGGGTGGTGCTCTTTTTACGGACTGGCTGGCTTGTGGTAAGTTATGTTTTATTACAGATTTTGAGATGATTGTTGTGTGTGTTTTAGAGAATCTTTTTTTTAAAGGACATTCCAGTCTTTTGGAACATAAAGTATCTCATGTTTTTGCTGCTATTAAATTAGCATCCAATGGAAATGTTACTTGTCTTTTCCCATATGATCATCTTTAGGGTAACACAGGTGTGTTGCTGGGCATGCTTCTGGTGTCCATGGTGGTATTGGTCGCTGTGGTTACGGTAATGTCAGGTATTGGTGTGTGTGACTGTTGCAGTGTGGGTAACGGTGGGGTCTACTCCATGATCTCCACTGTGCTAGGAGGGAGAGTTGGAGGAACTGTGGGACTCTTGTATGTGTTTGGGCAGGTGAGCAGCTCATGTCTACATTAATTATATTGCATATACAGTGCGTTATCATTTTAGTGTTTTTTAGGTTTGGTGACAGTCATGTGTCTTGTTGGCAGTGTGTGGCTGGAGCGATGTACATCAGTGGTTTCGCAGAGTCCATAGCGCAGGTGCTGAGCTTACATAGCGTGTGGGCAGTGAGGGGCATCTCTGTGGCTGTTCTGGTTGGCCTGCTTGGGATTAACCTGGCCGGGGTGAAATGGATAATACGCCTTCAATTGGTTCTGCTGGGGATATTAGCTATGTCCACTCTGGATTTTGTCATCGGGACATTTAGTCATCTAGATCCAGGTAAGCTCTTGTGAATGCCAGTGACATCAGTGGTAATTTTAATGAGATAAACCAGGAGTATTGAGTTTAACACCTGCTAAATATCTTAAGGGATGGCTAGGTTTTGTTCAACCAACACCATTGATCCCCCATTGAGTCTTATAAAATTAGTTGCTAATAAAAAATAAATAAAATAATCTGCTTATATTCAGCTAAATTAAATAATCAGCTTCTAGAACAGTTGTATAAGTTCATGTATATGTTAAAATGCAAAATAAAACCATAAAATCTAATTTTAACAGGCATTTTGACTATACCACAGGTTTCATTTAATAAAGTAGTGCTTTAAGAAGAGATTCTTGCCCTGCAGTGTTGTTTTCACAGACCCTACTAAACAGTGCCCGCCTTTCTTATATTGACATTTCTTTCTTTTCACATTTCCTGGCAAACCTGCCAGACGAGGATATACAAGTTCAAGCCATTTTTTATGCTGGACCAAATCTGGAGTGTCCAAAATGTTTTTTTCTTTTACCAGGATACATTTTTCTTATTTCTATTATACTCTTGTTTTGCAAGTTCTTATTTTTATGTGTTAAATGCATTTATTGGGGTAGCTGAAAGTAGTTGAATGCAGCTCGCAAGTGACAGAATACACTACTGTTCATTAGTTTAGGATCAGTAAGATTTTTTTGTTGTTGAAAGAAACCAACCAATACTTTTATTCAGCAATCTATTAAATTGATCGAACGTAACAGATTTTAGATTGTTTCAGTACATTTCTGTTTTAAATATAAACTTCTTTTGAAAAAGAAATGTATCACAGTTTCATATTAAGCAGCACAACTGTTTTAAAACATTTACAAAAAAAAGAAATGGTTCTTGAGAACCAAATGAACATAATTAGAATGAACACATGAAAATTCAGCTTTGCCATCACAGGAATAAATTACATTTTAAAATATATAACATATTTTTATCTTTACATTTTTTAATTTGACACAATAGTACTGTTGTACTATATCTTTTTATTAAAGAAATGCACCCTTGTTGCGCTTAAGAGGCTTCTTTAAATCATCAAGCAAGCTTTAGATTAATAGTGTATTTCTATTTAAATATTATATGTGACAGTAGATACTGCTCATATGTTCTCACCTCAAAGCTCTTTCTTATTCAAAATGGTAATTGGTGCTCAGCCAGTATTTGGCCATTTTGAGATTAATATTTTAGCCGACTAAACGTGTACATCTCAATTAAATAAATACATTTTGTTACCCCAACAATATTGTTGTTCAATAATGCCTATAATAATAACAATGCATATACTATATACTGTATATTATTGAGTTGATCATACAGAACTCAAATTGTGAGTTCACGTGTCCTTGCAACAACTGTCCAGTAGGTGTCAGGGTAACATAAATGTGGCCATTTGTCCCAAGATCCAAACAATGCTAGCCTGTAAAAAAAAAAAAAAAAAAAGTATACATTTATTTATTATTTATCAAGTTCATAATTTCCATAAAACCTTTTAGGCTTGACAAACAGTGCAAGATTTTGCATTCCAGCTCCGGTTTGTGATCTGGCATTGACAGTATACGCTGTAAGCTAGTTAGACCTCCAACAGCCCTGAATATTCTGGGAGGTGTACGCAAGGCCACTATGGAGTGCAGGGTCTCTTCCTAAAAATAAAATAACTCCAACACCAATCATAATATGGAAGTTAAAGGAACAAGAAAAGTGAAATGATTTGTTTTCCCATTACATACTGTCATCGAGTCGTCTTTGACCTGGACCTCACAAGGCTAAACTATATATACTATAAAACTGTGTGTGTGTGTGTGTGTGTGTGTGTGTGTGTTTACATTTAATTTAAAATAATATAGTATATAATTTAATGTAAATACTTTAATAAACATTAAGTGTGTTTTTATGTGTTCAACTAAAAGCATGTCTTAATGAAATGGAGAATACTTATTGTTCAACAAGAATTAGTTATGTTAGATGTGTTGCCAAGTTCCTGTTTCTAAAGCTCTCCCAAGCTGCAGTATAATCATAGAAAGTCCAGCTCTCTAACACATTTCATATATTTAGGGCATTTAAATCTACTTTTACTTAGTTTCACTGCATGAAGTGAGCACATATATGTAAGTCGTAAGAGCGGTTAAAATCTCTTTTATAAGACAATCTTGGGGGTATACTTAGAGCAAGTGACTATTAGATATCTCACATAAATTCTTGGAGGATGATGAGTTGCTATTATAAACCTATCATAAATTGAATTAAGGACAAGTATGCAGGCATTCTTAGTCCATTGTAATATATATATATATATATTTTTTTTTTTGGGCTGCCCACTTCAGATGAGGTCAGTATGTACTTTCACACTGGGTTTGCAGGAAATCCATCCCAACTCTTCCTGTTCTCCTGATTACTGACTTCCTGTCCAGAGAGGAGGCAAGACTCTCGGAAAGATTGTGTTCTCACTCTCTCTCTCTCAACAGAGAAAGTTAGACGTTGTGGTGTAATAGACTGAAATGTGGCATTACCCCTTAACTGCTGCTACTGCGGCTGCCATCTTGCTCTGATCTCTTTTAGGAACTAGACTTGGGCTGCAGTGTGCACTGGCAGTGGGATAAGGAGGTGCTGGTTCCTCCATGTTTTTCCAATTAAGCTTTGTGGTTATAAAGTGACCTCACCATTGGCACGACTCCAGGGGGTTGCACGGTTTAGGCCGGGCGCCGTATGGGCGGGTTACCTGCCATTGGCAGGAAAAAGGAGCTGCTGTGCAGATGTGTTTACAGTTTGATAATGCTGTTAATCATGTGGTCAAGGCCAGGTGGTCAGCACAAGGAAAGCTTCATAGGCGTGATGATAAAGAGATCCCAGCGCATCCATATTTTTGGCATCCGATAACAACAAACACACACACACACACAATCTGCCTATGCAGGTAATCACTGCGATTTAAACTCAAGAACCAGATCAGTTGATTTGTGAATGAATCCTTCAGATCAGTTTTGTGAATGTTATTAAATGAGTCATTGAAAAGATCTGACTCTCTTTGTTCATGATTTTTTCATGAATAATTACTTTTTTATTATTATTTAGGCCTATTTTTACTGACATATGTGACTCGTGCATTATAATACATTTTTGGTGCTTTTTGATGTTTTGGAGTCTGAAAGTCCCAATCCTCATGTACTTTTGAAAAGAATGGCTAGGATATTTGAAGGATAAAGAAGGAGGTCACAGTTTTTTTAGGTGTTGAACTATTCCTTTAAGGACTGAAAGGCTGAAGAAAGCTTAGGGGCTGAGCACATATCTTGGTTGTGAAATAATTCTTGGTCAAGGAAATGTTTGAATTACACACCCAATCTACCATTGGGCACCAGTGTGCCTAGGCCCATGTAGCTAGAATGGGAGAAGAGTGATGTTTTTTTTTTTAATACTGCTACCTTCTCTTCAATGTTTTGTCAAATCATTTGAAAATGTTATTGCTGGAAAAGATGAAGAAAATGTGAGCACAATCCTCTAGGGTGTTCATACCATTGCGGTGAAAGCATTTGTGCTAGATTAAAAAAATGAGCACCTCCTAGTTCTGTCCCTTTCCTCCTGCCTGTTACCACACAAGAGGAGATTTCCTACCAGGACTTGTAGACAGTGTTCCTGTTGCAAATTCTGTTGGTGGGAAGATATTGTTCGAATATAACAATTATATTTCATATGAAAAAATGAAATCCTGCAAGAACTTGTATATCTCTTTATGGTCATCAGAATGGGCTTGATTTTCACTCACATAATTCGTTTTGTGACGATATGATTTTTGTGTTTTGTAGGAGTTGTTCTGTTTTCCTCAGCTCTAAACTCAAAGACACTCTATTTGAGCACTCAGTGTTGGACAGGAAACTGACATGCGCTCATAGTTTTGGGTTAAGGGTGTTGACCGGGCTCACCCACATTTTTGGCCTGAGACAAAAGAGCAGGCAGGAAGCAGATCCGAGTACTTCACTAGCAGCGTCCACATCATCACTTCCTCTTCCAAATCTTTAGATCAGAAGGACTCTCACTATAAATATCCAAACTGCAATCAAATTGCTTAGAAAGGTGACAGGGAGGACAACAGTAACGCCCCTGCTCTTATCCCACTGTATGGCCTGTTCTTCATGCGTATATGAAGTAGTATGTTTTTATCTCTGGCATTTATCTCTGGCATGCAAAAGTCACAATATAAATTTTTTTTTTTTTACACCACACTGTTACATGTACTGTTAAAAAAATTGGGGGTTGTTTTTGAAAGTTTCATGCTCACCAAGGCTGCATTTATTTGATCAAAAATGCAGTATTCATAAAAAAAAAAATCTTACTAACCCTGAACCTTTGAATGGTATTGTAACTGAAGGTTGTTTAGTTAAAGAGATGCAAACTAAACTACGTCAACGCTTTTATTTTGCACTTGCTATTCCAAAAACAGCTTAACATAGCTTTAGCAAAGTTCATAAATTAAGGTACTTATGTCAAGATAATTAATATGATGTGATTGTACGTCGGATGTGTTTTTTTTTCCTACTTGTATGTTATAATTGGGGTACTTTATGCCCCTGGTTTCACAGACAAGGCTTAAGACTAGTTCCAGACTAAAATGCATGTTTGAGCTGTTTTAACTGAAACTTGCACTGACATACTGTATCTTAAAATGTCAGTGCCATTGTTTTGTCTCAAGATGGCCACCAGTAATGTTTTTTTTCTAAGACGTTTATAAAAGCTACTTAAATGTCCTAACTGTACCAATGCCTAATCCTGGCTTAACCTAAGCCCTGTCTGTGAAACCAGGCCTATATCTGTTATTTCTAAGACTGCATATACCTAAACTTTCTTTATGCACTTATAGAGACACAATAGAGATGATCAGGGGAAAGAGGTAGAGAGACTCTTTCTCCTGATCATCTCTATTGTGTCTTGCTCTCTTTCTAGCTCTCTCTCGTTGAAGCCAAGAAACTGTGAAGAGTAGGAACAGGCAGGGCTTCTGAAAGGGTGGTGACTTCCTTTTGGATAAACATGTCATTAATCCAAGAGAACACATTCTTTCCCATCACAAGATAACCAAGAGGGAAATGGCTCATGCTCATGCATAGCTAAGGCCCTGTAGATCTCTCTCTGGATTGGCTTTGTCTCTGCAGAGGTGACACCTGTCCCCTCCCCAACCCACCACCACCTTTCTTTCTCTTGTACTCTATTGTAAAGTTTTGAATCTCTAATTGACAATGTAATTATCAGCTTCTAAGGCCAGATACACGGTTTTATTGTGTTTTGTCTTGTGCATCCCTGTTGATGTTTGTCCATAGGTCATCTGTTATATATCATATATTTTTTATATAAAAAAGAGAGAGATTAAAGTAGGTCTGGCCCAAATTAAAATGATCTACATTTACTCACCCCTGTTCCAAACAAATGACTTTCTTTCGTTACTTGAACTAAAAAATAGATCGTTTGAAGAATGTATGAGCTGCTTTTTCACACAGTCCACTTTGACAGAGATTTTTGTTGTTGTTGTTGTTGTTGTTGGTACTGCCAAAAAGGAATGCACCATAAAAGTATGCTAAAAGTAGTCCATGTTCACTATAATCAACATTTTAAAGAGTATTGGTTTTAAATCAGGGGGCTGAGGCCCACTAAGAAGCCTCAAGATGATTTAAAAATGATTTAAAATAAGACAAACCTTTGCATTAACATAAGCCAAAAGGAGTAAAAAGGGGCGTGGACTCTTGGAGTCAAAAAGGTTGAGAACCATTGTTCTAAAGTCATATTATATTAGCTTTGTGTAAGGAACAGAAAACAAAATGATTTGCTATTTGCTAGAAAAAAAGTCCCTCTGCTGTATCGTTGTTAAATATCCATAAATGAGATGAGAGCTGGAGCAAAGGAAAAGATTATTAGTGAAAAACGTTCACTTTACAGTATTTTGACTGTTCCTCACAAAATATTGTATGACTTTAGAAGTCATGGAATATAGCCAATGAATCCTACGGACTACAATTATGGTGCTTTTTTTTTTGTACTTTTTGGATGACCTTTTTTAGGTGGAATACAGCAACTTGAGCATTCAAACATCTATATTTTGAGTTCAATCAAAAAAGAAAGAGATACTAATTTGGACTGATGTGAGGATGAGTAAATGGTGACAGGATTTTTTTGGGGGGGACGGGGGGTATACAGTCGTGTGAAAAAGTGTTTGCCCCCTTCCTCATTTCCTGTTCCTTTGCATGTTTGTCACACTTAAGTGTTTCGGAACATCAAACCAATTTAAACAGTCAAGGACAACACAAGTAAACACAAAATGCAATTTGTAAATGAAGGTGTTTATTATTAAAGGTGAAAAAAATCCAAACCATCATGGCCCTGTGTGAAAAAGTGATTGCCCCCCTTGTTAAAACATACTATAACTGTGGTTGTCCACACCTGAGTTCAATTTCTCTAGCCACACCCAGGCCTGATTATTGCCACACCTGTTCACAATCAAGGCATCACTTAAATAGGAGCTGCTTGACACAGTAAGGTCCACCAGAAGATCCTTAAAAGCTACACATCATGCCGAGACACAAAGAAATTCAGGAACAATTGAGAAAGTAAGTAATTGAGATCTATCAGTCTGGAAAGGGTTATAAAGCCATTTCCGAAGCTTTGGGAATCCAGCGAACCACAGTGAGAGCCATTATCCACAAATGGCGAAGACATGGAACAGTGGTGAACCTTCCCAGGAGTGGCCGGCCGCCCAAAATTACCCCAAGAGCGCAGCGACGACTCATCCAAGAAGTCACAAAAGACCCCACAACAACGTCCAAAGAACTGCAGGCCTCACTTGCCTCAGTTAAGGTCAGCGTTCATGCCTCCACCATCAGGAAAAGACTGGGCAAAAATGGCCTGCATGGCAGAGTTCCAAGGAGAAAACCACTGCTGAGCAAAAAGAACATCAAAGCTCGTCTCAATTTCTCCACAACATATCTTGATGATCCCCAAGACTTTTGGGACAACATTCTGTGGCCCGATGAGACAAAAGTGGAACTCTTTGGAAGGTGTGTGTCCAAGTATATCTGGCGTAGAAGGAACACTGCATTTCATAAAAAGAACATTATACCAACAGTAAAATATGGTGGTGGTAGTGTGATGGTCTGGGGGCTGTTTTGCTGCTTCAGGACCTGGAAGACTTGCCGTGATAAAAGGAACTATGAATTCTGCTGTCTACCAAGAGATCCTGAAGGAGAATGTCCGACCATCTGTTTGTGTACTCAAGCTGAAACGAACTTGGGTTCTGCAGCAGGACAATGATCCTAAACACACCAGCAAGTCCACCACCGAATGGCTGAAGAAAAACAAAATGAAGACTTTGGAGTGGCCTATCCAAAGTCCTGACCTGAATCCTATCGAGATGTTGTGGTATGACCTTAAAAAGGCCGTTCATGCTCGAAAACCCTCTAATGTAACTGAATTAGGACAATTCTGCAAAGATGAGTGGGCCAAAATTTCTCCAGGACGCTGTAAAAGCCTCATTGCACGTTATCGCAAACGCTTGGTTGCAGTTGTTGCTGCCAAGGGTGGGCCAACCAGTTATTAGGTTTAGGGGGCAATCACTTTTTCACACAGGGCC
Organism: Meda fulgida; assembly: GCA_030578275.1. Lineage (NCBI taxonomy): Eukaryota > Metazoa > Chordata > Actinopteri > Cypriniformes > Leuciscidae > Meda > Meda fulgida. The sequence continues at coordinate 9,351,002 of CM060624.1, read as the reverse complement.
ATCATGGTTTGGATTTTTTTTTCACCTTTAATAATAAACACCTTCATTTATAAATTGCATTTTGTGTTGTCCTTGACTATTGTTTAAATTGGTTTGATGTTCCGAAACACTTAAGTGTGACAAACATGCAAAGGAACAGGAAATGAGGAAGGGGGCAAACACTTTTTCACACCACTGTAGGTTAGTTCAATAATGAACTAACCTATTAAGAGCCAATCTACTGTATCTGTGTTATTTACAGTATAGTATATATTGTATGGAATAGAATGAAAGTAATTGGACAAAAGTGTACAAAGTTTTTGTAGTTGTGTATAATTACTTGCATTCCATACTTCGATTTTGTATTACAAACCTTCTGAAATATACAGCGTCAGTGCTATCCAGACTTTAATAACTGAGTGAAAATCCCACTCTTGTGTGACGGTTCAGCAGAATAGTGCTCTCAGTACTGTTTACGTAAATGTTCTGCGGCGCCTGCTCTTGGATTGTTTTGTTTGCCTGTGAACACGCCCAGAGCTTAGTCCAGCATTCCCTCCATCATATCCTCAGCGCAGAACTATTGAACTTGGCATGTATTCCCAAGAAAAAGGCCAGCCCTTGGTTTGCACGCATCTTGGCGGGGCGTCTGTCCCCCTGGATTGTTACATAAAGGGTGTTGACGGTCAGCCGCAGACACCTGGGGCTTTGTCTGTGCATGGCTATGGAATCTAAAACTGTAATATTTCAAACCAGATGTCTGTCCCCCCACAGTACCCCATGGAACCACTCTCTTTGAGTTCAGGGTGAAAAGGGTTATTTTATCAGTGTGCGATAAATCAATATTGTATGTCATGGATTTCAGTTTGTGGTCTTGCACAGGGGAATGTTTTCTTGTAAATGTTGTCACTACATGATTCAATCTTGTGTTTTAAGGAGATGCGGAAACATGAATTCTCCTTCAGGATGGTTGAGTTTTCTGAAATAGGTTTTAATGCTATGATCGGTCTGATTTTTCAAAAAGGCCCAAATATTTCCTTTTGGTTTTCAAAACAAAGATTCTAATTTACAGGAAAGCATTTGTGTGTGTAATGTCGGTTACGTATACTCAGTTGAGACTATGGCATTTCAGAGATGAATCTGATTCTTATCATTGTGTCAGTGCAGACTTTTTCCATAAAGCACTCAGTTATGCTTTAGGCAGACTGAAGTTTGTAATAAACAGTCTTTCCTAACATTGTTTTGTGCTGATTATGTTTATTGCAGAGCATGGATTCGTTGGTTACTCGGAGGAACTACTGCGTAAGAACACCCTTCCAGACTACACAGCTGGCGAGACTTTCTTCACTGTGTTTGGGGTTTTCTTTCCTGCGGCGACAGGTGACTTTACACATGTAAACAAGAAAAGCATAAGTGGGATATAACAACCACTGATTAAACGCAATATGCTGATATGATCATTTATTTTTGCAATTAGTGAAGTCTAAGCCTGCATAAATTACTTGAGTAGCCTCAAATACTTGCAGCTGTACGTTAATGACTGTGATTTGATTTAGGATGCAGACTTCACAGAAATGTCTTTTTCATGTCAGAAAATTTTCATCTCATAGTTAACACATTTTTGTAGCATTTTCAATCTGAGCCTGCATGGTGTCACTGGATTTTTTTTTTTTTTAGGGTGCCAGCAAGTCGCACCCAAAGTCTACTTGAATAGGTGGTCTGGGACAGGGGATTTCAAACCCTCTTCCTAAAATATAAAGGAAGAATATATATTTTTCAAAAACAAAAAAACAAAACAAATATATATATATATATATATATATATAATTATTATTATTTATTTTTTTAAATATAAAAACCCAGTTATATTGTGTGTGAAATACGAAGTGTGATCGTACAAAGACAACACAATTAAATAATTATGTCCAAAATCTAAAAAAAATCTAGAAAATATTGGGGTTTAAAACTTTTTATTTATTTATTTAATTTATTAAACTATATTCTAATGTTTTTTCCTACTGTTAATAGAACAAATAGAATAAAATAATTCCAACTATTATCATGATTTCTGACCAAACTTTAGAAAGCTGATTAATATAGAAATAGTATCAAATGTGGTGAATGTTTAGCATAATCATTTATACATAATTTAATAAGTGCAAGTTGCATTATGTCATTATCCCAACCTACAGTAAGACACGTTCATGACGGTTATGACTTTTCTATTTTCAGAGGCAAAAAAGACTGTAAATATAAACAGACAATTTAAAAATGGAAATGAGATAATGATCTTAAGAAACGTAAGAAACCCATATTTACCACTCCATTCTCATCTTGTTTTGCCACACACAATGAAAACCTTCCTCATACAATGCAAACCTGCCTCATGCAAAAGACTGAAAGATTGATTAGGGCCTTGTGTTGCTCAAATGAACTATTCAGTCGTGATCAAAGTTTCCTTTTTGCTCCTGTTAGAAGTCAGGAAGGTGTTTCAAGTGAGCTCTGATATGTACATCTATCTGCTGTTCAGGTTTTGAATAGCCCCTTGTCTCCAGTCTTGTTTTCACAGTAACCCTCTGTTTGTGTGTGTGTGTGTGTGTGTGTGTGTGTGTGTGTGTGTGTGTGTGTAGGTGTGATGGCGGGATTCAACATGAGCTCAGATCTCCAGAGGCCCGAGCACAACATCCCTGTGGGAACTCTCGCCGCAGTCTGCATCTCGTATGTGTCCGTCAACCACAGAAATAATCTTTAATTCTTCCTTTGTTTATCTTATGCCTCTATTGTATTGACTGTACACATACTTTAGAGCAGGCTCTAGAATGAAAATATGAGAAACAGAATCACAATGAGCCACCTTCATGCACTGCATAAACAGTGTGTGATACTGTGATGTGATGTATACGTTTGGGGTTGGTAAGATTGTTTTTTAAAAGAAGTCTCTTATGCTCAAGGCTGCATTTAATTGATCAAAAATCGTAAAAAAAAAAGTAATATTGTGAAACATTATTACACATTTAAAAATTATGTTATTTAAATGTTATTTAATCCTATGATGGCTTAGCTGAATTTTCAGCATCATTACTCCAGTCTTCAGTGTCACATGGTCCTTCAGAAATCATTCTAATATGCTGATTTGCTGCTTAAGAAATGCTTATCATCAATGTTGAAAACAGTTGTGCTGCTTAATATTTTAGGTGGATATCATGATAGTTCTTGTTAGATATTTTCTCTATAAATAGAATGAATTAAATTCTTACTCGTGTGTATTGTGGGAATCTGCAGGTGGTTCCTGTATCTCGTCTTTGTGTTCTTACTGGGAGCCATTTGCACCAGAGAGGCGCTGCGCTATGATTTCTTAATAGCGGAAAAGGTAATCTGATGTTATTGCAGGCTTCAAAGGATGGCCATCTTCCATGGGTTTTTCCACTTATTTAGACTCATTGTCTCAGCTGAATGTGAGACTTGAGAATAACACATTATTCACAGATAAAATGTTATATTTGCATTAATTGTCATGCTAATGTCATTCCTCTCATGTGCAGGCCCTCTTAACAGAGGCATTTGAGGTCATTATAAATGCTACAGCTGGTGTAAATGTTTGAATGAGAATGAAGCCCAGTTTCGCACTGACCTTGCACATACCCTGTCATTTGGCCCGATAGCCACACAGCTGCCACTCAACATAGATTGCAGTGGACTGCTGAGCTAAGCAACATGGTTTATGAATGTGTAAGCCTGGTTGTGGCTGACCCACAGCTGTTCCTTAATGTGGGCTGTGGTGTGGGGGTTAAAACTCTACCACAACTATTATCATTACATACAATACAATGCATATAAAATTTTTTGTTAAAACTACAAAAATGTGCATTCATACAGTATAATATTGTGTTAGAGAAGCTGTGCTTTCATACACATAATCATACTGTATTATTGTTATTGCCCACTCTCTCATTATGGCTTCTGTCAGATTACACACGGTTTCTTTGATTTTCTTTTAACACATTATAAGCACTTTTCAGTCTGGCCAAGCGGAACAGAGCTGGGTGGAGCCCCCTTTACTCTCTTCCCCTCTGTGTTTGTTTTTTTCCCAGGTCTCCTTGGTTGGTTTCCTGTTTTTACTGGGCCTCTACATCTCCTCACTTGCCTCCTGCATGGGCGGCCTGTATGGTGCACCCAGGATCCTCCAATGTATCGCTCAGGAGAGGGTCATCCCAGCTCTTGGATTTCTTGGAAAAGGGGTGGGTGCTTGTAGGGAGATAACAATATTAATGTGGTTATAATGTGCCTATTTTCAGCATGGGAATATTAATCAGTGTGGTTTAATGCTAAACAATGGTTCATTCTGTAGATTCCTCATATTTAAATGCTAATCAATCTGTTATGTGAATACAAAATAATTGACAATCAGAGATGTTCATATAGTGAGTTCTTTCAGATACTGATTAACTATGCACTTTGGCATGAAAAACAAATGTTTAATTTCACTCATTATCCACTTTAATGAATTGTTTACTTTTTTACGCTCATTGAGCAGCTTTACAGACAGGATAAGTTCCTAATTATAGTGTGCCTGAATGCGCTCCAAAAATGTGAAGGAATGAATTGTAACAATTGTGGCTTTCAAAAGCACAGCACACCCTTTCCCTCGCCTGAGCTCTGTCTGACCCCTCTCTATGGGCTACAAGCTTTCCTGAGACATCTAGCCCTGAATTAAAGTCCCAGAACAAATCCAGGAAGCTCAGAGAAGACCAACCCTGGTGGATCTGGAGCTGTGCCAGCCAGTAGCAGTAGAACCCTGATCCCAGAGACTTATGGGATCTGGGTAATGACTGGTCTGAGGTGACATGAGAGATGTTGTCTTTTTTTGGGATGCTTCCACTCACTAAATATCCACTATTACATAACCTGAAGAGTGTGAATGAAATGAAAGTAATGAAGCCAAACTAATAAAGCCCATAATGCACCCTTGCAATTTATTTATAAAAGCTTTAATTAAGAAAAAAAACAAAACAATAATGTGAATGAGATGTGATGTGAAGTTTTAATAGACTTGAATTACACAAAATGTATTTTTTCAACAAAGGTCACTGACTCTATTTGCTTTACACTAAATAAAAGAATGAATATTTTTTTAATATCCACACTCTGTTCTGAAACCTAGTTATCAGATTGATACATTATGTAGATTGATACTGCCTATGTAGATGGCATTTCAAGGTTATATAGAAATGATGCTAACACAAAGGCTGTTGCAAAAGGTAGACTGCATGATTAGGCTCCCATCTAAGCCCATAATGCATTCCAATTAAAGATGGCAGGCATATTTACAAATCATTCAATATAAAATTAATATTTAACTCAAAATGTTTGTATTTTTATTTTGTTACTGTATTGCATTCTTAGCTTAGCAACATGTTAACACCAAACTCTATTCTAATCAATTGAGTTTCTTATGCTTTTCACATAGGAAGTTAGAAGGTAGCTGCCTATGTATGCTGTAGACATTTAACGTAGCTCACTAGGTTTTGGAACAGCCATAGATCTACCTTTCTCCCGTTTCTTTACAGCGAGGGCCCAATAAGACACCTGTGGCTGCCATCTGTCTGACCAGCTTGATCTCCATGGCCTTTATCTTCATTGGCCAGGTCAATGAACTGGCTCCCATTGTCACCATCAACTTCATGCTAACCTACAGCATAATTGATTATTGCTATTTCTGTGTGGTGAAAACCTATGAGCTGCAGGTCCAGCAAAGGAAGACGCTGATCAGCAGGTCGAGCTCCAGAAGATCACTTGTGTCCAGCACTCACCCCCATTATGGCAGCAGTGGAGCCATCAGTGACCCTATGAACGGCACACTGCTGGAGTTCACCAAAGACATGGACCAAATATTTCCATGGCCCAGCACAGACACCTCTGAAGAACAGAGAGTGTCTATTCCTGCCTCCAAGGCCAGGGGGTGGATGTCAAAGATTCCAGCTAAAGAAACGCTGATGAACAGTTTTGGGTTGGACTTAAACAGCAATGGACCATTAGATAAAGGAAAAGATGAGAGGGAACTGGAACAAGCTGTTGGTTTAGATGATGATGCCAGTAGCCAGAGAGGACTTATGGAGTTTGACCTTGCAACAGGAGCCAAGAGGAAACCGTCTTTGCCTAATTCTGGCCCAGTTGAACTTGAACAGCTCCCAAGAGAGCGGATAGAGAGGAATGGTTAGTAACTTTCTATAAAACCTTACATAACTCCTCAATATAGTGATCAAAATCTGTATTTCTCCTTAAGTACCTTTTATTCACAGGTTCAGAAACAATTCTTGAAGGATCAGAAATCAGATCAATCCAAGGTTCAGTCTATGCCAGATTTTGCAATCACTGGGTTGCATTAATTGGTGTAAGTTCTGCAAAAAATATCCAGTGCTTACTGAAAGCAATTCTTTAAATATATAAATATTAAATTGTTTTTTAAAGATGTTTTTATCTTTCTTTAGGCATTGTGCTCTTTTTTAATAATGTTTGTCATCCAGTGGCTGTACGCCTTGATCAACATTACAGTCGCCCTTATCCTCTTTCTCTACATTGGAACAACAAGCCCAGGTTTGCCAACAGGTAATTGTACCTAACTTTTATTTATTTTGAGTAATCTTTGGAAAATTTGAGAAGTAACCCTACTTGCTTATAATAAATGGCAAGTTGTCTAAACACTTTGGCTGCTACACACGGCTTATTTCAGCCAAATATGTGCATTTGGGTTTAAGAGTAAGAGCTGAAAATTCATTTGTCCATTAGGAATTCATTGTATCGTTGTCATTGGCTATTGCTGCAATCTCATGTGAGTGACAGGTTGTCCTGCCCTTGCACCAGTAAACGTCATCAGAGAATATAAATATTTTGATGACATTATGAGGGCACAAAAATGGATGAATCATTTGTATTAAACACTGCAATATTTTGATTTTATGGTGACTTCAAATTATTTTTCTTGTCAGAAAATATAAATTTACATTCTCTGCCTACAGGTGCAGCAGCTCGCTTCAGTTTCTTCAGGTGGCTCAAGACCTCGCTACATAAATTGGGGAGGTATAATGTTACATACTTTTGTGTAGGAACTTAGGAAGACTTAATTTTCAACAAAGTGTGGTCCTTATTTCAGCTTTGTGTGACCAAGAACCACCCACTTAGACAGGAAAAGACCGTCTGATCGACATGTTTTTTCATGATGTTTAAGGGCAGGTTTACCGGATACAGAAAATACCACAATAATGGCATGGTATTTTCACTAATAGTTTTATAGAAGACACTGAACACTAGGAAATAGAAAATGTGTATTTAATGATCAGAATTTGTCCATCCAAAAGAAATAAGGACTGATTATTTCAGACACCCAAGTACACCATTCAGAGTATACCGTTTTGCTTATGGATATCTTGTTAACTTGATACTAGGTGCCTTGAATAAATTATTTCAAATATGTTACTATTTGAATGCCACTGTCCTTGAAAACTTTGGCAAATGCAGTTATTAATTCTTCCTTAAAAGTGCTCATGTGCACAATTTCATATGGAATATCATATGGTCAGTGAATAAACTTTTTTTGCCAGCCCGTGGTTGTGACATCTGAGGCTGACACTAAGAGTAGGTGTTACAACAAGATAAATTCAGACCTATTGTGTTCTTGCTCTTTGGAAAATATTTAAATGTCTTCTGATTAATGATGCTATTATTTAGCTTGGCTAGTTTCTCAATCAAAACTGGCAAATTAAACTAAATGAAGCTCTTCAAAACAATTTACTGTTACGTGGGTATGTGGCAAGAATTCAGTGTGGATGATCCAATTAGAAGAACTATGGTTATATTATACACAAAACTGAACCTCACTTTACCAATCATTGTCTTCTCTTCTTAGGCGAGATGGGGCCCTTCAGGACCAGATTGTGATGACACCCTCTTTGTCAGCTGTTGGCATGGAGACCAGGCAGCTGACAGAGGAAAATGCAGACTTTGCCCTCCGTGATCGTTACCATCACTCCTCCTTTATCACCACCACAGACAAAATGGTCCATCCTCAGTCCAACTGAGCATGTAACAACCGTGCCCTGCTAACCAGCTGGACTGAAACAGTGGACACATGGGACTAAATCATCTTGACTGATCACTGAACTGAGCATCACTTGAAATACATATTTTTATTTACTGCATTTGTCAGATAGTACTTGGGTCAGATAGTACTTGGGTCAGATAGTACTTAGAAGTTTTATTTTCCTGGAAAATCTGAAGGAAGCTAATAATGTTTGTTTGAAAATTGGGAATGTGCAATCAAAGTTTAAGGTTTAATATGCACCATGGGCACTCAGCTTCATTAAGTTCAAAAGAGAGTAGCAGATAGAAGCATCATGTCCACCCAAACTGGAACGTGCACTCTCCAATTTTTGAACCCTCCAATTTAATTTTGAATGCAACGTTAAAAAAAATAAAATAAATAAAAATAAATAATAATTTAAAAAAAAAAGCACAATTTTTCTAGGTAAGAGAAGAAAAAAGAAATCACTCATGTTGCCAGAAAATGTTAACTCTCTTTAGAAATAATGCCGGGTTGCATTGTCACTGCTGTGACACTGATTTTCAATGTCTTAATGCACAGAAATGTGTAAAAGTGGGGAGCATATTATTTTGTATAGTGTAAAGGCTAACTAAAGGTTAGCTAAAGCTAAAGGTTTTGATTTAGTCTTGATGGGGAAAAAGAAGAATCCCATCTGAATGTCTGAACCGAATCGAGCACACATTTGTGAGTGCGTTCATCCAGGAATGGGGTGGAAACCGCTCTCGTCTGCCTGAGGGGAGGAGTCACCCATTGCTCCGGTTTCCCACTCACGCTGCTTGAAATAAAACCCTTCTAAACCTTCATCTCCAACTATAAAACTATCACAAGGAATTTACTAATGGGAAACTGTTAAACGGACTCACTTTCCGATGGTGACCCGGACCACTTTGGCGTTTTATTTCTTAGGAAGTCTTTGTGATGGAAACGTGTGTGGCGAGAAGCGCTCGCCGTGTGGTTTTCACGGTCTTCATGCTTGTCCTAAATACTGTGATTGCCGAAACTTTCTCTACAGACACGGACACCGATAACCCGTTGAGTACCGAAACGTATTTTACCCGAACAACTGGTTTAAAACAAACGTCCCCCTGGCCGGGGAGAGAGGCCACTGCTACAGCTGTGGATCTACCGAGTGGACCGGGGGAGATGACGGACATTCCCGCCAGTGTGTCCATCACTGGGACGCGAGCGGGTGAGACTTCCACGCGCCTATGGATGCCCAAAAGTGGCGTCTTGGCAGCTCACTAGGTTCCGCAACAGCCTCGGTCTACAGTCTGTCTAAAGTAGATATGACTAAGTTTATTTTCAGGTGTAAAGCAGTATTGTGTTGAAACAACTTTTGCAGTTATAAGAAATATTACAAAGATTCCACTTCCACTCAGACGTTGCTTAGCTATGTGATAAAGACTGAATTGTGCAAAGCATAGGAACACCATTAAAATATATTTTGTATACAATAAATGATTAATTTTTCAATGCAATGCATTATTATTATTATTATTGAATTTGCAATAGCCCAGTCGTAAAAATAACGGATTTTATTATTCAGCTGAAGCATCAGGTATGAAGTCAAATTAATAAGATTAATTTGCACTGTTTCCTCAGTTTTTGGAAGATAATCTCTTTTGATGAATGACCTAATTGGCTCATGAACATCCTGGTTCATAAACTGTTCCACTTTCTTGAGCCAATGAATTCTATTCTGTCTGCAGTTTTGTTTTGTTTTGTTTTTTTTTTTGGGGGGGGGGGGGGGGGGGGGGGGGGGATTTAAATTTAAATATTGCTGTTCCATGTAATTTTGGCATCAAATGTACAGTTAATTGAATTTAAATGCATTGAATTGACTCTGATATAGGCTAGCTATGATATAATCCACTCCACAATCATTTTGTATTGAATGTTGAGTAAATATATTAAGATTGGTATTTAAAAAAGTTTTTGCTATCATTATGGATTTGCATTTCATTGGCCGTCGGCCACACAGCTTTCTACAATAGGTATCGGTTTCAGAATTGCCCTTTAAAAAAACCCTTATGGATTTAACAGTACTTTCCAATGAGCTTTATAGCCTCAGATCTCATTGAAGACATCAGAGGATTTGCTACCATTATTTCTGTTAATAATCATTTATGTGCCATTGGATCCAGCTGGGATATCAGTTATGTGGCACATTATTCTAGCTTTATTTTCACATGCATAATTAGGACATAATTTTCTGCGAAAAATTAACGTCTTTTTAAACCTCTTAAAAAATAAAGGGAAGTATAAAATAGTGAGTTGAGACTCATGAGAGTATTTTGTTTACTGTGGTTGAGCCCAATCTTTCTTATTTTGCATAAGTCTGAACTGGGTTTGACAAAATAACAACAACCTGTATTTCACTCCCTTTTTTGATCTCATGCAATATTGTTTAGGGCTGCGTTTCCCAAATGCACCGTGAGCCTAAGTTGATGGTAGAGACCATTGGTGGCAATTGTTCCACGATCAACTTAGGCTTATGATGCTTTTTCTACTATCTGTAAAGCAACTTGTTCTTATAGGCCTGTCTCCATCCCCATCAGTTAGAGCTGACTGGATGTCCCTGAACATAATGCAAGTTGAAAGATCTCTGCAATGCAAGGTGAAATTGACATTTTTAGCAAGTGAGTCAGTTTTTAGAATGTGAAATGAACCAAAATCCTGGCTTTCCACACTACAATCAACTTTGAATCCATCTCGGTCTTCAACAGATCTAAATATTGTGGAAGCATTCATTTCACAATAGCTCATTTAGATTCAAATGGATTTCTACATTCCAGAAGTATGATTATTTTATTTTTTAGCAATGTACAACAGAGCCATGATTCCATTTCCTACTAATAAACAAAGCTACAAAAATATGTCTTACTGTACTTTATTCAACTGATTTAGAAATTTTAAAAGATCAAATTTAAATGAAAGTGAAAATTTATATTAGAGTATCTAGGTCTGATTTATTAACCATAAAGGTAATGCTAGGTTAAAAAGGTCACCTTTTTTAAATATGTGTGCATTGATAAGCATCCTCCTCCAGTCAGCGGTTCACTTGATTATAGTTTTGCCTGTGTATGAACTCCATGAAGGCAGTGACAACGCTGTAATATGGACTTTGCTAGGTCAGCTGAAGGAAGGAAACAGAAGGTCCCAATGGGTCAGATCCCCTCCATTTTTAGGGCTCAATCTTTTGTTAGGTTAGACGAGCTTGGCTGCCAATTGTTCTCCACCCAAAATCATTACATCCGCAGTCACTTCTGAAAACATCTCACATAGTTCATAAAGTTTCCCAATGCTCACGCCACATGAAGCGCACCCTAGTGGCCATGCTTTTCAAATTTTCCCATTCTGAATTTCATTATTATTAAATGTTTTGCATACATAGTTTACCATATTTTATTGTTCTTTATTTATTTCCAAACTAGGACATTCAGAAAAACCTTTACTCATCTCTACAAATACAGCAGACTGGGCGACTAGGATGGTATCAGATGAGTCCACTGAACATCTGCGGTCTGACAAAGAGCTTACCCATAATGCCACAGCCCAATGGGAGGGTTCATCAGTAGCATCGCACAGCATCACCAGCCACCAGCCAGTGACAGAGACCCGAACAGTGCGAGATGTTTCCATGAGAGATGTGGACACCACTGACTCTTTCTCTGGCACTGATAAAACCTTCACTTCCACCACCAACCGAGTCGGAGAACGCGGACTGCTTTCGGTGATCTCCAACAGCACCTCTGCGTACATGGAAGACTCCAACTCCTCTGTTGCTGGGAGCTTGGAGCAGAGGACATCAGGAGTCACCCAAGAACAGGAGGAAACAATAGATGTATCTACAGTGTCTGATAAGACTGACCCCACTTTTGAAGATCATAATACCACCAAAGCAACTAAAGGCCACTCTTTGGAGACCGAACGGCCAACGTTGTCCCAAGGCACTGAGTCACAGACAGGACAACCTAGTGTCACAGGACAGACCTTTGAGCTGGTGTCTGATAATGACAATCCAAATTCAACAACCCCTCTCACAGTGATCAATAGAGATGTAGAGGAAACGGATGTCACATCAGTAAGCAGTGGGACGTCTTATACAGAAACCGGTGACTCTGTTTCATCTATCCCACCCTTTACCTCTGGCGAACACACCAATGCCACTAGCACATCCCAACAGAGCCGTGATTCCACAGTAACTTATTCAGTAGATACTGGTGCTTCCACTGAGTTTTCAACCAGATCTGTCAGCTCCACTGGCCGTGGGGAATCCGAAGGGTCTACAACCCATACAGTGGAGGAGACGACCATTCAGGACCTGACTACTGCACCCACCACAGTTGATGACTCGGATTTCAAGTTCCTTACTAGCCAACCGCCCTTCGTCTCCAAAACCGATGATCAGACAAACACGGAAGTGGTGCCAACATCTGCCACACCAGCAACTCAGAGGACACAGGTTACAGAGGAAGCCACTAACAAGGCATCTACCGTCTACAGTTCTACCAACACATTCACTACCATGCCTCCTCCCGTCACCACCCGTCAGCTTCAACCAAGCACCACACCGCAAGCACAATCAGAACACTCTACCATTGTTACCACTGATATCGTTCAGGTGCTGCGGACGACACCCTCCACAACCCAGCGCTCGCCCACCTCCACTACTGGTGTACCACAGGCACCCAGCACATCTGATTCTGCTGACGTCACCACCTTGCATATAGAAACTAGCACGGCCACGCCAGGGAACACTACTGCTCATGGTGGACGTGCAACAACCCCTTACAGCAAAAGCACCCCGACCAGGACCACTGTGGCGGTAACCACCAGGAATCACATGGGCAGAAGCACCACAGAGATGGGAACCACAACCATGCAGATGCCTTTTAGGTCAACAGCGTCAACAGGTATGTTCGACTTTTGGTATTTATTTTATACAGTGATGGGCAACATTCAAATCACCATTTTTGTTGGTAATATCAATGGAGCTTATTGCACGAATGCACAGATATTGGAATTCTGTCCCATTACCGATATTAAATTTATATATGGTACCATTCAAAAGTTTGGTGCTTTTTTAATATATATATATATATATATATATATATTAATAAATAATACTTTAATTCAACAAGGATGCATTAAATTGATATAAAGTGTCAGCAAAGACATTTATAATGTTGCAAAAGATTTCTATCTCAGCTAAATGTTTTAAACTTTCTATTCATTAAAGAATTAAAAGAATTAAAGATTTTCACAATAATTATTAAGCACCACACCATTTTCAACATTGATAATATTTGACAGAGATTACATTTAACAGTTTTAATAAATTATTAGTGTTTTTAAAAGATTAGCTTTAAGTGAGCGTCAGATGAATAATGAAAAATAGGAGAAATGAGCATGCATAATTGAATCTACAATATTGGCTGATATATATCCAAATATGTGCCATTTATCACCTATTGTTTATGTAACGGACATGTTAAAATTCCAATTAGTCACTCTATTGGGAGACACGCACCACTTCTTGGAAGTTCCTTCACCTGAGGATAATTACCTTACTAATCAACCTCACTAGTGTGTCTCTCTTTGTGCTGACTGTTTTCTTCTCAGCTTGCTGCGTCTATGATTTTGTAAGTTTATTCAAACTTCCTGTATTGATATTAATTTGATAACTGTTGATTTTCTTTATGGTTATGTGAATGTATACTTATTATTATAATTTTGAATTAGTAAAGTTAACTTTGTTTGATTGTAGACACCAGCAATATGCAGCAATTGTAAAGCCAAATTAAGGAAATGGGAGAACCAAGAAAGAAAGCAAATGGCAATAAATCAATTGAGAAGTAACTTCTGGACTCCTTCCTGTGTTCTAATCGACACACCATTCTGGTAGCACTCATCCTTAACCAGTCAAACACCAAATATTATACAGGACATTAATGATACCTTGAATCATGTTGCTTATCAAGGATAGCTGTGCTATACATTTTTTAGAAATGATTAGATTTAAAGGTATAGTGCACCCAAAAATTAAACTTGTCTTTATTTGCTCATCCTCATGTCGTACCAATCCTGTATGACTTGTTGCTGTGGAACAACAAAAAAAAGAAGATATTTAAAAGAAAATTAGAGGCCAAAGACTTGCTTTGTATGGACAAAAAACACTGCAACATTTCTCAGATGATCTTTCATGTTCCACAGGTTAAGTAAATGATGACTGCATTTTCACTTTTGTGTGGATTATCCCTAAAATCTTTACTTAGCAGGCAATAAAATTGACAAAGTCCCATAGACTTAGATTGAAATAGACACTTGGGTTGGCTCTTTTGACTCCACTAATGACTAGTAATTGTATATTAAGTGATAATATACAATGTTTGTGACTTCACCTGTTCATTTGAATTACTTCAGAACAATTCTAACAATCTCTTTCTCCTCTGTAGGTCATGTATGTGAGCCTAAAACCTGTGCAAATGGAGGCCACTGTGTTCGATCAGCCGAGGGAAGTTACCACTGTCAATGTCTCCCTGCATGGACCGGACCCTTCTGCACTAAAGGTAAGTAGCCCACTTTAATGGACACTAACAACTACATTTGGCCATTGTTCTCAAGCTACAAGTCTTAATGGTGTAACTTAAGAGGGCAGTGACAAACAGGAATTGACTTTGGGATCACTAATGCTGTAATATCAAATTTAAGGTTTTATTCATGTTAGTCCCAGGCACTTTTCAAATCACAGTTGAACTAGGTTTAGGATAGATAGAGGTTTTCTGACAAATATGTTAAAATGGAATTTAATACAATGTTACATTATAAATTACATTATTTTTGTTTTCTATGTGGTCAATATTTCCAATTTCTTCAATTTTTTTTACCACATGGCACTATGTATATTAGTAATGTGATACGTTTCCATTAGAGTTGGTGACAAAAATGAACATGGATCGATTAGGCGTTGTGTTTTTCTGTAGATGTGGATGAGTGTGTGAATAGTCCGTGCCCCCAGGGTTCAGTGTGTGTCAACACAAGTGGCTCTTTCAGCTGTAAATGTGCCCTGGGCTTTGACCTGGAGGATGGCCGCAGTTGTACGCAAGGTAGGTGGTCAGTTGTCCACACTAAAATAATATCCAGAATATATAAAGAAATTTCAGTGATAACTGAACCCTCACTTTATTTGCTTTGGCTTTACCCTGCAGTGAAGACATTTTTGGGCAACTTCACCGTCAACAACTCCATGCATCTCGGAAGTTCAGGTCTGCATGAGCTCCACAGAGAGATCCTACAACTGGTACGCAACAATATGCTGCATTTCACACCTGACTTCTCCCCCTTACAACCACATAGCCAAATCAATGCAGCTAATGTTATAAAGCAACCATTATGGAAATAGAGAGGCAATTGGTTGAACATGATACATTGATGTTGAACATGGAGTTGAGGTTTATTTGATACATTTGTGTATTGTTTTTTTCAGCTCAATGCCTCTCTCTCCACCTTCCATGGTTACAGACACTCCACTTTGGGTAAAATGTGAGTTCCTACTAATCTTCCAGAGACCCAGCAGGAAAATTAGGCCATACTGGGCACACAAATCGATTTAATTGGTCATACTGTACTATGCAACTACTGATACTGTCAATATCTTTTTACTGCACCATTTATACAGAGGTAGATACATTTGTGTTGCCATCAGTTGGCAGGACTGTTTTCTATTATGTACATGTGAGGAAAAATAAATATACATTTTTAAATAAATATAAAATAAAAAATAGTGTTGGACGTGTCCCAAACAAGGAAAGACTTGTTTGTAAGGGGTGTAACACAAAGCAGAGTTTAGTTGTTTAAAGTTGCTGAACAACATTCAGTGTATTAAATTAATTAGATTTTTAATGGTTTAAATATTTAATACAAATTTCTTTTTTATTCAATTCAATGGATTATCCAACAAATGGCATTACCTCATTATTAAATCCATTACTACATTACTGTTCAAATGTATTTTTTTTTTTAAAGGTCTTATGCTCACCCAGTGGATCATTTATTAAAAAAAAAAAAATACAGTAAAATGGTAATTATAATTTAACTGGTTTCGATTATAATATACTTTAAAATAAAAATTGTTCCTGTGATGGCATTTTTTTTGGTAACATTACAAATGTCTTTACTGTCACGTTTGATCAATTTAACGCTGAAAAAATGTATAATTAGTATTAATAATAAACCATATGTGTTCACTCATATAAATATATCCATTCTATAATTAATAAAGCATTAATTTAACCTTTAACCAGCTAAAAATTATTATAGTGTGTGTGATACTGTTATGAATAGAGATTTTGGTCATACCAGTTGCAATGATTCAGTAATTCATATTCCTATCATATATAAATTCATAATTTCATTTCTGACTTAAAAAAAAAATTTTCTCACGTGTATGTGAATACATTTGCCCTGTGCAGAGATGGAGAAGGTGTGCAGATCTCAGTGGTGAGCATGTTTTCACTCTCCTCCAATGTGACCAGTGCGGATGTCAACAACAGCATCCAGATGTCCCTGAGCAACTGCAGCCGGACGTATTCACACTGTACCATTAAGCTTCAGCACCAGCTCTCATATCACGGTACCATTCAGCATCATACTCTTATCTCAAATCCATTCCCTCTGGTCTTATCCTCCACTCTACTCCACCACTTTAGAGATATGATAATACCAATCACGCAATACACACGGATAACACAGTCTTGAGGGGGCTGTTTCATTTAGCCTCTACAATAATATTTTGGATAGCTCTTTGTGGCACTGTTTATCTCTTTGTTCTGAAGCACTTCTTTCTGTTTAGTGGGGAGCCTGTGCTTGGCTCAGAAGACGTGTGATTTGCAGTACTCCGTGTGCACAGACATTAGCGGGATCCCATACTGTCAGTGCCACCCAGGGTACTTTAAAAAGAACCCAGGGGACATGACCTGCAGAGGTACAACATACGTTTGTCCCTTTTCAGTTCTTTGCATAATTAAACAGTGGGCTTTTGTTTAGTGCCACTGTACAAATTAATGTCAAGTTTCTCATTTTACATATCTTTTTTTAGACTGTGGAGATGGACTCAAGCTTGTTAATGGCAACTGTGTTGAGTAAGTATGTGGTTTATTAATGCATTAATCAAATATCACTGTAAACAATCAGTCAAAAGTTTGGACATACTAATTTGTTCTATATTTTGGAAGTATGGGAATTGTTAAAATTAGCTTCTTCGATATAGCCACTCTTTGGTTAGATTACAGCTCTGATCACCCTGGGCATTCTCTAAACTTCATGAGGTGCCACCTGAGAGGCTTTTTAAACTGTTTTGAATGAGTTCCCATTTATGCTTAGCATGCTTGTTACCTGTTGGCTGCTTTTCCTTCACTATCCGGTCCAACTCATCCATTTCCAATTTCAGGCATTTAAGCGTAAGTTTAGATCAAAAGCTTTTTAAGGTCATGGGAAACGAATTCAGCCAATAGAGACCAAACTTCTCACTGGTAGTCTGTTCATATTTGTTTTGTACATATGTATTTTGTTGTAAAAAATAAACTTATTTTTAACTTCTTCAGGTGCATGTTTGGATTTGGAGGTTTCAACTGCAATAATTGTAAGAGTTTATTTTAATTTATATTATTTTTGTATTTATAAATGCTTTAAGAGTAAAAGATGTAAAAATAACTTAAAGGTTTAGTGAAAATGATCCCATAATTTACTCACCCTCAAGCCTTCCTTGGTGTATATTACTTCCTTTTTTCAGCAAAACATAATCGGAGTTATATAAAAAAAAAATCCTGGATCTTCCAAGCTTTATAATGGGAGTGAATTGTAAAACATTTTTGAAGCCCAAAAAATATTTCTCTTTAAAAACTCTTGTTTTAGACTTCTAATTTGTGACCGGTATTTAGTTTTTTTTTTTTCTATCCTCTGCTCTCCCGCGTTCGTCAAGGCGTCAGGTCAGAGGTCACTCTTCGGTCGGAACTCGAATCATGTATGACCGGTCCTAAAAGCCAGTTATTATAGTTTATAAAGTTATAAATACAGGGGTGCGGGAAGATGCATTGAATAAGAAACAATGTTAAGTCTATAAAAGTTGTCAACTCTGAATCACAACAAGTGTATCGGTGAGAACACTCATTTAAACAGCATACACACACCCTAACTTAAATACAATTAAATAAAATGGTTCCATTCATTCCCATTATAAAGCTTGGAAGAGCAAGGATATTTTTTAATATAACTCCGGTTGTGTTTGGCTGAAAGTCATATATGAAATATCATATACACTTAGGATGGCTTGAGGGTGAGTAAATTATAGGATCATTTTTATTTTTGGGTGAACTAACTCTTCAAGTGCGGTGTGATATATAAAGCTTGTAAAATATATCATTCAGTTAAAATTGTATTTCAGACTTGTGTGTTTCAGTGACAATAAATATAAGATTTTGATGTCGCTAAAATAATCTTGTTTAATAGTCTATAAGCTGATAGCTGTGGTGGTCTCTCCTGCTGGAGGAGCTCTTCTATTGATTGTCGTCATCGCTCTTATAGTCACCTGCTGCAAGTAAGATCATTTACACACATAGCTTTATTTATATATTTTAAATTACAATAATGTCTAAAGCATTTTTTTTATACTGCGTCCACAGAAAGGACAAAAATGACATCAACAAAATCATCTTCAAAAGTGGAGACCTTCAGATGTCGCCCTACGCAGAGTTTCCTAAGAGTAACCGTGTGTCAATGGAGTGGGGCAGAGAGACGATTGAGATGCAGGAGAACGGCAGTACCAAAAATCTCCTGCAAATGACAGACATTTATTACTCGGTATAAGTTCATATTCACTTGTCTTTTGAACTTTTATGTTTGACCTCCAGAGATTTCATTGATCGTTTTATACTATATTGTAAAACCAGAGCTGAGCCATGGCACTTATGCAGGCACTGCAAGTTTGAGTCTGTCTCATGATGTTTGGTTAAAAAAAATAAAAAATAATACCAGGAAAAACAAAACACTCCAGATGACCATGCACATCCTGAATTGGTAGATTTTCCACATGATTAACTAATTTATGACTGATATCTCTTTTAGCCTGCACTGAGGAATGCTGACCTGGAGCGTAATGGTCTGTATCCGTTCTCCGGCCTCCCCGGTTCAAGGCATTCCTGTATCTACCCAGCTCAGTGGAACCCTTCCTTCATAAGCGATGATTCACGGCGAAGGGACTACTTCTGACGGCCTTAGCATGCAATTTTTAATGCTGCATATAAGCTCTCTTGCCGTGGTTGGACCTGTCGCAGATTCTGGAGCTGGATACTGATCACTAAAGGCCTTTGAATGTGAAAATGAGCTGGCAGGAAAAAAAACATTATCTGTGAGACTGGAAGAAAGCCGCAGAGCCCTGTCAGGTCAATTTAGCATTTGAACACAGTGCCACAATAAGATTTTAGTTTCTGGTGTGGAGTTGATGAGCTGATTTTCTCAGCTCCCCACAGAGTGTTTATTCTTAAGTGGATTCAGTGAATTTAAACTAAACAAATGAAGAATAACACATACGATGCCTGAAGTACAGTAGAACTTTTATATCATAAAAGTTTGCACTATGAACTTGTCACACAGATATTCTCAAATGGAAAAAGCCATAAATGTATCATATTTATACTTGGAATAATGTATCCAAATGGTTTGTACTGTGTTAAGTTTTGGTGAGTGATGGGGTATGTTGGATGTCTGTTTATGTTCGTCAAAAGTTAATGGGATAGTTCACCCCAAAATGAAAAATTCTTTCACCATTTTCTCACCTAAAACACACTTAAGGAGTTATTTGTAACGTAATGTCCAAACTGCTATAACATTGACTAAAACATTGACTAAAACATGATGACTTCTCTCACACAAAGCATATAGATTCAGAAGACTTTGAATATAGTGCATGACTTATTGACAGTTGTCATTATTTATGGTGCTTTTTTGGCGCTTGACAGCCTCTGGTCCACATTCACTTAAGATTGTATGGAATAAAGCTGTGAGAACATTCTTCAAAACTTTTTTTTTTTATACACATTAGAAAGATAGTCATATGGGCTTGGAACAACTTGAGGGTGAGTTTATGATGTTATTATATATTTTGGGGAAACAATCTCTTTAATGCTTTGGAGTGGTTTAGTTTTGAGGAAACATTGTGAGATTTACGCTGGAGAATTAAACCTGTGCAAAAGCTGATAGGATTTTGAAACGATTTTACTGGATGCAGCATTTGTGTGAAATGTAGCAAATATTGCCACAAGGTATTACCGTTTGTTTGAACAACAGTAATAATCATAAAATGCTGTGCTGCCTTGTTTGTATTCTAATTTATTTTATTTAAGTTTTCTGATTCAGATAAAGATACTGTAGTATTATCTGAGGACCTCCCATGTGTTTGTATGGATGCTTAGTGATGCATGAGAGGATGGACTTCACCTGGTGCCAGGTGTCCATTTTATTTGAACTAATGTGTGTACTTGTGAGGTGTGCTTTATTTGTAATCTTTAATATCAGAGACTGCTTTCCTAATTCATTAGTATTTTCCCCTCCTCTGTGGATGGTCAAATTAATCTGGCGTTGTAGTCAGAATTGTATTGTAATATAAAGGAGAAATAAAGTTTGATTTCTTGAGCTTGTTTTACCAGTTCAACTCTTTAATATTAAAGAATAGTTCACCCAAAAGTGATATTTGACCCTTCACTAAACCTGACTTTAAAAACTGACCAATCCTACCTTAGGAACTGTGGTCATGTGTTGTCTTAGATAACTTTTTGCCCTTTTATAATGTAAGAAGGATCTTTATATTTGTATAATTGTACATGTTTTACGATTGTTGATTGTTCTCTCTTTTCCCTTCTGTAAAAGTTCCAAAATGTACTGCAAATATACATTGGCTACAACAAACGACTAAAACGCCATTTGCGCCAAACGATTTGGAAGGCCGTAAACACAAATAATTCTTCATCTCGTCTGTACACATAACGTCTAAAAAAAATGTATTTGTCTGTATGTAACGGAGGCCAGCTAGTAGTCACTGTGCGAGTAAACCTCCGGCCTCTGAGAGGCTGCAGTCTTTAGCCACCAATTGTTAGAGTGCCTGACTCCCGTCCGTCTCCCACTCCAGAGACCCGGGTTCGAGGCCTGTGCAGAGCGGTGAGAGTAGGACCTGGGTTACGGCCTTCCATAAAACGTATCGTTCTCTCACGGCTCGCCTCTCGTTAGACCTGAGACGGTTCGTAATGGCTCCAACTTTGATTTGAGAGCAACAAAGCACAAGACTTGGAATAAAGTGCACGAGTAGGTCACTTTTATTTGTCCAGGAGTATTCTATAAAACTCAAGAAAGAAAGTCATACTTTTTTGAACGGCATGAGGGTGAGTACGTGAAAATAACAATTCTGGCATTCTAGTTTTTGTATAGTCATAGTCATGTGGTGCCTTTTATTTTTCTTTTAAAAAAAAAAATACAAATAAAAGAGGGATTCAGATAAAAACGAGTCTAATTTCCGTCTCAAATAAAGATGAAATGTACAGAAAGTAGCCTACTGAACTTTTACTGCTCCATAGTTTAAAGATGTGTAATTTCCCCTCATTCTAAACATATTTAAATTACGGGTGGAACCTTCTTCACACCTTCATTGTGCATATAAGAAACTTCTTCCTTTTTGTGGCTAAAGGAAAAAATGTTTGTGTTCATTGTTAACATGAACCTTTTTTTTGCATTTACTGTGATTGTGCCTGTTTCTATTGCCACTTTTCTGATGTTATTTGGTTACTGTATGTTTTCTTCATAGAAAGGACCAGTAAATCCACTGCTTAATGTTTGACTGGGGTCACTTGGATGCAATCTTATTCTTAACATTTTTAACCTTTTTTTTCCCCTCTGACATTGATTCTTCAGTTTCATGGCCATGTTTTTTTTCTCCAAAAACTGCTACAATATACTCTTTGCAATAAGGGCTGGATTGTTCCTGCCCAGCAGCCTTTTTTGATGTGGATGACGCGCATCCGACTCTTTGTGTACTTGGCATTGTCTTTCGACAGACTCTTCTTTCTATTTGAATCCATGCTATCTGGAAGTTGAGGTTTCTGCAATGAACTGAATTCAACCAGCGTATCTGAACATCACCAGTGAAACAACAGTAGGATACTGCATTTTAGTCACAGACTTTTGGTTCAGATGTTGATTTGTCTTGGCAATATGCTGGCATCAAGCAGTGCAGCTGTTGTCTACTTGCAACTGACAAAAAACTATAAACTCTGAAATTTCTTCTTTCCTAATCAGTCAGTTGTGGATGTGGATGGATTAAGTACAATAATTGTCAATGATATATTAATATATTTTGCAGAATGGTTGATTTGAATGGATAATTTTACCCTGAAATGAAATTATGTTGACATCTGCAAATCACAAACTCACATTCCCTCCTGTATTTCAAAGGGGTTCAGTGATTTTTGCACATCTTATTAAGAATAATCTTATAATCTTATCTCTTATCCTGCAGTTTCTCCCCTTTGACGCACTGCAAGAGTGCATCATGTTTCCTTTCTTTCTGATTATTCAGAAATATACTTTATAGACTCTACATAGAGCAAATGCACAGTAGAAATTCAGAAATTGATCGCTGTTATGTATGTTGTACTTTATTCAGGGAGTATGTAGGCCATTTATGCTTTGTTTGCTTAATACTTCATCAGATATTTGCATGCTCTGAGTTTTTCTTTGGTCTAATGTTGTCATTCTAAAATGCATTGGTTTTACATTATATAAAAAAAATATGCAAAAGGTTTTTACATTGAGAAGTGCAATTATATGGAAACTAGACAAGAAGTAAAAAAGATGCATAAATAAACACATTTTGTCTTTTTATTTTGATTGCCTGCAGTAGGCTTAAATGTTATTATGAGAGAAAATCTTTTTTTTTTCCTAATCTTAAATTAATGTGCCAGGTGTTATGTGATGTGGCACGCCATATCAATATATGTGATAATATTATTCTACTACACAAAGATGAAGTGTTATTGTTGACGTGCACTTTTTGTTTCAACTCCAAATCCAAAATAGTTGTAGTCCCATCTGGTGGACTGAATGCACATTACAACCAAATTATGTTCAGAGTAGTGTTTCACTGTGTTTTTCAAGCCTATACACGCACTTAGAAAGAAGTAAGCAAAACAAACCTTGAGAGCAGGTTTTCTCAGGAAAACCCCCCTTCCTTATCCAACCTGAGATAAAAAATGTTTGGGATCCGTTTTTGGGATCTCTTTTCTTCAGAAATCACACGAATCATCTGAATATGTCACGTAGAGCCTAATATTATGGATATTTTCTAACCTGACAGTTCAAAACTTAGCCACAAATATGCCAAATATCTCATGACATGTTTGGTCTGCTTGATTTTCTGTAGTCACACAAAAATGATAGTTATCAAAAACAAACAAAAGATAACGCTCATTGCGAAATTTAGGTAAACTAGATTAAAAGAAAACTAGATGACAACATAATTCTCTCTCTCTCTCTCTCTCTCTCTCTCTCTCTCTCTCTCTCTCTCTCTCTCTCTCTCTCTCTCTCTCTCTCTCTCTCTCGGTCCACCGGTGGCGGCTGTTCAGCGGTGTGAAGGAACATCGGACGGATCGGTCGATTTCTGCTAATCAACTGAAATGAGTATTTTATATCACTCGCAGGACTGTATTTATGATTCTTTCATGGATGATAACATATTTCTGGTCTCTCCGAGTTTTGTTTTTGAAATGAGAAGCTGTTAAAGGTGAGATGACGTTATTTTTCCATCCTGCCGTTATTTTCATAATATTAACGTTACGCTTATCGCGTGAACGGAAAATAGTTGTAATCTATCCGTTTACGAATATTTGCTGTTCGTTTTTTTTTCTGCTATAGTTTGACAGATCATTTTAAATTACGATGGTTATTGATAAAGTTAGAGCATATCACAAAAATGTTCTTTTTCATTTTCTTTTTCACTCAGTCATTTCGCTTGTCCAGTTAACGTATCTGTAATAATCGGTGTCTCTTTTGACAGATCTGTACGATCAGTTTCAAATGATGTTATAAGACTGAATCTGAGGATATCCATCAGGACTGGGAATATGGAATGACAAACCTGAATGAATATGAAAAATGAAAATGGATCCAAACATCAGATCAAAATCTATTAAATCCATTTTATCTTCTGCTTTGAGTGGAAATATGGACTACAGCGGTGTTGCACTAGGTATGGATGTGGAGAATAGTTTTGGACAGAAGATCTGTCAGAACCTCCCTTCAATGGTCCATCTGGACCTCCTGTCCTCTAAAGGTTCTCCTCAGCTCCCGCAGATGCTCCTGTCGCCTATGTTTCAGGATTCACACCACAAAGCCTTTCTGCTGTCAAGCCCAGAACCACTATTCACCCTCCTCTCTTTGAACAGAAACTCGCTGGGTTCTACAGCTGCTGCTCCACAAATGTGTTTCATGCCCATTCCTGAAGACAATGGACAGGTGGTAGAGCCCAGTCACAACCCCAGCTCTCTGCGACATGGCTGTTCTACAAGAGACTGTCAAGTGGACACCAAATCAATTTCCTCAGAGCAAGCACCACATTGCTTCAATGCTTCAAATCAGACATGGGTTGACAGTGTGGAGGAAATGGAGGAAGGATTGATGATTCAGTCATTGTGGCATCTTTCCCAGCATGTTTCATTGGCGAATCGAGCTGGACGTTTACAACAGAGGGTGTTGGCGATGCTTGGCGAACATGCTTCTAGACACTATAGCCACCAACTGGAGGGTTTGAAGAGCAAACTTCTTGAAACATGTTGTTCCCCGAAGTACCCCATGACATCAGAGCATATTTTTGAGACTTTTAATGCTGTAGAGATGCAGGAGGAATATCACGTTCTTGGAAGAAACCTTCAGTACCCTCAAGCACACGGACAACCTCTGAAATCCAGAGATGTGCAGAATTTAGTACACAGTGGCCATGCTGTTCTGCACAGGGTGATGGAGTCTCTGGACTCAGATGCCACAGGTAGCAGCTCAGATGAAGAGTGGGAACATGAAGACTCCAGAGGGATCTCAGTGGATCCACAGTGAGTATGATGTAATGTTGAATGGTCTTCTTAATTAATGTTGACCTTGAAATCAAGTTGAGTTCTGACTCATGGAAAGAGATGGACTTAATTGGAAGACATTTACATTTTTTTTTTTACTGTACTCAAATTGTTAAACATTGAAAAAAATTACAGTTAATGTCTATCTAGCTCAATAAATGGCAAAAAGTACCATAAAAGTGGTCCGTATGTGACTACTGTGCTATATTACAAGTGTTCTGAATCCATATGATAGCTGTGTGTGAGGAACAGACACACAATTGTCACTATTTGCTGATAGTTCACTGATAAACATTTAAAATTTAGTCTGTTTCTAAACCAAATGCTCTTGAATTACTTCTGAGGACTTACAGTGAATATTATTTCTAGCTGTTTACACTCCAATGTAAAAAAAAATTTTTGTTTGGTAAGATTTTTTTAAATACAGTAAAAATTACAATAAAAAAGTGATAATATGAAATATTATACCAATTTAAAATAACTGTTTTCTATTTAAGATATTTTAAAATGTAATTTAAAGCTGAATTTTCAGCATCATTACTCCAGTCTTCAGTCTCACACGATCTTTCAGAAATCATTCAAATATGCTGATTTGATGCTTAAGAAACATTTATTATAAATGTTAATGGACTGGCCCCCTGTCGGTATGGAGAATGGATCAATGTTGAGAAAAGTTGTGTTGATTAATATTTTTGTGGAAACACTGATGCATTTTTTTCACGAGTCTTTGATAACTAGAAAGTTCAAAAGAGCAGCATTTATTTGAAAAATAAATCTTTGTAACATAGGCCTAAATGTCTTTACTGTCACTTTTGATTTGTCAATTTAATGCAACCTTGCTGAATAGAAGTAAAAATAAAAACTTACTTTTGAACACATATAGCAAAACCTTAGAATTGAATTGACACTATTACTATGTAGGCTAAGTCAAAAATCTTAATAAACAAAAAATATAAGAATCAGTTTCTAGCTTAAAAATATAAAAAAATAACCTTGGGTGAGATCTTGAAGTAGGTGAATTGAAGGGTAGAATTAATATGTAGTTGTTGCCAGGCAGTAAAAAAGAACTTTTAATGACAGGCCAGGCGTGAGTCTTTGGCAAGCAGTGAGGGAGCGTGACGACAGGTTTTGGAAAACAAGCAGCACCATAAAAGATGGAAAGAGGAAGCATTTGACTCTGGCAGTGGTAGGCCTAGAGATGTTTTGTTAGGAGCTTTGCTCACAGACACAGAAGAACTCTGTTCTGTACACAGCTGTTGAGAAATTGTCACCATATTTCTCCCTCATAGTATAGATTTTTATCTAGTGTGTTCATGTGCAGCTGGCTCTTCCTCTGACTCTGTTTCTGTACAGCCACAGTGAAACAGACAGCTGCACTCTCCTTTCCTGGGATGAGTAAATAAATAGAGATCAGACTGCCCTTCGCGAGCCTGTACATCAGAGCTTTCATGTCCCTCTCTGTTATTTGCTCGCCCACTCTGCACTTACACTGTAAGGTCCCAGCATAAATTTGGATGGAAGATCATCTTTGAAGAGAATGTATCATTGCATCACTTCTAATCCCTCATTCAGTATCAGTATGTATGAGAGACTTGACAAGCAGGAAGGGACGAGGAGCCAGAATTGACTTGGAGGTCTGTAAAATTGTGCATAAAGCTAACAGCTACAATGGCTTTATTGGGCACGAGGAGTAACTTTAGGGTTGTATTGGATTATTTTGCCCATTACAGACGCTAATTGTTTTGTCCTATCTATCAAAACTATTCAGAATACATTAAAAATGCCATACAATGACGAGTACATGGAAATTCTGGCAACATAAGCAGTAGCTAATGTGACAAACTCAAGGAGAGTTCAACTTGCACAGAAGCAATGTAATGTGGTGACTACCAACTCATTATCAGTATCATTGATTTTTCCATTTTCATTTTTAGTTTTGTGTGCATTTTAATTCTTATTTTTATATATGTCTCTAAACTATATAGTTTTTATTCATTTTATTTCAGTTTTAGATATTTTAGTACATCAAGTTTAGGCTAATGTTTCATTAGCAAACTGAAATAAAAAAATATAGGTATGTGTGTATATGTTACATATATTTTATATAATAAATAAATAAATATATGTTTATAATATAAATATAGGTTTATTTTATTTCTTTTACTTATATTATTTATTTTATTTAAGTCTTTTTTTCTGATTTGCATACATTTGTCAACTTTGTCCCATTGCACTCATGTTGCATTTCTGATTGCTTTTTTGCTAGAAATTGCTGTAAGAGTGAACACCCCGTAGTCTTGCTAGCAGCTGTCTGTCGTTGTTGGATCTGCTTCCCCTCAGGCCATGACAAAATAGTTTCAGTGACTTTTCCATATGTCCCGGAAATCTCAATTACCATCTACCATCATACAGTCTATGATTCTCTGAAGAAGCTGGATATGAGAACACTGCTATAAGGTTTTAAATGAGTAATCTGGCTTTAGTAACAGAATTGCTTTAGGGCACTTTTTGTGGATTGAGATTCATCTCTCAGCCAGTGGAATGCACACCTTTAATAATAATAATAATAATAATAATACATCAGACTTTTATAGCGCTTTTCTGGACACTCAAAGATGCTTCACATGGGTAAATAAAACAAAACAAAATAAAAAGTGGATTTTAAGGAAAAGCTAGTTTGAACAAGTGGGCTTTGAGTACTGATTTGAAATTTGTTAGTGAATCGGAGTTTCTAATGGATGTAGGTAGTGAGTTCCAGAGGGTGGGGGCGGCAATAGCGAAGGCTCGATCCCCCAGGGTCCGGCGGTTAGAGCGGATGAGCGGGTAAGTCGGTTCATGCCAGATGAGCGGAGTTGGCGGGTGGGTTGGTGCTGTTCCAGGAGCTCAGTGAGGTAGGGCGGTGCCAGGTTATGGAGGGTCTTGTAGGTGAGGAGGAGGAGCTTATATTGAATGCGGTAATAAACAGGTAACCAATGGAGCTGCTGGAGAACAGGGGTGATGTGTTCTCGGGACCGGGTGCGGGTGAGGAGGCGGGCGGCAGAGTTCTGCATGTACTGCAATTTTTGTAGTTGATTTGTAGGAAGTCCGTAGAGAAGGCTATTGCAGTAGTCAAGTCTTGAAGTTATGAATGCGTGAATGATGATTTGAGCTGTTGACAGGGTAAGCGAGGGGCGAAAGCGGGTGATGTTGCAGAGGTGGAAGAAGGATAGTTTAGTGATATGGTTGATGTGTGTTCAGTAAGAGAGGGTGGAATCCATTATGAGACCGAGGTTTCGGACAGATAGGGAGGGGGTGACATTCTGTCCATCGATAAGTAGAGTAAAGTTCTGAGTAGATGAGAGGAGAGATTTTGGGCCAGTGATAAGGAGTTCTGTTTTATTACTGTTGAGTTTGAGAAAGTTATTGTCCATCCAGGTTTTTATGTCGGAAATACAATCGGTGATGGTGGAGAGGATAACCGGGGTGATGGATTTGGTGGATGTGTAGAGTTGGGTATCATCAGCGTAGCAGTGAAATTGGAGTCCATGGTGGCGGATGACCTGACCGAGGGGAAGCATGTAGATGGTGAAGAGGAGGGGGCCGAGAACGGAACCTTGGGGGACACCATGGGTGACGGGAGGTGACGGAATTGCAATTGTTAACAGAGACAAAGTGGTGACGGTCAGAAAGGTAGGAGATTAGCCAGAGAAGTGCTGTGCCAGAGATGCCAATAGATTTAAGACGATGGAGGAGGACAGTATGGTCTATTGTGTCGAATGCAGCGGAGAGGTCAAGGACAAGGAGGATGGATATGGAACCAGAGTTGGCAGCAATGAGGAGATCATTTGTGACTTTAAGAAGGGCTGTTTCTGTGCTGTGGTGTGGACGGAATCCTGACTGAAAAGTTTCAAAAAGTTGAGAAGAGAGGAGATATTGGTGGAGTTGTGTAATGACGCCGCGTTCCAGAATTCTTGAGAGTAACGGGAGATTGGAGATGTTTCTGAAGTTGTCCAGATTGTCAGGGTTGAGGCCAGGTTTTTTCAGGAGGGGTGTGATGGATGCAAGTTTTAGCGGGGATGGAACAGATCCAGACATAAGGGATGTGTTAATGATAATGGTGATAAGAGGGATGAGGATTTTTTGACAGGTTTTGAAGAGGGAAGAAGGGCTCGGGTCAAGCTGGCAGTTGGAGAATTTCATGGTTGAGAGGTGTCAGAGGGAGACAGAGGAGACAAGGATGAAAAACTGTGGTGTGTAAGCGATGAGTTGATATTCAGAGGGAGGAGAAGCGGAGAACGTAGATGTTAGTGAACAGTGTATGGTATGAATTTTGGTATGGTAGGATGACAGGAAGTTATTGCATTTGTCAGTAGTGAATGTGGAGGTTATATTGTCCTTGGGTTTGGTCAGTTTTGCAAATGTGGAGAAAAGGGTCCGGGAGTCGGAAGAATTTGAGTGGATGAGTTGTGAGTAGTAGTTGGACCGGGCAGTTTTGAGAGCAGAATTGTATGTGATTATAGCGTGTTTGTAGGCTTGGGCATGGATGGTGAGACCGGATTTTTTATGGATTCTTTCAAGTTGTCTTTTTTTCTTTTGAGAATGTGAAGATCTGGGGTGTACCAAGGTGCAGAGGTGGAGAAGGAGACTGAGGCAGTTTTAAGGGGGGCTATTTGGTTGAGGCAGGTGGAAAGTGTGTGGTTGTAAAAGTTGACTAGATCAGAGGCGATTGGATCAGAGGGAAGCGAAGAAGTAGAGATGGCATGGGATATGGAGGAGGTGAGAGAGATGGGGCTAATGGATTTCAGGTTTCGAAATGTAATTGTTCTTGTGTGTTTGACTATAGGAGAGGGGGTAATGATATCCAAGGTGATGGCCAGATGATCAGAAATTGTGAGGTCGGTCAATGAAAGGTTATGTATGGTGAGGGAGGGTGTGGAACAGACCAGGTCCAGGATATGTCCATGATTATGTGTGGGTGAAGTGACATGCCGAGTGAGGTTGAGGCAGTTTAAAATGTCCAGAAAGTCAGATGTGAATTTTGCTTCCGGAGAGTCGATATGAATGTTGAAGTCACCAATGAGGAGAACGGATGGTGAAATAGAGGATAGCTGAGTTACGAAGTCAGTAAAATCAGAAAGAAATGATGGACAGGTTTTGGGAGGGCGGAAGATGACTGCAGCAGTGAGTGATCGGGAACCAGGAAGTCTGAAAACCAAGTGTTCAAATGAGGATACAACGGGGATGGAGATGGGGCGGATGGAGATATCATTGCGGTAAATGACTGCGATGCCACCTCCTCGCCGGTCCAGACGGGGGTTGTCGATGAAGGAGTATCCAGGTGGGGTGGTCTGATTTAATGAAAATGAAATATAGTCCATGGGTTTGTGCCAAGTTTCAGTAAGACAGAGAAGATCCAGTTTATTGTCAATAATGAATTCACAGAGGAACAGGCTTTTATTGTTAAGTGATCCTGTGTTGAATAGCTCTGTCTTAAGAGGCTTTTGTTGTGAAATCCAAGTGGCGGAAGTTGAGACGGACAGGAGGTTAGATGAAGTCACGTGAAGAGTGCGCGGATGACATATGCGGATGTTGTTGTTGCGCCGGCGTCCAGGCGAGAGTGAACTACGGCTGGACCAGAAAGATGGAATACTGTTTTCGGCACTGAAGTAGTAGAGAAGATTGCGACGGGAGCCTTGATGAATATAGGGGCGACGACGGAGAAGACAGTGTTGTTGCAAAGTAGATATGATGTCCAGTGAAGGAGGCGCGCAGTGGTTGAATCTGAGAAGCTGCAAGGACGTGTATCGAAGCGCCATGGTCAGAGCCGTAGATGACAAGAGCCACAGAGAGGCCAGCAGGAAGGTCATAAACAATAGCCGCATAGCTGACAGGCTGCTCCGGAGTGCAGACCGGCCAGTAACCGGGCTGTAATCCACTGCTCGAGCAGAACACAGCGGGGATGGGCCGAAAGCAACACCGGGAGCTAGCTTGTTGGTGGTCACAACAGTCACAAACGTGACAGGCAGCAGATGCGGTGACCAGGCAAAGACACAGTCCAGATCTTGAGGCAGGAACAGATACCACCGGTACCAGACAGAGTCAGTAGGTAAAACCGTTTAGTAGCAAACAAACTTTTTCGTCCGGGGTGAGAAGCGGCAGCCAAAACGCGCCAGCGTCCTCTCACGTACCAGTACACACCTTTGACGTCAGTACTCTCTTTCCTTTCACAGCTGTTCACATTTTAAAGTGGTTAAGTTGTGGTTACTCTATTCTGAAAAAAAAATCAAAGGACCTTCAGTGTCTGCTTAGTTGGCTTTGGGATATATGTAGTGCAATAAAGAGTGTATGTAATGATATTATTTGGTGTGAACTCCCTTGATGAACAAAGGAAGCAACAAAGCCATCTATGGTCTCATATTTTCAATTCAGAAATGCTAGATTTGGTTACTCACTTGTTCTGTGACTGCCATTTGTTTTGTTGAAGCAGGGATGTGCCCTGTAATGTGTGTCGACTCTGAGAGAGAAAGTAGGCTGGTTAGAGAGGTGAAGAGTTTGTTTATACAGTGAGCAGGAAGACTGTTGACCCAGCAGGAGATCTCATTCTTCCCAATGTATTTTTTTTAGTTCACTGCTGCTCCACTGCTTTGTAGATATTCCTGGAATTTGCCAATTTGGGGTGAGAGTCTGCGCTAATGTATGTATCTGCAGAGAGGAAGACAGATAGACAGACAGATATCATTTTCAGATCCTCTCCTGTTGCCTCTGTTATTGTTAAGTTTTGGGTCAGTTCCATGAACAGGTTTTTCTAAACACTCTGCCAAGCTTGCTCCTGGAGGATTATCTTTGTGTGAAGTCACTTTGGATAAAATCTCAGCTCTAAATGACCTTTTCTGTCTTTGTGGGGGGCAGTTGTCATGTCTGTGAGTGGAGATGGCTGAAGGACAGAGCTGAACTCTGCAGTCGCTGGACGTGGCTTCAGATGAGACTGTCTGAGCTGAACTCTCAGATTCACTGGCTTGGAAAACTCCAGCACCAGATCCTCTCTAATAAGGTGAAGAACTAACACAGCATCTATTAGATCACGAAGGAAATGGGCTGTGCAGTTAGAATGAAAAAATGTAAGAATGCTCTCCCTGTGAATTTGATTTGAAATGGCCATGTCTAACAGGATAGTGAATTGGAATGACTAAAAAGGAATTTAGTCAGTAGATATTCAATAGTCTTACATAACAGATGAATTAGTCCAAACAGTCAAAATATAAATGATGTAACAATGACATCTTTAATTTTGACTTACTATGTAAATTAGAGAATTCTGGGAAAGTGAAGTGCACGATAATTTATTAAACATTAAAATTAAACATTGAATATTAAACATTTTGAAATGTAATTCATAATTTTTCTTTTATTATTATTATTCAAAACATGCATTTGGATAAAATACATTCACACCAGTTATAGAATTTCTTTTAATTTCATTACATTTTAATTCTACTTCTTTAAATTCAAGTTTGAATGGCAAGACTACTGCTATTTACTATACTGCTATACTTCAATGCAAATTAATTTCAAATAGTTGAATTGAACTTGAAAAAAAAAGAAATAACACATTTCAATTCTAAATGGCACATTGAGTGTTTTTGATGCATGTCTTCCAGGGTCATGTGGTTTTAGCAGAGTCTCAGCCCCTGACGGACAGGCAGATCCAACACACCTTGTGGACAGAGACTATGGATCTATCATTCACAGCTGCGAACATGCAAGATTTGCACTCTGATCCAGAGATGGAACCCAGCAGCCCCACACGCCTTCTGAGGAACATTGAAAGACAGGTGCTTAAAGGAGTAGTTCACTTTAAAATGAAATTTACCCCATGATTTACTCACCTTCAAGCCATCCTAGGTGTATATGACTTTCTTCTTTCAGTTATATTAATAAACACCCTAACGCTTCGGAGCTTGATAATGGCTGTGGATTGCAACCATCAGTTTGAAGCTCATAAAGTGCATCCATTCATCCATCACAAAAGTGCTCCACATGGCTCCGGTGAGTTAATAAAGGCATTCTGAAGCAAAGCGATGAGTTTGTGTTAGAAAAATATCCATATTTAAAACTTTATAAAGTAAAATAACTAGCTTCCGCCCAAATGAACATACAGATTCGACTTAAGTCCAAAGCGCAACTTATGCGAGTAATGCGATGTACTGCTGATATTTACACTACGCTATGACGCACTACAGTACTTCAAACGTCATAAGATGCATAAGTTGTGCTTTAGACACAAATAGACTGTGTATGGCCTTTTGGCCGGAAGCAAGAATTTTACTTTATAAAGTTTTAAATATGAATATTTTTCTTACACAATCTCATCACTTTGCTTCAGAAGGCCTTTCACAAGTTCCTTTGCCCATATAATCTTTAAACTAATAAGGTTAAGAGTATTTGGGTTGCTGTCCGCCATGGAGGGGCTCAAGGAAGCAGCTTCAACTCGAGCTTAGAAATACCCCCCAGTGGGACTATTAATGCTTGGATGATGAGTATGGTAGCAAGATCCCTAAATTATGTTGGTGGAGTTGGTGAGGTGGAGGGATGCCAAAACAGCTGATGCCAGAGCAAGGTGAGCGGCTGCTTATATCCTACAGCAGTTAATTGAAAGATTAAATGGGTTCACTCCTCCCAAAATTACGCTGTAAAAATTTCACTTATTAACCCCCCATTTTGTGATGGACGAATGAATGCACTTTTTTGAGCTTCAAACTGATGGTTGCACTTCACTGCCATTATAAAGCTCGGAAGCGTCAGGTTGTTTATTAATATAACTCCGATTGTATTCGTCTGAAAGAAGAAAGTCATATACACCTAGGATGGCTTGAGGGTGAGTAAATCATGGGGTAATTTTCATTTTAAAGTGAACTATTTTAAGAAAAGCACAGGCATTTAGACAAGAACATAGACGTAAACACTTATTAAATCAACCCCACTAAATTCATGGCTGTATCTGTGTGTGTGTTCAGAGTGTGCAGCTGACTCAGATTGTGAACAGCCTAATGCCATCTTTCTGTGCCTCACCTTCTTCATCACCTACGTCTAAAGGACCCTGCAATCGCTGGAGAGGCCAACAGAAAACAACTTACAGCAGGTGAGGAGCCAACCTGCACCTACAAGCTCATCAACAGGCTAAAATTAACCTCAGATATGTCACAGGGTCATTTATGGAGCTTGGATCTTACCTTTCATGTAGTGTGTCATATAGCTGTTTGAATGTAAATGGTCTGCAAAGCTTAGAAAATTCCAGTCTTCCTGTATGAAGCTACGTAGGTTTGTAACAAATTTGCATAATGCCAGCCTTTGGTCGTCATTGGCTTTCCACGAGCAACGTCTACTTCGATCCACCCTTAAACACTGTAGTTATAGCTGAGGCCTGGAAGAGTTTGTTTAGTGTTGTCGACATTTCGAGAAGATGCTGTTTTCTGTGCTGCAAAAGCAAATCCACTTTGCATGCATTTCAAAAGGATGAGGACTCGGGCTCGAATTTACTGAGTAAAACCAACGCCGTTGTTACTGTTCGTATCAATGTGTATACAAGTGCCGAGGAAGCTTCCGGGGCTGAAATTCAGATATGTTATTGACCTTTTAGTTTCTGACACGCACTGTAAACGGCAGACCAATCAAAATAGAGTGGGCCATCTGACCAATCAGAGCAGAGTAGGCTCTCGAAAAGAAGGGGTTTAGAGAGACTGCTAGAAATGATCCTGCAATGTATATTATGTGGAAATAAAGAAACTTTAAAATAAAAAACGGAATTGTGATTAATTGTCCTAAATGTTATTGAAGCATTGGTTGGTAGATGTTTATTGTTCAAGAAACTAGATTGATATAAGAATATTCACACCTAAGAAAAACAGTTTTCTGTCATTTTTGACAGAGTACAGATCATTTTATTTAGTCATACATTAGCTCCAGAATAACCTGCTGGAAAGCTGTTTGTCTTGATTTCATTCATGAATTTTGTATTTATTGCAGCACTGTAGAAGCTCCCTCATTCTGATATATATATATATACAGTCGTGCTCAGAATTACTGGGACCCCTGGTAAATATGATGAAAAATGGCTGTAAAAAATAATTATGCATCGTTTATCCTTTTGATATTTCATTCAAAAAATTGGCAAAAATCTAACCTTTCATTAAAGTAAAATAATTGAAAGTGGAGGGGAAATCACATTATGAAATAAATGTTTTTCTCCAAAACAAGTTTGCCACAATTATTGGTACCCCTAGAATTGTTTACGAGTAAAATATCTCTGAAGTATATTCCCATTCATTTTTACCTTTTTTTTGCACACCAGGGTGACTAGGAACATGAAATTGTCCAGCCATGACTTCTTGTTTTACAGGAGTTTAAATATGAGGAAACATAAAGGCCAAATTCCCTTAATCATCCATTACAATGAGTAAAACCAAAGAATATAGTTCTGATGTGCATCAAAAGATTGTTGAGCGTCACAAAATAGAAAGTGGCTGTAAGAAAATAGCTAAAGCATTGAAAATCCCCATTTTGACCATCAGGGCAATAATTAAGCACTTCCAATCAACTAAAGATGTTACAAATCTGCCAGGAAGTGGACGTGTGTCTATATTGTCTTAATGCATGGTGAGGCGGAACGTTTGAGTGGCCAAAGACTCTTCAAGAATCACAGATGGAGAATTGCAGAGATTAGTTGAGTCTTGGGTTCAGGAAGCCTATTAAAAAAAAATTTACCATCACCACATGTTGTTTGGGAGGTTTTCAAGAAAAATCCTCCTTGCTCATCCAAAAACAAACCCCAGCAAATTCAGTTGTCAGACATGACTGGACCTTCAAACAGCACAGGGTTCTGTGGTCAGATGAAACTAACAAATAGCTTTTTGGCAGCAAACATGCAAGATGGGTTTGGTGCACACAAGGATAAAAAGTACCCCATGTGTACAATTTAATATACCATCTTTAATGTTGTGGTCATATTTTTCTGCTGGAGGTCCTGGACTTCTTGTTCAGATACATGCATGGCATCGTGGATTCTATCAAATACCAACAGATAAAAAATCTAAACCTGACAGCCTCTGCTAGAAATCTTATAATGGGCCGTGGTTGGATCTTCCATCAGGACAACGATCCAAAACAAACATCAAAATCAACACAAAAATGTGTTAAGTAGCACAAAATGAAGCTTCTGCCATGACCGTCCCAGACCTGATGAGTTGAGTGAACCGAAGAGAAGAAGCACCAACATGGATCTGTGAATCTGAAGGATCTGGAGAGATTCTGTAAGAATGGTCTCTGATCTCTTGTCAGGTGTTCTCCAAACTCATCAGGCATTATAGGATAAAACTCAGAGCTGTTATCTTGGCAAAAGGAGATTGCAAAAAGTATTTAATAAAAGGGTACCAATAATTGTGGCCAACGTGTTTTGGAGATAAACATTTATTTCATAATGTGATTCCCCCCCCCACTTTCTATTCTTTTACTTCAATGAAAGTTTAGATTTTTGCCAATATTTTGAATGAAAGATCAAAAGGATAAATGATGCAGATTTATTTTTTACAGCCATTTTTTATCATATTTACCAGGGGTACCATTAATTCTGAGCACGACTGTATATATATAATTTATGTATACATTTATGTATCTCAAGTGAATGTCAGGATGAATAATTTGGCCCAGTGGAAAACTGAATGAGCTAACGAGACATTGAGAA
Organism: Meda fulgida; assembly: GCA_030578275.1. Lineage (NCBI taxonomy): Eukaryota > Metazoa > Chordata > Actinopteri > Cypriniformes > Leuciscidae > Meda > Meda fulgida. The sequence goes on along the minus strand of CM060624.1, from coordinate 9,314,044 downwards.
GAATTAGAAAGAGGGAAAGGATGAGAGAATCTGAGTGGAGAAGAGAATCAATGAATCTCTCCCTCTTGATTTATTGTATGATGAAATTGCTGAAGATTTTATCCCTTCTTTTGTATTTATTTAGCCAAGTGACACACACAGGTACCTTTGTTACCAGCGGGCCACAGTGTTTACACAAAGTCAAGCAGAAGAGGAAGCGAACATGTCACAGACGACAGTATCTCCCTCAAGTGGATGTCACCTGTATGTCAGCTCGGACTCGACCCATTCTGACCTATCACAAGCCTAGACTTTTCGTCATGGACCCGTTGTCTCACAGAGAACAGGTTGGCATTTTTAAGCAAAATGTAAAACTATCTTAACTTTTGGGAGTCTAATCGAATAATGAGTCTGCACGGCATGGCATAGCATACAGTACCATTCAAAAGTTTGGGGTTAGTAAGATTTTTTTATGTTTCTGAAAGAAGTGTCTTATGCTCACCAAGGCTAAATTTATTTGATACTGTGAAATATTATTGCAATTAAAAATAATTATTTTCTATTTGAATATATTTCAAAATGCAATTTATTCCTGCGCTGACAAAGCTGAATTTTCAGCAGCCATTACTCCAGTCTTCAGTGTCACATGATATTATCAAAATCATTATAATACTGATTTGATGCTCAAGAAACATTTATTATTATCATTGTTAAAAACAGTTGTGCTGCTTAATATTTTTGTGGAAACCATTATATTTATTTTAGGATTCTTTGATGAAAATTCAAAAGAACAGCATTTATTTGAAATATACACCGTTTATAGTTTTATACATGTCTTTCCAGTGACTTTTGATCCATTTAAGTCAAGCCCCCTTGTTTTCTATAGCACATATAGATTGTTCAAAGCAGATTTACAGTGATAACAGGAAATTAATGCAACAAAGATTGTTTTGGCTGTACAGCAACTCTAGAAGAAATTAATTGTCCAGTTTAAGTTCAGCGTTGATACAGTTTGTACAGTATAACAATCATTGTGTGTGTCTATGGAATGTCCCTATAAAACATGAAAACCCAACGTATGTGTGTGTGTCTATGTGTAGCCTATGTGTGTTTTCCCAACAGCCCCCAGGGGAGCTCAGAAAGAATAGCCTAGCTTTTTTCTATCTTTTCTCTTGAAAACTGCTAACACGCTGTGCTCAGGCCAGCTGCACTTTCATAAATGATGCTAATCTTGTAATTACTGCTGGCGGATTTGAGGTCTACCCTGCTGTCCTTCAGTGTCCTCTATGAGCAGCCTGGAACTGTAAACCAGACATACTTCATTTTAAGGCCAGAACCTGGAAGCAGAAGGATGATGATGTATTTACCTAAATGAAATTTAACAAGAAGAAATAGAGAAACAACATTAAATCTTTTAAAGAAATAGTTCAGCCAAAAATGAAAATCCGGTCAAATTCTGCCTACACTTTATTCCAATTTTGTATGAGTTTATTTTGTGGAAAATCAGTGAAAGCATATTGTGATTATGGGACTTTTATTAATCTTCAAAAATGAAGAAGGCATGCCAGCCCTCTTCACATTGCACCATGACTCACACCATGTTTTGAGTCTATTTTCCAGCTGGCCTGGTGCACTTCCTTTAACCTTGTTTATGATTCTCATTTTATAGGTGTCTCGTTTTGGCTGCCATGATTTTCCTTTTCATGCATTGCTTATGTTGTAATTGGTTCCCCAGAGCAATGTGTGTCATCGATTTGGCCTGTAACTTAGCTGTGTACTTCAAACTATTTTTATTTGTTTAATGCTCAGTAGGACAAATCAGGACTGGATCGTTTAGCTGCAAATTAGGCCTTCAGCGTCAGGATGAGACATTTGATTAGTAATTTGCATTCTCCCATTTGACCATAACTTCTCATAACCTCCCTGTTTTGGTTACATCTGCTTTTTGTCTCTCTCTTCACAGGCCCTGCAGTCTTCCCCTTCTCTTTTTCCCAATTGCACCTCCTGTGATCCTGCCTCTGTGTGCGCAAACCCTGCATGCAGAAAAGAGAGAACAGGCGGCAAAGTGCATCGTGTTCTATCACTGTCCTCAGGTAGAGAGATGAATGGTTAAAACTGACATTTTTCCTACTCCATCCACCATCTTGCAAGGATTTTTTTCCATGGAGCCTGTCACAATACATTGTAAATTGATCCACAATTGATACATGTGATGCTGTTTTAGATAAATTGCTGTTCACATTTTTGCTGTGGTAATTGGATGTTATGATATAAATGGTTTCATAAAGGTTAAAGGTTAATACTACAGCAATCCATTAATCACTCCTCCATCTCACTACATTAGGCTGTCACTTCAGTTCACTCAGAATAAATTGTCTCATATCAGACTGTTACTCCATCAGTATGTCAAAATTGTGCCGTTCCCGCTGTTTTGCTGATTGTGTGCAGCGGCAGGAGGAATGTGGAGTAGGTTGATCAAATTACCCTTGGTTGTCATGAGAATTAAAGCTCTGCATCCAGCTCATACTGTAAAATGGCTCAAATGCAACATCCAGTCAAGTCCGACATTTTTCACATTTGAAAATGTTTTTACATTTTGACAATATGTTTAAATGTACAGATGTTTCCATACTAACTAACCACAGCCTCATATCTACTGTATCATCACTATATTTAAGTGCACTGCAACTATTAAGTTTTCCTGTTGTGTGTGTTATATAAATGGTTTGACTGTGTCCTGTCTGCTCTATCCAGCAGAAACTCCAGCGTCCTTCCATCTGCAAAATGCTCTGTTTGAAGACAATGTGCTTGAGCGATCTTTCCTCCTGAATACCGAGCGCTCCAGTCCCCATCACTGTCTCGGCTCCAGAGGCAGAGTCTCCCGGCCGTTATTCCGTAAGAATCATCTCATGGCATTTAAGTACACGTGGTTACAAATGTGTTTGCACTTCCCTATGTTTCTTTTTTGTCTACTTTTATAGAAATTACTTTAACAGCAACACCATGTGTCAAAGAGCCTGAAATTAAGTTCAGTAGTTGGCCATTAGCAATTTGATAAGCTAAAAAAGAGACACTTTAATATAAATACACAGCACACGTAATTATTAGGTAGAATAATGAAAGGATCATGTGACACTAACGACTGGAGTAATGGCTGTTGAAAATTCAACTTGATGCACTGTACACACCTACACACACACCAATTATCTTTCATTGTGGTCAAATTATTTAAAGCCGAAATATATTGTAGTCTTGTAGCCCGCTTAGTATTTCCATGACCTCCTTGATATTCTTTTTTATTTACATTATCAAAACAATCTCAAACAACCCTTGATACATTTATTAGATTTAAAGTTATTACCTATTTCTTTATCATTTAAAGATAATTTGTATTATTATACACTACCTTTTAAAAGTTTGGAGTACGATTTTTTTAAAGCAGCACAACTGTTTTCAGCAGACATAAAAGGAAATATTGAGCATATTAGAATGATTTCTGAAGGATCATGTGACACTGAAGAGTGAAGACTGAAGTAATGGCTTCTGAAAATTCAGTTTTGTCAAAGGAATAAAATTATGTTTTAAAATATATTCAAATAGAAAAGGGTTCATTTAAACTAATAATAATTCATAATATTACAGGTTTAACTTTATTTTGATCTAATAAATGCATCGTTTCAAAAACAAACAAAAAAATCTTACCAACCTTGAACGGTAGTGTAAATGTTTTTTTATTTTTATATACTGTAACAATGTTCAGGGAAGAAGGAGGCAGGAACCGGCGAACAATCAAATAAACTTTATTAAAATAAAACAAACAAACCAAAATACCACCAGCAGCCCTAGCGGACGACTGCTGGCTACCGAAAATAAACATAACGAACTGCCAGCCGCCCCTCGCGGACGACTGCTGGGTAAAATAAAATACAAATACAAAAACTAAAACACAGGCCTGTTCCTCTCGATCATCAACGTCGTCACTCCTCCTTTATGCTTCCGCTCCTCCGTGAGAGATGCGAGACCGGTGTGCCTCACATGTGTTGCTCATTAGCAATCGCACCACCGGCCTCGCGCCGTTCTCTCACGTCCCTCGGCCGTCCTCTTCGCCACATACCCCCAACGCCCCTTACAGGCCGGGGGGTACCCACGAGCCTGAGCCTGTGCCTCCCCCGCTCCCTGCTCCTCCCCTCGTTCGGCGGATGGCAGCAAGCTCCGGCCCACGGCGAGCGCCGGCGACTCGCGCACCATGCTCGATGGCACCGCGGATTCCCCACATCTGCGAGGACTCTCTGAGAGCGCGTTCCTCCCTCTTTCCGGGTTTCGGCACCAGTGTAACAATGTTCGGGGAAGAAGGAGGCGGGAACCGGCGAACAATCAAATAAACTTTATTAAAATAAAATAAACAAACCAAAATACCGCCAGCAGCCCCTCGCGGACGACTGCTGGCTAAAATAAAATACAAAAACTAAAACACAGGCCTGTTCCTCTCGATCATCAACGTCGTCACTCCTCCTTTATGCTTCCGCTCCTCCGTGAGAGATGAGAGACCGGTGTGCTTCACAGGTGTTGCTCATAGGGGCGTTTCCAGCATTGAAGGACATCCGGGGCTTAGCCCAGACCATTTTGTGTAAATACAGGGATCACTCGAAGCGGTTTTTAGGGGCCAAGCACCGAAGGTGCGAAGGCACCTATTGTATCTGTTCCGGTTCTTATTAGGGGCCAAGCACCACTAAGTGGCAAAAAGACTGAGCGGCAGCATTTGTTTTCAGCGTGAATGCCGTGAAAAACACACAAAACACATCTAAAACGGGAAAGAGCTTTGTGATTGACTGTACAACTAGATTTGACCAGAAATCTGAGGTACTGTATATTTTTATAGACTGCAAAAAGCTACAGAACAGACTATATTCTGCATAATTGGATGTTTTTAAATAAACACTGACAAAAAACTATATAAGTTTTAGGGCTGGACGATATGATGATATACAGTATAACATTAATGTAAGTGATCACTCGGATTTAGACCTATCTATATCTATATGCATTCCCTCTATACATGGATGACTTTAGTCTACGTTCATTGACACACCATGGCATCGAACTGTATATAATTCTAAATGTACATCTGTCAAAAACTTTTCATTAGGAGCATTGGGATAAACAATGTTTCACTTTTATCTTTCTCCAAAGTAAAATGACTGATTAATTGTTACCAGTTTCCATGTCTGATCCTGGCACAGCTGCTACTGCTGCTGCTGGCTCCTCCCCAGTCTGCAGCTCATCTTTGCTACCCTCTACAAAACCATTTAATCAAATCAAAGTGTATATTTGCTACAAACTACAAACACAAAACAAGTCACACATACATTTTATGTTAATGCTTATTGGTTATCCTTAGAGAAAACAACACCTGATAAACAAGGAAAGTATTCAGTGCAGTGGGATAAAACTAATGTTTCTGGCTACCCTTACGAAAAAGAAGTATACTTCAAGTTCATTTTATGAAGAAGTATTATTCGTTTAAATGTATTATAAGTGTAAGAGTAGTAAACTTTAAGTACACAACTAGGTTTCTCATTTGTAATGCATCTGTACTACAAGTGAACTTATAAGTATACTAGTAGTAGTTTACTATTTTAATACAATTAATATTTTTTTAGTTTATGAAAGTACACACTGAAGTGCACTGTCAGTAAACTACTAGTTTATACTACAAGTTTTCTTAAAGTAAACATAAACTTATACTTGTTATAGTTCAGTATTTATGTATTATTTTTGCACTTGCAGTATACTATTATGTTCAAACGTAGATATTTTTTTTATTAAAAAATACCTTTAACTGTATTTTAATTTTAAAGACATTTCATTAGCTTCATGCATTCTTTTTTATCAACACTTGAATGTTGGTAAGTTTCATAAAGAAAGGCAACATTAGAATTGGAATTTAAAGGATTAAATAAAATGATGCAGACAAAATTAAAATGAGGCAGACTGCTTATGACTTGCGTGACGCGGGACAACAATGCTTCACATTCTTCACAGCTTCACAAAATGCAGGACAGGTGGTCCCCATTTGATAATATTAAGCGGATTTTTGATTTACGTTTAATGTTTGATGATGATCACGTTATTTTATATTTGAGAGAGTGAGCAATTTTCTATCACTTGTTTCAGCTTCTTCTCCTGTGTTTTTATCCGGAAGAGATTCTGTACTAGAAAATGCCAGTAGGCCTAAGTGCTAACGTTATTATGTTAGCCTATGGTAATAACTAGCTAGTTAAACAAATAGGCCTACAGTGAAAGCCAGCCAGATGATGATCTATCTTCAGACTTTAAGGATAAAAAAACTGAATTCTTACCCACTGACTTCTTTCCGAAAAATCCCGTTTTTTTCAAAGTCTCGTTTGCTTCATTTTTCTTTAATTTTTTCTTTCCCGCTCGCTGACTGTCTCAGTTGTTAACTCGCGCGCTTGCGGTTGACTGTGCTAGCTCCTCCCCTACCTGCTGCTGCTGCATATTTAACAGAGAGGAAGAAACGGAGTAGCCCATAGGCTACCGACAGCAAAGAAATGTATTCTATAGGCTAGATTATTTTTAAGATCTATTTTTTACAGGCTGTATGCATGCAAAACCAAAGCGCAATGAAATAAAGCAACTTATGATTTCGGGCGTTTACATAGGCTATTGTTTGTCCAGTTTCATATTTGCTCAGTGACAGTCATCATTACATTCGGGGCTTGACTCAAAACATTCGGGGCTGAAGCCCCGGCAAAATCGGCTGGCGACGCCCCTGCTCATTAGCAATCGCACCACCGGCCTCGCGCCCCTCTCTCACGTCCCTCGGCCGTCCTGTTCGCCACATATACCATTTATTTATGAAAACCATAAAATACAATATTAAACCTAACCTAATTGATTTCCATGTTGTGACATCACAATCAGCATGTTTGCCTAAATATGTTAAGGCACCTCTGTCCTCAATACTTTTTAATACACATACCCAGTGCAGATCTGGAGGTCATGCTGAAGTCGATATCTGCTCCACAGTCTTAATGCAGTGCTGGGGTTAAAGTGAGCCGACCTGGCACTGGACTCCGACTCACATACTCTAATCATTAATGCTCTGCCACTCTTCTCTGCTCTGCTGGTTATTCTTACTAGGGGGCCTAATGATCCTGAAACAGCAAGGCTATTCTTAACAGAGAGATATTGTCAGTTAGTGAGTGATTGCACTGGAATGGACGTATGGTTCGGCAGGGTTTCTAAAATAAAAACACACCTCATGCTGTTAAGTTGATTTTCTGTCAGTGCTTTCCAGCACCCCTGTAGTTAGTGAACGAACTACAAAAAAAAAAAAACTACAAAAGCTAGGAATATTTCCTTAACAATCATCTCATGGTCCCTCCATCGCTTGACCTGGATGTGTATGATCATTTAATGTTAGTTCTTCTGAGTTCTGAAGTCCACTGTGTGGGATGATGTAAAGTGTGTGTAGGCTGCTTGGTGGGTTTAGTCATTATGTTGTGGTGTATTGTCTATGTTTATCTCTGTGGCTCAGGCGGTCTATCTGCAATCCTTTAGCTTCCAGAACATGAGTGGAGATCTACACAGACTCACAAATCACAGTAACTCACAAGACCAGCCTGAAGGCACTGTGGACAACACACACACACACACACACACACACACACACACACACACACACAATGTAAAAAATAGTTATATAGCCCTAAAATAGGCTTTATTTACTTTATGCAAAATCCCTTATTTAGATTTTTTGGGAGAAATATAACCTGGATGTGATCTTGATGTTTTGTGAAACTCACCCATGTGTGCTGTGAATATTCTTTGTTTTCTTATAAATATGCATGTTCTGATAAATAGGAATATGTATTTATGTTCTATAATAAATGATTTTAGATTGCAGTCATCGACCAAAAAATGGAAGGCATTTGAAGAGACCCAGAAGGGAGAGCACTCCTATACGACGGTCATGCGCCCAAGAGCACCGCAGTCGAGCTTACAGGGAGGGCAAGAGGAGGAGGCCAATGGGTACATGTGTTTCATTTCACTCAAATACAACAAAGACTCTGAGATGTTCAAGGTAATAATAGTGCTTTGTTCTAGACTTGCAGATCTCCAATATTAGTCCCAAGTCTGATCTGATCTCCCAGAGTGATGACAGTCACGTGGAGGAGTCTTTCGAGGATGTGACCGTCTCTTACTATACACACAAACAAAAGAGAAACTCACAGGTCTGCCCTTTGACCAAACCATGATAAATACTGTGTATCTCAGTTTGCTCTAATCCAAACAAAGATCAGTTTTTCTTACCTTGAGGGGAATACTAATCTAGTTAGTCTAAAGAAAATAATCATACACTGTCCTGTTTTGTTTTAGTTCCCATTGCGCAGGAGGAACTGTGAGAGTGTTTTCAGCACTGATGACATTGTTATTCCCATGTCTCTGTTCAACTCAGTGAAAGTGGAAAGTCTTCAGTATAAGAACATTTTGACACCCAGGTATTGATTGTTACTGCCATTGTTACTGATTGTTATTGCCAGCTACAAAAATACAGTAAAAACTTATATTATGAAATATTGTTACAGTTTAAAATAGCAGTTTTCTATTTTCATATATTTTAAAATGTAATTTATTCCTGTTTTGGCAAAGCTGAATTCAGTCACATAGTCTTTCAGAAATTATTCTAAGATGCTGATTTGCTTCTCAAGAAAAATGTCTTATTATTATCAATGTTGAAAACTGTACTGACCCCAAACTTTGGAACGATAGTGTATTTGAATGCTAAGGTGATGTTAGTTTTACTGTTCAAGTGTTTATGATTCTTCAAAAATTTGTTATGACTAATAATCTTTTGGTTATTTTAGGCATTTTGGCATGGTTATTTTTGGCATTACTTAGCGGTAATTTAATCAAACAATTTTTCTTTCAATTTCCAGAAAAAATAACTATATAATGATATGTACCAATTGTGTGATGTAGGCTTCACTTTCAATGTCTGCTGATGCATAAAGATGTGGATGAATTCTTGTTTTATTTTATTTTTCTCATTTTGTGTATTCTGTTCTCTTTACTCACTGCAGTTGGCGAAAGGTAGATATTTCTCCTTTACTGAAAAGAGAGGAGGATGAGCAGGAGGAAGGGGTAAGTTTTGTAGTTATAAACTTACTGTAGGTCAAAACAGTGGTGAATGTCATCAGTGGCAGTTTGTTGTGGAGTGATGGGCTTTATCTCTCAGTTAGAAGAAACAGAAGATGAAGATTTCATTCAGAGACATCAGAGTTATGAGCGTAGAGTGAAACGCCGCAGGTCTTACTGGGATCAGGACGGAAGAAACAAGATCAGGTCTGTGTGTATTATGGCTATTGTAGATGTGCACTTATTGCACATATAATCTCCAGTACATATTTGCTGCTGATGATTGAACTTTTATTTGTTGTGTCTTTCCTTTTCTTTCTTCAGTCCTTCTGAAGCTCCATCAGAAGCCAGTGTGGAGGACAGAAAGGTAAAAAAAATGTTTTTAATTTTATTTTATCTGCCTGTCTATCAAACTCGTATTCATTTTTTCCCCCTCTTATGTAGCCATTGCCACCATGGAAGAGGCGTATGTTCCCTCTGACTGGTGAAGATGAGGAAACTTTGAGGTGTGATGAAGATAGGATTTAATGGTCAGGGTCCTTCTCTTTTCTTTGATTGTGCATCCTTGTTTCCTTTCCTTGCATTTTAGATCTTTCCTTTTAAGACATGAGGAAAGAATGCGAGATTGAGATGTGAGGACGGATCAAAGTAAGATGTATATGTCAAATGGAATATCCTAATCAAGCCTTTCAAGGCAGCGTCATGTTGCTTCTCTATCCTTATGTTGTTGGAGCTTGATTCATTTGGACAATAACTCAGTAAGGCTGTTCAATGCACATTATTTTCTGTGCGTCCATTGTAGTGCCATAACTCCCACTAATGAACACATTAGCATGCACACAATACAGTCACTACCCTGACTGTGATATTTTTTTGCTTTTGAAAGAAATTAATACTTTTATTCAGCAAGGATCCATTAAATTAAACTGAAGACTTACTCATTGTTACAAATTTCTATTTCAGATCAATGTTATAAATTCACAGATACTTTTTTTTAATTAAACTTATTATTCATAAAAGAATCCTGAAATGCATTAACACAACTGTTTTCAATATTATTATTAATAAGAAATGTTTCTTGAATGGAGTAATGATAATTGTATAATATATATTTAAATAAAAAAAATAATTTTGAATATTGAATCATAAAATATTTTTTTAAAAAATAACTGTTTTTTAATCAAATAAATGCAGGCTTAGAGCCTTCTTTCAAAAACATTAAAATGTCTTGCCCACCCCAAACTTTTGAATGGTCGTTTAAATCATTTCAGATGATACAAGCAGAATCACATTTAGAATCAGAGTCAGTTTTTATATGAGATTGCATTATTTAAATGCAGTCAGTTATTTCATTTTGAGAAATAAATGCTTTTCTTGCTTGTCATTCGTTTGACAGATTTTTTTCTGTGCTGTTTACAGACTTCCAGAGCACCAAAGCACAACATCTGATATGGACCAGGAAATGACATCATACTGAGGCACAATCTCAGCCATCATGGTTCCACTCACATAAGTCACTCTTTCTGCTTTTAGGCAGTTATGACACAGTGTAGTAAACTGATGTTTTTCACTTTGTTTCTATAGCCTCTAAAGTTGTTTTTCTCTAATTATTTTTGTATAAATTATTTTTTTTAAAGATTTTAAACAGTTTGCATCCCACAGCCTTGTCCACAGTGTAATGTATTAAATATCTTAACCCAGCCAATTTAAAGTATAAACTGTAAGGAATTACATAATTAATTGATGTAACCTATTTTTGTGATATATTTATTTTAATATAAGTACAATGTATATTTTTGCGCTCACATTTTTGGAAGGATAGAACAAATCATATATGATTTTCTTTTAACTCTCAAAACTCATCTTTTTACCATAATTTATCCAGTACTGTGGGAAAGCACTGTGTTGGAAAGCAGTGTAAATTTACCTCATACAATAAAGTGATTTAGGCTGCCTCACTTTGAAGTTAAAAGTCTTTCTTTAACACATTTTATGAACACAATGGAGACCTTGTTATTTGAGGAATATGTCAGGTTAAATAGAACTAAATGTCAGTTTGTGTTAGTCTTTGAACTTCCAGAAAAACTAAATTAATCATCTTAAAACGCATCTTCCAAAAGTACAACTTCATGATTTATATTAATTGATTTTGAACCCAGACTGTTCTTTTAGCAGGCAGGCAGAGTACATGGGTGTAATGATTATATCAACCACAAAGGGGCACTAATGTGCCGCATTTGCTCCTTAAAATTGAATTTGCTAGAAAACAGCCTGTTAGGGGCAAATGGGACAAAACAGTAACTTTTAAACAGATCACTGAAACCTTTACAGCTCAAAATCCTATTGCATTTATCCTTGGTCTGTGTGTGTGTGTGTGTGTGTGTGTGTGTGTGTGTGTGTGTGTGTGTGTGTGTAGTCTTTGATCTCTTTGAGCAGTAAGCTGATTAGGCCATCTCACAAGCAGCCCACACACATCTACACACTCACTGGGGAAAGGCTAATTGGCTATAAGTAGGGGTCAAGGTTGCAGCCTTCATCTGAGCCTGTCCATAAGATATTATCTCACTTGCTTTTCTTAATGACGTTCACTTCTTAAAAAGTCTGACCATAACATTTAGCTTACAGGCTCTTTTTAGACAGCATCCTAAAAAAATGATTAGATGTTTTTAAGAATTTGAATTATTTTAGCAATATTCTTCAGTTTTTAATTAAATAATCAAAAAAAAATTCTAGCCTCCTCCACCATCTTGGGTTTATTTCATCACTATGCTTGGTGAAGTGCATTTTTAGGATTCTCTACTACACCACATTGGATACCTTACATTCAGGCAAAAACATGATATTTTGGAAAAGCCTCTGATGGTTTAACATGCTGGTAGACTGTTCACTAGGCTTTGGAACTGAGCATCTGAAATCTCCCTATCCCTACTACTGTCAGAAAACTTTTTTGTTTTGTTTTGTTTTTTTCTGCAGAATAGGGGAATATAGTCTGTGACGCATAGCCACAGTATTGATCTGTACTGTTCTGAAAGCTCGATATGACTCTTTTGTTGTGAACTCTGAGAATGGAGATCATTATTTATAGCTCCAGTGAGAGTACTTCTGCCAGCAGGGGGAGTTTTACGAGGACTTTGGTGCAGTCAGTGCGCTGATACACTCTTAAAGGGGTCCTGTTATGCTTTTTCACTTTTTCAACTTTATGTTGCTGTTTGAGCATACAAAATATCTCCAAGATTGCAAAGCTCAAAGTCCACTCCAAAGTGCAAAGTTTCACTGCTCCTTAGGAGAATTAAACATAGTTTTGTGATCGATTACTGTTTGTATTACATAGTTTTCCTACAAATATCACAATTAAATGGTGGATAACATCGTATCTATAATGTAAAAGGAAATTACAAAAAACATACCACTCTGAAACGTCCTGTGAAATCTGTGCCTGCAATGTCTGTGCATGAAATCCATTCTGCATGATCTTGTTCATTAACATTGTCAGGGTCTGAACCAGGCTCGAATTGTTTTGAAAATGACACCATTCTTAATATTTACACAAGAGGAGAACTGGCAGTTATGGAGTTGCACATTTCCCCAACACATGCTATTCGCTGCCAATCAAAACACACTAGACAAGCTAACCAATCACAGCACATTTCGTATTTCAGAAGGAGGGACTTCATCGAAATCAGTGTGTTAGAGCCAATATGGGTCCTGCGGAACAAAAGTGGACGTTTCTAAATGTGTGGGTGTTTTCAAACTGGTGGGTGTTTATAAATCATGCAATGAAAATGATGCTCTTCACCCGACCCCACCCCTAAACCCTCCCATCACTGTGACGTGGGTAAATTAGGTAATGCGGTTGAAAACGTCCATCTGTTTATGGCCTCGTCCATTGATCTGGTAACTCCTATTACTGTCCTGCAGAGACCTATACTTGCAGACTGGGGAGTGAGGTGCTGTAATAATGTAAAATATGTGAGAAATAATGCATTTTTGAACAATCAAGCATGAAAACATATTATAGTACACCCCAAAAACAAAAATCAAGGCTTCGTAAAAGTGCATAATGACCTCTTTAACATCCATGGAACTTTTCCATTACACAAAAGGTTCTTTAGAGTATTAAAATGGTCGTCACAGTTCACACATATTGCATATTGTGCATACTGTGCTTTTATAAAGCATATTGTGATTTTAAATAGTCATTAAGGCGTGCCTGATTTGATTGTAATGAAAATATAAAATATTTCATAAATGATAAACAATTTTGCCTCTACATTTTAGATAGGTTGTGCTTTTGGGTAGTAGTGTTTGAAATCTGTTCTTTTAAAACCGGACCCCTGCCTGCTGTGAGAGACATCATGACAGATATGATAGACTAACTCTCCTGAATCAAGTATAATGCATGCCCAAATCTCACCCCTTGGAAGGGCTGTCTCCATAGTGATAAGTGCTCTTGAGTGTGCATCATTCAGCTTTTCTAATTTAAGAATGTCTCTCTCACTTTGTCTCCACTACATTTTTGTCTCTATGACAACATGACTCAAACCATATCTTTTTAATTTAGCTTTGCAACACTGACAAGCATCTGAGGTTTGAAGGGCGGTGTTTGTTTACCAAGTTGGAAAAGAAAACCCATTGTGACTATCAACTAAAACGTACATTGGTATAAACATGTTAGTTTTTTTAACTGGCCTCTCGGGGATCATTCATAATTTATAGGTCCCTAATTTCCTCCCTGAGATGAGTGTGGTTAGAGTGAGTATGAGATTCTGTTGCCTGATTCAGTGGCTGTGTTACATGCTTCTAAACCCACAGGTTTACTTGTATGTCCATTTTAAGGTCATACATTACAAAAAAGGTTAGAAGAAAAATCTTCATTCATTTACTCTCATGTCTTTCCAAACCTGTATGCATTTTTCTTCTTCTGTGGAATGTCTAATATTGTTATTACTATGTAAAAACTGTGTAAAATGTAATTTATTTCTGTGATGACAATGCTGAATTTTCAGCATCATTACTCCCAACCATGATCATTCAGAAATCATTCTAATATGCCGACTTATCATCAATGCTGAAAACATTTTTTTTTAAACTTTTTCCGAATTTTTTGATGAATCGATATTATATTCTCAAAATAGAAATAGACTTTTTGTAATAATTTAAACGTTTTTACTGTCATTTTTTATACATTTAATCCACCCTTGCTGAATAAAACAATGAATTCCTTTTAAATATCTACTGAAAGATAAATATCGTTATATAGCTGTATGGGCGCGTTGACACTGTGATTTACGGTAATTATTCAGTAGTGGGCGGGGTTAAGTGGCAGTGGGCGTGATGAAGTGTGGGCTGCTCTTCACCAGCACCGGCGTTCACACAGCGGTCCGAGAGGAAGCCTGCAGCGGACGCAACACGCCGAACAGGTAAACCACTATATTTCATTATTTACATAAAGCCATAAAATCGAGTTTAAACGGTCAGCATGATTTGCACATATATTTATACCTGCATATTCTCTGAAGTTCACACGCTGCTATTTCAATTCCTCTAATCCGTGCTTTTGAAGATGTTAATGGAACAGACAATCTATTGCTTGAGAAAGGACGCATTGTTCAATTCACTGCAATCTTGCGGATGCTGTGCTTCAGATTGATGGAATAACACTCCATATTTCCATACAATGCTTAACTTTTGAGAATGTGTGCGAACTTTGATTTGATTCTCAAACGAGTGCTTAAATTCTTTATTTGCATCTGTTTAAAAATGCTTCTTTGTTCTGAAATCCAATGCTTTTCATTTAATAGTCATAGTCATATGATTTGTCTTTAAGGTTGTGTATTATTAATACAACTAATCTGATCTACATATGAAAAGGAGGAGACCTGGCCCTTGACATGATTTGGTTTTGTCGCAGAGGAGATTTTGCAGTCCAGCAGAGATGGTGCTGAAACCACAGCTACCCAGTATTAAGCACCTCTGAGTTATTTTGCACCTCTTATTTTTTATCAGCACTGATTTTGATGTGTCCCTGCTGAAATGTAGATATATGGTATATGGTCATGGTTACATTTGATCAGTATGTTTTCCCATCTTTAAACACCTACCATGAAAGATTATGCTAAAAAAAGGTCAGAATGAGATAATGTCTCGCAAACTATCACCGTGAGGCTATATAAAAGACTCCATCAGTGATGATGATGCTGTTTCTGATAAGACATGGTGCATTCCTACATTGGCAGTCTGCCGGATCACGCTTATTCGTGAAAAGAGAGCTGTGAGGTTTAATGCAGCGCCCTGCACTGGATGACTGATATATCTGCGCAGTCCCATGCTATGTCCCTACATGTATGTACCATTTATTTTATAACATCCATTGGCATGCAAGACTTAGTGTTAGTGTGTCTAAACACGGCAGAGTCCGCACCACGGGTCATGAGCTATGACCATCTGTTAGCAGACTGCCCTCTTCATCAAATAGAACAGATGTTCAAAAGAAGACAAAAAGTTGGACTCCTGCATTCACACATGCGTATCCTGGGGACTTTCCATTGACTCCTGTTGCCTTTATACTGAGCTAATGATAGTTTTTATTCATACCCTTAAACATAAAATTCTCATACACTTCTTTATGATTTCATTAAGATGCTATTTGGTATGTTTATTAAGTCATTTCATTGTAGGGATACTGGTTGGTTCCCACGATATATAGGGGGGAAAACGAGACCCACACACACAATTTGTTTTAATTGAATTTAGACTATTTGAAAAGAGTGCATTTCTTCGCTAAATATTTTAATGGTGATTTCTACCCAACGATATGTGTACACAGTTCACCCAAAAATGTCATCTTTTTCATCACATGCTCAACCTTGTGTCGTTCTAAGCCTCTATGACTTTCTTTGTTTTGTGGTGCACAAACATTTTGAAAAATATCTACTTTTCTTCTTGTCAAAATAAGTGGTATAATGCCAAACAACATTTGGCTATATAGTTTGGAACATTTTTTTCAAAATAACTTTGTTCTGAAAAGATAGTAATGAGGGTAAGTAAAATATTTAGATAATTAATGACATCATTTTTGAGTGAGCTATCCCTTTAAGCAGGTTTCAGGCTGCATTTGAGTTTACTTTATTAAAGGTCCCTATAAAAAACCTATACCAATGTATTTAAAACACATTTATTTCATACTAAGTATACTATAAATACTTTTTACAATACAAATACATATTTAATGACATATCGGTTGAGACTTACTGATATAAATATTATAATTAAACTTTATTGCACAATGCACATTTCTTAATATTAAGCCTAAAATGTGTTTGAATATCACTATTAGTAAGGATAGTATGATCTCTATCTAATATCAGTCTTTAAATGCAAGATATTTGAAGTGTATCAAAGGATACTTGCATTAGTTCCACTTTAGCACAATCAAATTAGTTGTTCCAATTTAGCGAACTTTAAGTATACCAATTTAGTATACCAAAAGTACAATTCAGGGTATTTATATTAAGTACATAAATATGCAAATGTTTTTATAGTAAACTTTACATGAATTAAATGTATTTCAAATACATTTTAGTATATTTATTTTTCACTAGTGGTGCACTATGTAACTTTTTTGTTGTGTTTTACCTTTATTCACTATGGTAAGTCATTATAAGTGTTTATATTTTAGTACGGGCAGCATGCTTTTCGCGCTAAATTGCGTACTTGGGTCACTCATCTGTGCGTATTCGTAAATAGAGAAGAGTTGCTCCGGCCACTTTTATGCATTTGGGAGTGGCATAGGTTAGTTGTCACAACGAGCGAGAAAGGTTGACACCTGTTTTAAAACAAACACAAACAGAGGAGAGTCTGCTGGAAAAAAGAGATTGTGACAAAGCTTGTAATAAAACCGGAATCAAGATTGGCTTGGCTTTTTGGAGATGGCCATTTGAAGGAATTTGAAATGTTGTAAAAGCGATGCAGAGATGTTATTTTATTACTTCACGGGTAAGTAGGTATTTTATTGAACAGATAAATTGGCATATGTAGCTCTCTAACAAAGTTCATTGTAAAATATTATCTATTGTGTCTTTCATTTTGGTTCAATTCATTTTCAAGGAAGTTCCGTATTAATGGATATAACTACAGTAACGTCTTCAGCTACTCAGCTTAAGATCCTTTTCATCTAAACTAGTTATACTGTATCTCTTAAGCCTTTTAGTGAATGTTTTATGGTCAGTATAACCATATTCATCAGCACAGTCACGCAGAGCCAAAACACAACCAAAACAATGTTCTAAGACAAAAGTATAAGACTGTTATTGGCTTTAATGAGGGAAATAACTACAATCCCATGAAGCTTTGCGATTGACAATCAAAACTATTGATTTAAAGATGTTTATGTAGAGAAACAATACCTTTTATCTTCATTGCAAAATACATACAATAATTCAAGTAGTTTTGATAGTGCAGGAAGACTGACTTGTTTATGTGATTCGCAGTGCTTCATGGGAGTGGGCGGCGCTAAAGAGTTCTTTTGGAGCAATTTGCTTGTTTCGATTAGCCTGATTTGATTTGTGGAGATTTATTTTTTGAAGCGTGTAGTTTTTCTCCTGGAATTCTTCTGTTGAACATGATTATTTAAAAAAAAAAAGGATATAATGAAGGCTGGTAGCTTCAACAAAAGCATATACCATTAGCAGGTTTCAGGGTTTTTTGCTTTATTAAACCTGCAGGAAAATTAATAATTAAGTGTGATTATCCTAAGGATTTTTCTAGCTCCTTTTAAAGTAATTTGTTTGGATGAGAATGTACAGTCCTGTATGTGCTACTGAGTAATTTTTCACCCAACCTATTGATTTTGTTTATTGATTAAATTAAAAGTAATGCTAAATTATATCCATGTGAGTTAGCCTAAAGGAACACAGTTTTTAGTTTTGTGTAGATGAAGTTGTCCTTGAGGCTGTACTGTTGGGGTTATGGAGGTACATTGTGCATACAAAACGAGTAATGTACCATGCGAACAAAGGGATCCCAATTACATTATTACAACCTTTTTTGCACATAATTGCTTCGCCTACTTCAGTGAGTGTTATGATTATATTAACATTTTAAAGAGAATGGTCTTTGTCCTTGTCTTGCCGTTTTCTGCTTATCCAGACTCAAAGAGCACCTTTGTATGACAGTCTGTCATTGTGGAGTGTTGGTTGTGCACTGGTTTTACCTGTGTTGAGCAACGCAAAAGGATGTTTGTGTATTGGAGCACTACTCCGCTTTCAAATCGTTTTTGTCAGTGAAATATGTGAAAAGCACTAGCTGTGTTTTTCAGAAGAGAGAATGATATACTCGCCTTTTGCATAGTATGATGTCGTGGCCATTGATTTCCTTTGGCAGCAAGCGCTCTGAAGACGCAGGCATATGCATAACATATCTCTAATGAAATGGTAGGGAGGCGAGGCATTAATCCCAGCCACCTTCTCATCACCTCATGCTCGCTGGATCAATGAGGCTGTAGGGTCTTAAACAATCCCTGAGTCAGGAGGACATGTATCGCTCAAGTCCTGACATCCTGAGTGCATTTCCAAGCTACTGTTGAACACGGAGGAATCTGTTCTACTGAAGGTTTGCCATGGTGTACGGTGATACTTGATTTTATGTTGGGGAACAGCTCCTATATCATTCGGCTTACAAATAAGCTGTGTACCAATTCAGAGGCTGCATCCTTTGAAGGACTTGGCCTTCAAAGGCTGCTATGGTCGGGCCAAGCGTTGTAAAATGGGACGCACTAGCCTACAGAGGATTGTTCTTGTCAACTGTGACAGCTGCTGTTGACGAGTGGCAGTAACATTTGTACAAGACTTTTTTGAAAGTTATATTCAACTGTCTGAAAACAAAACAGAGTTCACCTAATAGTTCTAAATATGTTCACCTTGGTCCATTTATAATAAAGAGTATAAACTATATATAATCGCATTTTAGTTAGATGTCAACATTTGAACTGCTTTAAAGTTTTATATATATAATGAAGCAGTTCAATTACATTTATATTATTAGATATAGCTATAGAATAGCCTTAAAGTCTGTGTGATTTTCTTTGAATTAACTTGCACATATTTATTATTTACCACAATACTAATAATGTTTGCTAACAAAGTAAATTTAGATTTTCATGCAGACTTTAAATTAACTAAAGAGTTTGTGACCTATGATAAATTACCTTAATTAATGCATTGAAAGGTAGATGTTCTTTAACACCACCATCGTTTGTATCACGTTAGTTCAACAATATAGGGCCATTGTTAATGGCGTCACGTGCAGGTGGGGGAGTAATACCTTCTGGAAATTAATTTATGTTTGCAATTCATGTCAGATTATTATAGTTCATTCACAAGAAACAACTGAAAACCATATTTTTTTAATAACGTTTACATGCAGTCAAGAAACGGTTGAAGACGCATCTTTTTCGGCAGTGCTTGTTCCAGTAATACTAACACTTTCTCTTCTATTCTGTTTATAAAAATAAATTCTGCGTTAGATTAAACTGATAAGGGTCATAGCACTTGCATTTTGTTGTCCTACTGTTAGTTTAACTGCTTTATTGTTCTCTATTGTTCTCTTAAGTCGCTTTGGATAAAAGCGTCTGCTAAATGAATAAAGGTAAATGATGGAGTCAGTGTGTAATTGGAATATTCCTGTAAGCTAGTCACTTGTTAAGTTGTGGTATTGGCTTTGGACTGACAGCAGAAACCGGCATGTGGTTTTTACCTTGCATTAGCACGGCTTGAATTTACTGAAATCATGGGGACTGAAGTTAATTTGCCTTAATTGCTTGCTGCAAACAAGATTAAAATCAAGCCTCTTCCTACTATACTGTTTGAGCTGAAGTAAGGGAAATGTATTCAATGTTCTGTGCCATTTGGTATAGGACATGGCTTTCACAAAGGTATTGTGTCTTTACAGGTTTGACCTTTGGTACCAGATTAATTTACATGAATTTCGAACAGGTACAGTCAGTGTGTGAGAGCAGGAAGTTTATTTGGACTGTGTAAATGTGTTCAGAGTGTAGCAATGGGCTTTCACTGGGGAACTGTTCTGGAAAGTGAGCTGCAGTGCTGTGGACCCCAAAACAATGATCTCACTGTTCTCCCTGTGGGCTCCCGAAAAGCAGGTCGCCTCTACACCCAATTACCGCAAGCATCTGACACTAGATAATGCGCATTCCACACATGCAGAATGAGTGTTACATCAGCCGACATGTTTGCCATTTTTTCATAAGGAAATGAATCGCCCAGGAATAGATTTCGAATGGTTTGATATTTATTTGTATTAATCACACTCGGGTATACATGCATGTTCAGCTAATAATAAAAATAATATGTATTATTAAAATTGCTTGACTAATAAAAAATATATTTAGTATTTAAATGTATTAAAATAGTTTATCTTAATTTCTTTAATTTGTGAATTATTATCTGAATAGAATATATTATTTAGATTAATAAAACATAATTTACAATAATATATTATTATTATTATTTTAACAACAATTTAGCACCCATACCAGCTCAAATTGCTTGACTAGTAGAAAATATTTAATTAACAGTTATATTTAACTGCATTGAAATTATATATTTATAATATTTATTTCTTAAATTTATAAATTATTATCTGAGTAGAATATTTTATTTATATCAATAAAGCATAATTTACACAAAATAGTTTTGATATTTTCATGAATAATAATTCTTCTTCTGCTTCTTATTGTTGTCGTTATTGATGTTATTATTGTTGTGTATTGTTGTTATTGTATAACCTGTGCTGGATGGAAACATGTCTGCTTTGCTGGGAGTGTCTCAAGTTAGATGTTTGTCATTACAGATTGCCCTAAGCTGTCTAGTGGTCTAATCTGTCTGCCACTGTTTGACTCTGAGCTGCCCATGGGCTCTTCTTGCACCATAACCCTCCCCCACTAGGCTTGGGGCAGAACAAAGGACCGGCGTCTTCCTCTACCTTGAACCTGCTGATGTGGAGGAGGCCTGTAATCAGCCCGAGAACCATCACCCCATCTGATCCATACCCCTATCATTTCCCCAGGGCTAAAGGGCAGCGTTAACAAATAATGGTCTTTCACGGCCAGTTTATAATCATTTTACAGTATTTCTCTGACCTCTGAAGGAAAACATGCCTTTTTTTTTTTTTGCAGTGTAGGAAATAAGTTTCAGTTTGGGCATGATAAATGTGTTATAGTAATAAAGGCAGATGTTCTCTGTAAGCTCATCTGCCTGAAAGACAAATGTGCGTCTGGGAGTGTTTTTGTGTGTGTGTGTGTGTGTGTGTGTGTGTGTGTGTGTGTGTGTGTGTGTGTGTGTGTGTGTGTGTGTGTGCACATTTCACACGGTTCAATGATGTATTGAGTTGGGCAACTGTAGTGAGTGAATGGGAGCTTGGCTGGTGTGACAGTGATCATGCATGTGTTTTAAAGTGCAAGATTTACAGTTTTATCAATATGAAAATAGAATGAGGCAGTGGTCATGGGTTAAAGTTCAGGTTCAAGATTTTCAATACACTCACAGGGAGATTTAGCATCTAACATTCTGTTAACATTCATTCATTTTTCTTTCTTTTGCAAAAGGGTAATTTTTGAAAATATCCTGGCCACATTTATATATATATATATATATATATATATATATATATATATATATATATATATATATATATATATATATATATATAATGTGTGTGTGTAAATGAATGTAATAAACTGGCATTTTCAAGCCCCCCAAAAGCACCATAAGACCTTAAATTCTGTTCTAAATATTGACCTTTTTTTATTTTTATAAATTCTTTGTGTGTGTGTGTGTGTGTGTGTGTGTGTGTTTACTTATTATTGTTCCAAATAAGAATATGAGTTTGAGGCAGGATTGTGGTGCAGTGATTAAACATTTTACCTTTGCTCATGGTTAAAATTTGGTTAGTCTTTTTTCTTATATCTTTTATATAGGCTATATGCTTTTACATCTCATAAAATACACTGTGGCACTTTCACAGCTTCCTTTGAAGATGTTACATACTTTTAACACCATGTACTGACTAACAGACCTCTTCATACTGTTGGATGTGTGGCTGGACTGTCACTACAGGTGAAAGATGAGAGTTAGGTGAGTCAGATACTCATATTGGTTTCTGGAGTTTCAGTGAGCTGACCCTTGGGATGTTCTTTGTGATGGTGTTTATTGAATTTGCTATAGGCTGTGGAGTGTCAGAATGAGTCTCTTTGAAGAGATGGAGCTCTGGATGTTTCTGTCTGTTACGAACAGTTATGGCACATATTTACGTAACTGTGTTGTTACGTAAAAGAGGTGACGTACAGCTAATCCATGAACTGACACTCCCCTCCCTGCATAACTGCGGCCTCAATGATCCCTTTCACTGCCAAAGCCTTACGTGTGTGTGTGTGTGTGTGTGTGTGTGTGTGTGTGTGTCCCAGAACAGGATCTGCTCCAGCAAACACTTTTCTAAAGACTTTAGGAGTCACCTTCGGAATAAATTAAATAACTGTCATCCTAGAAAACAGACATGGGTGGTTGACATTTAAATAAGGAAAATTGATCTTATCAAACAAGAGTTGAAAATGACTTCACAAATGATCAAATTTTTCTATGCTTTTCCTTGAAAATATAATTTCTGTCAGGACCACTATCGTCAAATACGATTAGCATACAGTTCGGATTGGTGGTATGGTTCTGTTCTGGCCAATAACTCCCTGCGTATCTATGCAGCCTAGCATGGATAAGAGTAGAGAGAGCAATAGTACCCCCCCTTGGGGTAAACAGAACAGAACCAACATGAATGTATTGCAGATATCATTAACTTAAGATTTTAAAGTACAACCTAATTCGAGAATTTATTCTGATTCAAGGGGAACCAGAATGGCAAATCCTGACAGACGAGAGGAGGATCTGGGGATGGAGGAGGGTAATAGCTCCTGAGAAACGCGACAGCTGCTGTTAATACTGAAGGAGCTTATATATGTACACGGTGATAGGTGTCGTATTCCTATAGGTAGACGTGGATCAGCTGAGAGTCAGCTGATGCGAGCTTGACTAACGTGACCCGCCAGAACTGACTCTAATATGTGACATTCTATAAAACTGTAAAATTACATATTTTTTATGGAAACATATCAAATTCTTTATTCCAATGACAGTAGATCAAGTCTTTTTGAATAATAGTATTCATTTAACATTTTTATTTATTTACATGTTTGATTTTTTTTATATTTAGTTAATTTTGGCAAGCCAACGTATTTCCCACTTTGAAATTACCAATAAGATTTTTAAAGAAATTTGTCATACAGTATACAGTAAAAACAGTTATACTGTAAAATATAATTACAATATAAAGTACAGTTTTCTATTTTAATCAATTTTAAAATGTAATTTCCTGTGACGGCAAAGCTGCATTTTCAGCATCATTACTCCAGTCTTCAGTGTCACATGATCCTTCAGAAATCATTTTAATATTCTAATTTGTTGCTGAAGAAGCATTCCTAATTATTATCAATGTTGAAGACAGTTGTGCTGATTAATATTTTAAGCTGTTTGATGAACAAAAGAACAGCATTAATTTGAAATAGAAAAGTTTTGTTATAATGTAAAAGCCTTTACTGTCACTTTTGATCAATGAAATGCATCCTTGCCAAATAGAAGTATTAATTTCTTCTGAATGTTAAGAAAATGTGAACTATACCATATTCCTCCTCCATCTTTGAACTCATTCTTGCAGTTGATGCTGGTGTTTTATGGAGCAGTATGTGCTAGCAGAGGAGCAGGGTGAGGCAGAAGCTAAGCCTGTCAGACTCTGGACTCCAGACAGCTTTATCTGGCTGCAGTAGCTCAGCCTCAAAGGGAAAGAGCTTACATGCAAGGCCTCCAACAGAGCAGTCACTCCAGTCGATGCCAAGGCCAGAAACATACTACAGTTAATGCAAGGACACAAACGCAGATGCGACTACTTGGCCAAGTAAGGCAATGTTTAATGTGCACTCGTTACTATAGCAACCTACATACTCCAGCGATCAACCTACTGTAGATCTAAACTGCTGTTCAAAAGTTTGGGGTCAGAAATATTTTTTTTGTTTTTTTTTGTTTAAAAAAAAAAGAAAGTAATAATTTTATTCAGCAAGGATGACAATGAAAATAAAGACATTAATAATGTTACAAAAGATTTCTTTCAAATAAATGCTCTCCCTTCTATTTATCAATGAATCCTGAAAAAAAAATATGCATCTAACATGGATGGATCCTACCTGTCGTGATAATACAAAACTCTCCTGATATTAGAGTACAATTACAGTCTACAGAAGAATCAAATAAAGCATATTTTGTTACCTTTTGGAGCTTGGAAGTGTTCAGTTTGAGCAGATGTTTTATAACATTATCACTGTCCTCATCAGAGCTCATTTCCCAGTACATTCAGCATCTGGCTCATATTCGCGATCTCAATCATATTCTATGTTATCAACTCTTCATTTATAAACATAAACTATAATTTTAAACATCTTCAAAATCAATATTTTGATCGCTGACAGATCCACAATCAAGTGACAGTGACACTAATAATTTCTGATGGTACTTCATTCTTTTGTTTTTTGCCTGCTGTAACTATGAGTGAAGCGTCACTTCATCATTGTGTATTGTACTTCATTCAAAGGTGAATTGCACTTATTTAGTCATCAAATATTCAATTATTGTTGTGCAGAAAATATATACTTACACCGTTACACACTTCAGGTCGTTACAATACAATTAGGCCTATACCATTTTCTTTATAGGCATTCTTTTATAATTGTATTTTTTTCTTGTTATATTGTTTATAATACATTGATTGAGGAATACTAAGAAGGTTGATGTCTAACTTTAAAAAATGAATGAGGAGGAGGGTAGTGAGTGACGTCCTGGGTCACTAAAGACCTGAGGTATGTGTTGAAGGGTTAAACTTAGATTGGAAATCAAAATACCAATTGAAATGTATAAAAATAACATACTTGGCTTAATGTTAGATGTTTGTGTGTGCATACTGTAATAGCTCCTCTATTGGCATTGATAAGGACCTGATAAAGCTGTGTGCGTTCTGAATGAAGCTTGTCTGATAACATTGCTGTGTTGTTTTTAATTTCACGAATCAGTCGGTCAATTGAATACTCCTTCCTGTTTAACAATTTTCATTTTGTTTTTTTAACGACCTTGTCCAGTTTTTTTGTGTTTGTTAATTATCAGCATCCATTGTTGTGAGAACTCACATTCTTTCCATTCATCTTTTAGCGGTGTGCTGAAATGCTCTCAATAGCTGTGAGGCATGAAAAGCCCAAAACTTTAAATTAAATTGGAAGGAACATAAAACTTTTTCTTCTTTTAATGAAGCCCTTTAGCATATAAGCATTAGTGCCATTGGTTAATGGCTCAAACCTCTACTGATCTAAATGTATGGGTCACCATGGCAACCACCACCATGGAAACAGTAGCCATGTGACTGAGGAGTAATGAAGACTGTGGATCAAACAAAGGAGCCTCTACAAAGATGTGTCCATTTGGAAGTAAGCCGTTGAGGGCACTGCAGTCCTTTTATGTTGCAAAATACTTTGGGTTCAAGTGCTAGATTGGCCACTGGTATCCACAAGGCACTGGGGAAACCTTGCTACTTTAGTGAAATGGGGTTAAGGCGTAGTACATCTGACAGTTGTGACCCACTGAGGTAGCCCCATTCACACAGCACGTTGATCCCAGGAAATTGCCGTAAATTTGCTAGAGTGCCTTCTGTGTGAGCGCAAACACGTCCCGGGATTGATGCCGGGATCGATGTCGGGATGGGGCCCTAGTAACATTGCCGGGATCAGTCCCGAAACACGCCCTGTGTGAACAAAAGCCAGGACCAATGCCGTAAGGGGTGAGTCGTAGTGATGACGCATGCCATCGCGCGACTGTGTTGCTCTTAGAAGAAAGTTTGTGTTTGTCATCAACAAAGAAAGAACGAAAAAATCTGACTTCACAGAATTTATCGGTATTTAGCTGCAGGTTTGTGAATGATCTCTTACCATTATAAAGAACGTTGTTGCTTGTGTGAACAGCATATTTGTGTATTTACTAGTAAAGTCATCTGGGTAATTTTACAGTAATTTATCGGGATTGGTGTGTGAAAGGGGCTAATGGCTACCTTCAACTGTCTGGTTACCAACATTCTTTAAAATATCTTCTTTCATGTTCAACAGAAGAAAGATACAGGTTTTGGAACAACTTGAGGGTGAATAAACATTTTTGGGTGAACTATCCCTGTAACGCTAGTTCATCTGCATTCAGGTCTGGTAATGTTGTTCCAATACTCCCCTACAACTTGTAAGTTACTTCCCATTAAAATCAAGCTTGTATTTATCAGTAATTGGATCAATAACAGTAGCCAGTCATCCTTCAGTGAAAAAATAGTGAGTCTCAGAAGAAATGCGATCTCCTGTTGTTTTGACAAATAAAGTCACCACAAATTGGCACTTCATGGATGTTGTCGTACTAGTGCTGGAAGAAGAAGCTAACGTCAGATGTCTGGATCTTTGAATGCTTAAAATAAAGAGCACTTTTAGGCCTATTATGGTGTCGAAAAACTAATGATACAATAAAATAAATGTATAATACCAACTTCAGAGAGGGCAACAGCTACCGTATATGGTTGAACTCAATGACTTGTGGTTATTTAGATCTACTATTGAGTTTAAATCGTGCAGTATGAGACATAGCCAAATGGCTGTCTACTTGCTTTTATGTGGCAGCATGCACTTAATTTTACGAAACTTTGTTTTATTGCCGTTTGACACGGTGAGGTTCCCTATGCTTCTGAGTAACAACTCCCTAAATAAATTTCAATAGTGACTTGTGGTATTATGGGTTTTTTTTAAAGCAATTTTTAAATTAATGTTCCTGTAAAAGCTTACCTTTGTTTGCAGCATTAGTGCTATCTGTCCTAATTGGTCTAAAACTATTTGAGCGAACAAAACCAGCTGCTGTTTAGTAATGATCTTAAAATATAAGTCAATGGAACATCCTGGAGGCTTTAAAAGCAGAAATGTGCAGCTCATTTTTTACAGTACTAATATTAATTGATCCATACAAAAAATGTGGTATGCGTTTGTGTTTATTGGCTTTATATTGTCAAGAGGTTTTGTCAAATGGATCAGTAAATGCTTCAGTCAAACTAATCTCATGGGATGCACAGTATATCTGGACCATAATATTGGTTATTTTCCTATTTAATTTAGCAATATTGGATATAATTGTACATGCTCAGTTCTCATATTTTTACATTTAAGTTAACTTTGTTTTCATAAAATTTAGCTGTTGTAAAGTTTCTTTTTAGTGTTTTAATTTGAATGTATTAAGACTATATATATAGTATAGTACAGTATATACACATACATAATTTTAACTGCAACTCTTTCACATTGTTACCAACATGTAGCAATATACCTACAAAAATGTGGCCTGTATAATTAGATAAAGAAACAGTTTTAACTTATTAAAACTTCTAACACACTTAACACCACTCATGAAGTGTCATTATGCTCACAATAGTAATTGTTTCTCAAAGGCAAGAAGAAGAAAGAGATTTGGAAATATCTCTTCTCTCTTTTATGAAGGAATGCTTTTTACTGTGTTGTGTGACAGACAACCGAGAGACTGCAAGACATTTGAGGACCAACGATGGCAGGCGTAGGACGTTCCTTGAGCGACTAGTTGATTGTGTGTGGGCTGAAGACAAGTGTGTGTGAGTGTGTGTGTGTGTGTGTGTGTGTGTGTGATGGAGGTGAATGTGTGGGCTGAAAGACGTTAATGTGTGTTGCGTCCTCTGTGTGGGTTGTGAATAGGTGCAGGTAAGTAGGTGGAGCCGAGGGGTACAGAGTGACCACAGCCATTACCCAGAATTCCACTCTCCTTTACTTCTCCAAACAGTGGCCAGAAGGGGTGTCAGAGTTGTGCGGGGAGATGTGACACCCATGTGTAGGCGGCAGTGTGTGGGCTGCCGCTCTGTAAATGTGTATTGTTAAAGAGCCAGGCCCGTGAGATCGCTCTCCCCTCATCTGTCGGGGGCGGACCACTCTCAGCCGTGCCACAAGCGCAAGGTGGCTCGAGGTTTCTGTGAATCGTGACTGATTTTTCTGTTGGGAGCTTCAGACTACCGATTGGCGTGCACAAATGTTAGTTAAAAACAAGTTTCATAAGCTTCCATTGGAAAATGTTTTTAGCTTTATTGCCTGTGAAGGGGCTGATTTTGAGATTGCAAAACTTACAAATGGAGCACGGCTCATATCTTTTGTGTTTAATTAGGTGTATTAAAGGAATAGTTCACCCAAAGATTAATTCAGTCATTAATAACTCATCCTCATGTTGTACCTGTAACCTGTTTTTCCCGTGGAAGACAAGATGAGAATTTTTTAAGAATTTAAAATGAGAAAAAGACCATAAAAGTATAGTGTCCATACGAGTTATGCTCTAAATTCTCCAATAGTATATTGTAAGTAAACAGACTGAAAGTTATGTTAACTTGAGAACCAGTGTGATCGAACCATTTAGACAGTTTAAATTATACAAAATGTTTTTAAACGTTCTTTTCCCCATGAACCTGTTGATTTGATTCACAAATCAAACCGAATGATTAATAAATGAATCAGAGTTTGACTCTGACTCAGTGATTTGTTTTCAGTTCTTTAGTTAACAGCTTACCAAAATGTTGACAACAGTTGTGTGGTATTACTGCTATATATTGTGGAAACCATGATACATTTTTTCAGGACTCTTTTATATATACAGGTGAAACTTGAAAAATTAGAATATTAGATGAAATGAAATAAAAAAAAAGGATATTAAATACAGAAATGTAGGCCCTCTGAAAGTATAATAATGCATATGTATATAGATATAAAATAAATATATTAGTTTCATCTTTTAATTTGAATGACTGAAATACACTAACTTTTGCACGATATTCTAATTTTTCGAGTTTCACAAGAGCTTGAAGGCTCTTTAACCTCTATTACAAGTCACTGA
Source organism: Meda fulgida (assembly GCA_030578275.1). Classification (NCBI taxonomy): domain Eukaryota; kingdom Metazoa; phylum Chordata; class Actinopteri; order Cypriniformes; family Leuciscidae; genus Meda; species Meda fulgida. The sequence goes on along the minus strand of CM060624.1, from coordinate 9,284,828 downwards.
CCATGATCAGTTAGTAATCTGTTTCTGTCATCTCCAATTTGTTAAGAACTTAAAGAGATACCCTGTACTCTGTATTTCATGCAAAAATGTTAAATATTCCACATAAAATAATGATTTGTTCATATCTGTAAATCTGATGAATGTTCTAATTAGAGTATACATAATACAGCGAGTATTAACATTTCCAAAAAATAACGGCCTAAATTCTGTTTGCTTTTTCACCCAAAGCTATTGTATGACTTCAGAAGACAAGGAGTATGGTACGCCAGACATATGGATCACTTTTATGATTCTTTTATGGTGCTTTCACATTTGTTCTGGAGGAATCCCCTGATGTTTTTACTGGAATAACTTATAATGAGAAGTGACAGAAAAAAATTCTTGACTTATTTTGCACTCTTGTGTTTTTCTTCTTACATAACTTGCTGTATTGAAAATAGAAGCAGCTTTGTATTTTTTAGTTGTGGTGTCAGTGCTCTATTGTGCCTTTCTTGCCTTTCTGCACGTTTCTTAAAAATCTCTAGCTGTCGGTCCAAACACCAGAGGAAAGAGAAGCCCTGAGAAAAACATGTTTGCCTTCTCCCAAGTCCTATATTTAACAGCTGCTGACAGGCCATGCCGATAAAAGCCTTTGAAATTAACTTGATTTGCGATCAATGGATCAGTACATGCTGGCATGTTTGTATGTGTGCGTGTTTCCTCTCTGAACTTGGATAATTTCCTTTGGATAGTTCGTAGTTTCTCCTCACACATAACTTTGATTGTGTGGTTTCTGTGGAAAACAGGAGCTGAACCAATCAGAGCTGCTGTGAGGTCTCTGTGGATTACATCTAAAACCCCCACTAAGAGAAGATTGTAAAATGATTTTTCCCAGAGAGTTGGTTCTGTGTGGCTCTCTGAAGAGTGAAAAAAGCTGGCCTGGAAAAGACAAATGCATCTGGAGAGACTGAAAGAAAAAAAGTGAAAGCACAATGAGATTAGTTGTGTTTACCTCAGAGATAATCTGCATTCCTGTCTGCTTATGAATGTACTTGATTTAAGTCTGTAATGTTTCATATATTTTCAAATTGATGCTGGATAAGGGAATCTTTACTACTTTCATGCCTTCATATGGAAACCATTTCAAATGCAATCTGTTGAGGGACAGTATATCAGGGGACAAAAAAACCTTCATATATAAAATATTATATATAAAAATTAATATTTATATGGGCAGATACACATTTTTCATTCTCATTTCCCCCAATTTTACATGTAGATAACTCTTGTCATCAGTAATGAATGTAATCTATAGCAAAATCACAAAATTAATATCCATTTCTTATACTTTATCATTTTTGATGCCTAAATGAATTGTTTCATTGAAAATATTTTTTTAGTTTTTAGTGTTTTAATTCTTAACTTATTTCGACAAAATACTATAGAATTTTAATATTGTCCATTTATAAATGTTTGGTCATAACATGAAAATAATTACCGACCAGAATATCCTGCATCTCAATTTGACATTTAAAAATTGTCTAAAAAAAGATCAGCACAGTCATTTTCCTGTTCTGTGGAAGAAAGAAAGCAGGTTTTGGAAGAACATCAGAGTGAGTAAATAATGACAGAGTTTTCATTTTTGGATATACTATCCCAGCTAACAGAGCCAAAACCCTTTTATTACCCCCACCTTTTTTGTGTTTCCAACAATTCTACCATATTCTGTGTGGGACATCCTGTTTTAAAGCTTTAAAACATAAATTCCTTTGAAAGGTCTGAAAAGCAGCCCGTTTACATTTGCACTGGTAAAGACACTGTTCAGCCAGAATCACTGCTGCGTGCTCTGCTTGGTTTCCTGGCTGTGGTCATCGACATGTGCATCCCAGAGGTTTGGAGTTTGACTGCCATGAAAGACAATCCTTCTCGTGGAAAGAGTGGGTCTCTCGGTGGAACACGTATTAAACTGGCCCTGGGGTCAGCGGGAGCCGTGACCTATATGACCTGTTTGGCTCATACATGCTACCAGAAGGAGGTGCAGGTAATGGCCCTTCTATTTCCTGTCTTCTGCGATTTTATCAAAGCAAGAGTGTAAATCAGTTTTCTTTTTCATTTTCTTTTTATAGTTCTACACTATTATAATCAGTTATATAAGATAATATGAGAACAGTTAGTGATGGTTTCACTTCTACAGAAATAAGTCTCCTGGGTGAATTGAGAGGTCGGACTCTCATGAGGTATATGAACGCACGCAGGTGATTAATGCTTCAGACCAATGCAACACAGAGGTAATTAGCAGTAATGCTATTGTGTATTTTTAATGCCAGCGCCGTGCTGTTCCTTATGAATGGGCGCACAGGAACCATAGACAAAAATTGGTTTCACTGACTTTCAGTGCTAATATTAAGGGGTGACATTAGCAGATACATTAAAAATGTTTGTCATGTAATAGACATAGGGTTGATCTATTTGTCTGTCTGTCTAGCATTCTATCTGGAAATAATGGTATATGTCCATCCATCCATCCATCCATCCATCCATCCATCCATCCATCCATCCATCCATCCATCCATGCATTCAAAATAAATTATAATGCTTCATTTTTAATTCTAATAATTCCTTTAATTCAAATTTGAATCAAAGTTATGCAAATTCAACTGAATTGAAATTCAAAAGACATATTCAATACAATTATGAATGATGCACAACTCTGTTATGCTGATATGCCCTTTCCATAAGATGCAGGCAGTTCGCAAAGCCCTGTGGACTGTGAAATCGAACCAGATTTAATATACAGGATTTGTGTAATAGCAATGGCTGCTACAGTATATTTATCTATCCTTAGAGAGGCAAAGCATCAAAGCGAATCATCTGAGGGACATTCAGAGCCTAGGAGAAACTACTGCCGGCGGTTTTAGTTTCCATTCTCTCTCTTGAAGGTCTTCCTAATGCTGTTATTTGTCGCCATGGAGACTGACTCTCTCAGCGTTGCCTTGGTAACAGTTCTGGTTGCCAGCCACCCACTGCTTGGAGCAGAGCACAGTCTTTGCACAACCCGCTTAGCTCAGTATTTAGGAAAGGGTTAGTCAGCAGCCTAGCCGGCCAAAACAAACATCCCAACATGTCTCTTTGTGAAAAAGGGATGAGATCTCAACATCTTACTATTTTGCTTGAATATTATTGGTTTAATTTGAGGACAGATCTCATTACTCCTCATTGTTCATCGCCTCAGGGTTTAGTTATTGCCATGCTGAAAGGATTCGCATTGTTCTGCAGTCACTTATTTCTCCAAAGACAGCACTTTTTAATGAATAGCCTAAGTGAAATTAAATGAGGATGGCTATAGGCAGGTGATAAGTTTTAATGGTTTAGCGTCTTATGCTGCTGTGTAAATGATATCCCAGTTGGGTCTGATGTGAAGATGCGGTAAGCGCAGGCCGCCTGTGGAGAGCAGCACCAACCGCATGGACGGGAGGAAGTCATGTGTAATGTGGATGGTTGTGTATACATCCTGTGCCTTGTTTTAGCTGTCGGGAAGCTGCTGTCAGTGGACTCTTCACAGATGAGGTGCAGACCCACTCTGTCCTCTCGTGTAAAAGGACATGAACTTCTTAGCAGGGCGTCCGTTAAAGGGATAGTTTACCCAAAAATGAAAATTCTGTGTGCATAAACAGACTACATCAATTGGTTCCTGCACGTCACATAACTAAGCACCATAAAGTTTAAGGTTATTTTATATTTAAAGGGATAGTTCACTCAAAAAGAAAAATTCTGTCATTAATTACTCACCCTCATCTCGTGCCAAACCTGTAAGACTTTCATCCATCTTCAGAACACAAATGAATATATTTTTAATTAAATCTGAGAGCTTTCTGTCCCTCCATTGACAGCTATGCAACTACCACTTTGACGCTTCAAAACAGTCATAAAGATATCGTAAAACTAATCTATTTGAATTGAGCAGTTCAGTCCAATTTTTTTTTGAAGAGACACGATCGATTTATATGATGAACAGATTGAATTTAGGCTTTTATTCACATATAAATATTCACCAACACTCATCAACCGCAATCGGTTTGTTCTTGAGCGTCAAGCAAGTTCGGTTGAGCTTCTGTTTATGTTCGCTCATCAATGTTTATGTGAATAAAAGCCTCAATTCAATCAAGCGGTCGAGTCTCTTCAGAATATTTAGACTAAACTGCTCAATTCATAATAGATTAGTTTTATGATTGCTTTATGAACTTTTTGAAGCGCCAAAGTGTCAGTTGCGTAGCTGCCAATGGAGGGACAGAAAGCTCTCAGATTTCATCCAAAAAGATCTTCATTTGGGTTCTGAAGATGAACGAAGGTCTTACAGGTTTGAAATGACATGAGGGGGAGTCATTAATGACAGAATTAATTCAATTCATAATTCATTTTCATAATTCAAAAGTAATTTTTTGGTGAACTATCCTTCTTTATATAGTCATTGGATGCATTGTTCAGTGTTAGAATGGTGTGGATTCATTTCTCTCTACCTTTATCAACCATCTACACATATCACTTGGATAAACTGCAGAAAAATTCTTTTAAATATTTTTCCCCCAAAGAAAGCCAAGCAAGTTTGCAAACCCAGCTGAGATAGCAACTCGCCAAAGTAGTATTTAGTCCTGATAGTGTCACCTCGCTGAGTAATTCATAATGTGAGATGTGTTCGAGGAATGTTTTGACATATGCTAATGATCTCAGAAGATGAAGCATCATTGGCTGCCTGTTTGTTAGCGAGAGGAGACTTCATTAGCTTGGCAGGCTATAATTGTATGACTTGTTTATGCCGTAGCTTATAAAAAGCTGTGAAATATCCGTCTACTCTTTAATGTCACACGCCTAACACCACTATGGCTTTGGGCTTTTCCCCAGCCCCTCCTTTTGGCCTGACGCAGAAACAGAGCCTCATCACAGCAATGTGGTAATGTTTAGGTTCCTTCTACGAGCAAACGCGGTTCAATACCCCTGTGAATGGTCTGGAATCATTAGAAGCACAATTGTAGAGAAGTTTTGAGGTTGCGTGAGAATGAACTGATTCATTCTGGCAGACAGAAACTCCCTCTTACGAGTCCGTCAGAATCTTGTTCATGCGCTTGTTTATGCGAGTGCAGTATTTACAATATGCTTCACTAATCTGATTGTTTGTCAGGATCCGTCATTTATGTACATTAATTAGCTCTTAAACAAATAATTCAGACATGGATCATTGATAGTGAAGATACTTGTGGATCTATAGTATTTGGTTCCCTCTGGAGGGTTCTGTAGCATCCACATGATGCTCATGTGATTGCCTTCGGCATCTGAATTAGAAGAATATTATGTTGAAATTACATTCATGTAAACAATACATTCAGGATCAATGACCATGTAAACACAGCTGACGAGAAGCTCCAAAAACTCACTCATGTTTTCATGATGGTTCTCAGCCATCATGAAAACCCCTCGCTACACCATGTTGCATCCTAGTTTAACCTATTGACCTCTATGTTAATGCTGTAGCTTAGGTTGCACTCTTTTGTTAGACTTTTTCTTAAATGATTACTTATTGAAGTACCTTGAGACGTTGATACAAAAATACAGTAAAAACAGTAATATTATGAAATATTAATACAATATTTTTTTAAATATATTTTATTCCTGTAAAACTGAGTCTTTAGTGTGTCATGATCCTTTAGACATCTTTCTAGTATGCTGATTTGGTGATTAAGAAACATTTCTTATTACTATCAATGTTGAAAACAGTTCTGCTGCTTAATATTTTTGTAGAAACAGTGATAAAAAATGTTCAGGATAGGAGGAAAGTTATAGAAAGGTCAAAAGAATAACATTTATTTGAAACGGAATGTTTTGTAACATTATAAATGTATTACTATTGACAATTTAACGCATTCTTGGAAAATAAAAGTATTAATGAATTTTTTTAAACTATAGTGTATATTCTGTCATTTTCAATTTTAGACTTTTGATCTATTTTCATATATTGTGTGAATTCCATTCCATTTTTTCCACATTCCTTCACTTGTTTAGCTGCTGTAACACTTGAATTTATCTGAGTATAATGAATGCAACAATTTCTTAAGAAGAGTCAGCAGTTGTCAGTAGTATTTCACTTGCATTGTGGTAACTGATTTCATCTGTTTTCATCACCTCTCCAGATCTACAGCTGGAGTCTAGGACTTCCTCTGTCAGGAGTGAGCTATGGCTCGTGAAATCCCCTCTCCCCGGATGCGTTTCTGGGGCTGTTACGATAATGATCTCATGGGGCTTTTTTTCTTTTTCTTTTCTGGGCATGTGAAAGTGGGGATGATTTACAATTGGGGAGGGATCCTTAAACACATTCACAGACTGCTGATCAGTGTTTTTTGCTGGTCGATCCCATGGAGCCATTACATCTGGTATAAACCCCTCTCATGTAACATGTAATGATTTTGTTCCTAAAATGGTGGTATGTGATCAAACTAGTTGATAGCTGATTACTGTTGCATCCGCTCTTAAAAATAAAGGTTATTTTTTATTGCCATTTTATTGGCACGTTTTCATGAAGAACTTTTAACATCCATGAAACCTTTCCATTGCAGAAAAAAGTAATTTAGATTATTCAGATGTTGTTCACACTAAAAATTCTGTAAAAGATTAGCAGTAGGCCTGTTCTTTGAAATATTCTTTTGAGAACCCTTGATGGTTCTTCTACGGCATAAATTCGAAAACCCCCTTTTGTGAGAGTAGATCAGCAGATATGGGATTAAATTTACACTTGATAGAATGTTATGAGGAACAGACAGAGAGTTAAACTAAAATAAAAAAAGAGTGGAATCCTCCTTTTGTTTTATTTTCCCCAGCAGAAGGATATCATCAAGTTAAACTTCGACCTTTGCTTCTTTACATACACCCCACACTGTCATTGTGCTGGACTGCCATCTTAAATAATTCTGTCCTCAGTGTCGCTCTTCCTTTATTCTAGTTTCTCTTTCAGTCACATCTTTTTAAATCCACCCCCTCTCTTGTAATTCTTTCACAGCCTCCTTCTCATTCTCAGTGGGGGAGTCCATATTTGAGGAGGATATGAGAGGAGCTGGGGGTGGAAGCCCATTAGTAGAGAAGCACAGCTGTTTACTAGAGGAAAACCGACCCTGCTGAAAGGACCCTTGTCTACCGGTGTGTGTTGAAATGGCTGTTAAGTCATTGAAAATAATTAGCAATATACTCCTAACTAGTGTTGGGGAAAGTTACTTTTAAAATAATGCATTACAATATTGCTTTACTGCTTTACTCCCTAAAAAAGTAACTAATTGTGTTACTTCTTATGGAAAGTAATGTGTTACAAACAGGTTTGTTTTTGTTTGTCAGTTTTTTTTTATATAAAAAAGTTATTTTTGAGTGAGATGTCTCAATACATTCTCACATTGTTTACACAGCACATACAACACCTCTGCACCTTACTCACGATTTCTCTCAACATGGGAAAACAACGTTACTTGGGTTACTTATTTGAAAAATGAACTTGGATATTTTGTTGTTAATTTTAAAGTAATGCTTTAGTTTACTAGTTACTTGAAAAAAGTAATCTGATTACACAACCCAGATTACTTGTAATGCCTTAACACTGCTTCGAACACTCATGGATTAATTGCTGTAGTGAAAATCATTGTACAGCAATTAAACACTGTGATTTGGCCATCTGGTGTCCGGTCTCCGTGTTTTCTGTTGGATTGGAGCTGGGGGGTTTGGGTCGGCAGCTGGGTCAGGGTCATCTTTCCTGCTTTGTGACTGAGGGTCTTTCAGTACAGAACATTTCCCCCAAATCAATGGTTCCATGAAGAATCTCTAACATCCATGGAACATTTCCACTGTACAAAAGGATCTTTATAGTAGTAAAAGGTTCTTCCGATTTTTTAAATATTGTTCACACAATAACTGCTCGCTGAAAGTCTCTTTGGGAAAACCAGAAAGGTTCCTCTATGGCAGTGGTTCCCAAACATAAATAATTCATTACATTTATATAGCGCTTTTCTTGGCACTCAAAGTGCTTTATATAGAAGGAGGGAAGTTATTATTTTAATGTTGATAATGCTATACAAGCAAGAATGCAATTTTCCCCAAATATCCACACGATTGCAAATGTGACATTGATTTTATACAACAGTTCACAGTATTTTCAGTATTGTTTGCTCTATTTTGCAACTAAATAATAGTTCCAATAAAGGCCATTGCTGTGCTTGTAAACGAATATGTGGCTTTGAACAAATCGGGAGAGCCAATGATTCAATGATTCATTCATAAATACAGCCACTTGCTTCGTTACTGAATGAATGAATGACTCCATGATTCACTCATCATAGAAAAATGTTAAATGCCTTACCTCTAAAACGTCTGGAAACCACTGCTATATGGCATCACTGCGAAAACACCCTTTTGGAACCTTTATTTTTAAGAGTGTAGGGTGGCCATTGCCTGATGCAAGCTGGTAGACCATGTTATACAAGCAACACACCAGCTGGTCAGGCTGGTTTTGTAAGAAATTACCAGCTTGAACTGTTTTATGACTATCTTAGACTAGAAATCATAATAACCCCTACCATGTTTTACCTACCAGTTTGGAACATGGTAGGGTATATGATACCAGGATTGTCCAACAGGGAAACATCTTATATGTGCAATTTACCCAGCTATATCCAGCCAGGCTGTGAACTCACAATTTCCCATCAAGTTAAGGGGCGAGATTATTCTCAATCTGACGCCTGGGAATGTCCTCGGTGTGAAGCACTGGCAATCTGGTGAGTTGAAAAGACAAGTTTTGTTTGCAAACAGTAAGTGCGAAAGATGAGTCAAGTAAATATTGCAGTGCCATTTGACAAGTGTTGGGAAGACACGTTCATTATGGATGCAGTTTGCAGAGTTGAAGGACATTGCCTGTGGTGTGTCTTTGAAATACTCCAGGTCCCCCAAGAGGAGAGAACAGATCTTTTCACGTCTCTGAATCCTTCATTAAATGGGAGCAAAGTGAGAGAAATGTGGAAGAGAAATTACATAGGAAAGAGTGACAAAAGGGCACCCAAAACAGAGAGCTGATTAATCTACAGATTTAAGACAAGCACTTTGTTTACTTTGCATTAAAAGACACGACTATCTTTTTCTCACACACAGTCTCAAATGTATCCTAAAACACTGTGTAACTTGAGAAAAACTTTGTTCCAAAACCTAGTGAGCTGCCTAGCTAGACAGCATTTTAAGGTATCATGTGAAAGCTGCTCCAAAAATCTGGCAACAACAATATGAATTGATATGATTATGATTATTGAAACAAGATTAATTAATGTAAAAAATTATTATTATTAATAATAATAATAACAATGAACCCCTCTAAAATAAGATTTTTTTTGGCAGTGTGATTTTTTTTTCAAGATACCTTGATTTTTAAGGCAACATTCTGTGGATTCTTTGCAGATAATGCTATCCCAGAATGCAATACAATGAGTTCAGTCAAAAATGCATCCAAGATGGATATACAAACTATAAATATATATTTATAACTATAAATATATTCAAAGAACACACAACCTCTGCGCGTATTTGGACCCAAAAATGGTCAGAACTCACCCAACCACAACGCATGCTTGATATAACCACAATATATTTAATATATTTAGTTGTGTCTCTCTTGTGGTGAGTAGCAATATGTTATGTATTGTGTATGTATATTGTATATTGTGTATGATTGTGTATGTATATTGTGATGTACTGTACAGTGCATATAAAGTGTTTTAAATAAGTCACTCATGAGGTTCCTTTTTTAGTTAAGATGTTAGTTGAGATAGCTACTCAGACAGTAGACAGTAAGGCAGTTCACTAGGTTTTGGAACATAGCTAATGTTTAATTTTAGATCTTTGAACAGCTCTTAAAGCCAAAATGGGGCTTTTTGGTGTTCAATTGCACTTATTGTGTGGGTGTAAACGTGGGATCTCTTTGTGGAGCTAATCAAAGGGAATGTCCTGTTATGTTAGTTGTTGTGTGCAGTTGCAGGTCGGGCCAACTGGGCAGCGCTGCCGGCCGCACCCAGGAGTTCAGTGATGTGGGCAGGGTGAGCGCTGCACTGGCCACAGAGGCCATAACGGGGCTCGCCACTTTTTCCATTCTGCTCGAATGCCTTGCAAGCAACTAATGGCCTCAGGAGAAAACCTCCCTGATGAAAAGCATAGCTTCGAAGCTAGTTAGCTGGTCTTGAACAAGCTGAGAGACCAGGTTAAATTAGAAAAAACAAGCACATTTATTTACACCATCTTAAAGGGATGGTTCAACTAAAAAAGAAAATTCTGTAATTAACTCATGTCATCTCAAACCAAAGATTCTAAAATTCAAAGGTCAATGTTAACCAAAATGGTTTGGTTACTTATATTCGTCAAAATACCATATTTTATATTCCTCAGAAGAAAGCCGTACAGGTTTGATACAAGAGTGAGTAAATAATGACAGTATTCATTTTCTAATCTTTAAAATATTTATTTCATTATCGTAATATATCAGAGACCAGCTTCATCATGCATGCTGTGTCTACACACATTTACATCTATATTAAAGGGATAAGTTGACTCAAAAAGTCTGTCTTCCTTTACAAACCTGTATGAATTTCTTTCTTCCGACATTCCTCAAAATATCTTCTTTTGTGTTCAGCAGGAGAAAGAACTTCATACAGGTTTGGAACAACTTGAGGGTGAGTAAATTATGACAGAATTTTCATTTTTGGGTGATCTATCTCTATAAGGCAATCTTTTTTTATCCTCAGGTCTTCCTCAGCTTTCCTGATTTTTTTTGTCATCATGAAAATCCATCTTGGTAGCTGTGTATTTTGGTAGCTGATTTCTCATTGATCTAAGATTGTAATTAGCTGTTAGACTATCTTAGACCAGCAACAAACCAGCTTAAAATTGTCAACTTGGTTTTCGGAACATGGTCGCTATCTAGCTTGTTCCAAAACACAGTTACCAGTTTAATCTAGATTTTTTCTAACAGGGTTCCCTTCCTCTCTTTCAAAAATTGCCCCTCTCTGCAGTCTCCCACCCTCATGTATAAGTCTCTGCACTGATTCTTCCCATGGGATGAGTATTTCACTTGAGAGGAATTTCCTGAGCTCTTCACAACGCAGAACGGAGACAGAGAATAAAAGTCTGAGATGGAGAGAAAGTGAGAGAGAGAGAGAGAGAGAGAGAGAGAGAGAGAGAGAGAGAGAGAGAGAGAGAGAGAGAGAGGAAATAGGAACTTGGAGCTTCTTTTGACGCCTTGGCATGAGCAGACTAAATGACTCTAGTGAGATCTTCTCTTCCTTCTCTGTCTCTTTCTCATAGAAAAGTGTCAGATCATATTTATATGTGCTTGTGCTGAATAGACAGGTTTATAGCTGAAGCCTGTTGACCTTTGACCTGCCAGGTCTCCACCAGTAGTTGTTGGTTCTGTTTGCACCTCACATGTGAGAGTGACTCTGTGTGTCTCACTCAAATTGCAGTGCATTTGCATGTAGATTGTCTACAAACCGGAAGGTTGGTGGTTCAATCCCCGGTTCCACCTGACCAAGTGTCGAAGTGTCCATGAGCAAGACACTTAACCCCAGCTGTTCCTGAAGAGCTGGATGACACTGCCGTCGGTATATGAATGGGTGAATGTGAGGTGCTTTGGTGCTTTTGGAATATGTAAAGCGCTTTGGTGGCCATTGGGTCTGTGAAAGCGCTATATAAATGCAGTCCATTTAACAAACTGAGCTGGTGATCAAAAGTTCGTATGTTCAAACCCTGCTACGGGAGATCCTTAAAATGTCACATATGTATCCATGAACAAGGCACTTAACTCGTCTCTTCAATGGGGTTATTTCATCATTTTAAGGAGTGTTTACTCTGTAAGTGATTTGTAGAAACAAAGCATCAGGAAGTATACTCAATTTTTACATTTGAGTAATATTACTTTAAGCAAAAGATCATTGAAACAATGGGGTGACTACCAATGATAGGGCAGTGTTGACAGTTGGTTTGCTCCCAAAGAAAAGCAATTGCATTTAACTGTTTTGTTACATTTAAGTAGTATTTTAAACATCAATTAAATTAAACCGTGTTATCAGTTTGAAATGTTTATTTATTTATTATTTTACTGGTACATTTACCTGCATTTTTATTTAAGTAAATAATTAAATAAAGAGTTTTGAATATGTCTGTTTATTTGTCAATTTAATAAGCGATTTATTAAATATTAATTCACTGGTACATTTAACTATACTTTGAACTAATTAGGTATGTCTGTTGATTTGTCAGTTTGAAAAGTGATTTTTTTTATTTACATTTGGTCGTTTTGGCTCTTGTCAGGCAGTAATGAAGATTTTATTGTGTTTTATATTAATAGCAGTGCAATGGATTCATATGCAGAACAATTCTCTAATGGATGATCCTTTCTTCTGCTAGACAGAAATGTTGCATCACTAAGATTAATCTCCTGTACAGATATGGGATTTAAAAGAATATGCATGAGGCTAGAATCCATTTCCAAATGGACAGGTTACACTGAAAAATGTACACATTAACCTGCAACTAATCTAGTCCAATTAACAGTAAGCACTGTGTTGATTTAGTAAGTCTTAGATATGTGAAATGGTGTCACAAAGGCTTTATAAATAAATCACTGTTAAAACTAAAGTGAGCTGTTAGATTTATTTTATAATTAATAACTGCAGTTATGAGTCTCACAAATGAATGATAGTATGTTGTGGTAACGCTTGTGGGTCTTCTGGATGTTACATAGCTGCCACAGAGCTGTGTTGTATGATATTTCCACTTGTCATTTCTGCCATGTGGTCTGACATCATCCTTTGGCTCCTTGGATTATTTTTCCTGCAGGACACCAGGCAATGAGATGTAGATCCCAAATCCCACTGTCATCATTGTACTGCTGTAGTCAGTGGTTCTACTGTAGTCCTTCTGTTTCACAACTAAACTCTTGGTTGAATTTGTGATACACATCTTTCCTTTTTTATGCCACAGACTCTCAACTATACCTCTAATTATGATCCCCTTGGAATGTAAAGTGAAAATTTGAATGGTTACTTTAAATACAGTATAGGCAGAAATGTCTTTTTATGTTTTTTTTGTACAGCCTTGGTTACTGTAAGCTCAGTTTAAATGCACTTTAGGAATAATATAATTTATTGTTATATTTATATGTATAATTTATTGTTGATATACCTTAATGTACTTTTTTTTTCAAACCCCTGTGCTAGACAAAAGTGGGTAGCTGAGAACAGTAGCCTTGTTGATTAGAGTGTCTCTGAATTAGGAATCTGTTTAACTAAAGTGGACATCTCTAACTGATCACATCAAGCTTAAGTCTTGATGTTAAGAGACATCTAATACCTGCTGATAACTTCTGACGGCAGTACCGTTGACCATCTGCTGTCCAGGAGGCTCTCAGTTAGAGACAAATTTACTGAAGGTTCCTAACAAGATGCTGCCAAACTGGAACCTGCAGGATCCCTCTATAATGGGACATTCACAGGGTCATTACATAATTAGATAGGTCTGAACTGTCCAACTATACGTCTACCTGTCTGTCTGTCTGTCTGTCAGTATGTCTGTCTGTCTGTCTGTCTGTGACATGCTAATTTGTTTGCCTTTAGGTTTGCCTTTTCAGACAGTGATGTGATTTTTTTTTCCAATTAAATCATATAATTAATTCTGTGTTGTTGGTACCTTCTAATAATCATGAGCCTGGATAATTCCATTTCTGAGCCTCAATGTTGAATGAAAACTAACTGGATAATCTTTCCAGGGATTTCAGTTTGAATCCATAATGTTTGGCCCATTTTTCCTTTTCTGTTATTTGAAATAGCACGGATAACATCGGATTTGGGCACTGTGAGCTCTATTCCTGAGCTAGCCTGATTTTTCTTGTGACCTTTGAGACCTTTTTTCTTTCCAGACACTAAACCACAAGACAAGAATGAGCTTGACAAGACTGATTTTGTTATAAATATGGCAGTTTCAAAAAACACTCTGTTCCATCTCACTTAGCAGCTGTGCGCGGACAACATGATTGTTTTCCAGTTGAAATGCCTAACAGCAAGGGGACATCCAGTAGTCTTAGGAGAATTGAAGAATGTTTTTAAGAGGGAGGGAGAGGTATTGCAGAGCTGCGCTACATTAACCGTATAGCCACTACTCTGTGTGTAATCTTGTTATCCCTCTTAATAGAGTCGAGATATAACCCTGCCAAGAAACACTTGTTTGACAAGTGCTTATAAATGCTTTAGTTACAGTGTGGCTGTGTTTGCAGTCAGTGCTTACTTCCCCAGTCAATATAATGTTCAGTGCACTTCAGATGGCAGAAGTCATGAAATATTTACTGGCCCTCTTACTCGGGGTCAAATCATAAGCTGTCCCAGAGGCCTAGGTGAAGTTTTTTTTTTCAGCATAATGTTTATCAAAAAAGTGAGTATAAAGTATAATTAAAAGTAATTATACTTTATACGCACTTTTTTGATAAACATTATTATAGACTTGCATAAATTGCTGTATGTTCCGTGACCCAATCATATCCAGTTTCATTTGAAATGATCTACAGTAAATTATCTAAATTAAAAACTTATTTACTTTTATACTGCAGATATTTTTGTTACTGATTTATTTTTTTAGGTTATTTGTTTGTTTATTTATTTTATAAATAAATAAAATATGTTTGTTTTCAGGCTGTCAGTCTTGTGGATTGTTCAGTTTTCTTGCAAGTTATGTCGTTACGTCTTAATGAGTGAGTCAATGAATCATTCTTTCCAGCGATTTGTTGAAACACTGATTCATTCAGGAACGAAATGAGTCATGGGTCATTGCATAATTTTTTTCTGTTATTGTTGAAAATCAGGCATTCAGGAGCGAAAAAACAGTCTTTATGTGTGACTCAATTGTTCATTCATTTAACTGATTAGTTTAAAACACTAAAACTTGTAACTATTTGTAAACTTGTAAAAACTGTAAACTTGTAAATCTGTGCTGTCACAAACTTGCTCTGAAGTGCACACTTTGTCCTAGTGCCTCATGCTGTAAATCAATTAGTCAAAAGAAAACATACAAGGCAGGTGGATCTGTAACACAGTGTGACCTGTGGCTGGTGGGTGTGAGAGGGGATTCTTTCACACCCTTTTAAGAGATTAAGGTCAATGTTGTTGTCAGTGCTTCTACATGTAAGAGCTTCACAGAATTAGTGTCCAGTTCAGGCACATCGTGGATCAGATCTGTCCCAAACTTCACAGGGATTATATTGAATGGTCAATGCATTAGAAAAGTACTAATCCTAGTTGACTATAAGGTGGACCAAAAAGTAGGATCCCTAGTGACCGCACTACACTAACTTTATTTTATAACAAAAATATTAACCATTGTTATTTTTTAATATTAAAATAGTTCAATCTAAAAATCGATCAAAGTTTGTGACATTGTCTGAATGATGTTGTTTGTTTAGGTCTTTGTGAATCGCTGTGTTTGAACCAGTCAAGCTCTCGACTTTTAGCCAGCCAGAGTGTTTGCTTTGTGCCTGTGCAGTTATTATGTGATTGTGTGTGTGGTTAACCTGCACGTATTGATTAAAGGCCTGGCCCAGATGAAAGCCTTGTTATGTTAATTAAGTCCTTGTTTCTTTTTTCGGCTCTGCTCTCAAGAGCTTCAGTGGTGAAACCCCTCAGCCGATCTCTTGCTTTTTCTCTCTTCATCCATCCACACTTGCTCGAGACCAATTACGGTAGTAGCCTATGTGTGGAGACTGAATGTAGATGTAGATATCCTTGGGGGAAAACTTGGGGGAATGTCTTGGCAAAAGGCTTAATTAGAGTGTGAATACAACCGCTGTGTCATTTAGTCCCAAAGTCTAGAGGCCAAGTTATTCGCAAGTCACTTTACTCATGATGTCGATTGAAAACGCAGAGTCTAGGACAAATTTGAATGGGTTGACCCATTAATAAAATTTGATTTCTATTCAGGGATTCCATGACCGTGGGAACCCTTTGTCCACATATTACTAAATAAAAATCCAAATATTACAATATTAAAAATCCAATGAAAGCACGTACAAGGGCACACTAGTCTCCAGTCATTTGCCATGTATTACTTTTTTTAGCAATTCTTGACCGCAACAAACGATTCATGGTTCAAAAAGCCATGTTTCAAGATATACAATATGTACAAATGCAGGATTTGTAATCAGTACATCAGGAAAACAAGTGAATTGTTACACCCCTAATGCGCTGATATTTGGTTAAAATTGACGGAATTTTGCAGAAAGAATTTTAGAAGTTGGGTTGTTATTATGTTTTAGCTTGGAATGCCAGATGTTTTCTGGAAATGTCTTTTAGAATTTCAAATAAAATGTCACGTAGCCTGTATTCATGAGATAAATCCGAGAAATATTCATGTTTGAAGGTCTAAGCACAGTGCTACAAAGTGCATGCAGTTAAGAGACACCCAAACCCGGATTAAACAGACTGATATACATGAAAGCACAACATGCTCTGACTCCCGAAAAAGCATTTGTAATTTGTGCTTTAACATTTGAACAACAAACAGGGAAATCATGTTCTACCTTCAGCTGTCTCACAGCAAGAGACAATGGCATCAAAGACAACGTGGTTTCTCACAAGAGAGGTAGAGGAGAGGCCCAAATTGACACACGATGACAAATAAACCAGCTTTGTGAGCAGAAGTGTGTGATATAATGAATAAGTCTGACATGTACGGGTCTCAGGTGGGACGCCTGACAGTTTGCTCGTTTTTGACTGCTTGAGGCTGTGGATTTGGGGTGGGGTGGAGGGGGTGAGGGGGAGTGGGGCGGGTGGGGGGGCTGGAGGGATTAGATCCAGGGTGCAGCTGCTGTTTGCTGGTTTGCTGGATTAGTGGATGTCTCTCCCCCTCATACTCACCCCACAGGAGGCCTAACCTTTGGGCAGCTAGTCCGCCTCGATGCAGTCTGGAGTAAGTGTGGGCTCAAATAGCCATCAGGCTAATTAGGATTGATCCACCATAGCAGAGGCATGGTTCAGTCTGTATACTTGAGCATCTGCTGTGGGGACACTGTGATTGGGAAGATTATGACTAGATCATACTTGGGAGGAGATAGATTTGTTGTTTAATGACTAGAGATAGTCCAAGGGAAATATGGCTTGATGTTCAACTCTTCCTGTTTGATTATTGCTGGACAGGTGACACTTTCATAGAGAAGTTTTATATTTACAAGTCCTTTTAATATGATCTCATATAATGTATTTTTTTTTATATATAATTTGTTTGCTTAGAATGCCCTGCAATGTCATCCAAGGCAGACCATTAACTCTTTAGCTATTTATTTATTTGTTTATTTCATGTTTATTTATTCAAATAATATTGATTTAAATACATATTTTAAATTATGTATTTAGGTTGGTATTATTTATTTATTGAAATAATATTTATGTATGTATTTATTTAATTAATATTTATTTATGTGATCATTTTTATTTGTGAGACTCGATTATTGACTGTATTTTATGACAAGTATTGTCTGAGTTTGTTGATATTGCAAGGCATTGCAAATGAATGCACTGTTTTCTTGAGATGACAAAATATTTTTCACTTTTTTTGAGAAGTTTTTATATTAACCCTTATATTATGTTTGTTAAAATGTTATGTATAAGGCAACATCATTTTTTATTTGAATACTCAAACTGGTGCTGCTTTAGCGCTACATACAATGTCTTCACAGTGACACAGTTCACCAAAATTCTTTTTATAATTTATTCCCACTCATTTCATTCCACACCATTTGACTTAATTCTGTTAAAAAAAAACAAAATATGCCATTTAGTTCTATATGCACTGTCCCTTTAAGGAGAACAGCCACAGTTTATAATAGGTCTTTGTTGCAAATGATCAATTGGAACTTTTTACGGGTAGAGGCTTTGTCCTTTAGACATGACTAAAATGTAAATTCACAAGGATTTTTATTGATTTTATTTATTTGCTTATTTTAATTTGATGAGTTTCATTATTTTTTTTAGGTTTATTTACCCGAGTACATAATGTCATCACACTCTGTCTGAATAGATTTTGTCAAGTGAAGCGAACTACAAATATCCCCTGCTAGGGACCAAATCAGGACACAAGACAGTCTAGACTCTAGAGTGTGTACATGCTTGCTTTGCATTGCCCAGACATATGTGTTTTTAAATTACCAGTGCCCACCCTCATCCTACTCCATGCGGCGCTGGCACACCACACACGGCTAAACCCATCAGACTTGCTATTTCAGGAAGGCAGACGCCCATGTTACCAAGAAAGTGCATGAAAATAAGCGGACCTTAGAGCCTTGGAAGCTATAAGCATGAAAAAAGATTCATTCGGCGGTCGGGGGATAATCATCCATGGTGAGGTTTGGGATGGGGTTTTTAGGCGGGTAAGCGGGTTCTCCAGGCTTGTTTTGTGCACCTCTGCCTGTCAGCAGTGCCTTCAGAATCCCTCATTTGTTGAGATGATGATGATGATGATGATGCTGATGATGAGAGAGAGCAACTGCCAAAGGGGGAAATGAATGAAGACAAATCTTTTTCCTGCCCTAATGATGACGGTCAGCAAAACATCAACAAATTGAGAGAGAGAGAGAGAGAGAGAGAGAGAGAGAGAGAGAGAGAGAGAGAGAGAGATGGTCTGAGGAGAATAATAAGAAGCCAATGTTTTCAAGGAATAACTCAACCGAAAATGAAAATTTTGTCATTATTTTCTCACCCTAGTGTCTTTCCAAATCTGTGTTGTTATTGTTAACAAAAAGAAAAACTATTAAAATATTTTGCTAATTGAAATAAAGCTAAAAATAAAATCTATTCCTATTAGATTAAAATTTTTAACTTAAAAAACTGAGTGAAATTGAAGTATTAAATAAAAAAAATGACAAGCAAAAATAATAAAACTGAAATTAAAGTGAAAATATAAAAAATAAAAGCTAATTTTCAATATTAATAAAAAGTATATGTGTATAAATAATACAAAAATAACACTGATCGGTATGCTGTTATTTTTTTATATGGAAAACAGAGGGAGATTTTTTGTTTACGATTCTACTATTTTCCATACAAACACAGTTAATAGTGACCAAGGCTGTCAAGAAAAAAAAAATACAGCATGCCACGAAAATGGTCCATATTACTTGGATTTATATTCCATATCTTATATAAAATAAAGGTATTATTATACCATCCAACTGAATAAAAAGCTGACTTTAAATCAGTGATCATTCTAATCCAATATAGGACTTGTTCATGGTCGGTCCAGTGTAAAGTTGCTCCAATAAAGCCCTCATTCACCTCCACTAGCAGAGAGCTGCTTGGATGACTTATTGCATTGGGATGAGTCAGTTGGGAGGGAGTCTTTATTGAGGCCATATGAACACCAGCTATACTGTCAGATTGCCAATCCAAGTTTCCTGTCTGCGGTGCTCTGATATTTCAAATGGTCTGTGACAGTTGTGGCCAACCGGGGGAAGAGATCACTTCTGAAAAAAACCCTGAGAAGTGAAGATGAAATGGATATTAGGTTAGATTTCATTGCGTTGTTAAACTAACATTGATAGTTTAAGAATTTGGTTAGCACATACTGTCATAAATATTCTTACAGTAGGTCTGAGCTGGAACTCCTTAACAGATATTTTATTACTGTAATCAGGCTCTTATCGATTCAAGTACAGTTCTGAAAGTTTTAAGTTTGTGCTTCCCCTAATGAAAATTTGCCATAGTTCTTGCACAGTCAGTCAAATACTTTATATACAGAAATACGGTGCACTCAAATTACTATGAATGGGAGAAAATGCAAAAGCACAATGTGGTGGAATAAGAGCCAATCACCAATTGTTAAAGTCATAGTTTCAAAGATGGCCGCCGAATGACTTGTCTTAAAAGGACTTTGAGTCAGTAATCTGAAAATAGAAACAATTTTCACTCTGATATTGCGTGTGAATTTCACAATTAATTACAAAGAATTGGCAAGTAAAACGTTACAAGTAAAACGTTATTCGAATAATCTTTGTCTTATTTACAACTTTCAAAAATATTTTTGAAATTCACCAGTTGCGTGAGTTTGGGGCGGGGCTACGTGTTTGACCGAACAATATCAGATTGAGGGCCCAGAAAAATGTGTGGTAGGAGTGTTCGGGGAAATCTTTTTAGAAACTACCATTATCATAATCTATAACTGTTACAATATAGAGATACTGCATTGTATACAAATTTTTTCCTTTTATGCAATGTCATTCTTTTCATCTTCTCCTTTGATAGCCTTAGACCATCTGAGCTCGTTCTAGAACATTCTGCTCAATAATGGATTCATTTTTTTTTTTTTTTTTACTTCTGCTCTTGCTTACAGTGTATCAGGCTGTTAATTATATTACAATCTGTCACACACACACACACACACACAACACAAACACACACACACACAACACACACACACACACGCACACACACACACACACACACACACACACACACACACACACACACACACACACACACACACACACACACACACACACACACACACACACACACACACACACACACACACACACACACACACACACACATACACACGCACGCACTCTCCCTCTTTCTCAGACACTCATACAGCACCCTACCCCTCGCTCATACCACTCTCCCACTTGCTGGAAGGTGGCAGTATGAATGGCGCATGCTAAACTCACACATGTGTCTCTGGCCATTGACGAGGAACGTGTATTGTAGCTGCCGAGCTCATGTGACTGATATAAGGGAACTCTGCGGACACCTTGAGCTCACCTGCCACGTTTCTTTTTCCTTTGTCTCCCTCTCTCCAGGTCCATCTGAGGTTCTCTGTCTTCCTGTGTGCTACACGCTAAAGAACAGGATTCTACACGTGGATCTCATCAGGTAGGCTCTTTATCCCTTGTTTCTCGCTTTTCTTTCAGTCTCCCTCCTTTTCTCTTCCTCCCTGCCCGCTGTGCTGCAGAGATGCTGCGTCATTGTGTGTAACGCTCTGGCACATAAGGTGAGTGAGAATCTGACAGGCTGATACGGGCAGTACCGGCATTTTCACACCCCTCTATGTCTTCACATTTCTCTCTTTTTTCAGCTTTTGTCAGCATCTTTCATTATTTTGTGAATTAACATTTCTTTGATGATGTATCACCTATGCATCACCTATGTATCACCTATGCTTTTCTGCTGTTTTTGAGAATCAGTGTACCTGTTAACTAGCATGCTGGACACATTGAAGCAGATGTCTATTATGTGTTGTCATGTAATTTTCTGTCTGTGTGTTTGCCGGTGGGGATAACATGCTTATTGGAGTCAGGGTGACGTGATGGTGCCTGTCTAGACACCTTCCATTAGCATCACCATTGACTGTCCAGATCCAGATACATAACAGTGATGGTGACAGTGATTTAATGATGGTGTGGTCCAGGGGTGGGTGTAACTTAAGTAACTTGTACCTGTAGTAACTTAAATACTATATAACAGTATGAGCAATTGTGTTTTATAGTATTATACAGTTACCATGATATACAATTACTCATACTGTGATATATCAATATATTCTACACTTCTAGCTGAAAATGTTTATATTTATATGCTATGAAATGCAATTATATTATATGCTATACAACTTTTATATTTATATGCTATTCATCTGTGTGTATATGTATATTATAACTGATTATATATGTATGTGTGTGTATGTACGCACACACAAACACACACACACACACACACACACACGCACACAAATATATACTGTATTTTCTTGCTGTTGAATACATTTCGTCAAAATCTCATTATATAAAAGAAGACGAGCTTTTATATCATGCACAGGATATTTAAAACAGTATATTTGCTTCAACTAGATGGCAAATACCTGACTAAGACTCTTCTCTGCTCTTTAAATACAAAAAAACACAAGCCTTTATAGACATAGTGTTAATTGAGTAAAGGAAATGCTGTACTTACCAGTACTCAAACCTCAGTTCTTTATTTACCTTTGCATTGCAAACAAGCAGAGATGTTCTCAACTGTGCGCGGAACTTCATTCACGATAGAGGCGATAGAGTTATAAGGTTTGACCGATAGTTTAAGGATCCAATGGAGTTACAAGGTTTTTCCTTTCACAACCTTTTTAAAATTATTTTCATTAATTAAATATTTGTAAAACCAAAATACAGACTTAAAGGATGACCAATCGCATTCATATTTAAAAATGATATAACAAAAATGACAAAATATAGAGATACAAGGTTTCCGCCCACAGCGATGATATATTCTTATTTGTAGCATTTCTTTTTATTTATTTTTTGGAATTTGTTCATTTTCCACAGCACAACTGACAACCTGTCACGGACCCTTAGTGCGGCACAGTGGTTGGGAAAGTGTGTTCTAATTATTGACTTTAGTTTTTAATTTACATATACATTTTATTGAATGCATGTGTGTATTCAAGTATATATAAACCGTATGTATGTATATTTATTTATATAAAATCTATATAGGGCTCTGTGCGTTGTTTTTTTTTTGCTTTGGGGATTCGGTCAATTACAATTTTCCATGTAGCTTTTTTCTATACTGTAACTGATAAAATTCCATTTCAAGAATAGCTTTCAAACCATTGCTCAAGTTGGAAGCCAATAATATTTTCATTTCAGAGTTGTTCTCGTGCTGTAGCAGAGGGGAAGATAATCAGTAAATAACAATTTAGCTTTATGTGAGAAATAGACTGACATTTAAATATTTATAGACTAGTATAGCACGTAAGACTACATTTATTGTGCTTTTTCTGCCATTGTACATTAAATGCTATCATGTCACCAAGCAGTATGGGTTGCAGTACACATACTGTTGGGCTGGCTGATCTCAGAATCTCACTACAGACAGTTTCATCACTGAATTGTTGAGGAAAGGAAGTTGACAAAGGAATTCTTGGTTTATATTGTTGTTAAATGCCATCGCCCACTCCTTTCCCAACTCTTCTCTCCCCCTCACCTGTTGTGGTCATGACAGAAAGCATGTGCCATACGCGACGTGACCTTTTCTCATCCATTTATCTCTGTCCCTCAACACACCGCTGTGTCTGTGCTGAATAAGGTCATGATACAGGTGACTGTAGTCTTCATGCATCATGCCAGAAGGCCATTGAAGCACAGGAACAGCGTTTTGTCTACTGTCTATCCATCTCCTGCAGTGCTGTAATGGCAGAAAGCTTGATGCAGGAACCAACTGCTGTCCTCGGTGACACCGACTGCTGAATTGAAGCACAGCCTGGTCTCAAATATAAGAAAAAGCAATATTATTATGTACTGTATATTAAAAAATAATGCACGGGTCATTCGATTATCATTATAGGTTTCTGTGAATGCACATACTTATACCATTGATTTTTAATTAAAAAACATATAGATGACCAATAATTTAATCAGTGATATTAGTAATTGACAGTGTTTGAATAAAAAAACTTGGTGCGCAGAATGCTTAGATATAAGAGACAAATGTTAGTCGATTGTAACACATTCTTTTCTCTTGCCTATTGTCATTTGTAAATATAGTAAAAATACAGGTTTTGAGATTGATTAAAGGGGTGGTATAATGCCCCTTTTTTAGAAGATATAAAATAAGTCTCTGATGTCCCCATAGTGTGTATTTAAAGGTTTAGCTTAAAATACCACACCGATTATTTTTTACAGCATGTTAAAATTGTCCCTTTTTGAGGGTGAGCAAAAACGTGTTGTTCGTTTTGTGTGTGTCCCTTTAAATGCAAACGAGCTGTTGCCCCCGGCACACAGAGGGCGGAGCTTCAAGAGCTCTCGCGCGCGCGTGTGTGTGTGTGTGTGTGTGTGTGTGTGTGTGTGTGTGTGTGTGTGTGTGTGTGTGTGTGTGTGTGTGTGTGTGTGTGTGTGTGTGTTAGCAGCTCCACGCAGACAAGCACTAAAATATCAGAAACTGTTCTGCCTTTTACGTTTAAACTGGAGTCGGACAATGATGGAGAGACTCAAGAAGAAGAAACAAAATGTAGAATGCAACAGGACGTTTCTGAATGGTTAGTTGATGAATGTATGTTGCTGATGTGGACTTAACTATCTTCAAGTCATTGAGTAGCATATTGCATTTGTTTTACGTACTGCATTGCATGTGAAAAGACGCAACAGCTTGAGCAGACTCACAAAACACAAATGTGTTGTGCTGTAGCCTACAACAACTCTTTCTCTTCTCAACATGGACTGCGTATTCCCGGGGGTGGGGATTATGTAAATTTTAGGGTTAGTGATTTACCAGCCATTGTTAATAGTTAGAAAAGTGAAATCGTAATCAACAACCCCTTTAACTGTTTTCGTTGAGTATTTTGCACAGATATTGGACCTTCAGTCATTCCCAGCTGGACATGAGTCCTGTAAAGAAAGCAGCACATATGCTTGTTTTTTTATGGAAATGTTTGTGCATCCTTGTTTGTAATTTTACTTTTCTTAAATTTCAAATGAATGTTGTCTAATCCAAAAATTCTTTAATAATTTATTCACCCTCTTGTTGTTCCAAACTTTTCTTCCATGGGACACAAAAGGTGCAATTTATAATTTTGTTCTATGAAAGAATGAAATCCATTCAGGTTTGGAACAAAATGAGGATGAGTAGGCTAAATGATGACAGAATTTTTGTTTCAGGGTGAACTTTCCCTTTAAACATGTTCATTGCGTAAATAAAATATTAAACGAGCTTCTGTTCTGAAAGATGCCAAATGTTAACTGATGGGTTCATGTTTTTTTATGTTGCCGTGACATGCCATGTGTCAGTTGTGATGTATTTAAACTCTTCTCAGTCCGGTATGGAAGCATGTGAAGAGACAGAATTGTTTACTTGGCAGGCACACAGACTCTTTCATTGGGAGGCACTGCAGCAGGGAAAGAAATGATGTAATGCCCAAAAGGGGGAACTGGTCACCCCCTTCTTCTCTGTCTGGCAGGGGCAGGAAAGACAGACAGACAGACAGACAGACAGGGAGGGTACGGTTCTCTCTCTTTCTCTCTCTCTCTCTCTCTCTCTCTCTCTCTCTCTCTCTCTCTCTCTCTAGAATAAGAGAGAGAGAGAGAGAGAGAGAGAGATGATGTCCATATATGATGTCATACCAGGTCCTGCAATGTGATCATGCTTTGTTATTTAGTGCATTCCATGAAATTAGGGTGTGAAAGGTTTCAGAACATTCAGAGAGTTTTTCTTTAATATTAGCATCTTTATCAGGCTCCTACCCAGATAGCACACGTACATCACGGAGACGTCTATTTGATGTGCGTGTTTAAATGGGGAATATTTTTTAGAGTGTTTGCTCATCTGCAATACGTCTATAGGACATTTTCTGTTAGATGTCAAATAGAGGTTTAGATGGCTTTAAGATGTAATGATTTAGAATGTATGTTAAACTGACATCTTAAAGATGTCTATCAGATGTTAGTAAACAGCAGATGCTTTCCAGATGAAGTGATCTTTAACAGACTATCATGTATAGGTTTCTACCTAAGTACTGGCATTTCTGAATGGGCTGAGGCTGGGATTTAGTGAGTTTGAAGTGAAAGTATTTGATGAATTTATACTGTGTGCGGAGAGCATTCACTCAATATTACTATCCCATTTTTGACAGGTGGCTTTTAGAGGCTTTTGCATCAGAGGTCTTCAAATATATCCACTATAGTGTATATTTTTTTGCGTACAAGTCAAAAGTTTCCAATGTTCCCAGCATATCTTATTTTGTGTTTAGCATAAAAAAAGAAAGTCATATACTGTAGGTCTGGAGTGTGTAAAAGATGAAATAACTTTTATTTTTGGATTAACTACCCCTTTAAAGGTTTTAAAAAAAGAAATCTGTTTTCACACTCCCTATTCTCTGAATCTGAGCATAATTGATCCAAACTCATCCGTCACAGAATCTATATTGTAAGAGACCCAATTTCAGTTATTTGTCAGTTTTGAAAATAGTTACAGCATTTTGCCTTTTAAAGCTATACAGATTATGCAGCATAACAGAAAAGTCAAGATTTGTTGTCAAATTTGTTGTTAATTACATGAATTTGTTACAAAAGCAGTGCTGTAATGACTATAGTGGGGCTGCTTTAAAAAAAAGATTTAGAATTTAGAAACAACTTCTCTGAAAATGTTCTCTCAAACCTCTAAGTTTCTAATCTCTTATTCTCGTCTCTAATCTCACCCCATCACATCTGAACGGTAAAGCAAAAATTAAAAATAAATCCAGGTTAGCTGTACATTGTCCGTCCATTTAAAGCAGGTTTAAACAGTCCTAAGTGGGAAATCTGCCTCTTAAAACAACAATCCCACATTCTCTTGATTTATTAACAACTCTACTAAGAAATGCAGTGTTTTTTATCCCTTGCTTGTTAGCAAATATTTATTCTTTAATAGAAGAAAACTGTCTCCAGCTTTATTACAAAGCCATCATCTGCTATAACAGAGACAACACTCTTAACAATCTCATAAATTAGATATTAGGAAAGCCCATAGCTCAGATAATATTACTATATAATGAAAAATAAATCCAAAGTCCATCAACTGATCTTGTCATTTTTATTAGTATCTTTACAAGAGAGTGAAATGTGATGGCTGACTCTGGGGAAAATAATAAGGCTGTTTAATACTGGCTTAATGATATGTTTATTATCACAAGACAAATTTTGAGATATCCAGCACTGAGGTCTTGTAAGGCAAGTTTAATAATACTAACTCGTCCTTATCATGAAGAACTAAGCAGTTGTCCTTAAGTAAATAGTTCCCTATTTTCAAGGGTGTCTTTACCACTGTGGCTCCATAAAAAAATAAAATAAAAAAAAGTTTTAATTTTAGCCTTCTAATGTTAATGTTTTTTTTGTTTGTTTGATTTTGGCGGGATGGCTCGCACAAAATGTCGTCACTACCTGAAAAATGTCACTAAAAATAGTTGTCCTGAGGAATCACACTCGTCTGTGCCTGCCCTAGGCAGTAAAAAAAAAAAGAAAGAAAAAGGTCTGAATCAGCCAGTCTAAAACTCTCTCTTTCTTAAAACCTTTTGCACATTAAAGTTAGCTGATAGTGGGTTGGATGGAGAGGGCAGAGGTATTTAAAGTCACCATGAAATCAAAATTAACATATTTATTTTCTTGATGCACACATTCCTGGTCTACTTTTTCTGGATAAAAAAAAAAATTCTATGTAATCCTTTGTCTAAGTATTACTTGCTCTGCCTTCTAAACGACTTTGCTTTTCAGATTGTCATAAATGCCTCTTTCTTTTCAACCCCTACCCTCCAACTTCATAGACCTTAGTCTATTAGACACCATATTGAATTTAACGCAGATGAAAATGAGACAGTGAGTGATATACGTACAATCTTCTTTACAAGGCCATTAATTGTATATATAAAGGTCCTAAATCCTGTAATTTTCACAACTTTTTACTTTTGTGGAGTTTTTATCTTAAACAGCAGTACAATCCACTGAACACACAGTATTTCTGTTATCACAGCCTCGTTTTCACTCCTGTCAAAAATTAAATATGGCGCTACCCTAACTAAGGTCTATTATGGTAATGTAACAATTCTTGGTCCATTCAGTTCCTGAAAGATATAATCAATTCTTGTCCTGCATCACCCCCCCCCCCCATCTATTTTTAAAATATGTTGGATAACAGAATAAAAATATAATTTGAATTGTATTTCATGTTTACTTTAAATTATAAAATATAATGTAGCCTATGTTTTCCCAAAGCAGAGGCAGATGTTCCTCTCAGTCTCGCAGTCAGGAAAATGAAAGGCAGATGAGCACTATAGATATGGAAGTTTTTTACCTCAAAGTTGTTAGGTTAACTCTTCAGAGACTCTTCGCTCTGCTATCAAGCCATTTTAGTTCTAAACTATTGTGGTTTCATGCACATTCTGGAATGCATAAAGCCCGTCTGTTGGCCGTGTAGTGTTCATAGACCACAGTGCTGGGGTGAGATAGCAGTTCAGCAGAAGCATATTTATGCCATCTGCTAGTCTTCCTGCTTTAAACATGCAGATCTGCTCTGAACATTCAGCCATACAGCAGCTCTGCTGTCATGTGTCTATTTTTCACTCTGGCTTCTGCCTATTTCAGGTTTTTGAATAATGTGCTTGATTTGGAGTTTCTCCAAGTAAATGCAGTTCTTTTTTCCCTCTCTCTCTCTCTTTTTGGGTTGTGTAGTCAGTGAGTTCAGTTGAGGGAGGCACATAGCTAATTTAGACACTGCTTGCTCTGAAAATCACATAATGACATCCTCAAAAGAAAGCGAGATGGCCTCACCAGAGCCTGCGGTTAACAGATCTTTTCCAGACAGCACTGGGCCCACCCTCCTCCCTCTCGCTGTTCTCCCCTGCCTTTACTGTTTAGTTCAGGGTCCAAAATGAACACTCACTAAGTGCCAATATGATTTGGTTTTGGCGAGTAAATAAAACTGGCCGGTAATTTTAGGAAGGAACTGCAGCGTAATAAATTCAATGCAAATCATCTTAATCAGTTAAAAAAAAAAAAAAAAATTAACCATCCTTTAGTCGTTTGAGGTACAATATACACTGAGAATACAGGATTTATTTAATTAAATTATAAAACATGTTGTTCTAATTGATCCGGCTTTTTACTTTGTTAGATTTATCTTGTTTAAGTGATATTTGTCTGGAAACCATGACAAAAATAGTGTACATATGTACATTATTTTAACATCTATATATGTTTATATATATGTATTGGTAATTAAATTTAAAAAATGTTATGTACAGTATATATATATATATATATATATATATATACATATTAGTTTTGTAATTTATTTACATTTACATATATGATTTTAAAATATAGATAAAATAATGCACATTTTAGTTACCAATGCCATTATAGTGTGGAATAGAGTACTTTGTTAGTATATAGGCCTACTTGTGTGTTTTCAGTGTGTATGCATGACAGTTGTTTGCTTCTGTGTGTTGGTGTGTGTTAAGGACGCATTAAATCCCATCTGCTGCAGCAGTACAGTATGTCAGTTTGCTGCTTCTCTGTGCCTGCGAGGGTGGTATTATTCTGTCTTGTTGGAGTTCTCAGTGTGAACATGCCGCAAAGGGCCCTCATGTTCATGCAGTGTGAGTCAGTGTGTGGAGCGCTTGCATATTATTTGGTGGCAGAGAGGAAAACACTGCATTTTCACTTCAGATTCCCTAAAGCACAAGTAGGGAGTCAGAGCTCTGCTGCTCATTTCTGAAAGTTATTGAACATTTTTTTGGTGCATTTCCCAGCAATGATATTATTTTTAACCCTGAAAAGCCATTATTGCAAAATAAATATGGTAAATATGGTAATTATTCTGAACGGAATAAGTTAATTAATTCTCATTTTCTTTATTTTTATATTTTAGGTTGCTGTCATCTATTGCTCAAATAAAGTTAATCTTTGAAAAATCTTTGCATCTTTAAAAAGCTTGATGCTGGTCTCCATTTACTGCCATTGTATGGACGAGGGTGAGCAGGACATTTTTTTTTATTCTCCTTTTTTTCGTCCATAAAAGAAATATAGGCATATGATATTAGAACATCACCAGGGTGAGTAAATGATGACTCAATTTTCGTTTTAGGGTGAACTATTCCTTCAATACTTTCCCTTTAAATTTAATCTCCCAGAATGTCTGCTATTCTGATACTGACTTTACACCATGTTAACACTGCAGTACTATTTTATAGGGGATACCGGGATAACGGATAGAGGATAAACACACCAGTAAAGCAGTAAATATGTCCATCTTTTCTTTTCAGATTTTTCTAGGATAGTTATTACTGTAGGCACTCTTTATAACTCTATCACTCACACAAATAGTCCCAAAAGCTGATGGGAATATAGAGTTGTTCAGGTTTATCTGGAACCAAAGCTGCAGTCATAAGTACATTATTCTCCATAATAAAGATTTGTTGAAGTGGCTATGAATGGAGTTGAGCAGAGGTGACAATTGTGTCAGAGCTGCTGTCATTCACTGATAACTAGAGCTCTTTATTTAGTACAGGCCTGTGAAGATGTTCTCTTGTGCCTCCATCAGAGACTTGTTTGCCCACGAATGGCTTACAGAATGATGCTGTGAAAATCTATGTCAGGCTTTCTTTATGTCCATGGAGTGTGTGAAGGAGATAAATGTTCTGTTTCAAAACCTATTGAGGTGCCTTGCTGTTTACAGTCAAAGGCATAAAGGCAACTTTCTTCCAAGGCATCTTTAATATAAATGTGACTGATTTGGACAGCTCTACATAGGCTTCAACTTGCATCAAACATCAAACAGCACTCCTTACAATTGATTTCAATATAATTTGGTGTTAGCATGTGCTAAGCTAATGATGTTATACACAGAAAATACAAATATTGGGTAAAATAATTATTTATTTTAATTTTTACTTTATTTATTTGTTTGTTTAATTATGGCACCTTACAATAGATATAGTAAGTCTCAATGAGAAAAGATACAGACCAAATGCCTGAAGCTTTCCAAAACCCTGGTCCTAAAAGATTGACAAACCCTCTTCACATAGTGTACGAACATAAGAAAAGTTTGAACTTATTTTGTCTTTCTTTCCGCTTATTCTTCTGCATTGAGGGTTTGTCTTCTCTGTGAAGTGGTGATATATTTGCTGATAAATCCAAATTTTTTATAATTTTTGAGAGCCGGATTACAAAAACTTTATTCAATTGATCCAAAATGAGAGTAAATACATTCAAATACTTCAAAAGATGTCAAATAAATGATCTTCTTTTGAAATTTATATTAATCGAACAGTCCAGAAAATATTTTTCAACATTAATAAGAATAAGAATTGTTTCTTGAGTATCAGATCAGCATATTAGAATGATTTCTAAAGGGTTATGTGACACTGAAGACTGAAGTCATGGCAGCTGAAAATTTAAAGCATAATAAGCCTTCATGTCGGTAGCCTAACGTACTGCCTGTGTTTGCAAAGTGAGAGAATTAAGGGTTTTGCAGTCTATAGGTGTACCATTCAGCACTAAATGTGCTGTAGTGAAGGCCCGTGTGTGTGTGTCGTACACAGTTGTACGCTGAGTGCCTAGGTTGCGATCTCAAGAACTAATGAGCTTATTCTCTGTGTTAGCAACACATAGTCCCATGTGTTCTTCCTCCCAAATTTATACAGATATTTTCTTTATCAGTAACAGCCTTAAAACACTCACTTATTATATGTAGTTTTTTGCAGCTAACAGTGTTTCCTCATGATCTGTTTGCAGGTGTTTATCACACTGAGAGACTCTTCCGAGCTCTGAAGCCTCCTCCTAACGTCACCAATCATCACTGGAGTACCACCACCTAGACAGGTACCAGCCAATCCCTGCAGCACATCTCTCTCATGACCAACACAGCAGACCTTATTACATGTCGTATGTAGCACCTCTGATCTTTTATATATACATATAAAAAACGTTCATACTTATAAAAATGTCTATCTTCTGCTGAACACAAAGGAAGATATTTTGAAGAATGTCGGTAACCAAACAGTTGATTTACCCCATTGACTTTCATAGTAGGGGACCAAAATTCTTCAAAATACCTTACTTTGTGTTCAGCAGAAGAAATAAATTCATACAAGTTTGAAACAACTTGAGGGTGAGTAAATTATGAAAGAATTTTTATTTTAAAGTGAACTATTCCTTTAAGAATATTTTCTATGCAGTATAAATATATATTCTATGTAAGCAATATATAAAATGACAATAGAGAACTCTTTCCCTTTTTGGGATTGTGGGTCAATTTTACATTTTTGTGTGCTTGGGATTTCAGACACATTCATTATTTTCTTACTTAATGTACGTATATAGCAGTTGGACCCTGTCCAAAATGCCGCCCTCAGCCCTTGCATTTCAATTCCACATTTTTGTGACATAATGCCACATAGGTGATAGTAGTCTGTGGTGAAGTTTGCTCCAGTGTGGCTCTAAAGGGAGTTGTTGTGAGGACCTTTCTGAATAATACAGTGGCAAATGGGATATCCATAGTCTTTTGGATCTCACAAGCACACGTTTTAGGGAAGGTCACAAGACCACAAGTCCATTTCAGATGGGCTATTTGGGACAGTGCCTATAGTCTCAGAGTCAGGGTGCATTTTATCAGTCCGCTGGGAAACAGTGTCATGTTTACAAGTTCCCATGCTGATACAGTCTTATATCTGATTTCATATGTGATTGATAGATTTACATGTTGGCCAGACATCTTTATCCTGTCCAGTCTGAAGTCAAATTCACACTGCCCTAAGAAAATTTTTGGGTCAGTGTGAAGCAGCCTTAAAGGAATTTTCCGGGTTTAGTACAAGATAAATGGACAGTGCTTATTGCATAAGGTTGAGTAGTACAAAAAATAATTATTTCTTAAAAAAAAAAGCAGCATTCTGGGTTACACTAAAGCACTTAAAATGGAAGTGAATTGGGACAATTCGTAAATGTTAATGTTTCAGTGTAATTTTACTATTATTTATGTACTATTATAGTATTTATCAATATTTTGAGCTTTTATTTTAGTTTGTTTTAGTAATTTTGTTACGTGGTTTTATATACATAAATATATATATATATATATTTTAGGGGTGGCACGGTACATGAAAAAACATCCGAACCATTCAGTTCACTTGTCTCGGTTTGGAGCGTGTGTAACGGTTCGACGCATGCGCAATGTAGCCACGTCACGTGTAGAAATGTGAGTGGGAGAGATAAGGAAGGCTGCCCGAGTTGGATGCGCCAGCGTCGTATAAGTACAATGTTCCGTACAAGCTTCACATTTCTGTATTTAAATCCTCCAAAAATGTACCCCATTCACTTACAATGAGTTGAAATTATTTTTTTGCAGTAATCAACATTGTATCAAGAATGCTGTTGATTGTAATGAACCTGAAATATACTTTAAGTGAGCTTCTGCAGTGTAGAGTAGACTATGATTATCAAATGTCTGGCTATTCAAATCTGCCTAAGATCCTTGTAGCCCTGAATTGTAATACAGTGGTTTAATAGTTACAGTTGCAGATAGAGGTGGAGGGAATGTTTCCAGTACACAGGATCTGTGAGTGGGTTGAGCGGGAGGCAGAGAGCCCTTCAAGTGCTGATGAGCATGAAGCACACCCACAAAATACCAAAACAAAAGACAGTTAATAAGCAGTGCTTTGCTTTTCTCTCGGCTTATGTTTTCACATGAAGCCGCCGCAGAAGGGCTTTTCATTACCCTTCCTCTTTTTGCTATTGAATGCACTCTGAGAGCCGTAAAAACTCGAAGGCTCTTCCAATCTAATGAATGTTTACATGTTCATGTTGATGGGTAGGAAGTGGCTCGGTGGGTCGATGTTCTCATGTGCAGACGCCCACACAGAGACGTGTGAAAGAGATGAGATTCCTGTCATTTTCTTTTTACTGGAACACGTGCAGCTGTTGGTTTAATAGATGTTTGCACATGCATGTCTGAGTGTTTACATGTTAATAAACGTGCATACTCATTTACAAAATGCATGTGACCAATCTTCACCAATAAAAAAAGTAAACCGTGAGTCACACATTAAAGAATATTCAAGTGATTGTATTGCACTGAATGAAAATTTGAAAATAATTTGGCATCTATACACAACACAATTTAATAACTCTTTCTCCCTTTCTCCATTTTCGCTAGCGTATAACCCTCACCGCCGCACTAGCATCCATATTAAGCCTGTAGGAAGTGCAGAGCAGTGAATGGTGTCACGACCACACTTATGCAAGCTTGTTTTTAACAGGTTTCACAGCAGATGTGTAATAGCCTGAAGACTTTAATTGCATGTGTAAGATGCTGCAGAAGTATCATTCGTATTGCAGATTCCAATAGTCCCACTGTGAATTTTTAAACTACTCAAGCTCCCGCAGCAAACAATAATAATTTTGAAACTAGAGGAAAGCCAAAGGGAAAACAAAATAATGAGACGCAGATAGACACTTGTCATTCTCTTGTGATGAGTCTTATGCAAGTTAGCGAGATGAGTGATGTTACTGTTGCTTGTCAAAAAATCCCATAGGAATGTGCAGAATTTCGAATGGAATTATATAAAGCCGAAAAAAGTAAAATAATACTAATAATAAAAAAAAAAAAAAAAAAAAAAAATATATATATATATATATATATATATATATATATATATATATATAAATAATTTTAAGAATCCCCTAAACATCTTCTAAGAATCTGAAAATTCTGGACAAATATACACTTTTACAACTTTTTGAGTGAAATGTGGAAGCTAAAAGTTTACTTGAGAACGTTTTGATCTTGATGCGTCTCAGTGATCTTTTTGAACTTGACTATTTGCTATTATTTATGCAACCTAAAAGTATTATATCATTAACCAGCATTAAATTAGTGTGTTATACTTATTGGCTAGATTTTTTAGAAAAGGTTACAACATTACTATAAAACGATGCCAAATATCCCACCAGCACAGCCTAGATGATGCCAGCTAACAGGAAAATATGTTTAAAAGGTGGAGTTTGTTTTAAATTATAATATAAAATTCTTTAGAATAACATGCACAATGAATTGTGTGTTGAATGAATTAGACCAAAAAAACTTTGATTGATTATGTTTACTGGGATTGTTCATTCTGGATTCTGATCATAGTTGATTTTATTTATTTATTTATTTATTTATTTATTTATTTATTTATTTATAGTTTAGCTTCAGTTAACACTACTGTTTAAAAGTTTGGGATCAGTAAGATAAAAAAAAAGAATAAGTTTTTCAGCAAGGATGCATTAAATTGATCAAAAGTAACAGTATAGATATTTATAATGTTACAAAAGTTTTCTATTTAAAATAAATGCTGTTCTGTTGAACTTTCTATTTATCAAATGATCCTGAGAGTTTAAACATGGTTTCCACATGGTTTCCACCTTCAGTAAGCAGCGCAACTAATTTTCAACATTGATAATAAGAAATGTTTTTTGAGCCCTATTCATGTGACACTGAATACTGGAGTAATGATGCTGAAAATTCAGCTTTGTCATTAC
This sequence comes from Meda fulgida, assembly GCA_030578275.1. NCBI lineage: Eukaryota > Metazoa > Chordata > Actinopteri > Cypriniformes > Leuciscidae > Meda > Meda fulgida. Next base: position 9,249,718 of record CM060624.1, on the reverse strand, counting down.
AAAAATAAATAACATTTTAAAATATATTCAAATAGAAAACAGCTATTTTAAATTGAAATAATATTTCACAATAATATTATTTTTACTGTAAAAAAATCCAGCCCCAATTATTTTAATGGTACTGCATTTCTTGTAATATTTGTTTGTTTGTTTGTTTGTTTAATTAGGGCAGCTTACAATAGATATAGAAAGTCTCAGTCAGAAAAGATACAGACCATATGCCTGAAGCTTTCCAAAACCCTGGTCCTAAAAGATTGACAAACCCTCTTCAAATAGTGTACGAACATAAGAAATGTTTGACAGGATACTGAATGCCCAGCTTGGTAGCTTGAATTTCTCACAGACACTGAGATAGTCTTAAATGAATAATTCAAGAGGAAATGGTACTTCAGCTGTGTTTCAATAGAAGATGATGCCCACACCTCTTTGGCTGACAGGCTGACTCTTTATCTAAATCAAAGCTACAGGTTTATGCTAACCTTTTAAAAGGCCCATAAAACACCTTCATCTGTGCCCTCGTTTTTTTAGCCCTGTACAGTAACACCCAAAGACAGTTCTCAGTCCACATCAAACATAGTCCAGTTGCAGTTCTGTCTTCCTTCTGGCATGTGTGTATGCGTGAGCCGAGAGCTCTGCAATGGGGCTGCAGTGGAGTGAGCCAGGTCTCCATACGGAGACAGGAAGAGTGGGGGAAGGAATGAAGGACAGTACCTATTTAACCTGCAGTTAACAACAACTGTCAGCATACTCTTCTGTATATTACTTTCAGTGTGTAGAAGTTCTCCAGTGCTTGTCTTGGCAAGCTGAGTGTTTTTAAACACGTGAGCTGGAATTTGGCAAAAACTCATGCATAATTAGCGATGCATGTAATCTGACTGACAGTTTGACTTTTTGATTTGCTGGTATGCACTTTCTGGAAAAAAAGTGTGACACTTAACAGTATTGCACTGGAACAAAACCCTCCAATGGTACCCTTTTGTGCTAAATGGTGCATACTTGTACCTTAAAGGGTCACATCCCTCAAAAATGAAAATGTTATAATCATTTATTTACTATCATGTCATTGAGTTATTAAAATAATTTTTAAGAATTTTTCTTAGTGTGAAGAACATATGAATAATCTGAAGAAACTTGTTGTATTATAAAGTACCTTTTGTGCAATGAAAATGTGTCGTGGATGTTATAGGTTCTTCATGGAACCATAGATAAAACCTTTATTTTTACGAGTGTAGGAATTGGTGAATGTATTACATGCTTTTCCATATGGATTTTATCTCCGTTTGAATTCTACTGAGTTTTTGCTTGTGTATTTGTTATGTGCTTGAAGTGCTTTGAAATGATGTACAAAAGGGTTTAAACAAGGGTTTAAGTGAGGATTTCTACTGTCATGTGGGTTTGGAATTAATGTTCATCCAGACGCAATTTCCTTTTTCGTTTATTCAAATACTGTTTACTGTCAGTACGTGCCACATTCCAAGGATTTGGGATCTATCATGAGTTATTTTGAACTTTCAGAATAGAAAAGTTGAAGTCTTTGAATGTCAACGCAAATGTTCTTCTTCTTTTGGGGCAATTTAATGCCATACCCAGTGGGGAGTTGTGACAGCATGATCAAAATCCCAACCAAAACAGTTTGGGGCTTCGGCTTCACAGCTTCACAGACACCCCTAAAGGTTGCAGGGTTTGGGTAGGGTGCATATCACACTATCTGCTCAGGGACGTGTGAGTGCCAGGGGCTTCGATGTCTGCCAACTGGCTCTAGTTCAACCAGGGAAAGTTTGAGATTTTTTTTCCTGCTTCCCTTTCTGGGAAAAAGAAGGTCAGAGCTGTCACTTCCATCTGGGTTGAAAGAAATGGCTCGTCTGACTGCCATTCTCTCTCAGCCAATTAGAGCGTGCTCCTTGGCGCCACACTTCGTCCACCAATCGCAGCTGGGACTGCATGGGGGGCATGGGGTTTAGTTTTGGCATGGCACCAGCTACAGGCAGATTATCATCTACAAGTTTGTCTTCTCTTTATTTACTCTGACAACGACATCAGCGGGTGATACTGGATGAATCATTTAGGTAACTTTTTTTTTTGTGTCTTTTTGCTCAATTTTTGAAATTTGCCCAAGAGTAAAATTTGATCCCATTGATTCTTGTAAATTTATTTAATTGGCACAAAATAGCTAAAAAGCAGTTGTTGACAGGTCTAGGTTCATACTGAAAAGCAAGAAGTGCTTTTAAAGAAAGTGGATGTGAAAACTAAGTGGATGTTTTTTTGATATCCTGTCAGTTCTTTTTGTTCTTATTTTAGAAGGAACATTTGGTTTGGGGGTCATCTGAGGACAGGGTAACAGCTTGCCCTGTTCTTGACTTAATCTCTATGCTGGGGACCAGGAGGCAGGTTGGCTTCCTGTGGTGCTGATTTTCCAGAATGCACCACAGAGCCCGCACCGAGGGATGTGTGATGATCAACCTAGTTTCTGCAGGAGTTCTCTTTCATGCATTAGCCCGGCAGGCCAAGAACGAGGAGTGTTCTCTGGCCCTTTATGCACTCTGTCCTCTCATGGATGTCCATTTCATCAGCATCCGCCCGTGTGCAGGAAGAGCCCCTGCAGTGCCACAGCAGCTGAGAGTAAATTGGAATAAGCAGAAAGTCATACACAGATGCTTATGATGTTCATTTCTCAATCCCAGCTCAGATTTTACGGATAACAGATTTGTGGAGAATAAACAAATGAGACATGTGGCTTTATTTTGATCTGAATTGTGAAATCAGGTAAGATGTATGAGTTTAGTTATGTTAAGATGACGTACGTTTTATTAAAGGTGCAGTATGTAATATTGACAGCTAGCTGCTGAAACTGGTACTGCAGTACAAATTCAAAATATTGGACTCAGCTCTTACACGGGTTCCCAGTTTGAGGACACGCAACAGCCTTTCTTGTGAGAGCATAACCACGTCAGCACGTTGTTCGCCTGCCTGTAGGCTTGAGCGCCCAGCGTGCTGTGTGTCATCAAAAATTACATATTTCCCAATAAAGTCAGACTAAAGCATAATACATTTAGCTTCTTAAGCTGAAATCAGGCTAAAAACAAAATTATTTGAGGTCGGTCCTGCCAATTTTGTAGGTTAACCCTTAGCATCATCCTGGTTCCCTTTCGTTCGGGAACTCCTACATCTCGTCGGAGGAGTTTCCAACGAATTGGGATCACGCTAGGGAGACCAATCGCCTTCGAGTGAACTAAAACGAGCCAATAAACATTGGCATGCAAGATTTGCATTCCGCGGCCCGCCTACCAGTGCGGGTATAAAAGCGGAAGCAAGCGCATACACAAACGCTTTTTTAGCTTCGGAGCCGACTGATTGTGTCCTCTCTGAGTGAATGAGCTTTAAGAATGTATTTTTCTTACGAGTCTGCTGTTTCGGGAGGGGATCTCTCTGTGTTGGTGAGATGGCGTTTCAGCGACCGCGCGGTTTCCTGTCTACCGGCTGCATCTATATGCTGTTAATTCAAAAGCTGTTTTCACAGCTGGTAAACGGTTGAGTGCGCACAGCGGGCTTGCAGTTTCCCCGCTGTGTTGCCGCGTTGGGTCCCTGTGTAGTTCAGCACGATAGAGAGTACTTTCTTCCTGAAAGAGCAACACGAGTGAAGATCGCGTCCTTTTCAGGATGACGTTTCACTCGTGTCTTTCTGGATGCGATCGTTTCCTGTCCTTATTTGACGGCCACGTTCATTGTTTCACATGCCTAATCAGTGTGTGAGACTACGTTCGTGGGTGGTTCATGTTCTCTCAGGAGTGCATGACCACGTCGGCACGTTGTTCGTCTCCCCTTTCTCGTAAAGGCTTGAGCCGCTCAGCGTGCCGTGTGCCGTCGAGCGCCGGCTGACAGTGCGGGTTGTCACGGCAACCCAGCGCGCTTCATTCGGCGCTCAAGATGCGCGGTCAAGATCAAGACTCGTGTGCCTCTGTGAGGTGAGTCCCTTTGCTTATTTCCCGATCTAGTTTCTCTTCTGGTGCACCAGGGGAGGGCTACTTTGGCAAATAACATGGGTGATCTGAGGGTTCAGTGAGCACGAGCCACTCACTCCTCTAGCGCATCGCAAACATGCTGAGACTGTGTTCGTGGGTGGTTTATGCTTTCTTGTGAGAGCCCAACCACGTCAGCACGTTGTTCGCCTGCCTGTAGGCTTGAGCGCCCAGCGTGCTGTGTGTCATCAAAGCGATGGCCACGTTCACTATCTTGCATTCCTGGTTGACGGCCACGATCACGGTTTCACATGCCTAATCAGTGTGTTGAGACTGCGTTCGTGGGTGGTTCATGTTCTCTCAGGAGTGCATGACCACGTCGGCACGTTGTTCGTCTCCCCTTTCTCGTAAAGGCTTGAGCCGCTCAGCGTGCCGTGTGCCGTCGAGCGCCGGCTGACAGCGCGGGTTGTCACGGCAACCCAGCGCGCGTCATTCGGCGCTCAAGATGTGCGGTCAAGATCAAGACTCGTGTGCCTCTGTGAGGTGAGTCCCTTTGCTTATTTCCCGATCTAGTTTCTCTTCTGGTGCACCAGGGGAGGGCTACTTTGGCAAATAACATTGGTGATCTGAGGGTTCAGTGAGCACGAGCCACTCACTCCTCTAGCGCATTGCAAACATGCTGAGACTGTGTTCGTGGGTGGTTTATGCTTTCTTGTGAGAGCATAACCACGTCAGCACGTTGTTCGCCTGCCTGTAGGCTTGAGCGCCCAGCGTGCTGTGTGTCATCAAAGCGATGGCCACGCTCACTATCTTGCATGCCTGGTTGACGGCCACGATCACGGTTTCACATGCCTAATCAGTGTGTTGAGACTGCGTTCGTGGGTGGTTCATGTTCTCTCAGGAGGGCATGACCACGTCGGCACGTTGTTCGTCTCCCCTTTCTCGTAAAGACTTGAGCTGCTCAGCGTGCCGTGTGCTGTCTAGGTTTTTGGATGGGTCTCTGGTCCTTCTCATGAGGGATCAGGCATTTCATTCGGGGCCCCAGGGAGGACAGATGTCGATCGCTACATCGGAGAGAGGGCTGTTATACTCTGAATTTGATGCTGAGTTCCCAGTGTTCTCATGCTGAAGATTCAGACTTAACAGCCACACTTTCCTGGGCTGTTCTAAAGTGCCTGGATGTGTGTGAAGAATTTTGGCAGTATGGAGGCATTTTGGTGCCAATATGGCAAGCCAAACATGCCTAAATCTGCAGAAGTTTTTCCTCTCTCACTACCACTGCACGTGCGTAGTTCTAACTTGGGGTTGAGCTGTGCTTAGTGACTGACCGTGATAAGTCACAGCGCTGGCCCTCGATTAGACGATGTCCACACTGTGGTCCAGAAGCACCTCAAAACCAGCCCGCTCGGAGTTGTTTTCCCCCAGCAAAAGGAAAGGGAAACAACCCTGAGAGGAGCTACTCAGAGTATGTGACGTTCTGCTCTTGGGAGTGCGTGTCATCACCACTCCTTCCCCCGGGGAGGGCCGGGTGGAGAATTCGTTTCTGTTCCGCCGCTGGTTATTCAGAATCAGCGGTACCCAAAGTTTGAGCAGTCCACTTCCTCTGAGTAGTTCACGGGCCCCAGCGCTCAGGTGGCAGTGACGCCGCCACGGCCTCGTCACTCTCGTCTCTCGCTGGGTGAGGGGAAATCAGGATTTGATGCCCCCGGGCCTCGTTCCTCGTTTCCCCTCACGGTCGAGACTGGCAGTCAATAAGACCAGTTTTCTCCGTCCGAGCGAGACTGGTAGTCCTGGACGACGCTCCATTGCCTCGCCACTATCAGTCTCCTCCGTCCAAGAGGGTCAGAATGGCAGTGTGCGACGCCACGTTGCCTCGCCGCTCTCATTCCCCTCACCCCAGCGCTCAGACGACAGTGTCGCCGCCACGGCCTCGTCACTCTTGTCTCCCGCTGGGCAAGGAGGTGCGGAAACCTGGACCCGACGCTTCCATGCCTCGCTCCTCGTTTCCCCTCCGTCCTTCGCCTCGGGACAGCCCGCAGTCGAACGCCTCCGGGCCTTCCCTGCCGTCTGCCCCTCGGTGGAAGCAGGTAGGTGTTGCCCTGCACACCCAGACCTCTTTCTCGGCCGCAGCAATGTCTCCGGAGTCAGGTCCCTGCCTTCCACTTCGCTGCCCCTCCGCGGGTGCGCCGGTGGTTCGGGTGGGCTCGCTGGTACAGTCTCTCGAAGCCTGGTTAGCGCTTCCGAGGCCGTCCCGCTGACTCATCCGCACCATTCGGCTCGGCTATGCAATTCAGTTTGCCCGCCGGCCTCCCAAGTACAGGGGTATCCGCTTCACTTGTGTGCGAAGCGTCGATGCCCCTGTCTTGTGGAAAGAGATCGACGTCCTGCTGGCGAAGGACGCGATCGAGCCGGTCCCTCCAGCCGAGATGAAGTCTGGGTTTTACAGCCCCTACTTCATTGTACCCAAGAAAGGCGGTGGGTTACGACCGATCCTGGACCTGCGAGTTTTGAATCGGGCCCTGCACAAGCTCCCGTTCAAAATGATCACGCAGAAGCGCATCTTCGAATGCATCCGTCCCCAGGATTGGGTTGCAGCGATCGACCTGAAGGACGCGTACTTTCATGTCTCGATTCTTCCTCGACACAGACCCTTTCTTCGGTTTGCTTTCGAGGGTCGAGCATTTCAGTACAAGTCCCACCCTTCGGCCTGGCCCTGTCGCCCCGTGTCTTCACGAAAATCGTGGAGGCGGCCATTGTTCCCATGAGAGAACATGGCGTTCGCATCCTCAACTATCTCGACGACTGGCTTATAATAGCTCACTCGCGAGATCTGTTGTGCGAACACAGGGACTTGGTGCTCCAACACCTCAGCCGTTTGGGTCTTCAGGTCAACTGGGACAAGAGCAAACTCTGCCCCACGCAGAGGATCTCTTATCTTGGTATGGAGTTGGACTCGGTCGGTCAGACTGCGCGCCTCTCAGAGGAGCGCGTCCAGTCAGTGCTCAACTGCCTCAAGTCCTTTCAAGGCAGGTCAGCGGTTCCACTGAAACAGTTTCAGAGGCTCCTGGGGCAAATGGCAGCCGCAGCCGCAGTGACGCCGCTCGGCTTGCTTAATATGAGACCGCTTCAGCGCTGGCTTCACGATCGAGTCCCGAGATGGGCGTGGCAGAGCGGCACGTTCCGGGTCAACATTACCCCGCACTGTCGCCAAACCTTCAGTCCCTGGTCGGACCCTGCATTTCTACGGGCCGGAGTTCCCCTAGTCCAGGTGTCCAGGCATGCTGTTGTGTTCACAGATGCCTCTGCCAGCGGGTGGGGGGCCACGTACAACGGGCATGCAGTTTCAGGTCTGTGGACGGGGCCTCAACTGCATTGGTACATCAACTGCCTAGAGTTGCAAGCAGTACGTCTAGCTCTGTGCCGCTTCAGGGGGCTGCTTCTGCACAGACATGTACTGGTCCGTACGGACAGCACTGCGACCGTTGCGTACATCAACCATCAAGGTGGTCTACGCTCCCGTCGTATGTCGCGACTCGCCCGCCATCTCCTCCTATGGAGTCAGAAGCATCTGAGGTCGCTTCGGGCCATTCACGTCTCGGGTGTGCTCAACCGTGTGGCCGACGAGCTCTCACGGCTGCCACCTCTTCCGGGAGAATGGCGACTCCATCCCCAGGTGGTCCAACTGATTTGGGGAGTCTTCGGAGCCGCTCAGATAGATCTGTTTGCCTCTCCGGACACGACCCATTGCCAGTGGTTTTATTCTCTGACCGAGGGATCTCTCGGCACAGATGCACTGGCACACAGTTGGCCCCGGGGCCTTCGCAAGTATGCGTTTCCCCCAGTGAGCCTTCTTGCACAGACTTTGTGCAAGGTCAGGGAGGACGAGGAGCAGGTCCTGCTCGTTGCGCCGTATTGGCCCAACCGGACTTGGTTCGCGGAACTCATGCTCCTCGCGACAGCCCCTCCTTGGCCGATTCCTCTGAGGAAGGACCTCCTTTCTCAGAGACGGGGCACCCTGTGGCACCCGCGTCCAGCCCTCTGGAGACTCCATGTTTGGTCCCTGGACGGGACGTGGAGGTTCTAGGTGGCCTACCACAGGCTGTGGTAGACACTATTACTTCCGCTAGAGCCCCCTCTACGAGGCGCCTCTATGCGTTGAAGTGGAACCTGTTCGTCGATTGGTGTTCCTCCCGCCGGGAAGACCCCCGAACTTGCCCGATCAGAGTCATGCTTTCCTTCCTGCAAGATGGGTTGGAGCGAAGGCTGTCTCCCTCCACCCTCAAGGTGTATGTTGCCGCAATAGCAGCTTATCACGACACAGTTGAAGGTAAGTCGTTGGGGAAGCACGACCTGGTCATCAGATTCCTTAAGGGTGCCCGGAGACTAAATCCTCCTCGTAATTTGCACCCCATACCCTCTTGGGACTTATCTCTGGTGCTCAAAAAAAAAAAAAAAAAACTCCAGAGTCCCCCTTTTGAGCCCTTGCCTTCGGTGGAATTGAATATCTTGTCTATGAAGACGGCTCTCTTGTTGGCTTTGGCTTCTTTTAAGAGGGTAGGGGATCTGCAGGCTTTTTCGGTCGACGAATCGTGCCTAGAGTTCGGTCCGGGCCTTTCTCACGTTACCCTGAGACCCCGGCTCGGATATGTGCCCAAGGTTCCTACCACTCCCTTCGTGGATCAGGTAGTGAACCTGCAAGCGCTGCCCTTGGAGGAGGCAGACCCAGCCCTAGTTTTTCTCTGTCCCGTCCACTCCTTGCGGGTTTATGTGGACAGAACGCAAAGCTTCAGGACCTCAGATCACCTCTTTGTTTGTTACGGAGGCCAGCAGAAGGGGAAGGCTGTCTCCAAGCAGAGGTTAGCCCACTGGTTAGTGGATGCTATTGTCCGGGCTTATGAATCCCAGGACGTGCCTTGCCCACCCAGGTTGACGGCACACTCTACTAGGAGTGTTGCCTCTTCCTGGGCTTTGGCTCAAGGCGCCTCGCTAACAGACATCTGTAGAGCTGCGGGCTGGGCGACACCTAACACGTTCGCTAGGTTTTATAGCCTCCGTGTTGAACCTGTTTCCTCCCGTGTACTCGCTACGGCCAGTAGCGCGAGGAATTAGGTTGTGTCGGCTTGCTACGCCATTCCCGCCCCATGGGCCAGATACGTGCGTCTTTTTGCTCCGTTGGTTCCCCAACAAACGGCTAACCTCGTGAGTTCCTCCATCACCCCTCCGGCACCAGGCGAGGCGGATCGCCCGGCGCCAGGTCTATTACCTCTCGTAGGAGTTGGTATTAGACTGGGTGGCCTTAACAGTGGTCCCTTCGGCGACCCATTTCTTCCACGTTCCAGCTACCCTCCGGGTTGGCTCCGTTTCTTCCCCTCGACAGACCCGTTCTGTCGTCCTTGCTGAGTACGCTCCCACCCCCCGGGCTGGGACTACCTCAAGGACTGCCGTATGTTTACTACCCTACGGGTTAGTACATACGTGTATTCCAGTGCCTCCCTTCGGGCAGGCAGGGTTTCCGCAGCGTTCCCTCCTACGGGGTGGGCACGCTTTCCCAGTGTTATCCAATCCACTGAGCGGGTCTTGCGGAACAGCAGTGTGATTCTTCCTAGCTAGCTCCCCTCATATAAGTAAGAAACTGCTATGCCGGGAGCTAAGCTGGGCGCTGGAAGGGGTCAGCACCATGGCGTTTTGTTAGGGATCCCAATTCGTTGGAAACTCCTCAGACGAGACGTAGGAGTTCCCGAACGAAAGGGAACGTCTCGGTTACGTATGGTAACCCTCGTTCCCTGAGTAGGGAACGGAGACGTCTCGTCCCGTCGCCATGCTTGCTGTACCTTCGCGGAGGACTGGACACCGTTCGGCTCCTCAGCGAAAAACGTTTGTGTATGCGCTTGCTTCCGCTTTTATACCCGCACTGGTAGGCGGGCCGCGGAATGCAAATCTTGCATGCCAATGTTTATTGGCTCGTTTTAGTTCACTCGAAGGCGATTGGTCTCCCTAGCGTGATCCCAATTCGTTGGAAACTCCTCCGACGAGACGTCTCCGTTCCCTACTCAGGGAACGAGGGTTACCATACGTAACCGAGACGTTCCCTCAATAAAAACCCAATAGTATTTTTCCATTGACTTTTGGATTATTGCAGAATATAAGATTTGTAAATGTTTTGTTCATCATTATAATCCTTGCAAATGAACAACTTTTATGAATTTTGAAGCCTAAATTCGATGCAACACAGGTTCATTAGAAAAACATTCCTGTGGCAACATTTTTGCAAAACGCAAAATACGCACCAATACGTTCATATCACTGCAGTTTCTAAAATAAATTAACACTACAGGCAGTAAAACAGCAAGCACTTTTAATCGTTTTCGACTTATTAAAGCAACACCATGGAACTTTTCCTCTTCGGTCGCACTACTGGTTGGAAACTAAATTGTCCATTACCGCTGTCGTAAATAATTTAGCCTTCCGTCGCATGCGCGCTCGCTGTTTATCCTGCACCGGCTTTAGAATGAACGGTTTTGCGTTTCTGTAGTCCAAATGTGACATAAGAAAACTAAACAATGACTATTGTAACGCTTAACGTAAAGCAAGTCAAATGTGTAGTTTTTCTTAGTCTCATTCAGACTACAGAAACGCAACCCAATCTGGCAAACTTGCATAGTGTGTTTATAGCAGATATAGGACCGCAAAGCGAATCCAGAAGTGCCTTTCACCCTGTGAAGAGTTGATGAACCACTGATAAGATTTTAGAAACATTATTTTAAGGTAAAAAATGTTCCATAGTGTTGCTTTAAAGGAGTCATCGAACGCCCATTTTACACAAGTTGGTATGATTCTTTAGGGTTGTAGCAATGTTCAGGGAAGAAGGAGGCGGGAACCGGCGAACCATCAAAATATAGTTTATTTAAAATAAAACAAACAAACGAAAATACCGCCAGCAGCCCCTCGCGGACGACTGCTGGCTACCGAAAATAAATATAACTGCCAGCAGCCCCTCGCGGACGACTGCTGGCTAAAGTAAAATACAAAAACTAAACACAACTAAAATACAGGCCTGTTCCTCTCTCGATCATCAACGTCGTCGCTCCTCCTTTATGCTTCCGCTCCTCCGTGAGAGATGCGAGACCGGTGTGCCTCACAGGTGTTGCTGATTAGCAATCGCACCACCGGCCTCGCGCCGTTCTCTCACGTCCCTCGGCCGTCCTGTTCGCCACATACCCCCATCGCCCCTCACAGGCCGGGGGGTACCCACGAGCCTGTGCCTACTCCCCCCCCGGCGGCGGCGATCCCTGGGGAGTATGGACAGACAAACCGAGGGAAACGGACACGGAAGCATGAGGAGCGACAGATCGAGAGAGGGGAGAGAGGAAAAAAAAAACTTGGTCCGGTTCCCACAACGCGCTGCCATCTGGTCCCCCACCAGCTGTGCGCTCTCCTCCGCGGTGCCTGGCGGTGACGCTGGGTAGCCCTCGGTGGACGGCTCGACGCTCCTCCGCCGCCCGGTGGACGGCGACGGCTCCTCGGGTGCCTTGGGCAGACGGCAGGAGTCCCCCGCTCCCTGCTCCTCCCCTTCACTGGTGGGCGGCAGCAGGCTCCGGCCCACGGCGAGCGGCGGCGACTCCTCCTCTCCCTCCCGGATGGCAGCCGCCCCTCCAATACCCAGGCGGCCGGCAGCGAGCTCGACCGTCCCACCGGCAACTCACTCCAGCGCACCGTCTCGAGCGTCCGTGGCCGCGAGTCCCCCGCTCCCTGCTCCTCCCCTCGCTCGGCGGATGGCAGCAGGCTCCGGCCCACGGCGAGCGGCGGCGACTCGCGCACCATGCTCGATGGCACCACGGATTCCCCACATCGGCGAGGACTCTCTGACAGCGCGTTCCTCCCTCTTCCCGGGTTTCGGCACCAGTGTAGCAATGTTCAGGAAAGAAGGAGGCGGGAACCGGCGAACAATCAAAATATAATTTATTTAAAATAAAACAAACAACCAAAATACCACCAGCAGCCCCTCGCGGACGACTGCTGGCTACCGAAAATAAACATAAGGAACTGCCAGCAGCCCCTCGCGGACAACTGCTGGCTAAAATAAAATACAAAAACAAAACAACTAAAACACAGGCCTGTTCCTCTCTCGATCATCAACGTCGTCGCTCCTCCTTTATGCTTCCGCTCCTCCGTGAGAGATGCGAGACCGGTGTGGCACACAGGTGTTGCTCATTAGCAATTGCACCACCGGCCTCGCGCCGTTCTCTCACGTCCCTCGGCCGTCCTGTTCGCCACAAGGGTCTTCATGTAAAGTTTGTAACATACTTTAGTTGAAATTCCTCAATGGTTGTGTAAAACAACACCCTTTTTACCTTCTCAAAAACAGCTCTGTTCACAGCAACCCGTTTCGGTGCATGTCTCTTTAAATGATAATGAGCAACTGCTCACCCCTTCCCTGTCTTCCGTGGGGCGTGTCGACACAAGACACATAAAGTGCTGCCTTGGCGGACAGTATACAAATGGCTGAGGGCGGAAATATGCTAATACGGGACAGTCCGTCAGTGGTCGTGGGCGGATCATCAGCAATATGACATCATATTGCTCGCTTTGATTATTGATAGTGTTTAGGCTTTTTGAGGATAAAAAAAAAGGAGTGAATGGATTTTTTTCATTGTATGGTGGTTGTGTCCACTGTCCACGCACTGCAAAGACACATTTATATGCAAACACCATATGAAAGTGAATTTTGCATCCGATGACCCCTTTATGATTAAAAAATGTGTTTTCACGCGGCTCCTTGCACAATTATGTTATGACCTCAAATCACTTTTTTACCATAGTGCATGATTTGTAAACGAATATATTTTGGAGTTACTTAACCAGCTCTATATGTTCAGTTCTACTGACTTATCGAGTTTGCTCAGTTGGTACAGAATAGTGCCGTGGGGAGCTCGAGTACGAACCCTGTGAAAGACGAGTCACAATAAAAGAGCTCAAAGTTCAAAATCAAGCTAAAATGTCATGGTTTCGATAACGGTTTTACAAAATATATGTCAATCCTGTAGCACTCTATGAGCAATTTGACAATGCTTTTAGTAAAAAGACGAAGACTATTGGCTCTTAAACTTAAACTTAAAGGCGGGACATCCTTTCTACCAGCTTAGTTTCGCTGCATTTTTCCTCTGATTTAGTGTGTTTCCTACTCTAGCTTTCTATTAAACCTGGCATTGTATAGGCTACTGGGAATATTGTTGGCTCTGTAATGAATTGCTTTTGGAAGTTACTTTGGATAAAAGCATTTGCTGCATGCATAAATGTAAATATTTTGCTGCATTGAACGATTTCACCCTTTAATTTTTATACAAGTGACCCATTTGCTCCTCTTTACACAGTCTTTGGCTTTTTGTTTGGGGAGAAGTACTCTAACATCTTTCACTGGTAGGTCAGGTTTTTGGGCTGGCCTCATGTCTGGTACTTCCACGGTATCCAGCATATGTCCTGTAGATCAAGATCATCAGAAGCCTGGCACTCAGACCTGGAACTATACCACACCTGCTGTCGCTGCAGTCTATTCCCTTATGCTTAATTTGTGTTATTATCATTTCTGTCCACCAGAGCGTGCTGTTTTTCAGATAAATATTTCACTCTGATGCTGATACTGTAGTGTGATCATTTTATGTCTTGTTACAGTGAGGCTGACTGCAAAATTGTGTATTTGTAAGTGAACAAAGTCTTCCTAAAGGCTTGATACTGGTCCAAATGTGACCTTGATCATGTACAGACTGTGAAGTGAGAGAGAAAGCGAGACAGTGACATTGAGTCAAACATGATTTTATGGGGAGTTCTTTCTCTAAGTCTGAACATTGCCAAATAAAAAGAGTCCTCGTCAGTCCCCTATAAATAACTAGTCTCCGAGCCAGAGGTCTTCAGCTGTGGTGAATGTCCTTGTCTTTCTCTGACACTCTGGAGAGACTTTCAACAACAAACAAACTTTATTCTAAACATTTTATATTATATATATTTTTCTTAGTGAAACTGGCCTGTGCCAAAGTCATCTCCTCAAAGCATGTTGTGGTTGGTTGCCAGGATGTTTCTGTGTGGTTTCTAAGGTGTTCTGAGTGGTTGCTAATTAGCTTACTGTCTCAAGTCAAAAGAGTCCACCCTGCCTCTATTATTTTGGCCTGCACCATACTTGACAGTTTGAGCTACAGGCACACTTATACATGCTGTGTGTTTTTAAGCATTCAGGAGTCTTTCTCCATAGTTTTCTGTAACTTTTTTCAAACTTTGTGAAATAGTTTTCATCTCCACATATTTGAAACTCTTGGTGTAGAGTACCAGTGGGAGTGCTGCATTAGATTGCATTTTTTAGTCTAGGTTTAATGCTTTCCCATGATTCCCCAGTTAATCAAGATCTCAGCGGGGTTCTGTCATGACTGCGGCGCCACTGATATCCAACAAGCTATCACACCGTAATCTCAGTGTATACTGGCCTTCAGCACCCAAGGCTTGCTGTTCGTTGATTAGAAATTCAGCATATATGACATTGATGATATGGCTGAGTGACTTTTTGAGACTGCTCTTGGCCGTTGCAGTTGGTTTTTACAAGTTAAATTAAGATTACTATCTTGACTGCAAAGTTGAATGTGATTTTGCCAGGACAGACCCCAGCAAGCAATTTTGCGTTTAAAAAACGTCTTGATACCCGTACAAACACAGCCCAGACGTCTAGGCTAAAACAAGGCAAAAATTGGACTGTCAGTAAATATTTAATAGACGTCTAAACCATTTCCCAAAAATAGACTAGTCATCAACTAGATAACAAGGAAATGAATTGAGTGAAGAAATGAAATCAAACACATTGTAATCACTGTTTACTTTGCTTACATGATGAAATATATTACTTGCTGCAGAGCAAGTAGAGAGACTTGCTACTGCCAAAACATTCACAGACATTGCTGTGAGCATGTAAGACATGCTGCTGCTGCACATGTTACATACATGAAATGACCCCCTGTAGCAGATACAGGTGGAGCTGGGGAAGGTGGATGGTTTCTAAAGCACACTGCAATACTACCAGTATTTGAATGTTGAGCCGCAGCTCATTGGGCACTGATGAAATAGCAACCAATCAGCTATGTAGATGACCATGCGATGGTTACCAAATTGAGTTAAGGACCTATCAGCCTGCGCCTTAGAGTTTCATGCCAGAACTTGGTATTTCCAGGGTCAACAAAATAGTTTAATCCAGGAACATATCTGTCTTGGCAAAATCATGGTGACCAATCTGCAACATTACTGTACAATCAGAACATGTGTGTGTCTTAAAGATGCTTTAAATGTTTTTTTTTTCTATCTGTATTGAATACAACACATAAGCTCTCCCATTCTAACGCCGTTTCACACATACTCCGTGTGCAGTGTGTATGCGGTGCGTGTTGCGGTGCGTATGCGGCGCAGGAGCAAGTGCTATTGTGCCTTCACATATGTTCCGTTTGCAGTGCGCAACTGATCCACGGCTGTACCACAACATTTATTCACAATTTTTGTTATTTTAATCACTATATCTATCAGCATCTTTTATAAAATAATATTAAAAATTGTTTCAGCATTTCGATTCTATTTGTACACAGTTAGTTATGTCTACACTCTTTCACGGACATGTTCAAGTTTAAACTAAATAGATTTAAAACACGTAGGCTATCCCTAGTATTCAGTGCATTAATTTTAGGCAAGATATATTAAGTTGCTTAAGCAAGTGATAAAACATTTAAACATGTAGGCTACTTATGTTAACATCGCAAACATTTTAAATTAAAACTTAACATTGACAAAAACATACATTTTCTTTTACATAATTTAAATATTTATACAATAAATCTTGCATGTCACAAAGAACTTGTTTTTCCACCTCCTCGAATGAGTCGAGTGTCGTTCATTATGTCCTTGTTGAAGTAGGTTTCCTTACTTTACCCCGGTAAAAATTTTTAAAAAAAAAAATTAAATGATTTAATTAAATGCATCTATGGTGAGATTACTACCGTCTATTTAATTAATTGCATTTATGATGAAATTACTACATTTTCATGTCAATCTGTGTTCATTTTGACCACGAACCATGCGCTGTCACTTTAATTCAGCGCGTGCAGCACAGCAAAAATAGACTCGGTGCGTAAACGATCGCTGCACTGCTGCATACGTAACACAACTGGAACGGATCGACGGACCGCATCCGTGTGCAATGTGAAAGCTCTAACCTGTTAACATGGGTACGGAAAAAAATACGCACCGCATACGCACTGCACACGGAGTATGTGTGAAACGGGCGTAACCAACTATGTCTGAAATAAGGTGCTGTGATATAACTAATATCTCTGTGACCGCCATGAGCTCTGTAAAGCTCTGCCAAAAAGAACAAGGTGGAAGTTCAGAAAACAGCTAAATTTACAGCACCTTTAATAAATACAGAGCATACACAAACTAGATTCATTTAAAATAGATTTATTTAATTTTTGTATTATTTTACTATAAATGTATCAATTTTTGCATATAACTTGGGTCCGTACGTGTATGTATTTTTGTCTTCTTTTTTTTCTCATTTAGTGGTCCAACAGGCAAATATTGCAATCGTCTGATTTCTTAGCTCTCACCTCTTCTTTAAACCACATCGTTTAAAGGATAATTCATGTCTGAACACAAGGTTGAAATGCAATATTTCTGGTTTGGCGATTTGTCCAAAGTGATGCTTGCCTTAGCAACATCACTAATTTAAAGTAACATAATACCTCATTTTGGATTACACAGCCGTTTCCTTCCTCCAGGAATCACAGGAGTTTGCTGAGGAGTTACTTTGAGCAATCCGGCAGAAACTTTTCCTGTAATCAACCAGTTGCAATAATCCTAAAAGCTTTGAGAAATACCCTCTGTAACACAGAGAGAGGGATTGAGATTGAAAGGAAGTGAGAGGGAAGGAGGGCATCCTCCCTCAAGAGTACTGTCAGTCAGAGAAAAGGAATGAGTCATGGCTGATCAAAGCCTCCATTAGCAGCGCAGACTCTTCTCGTGCTGCTCAACAACCCCACAGAGCAATTAAGATATCATGAACATCTCTGGTGGCCCAAAGTCATCCGAAAATCCACTTCAGGGCAGAACCGAGAAAGAGAGGGAGTGGGAGAGAGAGAGGGTAGAGTTCGGACACAAGCAGACACTACAAATTAAGATTTACAAGATATCGCTACACATTGCTGGCACACTGCGTGGCCGCTCTCATCTTCTCTTTCTCATTCTTTCTTTCTTATTTATGGAGGATAAATGCCCTTGTTTTGACATACATTGCATCTTCATTGCCCATGTAACTTACATAGCCGACAGTAGACGGTGACATTTGCTATAACCCACCCAATTCAGTGGAAACACATGTTCTGTCAAGTGTATCATCAAAAAACAGGCTGCCCCTTCCGTCCTTTACTCTCATTTTTCATATATGTTGTGACAGGTGAGATGTGAAGAAAGTGCACTTCACTGACATGCTTCTGTCCTTTTTCAAAGAATCTGCTGTCAGAGTGTGGTGTTCAATGTAGCACAAATGAAATCTGGCATCTACCAATGTTGCCTGGTCCTGTTTGCCACTTAACAATCGCCCACGTAGAAAGAAAGACACTGACGTGTAACATTTAATAACCAGTTTTCATTTGTCGGTCAGTGACCGGTTATTCTGAAATGGTTTAAACATAAAAAATATACCAGCATGGAAAATTTATGTTATGGTATAGGAGTGGTTTTTTTTTCATAATCTCATATTTTACTAATTATTTGACAGTTATTTTTGATATTATTAATTAAAATTGTAATGATTATATTTAACGATATTAATGTATTGTGTTTTATTTAACAAATGTGCTATAATATTTATATAATTGTACAGGTGTTATCAATTTCATATACCATGAAAAAGTTTGGGATCAGTACGATGTTTTACTCTTATACTCACCAAGACTGCATTTATTTGATAAAAAATACAGCAAAAAACGTAATATTGTGAAATATTATTACAATTTAAAATAACAGTTTTCTGTTTTAATATTTTTTAAATGTAATTTATTTCTGTGATGGTAAAGCTGAATTTACAGCATCATTACTCAAGTCTTCAGTCACATGATCCTTCAGAAATCATTATGCTGATGCTTAAGAAACATTCTTATTATTATCAATGTTAAAAAAACAGTTGTTCTGCTTAATATCTTGTGAAAACTGTAATATATATTTATTCAAGATTATTCTATGAATAGAAAGTTTAAAAGTAATCAAAACATTTTGTTACATTTATAAAAGTCTTTACTGCACTTTAACGTCAATTTAAATGCATCCTTGCTGAAGAAAAGTATTAATTTCTTAAAAAAAACGTACATGTATAATATATGTTAAATAATAAAATCTGTGATTTGAACATGCAATATGATGAGGTCATGTGACAGCAATATACTATAACATTGTTTATGTTATTCACAAATACAAGCATGTACAGTATTACGCAGTATTTAGTTAATAGTAAGCTCATATTTCCGAATATAATGTTCATTGACACTTTCTGTAGGCTGCATAAGTATATGGCGAATGTTGATTGCATGACTTTAAATATCGATTGGCATTTTGCCCCAGAGGTGTTCAGTCAATGTATCAACATCAAGCTGAGAATTTATTTTCTGATCTTTCAGGAGTAAGGAGTGAACCCCTCCCCTCTGATTCAGATGGCAGACGGTCGGCAGCCCGAGGACAGCGGCCCCCAGTGGTCATCTCTGGGAGCCCAGGGCTCATCCTCCCCAGGTGGGCATGGAGAGAACGGCTTCTCTTCCTCCTACAGGGCTTGCCAGGGCTCTGCCGCCTCCTACGCCAAAGAGAATGGCTTCAACGGAGACCTGACCTCTGGACACGCTGTGACTGCTGGTGAGAGAGTTAGATGCCATTTCACATGAGATTTTTTTAAAAGATTTTTTTACACAAAAGATGAACTGAAAGTCGTTCAGGATTTCCTTTCCAAGTTTTACATTAGAGGTCAAGTAGTCTTGGCTAGCCAGACTTGTGAATTGTAGCAAAGCATCTGGTCTTCATAACAGTTTTTTTCTGGCCAAGAACTGCTCACTTAGACAGGAAGAGGCTGTAAGACTGTATGTGGCTGTATATACAGTATACACTACTGTGCAAAAAGGCATGTTAGTATTTTAACCCCAAAGAATGGTTTTAAGCCAGTAATATATCTTTTGCTGAAGTATGTCAGTATGAAATACCAGTTTACATTTCCAAACTTTCATTTTGCCATTAAATGTAATAATCCAGTGAGATTTATATGCACAAGGAGTCTGACAACAGCTGGTGCTCCACACGGATATCTGATCTCACTATCATCAAGTCCATCAGTTATTACATGAAGAAACAGAAAAACTGAGACAGACTAAATCCAGAAGAACTGTGGCAATGTTTCCAAGACTCTTGAAGAAACCTTCCTGCATTTATATTTTATTTATATAAATTTATATGATTTTTCATGTGACACAGAAGAGCCAGCAGTTTTCATTTTTTTGTGCAGTATGCATGGATCAGATGTGGTGTGCCATCGAGGCTGAAACCAGAGGTCAAGAGGGCAAAAGTTATTGCCATCATTATTGCAATTTTTGCATGAGTGAGGGTGGAATATGGTCGCAAAATTCCTATTGCTGGAGGCTCAAAATTACTGAAATGTTATAATAGATAGTAGTTCAGCAGCCAAACTACATATTACCCACAGACGCTTTATCTTAATATGTTATAAAAAATAACAAGCTCTCTGCGATACATCCAGCATGACAGCTATAAATGCAAGTGAAAGGAATAACATAATTATCCAAGAGTCAGAGTGAACAATTATGTCTGGTTTTTCCCATTGCAATGATAGACTAGGGTTAATAACAGTCTCTGTTGCCATTTTTAAAGTCATGGTGTGTCGTACATTTGCGCTTGTATCTCCAAAGCATTTTAATCTTGTTTTTGGAGACCAGAGAGAGACGTCTCTGGCATGAGGAAGGAGGCTAGGCCAGAGATTTTCTGTCTGGGTAGTTATGAGGCCTCAGGGGTGTATGAGGAGTAAAATGAGGTGGTGCTTTTTTCATGTCAGCACAAAAAAACAAGACAAAAAAAAATTGTAAAAGGAAAGATTGCAGGGATGCTGAACAAAGGTCTGGCAGAGTAAATTGCAAGGGAGCAGCTGCCATGGCAACCCTCTGGTAGTGAAAGCTGCTGCTGTGAACCCTGCTCGGGGGGAGGGAGTGGGGCTGTTAATTACCCCGGTAATGATGGATCATAACTGCCTATTACATGCACACAAACAATACCAGCATTCCTGTATTTTGTAAGGTATGCACGAAAAGGCACAAGAACACACGCAACATTATATGCATTTAATGGAAAATCTCACAAAAAAGTGTCTTATTTAACCCAAAATTGAAAAAAAAAAACTTACACTTCCATTACAATTTTGGGGTCAATAAAACTTTTTAAAAAATAAATAAATTATTTTAATTAGCGAGCACACATTACATTGATAACTGAAGTAACAGTAAAGACATTCATAATGCTACAAAAGAGTTTTAAATTAATTCTGTTCTTTTGAACTTTTGATTCATCAAACAACAGTAACAGCAACCTTTGAAAACCTCATATAGGTTAGGTTAGTTATACTTTTGAATGATAGTGTGTAATATAGAATTTTGCATGAAAAGTATTATTATTTTTTAACCATTACGATTTATTTACAGTGACATTTTTTCCATTACAATTAAACATTTTATTCCAAATTTCACATTACTGTAATCTGAAAAATCTGATTTGTGTTACTTAAATGTATTACAACCCTGAAAAACATCCTGCCACACACTTTATTCAGCATAAAATAATTATTGTCATTATGCGTACTATTGCACTTTACAATTAAAATTATTATTATTATGAATTAATAATAAGATTATTATTTTCATATTACAATAGGTTACTTGAAGGAAGGTGATGTCCGGGCCCTTAATTGTCATGATATTTAGGCAGTTTTTATCTTAAAAATATGCTTCACTTTGTTTATATAAAATATAGTTTCTGGTATTTTCTTTTGACTTCTGGGTGAAATGTTTCTTGAGGATTGACATTTAATCACATTGCTGCCTGAGAGAAGCAACTGAGATATTGAAGAGATCTTTTTCATGATATGGACTTCATTGATGTTAGAATCCATTCTGGGTGAGAGGGGGTTGAGCAGAGGCATTCTGGGAGTCCAGTCAGGGCTAGAACAGACACATCAGCAGAAACGTTGATATGGAAATGTGCAGATGAAGAGTTAGATGGACAGATGAAGAGACAGATGCATAACAGGTCGTTCTAAGTGTGCTCCTTCTGCACTCACTGAGAGAAATGCTCTGACATCTGCACACATCTCAATCACATATATGACAGCTCACCAAAAACTGCACATACATTTATTTTAATTAATGTATTTATTATGTGTATACTCCACATTGTTATCTTTAGGTTTTCATGACTATTATCCACCCTCTCCCTGACCCATAGCAATACATGATCTATTCTACATATAACCAAGTTTCTGGTGATCAAATAGACGTCATAAAAATGTGCAGTCATATTTTGATGTATTTGTTTGTGTGATGTCACAAATTTGCAGAACAAGTCAGTTTTGTTCTAAAAGTTATATTTTGTTTTCATAGTACATCACTCTGTCATCTTAAAAGATCAAGTAAGGCTTGATATTTTGAGAATATTGTTAGAAATCCATTTATTTTAAATTCACTTTTTCCAAATACTGCTCATGTAGTTTACTATATGTCGCCCCTGATAGTTAAGTGTACAGCAGGCAATGTGTCAAATGTGCTATTCTTAGCAGTTTTATGTGTTTATGAAATCCCCTTGCTTTCCAGTAATCTCTGTCCTCTATAAATCATCACAGTTCCCTTGTCACCACCATAAATACTTAAAACAGCATAAAGCTGTGCAGAAAGCATCACCGCACCAACCCCTGACAATGAGTGATGGATATGGACTTCCCATCTCTAATGCTAACAATCCTTCAGCCAGGGTGTGAGTTAACATCCCTCATGCGTTTCTCATTAACAAACCTGCCGTTATAAATCACTGTGAACTTAGAGAACAACTTGTTTCTTTTGCTTGCGTCTTGTGTGTTTAATTAAAGATCCAGATTGTGTATTCATATTTCAGTTTGCTATCGACATGAGCAGAACTGCTTGCTTCTAAAGAGAGGGTCTAATGATGTGTCTCTGTGGAGAGAAAGACCTACCCTGAAAATAGTTTCTCTGCCTCTGTGAGGGTGAGATTTTTGAGCCAAGGGCCATTGGCAAGGCCAACACGTACAAGGGCCCTTCAGACACACAAGAAGCGCTAGACCAAGATACTGACAGCGCGACATATGACATTGCTTTGCATAAAGAACGGGACACTTGAGAAGCAGAGAGAGAGAGAGAGAGAGAGAGAGAGAGAGAGAGAGAGAGAGAGAGAGAGAGAGAGAGAGAGAGAGAGAGAGAGAGAGAGAGAGAGAGAGAGAGAGAGAGATAGAGATAGAGAGAGAGAGAGAGAGAGAGAGAGAGAGAGAGAGAGAGAGAGAGAGAGAGATTGCTGAGGCAGCTGCTGGCTTGAATTATAGGCGCTGTACTGAAAAGTGTGCTGTCCTGGTATAGTGCGCAGGATGGGCGGAACAACATAAAGACCGCTCTGTTTAAGCCAACTTGTTGGCATATGTTTCCTTCAGTACTCTTCATTCATTCATTCATTCATTCATTGAAGATATGAAACTTTGGCGCATAACTTGTCTAGTATTATATGTAGTATAGACTTGAACTATAAATTGAATCTTGAATTAGTTAATTCATTATGACTTCATTAATCATTTTATCATACATGTTTCTAATAGTTGTGTTTAAATTTCAATTCAATTCAATTACTTTCTATTCTATTCTATTCTATTCATCTCTTAACTTACCGGATTTGGTAGCACTTTAAGATTTAATTTGTTAACCATTAACAAACAATACTTTTACTGCATTAATTAATTAATTAATATGAATGAATGTTAATCTCTACATATTCTAAAACATTTTTATAATTTCAAGTTGAACAAACATGATTCAACAATGAACAGTAGAATATTTATGCACATGAATATTAACTTAGATGAATAAATGCTGAAAGAAATGTTGTTCATTTGTTAGTTCATAATACCTGATGGATTAACTAATTAAACCTTATTGTAAAGTGTCATTGTTGGGATATTTCACAATCCACCAGTTTGAGATCCACTGAGAAACCATGAGATAGCAGCACAGATGCAGAGAGTCAGTAATATGTCTGTGTCACTCACACACCGAGGGTGGCAAAACCCACAGCCGAGGCATGCTGGTAGACGTTCAGATTGGGCCTAGGCTGTGTGTTGCTGTGGCAACAGCTCTGCTCTTTGGCGGGGGAGTCCTGGCATGGAGTACCAGCCATCCCCCTCCTTCTCCCGGCTTGCTTTTGGCAGCAGGCACGACTAAGAGTGCACAGGGAAGCATTTGCCTCCAGACAGCCAGATAACCAGCACTGCACTTTTTGGTAAGAGAGCTTTGATTTTTCTAATGGGTTGGTTAGAGGTTCTTTCTAGGTTTAAGTGGCTTTTCCTGCACTAAAACAACAGGTTGTTAGACTATTTGCACTATAGTGCAGATTGTGTGTATATCGTATATTTGCTGAAAGTGCCTGCAAATATATTGAATTTGAATCTTACCACCTGTCTAAGGGGTAAATACGACTGTCCTTGTGAATAACAGATACATACAATGCAATATTCTTCATCTTCTTAGGTGTGCAGCTATGTTTGTGCTTGAGGGTTGGTGTGTACTTTTTGGGGTATTTGCTTATTGTGGTTGCTGTTGTCTCAGGGATGTGAGCTATTGTTTGCTGGAGGCAAACCCATCTGATCAGCAATCCGAGCACATCTCTCGCAGACGGGTGTGGACAGGCGCAAGGGGGGAGAGGGGGATGCTGGGTAGACACACCAGCACATCTGTCAGACACAAAGACTGTGATAGACTGGCCAGGTTTGCCCTGAAAGTGAATGTATAGTGTCACTGCTTTACAGACTCGGTCTAAGTGCAGCAATGATGCTGGCGGGCAAGGAGAGAGAGCTATATGCTGAAAAATAAAGAGTAGAAAGAAGCCAAACAATAGCTACATCTGTTTTGTCAGGGAATGAGCATGAGAACAGAGAGAGCTAAATCTCTATTAATGAATCATTTTGCTCAGTCTCTGGTCATGTTCAAATTCTCTGCCCTCCTGCTGAGTCATGCAGTAATTGGCTGTGAAAATCAGCTTATGTAATTTGATATTTTCATATTCATTATTACATAGTAAACATCCATTTTTTTCCCAAGAAATTATGCAGTTTATTACATTTTCAGCAGCTGTATTTGTAGATGAAAAACACTTGAGTGAAGTGCACTCTGTCATCATGCTAGCCTGGTTAAAACCAGACCATTCTCAGTTGTAACTGAGTTATGGTCTGGCAAAGCGTCATTGACAAATCATTTCCAGAGGGGCGTCACCAACGGACGTCGCGGATGGACCTAAAACCTGTCAGAGCGATGAAGGAGATGACGTATGCAGAGCGGCGGAGAAACATCTTATGTTTCTTAATATACAATAAAGAATATTGTTCTTTGCTCGGTTTTTAACGAAAAGGAAACGTTCAAATCGCTTAAAACAGACGCGACGGCGGCATCCATCTTTGTAATGTAGGCTACAAAATCTGCTTCAAAATCCCAGCGCTGTCGTCATCGTGTAAAGCCCGCCCCAACGTTTCTGATTGGTGCCTCGATTTCGACGGATTGGAAATGGGCTTGAATGAGCTCTTTGCCAGACTAACTTTCAGAACAAATCTAAATTTGCCGGAAGTTGTCTGGGTTTTCCCAGGCTATCATCATGCACTTACCCTGATGATGTTCCAAACCTGCAAAAACCTTTTTTGCAGAATTTTGTCACACTTTAGATCAAGGTTCAATTCTCACTATTAGCTAACTATTAACTACGACTTTTGCCTCAATAGACTCCTAATTACTGCTTATTAATTTAGTAAGGTAGTTTTTAAATGTAGGTACTGAATAGGATTAAGTGATGTAGTATATGGTCATAAAATGAATAAGGCATTAATATGTGCTTTACAAGTACTAATGAACATCCAATATCCTAATAATATGCATGCTAATAAAAAACTATTGTTAATAATGAGAATTGGACCCTAAATTAAAGTGTTTCCTGAAATTGTAATGAATTTTCATGCAACTCCTTTCCATACAATGGAAATTCAATGTGACCATGCTCCAAAAATGACCATTTAATGGCCACAATAAAGTAGTCCAAATTACATTATAGTCCATGTCTTCAGAAATCATTTGATGGTTTTGTGCTATTTAAACAAATGAAATTTAAGAAAGTTGTCAAATATGCTTTTATTGCAGCATTCAGTTCTCATTCTGTTGTGTATTAAAAATTCTGAGTCAGATCTTTTTAATGAATCGGGTTGATCCAGTGCACAAAACCTGAATGATTCATTTATGAAGTTCGAACTCACTGATTCAGTGTTCCACTGCTCAATGAAAGTGAAGATATTTAGTGAATAATGACTTATATTTTGGACAGTTCATCACATAAAGTCAACTCAAATTTATTATAAAGCACTTTTTACAATAATAATAGTTTCAAATCATGATTTTAATGTTTGCATAATGTTATTAATGGTTTCATGAAGCTGTTGTATAATGTCCAAATGACTTGTCTTCTAGTTTTTGTCCTTTTAAGCCTCAAACCAAGAACATTATTCAGAAATTCCCTTTTTGTGGGAAAAAACAACAACAACAGTGTCACGTTTGGAAAAACATGAGTGTGACTAAATGACAGAATTGTAATTTTTTTAACGGATTATTTAATGCGACTCTCCTCTAGAGAAGCTGGTCTCTATCTTACCTCGGGTTGATGGTGTATCACGAACCCGAGTCTGCGTGGGTGAATATCATTCTAATGGCATCTGAACAGAACTCTGTTCCCTTTCTGTGCGTGTGTGTATGTGTGTCTGTGAGTGGGTGGGCGGAAGCTGGGGCTGTAAGGTGGGCGGAAATTGTGCCCGAAAAGTGCACAAGAAACAAAAGCGATGCATTGCTGACTCCCATCATGCAGTCTGTTTGCACTGGAGAGAGAGTAGGAGTAGCAAATGGTCCTTAATCACTTTGCATCTCTTCAGAAAGCTTTGACGTAAGCCCTGCTGCAATGTTTTTCTGCGTCAGTGCTAATGTGTCAGCCTTGTGTCTGAACACATGTTAGCTGATCATTGCAGCATCAACTTCGATTAAATCAAAATCTCTTTGTGCTTGCATGTTAAATGATTAATATTGCAAATACAGTAAAGATTAATGGCTGTTTACAACATTATGCTGTGCTTGTCATTGGACTAGATGTGCTTTTGGGACACATTTTAACTCATACTCCCACACAGTGCCTACAGAGTTGATTTGTAACAGGCACTGTCTTTTGCAATGATCAGCTGTGGGTGGCCATTTCAACATTGCAATGATCAGCTGTGGGGTGGCCATTTCAATAGTAACTAGATCATCTTGAGGATAATATCAGACTGCTGATGCCACTGAAATGGATCTCTTCATCTCTGATGTGTTTGTAAGAATTCAGCAAGTGTGTAAGTGTCTTAAAGCGCAGAGGGATACTTTTAATAGCGCTGTTTTAAAGCAGTCTATCCCTGGATGCGTGTTGCCAGCCAATCCGTGGGCTGTATTCCTCCTGTTGCTTAATCGGTTACAGTCTCTTCTTATACCTCCCCAATCTGCTGTTACCATGACAATTTACTCTGTCAAAGTGCTGCCAATTTTCTTGCCATTTTGAGCTTTTTGCTTTTCTTTTTAAAACATTGTCCTCCGTTTTAGGCCTTCTGAGTTAGAGGTTTAAATTAATATCGTCTGAAAGGACAGAGATACGACTAAATTACACATTTTGAAGTTCATTTTATTTGGTGTGAAATTGTATTTAAGCAATTATAGAAAACAATAGTTCTGTAGACTCAATCTTTAATAATGTGCAGTTATGCCTTCAGTTTGTCTTGCTGCTGTTAATTGGATTTTCTAACACGGTTTCCTAACCAAAGCGACAAGTGATAAAAAGTTCTCGTCTTGACAAGCTGTGATTGCCGGAAACAATAAGCAACAGGACTGTGGAGAGCAGGACGAAGGCCGTGGGAGAACGGCGCGAGGCCGTTGGCGTGATTGATAATGAGCAGAGTCTCGCACCGGTCTCGCATCGGTCTCGACGCACCTGCTCGCCACAGGGACGTTTTATCGGCCGCTTGGTTTCTATTACTGTATCATTACTGTAATTTTTAGCTTCAGTGTAGACAGATTAGTGTCACTGTATATTGAAATCATGTGACACTGAAGAATGGAGTAATGCATTAGACACCTAAGAACTTTTACCGACCCCAAACTTTTGCATTGCAGTAGACATCAAAAGTTGTTGTGCTCTGTGTTTGTTTACAGGGAAGCCTCTGAGATTGACCAAATGATTGAAAACAATATTAATATTTGTAATTAACACCAATAAAGACCTTAATTTTGTGTGTGATAGTGTGTGGGCCGCCATATGTGGTCACAGTTGTCTTATAGTGTGCTCACAATGTTATACAATCTCATTTTCATTGGCTCAGCACCAATGGACTCTTATTTTGAAATTCTGTTTAATTGTTTAGTTTCGGTTTCCTTCGTTTCTGATTATGTTCTCTTTTGTTCCTATGGTTACATATTATCTGAACCTGTCTGTCATTATGCTCGACATGTATTTGTACTCCCTGTATTTGTAGTCTCTGGTCAGTTCTCATTTTAGTTTGCATGGTTGCTGATTTATTTCCTGAGTGTTGTGATTAAAGATTTTTTTTAAAGTTCTTTCTGATACACTTATTCGTGGAGCGATTGTTACTGGCAATTGAGGACTACTATGATTTTTGACGGGTTAAAGGTATGACAAAAGAAGTATGACCTGGATTGATACTAAAGTATGTGTAAATATCTGCCCGTGTACATGCTCATGTGGGCGTGTGTTGATGCATGTGTGTATGTGTATGTGTCGAACAGAGCAAGTGTCGGCGCGGATCGTGCAGGAGGTTACGGCAGAAGCGGTAGCGGTACTGAAGGGAGAGCAGGAGCTCCATCCGGACACTGCCGTCAGGCTGCCATCAGGTAGGCCTGTAGCAGAGCATCCTGGGATACTGGAGGTTGGCCACACTCAGGTCTGCTCTTAAAGGACTTTATTGCGTTGGTGAGACATGGAAAAAAAATGGAATGCAATGGGAAATGTAAGGTTTTTTTTGGTTGAAGGCGCTTCTGTGTACAGACAATGGTCACACTGAAGAAGTAATTTGACCATGAGTCTTTTGTGATTTATTTTGAATGCTGACCAACAAGACCAACAGAAAATATTCCTTAATGGAATAGTTCACCTACAAATGAAAATTGTTAGAATATTTTTGATATTGTTTTAAATTCATATAACTTTCTTTATTCCATTAACACAAAAGGAGAACGTCTGAACAAAAACAAAAAAATTAATACTTTATTCAGCAAGGATGCATTAAATTGATCGAAATCAACAGTAAAGACATTTTAATGTTACAAAAGATTTCTATTTTAAATAAATGCTGTTCTTGTGAACTTTATTTTCATTAATGAATTCAGAAAAACAAAAACAGCACAACTTTTCAACATTGATAATAATAATAAGAAGAAATGTTTCTTGAGAACCCAATATTACAATGATTCCTGAGTTATTGCTGCTGAAAAAACTTTTTAAAATATACCAAAAATGGAAAACAGTTATTTTAAATTGTAATAATTTTTCACAATATTAGTTTTTACCATATTTTTACTGTAACTTTAGAATGGTAGTGTACTTTTACAATTAATGGGAACTGGTGCTTTCAAGCTTAATAAAGGATATAAAAGCACCATGTCACCAAAAGTATGACAAGTTATTATACCATTACACATTTTCTGAAATCAAACAAAAGCTTTAACCAAAATATACTGTAAGTAATTAACCATTGTCAGTAAGTTGAACTCGAGAAATGGATCAGTCGGATTCATTAATGAATCATTCAAACCAGTTTTGTGAGCTGATTTTATAAAACACAAAAATGACGTTCTTCACGAATCAGACATCACTACTAACAAGGAGTGCTACTTATCAAGATTTTCATTTCATTCTCATTTTCAGGTGAACTGTTCCTTTAAATATTGACATATTTTGATGTTTGTCAAACACAACATGGAGAGACAGTACTCAAAGAAATTTAATTTACGATTTGATTTTTGTTTTCCTGTCTCTGTGGTATGTGATTATTATTGTCGTGTCTGTCCGTTCCTCACATTGTGTGTAAACTGATCAAAGCTGTGGAAAGCATTACCAGGACACTTTCTTTTCTTTCATAATGACATATTTGCTCTGACAGCTGGCCTGTCCCAGCTCCTTTCTGCTTGGTTTCTGTACCAATCCGCCACTGGCTATCTGTGTGTGTGTGTCACAGGGCAGAGAGGGTCAGAGTGAGGGTGAGCCCTGAGCCCTCTCTGTCTTCTATAGCTTGTTAGCATCATTGTAAATGTGGTGGACATTTTTCTTTTCTGGTTTCTGTGGTCGTGCTGCATGTGTTGTGTTGTTTGTGTTGTGGTTTTATCTGAGCTTTCTTGGTTTTGAAAGTTCATTCTTGAGTGTGTGTTGCTACTGTTATGTCAGTTTCAGTGTTTTGACAGTGACTTTATAAGGACTGGGCAGTGTGCTGCTGACATTAATGGTTGTGAATGTATGTAAACTCGTAATAAGTTGTTTGAAATGTATGTAAGGAAGGAAGAACTGTATGTGATAATGTGTATTTGTTCACTTCTCTAGTAAGCTTAAACAGTAAAAATGTATTGCAAACGACACACATGAACTTAGATCATTTACAGGTTTGATAATTTGTGGTTATCCTTTTCTTTTCCTATTACAAACAGTCTAAATCTTCAGATGCTTCATCTGACTGTTCGTCAGAAATCACAAGAAAAAGGGGAATAAAATTTACAAATATTATCCATAGCTCCAATTTTCCACTTGCTGTGCTGGAATTAGTCAGCAAAATTAGATAATGTTTTCTCGACTAACACGCTTGATGTCGAGTCAGTCTGTCAGAACAGCTCAAAGGATTAGTGACAGCAAAGCATTCGGCATACCAATCCTGAACTCAGACTTCTCTCTGCTATCAGGATTTTACAATCCAACATATTGTTGTTAAACTCTTTGCTCCTTGGTGTCCCGTTATAAGCTAATTACATTTGTATCCCTTCATGGCTCTATATTTCCTTTTTAAAACATGCCCACTGGGTTTCACATGGTTTAATTTTGTTTGGACATTTAAAGAATATTTGCATTCTTAAGGTTAAAAAAGTCACACCAGAGCTGGCTTGCAGTTTGTGACCTTATTCCCTCCATGTATTTTCTATCCATTGTATTGTTTCTTGTCGCTCTTTACTATTTACCATTAAAAGGCAATTCACAAATTTGTAGGCTCTGTTCCAAAACCTAGTGACCCTAGTTGCCTTTCTACGATACCTACACTACAATTCAAAAGTTTGTGGTCGATACGATTTTTTAATGTTTTTGAAAGAAGTCTGTTATTTTCTATTTTATCATATTATAAACTGTAATTTATTCATGTGACGGAAAAACAGAATTTACATTTCTCCAGTCTTCAGTGTCACATGATCCTTCAGAAATCATTCTAATATGCTGATTTGCTGCTCAAGAAACATTTATTATTATTATCAATGTTGAAAACAGTTGTGCGGCCTAGTATTTTTGTGGAAACCATGATACACTAAGCCTTTATTTAAAACATAAATTTTGTAAGATTATAAATGTCTTTACTGTATGTCACTTTTGATCAATTTAATACCTTATTGCTGAATGAAAGTATTAATTTATTTAAAACAAATCTTGCCAACCTCAAATTTTCAAACAGTAGTGTATGTAGGAACAGGGCCAAAATGGGACGCCAAATTAGTAAATGTGTTGATCTGATCTTGATCATTGTCTTGATCTCTTCCTTCTTCTTTTGTTTATTTGCAGTGGAAGACTCTGCAAACCTGCCACCTTCACCTCCTCCATCCCCAGCAGCGGAACATTTTGGGCCTTTGGATCAAGGTAGGGTCATGCTTCATGTGTGTATGGAGAGAGGTGAGGTGAGAAACACACTGAAAGAACTTGAACACCTTTTTTTCCCCCATGAGTATTCTAGTCACCCTCTGACCCTGGCTTGAATGAGGGTGTTCTATTTGGGGTCGCCTGCTAGTCCCACCCCTTCCAGGCTGATTTCAACCCTCTCACAGTGCCCTACAGATGCCCACACGCCGCCGATCTGTGGGGTTGGTCCAAAGATTGATGGAGTTGTGTTTGCAGGATCAACTTTGCCTCCTTTGTTGACGTCATTCAAGTCGATCTCCTCTTCCTCATCCAGCATCTTCAGCTCTTAAACATGGCCTCATCTTCATAATTGCTAAATCCGGGAGCTAATCTTGATCAAAAACCCAAGCTAAAAAGACCCCACCCCTTTCTACTCCTCGTAACCAATCAAACCCAACCCCTCCTTATACCCCGCCGAACCATGGATCTTGACTCTGCCCTGCATGAAAGCCTTAAACCTTGAACTGAATGCTGTACTGTCTCACCTGCAGCTGATGTTTCCAGGCTGTTGCTGAAACCGTGTGGCATTCAGATTGCCTGCTCATCCTCTCTCCAAAGCCCCCATTTAGAGATCTGTTGATGGCTCCAAACCTCTCTCAGTTCCTCTGTTTGTCCCTGTCTTTGGATTTGCATGTTGTATTGTAGGTGCTGTTGATGTTGTGGGCTTGTGCTCGTTCGTCGTTTTGACTGTGTCTGTCTCTACTGCCCGTGGTAGGCCAATGCCATGCTCAGATCACTCTCTGAACCTACTAAACTAAACATTAATGACACTAACATCCTTAAGGAGAAGCTATGGCAAACACAGCCATTAAGCGGATACGTAAAGTTAACATGAAATCAAAATTGCCTCTTTTTAGTACAGGTTCCTTGTTTTATTGTGTGCAAATCATCGGTGCACATTATTCTAAAGAATTAAATCATCACTTTTTACACCTTTTATTTTATGGCTTTATGGTTTTACCTTTTTTGTCATTTAAAGTTAAAATTAAACTCACTTGTAACTATATTTTATTACGTGTATTTACAATTTTTATCACAATTACAATTAAATAATCTTTTATAGAGTTATGTATATACCAAGCCTTTTTTATTTACTATTCACTCATAAATATTTTACATTACAAAAATAAAATGGGTTGTGAATGACGTTTCATATTGACTTTCAGCAGACACTAAAGAATGATAGTTTCATCCTCAGTTTAGACTTTAGACAAACCTATAAAATGTCATCAGAGATGTTCAGACTCTGGTTATGGCATAGCGCCACTACGGTCACACTTTGTGTTTCTCGACACTGTGTGTTTGTGTTTGTGTTGTGTGTCTTTCTCTTTTCCGTACACATTACACATACTCCTTTCTCGTTTTATTTCTCCCTTTTTTTCAGATCTCCTTCCCCTTATTTTCTCTCTCTCTCTCTCTCTCTCTCTCTCTCTCTCTCTCTCTCTCTCTCTCTCTCTCTCTCTCTCTCTCTCTCTCTCTCTCTCTCTCTCTCTCTCTCCTCCCTTCCCCCTCAATTTTTGCATATTCTGATTTGCCCTTTTTACTTTCTCTTTCACTTGTTTCTTTTCTCCTCCCTTACTTGCTACACCTTTTCTATCTTCCTCTCCTTTCCTTTTCCTCTCTGTCTCTTTGTCTCTGTCTCTTTGTCCAGATTTCCCTGCAGTTCTTTTCCTTGTGTCTATTTGTAGATGTAGGGGATGAGGAGGAAGCAGGTCCTCTCCGCCGCTTCCAAAATTCTCGCGAGAGGTGCAAGTTCCTCGCCCCCTCCATCTCAGTGTCTGTGCCTGAGGATGACCCCTACCACTCTGACGAGGAATACTATGAGCACCCTTTATTCAGCCCAGAGTGGACGCGCTCTGGCTCTCGCCCCCCAGGGCAGGCCGCCGCGTTTAGACAGATCGAAGGTGAACCTCGCATGGTTCCTCTCTGCCATTCTCTCTTCCCCTCCTTCTCCTTCTTCCCCCCTTTTCCTCTCTCTTTCACTTCTTTCTTCAGCTCAGCATCAACACCTCTCTCTCTCTCTTGCTTTTCGCTCTCTCTTTCTGGTCCGCCTCTTCCTGTCTTTTGTCTCTGTTGTGTCGTGCCCACTCTGACCGAAGCGTGTCGTGTGGGGGTGGTATCTGTTTTTGTATCTTGTTCATTGCGAGTCATTTGGATTTTCTGCAACTTTTGTGCCGTGCAGTAAAAAGGCACGAACGTTTGTGTTTTTAGGCAAAATCCCTGCTGCTAAACATGTAGTGCTCAGTTAAAGGAGGAAAATCACTGACTCTGAAAATGAAATCCAAATGACTTGCAGCATCAGCAGGACATTTGTGCATGCTGTGCACATTTTCTCCTTTGCCTGTTTGCCGTCTTCTTGTCTCCGCATCTGTCCGCTCGTATGTTAGCCTGTCTGTCCATTTGTATTTTTTGATTGTCCCTCATCAGGCCCAAAAACGTACCCATGCGTCTCAACAGGCCCCTCACATTTCTCCAACCTGCTGATGTACACATGCTGTAGATCACAGGATGACTTTCAGCTCTTCACATGGTGGCCCACACACACAAGCATCTCTGACCTTATTGCATCAGTGAAGAAGGGTTAATCGCTTTCAGCAAAATTACTCAGTGTGGGTTGTAAAGGAGTAATTTAGGAGAAATTTAAAGGAGCCATGAACTGAATTTTTATTATTATTATTTTAAAATGTTTCCTGGGGTGCACTTACTATAATATTAGTATGAATTTTACATAAAAAATGGTCATAATATAGAAATAAAAGACCATTTTCTACCTTGATTTTAGCCCTCTTATTTGAAAGCTCTGTTGGAAGGGGCATGTCTACTGTGAGACTTCAGTGTAATCGCCCACTTTTCTGAGCTTGGATTCAATAAATGCTTTTTTTTTGGGACTAACTATAGTACAATGACTTCATATGTTAAAAGATCAAGGAAATTTTGATTTCTCAATTCACGACCCCTTTTTTTGGGAACCAAGATCTTAGACAATACTGCAACCAAAGGTTTTTCAGCTGTTTTCATGGTTTCTAAACAGCTACATTGCGAGCTTGCAATCTGAATCAAAATTTTAAATAGAAAGACTGTTTGTAAAATGACTCAAGACAATAAACTGATAACACACACTCTATTGCAACCAGTGCAGTCTGATTCACGAAGGCAAATCTTTATAATGAATTGGTCAAAAGTTCTTATTCATGTCCAATTCGAAATGAACTGAAAACTGTTAATGAGTAATGTGTATTGTTTGTGAGATAACTGACTCATATGACAACATGTTGTTTTAGAGTATTATTTATATACTATTATAGTATTTCTTCATTTGAATGAACTTTTATATTTTGAAAGCGAATTCAAATTATTAAACACTTTAACAATTTTGAATTAGATTTTATTTGTATTCGTTAATTTTATTTATTTTTACGTGCTTTAGACATTTTTATTCATATTTAGCTTTCATTTTAGTTTATATCAGTTTTAAGATTAGTAACTTTAATACTTTAAGGCAACATTTCTAGTTTTTTAAGTTGAAATAATTAATCTTAATTTAATACACATATTTTTTTATAAATGTATTTTATTTTTGTTAATATTTTTTGTTATTTATTTTTAGTTAACAATAATAACACTTTTTTGAGTTTGAGTTTAAGGTTGTGTTGCTTCCTCAAAAGAAGTAAAATAATGCATTAAGTGGAATTAGAATCATTAAATCCCTTAAAACTTTCTACATTTGACATTTAGTTGCTACCAGTCCCCCCCCCTCCCCTCTTTCTCTCTCTCTCTCTCTCTCTGAACTACATCATAAGCTTTGTTCCGAGCAAAAATTCTCCATCTCCGTTTTCACATTCATTTCAGTAGCTCCCTGACCAGCATTATTAACAAAACCCCTGTGCTGTGGGTTTTGTTGGGTCTCAGTTGTGAGAGACAATGCAGGTGCACACAGCGTTGTGTGCTAGTGTGTTGTGTGCAAGTAATGTTTCATGTTCAAGTTAAAATTGAACAAATGAAGGAGCTGATACAGAGCTCTTTTCCAAAACGCGATAAATCCATTTCAATAGTTTTCAGGATTTTTTTTTTTTTTTTTACCTAGACCCACACATTTTGTGAATATTCAATTTAGCCTGTTAAAATGTTTTTTCCCCTCAGTCTGAACATGTTGAACAATGATTATTAAATCAAAGTAATTTTTTTGTTCAAAACGCTATAAATCCACAAAAGAAAAATCCAAAAATGGATGATTTTGGCCACTTAATTAAGTTTTGTTTTGTTGAAAGCCTTTCTTTAAAGTGAATTTCGTTTTGTATAAATTGCATCTTAATTTTAATAATTTTTTCATCAACCAATTGCCTGGATTTAATAAATAAGAAGCAAATAGACAATATAGTCATGACATGGAGGCGCCGGCATGGTCACTTGCATTGCACGTGAACTGGAGCGCATCTCATCATAAATTAACCGAAACTCAGCGTATGCCTCACAGAGTCATGAGAAATATATCTATATATAAAGCTTGAAATGTCTTTAAACGAAACAATTAAAAACGAAAATTAATAGCATACTCTCTGATTATGTAATCTATTACATGCATTTCTCTCTAGGCGCGTTCACTACAGAGATGCTGATCTTCAATTTCATCTTTGCAGACACTGACACACAGAAAACAGTTGATTAATAAAAATAAAATAAAAATTTCGATTTTCGAACGATATTCGACTTTTGCTCCTTGATTGTCGGATGCCATTTTTGGCAGAAATTATAAACAGAAACCTTTGGCAGCAGCATCTACCCCAGGTGTAGGTCTCACTGGCTCATCAAGGCCATCAAAAGTGTTATTACCGTTTAAAACACTCATTTTGAGGAATGAATGAACATAAACAAACCTCTGTTCAGCGCGCCGATGTTGTATTGCGTAGAACGCTCACTGAATTCTGATTGGTCGAGAGAGGATTTATCGTGTTTAGGCTAAAAATAGCTTTGGCGCTTATCGCGGTTTGGAAAAGAACTGCATCTTGCAGTACATTTTAAACAAGGAAATATATCGATTTGGCATGAAACATTGATGGAGCAGTGAATAGGTTCAGACCACAGCAAAATGACATGACAAACTCATTTTTTTTTAAATGGCGTTTATCGCCTTTTGGAAAAGAGCTCCTCATTTGTCATAAACGTTTGAAATGAGCATTGATAATGTAATATTTGGAAATTAATAATCTTTTTTCAGCCTGTAGGGAACCTCCATTGGTTATTGGCTGAAAAACTGATTTAAGCAATATTACAAGATAGATTTTCTGCTGAATATCACCATGGCTGTAAAAAAGAAAATAATTTTATACACAATATGACCAGTATTGTGTCTCTTTTACTGGGAAATAATTCCAATCTGCCCAAAGTAAAATCAACTGATGCATATTACAGAGCAAATCACAGCCTGTCTGAAACATTGCAAACACAGACAATACATTATTAAAAATGGTTCTTTGAAATTGTGAGAAAAGAATCAGTTACCTCTGTTATTTCGATCTGATCTGATTTTCAATCACAAAACAGTGTCACATTAAATTGCTAATATATACAATTCTAAAACATTATGTGCAGAATTAGATTGCATATTCATCATCTTATTTTATCTCCTACCACTTATACTCAAGGTCAGAGAAAACACCCATACATAACGGCAAAAGTCATGGCATAACTGATAGAGCTGAAAGTGTCCCACCTTTTAAGTAACCCAAGTCTGTGTTGTCTATAGTCTTGATGTTTCCACTTGTCTCCCTCTTTATGAAGAAGAGGAGACCATAGAGAGTCTCTCAGCTGCGGAGGAGGAAGAGGAGGAGACTTCAGAAGCCGCAGCAACAGCAGCAGCTCTAGAGGAAGAGGAGGATGAGGAGGAGCAGTGGAGTGGGGAGGAGCCTGAGCAGGAATCCTCATCTGAGCTCCTAGAGCGGGCAGAGGTCATAGGCGAGGCCCAGGCTCTGCACACGCAGGCAGCTACTGCTGCTGACAAGGCCCCTAATGGGAGATCTGAGGAGGCAGGGGGGCAAGAAAGCCTTGCGGAAGGTGTGTCCATCCTTCTCACAACCTGCATGTTTCTCTCTCCCTTCACAAAAAAAAAAACTAAGCGAAAGCATCGTGAGAGCTTTCTAAGGGAATGTGGGTGGATGGCTCAAATATCTCCTCTATCTGCTGATGCTGCAAGGCAAC
Source organism: Meda fulgida (assembly GCA_030578275.1). Classification (NCBI taxonomy): domain Eukaryota; kingdom Metazoa; phylum Chordata; class Actinopteri; order Cypriniformes; family Leuciscidae; genus Meda; species Meda fulgida. The sequence goes on along the minus strand of CM060624.1, from coordinate 9,212,246 downwards.
ACAGGCTTGATGGTGACCAGCTTCTGTGGCCAGAGCTGTGTGTTTGTTTGTCAATGTATTTCTACTAAATTGCTTTTCCCAGAGCAGCTGCCATCTGCTAGCTATCTGATGAAGCTTTTTCTGAACTTTCTGCTTATTTATCTATTGATGCTACTGCTGCCAGGTCGACCTCTCTCATTGTTTTCCATTGCTCAGTTAATTTTTATTTGCCAGCTACACTGCCAGTTTGTGGGTGATTTTTGCTGCATGCGCCAACAAAACACCTGTTTTTACATTTGGGATTCTATGAGAATCCTGTTTTTGTGATATTGTGATATTGTGTTATGCTTTATTTTCAAAGGCATTTGAAAAGCCAAGCTTGTTGATTCAAATTTCATTTGTTAATTTTCATTTTGCTTTTTTCTTCAAATGATCATTTTCATTTCACATGGTTAACATAATAGGAAATGTAGAACAATTTTGAATAATGAAAAACAATGTATTATTTCATGAGAGGTATTTTCAGACTATTACAGTCAGCCACATGTATGTAATTTATACACATTTAGTAATTAAAATGAGCCTCATTAAACAGTACCTTGCACATTATTGTCTTTTAGATTTCAGCAATATTTGATTATATTCTGAAAATTAGACCCACAGTGCATTTTCCATAATCTCTAAATATGTATTTGGCAGAGGTTTTAAGATCAGCTATTCCATCTTGCTGCTGGTGTACTGACGTCAGTATCGTGTTTGGACTACCTCCTTGGATATTTCATGCTCATTTTCTGGACCTCATCCACGCAACATTAAATGTTCTGGGTCTGCATGCTGATCCTGTCATATCCATGCCATCACTCCATCACTGAATTGGTATGTGTGTATCATCGGCTGCTGCTATTTGAAAATGGAAGTTCATTTTACCAAGAGCTTTGGCTGTCTGTGTGGTGGTTGGCCTGGCAAACTTGTACTTTGAATTAATAATAATGCAATACAATGCAGACTACTTGAGATTTGCTTTCAGCTGTGAAGATGGAAGCAGAGCGGCCAGAAAGCGAGAGGACAGATCCCATTGGCATGGACTTCACTGATTCCGCAATGCATCTAGATGATGAACTCCCATCTTACCAGAGCCTTGCCAGAGACACAGATATGCCAGAAAGCCCCTTTGCTCGAACATGCCCCATGGAGGATTTTGAAGTGCCTCCAAGTTACCAGTGTCATGCCAAAGATCCAACTGAAAAGCCTGTTGTACAAAGTGGTGCTGTGAAACAGCCTTCAACCGAAGCAGGTGACTCCAGCAATATCCACGAGGTCAAACCAGGGCAGATTCAAGACAAACAAATGGAAAAAACAGCAACAGAGGGGGACATGAAGGACAAATCTGGCATGTCTGCTTATTTTGAGACCACTACAATTAAGACGGATGCCACTGGTTCTCAAGGAGAAGGGTATTATGAGCTGAGTACTACATCAGAAGAACAAAAGGACTCTATTGGTAACCTGCCACTTCCTGAAATCAGCTACAGCACTTTGGCTCAAACACACTCTTTGGAAGTCCAGCCAGATCTTCCAAAAAGTAGCGCAGACACACTACACACCACTTCACCAGCAGAGAGAAGAGATGACTGCAGACTGTCTCCTGGAAAACTGGCTCTAGATCAACGAAGTTACTCTTTGAATATCACCATTGGGTCAGTGAATCATGGCGATGCCCAAGGAAGTCCCAGAAACTTCTCTCCATTGGCCACCGACATCATGTCTCATACTAGTGGGAGCCTTGACGAATCTGCCGATTACCTTCCTGTCACAACTCCCTCAGTGGAGAATATCCCTCAGTGTCCGCCACTGATCTTGGAGACAACTGCCTCTGTCACAACTCCATCATCTTCACCTCCCCAAGCAACAATCACTGATGTAAAGACAAGTCCACAGACAGAGTCACCAGAATCACCTGTCCAAGCCAAATGCTGTTATAAAAACGGCACCGTCATGGCCCCAGACCTGCCTGAAATGTTGGACCTGGCAGGTACCCGATCAAGGTTGACGTCTGACAACACAGAACCAGATATTATGAGGAGGAAGTCTGTCCCAATGGACATGTCTTCTATGGTGAGTGATTCATTTGCACATTTGTTCAAAGGTGACCAGGACCAGATGGCTACAAAGAGAGAAATGCAGCTGGAGGAGCAAGGATATTGTGTCTTTAGTGAATACTCTGGTCCCATGCCATCCCCTGCAGATGTGCACAGTCCAATGGACTGTTCTCCTCAAATCTTCAAAACAGTGATATCAGAGGAGAAAGAAACTGGTGTTGATGCATTTGGAAAACAGGAGTGTCTATCGACTGAAGATCTGAAAGCAACAGAGGTTGTTTCCCCACAGGCAGAACCAGCAAAAGAAAAATCAAGGAATGAAGATTCCTTTGAAAATGAAAGTGCACCTTCTGGAAAACCTTCTACAGAGCCTAAGCAAGATGAGTCTGATCTTTTGAAGACTGAATCTTTGGAGGAAATCAAGAGTCCAACTTTACCTGATATTGAGAAAGTACAGTTAGACAAACAAGCTGAAACATTTATCACACCAAAAGTGACGGTTACTCTTGAGGAACCAAAGTCTGATTTTGATGCAGATACAAATCTTGCAGCTGAAACTGAAGCTGAAATAGCTGACTATGAGAGGCAAATTCGTAAATTGGAGATGGAGGACCGGCCTCTGAGTGTAGAGGAGGAACGAGAACTCCAGGAACTCAGGGAGAAGGTGAAAAATAAACCAGACCTTGTGCACCAAGAAGCCTATGAGGAGGTGGATGCAGAGGATGCGTACCAGCTCACTGGAGCTGCTAAGGACAGAATTGCTCGGCCCATCAGACCATCTCCAGCATCTTCTGTAGAAAGTGCCACAGATGAGGAGAAAATGCATGTTGGTGAGTTTGAAAAACCTAGATCACCAGGAAAGAAAGAGGCTCTAAAAACAGATCCTAATAGATTATCTCCAGTTGGCTCTGTTGAGAAATATTTTAGAGAGGAAAGACCTTCTGAGCAGGAAGTAAAGCAGAAAGACTCAGTGGAGACCCTCAAAGAGAAAGTTGCTGAGGAGAAACCTCAGCCAGCTCCTTCAAAGACAGATAAGGGTTCTGTTGACACCATAATGACACAAGAAGTAGAGGAAGAGGTTGAGCTTGCTAAGGAGCCTGAAGAGGTTATGCCAGAACCAGAGCCAGCTCTAAACTTGGATGAGAAGCCAATCGTAGATCAAACTGAGCCAATTGAGGTTGTAGTCGAAAGAGAGGAGGTTAAAGTGGTTGAGAAAGAAGAAGTGGAAGATGAGGAAGTCTTGGATGGGGCCAAAGCTGCAGAAGACACTGTTGAGTCTCGAGCTGCAATTGAGTCAATAGTGACAGTTGAAGATGATTTGATCACGGTGGTGCAGACCATCGATGAGAGCGAAGTCTCTGGACACAGTGTACGTTTCTCAGCTCCCTCTGAAGAAGAACATCCAAAGCTCCTCCAAGAGGAGGAAGAGGAGGAGGAGTCCATGGAAATGGCACAGGAGGTAGAGATGGAGACTCCCAGATTAGTGGGGGAAGTTGTAGATGTTCCACAGCCTATTGAGCCTTCTGTATGTCCAGCTAAAGAGATTGAAGTGCCAGAGAGTGAGGCCCCAACTCAAAGCTACGACGACTACAAAGATGAAACTACCATTGATGACTCCATCTTAGACAGCTCCTGGGTAGACACTCAAGGTGTGATTTTAACATCTGTTTTGCATTAAAATTTGCTCAGCAAATGACGTAAATCTTTCAGAATTGTTAACTTGTTGTCTATCTTTTTAGGTAGTTTGAAACGGTCGTAAATGATCTGGCTTGCCAATATACAGCAATACAATTTGTCATTTTATTATTTCTGTGAGAGCGTAAATTAGCTGGCTTGCCAGTATACAGCAATACAATTTGTAATTTTATTATTTCTGTGAGAGCCATGTTGAATGTCAAGTAAAATCCATGATTAGACCCTGGTATAAGAGTAGCTTGCCTGTTTTACTTCATATACTCTGTAGATGATGATAAGAGCATGGCTACGGAGAACATTGAGCCTCTACCCAGAGTGATGAGCCCTGTCAAGAAACCACCCGCAGAGAAACAAGTCAAACAGAGGGCTAAAGGTGTCAGGGCAAAAGGACGAATCACCACCCCTGAACGTAAACCTATTCGCAAGGAGCCGGTACCGACCCAGAAAGATGAGCTAAAGAAGAAAAAAGGTTTTTGTTGCTGGAGTGACATTGTTTATTATGTATATCCTGTATTTATTTTTTCCATTAATCCTGTATTTATTTTTTCCATTATGATGGGCATATTCTATAGCCCTCCACATGTTTTTAATTTTTTTTTATTTCATTTAATCAAATTAAATACTTAAATCTTTGTTTATTTCCACTTTGGATAGATGTCATGTATCAAATGTAAAATGTTGTATTAAGATATTTTTTTGTACTTAAAAAGTGCAAGCAATCTTTTGTTACATTTTCATGAATTACGTTTTTATTAAAATAAATTAATTTATCATGCTTCAACCAATCATGTTTTCTTTTTACCCCCCCCCCCCCCCCCATGACATCTATGTTAAACTATTCTTTTAATAAAAGATTAATTGATCTTTTAAGGGGAGTGACTGTATCTCCTATTGTCCTCAATCGTACTGCTGCTGTGACTGTCCTTGATTCTTTGTCTCCCTCTTGTAGCTCTGATTAAGAAGGCTGAGCTCACAAAAAAATCTGATATTCAGACGTGCTCTCCTTCCCGGAAGAGTGTTTTAAAGGCTACCGTAAGGCACCCTAGACCTACTCAACATCACGCGTGTGTTAAACGGAAACCCACAGGTGATCTCTGTCACAAGGAGCTGTTTTGCAATGTGGCTGGCAAACATGGGCATTGGCATGTTGTTTTAAGAGTGATGCTTGTCTATTGTTTTATTTGTTTTTCTTTTCATGTATTTTATATAACAGATTGTTTTAGTTACTTAAGTTTTATGTTCATGCAGTGTTTGTAATGAGGCTCACTGTTGTTTTAGTCAATTGCTGTGTTTATAATGTTTTCCTTTTCTTATAGTTTGACCTTTCATTTTGTTGTCTGCATGTGTTCTCTCAGTTTTACATGCTTGTTCACACTTTGTTTTCTTTTCAAATCGATGCTGCTTATTGAATGTTGTGGGTGTGTGTCTTGGGGTTTATTATAAGGATGTCCTTCTGACTTAAATGTGTTCGATTTTAAATATGAGGTGAACCATACAGTAATCACAATTTCCTCTCATTTTGTAATGTTTCTATTCTATTGTATACAACATTCAGGGACCAATTGCATTGGTTTCCAGGCAACTGGTGGTTTGAGTGAGTTCTGGGCGCTTGGTTAAAAGAAATGGCCTCCATCTCTGGAGGAAAGGAACTTACTGTGCCATGATGAAGTTCCACTGTTAGATTTCTGAGAATTGTGCTTGAATTCATGGTAGATATCTGATACATTGCTGCAATGCCCCAAGTAGACTTTACTGAAAAGCCTCTTATATAATTCAGTTCATTTTCAAATTCTCTGTTATGCTGTGCCAAGTTGTTTCAGAGCAGAGCTTTCCTGTAGCTGCAAAATATTCAGTTGTGAGTAACAATCCATTTCATATTTGATCATAAATAGCCCAATTAGAAATACTTTGGCTTGAGCATTTAAAAAATAAATCTCAGTTAATTTTCAGAGAGAACTACAAGTAAGCCATTTGTTGGTTGATTTGCTTGAAAAGTTAAACACTTTGGTTCTGTGGCGCTTTCAGGACATTGATCTATTAGTTGATCAGCCCACACCACAACATTGACTGCCCTAAACATTTAGTTTAGGGCAGCACTATCTGTTTGATCAGTCAAACCTGTGACATTACACACTTCAGCTCTATGATAAATAATAAGTATAAAAAGGCTTTTAAAAATGTCATGTACATGTGGCTGCTTTTGAATACAAGATTGCATTTGCAGTGTGTTTGCTTGTGTGTAATGTTCAATACGCTTTATCTCTAAGGCCATTGAAACAATATTTCTCTTTATCATTCTCAGTCTCTCTTTTTCTCTCTTTCTCTCTGCAGTGTCAGCAGATGGTCGACTGCCCTTCAGTGTGGCTAGGCACTCCAGAGATCGAGTGTCTGTAAGAACCATATCAGATTTCAATTTTATACAAATATAATGTCCCCAATTCAAGCGTAAAATTCGCTTAACAGGTTGTCGATAAATAGTCGAGTCTGTATACTAGGGATCCGCTCAAGTACTCATAAATATAATAGGGTTTTTACACAAACACTACAAAGGTCTTCTTTTTAATTTTGTAGTTTGTTTGTAATTTTGTAGTTTGTACATATACATAATATATATGGAATTTAAGTATTCTAAATTCAATTATGTATAGTGCACACTGCTTTTAAACAGAGCTAATAGAATGTGACAGAGCTGCATTTTGAGCCTCTGTACGCAGTCCCTTGGTTTCCACTCTTTGTATTGTCTGTACATCATATCTCATTTCTGCATTGTGTTTGTTTTACAAGTCTGCATGACCTTTCCTCCTTATTTCCTTTACCTTAAAGTGATACATTGTGCCCCCTCAAGCAGTTTAATGGCCCATGTACTAACATTACATTCAGTGAAACTCAACACGTTTTCTTCTTTTTTTTTTTTGTGCTTGCTCATTTTTTATTGCCCGAGTGGTTATGCATTCTGCCCAGAATTTAATGCCCTTGTTTTCCCCAAATGTGTGGTCAGATGTTGTTGATTTCCTTTGTGTAAACATTTTCATGCTGACTTTTATTTCATGTTTTTGGTTTCATTTTCACCATGCATGAATCACTCATCTGTCCGTGTTCCTCTCATCATAGACCTCCAATCCCACAACCCTAACAAAGATCCCTACCTCTAAAATTCGGGCAGAGGCTTTGTTGCCGGCCCGGCCGAACTCCGCCAGTTCCTCCAATAAATGGAGCCCGTTGGTCGATGCAGATCTTTATGAGCCCCGTCCTTCTTCAGCGGGCCCACAAGTATCACTAAATATATATGTTGTAAAGGTAAGCAGGGAGCGAGATGGTTCAAATGACTATTTGCTTCTGCACAATATTAGAAACTTGTAACTTTCCAGAGAAAACGGCATGCTAGAATTTGTTAACCTTTTGTTTTGGATGCACTATTGTTTTAAGTTCCCCATGATTCCAACAGGATTAATGATTCTGTCCTCAGGATGGTGGTTCTCGGAGCCCAGAGAAGAGGTCATCCCTGCCACGTCCAGCATCCATACTAACCCGTCGCTCACACATGGCTGAGCACGAGGAGAGCTCCACTTCCATTACCAGTTCTGGGTCCACAGCACCACGCAGGCCCACATGTAAGGAATCACTGTTTTTATTGTTTCTATCTCTATATTTTCCTCTCAGTTTCCTTCTCTTTTCCCCCTTTTGCTTGAATGGAATGAGACAAATTACCATGATGACAATTCAAAACAAGCAACCACTCTTCTAGGTTCTTCTAGGGCAGGGCGGTTTCAATGATCTGTTAAGCAATATTGTTATAATAATTAAATTCATTAAAAAGTGGTGACAACGCATGTTTTTGTTTTGATATTTTTTTTTTGATAAAAACCCAGTTGTTTAATGCACATCCTGACATCTAACACAACTCTTCTAAAGCCAGAGTAATGTGGCATGTAAAAATAACCTGCAGATGAGCAATATGCATCTTTATTTCTTTAATACACGTACAACCCCCATGTACAATAATATTTGATATTGATCAGACTTAATTATCACTTATTTTGATTATACAGATTACTTACTACAATCAAAATGAATACAAGACATTTTCTTAGTATTGCAAGGGTTTTTATTTCACAAAAAGGCAGTATGCGCTGCAAGATTTGATGAATAAAGTACTCATGTAAAGTCTTTTGAGTTGCCTGAAGAATCTGAATTGCTTCCTCAAAGCTTTTTGGAGACGTTTGGATCTATTTTTAGACACATCTTCTCTGCTTCTGGATCTACAGACTGTCTTTAACTCATACTCTATACACTCACACCCTTTCTTCCCCTGCTCCTGTAGCATTCCGTACTGAAGTCAAAGCAGAGCGCAGGACAGGCAGGTCTCATAGTATGACAGGTATAGAGTACCATCCCTACTGTTTCACCCTGTTTATTGTCAGTCCTTCATACCTGCTGTCCTGTGCAAGGATACAATCACCATAAACAATTCAGTGCCATTAAAAGTTATTCACCCAATAGCACATTTTGTTACAGAAGTGAGCTCTAACACTAATTTAAAAAGGTGAATAATTTTCATAGGCACTGTTTTACATAGGGATTTTTTTTTAAATTTGTACTTTTCAGTTATGCATGCGAGTACAGTTTTCCGTTATGTGTTTGAGGCATTTAAAGTCCATTAATTTTTTTTTAATACATAATGCCTTTTAAAAATCAATAGTAAGATTTATTAAGATCATTGTCATCATCATGTGGGGTCGAAAAGTCTGAAAAAGTCCACTATGCAAAGAAATTACTTCTAAACTAGTATTATTTTACTTTTCCAGTAAGAAGATCTAAAAATGTACTTGATAAGCAACATTACATAAGATATTAAGACTTGTTTTCATTAACTCAGCTTTCCCTTGATTTTAAATGGTTTATTTATACTAATCAAGTGAAAACCTAATTTACTTGATCAAAAATACAGTAAAAACAGTAAGTGGGAAATATTAATACAATTTAAAATAATTGTTTTTTAATAAAAAAAAAATATATATATATATATATTAAAATGTAATTTATTCTTTTGATGGCAATGCTGAATTTTCATTTTTGAAATTTGCATTTAAACTGCTAACTAAGTTCTGTTTCAACTGTAGGCACAGAGTCTGCTCGGTCCCGCTCGGCCCGCAGTGGTACCTCCACACCCCGCACCCCCGGGTCCACGGCCATGACCCCTGGTACCCCTCCCAGCTACTCTTGCCGTACTCCGGGAACCCCCCGCACTCCGGGCACCCCCAAATCCCTCAGCCTGCTGTCACAGGAGAAGAAAGTGGCCATCATCCGCACACCTCCAAAATCCCCGGCGACTACACCCAAACAGCTGCGCGTCCTTAACCAGCCGCTGCCTGACCTCAAGAACGTCAGATCTAAGATCGGTTCCATTGACAACATCAAGTACCAGCCCAAGGGGGGCCAGGCAAGTCCAAATGCTCCCAATTCATCCTGATTTCACCCCAACTGAGGCTAATAGCCAACTATCCACTCTTTGTCCCCTTCCCCATCCGACTTTCTTGCTGTTTTTATGCTCCTTCAGGGTCGATTCGGTTCCCTGTGTGCACACTGTCATTTAAAGTGTGCTTTACTGTGTTTCGCATTCATTCGCATGTATTAATTCACTGTGTGCATGCTAATGGCTGCACATAATAGCTGTTAGGCCATTTCACTTGTCTTGGATTGACTCGTTCTTTGTCTGACTGGAAAGTAATATAGCTCTTGTTCTTATGACATGGAGCAAATCATGTTCCAAAAATGTACCTCATATTATTTATTTATTATATAACTTTTATTTTAAATGGCAACATTTGCACTTTGAGATGATCATAAGGATGTAGAACCTTAATTGCACAAGTAATTTAATAAAGAAAAACAATATAAAGTTATGTTATATAAGTATATTTATATTTAAATGTAAAAATATAAAAATTTTAACACTGTCAAATACCATCAGGTTTTGCCCGAGTACTAATGAATAAGTTATTCATCTGACTATTATTTTTTTACCTTCTATTTCAATATCTCATATATAAATGCTGGAGAGACTGTTCTAATACAGAAAACTTTTGGAATTATTTGTTTGTATGCTAGATAGCCTTAGGTTGTATTTTGGGATTATAGAAACTTCAAGGATACACACATGAATTCATATACACCCATGCGCCAAAGTTGTTTTCCTCCTATGTCTAGGACACTCTGGTCTTGTATGAGGTTTGTTTTCCAGGATGAATAGAGTTCATGGGGACAGGCTCTTGATGTAAACACCCCTTGTGTTTTTAGGTCATTTCATGCACGTTTGCTGTAATGAGCAGGGTGTAGGCTGCGTGCTGGAGTGACATGTTAATGTCTGGCTCGTGGCAGAGTGCGGCAGTGCAGAGAAAAGGATCTCGTCAGCCAGAGGAGTGGGAGATCGGGAGGTTATTGGGGTGGGAGACTGCAGTGATAAACTATAAGGAAGGACATTGGAGTAATTGAGTTTGTCTATCTTATTTGTCTCATAGACAATGTGTTAGATTTCAATACTTGAGAAAATGATGTGTGAAAAATGAACATATAATATTGTGAAACATAATATAAAGTTTTTAATGAGGACAAGATCGTTTTTTCTTGCACTTTTGAAGTGAAAACTTTGACAAAAAAATAGATATTAAATGATTCATTTGAAATAATATTAAACGTTGGATGGGGCTAGATCAGGAAATGATTGGATTGGAAACAATGGTATTATTTTAAATAATTTTTAGAATTGTTTTGATAACATTCCTATTGAGGTTATATGATTTTTATTTCATTTTTAAATCTTTTCTCCCAATGAAGTCCATGTATAATGTTATAATGCTTATTCATCAAAACATTTCAAATTTAGATAAAAAAAAGAATAACAATGATGTTTACTAAATACAGATAAAGTACCATAGCAAGAAAAAGTTAATTTTATCTGAAATGAATTAACTCTTAAGGTCCTTTGAGTAAACTACTTTTGCATCAAATAGATAATTGGTCGATAGATAATTATCAATAAACTTGATAATTCAAAAAATCTTGACTTACATAATAATATAATGCAATGAAATACAACAGAAATGTAGATTGTTACACCTTTTAAGCAATGACTAATAATAACAAAAAAAAGTAGCTATTAAATCATTTTCACTTTCTAAGTTCGTCCCTAGTCTTTGTGAGCCCTGTAGACTTTACAGTTTTAGGGCACTCAGGACACCCTAAGGAGGGTGTGTTGTATAACCTATGACACGGCCTGAATCTGTCTGGGCCCAAATGCTCCCTCACCCCTGGATGACAGCGGGTGTCTCCCCAGCATAGTCACTCACAGAACAGGTCTAAGAGACAGTGACATGAGCCACAATCTCTCAGGGTTGAGTGAGCGGGCATGTGGCGGCCACTGCCAGTCTGTGTTTGCCCAAGGGTGAGACTGGATAAGAGTGCTGCGCCTGTCTGTGCCTTAATGACATAATATGTCTACTGAGGGCCACTGAAGCAGACGGGGACCACTGAAGCAGACGGGGACAGTCTGAAAACCCGGAAACTGGAAAACTTGGAAAGCATGTGCGTGTTTAATGTCAGAACATTTCATTGGATTAATATTCGTATAAAGGCTGCAAAGATATATCAGCTCTAGAGCTAAGTTATGTAGATACTTGTCTGTTCAAATCTAAATAGTTTTACTTTACAAATATAATTAAGAGTGATGTTTACTTATTTTTTTTTTCAATTTAATCATATAATATAATAGTATAATAATAATAATAATAATAATAATATTAAAAAATATAATAATACAATTTTGATAACATCCCCTCTGAGGTTGTATCATACCTATTTTATTTTTATTTTCTCCTTTTATTAAAATAGACAATATTAAATGTTTTAACTAATGATGATAATTTATACAGTATATAGGATTTTGATACATGTAGAAATTGTATCATACCTCATTTCTTAAATCCTAAGGTCTTATGTCATCTTAAGTCATAATTTAGTTCTTCATGATCATATTTCACCGTCTCTCTGATTTATACTGTTGAAATACATGGTCCATATGTGCTGCTGTGCCTTTAATACTTATTGTTTAAGAAATGTTTAAGAAAACATTGTTAAAATATAATTTTTGCTGTTTTTTAATACAAATAATTTTACTGTCCTCAAAGATTTTTTTTGACTGGTCATGAATTTACACAGTATTATGTTAAAATCTAAAGAAAAACCTTACTTTTGTTATACTATTTTGTCACCAGTTTGTGAATCCTGCAGAGTAACATTCCCATTTAGATCGTATCATCTAATCTTTAAGAAATGTCCAACCGTATGAAATCCATCTATAATGATAGTGGAGTTTTTTGGGCTGCTGGACTTTTAAGACTTCTTTTAAAACTTTATCGCTAAAATGGATGTTAAAAACGAGCAATTGTTTGCAGCTTAGTTTTGGTGGAAGTTTTGACTTCTGAAAGTTACTGTATGTTTTCATGTAAAATGATCTCAAAACATGATTGAGATGAGATTAAGCAAAAATCTGACTACTCATGTGACCCACTTAACATTCTTTGTGTGTGTGTGTATGTATGTTGCGTTTATGTTTCATGGCACTTTTCATCACTCAGAGTTGACCTCACCACACTTGACTTTGTCACAGCTTGAATAGTGTATGTAAAGTTAAGAACTTTCATGACTCATGTATGTCTTGAGACCAAACACAGACTCTGGCTCTGGCTCCAGCTGTCTCTCTCCCTGAAGGGTCATCCTCTGTGCATTGTTGTCCATCACCCCCTCTGCGTCGGTGTTTTGTGCACTTCATTCGGGTTTACAGTATTTAAGTAGACTGCTATGTGTGCAAGAGTGTGTGTTCAAGAGATTTCAGTAACATTGACTACAGTTGTTCACTTTGTTTCTGAACCAGCCCAGGTCCAAATCCCTACTCCCTAATAAATTAACACTGTCTTAGAAAACAGCTGAGGTCAGTTAAAAGCATGCTACTACAACAGCCAACATTGTTGAACATTGGTGAGTGCATTGTTGAAGTCTCTGTTCCACTGCAATAACAGCTAAATGTTGTGCATCAGGTGATGTGTGAAACCGTCACAGTACATTGACTACAGCAGTCAGGTGTCATCGCATGAGTCTGGTGTTTGATGGACTAAATTACCTTCAGCCTTGATAGACTTTTTAGACATTTAATGATGCACTGACTGATTCATTTTATATATATATATTAGGGGTGTTACGGTTCACAAAATTCACGGTTCGGTTCGATACGATACAATTGTGTCACGGTTCGGTTCGGTACGGTCCGGTACGTTTTCGATACAGAAAAAAGAAAGAAATGCCAGAGAAATTTCCTTGATTTAATTTTTTTTATTATATTTTTATTAAAACTAACAAAGTATGGATTTTTTTTTTACTTTGAGCAATGATGGAGCTATACTTTTTCTTAGGAGCATATAAAACAAAACAGCTCCTTGGACAAAATGAAATGTAATATTGTAGTAGTTACAAACAAAGGTTTAATTTAGTTAAGATTAACATTTAAGGGCAGCATTTGTATTCATAATGTCAAAATAAAACTGACGTAATGTTACTTAAAAGCATTATTGCCTACCATTCCTGCCAAACTTCCAAGGTTACAGTGAGTTACTACAGTAAACCCATGGCAATGTTGCTGATCTGTGGACACTGGATAGTTCATTCATGGTACAATGTTTCTTCCTGGTTTCCACGTCAGCGCTGTTTGATCCGTTAATAACGCAGAATATATATATATCTATATATATATATATATATATATATATAGGTAGATAGATATCCTATGTAATTATTTAAATATGTAATATATGAAAGATAATATAATACGTAAATGTAACCAAGATAATATAATACATAAAGTTATACATATATAAATAAATAAATAAAAATACACAGACACACACACACACACACACACACACACACACACACACACACACACACACACACACACACACACACACACACACACACACACACACACACACACACAATTATTATACTCTTTTCTCACAGTTCAGTGAGTCCTGCAGAGTGACTCACAATATCCAAGTTTAATAGGGTGATCTCTTGGGGATTCTTGAAAATTTAGCAAATAAGGACCCAGAAGTGAAGAAGAACAGAAAGTGAAGTTGACATTTGCAGGCGTTAGCATGAGAACAAGTTTTACTTGTAACAGATAATTAAATTTGTAATGTTTATCTGGAACTACTTCCATGTTCATTTATTCAGCCCTAAGTGTGATGGCTTCACTTAATGGAGAGACCTTCAGCATTAATTAGCATAAATTAAGTGTCTAACTGTTGGAAATAGTGTCAACAATGAGTTCAGTTGCAGTTTAACCCTTAAGGGGCGTTCACACTGACAGTGATTAAATCAACACGTTTCTGCACTGATGGTTGCTTGTAGACAGGCATTGCTCTCCACTAGCCGCATTGTGTTATACTTTCTGCACATTAGCATAAAGTTGACCTCAACTCAACTTTGTTGCTTTGTCAACGCTTCACTTTTAATGACTGGGAATTGCCAATTTGGTTTTTGGCTGCAGGTGCTGTGAGCACCAAGAGACGGGTCAAGTTCATCTTTAATGGGTTGTTATCTTACCTTTCTTACTGACCCGTCTCACCACTGCATGGCTACCAGTTGTCTGAATGTGTGTGTGCATGTATGTGTGTGTGTGTTTCCATCTTCATTAAAAGAGTCACATATCTTTGTATTTTTCTAGATTCAAATTTTAAACAAGAAGCTGGACTTCAGTCACGTACAGTCAAAGTGCGGATCCAAGGATAATCTGAGGCATTCGCCCCGTGGAGGCAATGTATGTACTGCTCCATCTCTCCCTATGTCTCTCTCTCCTTCTCTTCCAAAGCCAACAGACCTCCACGGTTTTTGACCATTTACTAGGGGTGTGAATCGTCACTTGTTTCACCATTCAATTCGATTCAATATCACGTTGCGTTGCATACTCACTTTTCAATATCACGGCACATGCCTACATTTTCGTCAATGAATACAAGCAGTCAGATATATGACTTTTTATTTGATCTGCTCCAAGAAAGTACACTTCCTGAATGTAGCAAACATCAAACACAACTTAAATCTGAACACAGCAGATGACAGGACCATGTAGAACAAACACTAGTAAATACTAAAAGCGCATGAAACTGTCAAGTGTATTTAAGTTACAATAACGCTCAACACATTTGCAGGGACACACACACACACAAACACACGCGCGCGCGCTCTCAGCCTCGCACGCACACACACACTCAAGCTCACACGCTGTACATTT
The DNA here is from genome assembly GCA_030578275.1 of Meda fulgida. Taxonomy (NCBI): domain Eukaryota; kingdom Metazoa; phylum Chordata; class Actinopteri; order Cypriniformes; family Leuciscidae; genus Meda; species Meda fulgida. Next base: position 9,197,129 of record CM060624.1, on the reverse strand, counting down.
TAAAATAGTCGGTGCATTTTTTATTACTTGCTTTTTTGTTTCGCCTCCCTCCACCATTTTACGCTTGTGCGAGAAGTGCGTATGTGACAAATGACGTCAGAAAAACGTCAGTTGGCTATAATTGAATATGGTCTATTACTGCATCGATGCAGAATCGTCCACGTCCGCATCGCGATGCATCGAGGCAACGATTAATTTCAAAACCCCTACCGTTTATTACATTTCTACTGCACTGGATACTCATTCTGCTCATTTACATGGCAGAATCAAACATCATATAGATGCAGACAACCTTGAATACACAAATCAGATATATTTTCACACGTGGCTCTAAAATGCAAAACTGAAGTCCCTTCTTGTTGTTCATCATGTGAAAATATATACACCCTATATGTATATATTTGTAAACTGTAATGCAGGTGTTTGATGTTGACCCATCAACACTTGTGTGTCTACTGTATGGAAGTCAAAATAAGATGACGCATCACTCTCCTTTTCAATATGTTTAATTTCTCTTTGAAAAATGGTGGTAATTTATATGGTTATTTTCATCCTGAAACAGTTTTGATCGACAGTCTGTATCATGGAGTAGTTGCTGTCAACATTTTTATTCTTCTCTTCTTTAGGTTTCAAGGTCTCCTCTATTACACTTTTTAGGTTCTGTTCCAAAACCTAGTAAGCCGTCTTGCTGTCTGCCGCCTACACAGGGAGCATCCTAACTGAAATGGAACATCATAAGTGACTTATTTGGAGTGCTCCACAAAGGCAGTGGCTTAGTGTATATAGAGTTATAGAGTCTTTAAGATTATTTAATTTTTTTGAAAGAAGTCTATAATGTTCACCATGGCGGCATTTATGCGATCAAAAATTCAGTGCATTTTTTTACTTTTGTTGAAAACAGTTGTGCTGCCTAATATTTTTGTGGACACTGTAATACATTTTTATTCAGGATTCTTTAATGATTATAAAGTTTAAAAGAACAGCTTTTATCTGAAATAGAAATCTTTTGAAATATAAATTGTAGCAATGTTCAGGGAAGAAGGAGGCGGGAACCGGCGAACCATCAAAATATAATTTATTTAAATAAAACAAACAACCAAAATACCGCCAGCAGCCCCTCGCGGACAACTGCTGGCTAAAATAAAATACATAAACAAAACAACTAAAATACAGGCCTGTTCCTCTCTCGATCATCAACGTCGTCGCTCCTCCTTTATGCGTCCGCTCCTCCGTGAGAGATGCGAGACCGGTGTGCCTCACAGGTGTTGCTCATTAGCAATCGCACCACCGGCCTCGTGCCGTTCTCTCACGTCCCTCGGCCGTCCTGTTCGCCACATACCCCCATCGCCCCTCACAGGCCGGGGGGTACCCACGAGCCTGTGCCTACTCCCCCCCCCCGGCGGCGGCAATCCCTGGGGAGTATGGACAGACAAACCGAGGGAAACGGAGACGGAAGCATGAGGAGCGACAGATCGAGAGAGGGGAGAGAGGAAAAAAAAAATTGGTCCGGTTCCCACAACGCGCTGCCATCTGGTCCCCCACCAGCTGTGCGCTCTCCTCCGCGGTGCCTGGCGGTGACGCTGGGTAGCCCTCGGTGGACGGCTCGACGCTCCTCCGCCGCCCGGTGGACGGCGACGGCTCCTTGGGTGCCTTGGGCAGACGGCAGGAGTCCCCCGCTCCCTGCTCCTCCCCTTCACTGGTGGACGGCAGCAGGCTCCGGCCCACGGCGAGCGGCGGCGACTCCTCCTCTCCCTCCCGGATGGCAGCCGCCCCTCCAATACCCAGGCGGCCGGCAGCGAGCTCGACCGTCCCACCGGCAACTCACTCCAGCGCACCGCCTCGAGCGTCCCTGGCCGCGAGTCCCCCGCTCCCTGCTCCTCCCCTCGCTCGGCGGATGGCAGCAGGCTCCGGCCCACGGCGAGCGGCGGCGACTCGCGCACCATGCTCGATGGCACCGCGGATTCCCCACATCGGCGAGGACTCTCTGACAGCGCGTTCCTCCCTCTTCCCGGGTTTCGGCACCAGTGTAGCGATGTTCAGGGAAGAAGGAGGCGGGAACCGGCGAACCATCAAAATATAATTTATTTAAATAAAACAAACAACCAAAATACCGCCAGCAGCCCCTCGCGGACGACTGCTGGCTACCGAAAATAAACATAAGGAACTGCCAGCAGCCCCTCGCGGACGACTGCTGGCTAAAATAAAATACATAAACAAAACAACTAAAACACAGGCCTGTTCCTCTCTCGATCATCAACGTCGTCGCTCCTCCTTTATGCTTCCGCTCCTCCGTGAGAGATGCGAGACCGGTGTGCCTCACAGGTGTTGCTCATTAGCAATCGCACCACCGGCCTCGCGCCGTTCTCTCACGTCCCTCGGCCGTCCTGTTCGCCACATAAATGTTTTTACTTTGATCAATTTGCATCTTGGTTGAATAAAAGTAGTAATTAGGTAAAATTTGATGACAAACTTTGATGTTGGCTTGACAAAGCCACATCTGAAAGTTTAAAATTACTTTGAAAAGCTTGAAGTTTGAAGGTTTTACTAAGAGAAAGTCCAATTTTAACAGTATTTATAGTACTAGTTTTAGCATATTAGTAGGATAATTAGCAGATTGCTAGCATGAATTAACATGTAGCTAGCACGATTTAACACATTGTTATCATGCGATTAGCATGAAATACGAGTTGTTCTGGTTTTTGGCAGTAATTCATTTAAACAACAACAACAAAAACATGAAATATGATTGCGTCCCAAATGACACACTACACTATGCACTTATAAACTATCACTTTGCAAGTACTCATCCGTATAGTGTATACATTTTATATGGTTATTTAGTTATTCACTGTCACAGTCAGACACCCTCTGCTACGTAATTAAAGCTGTGACAGTCAAGTGCATAAAGTGCCCAACATCCCACACTTTGTTTTTTCCATTAATTAACTGCATCTTCCGGGTATTTAAAGTGTACTTTTTCTATGTGGAATTTTCAGTGTGAACACACTACTCGTGCTCTATTTATACAAAAAAAACCCATCATAGAACAGTGCTCAAGTACACAAATTGTGAAGCACATGTTGCTAGCATTGAACACATTGCTAGCATTTTTTAATTTATGTTAAAACGGTAAATTATGCTAATCATGCTCACATGTTGCATTCATGTTGTTAACATGAATTAACATGCTGTTAGTATTATTTAACATGTTACTAGCATGTTTCAACATTTTTATAACATGATTAGCATTTTGATAACATGTGTCTAACATATATTAGCATGTTGTGAACATGTTTAACATGTTCTTAACATGTTGCTAGCATAATTAGAATATTGCTAGCATGATTAACATGTTATTAACATGATTTAACATGTTAGCATTGATGTAACATGCTACTAGAATTTTGTTAGCATGATTCACCTGTTTTTCTAACATGTTTCTAATATGATTAAGCATGTTGTTACCAAGTTTTAGCATGTTGTTAGCATAATTAGCATTTTGCTATCATGTTGCTAGTATGATTAACTTTTTGCTAAAACAATTCAGCATGTTGTTAACACGGTGTTAGCACATTGATAGCATGTTCACATGATTTAAAACATTGTTCTAGCATGTTTTAACACATTACTAGCATGTTTTAACATGTTGCTTGCCTGATTAACACGTTGTTAGCATGAATCAACACATTAACATTGAAGAAGGCCTGCGAGCCAAAATGTGTTATTTCTCTGTAAATAATGTAAAATAAAGTAACTGAAAAGATTTCAAATAGCTGTATTTTGAAGTTCGCATAAATTAACATGTTCCTAGCATGAATGAGCATGTTGCTAGCCTGAATAGCATGTTAATAACATGTTGTCAACATGAGTAGCATGTTGCTAGCATGATTTAACACATTGCTAGTATGTTTTAACATTTTGTCAAGTCAAGTCACCTTTACTTGACTCTTTATACAATACAGATTGTTTCAAAGCAGATTTACAGTGATAACATTATGCATTTCGGCTGATGTTTATCTGAAGTCAGATTAGTGTTGATTCAGTTCCATTGGAAAGATCATCAATCATTAAATTAGTTTGTTTAATTTATAAAGCAGTTCTGCACAAAAAAAACAACAAAAAAAAAACAATGTCAACGTCCAGCTCAGTTCAGTTCTTATACAACAGAGTCAGTACAGTCAGGTCAAAAATATTGTTGAATATTAAGTTGTCCTTGGATAGTCATTAAGCTTTGCTAGCGATAAACAGCTTAAACACTCTATTGCTGTGTTTGAAATTGAATAGCTCCCTACTATATAGTATGCTAAAAACAGTACGTCAAAACAGTAGTAGCCTGTGTCCAAATATATAATATTCGAAAAAATGCTAGTGTAAAAAATTAATGTGAAGCACACTGTAAATTTGTCTCATAATTGATTTCAGTAGTTTGCTGTTAACTTGTTTCTACACTAAACATGTGATAAATAATATAAATACCCAGCATACAGAAATATTGTGTAAAATACTCAATTTTGAGTATTTTTAGTTATAATTTTAAATAATGATTTATATTGATAATTGACATTTCTCTAACTTTGTCTGCCATCCAGATTTTTTTTTACTAAGCTTGTTGTAATACATTTATGCCATTGCTTTCACTGCTAAGGATAACTGCAATGCAGTCTCAATGCTTGACAATTTGATCAAAAGAAAGGATCTTAAAGGAAGCGTAATTAGGCCTAAAAAAGCTGCTTATGTAGTCAGCTCACTTGTTTTGTGTCACCCTGTTCTTTCTGATTGTGTATATTGCCTGCTAAAATGTCTTGACCAGTGTTTTCTAATTGTCAGAGCTGGTATGTGCTGAGTCTGTACTTCAATCAGATTTGCTTTTTCTGCCCTTGCAGCAGCAGCGGTCAGTCATTGTGAGTGACTTCCAACAAAGCTATAATGACCACACTGTGTAGAGCATGGCGCTAGGAATGCTAAGGTCATGGGTTTGATTACCACAAAATATTACTTATGCTGTCTGTTTAGTTAAGGTTGGAATATTCCTTAACTTTCTGGAACATTACTTTAATGCGGTATTTGAGCACTATAATATAACAATTAGCTACATTTCTCTTATTTGTAGGCTATAGGACAAAAGGTCAAAATCTCCTTTTAAAGGTGCTCTAAGCGATGTCGGGTGACGTCATTTCTTGTTGACGTTTAAAGTATTGTCAAACAAAACGGAGGCTAGCTCGACCCTCCCTCCTCCTCATCCGCGCACTAACCCCCCAAACCCCACCCCCAAATCCTTCTTGTCGGTTATTGGCCGGAACAGTTTGTTATGTTTCGTGGTGCGGGTTAGCCCAGTTTGTTTTTGTTGCCGTTTGTGGAGCCTGGGGTGTCTGCAGAGACCGCGTCATTTTACGGTGTGTTCAGGGGACAGGCAGCCAGCGGATGGTTAGGAGATGTTTGCTGTATGTGACAAAAAATGTTTTGGCCTAAAAAACGAGTGACATCGCTTAGAGCACCTTTAAGTATTTCAGGATTCAGTACACCAGTAGCTACACCAGAATCTACCCAACCCAATATTGACTTGACAATATTGATTTCTAAACATCTGTAAGTCTATCATCTGATTCAGTGATCTGATGGTGTATTTGTGATATTCATTTGCAGTTGTTGGATTTCTTTATGTTGTGATATCTTCAGCATATTGATCAGTTTTTGCTGATTTGCAGCTCAGCTAACATGCGTTTAGTTGTGGAGTTAGTTGAACTTATCAATTATTGCTACTTTTTAGGCAGTTTTTTTTTGTTTTTAACGTTGCAGATTCATATGTGAAGAAGAACTGGAGTGACTCCTTGCCTTTTTTCCCATTTGTGTTTTATTTTTTGTACTCAACATCTGGTGTTTCTTACAGGTTCACATTCAGTCTAAGAAGATTGATCTTAGTCATGTGACCTCCAAGTGTGGATCATTGGACAACATCCGCCACAGGCCAGGTGAGCATGCTAATGAATTCTGGAAATTTTAGCCATAGATTGGAAATTTGCAATGTCATGATATAGATTGTGTTTAAAGCATGCAACGCCTGAGCTAGGCTATTTGATGATATAACAGCGCCATCTTGTGGTTATATTTTAATCTCCTCCTTTGCCAAACCCATTTAAAAGGATTCTGCCATTTCAAATTATTCTTATAAGGCAAAGTTGTATGCTGTAAGAATATTGCTAACTCTTTCCAATAATTAACAGTTAACAGTGATCACATCTGTATTTTGAAGTGCAGATATTTTATAAACGTTTATATTTTGTATAGATTTAAGAGCATAGGCGTATACATTCAGTACTGTTGAAAAGTTTGGGGTCAATGTTTTTGTTTTATTTTATTAATACTTTTATTCCATGCATACAATTTATCATAATTGACATTAAAGACGTTTATAATGTTACAAAATATTTAGATTTGAAATAAATGCAGTTCTTTTTCCATTCATTTAAGAAACCACCAAAAAATATTAAGCAGCACATCTGTTTTCAGCATTGACAATAATAAGACATGTTTCTTGAGCAGCAAATTAGAATGATTTCTAAAGGATCATGTGACACTGAAGACTGAAAATCCAGCTTTGCCATCATAACAATAAATTACATTACAAATTTCAAATTTAAAACTTTTAATTGTAATAATGTTTCACAATATTATAGTTTTTACTGTATTTTGATCAAATAAATTCAGCTTTGGTTAGCATAAGAGATTTAAAAATAAAACTTTAACAGTAGAGTAAATCTTAAGACTTTATTCCTGTTTTTTTTTTTTTTTTAGTTCTGTGAAAAAAAACTTTTAAGATTTCACCAGCAGAGAAATGAGAAATTAATTGCATTTCTTTTTTATGACTCTCAGGAGGTGGTCATGTGCGCATTGAGAGTGTGAAGCTGGACTTCAGAGAAAAAGCTCATGCAAAGGTAGGCTCACTGGACAATGCCCACCATACGCCTGGAGGAGGCCACGTGCAGGTGAGTACACAAACACAACTGTTTTTACTTATCAGTCCCACTTCATACATAAGGACGAGCAAATCGACCATCACCGACTTCCTATTTCCTGCTTTCTAAGATTGAAAGCCATAAGCTGTTGTTCCGAGACGCAGCCAAAGCGCGTGTGGATCATGGGGCAGAGATTGTGATCGAGGCGCTCGGGCTGTCAGGCGGCACCTCTCCTCACCGGCACAGCCACATGTCCTCGTCCGGGAGCATCAACATGCTGGAGTCTCCACAGCTGGCCACGCTGGCCGATGATGTGACCGCTGCCCTGGCCAAACAAGGCTTGTGAATCCGAAATATCTCCGTTCAATCAAATTCCCTCCACTCAATCTACAGTAGTCCCCTTCATTGGTGTCACGGTTGACCCTTCCTCCCTCCGGTATTTAATGAAGACTACAGATTTCACTTCCCATCTGAAAAAAAAGAGCATTTTATCTGTTTTTTTTGTTTTGTTTTTTTTTTGGTCAATTTTAATGAATAATGACTTGTTAGAGCTAGAGACCAGTGCTTTTTATTGACCATAGTACATGTGATTTTTTATGATTGTGTACAGACAGTGGCCTCAACTGCTGGTTTAGGGTCAGTGTCAGGTGGGTTGCATAAAAGTCGGTCGAACAGAATTTTTTATACACGGGAATGTGGCGCGACGGTACCATTCTGCACGTGTTCTTTTGCCCATTCAGTGCATGGACTCTAAAACATCTCAACTGCGAGTCACATCCGATCAAACACAATATACACTATAAGGGAATATATTTATAAGTATACCAGCTCTTTGTGTCGACATCTCATGCTCAGTTGAAAAAAAGAAACAATTACTGCTTCGATAAGTTATTCCAATACTATTGCATTTAAAAACTAGATAGTATGACGAGCATGTATTCTAAAACACAAAAGAGGCTATTTTCTATTTCAAGGGATTTTAGTAAGTTATTTGCTGAAACATCGAATAAAATCAACACATCCTGTTTTGTAGATACTAGCAACAATGTTTAGTTATTACATTGTTTCAGATGACCGTTACGAAACCGTTGCTTCCGTGGATCTTTGTCGGTACACAGTTTAAGCAGATTTGTGCTTTAACTTATGGTGTGGTCACATGAGCGATATTGAAGAAGTCACTTTCAGATTTCTTTCAGAAGTCACTGTCAGCACTCGGTGAATTCGCCGTGAACAACTACAACTTGAGCAAAATCTGCATGGGGAACTTTTTCGCCGTCATGCGAAACTCCCAAACACGCAGAATCCTGTTGAAATTACTAGATTTCTCCTGTGAAATTCTGCCGAGCAACAGTAAATGTGACTGCACCTTTACACAAGACGCTTATATTACAGTATTACATTACGCAAATACAATCGAGGGCTCCAGTTATACATGAATCATGTAAGATCTGCTCAATCTGCTGTCTTAAAGTGTCAACCACATACCGCCAGCTTTCAGACTCGAGATGAGAACGGACTCGCCTGAGCAAGATATGGGTGGTTCTGCGGCCCTCATTTTATTCTTAAACGTAGGGAGCAGCTCCTCGGGACGCTGTTGGTGATTTAGGCCCTGTGTTCGTCTGCTGATTTCTGCTTGGATGCTTAGTTTTCTTTCTTAGGACGTGGAAAACACAAAACAAAACTTAAAAAAGGATACTCACTGCGCTTGCATTTGTTTGAGCACAGTACACCAGTATATTTTTTCTCGTCATTTGTGGTTCTCCCCTGGCCCTTTTCCTCTAGAACAGCTGTCATTCGTAGGCTTCTGTGTTTTCTTGGCCCCCCTGAGCCTTACCTGCCCTTTTCCTTGATTCCCTCAGCAGCTGTAAATGTATTTAAAAGGTCACATAGATGTACGCAGTTTTTCTCCTGTTGGTATGATACGGATTATAAATGCCCTTAACAGTTATGACAATAAAAATACAGAAAATGAACAAAACATTGGTGTGATCTGTTTTTTTTCTGACTTTGTATTTGTGAAATGTGTAATGACTTTTGACTGTGGTGTATTATAGTTTCCTTAAAGGTTTAAAAAAGCAACAAGCGACAAGAGGCTGTACATTATATTGATTTTACAAACGGTAAGTGGAAATCTATTGGTTGAATTCAAGGGTCCAGGGCAAAATTCTACATGTGGGGTTTATAAAGTATGGTATAACATAGCGCTATAAATTAAGCGTAGCGTCAGTTCTAGCAGGTCACGTTAGTGACTCTCAGCTGATCCACGTCTACCTATAGGAATACGACACCTATCACCGTGTGCATATATATGCTCCTTCAGTATTATCAGCAGCTGTCGCGTTTCTCAGGAGCTATTACCCTCCTCCATCCCCAGATCCTCCTCTCGTCAGTCAGGATTTGCCATTCTGATTCCCCTTGAATCAGAATAAACTCTCGATAATAAAGAATAAAATCTTGAATTAATGATATCTGCAATACATTCATGTTGGTTCTGTTCTGTTTACCCTAAGGGGGGGTACTATTGCTCTCTCTGCTCTTATCCATGCTAGGCTGCATAGATACGCAGGGAGTTATTGGCCAGAACAGAACCATACCGCCAATCCGAACTGTATGCTAATTGTCAATCGTATTTTACGATAGTGGTCCTGATAAAAATGTATCATTGATGACTTTAAATGTGCCTCATTCAATCAGAATTTAGAGTCAGAACTTTTCATTATGAATAATTTGTTTTGCAGGCCTCATAATTTGAACTGTTTACAGATACTTTTTCTTAGTATGTCTGGTATAGTTAGTCTATTTTAAAAACTATATATACAAAATATATATATTTTTAAGTTAAAAATCTCTAGTTGTCTCAGGTCACATTCACACTTGTTTTTATGGCTTTGTAATAATATTATTTTTATCTAGACATATTAAAACATTTATAATTTATTATTTTTAATTTTCAATTATAATTATTAAATCAATAAGGAAAAATATTACTATAGTAATAATACACTTGGACTGTAAAACAAAAGAAAAATCACATAACAGTAAAATTACTGTACCAATATTTATAGCTGTCTTAATTTCTTTGCTTTCATCAGTGTTAAACCAGAGCTTTTATTTTAGAGGAATCCCACAAGAAAACCAAAAGCTTCTCATTTGTTTACAACAGATTTATAAACGGTTGAAGTTTCATTTTCAAAAGCTGGTCACAAGGTCAAAATGTGACAAGTTTGCATCCCAGTTGTCTTTGAATGTTACCAGATATTGTACAATAACCCATGAATGAAAAAAGCCTAGGCTCTGTCTAGTCTATTCTGTGGGTATATATTTACCAGTTATATTCTAAGGTTATATTAATGTTAACATAAACTCAACATGATATTAAAATTGACCGCATTTACTTTCTTGATATACTCATTGTGAACAACCTTCCCATTTTTCCTGATCCAATCAATTCCAGATGGATAAAATACACCAAGTTTCTGTTTTTCTAGTTGAATATCATTTTTCACTTTTATCCTTTTTACTCTGAATTGGGTTGTGAATATTGTTTCATGTTGACTCTAAATACCTGCTATAATCAGTCATGTTTACCTACCTGTTCACTTACCTCTCACTTTCTTTTCTGCCTTGTTCGCTGAATATGAAAACATTAATCACAACAAAGGCTGATACTTTTTGAAAAGTTTATTATGAGAATTGACAGAGGTGAAAAATAAATTAAGACTGGGGAAAGGAGGTTTTGCAGGCAGTCCATATTTAGCACCTTTGACTTTGCGATCCAGATAGTGAGTGGTCAAGGGGGTGGTTTATATTTTTGTGTAACCATGATGCCCCCCACACCCTCCAGCACTCACGACTGTTCCGCTACGGAGAGGCTTGTCCCGGCAAGAACATCATACTAGCTGGAAAAATATGAATGGATTCCAAGAATGGACAAAAGAAATAGGAGTCAAGTGAAAAAAAAAAAAAAAAGGAAACACAAATTACAAAATAATTGTTTATGACTAACATCCCGTGTCCCTTTTATCCGTTTCTGAGTTGGTTTTGGAAACATTGTGTGGACGTCCTGACATCATGGAATCTGGAGAAATGCTTCAGTTTCTTCACTTCTTACACAGACATGATGTGTTTGACGAAAGCTGTTTAGAATGAAGAGATTGAAAAAATGTCCATGTGATTCTGGCTTAGAATTACAGGACAACAAACAACGAATATCTCTATAAAACGGTCAGTCATTATTGATTTTTTAATTTTTTTTTTACTGTGATTAATGTGCAATGAGAAAATGAAAGGAACTGAACTGACCCTCATAGTTCACACAGCCACTTTCATCCTCCTGGCCTAGCATGAGCGCATCGATCTCAGCTTCATTCATTTTCTCACCTGCAGGGAAAGTGAGAAGTTTAGTTTGATCATGACATTAAACAGGCTGAAAGACAGATGCTCGCCATTAAAATGCATTTAAACCACTGCACAAAATGTTCTTCATAGTGGAAAAAAGGTTCTTTATATTATTAAAATATTCTTCACAATAAAAAAAGAAAATAACTGTTCATATTTTAAGGACTGTTCACTGAAAGGTTCTTTGAGGAACCCCAAAATTCTTCTTTAAAAACAAACAAAAAAACCTTTTGGAACCTTTATTTTTAAAAGTGTAGCATGAAAAAACGTAGGTATGCAGAAAGAGGCCGTACAACTTGCTGAAACGTATCATATCTCCTGTAATCTGCCAATCAGTGTTTCAAACACGGAAAAATATCCATAAAAGAAGGTTGTGAACAAGGTCACGTTTGTCTCAGAAAAGTCGTTAAAGTTTATTAATATATTATTATTATTATTATATGCACTTTATTATAGATGTTTTTTTTTTGTTTTTTTTTATCTTATCTTGTTTTAATAATTTAATGCAGGCTACGTTTTAATAAATCATCGAATTCTGTCTAAACATGTCTGAAAATTGTTGAAATTCTTTAAAGGCAATTTTCTCTACATGTTTTTATGACAGCCACCATTTCAATTATATCTTGACAACAGGCTTGATTAGTATAAACATTATAATACTATGATATATCAGTGGTTCTCAATTAGGAGACCTCAGCAAACCGCCAAGATGGCAACAGGATGACTTAAAATTATTTAATTATATATTAAACTTAAGATGTAAACTGAACATTACCCCCCCCCCCCCCCCCCTTCATGACAATTGTTTTTATTAAAGAACATTAATAGTAATTGCTTTTTAAATAAAGCAGAAATAGAGTTAAGGGGGTCAAAATGGTTGACACACACTGATATGACTTTGCTTTTATTGTACATTCAGTTCATTCAAAGTTTCTAGGTAAAAAAAAACAACTCAAAATGATTGAGTAGGTCATCACATTTGTGACCTTGGATCACAAAACCAGTCTTAAGTAGCACGGGTATATCTGTGGCAATAGCCAACAAAACACTGCATGGGTCAAAATTATCGATTTTTCTTTTATGCCAAAAATCTTTAGGATATTTAGTAAAGATCATGATCGATGAAGATATTTAGTAAATTTCCTACCTTAAATAGATAAAAATGTTATTTTTGTAAGTGGATACAGCACAATCGCCAACAGATATGGAAATCTTTAAAGGCGGTTTTCTCAATATTTAGATTTTTTTTAACCCTCAGATTCCCGACTTCAAATAGTTGTATCTCGGCCAAATATTGTCCTATCCTAACAGACCATACATCAATGGAAAGCTTATTTATTCAGCTTTCATGTGATGTATACATCTTTACAATTTTAAAAAATGGACATATAAGACTGCTTTTGTGGTCCAGGGTCACATTTATTGTTTCAAAAGAGTCCACTCTCATTATTGATGTGAATATAGAATTGCGGTAGTGATCTCATCTACTTGTTCATTTTGGCCACTTACCCAGTGTTGACAAGACGATACGCAGCTCAGCACCCATTACTGTTCCGTTGCCCTCCTTATCGAATACACGCAGACCCTCAACGTAGTCATCGTATGTTGCCTTGTTTGGGCTGTTGATCACAAACTGCAGCATGGGCAGGAAACCATCAAAGTCGACTCTCTTGTTTGCCATGTCTGTGAACGGGGACATAAGTGAATAAAGGAGCCATAGAGGGCAGACGTAGTGAAACATAATACACTGCAAGCACCTGTCATGACACCAACCTTCTGCCAATTACAGTTAAACAAACAGGCATCTGAACTATTTCACTGAAAGGCAAGCTCCTGACAGTGCTAATGTTGACTAGAAGTACTTTCAGTGTAGCTAGTTAAAAGGAAGAAAAGAAATCCACCTACCATCAGCAGTGGGGTTTCCCAGGATCTTTGCAACCTCTTTGTTGGTTGGGTTCTGTCCCAGTGCACGCATGATATCTGCAATCTGGTTGAAGGCTACTTTGCTGTCACCAACTCTGTCGAAAAGTCCGAAGGCTTCCCTGTAATCTGCAATTGTGGAGTGATTATTTTAGTTAAAGTTGAAGAGTTTCATTTCTGCACACACTAGTTTCAAACGGGTTTCCTGAACCCATCCCTGTCTGCCATTGGTTAATCAAACAGATGGTCCCGCCCACAACTCACTTCCAGTTATTTAGCTGTTTAAAACAGTCTGTTACATGGTGCTTAATATTGAAAACATTAGTTATCATATTTTGTATTATTGTAATCATAAATACATGGGTTTTAGGGCAAATAGTTGCACTTTGTCCATTCGCTGTGCTTTGTTATACATCTAGTTATCGATCAATAGTGGAAATAAACCAGAAGTCTTGTACATTCACAGGAAAGCTGGAACTTGAGAAACATTTTTACATACTTTTAATGAGGCACTTTAAGTGTCTAATTTGAAGATTAAACTTAATGTAACTTTAGCAAATTCTTAAAAGACTTTTACTATTTTGCCCCAACAAAAATAAAAATAGCTTTTTAATTGATTTGATATATGTTTTCACACCAAATTTATGTCCAAACCTGGGGATATTAAGACAAAGTAGTCTGCCATATGTCAGGTTATAGTCTAAGAGACTAAGAGATTTTTTTTTAACAAAATGAATAGGCATCTACAATGAGGATGGCCATCAAAATTATGCATTTTATTCAGATCTCGCAAACAAACAGGTGCTTACAAAACATCAGGTTCCCTTTTTAACCACTACCTTTAAATTTGTGGGTTTTTCATTTTTTTAAACAGATTTAACAGTTGAAATTGATGTAACAGATAATCAAAGATGAGCAGACTGAGTAATAATCAGTGTTCTGTATTTCTATGGGCATTATGGCTATTAGCTCACTTGAATATGATCTGCTATAAGATTAATAGCTTCATCTGATTTCCGCACAAAGCCAGCTGCCAGGACACATTCAAAGAGTCGACATGGAATGGATATGCTCTCCCAAGAATATAACTCCCTCCATATAAAGGCGGTACCATGTGAGACCAGAATGCTGACTGAGGTGTAACTCACACCCGGGCTGCCGAAAGCTGCCCATCACGGAGAAATGGCCACATTCTTCTTTGGAAAATGCAGCATTGAATAATGGTGCAAATGAATTGCATTGAATTACTTGACCTTTATAGCCCAATAGAAGTAAATCCCAAAACACTTTGGGAATTTGACTCAAGTGGCTAACTTCAAGCCACTTAAAATGTTCTAAGATTTTGAAGTAACATTGCTGCTAGTTTGTCATTAAATTCCTGCTAGATTATAATTAGTTGAATTGAAATATATATTTAATGTCTCATTATCCTTCTGCAGGATTTTCCCCATTATATTTTTTTCATAATTTTAAGCACCACATTCCATGTTAACTCGTACATAGGTGTGAGCAACAGGTGTGGAATCTAAAAAAAAGAGAAAAAAAAGATCTCACCTTCCATCTGGTCTGGGCTGAAATCAAGCTGCAGGAAAACAGAGGTACATATTACTCTATCCCATAAGTCATCGACAAATATAATATAATATGCAGATCAGTACGGCTATGTACATTTACATATATAGATCAAACATTCATAACAACTGAATTTTAATCTGTTTAACATTACATACTAGTGTAGTTATGCAAACTGTATTATTAAAGCTATTATAAAGTCGTACCCAGCCTTAATGCAGACATTTTCTTTTATAAGCAATATAAGGAAATTAGAGTTACATTTTATTCTGTTCCATTCCAGATTATTTGCATATTTATATATTGACTGCATGGGATGAAGGACAAAAATACAGATCTTTGTGCCCTTTCTGTCTGTGTTCTGTATGTAAATTACAAATCAAACCAGTTAGTTTAAATCAGTTTAAACACAGTAATAGACTTTAGTTTACATTACATTTGATCTGTTCTAATTTTATATTTAAATTTGTCTTGTATTATATCATTATCATCATATTAATCAGTCAGAATATCAAAGGAAAATAAGATATATCGGGAAATATCAGGGCAGTCAGAGTAATGGTTGAAGCAAAACACTTTCGTAAAATTATAATCAGCAATGCAAATTTCCACTTTATAAATCAGGGAGAGTTTGTGCATAGCCTGAAGATGTGGAATGATTTTCAAGACCTGAGAAAATCCATCACATCACTAACACCGTTATGACAGGTGAGTCATTCCCAAACAGCTGCTTTAATAGAAAACTGAAGAGTGAGAGCCCCAGATCTTGGCATGCTTAATTTAGTTGCTCAGCTGCTTACAGAACATTAAGGAGCTCCATGTTTGGCCATGTGAAACTTCTCCACATTTGGCTGTCTGGGCCAATCAGAAAAGGGGTGTGACGTTTCATTGTAGTTAGTTATGCAGGAAAAAAACAACTTATCCGGAACTATCCGTGGTGCTGAATCAGGCAATTGAGCAACTGCTTATAATGACTTTAGTCCTTAGCAAACAGTTTAACATCCCTAACAAATAAACAGGTAATGTAAATCCAAATATAAGGATCAAACTTTCATGACAGTGTAGTTATGTAAAATACATTTTAAAAGTGTAAATGCAGGCCTTTTCAGAAATAAGCAAAATGATACTGGAGGCTTTAAACGACAGAATAGATGTTATGGATTTATTGCTTCATTAAAAGCAAATGCATGTAATCCCTGGCATGTAAATAATAACAGAACATTATTCTGCAAGTGGAAAATATGTATTGACCAAATCAGTAATTTGTATATATAACAAACTGCATACTTCAGTGTCAGCTATCACTTCAAATGTCACTGTAAGCAGTAGAATTAACTTTTCACTGAGATCTGTGTGTTTGATGTATGACAGGAATGGTCGTTACCTTCACAGCGGACAGATCCACTGCGGCGGGTTTAGGCGCGGCCTCGGGCTCGGGCGCGGGAGCAGGTGCGGCCTCTGCCTTCTTGGGGGGCTCGGGCTTCTTAACGTCCTTCTTAGGTGCCATTTTTTTTTAGTCTATTTGTCCGCCGGGAAGGAAGTTAACACAGGGAGTGGACCACAGCTTGGAGGATACTCGGCATTCTCAAGGTAAGCATAGATGTTTATATACCTCGTATAATGTACTTCAGAGTTGATGTCAGACTGATACTCAAGCGGATTGGGTCGTTGGCCACAGAGGGGAGGGCTTGCACGCCCCAAATTGAGAAGGGGGCGAAGCGCGGTCACGGCCGTCAAAGGGTCGTAAATCTCATTTCAACTTTAGGGCATACAACATCCCGCCAATTTTCTTGAGAAATGATTAGGGCTCGTGCGGAGTGAATGTGTACCGGGACCGCATTTTTTAATGGAGACTTTTATAAGATATTTAAGATGTGTTCCTCGTTTACTGCTTGCTTTAAAAAAATACAAACACTTTCGTCGTGAACCTATGGAGGGAAATGTGAATGTGAAACTGTAGAAAGTGCAAATTAAATGGCGGTCGTGAGGATGTAACCCAATCCAGCGAGAGTTTATTGTCAAAACACTGTAATTCTTGTATTTATTACAGATCATAAATAACATATTATTTACGCATCCTTATTACATTTAACTGTTACAAATGAATACAGAAACAAAACTTTTTCTAGTGTAGCTTCATAATTGTTGTAGTCTACACCTAGATTAACAATGGCAACATCAATATTTTTTGGCAGGCTAACACTTTACAATAAGGTTCGTTAGTTAACATTAATGTATTAATTAATATACCATGAGCAATACATTTGTTACTTTATTTGTTAATCTTTGTTAATGTTAGTTAATAAAAATAAAGCTGTTCATTGTTTGTTCATGTTAGTTCACAGTGCATTAACTAATGTTAACAAGATTTTAATAAAGTATTGGTAAATGTTGAAATTAACATTAACAAAGATTAATAAACGCTGTATAAGTGCAGTTCATGATTAGTTCATGCTAACTTATGTAGTTAACTAATGTTAACCAATGAACCTTATTGTAAAGTGTTACCATATTTTTACTAATGCTTACATCCTCACAGTAATGTTTCAAAGAATGTGTAATGGCACCAGACTACGGCTAAGAATACCAGGACAGGTGGCTAGAATGTCACAACTTTCTCCTAAATAAATGAAAGTATGCTGGTATGTTGCCATTTCAGTGAAAGTGAAATGTCAAAGGATGAAAAAAGGAAGTCAACTAATGTAAATTATCTAACATTTTGATGAGAGGAAATGGGGCTACTTTTGTTAAAAAGAAAAAAAAGGCCTATAATAAAATATAGAACATATAAGTTATGTTTATTAAACTTTTTTCGATTGCTACATAATTCTAATATACCATATTCCCTAATAAAATTGTTCTTTTCTGTTGTGGAACATTTTTATTCTATTCTTCTCTCCAGGTTAAAATTTTAACTTGGTAAGGTAATTCCATTGTATGGGTGTGTCCTGGTCACATATTTCAATCTATAATGTCTGATCATATTTAAATTATTTTGAAATGACATAAAAGGGAAAAATGAAATAAAATGGAAATGTAAAACATTTTTCAAGTACTGTACACAAATTGTGTTTCAGACTGATCTTCCATGTGCTAGAAGCCCAGCAGTTTTCAAGAGTCATCTGAATAGGGAGAGATGTTTGTCGAAGAGTGGAACTCTTCCAGCATCCAAATTCATCAGTGTCCCACATCATGCGTGTGAGCAAAGTGCAGACAGTATGAGAAATGACGAGAGGCATGGAGAAATCAAACTGTGAAGTGAATGAAAGCTGATAGTGACATTGAGTGACTTAACAGTCTTTGTTCATCTCAGCCTGGACTCTTGGGAAAGGGAGTTATTGGAGTCTGGAAGTCTTAAGGAGACCTCAGCTGCTGATGCCTGTTACCTCACAAAGCGCACTGACGATCTTTCCCCCTCTCTCTCATCTAAATATGTCTCGCTGGCCCTTTCCCCACCCCCCAGAGGAGGGCCATTAACGTAGAGACGCAAGATATTCATTCACCCTTCTCAACCCCACTGCTTTCCCCTTGGACCCGCTTTCTTTGACCCCCTTCAGTTGTATCCCCCCAGCTGTCATCAGGGCTCACCCCTGGCATCTAGAAGCACCTTCTCTAAGAACCTTCCCCCCTCAACTCTTAATTATTTTAGCAGCTAACTCACTTTTAGCCTGGTTAGTTATTTGGTAAGGTTGGTGGGGATGGGGAGGAGTCATCAAGTTTGATGGAAGACTCAACATGTCCAAAGATGACTTCTGTAGTGTGTGTCAGGTTTGTTGGAACCAAGAGTTGTTTGGCCTTGATTCTTCATTTTTCCCTAAAGTTTTTAATTTAGTATGTATATGGTGCTAAATAAAGGTGCTTAAAGGGATCGTCCACCCAAAAATAAAAGTTCTGTTGTTCCAAACCTGTATGAGTCCTTTCTTCTGTGGAAAACAAAAGAAAACATTTTGTGGAAAGATGTTAAGCAAACCGTATTGGTTCCATTGACTTCCATTATATGTTTTGACCATACAATGGAAGTCAATAATGGATAGCCGAACTGTTTGTTTACCAACATTCTTCAAAATATCTGGTTTGGAACAACATGAGGGTGAGTAAATGATGACAGAATTTACATTTTTGAGTGGACTAACCTTTTAAGAATGTTTAAATTTATCACAAAAGTTATCCTTTGAGTTAAAACATGAACTGAATCATATAAAGATGAAACAGAGTGTCAACCAATAATAACACATGTGACTTGTTTTACGTCATTCAATCATATGTTTTCAGTATATCATGTGATCAGCACAAAAATATCCTGTTTTCCACAGCAACCTGAGACAGAGTTTCCAAAACATCAGTGAAGCATCAATATAAACCCCCTGCATCATAAACATGCTACTCCAACTCAGATATGAAAACATTCCCATCTTACTCTCCTCAAACTACACAAAGCTATACTAATGAGGTAAGCAAACATATTCCATCACACAGTAAAAAGCCTGCAGGGTGTCATGCCGAGGTGACGCACATCTCTGGATTAATTTAGTATCTTTTCGAGAGCGCAACAGGGAGGACGTGCCAACCGTGAGGGAGGACACGGACACTCAGAGGAAAGGTGAATAGGTCTCACAGTGAAACACTTCACCATGTGTGGCCAAGGAAATAACGATGGTTTTCTTCGATAGTATATTTTCCACCCGATAAATAACATGCATTGACTTAACATGATTTGTTTGTATTATTTTTTGTTAAATCCTAGCACTTTTATATGTGGACTAATTTCTGATCTTAGCCTATAAATATAATTTTGCTAATTGGACAAAACAAGATGAAGTATGCATCAGTGACAAAAGAGACATAAAGTCTAACTGATTTGTACAGTGTTTTTTAAAAAAAAAAAAAATACTATTTTAGGTATTAGTAACAGGTTTCTTATAACATTAGAATACAGATATGGGATGATCATATTGTATATACCCACAACTATATGCAAACAATAAACACAAACATCTATCCCATAGCAATATTTCTTAATCTTATATTTGTGTCTCTCTTTGCAAATTTTTTTTTTATTATTGTTTTTGTTATTATGTCTGAATGTTGACTGAAGGTGACTCTGAAACTGTACTGGCTTATAGTATCAGCTAACAACACACTGAAACTATTCAGAGGTGAAGCTGTCTCTTTTATTGTCACTCCCTGTCTATGTCTAAATGTCTAATATCCTCATTATGTCGCATTGAATGTGACTCAAATTGACACAAAATGAAGTGTAACTCAATCAAAAATTAAGTGTAACCCAATCAAAAATAAAGCTGAGTTTGGGCCTTAAACACTCAACCAAAAAAACATTTCTGACAGATACAAGTATGCAACTGTGGATATTTTCTCACATCCTACATATAACATGAATGTGAATAATGTATCTACCTCAGTATGATTCAAGATTTCAAGAGATACTGAAGGACAAACTGCACTGGGTGAATGAAACATGGTGCTGCTGTCTTAAGAATAGAGCAGGAAGTGACGCTTTATTTTCAGATAACCTTAAGGCAGAGCAACAGAAGCACTCTGACTCATAGAGGTCACAGATTCTGCATAGTTCGGACCTCAAGGGTTCTGATGTGAGTCCCCATAACTAAAAGTGTCGCTCACCCTCCTCACTCCTTACTAATTTCATAAGGAATGGGATTGTAACTTAGCCCCTGGACAGATGGGCTTTATTTATAGCCCTTCCTGAAGAGGTGTGAAGTTTTCTTGGGATCTCTCTGAGGGAGGGAGGAGGGGGGGGGGGGCACAGCTCCTTTAAGGGGTTGATTTAGCGATTTAGCGTCATCTGCCAATCCCTTAAAGCCGTCTGAGACAGATTAGGGTAAAGCTAAACAAAACAGCACATAGCCTTGAAAAGTGGCTGCTACTCCCACTGAGGGTCTCCCAGCCATTGGAACGGCAGCCCCTTACTATAAAAGAATACCTATTATAGTTCCTTGGAATTGCTGAAGTCACCAACACACGTCAGAGAAGCCCGCCCATCAAGTTCAAGTGCTGAGATGGAATAAAATACAAAGAAATTATTTGCATATACTAGAGGCTGCCAGAATGTTCTAGTGCTGCATTAGATATGCTGAGATGTGGATAAGCTCTTTAGGATGACGAAAGAAAGATTAAAAAAACAAAAAACAAAAAAAAAAAAACAGCGATTGCAATGACAGGCCCCTAAATCTTACACATAAATATACATAAATAAATAACAATAGTAATAAAATAAAATAAAAACTATTTGCTCAAGTTTCTGAATCTCTGAAAGTTCTAAAATGGCTTTATTAATTTATAAATGAATCGACTTTAACCTAGCATGCATTATTTAAGTTGTTGGAGTTTTTTTGTTGTTGAAAAATGGTCACTCATTTGATTCTGTTGTCATCCATGGAGGAAAGACACGACTAATGAGTTTAGATAGAGACCAACATGGCCTTGGTTATTTTCAGACCCTTGTATATGGCTGGGGATCTTTGAAAAGAGCAAATGGGATCCCAGCCAAAATGGAGTGGCTCCAGAAGAAGAAACTAACCGTATTTGTGTAGTGTGAGCTATAATAGAAAGCTATGCATTTCTGAAAACCCCCTAATCACTTAGCAATTTTCCGTCTTATGCCAGCAGGCTCTTAGAATAGAAAAGGAGCACTGAAGTATTCCAGGCTATGTTAAGACTGGGATGTTCTCTCCATTGAATTTCTCATGTAGACACAAGGATCACATTGTTGGAGAATCATTCAATGTAAACATGATGATTTCATCCATACTGAAGTACAATGCTAGATTCAGCTGGATGCTAGATTTATTTATTTAAATTAAGAGGAACTGCATTATGATAACCATATTCTTGATAGTTAGGGGTTTCCCTCATTATAATAATGTTAAAACTCAACAAATACTGTTTAATCATCGCTTGGTATTTGTTGCACAGATCTCATGGAATCTCAACAGTAGATGAGTTTTCATAGGGTGACGACTAGAGGGCAGTGCACTGTAAAATCAGAGTTTGGCTGGGTATTTTCTACTGTATGCCCCTGCTGGTAGAGGCCATAACTACACCAATATGGTGGCAAAAAGCTTATTTCTCCACTGATGGCAATTAAAAGCTTTCTTGCATAAAACATATAAAATATTTCCATATAGTATAGTACATGCTTTACCAGTTCCCCTTTCTGCCTCAAAGATCTGACCATCCAAAACACAAAAGGTAAGTGTTAATACATAACAACATTCCGTAATGAAACCCATTGACAAATACCCTAAATATGGCCACAATATTTGCATAAATATAAAATTGTAACTAGAACTAAACTTATACACATACTATAATTGCAAAAACATGTGAACAGGTAAATGAGAGACCCTCGTTTCTGACTGAAATGGTATGGTCCAATTTCCTGGTGTTGCATAAAGTTGGAGCCAAAACTTTTGTGTTATTTTATGATGTCTGGGAATTCAGGTTGAATGGGACACTTTTTGCCATTAATGTGGCTGGGGAAAAGTGTCCCAATCAACCTGAATTCACCCTAATAGTCATTCATATAGACATAATATTCTAAATGAAAGTTGTAAAAGTTTTGTATAGGCTAATTTTAAAGAGTTTATAATTGAGATAATTTATATACATAAAGTATAATAAAACAAATCAAACAAAATGTTGATGAGACCAGTTTCACCCATACAAATGTGCAGTGTGCTGCACATCTGTTACACAGAACCATGGTCTAGTTTGTGGTCAAGTTGACACTGCTTACAACCTGCCACAGCCACAGTTGATGTATATTGTTCCTGTCTGAAGACTTTGTCTTTGCTGAATGGTGAAGCACATTATGTGCTGTTTCTGACAGACTGCTGAATCCACCAGAGTGGCGGCTTTGGAACTGAGCCCTCCCAGCATGCTCAGCAAAGTCCTGCACCAGCATTAATCCCCTGATAGGGGCTCTCGCTATTGTCAGAAGGAGAGGAAAAGAGCAGGGATTTGCTCACTGTAGCAAACTGTGGATCAGGGTTGCAAATGTGAATGCATGGTTAGGAAGTGCTGTAGTTTCATCAGAAGTCTGTGTGCTTCTCCTTTAAAAGGCATATTAGAGCTTCCTTTTAAAAATCCTAAATACAACATGTGACATTTGCTTTAGCCTGTAGTCTGCACTGGCATGCAGACTGATGCAAGTTTTTTTTTAATTATATGGACAGTGGCACAATATGGCTGAAGCGCAACTTAAATTGCAGTTCTAAACAGATTTATACTTTTATACTATAAATTATTATATTATATTTTTTGGTGATATTTGAAGCTTAATAGATGTTATGGTTTTACTAATCTACTTAATGTGGATGTTGCAACAATGAAACTGCATTTATGCTTTTCATTATTGTAATTATCTGTCATTTTAGTATTAATTATAACTGTTATAGCATTTATTATTATTTTGAATGAGATTTTTTATATTTTATTTTTATATTTTCAGTTTTTTTTATTTTAATTTTAGTTTAAGTTTTAGTAATTTGTTAACTTTTGTCAATTTAAATAGTTTTTTTTAAATATTATATTAAGGTTTTTTTTTCAGTTATAGTCATTTTAGTCTTTTATAGTAAACTTATTTCATTTAGTTGCCAAGTTGGTTAATATATTTATACTTCATTTGAGCTTTATTTCAATTAAGCGTATGTTATTTTTTAAGGGTTAGGGTTTTATTTTTTTAAAACAGTATTTCAGCTTCAGTAAAAGATAAAAACAGTTTTTATTGAAATATATTTGAAAATATGGCATCAAAGTACCTGCATCGTCTTCTGCCGTCGAAGTGAAACTGACCAATCAGAGCACAGCGTTGAGTAAGCGATGAGAGTGTTCTCGTGCTGTCCATCTCTAACTTTCCACAGCGGCAGCAGGTGGACGGACCGCGCTGTGTTCACTGCTGGTTGGAAGTATTTTAAACCCATTTCAAGTTGATATTCACACATAGTTTGAAAATAGAGCATATTGTAAGGAGAAAACCACATTTCTGGACAGAATATGTCAAAAATCTTAACAGTCTGTGGAGTTGCCAAATCACTGAGGCTGGGATGGCGCAACTGGACAATATCAACGAGGTTGCTCAGCTTTAAGGTGTGTTATCGTTGAGTTAATTGGTTGAGCGCATTAATTTACATGATATAAGGTAAGAAAGCTTTTGTGAAAATTTAACTGTGGCATGACAGTCAAAAATCCTGGAAATCTGCCTCAAATTTTGCTTCACGTTGCACATCATGAATTCCTTGCCTCAGACACATTTGTTGCCTAAATTTAGTCTAATGTCCAGACTCAGACTGCACACCTGGTGCTTGAAGATGGGACCAAGATAAAGGGATACTCCTTTGGTCATGATCAATCTGCAGCTGGAGAGCTGGTCTTCAACACAGGACTAGTTGGGTAAGAAGGGACCCTCTGAATATGGTCAGGCATTAATATCGTGTTTTGGCAGCTGTGGAAAAGTGCAAAAGAAACAACTTTCCAGAAAACCAATAAGTGGCAACACTCATGTAATCAACCAGTTACGTTGTCAAGTTACTGTTTAATTAGCTTTAAAGTCACCATGCAATCAAAATGGACAATTCTTGTATTTTTAGAGTATACGATTGCAGTATTTATTATAAATTATTTATCTATGCACATTATTTCTTTTTAAATTCATATGCCCTTGTAATCTTTATCAAAATAACTTCCCCTCCCTCTTGACGTGTTTTTCGGCATAAGGGCGAACATTAAGATCTCAGCAATAGCAAACTACATTGATCCCGCCTTACATATTTTCCTTGTTCCAGAAGCCATTTCACTTGGATATACGTCACAATAGGGAAGAAAAGACTATAGCAAGTTTAGTTTGATGCTGACTTTAAGCATCTTAAAGTTTGTTTATCATCTCTCCAGCTATCCTGAAGCTCTGACAGACCCCAGTTACAGAGGGCAGATCCTGACCCTCACCTACCCCATTGTGGGAAACTATGGTGTTCCCAACACACAGGAGCTGGATGAACTGGGACTGAAGAAAAATGTGGAGTCTGATCGCGTTCAGGTGAGCTGTGCAGCTTGTACAGTACTTGCAATGCGAAGATCATGCGTTTGATTATTAGGGAATACACAAACTGATAAAATATATACCTTGAATGCAGTATAAGTCACTTTTGGATAAAATTTTCAGCCAAAGAAATACATAAATGTTAATATATATTCTACCCTTATCTGCAGTCATGATTGTTTTTTCCATGTATTTGTTATTGGAAGGTGTCAGGATTGCTGGTTCAGGACTACAGTCATGAGTACAGTCACTGGAACTCTGTAAAATCACTGGCACAGTGGCTTCAAGAGGAGAAGGTGTGTTTCCATATATTCTACTTCTACTTACTTACAGTATATAAAGCATTTTTTTTTACTTGCAGGTGCCGGCACTTTTTGGGATAGATACCAGGATGCTGACAAAGATCATTAGAGACAAGGTCAGAATTTACACAACTTTGAAGTATGGATAGTTTGCCCTAAATACATTCTGAAGGTTCCTATTTTTTTCCTCTAATAAGGGTACCGTTTTGGGTAAGATTGAATTTGATGGCCAGCAAGTGGAGATCACAGACCCTAACCAACGGAATCTAGTGGCTGAGGTCTCTACCAAGGTAACCTGCATACTCGATCAAATTGCTGTCACTGCATTTTCAGTGAGTGTTCACCATGTCTCTTCCTGCTTTAAGGATATTCAAGTGTTTGGGAAAGGTAACCCAATCAAAGTGGTTGCTGTTGACTGTGGAATCAAGCACAATATTATAAGACTACTTGTCAAGGTAGGGGATTTTGGCTGTGGTCTTCTTTTGTGGAAGCAATAGACATTATAGTTAATCATATTTCAAATCTTTTCATTTTTATATCATAGCATGGAGCAGAGGTGCATTTAGTGCCATGGGACCAAGACCTGATGAGTTTGGAGTATGACGGTCTCTTCATTTCCAACGGCCCAGGAGATCCTTCACTGGCAAAGACCTTGATTCAAAATGTTCGCAAGGTATGATAGATAATATTCTCATTGTTTTGAACATTTCATTTGGAATCATTCATCTGAAACAACTTTCATTTTCTGCTGACATCAATTAGGCCACACTGGTATTTTTTCATTGAATGTGCTGGGTTTTTTTTGGAAATATGTTACATTACAGAAGTAAAGTAGTCTGCAAACAGAAAACATTTACATTAGAAAACAAGTGGAAAAAAAGATTAAGTTCAGCTATGTAAACAAATATGGGAATTTAAAAATTAATAAATTGTTACTATGCTCATTTTTTTATCCCGCCATCATATTGACCTTCAGGTGCTGGAAAGTGACCGTCCTCAGCCAGTGTTTGGTATCTGTATGGGGAATCAAATCACAGCTCTGGCAGCTGGTGCACAGTCTTATAAACTACCAATGGGAAACAGGTACTAATTATTATTATTATTATTATTATCTGCTATATAATCTCGTACATAGACCCTCATTTACCGTCAAAGTTGATTTCATGTGGGTCTGGAAATGGAATACAAGGCAAAAAATACCATGGCAGAAGAAGAGAAAGCATAACTTTTGTCATTTGTAACCTTAGACTAATTAAAAAGATTTTTTTGCAGAGGCCAAAACCAGCCAGTTGTGAACGTGATGACGGGCCAAGCTTTCATCACAGCTCAGAATCATGGGTATGGCATAGACAGCGAGTCTCTACCTCCAGGCTGGAGTCCTCTCTTCACCAACGCAAATGATGGAACCAATGAGGTCTGTGTTGCTGAATTTAACCTAAAAGGCATGCTTCACCCAAAACTATTAAAATTCTGTCATCATTTCCTCACCCTTATGTCGTTTCAAACTTGTTTAACCTTCTCTCTCCAATGGAGTGAAAATGTGAATTTTTCCATATAATGAAAGTAATGGGTTTTTCTGTCATTGTTGGATGAACTATCACTTTAACTGTGACTGACTGTGGAAAAATTAATTAAAAGTGTCTAGAGGGTTTTTAGTGATGCATTTCGCTTCTGTGGTTGATCTCCTTTAAATTAACACCTCATCATTGGTTTGACTACTATAGCCTCTGTCTTTATTGATGATTAACTCTTAGGCTGTTTAGAAATTATTCATATTTGTAAAAAACCTTTTGTTTTGCTTTTAGAGGAATCTAGGTTAACTCCGAACACTGTTTTCTCTTCTACTTACTCTTCCAGGGCATTATGCATAATACCAAGCCAGTGTTCACAGCGCAGTTTCACCCTGAGGCCAAGGGAGGACCCACAGACACAGAGGTACCGCAGCACTGTCAGAGGATTGTGAAGAGTCTGATCTTTTTGTTTTTCATGGCTGAATGTTCTCTCTTGATCATGTTGTGTTGAATCCTCCATAGGGAATCATACATGACTGCCCTACACAGCGGGGTGCTGATTATTTCATTAAAAACCAGCCAGTGTACTTGAGCACTTTCTTCAATTATCTTTTATAGTTCCTGTTTGATGCTTTCATCTCTCTGATAAGGAAGGGGAAGGAGGGGAGCATTGCATCTGTGATGCCAAAGAAACCTGCTGTTCCTCAGAGAATCCAGGTGGGGGAGACAAACTACATAAGTTGGAAGTCCTCTTTGCTGTCAGTTGTGTTGAGTACAGAAACAGACACTTGTTTGTTGTCCTTGTTTTATCCAGGTATCCAAAGTGCTGGTGCTAGGGTCTGGAGGCCTGTCCATTGGTCAGGCCGGAGAGTTTGACTACTCAGGATCCCAGGCTGTCAAAGCAATGAAGGTGAGCTGTTTTTTTTATTTCTGCGGGTTCTACCTTTTTGCAGTGACCTAGTTCAGTCCTTCTCAGACCTTTCAGGCCAAGTACCAAGGCAGACCATCCAAGTACCACCTTTTCACGGTCATGCTGCCCCTGTTTTTTAAGCATTTATAAAAGCAAACAGTCTTTTTGATCTTGTTTAGGCCTTAGAATACTTTTTTGAAGGTTCAAGATTGTGTATGTAAGTTAGTGCTAGTTCGTTGAAAATGTTTTGTGGTAAATGTGGTTGACCAAGGAAGTCTTGCTGGTAAAGCTAGTTGGGACATTAGCACACCATCATCCAAAACGGCAATCTTAAGGGCTGTTAGTAACACATAATGCCATGCTTTAATTCATATCAATTTAAAATAAATCTCACCCCCCCCCCCACCTAAAAACATTCTTGTTTTTGTTTTTCTCATATTTATTTGTCTTTTTTGTGTTAGTTATTTTAGTATTATTTGTATACTATTCTAATATTTAGCGATAGTTTTATAGCTTTTTAGTTTGACTAATGTGCTTTTGTCATTTATTTTATTAGACTTTGAAAAATAGACATTTATTTGTATTTGTTTGAGTAATTCAACTTAAAATTATTTCAGTTAGATGCCATGGCAAATTTTTTTTATTTTATTTGAGTAATATATTTATATTTTAATTCATATTTAATTTCAATTACAGAAAATAATTTTAAATCATGTTAGTTTTAGCATGTGTGTGTCTAGGATTGTAAATATTAGTAATAAAAATAATAATAATAAATTAATTCTATGCTTTTTATTAAAGAGTTGTACATTTCCAGAGTCATGTCGTGTACCACAGTTTGAGAACCACTGACCCAGTTGAAACAACAGTACAGGTGTTCTTTCTCACAGCAGTGTTTTCTTGTTTCTGTCTACAGGAGGAAAACCTGCAAACAATTTTGATTAACCCCAACATTGCCTCTGTACAAACTAACGAGGTTGGCACCAAGCAGGCAGACACTGTGTACTTCCTGCCCGTCACTCCTCAATTTGTTTCAGAAGTGATCAGAGTAGAGCGACCCGACGGCATCCTGCTCTCCATGGGTGGACAGACGGCTCTCAACTGCGGTGAGCAATCAGCATCACACTTAACCGAATTGAACAGGACTGAAAGGATTGATTGATGGTACATTATGTTCCTGTCCGTGGTCCCAGGGGTGGAGCTCTTTCAGAGTGGCGTCCTGCAGAAGTATGGAGTGCAGGTTTTGGGCACACCTGTTGAGTCCATCATGGCCACTGAGGATCGGCAACTCTTTTCAGATAAACTAACGGAGATCAACGAAAAGATTGCACCCAGTATTGCTGTTAAAACGGTGAGATGCAAAATGTGGTACTGCTCAAAGCTGTGATGCTGTCTTATTTGAGGTTTCAGAGAAACTTTTCAAAGTAAATTCTACAGTTGGACACTGTTTGATTAGATATTTGTCTGTGATTATGTACTGATGATCCTTTTTGTCTGGAAGGTGGCAGATGCCTTGAAGGCAGCAGAGGAGATTGGCTACCCTGTCATGCTGAGATCAGCTTATGCCCTGGGTGGCCTGGGTTCAGGCCTGTGTGCCAATAGAGAGAAGCTAGAGGACACCGCTCGCAAGGTAAGCACTGTAACACATCACACAACACGATGTTAATTATTTCTATTCATGTTGATGCTCTAAATTTAAATATAATCTGCTTTATGATCAAATATAATGTAAAAATAGCTGAATGTTTGCTCCTGCACAGAGAGATTTTTTTAAAGATGTTTGATTTAAGAGGTCATGTTGTATGTTTTTTTTGTCTTATAGTTTTCCCCCCAATGTCCACTAATAATGTTTTTTTTTGTGCCAAATATTTTTTGTTGATTATTTTTTTTTATGCTTTCTCCTATTTAAATATGTTTCTAACTTATTTGTCTGCTTTGGGTTTGCTGTTGTTGTGTCCAATATATTTTTCAAAGACTTCATGCATTAATAAACCTACATTTTTGCAGCTTAAATGGTTTAAGCTCAGTAAATGGCCTTTTTTCCTCTGAGTATGAAGCTGAGTTCTGAAAGTTACGGTATGTGTCCGTAGGACACTCTTTTATCTCAAGAAGATCAAGGAAATTTTGATTCCTCTTGATATGGACAATTTCTAGATGGTTTGGCATGATGAAAGTGGGTTAAGTCCTTTCACTCTTACTCTGTTTTGTTACAGGCTCTGGCCATGAGCAGGCAGATCCTGGTGGAAAAGTCCCTGCTGGGCTGGAAGGAAGTGGAATATGAGGTGGTGAGAGATGTCGCTGATAACTGTGTCACTGTCTGCAATATGGAGAACTTTGACCCTCTGGGCATCCACACAGGTACCATTTGTAGAATATAAAAAAAGTAGTTGTTTTGCATAATATTATATATATATATATATATAAATATAAATTAAAAAGTGTATTATATACATATGTACATTTTAATTTATGTATTTGAAATATTTCAATAATGCGTGTGTTAATAGAATAATATAGGTTAGTTTAGGCTTTCAAATGGGTCAAACACCTATGATATTGATAATTTAAAAATTTACGAAATATGTAAAGAATTAATTTTTTCTTTGATCAGTATTTTCAAAATGTTTTCAAAAACATTGTTCAAGACTTGCATGTTGTCTGGGTGTAGGTAAAATATGTTACTTTTTACCTCAATGGTTGCAACCTGTTTTTGAGAATGAAAATGATCTCTTAAAAAGATTTAATTTAAGATTACATTTTTAATAATTGGTAGTCACATGCATGTTAAACTAGATTTTAAAAATACATTTTCTCCTCAGTCTCCTATCTTCTACGTCCTTGTTTGTCATTGATCCCAGCATACACACATCCATATTCATAAACCTTAAAGACATTTGAATTTAAACACCAGTGACATCATATGCATTGAAAATCCTCAAGCGCTTCAGTTAATAGCCCTTTCTGGTCATCTCAAAGGTGACTCCATTGTGGTTGCACCCAGCCAGACTCTGTCCAATGAGGAGTACCACATGCTGAGAGAGACCGCTATTAAGGTGGTGCGTCATCTAGGCATTGTGGGAGAGTGTAATATCCAGTATGCCCTGAATCCGTCTTCTCTGGAGTACTGCATCATTGAGGTGAATGCCCGCCTCTCCAGAAGCTCCGCACTGGCGTCCAAAGCTACAGGGTGAGATCTGCACACCAAAGTATTATTTAATAATACATCCATATTTTTAAAGTATATAAGCATAAATGCTGCTTTTTGGATAGCCACAGTTAGTTACAGTATGTCTTTAGGCACCTCACTGTGTTGTATTTGAGCTCATTTAATGCTGTATGGTACAGATTTAAGAGTGTAAACTGCTTT
Organism: Meda fulgida; assembly: GCA_030578275.1. Classification (NCBI taxonomy): domain Eukaryota; kingdom Metazoa; phylum Chordata; class Actinopteri; order Cypriniformes; family Leuciscidae; genus Meda; species Meda fulgida. Next base: position 9,166,121 of record CM060624.1, on the reverse strand, counting down.
GGCTTGGTTCAAGTTTTACCTGAGAAACAGACTTTTCCCTGTGATCAGCTGAAGGTGTCAGTTTCACACTGTCTTTGGTTTTGAGTTTTTTGTCACCAAAATATTGAGAACTGACTCCAGCCAAAGTTCTGTGTGTGTTGAGAGCCAGACTCTAAAAAACACCCACCCACCACTCTGTCTGTTCAGTGTGAAATGAATCTATATCCTTTGAAAGCATTGATGCCACAATTGTGTGGAATAAACAGAACAGATTTTGTTGTCTTATAAAAAGATTAGTGTGAAGAGGCAAAAATAGTTTTAATACCTTTTGGGGCTATTATTATTTCTTTTTTTTCTTCAAAAAAATATTATGGAGGGATTTTTGGAAAGCGTTGTTATTTAAATTGGGCTAAGGGCTAGGGCTTATTAATATTTTCTAAATTCCAATTAATTAATTATTTTATTAATATCAACTTTTATTTTGTTTGATCATTGGCAGTTTTGCAGACTTTGCTATATTGACAAATCTGGACACGGTTTGGGACACTGCTGAGATCTTGCTGAGAAATGCTAGAGGAGACGTGCAAAATTACTGGTGTCTCAGTCACAATTTGCTCTCTGCAAAATTTCATTGCTGTCTAGGAAAAATAATTGAGATCTTAAAAGATGTAATTTTGTAGTCTGATGAAATTTAAATAATTAAGTTATTTTACTATTATTGTAGATTATCCATTATATTACATGGCGGCTTTCTGACCCTTTCTCTTTAGGTATCCACTAGCATTTGTAGCTGCTAAACTAGCTCTGGGCATTCCTCTGCCGGACATAAAGAATGCGGTATCGGAGCAGACCACGGCCTGTTTTGAGCCCAGTTTGGATTACATTGTCACCAAAATCCCGCGCTGGGATCTGGACCGCTTCCATGGGATGTCTCGGGAGATCGGCAGTGCCATGAAGAGTGTTGGAGAGGTGCGGCAGTTGTCATAGCAATGGAACACTGCTGCTTTCTGGCACAGATTAAAACTAATCCAAGACCGAATTAGGATTTTAATTCTTTATTGCCAATTTCGTTTCACAGTCCGTATCACACTTAATTCAGTGCTGTTGATTTACAGAAATAGGCAAAAAAAGGCTTCCGTCTCCATCCTTTAATCTTATTTTCTCCCCTCACAGGTCATGGCAGTTGGCCGAACCTTCGAGGAGAGCATCCAGAAGGCTTTGCGAATGTGCCACCCCTCAGTGGACGGCTTTGTACCACGTCTGCCTCTGAAAAGAGCCTGGGCAGAGCAGCACGACATGCAGCAAGAGCTTTCCATGCCTTCAAGTACTCGTATCTTCTCCCTTGCCCAGGTTTGTGACTCGGAGCATTAAGAGATGTGCATTACAGACTAGATGATAGATTCTGATTGTGCTCAACTCAATATGACAGCCATGTTTAATTTAGACTCACGATTTATGAGTGAATGAGACAACAGCTTTGACGTCAGGTCCTAAATCTTTGCGTCCAGATTATACCATCAGTTTGGGGCAAGTAAGGTGTTTTTTTTTTCTTCACCAAAGAATGCATTAAAATACTAATTAATACATTTATAATGTTGCAAAAGATTTATGTCAAATAAATAATATTCTTTTGAACTTTCTATTAATCAAAGATTCCTGGAAATAAATGTGTCATGGTTTCCACAAAAATATTAAACAGAACTGTTTTCAACATTATTAATATTACGAAATGTTTCTTGTGCACCATATTAGAATGGTTTCTGAAGGATCATGGAAAACTGGAGTGATGATGCTGAAAATTCGCATTAATTACATTTTTAAATAAAATCACATGTGAAAAAGTAATTTTAAATGGTAATATTTCACAATATTAATGTTATTTCCTGTTTAAAAAAAATCTAATCAAATTGGTGAGACTTCTTTCAAAAAACATTTGTTCGTACCCACCCCAAACTTTTGAACGGTGTAGTGTATTTGATTTAATATTTTTATAATGCAATTCTGTGTCCTGTTTCAGCTAAAATTATTGAATAAAAATGATTAAATTGTATTGTACTTTTGAAACCGATTTAAAAGTTAACTAATATATTTATCAGAGTTGATTCTCAAGACAAATGAAAATGACAAACCTACCTTAAGAAAATCGAAATTTAATACATTATCTGTAAATTCAGTGTAAAAGTTTAGGTAGTTATGTGTTTCCATAGGTTATTTAACTAAACCTTAGTTTGAAAGAATTATTATATAGAATCATTGACTGTGCTTGGTCAGTCACCTCATTATGTGGTCAATTATTTTTTTATGATGTCCATTAAAGTGTGTAATTGACTTATTGTCGCTGGCCACCAATTTCCTAGTTTCTTGTTGCTCTCGGCGATCTCTTTCCTCTCCTTTTCCTGCTTCAGTTTAAATCAATGTTTTGTGCCTGTTTATTTACTTGTCTTGTAAGTAGCTGTGCAGTACTAGAGTAATGTAGTAGTCAGCCGGGCATTATTGCAAAATAAACCTCTTTAGGATGATACAAGACTGCTCTGTATCAACTGGACATTCATTAAAAATTTAAATTACCTAAAGAGCCTAAAGAGAAAACAACAAACTTCTCATCAAACGTGTTATGTGAGTGTCAAATGAACGCATTGATGCTGGCAGATTTATTAAGGAATAATACGCCAAATCCTGTCAAGACATGAGACATCAATAACTCTCAAGGTTGGTCTCGCTTTTGTGGTACTAGAGTTTGATGTTAGTCTCCAGGCACATAATTTCATTCAGAGCAGGTTATGCCTCCTGTTAAGCGGACAGGCTATTAAGTGCTGTGTCCTGATTGGCCAGGAGCCCCATCCCCCTCACAGCGCTACAGCAACAGCGAGTTACAGCTCATTGGGCTCTGCTCTGTATTCAAGGGACACTGCAGGCTAACAGCCAACAATCAAGAGCCATTATTTCTCATTTAACAATGACTCCACAATTTCTTGTAGATCGCGATCATTTATTATAAAAGCCTGTTTATGTTCATGGCATTTATAGTATCGTCTGCTGATTTTAGACATTATGTTCATTGTTTTGTTTCTCAAGGCCTTGCACAGTGGAGTGACCGTTGATCAGATCCATGACCTCACTGCCATAGACAAATGGTTCCTGCACAAACTGAGGCACATCACTGAGATGGAGCAGCACCTGGGTCAGTATAACAGGTGAGAGAGGTTAACAGTCACAGTCGGATGCTCATAACTGATATTAACAGACATAAATAAATCTATCTAATAAAAAATAGATCTATCTGTCTGTCATCTATCTATAAATAAAAATGAATGTTGAAAATGAGAAAATTGAAATTTTAGCACCTTTTATTTTAATTATTTTATTACATTTGTTTTTAAATTGTGACATTATATAACAGATAAATTATGAACTAATCACACAACATATTCTCATTACTGGAATGCAAAAAAGTAATTTTCATTAGTGTATTAATTACTGGAATTGTTGACTCAAACTCACTCACTTTATTAGGTACACCTTGCTAGTACCGGGCTGGACCCCCTTTTGCCTTCAGAACTGCCTTTATTCTTGTGGCATAGATTCAACAAGGTGCTAGAAACATTATTTTAAAGATTTTGGTCCATATCGACATGATAGTTGCATTGCATCCGATCACGCAATTGCTGCTGATTTGTTGGCTGCACATCCATGATGTGAATCTCCCGTTCCACCACATACCAAAGGTTTTCTATTGGATTGAGATCTGCTGACTGTGGATGATATTTGAGTATAGTGAACTCATTGCAATGTTCAAGAAACCAGTGTGAGATCATTTGAGCTTTGTGACATGGTGCTTGTTATCCAGATGGAAGTAACCATCAGAAGAAAGGTAGTGGTCATAAAGGGATGGACATAATCAGCAATAATACTCAGGGTGGCTGTGGTGTTTAAATGATGCTTAATTGGTACTAATGGGCCCAAAGTGTGCCAAGAAAATTTCCCCACACCATTACACTACCAGCCTAAACCAAATAGGACAAATACGAAAAATAGGCTTAACTGTACAAAAAAAAAAGGCACAATGTAAAACATTTGAATGGTCTTAGCCCCCGATCACACTTAACACGTTTTTTTGCAGTGATAGGCGCCTTTTTTCAACTGTTTTCCTATGGCAGTGAGCGTTCTGCGTGCTGTTAGTTGCTTTGAACGCCCAGAGAGTGTGATGATGGAGGATAAACTTGTGGTGCTTTTGCGGGTTACTTGGAGCTTCGACTTCATGAACCGTAACTACCACAATGTTAACAGAAAATAAATAAAATTAACAAAAGGCTGAGTTGACGTTTACTTGACTGACAGGACAGCTGTTTCGGTGGTTGCCTAGCAACATAAAAAACGCAGCGCACTGCTCGTTCTGTGTGATCAGGGCAGTGCTGTGCGCCCCGCGTTTTCGAACCTGAAAAACGCGTTTGGTGTGATCAGGGCCTTATTCTATCAAATTCTAATAATTCACTTAAACTTACTCAGAAGATGGCTAATAAAATAACCAACCTTTAGATCTTTATTTTTTAGAAACACAAATCTGGTAAAACTTTGCTTATGGTTCTTCATAGTACAGTACATTGCTCAAGAACAGCAGCATCTTGAGTTATAGCCACATTTCCTTGAGCATGAACTGTTGTTAAGCACTCAAAGATCAAAGTTTGAACCATCTTTTCACAACCCCTGTACTCCCCCTGATCTTTAACCACCAGCCTACTTTCAGGTGAGCGCTGACCTCTTTAAGTGCAGGATGCAGTAAAGTCTCACGTGTGGTGCATGGGATAGTGAGGATTGGTTGTCTCTGTCCATAGCGACTCTACCGTCTCACACTCCTGCTGTCCCATGCTAGTTTTAATGCTCTTTGCATTGATAATAAACCGACATTTAAACCAGGACCAGTATATGAACTGAAGGCTTGCTCTATGCATAGCTAAAAAATGTTTTAAAGCTACTACTTTTCACATTAATATAGATCAAAAGGTTTAACAGATGTTTTGATTATCTAAATTGTTTTATGCCAATGCAGAGCTTATGAAACATAAAAAAGAAAAATCGGCAAGTTTTGATTCCATTTCCCTTTGATCTTTGTTCAAATGTTGTATTGATTTCTAAATAAGCATCTTTAACAAGATTTTTTGGGGGGAGATTTACTTTCCTTCCATGTGTTCACTGAAGCTTGAACTCTGATGATCAAAGGTCTACGTTTTGCTGTTTATCCTTAAAAACATTTTCCCTTTAATGATTTTGCATGTATTTACCAAAAAATATTTAAAAACCAGCTCATAAAACGCTATGTAACCAAGCAGTACAGAGCAACATTAAATGGTTAACATCCTGATAACTTTGTGTCAGCGCATTTGTCATGTTGAGTTTCTTAATGCTGTTTGCAACCTCAGCGCCACAGTGCCGAGAGATCTACTTCTGAAGGCAAAGAGGGATGGTTTCTCAGACCGACAGGTCGGCCAGGCTCTGGACATCTCAGAGGGAGAAGCTCGGGCGCTGAGGCTCAACCAGAACATCCGACCTTGGGTCAAACAGGTTTGAGCCTGTTGGCAGAAATAGCCTTTTATTATTGAGATCAAGTGGTTATGATAAACCTTGCTTCATCATAAATGGCTTTTGTGCTCATTTTCAGATTGATACACTTGCTGCTGAATACCCTGCAGCCACCAACTACTTGTATTGCACTTACCATGGTCAGGTAAACAAGTCTGTCCAACCTTTATGTAGGGTCTTTTATTGAAGTGCCAGGAAATATTTTGTCTAGGCTTCTGTACAGTTGCACAATTTTTTTAAATGATTTTAGTACACAAAGGAAACATTATATAACAAGGGAAAGCTTTAGCAGAAATCTTTAGAAATCTTTTTTTTACAATATTGCCAGACCACATATAGAACTTAGAGCATCAAAATGCACAATAAATAAGGTGAATTTAGTAAAAAGAGAAATATGTAAATTGAATGGGAAAATAAAAGAAACATAAAAAAAAATAAAAAAAATAATCTAAATGTCCTGAAATGGAAAAGGAAAACAAAAAGGTAGAAAGTTATTTTTTTTTAAACTAATCTAATATAATAATAATAATAATAATAATAAAGGAAAAAGGGAAAAATAAAATAAAATTCATCATGGAAATTGAAGATTGTGGCATAAGAGTAAACAAAATAAAATAAATTATAAAATTCATTGAGGATATATTGGAATGTATGGCATGTGTGTGAGGATGAACCCATTTTTTGCCCTTTTCAACAGGAGCATGACTTGGATTTTAGGGATCATGGTATCATGATTGTGGGTTGTGGTCCTTATCACATTGGTGAGCTCTATTCCTTTTTACCTAATCATCCTTTCATTTTTTTGTTTTCATTTTACACCAATCCATTCATGTATTGTCTTCATTAGTTTTAATGAGCAATTAGTGCAAAAGTGGGTCAGGGCAGTGTTTCGCTCTACTGCCCCATAGGCAGCAGTGTGGAGTTTGACTGGTGTGCTGTATCAAGCATTCGTGCCCTCAGACAGATGGGCAAGCGTACAGTGGTGGTGAACCATAACCCGGAGACGGTCAGTACGGACTTTGATGAGTGTGACCGTCTGTACTTTGAGGAGTTAACCCTGGAGCGCATCCTGGACATCACACAGCAGGAGGTGAGAGGTCAAAGTTCAGTCCGTGCATCTGGTGCATTTGGGTAACTGAAAGGTATTATTCACTTTCATGTTTGACAAGGGCATTTGTTACGATATGGTCCGATTTCTGAAAATGCCGATTTCGATTATTATTACTAATAAATTTAGTTTATTTAAAATGTGCCTTTAATCATTGTGGTTGTTGGCATTTTATAAAAAAACATCTAGAAAAGGAAACTTTTACAAGACATTTGTGCTAGCTTGCACTGCTTGACAAAGCTCTGTTCATGGTTAAATCACCATTGTGTTGTTTGAGTACTTTAAAATTGATTTTAGATAGATTGGTTGGATTTGTTTGGGGATATATTTGATTGTACGAGTTTGGTGCAGTGCTATTTTAGTATTATTTATATACTATTATAGTATTGATTTAATATTTTGAATTGGCTTTTTATTTTAATTTCAGTTTAAGTTTTAGTAATTTTATTATGTGCTTTTATCATTTTCATTAGTTTTTTTATATATATATTTCTAAATAGCTTTCTATTCTAGTACTTTTCAGTTTATTTCAGTTAATGGCTCTATCCCAAATGACACACTTCATGTCCACTTTAGGTCTTGTGGACCGAAATTATCCATGAAGTGTTTAATTTGGGACAGAGCCATTAACTGAAATAAGTTTTTCATCATTTTATTTCAACTTTATTTCAATTTTGAATTTTTTTTAATAGTACAAGTTTTAGTTAACCATAACAGCATTTGTTTGTCTAGAGCTGGTGGCAATAGCTGAGGTGTTAGTCTTGCTGTGATATTCAAGACTAAGGCCAGTGACACAGTGGCTTCGTGGCGTGAGCGCGGCGTTTCTGTTGCGTGTCAGCTGCGTGGCGGCTACGTGGCGTTTTCTGTGTCTTTGCACACCAGAAACGCGTCTGACGCGGCGCTGCTGCTGCTAGGTGACGGGGGAGGGCGCCGACAGACCAGTCTACATTTGGATTTTACGACAACAATTTCAACTGTTATCAGTATCACACATCTTCCAAAATCCGAAAAATGGAAGTGGGCTGTCTGTTTATTTCAATAACATTTACAAATTTTGTGTAGCTTTAAAGAGCCTATATTTAGCCTACCTGATGTTGGACCGTCACTCAGAAGACACACTATGTTGTTATTGTCGCCCATCTTTATATCCTCCTGCGGCCCAGAAAGTTTTTTTCAAAGAAGTTTTTATTTTTTATTTTTATGTAATCACATTGTTAAGAGCATAAGAAACAAATGAACAAAAAAAATGCTTTTATAAAAAAAAAAAAGATATTTTATTCATGTTATGCTATGACCTCTGTAGTGGACACCAGGACTTGATTGTTCAAAAAATAAAATGACATGAAATTAGATGTATAGGCAAAAATAATGGGAAGGGCTATACTTTATGTTAAGCATAAATATAAAGCCTACTGATAAAGACACTGTCAGCAGTATTGACGGCAAAATAGACTACAGAATATTTCGTTCTGTATTGACAGGTGCAATATTTGAAAATGGATTTTTTTTTAAAAATGACATTTATATTTGAATTTATGTCAAAACCTAGACTTTCAAACATCAAAATGTAATTTATTAATATGTATTCGTGTTTACAAAATGACATATAGACATCTTTTCCTATTCTATTTTGCCTGGAAACGCTTCCAACACGCTTGTGTGTCGTGTGAAAAATCTAGCTGTGGTTCTATTTCTAGCAGCGTGTCACGCAGGCAGTCTGCAAGCTCTAACCTGTTAACATGGGAGCCGAAATAAAAACGGACACGCCACGCAGCTGAGACGCTTACACCACGCAGCCAGTGTGTCACCGACCTAACACCACAGCTATTGCCACCAGCACTAGACTGCTAATGCACAGTGTGCTATACAAACAAGATCATGTGTTTCCAGTGCATATGAGTTCTTTAATGCCCGGGCTGGAATTTTAAAGTCTCATCACGTTTCGAAAAAGAGATGATGCAATGATGGCCCATTTTTTCAGCTGCATTGGTTCTTGAAATTGGTTTTTCCATTCATTTTCTCCATAGGCATTTAAAAAAGAATCACAAACATACAGCATTTGATTGTAAGCAAAAAAATGTTTAAAAAAAATTGACACATAGACACGTTATGTTCAGAATAGCATATCACCATACAATTCCTGCAGTAAATACTAGTATAATTCAGAAATACAATATGATAGATAATAGTGTTAATAACATTAATACAAATGCAACTATTGACTTTCGAGGATTTTAAGGGCTGCATGATATTGAAGAAAAACGTGAGAAATCTTGTCATGTTTTAATCTCGCGAGATCTCATACCCCTTATATATATATATATTGTTGTTATTGTTTCTTGTTATTTTGGAGCCTTGGGCTGACTCATCTTCTCCCACTAGTTTGCTATGAGAGCATAAATCTAGTCTCTGCTGTCTGCGTTGACCTAACTTTTATCTTTTCTAAACTTTTCAAAGTATACATTTTTCTGTTTGCTATTATTCATATTACGATTTATTTGCGATATTTCAATCTCGCAGCCCTACTTTTATACGTTTCTATTATATATACAGATTTGTCTGAAGACTGACTTATGTAATTTGCAAAATTTTATGGGAATGGAATTTCTCTCTCCACAGTAACAAACTTCTGTGATTGTTCATTCTTCAAGAAGTTCTTCTCCAGGAATTTGGTAATTTAATTTAAAAAAAAAAAAAAAAAGAACTTGAAATCACACTGATTAGTAGCTACAGAATCATATACCATCACTTAACAACTTCTGAGATTTTATTGCTGGAATGTTCTCTATAGAGAAAATGAATGGCGTTTTTATACATCTCTGGTCCTAGATGCCATTGGTCCTCTGAGCATCTAAGCAGTTCTTGTTGAGCCCATTTCTATTTCCTTTTATAGAGATAGAGCCACTCAAGTCTCCACTGATGATGCAAAATCTCTAACAGCCATTGACTTTCCATTCAGACACATTATAAGCTAGTTAAAGTGATAGAAGCTTGGGTTGATCAAGTGTTTGTTGTTTTGCTCAGAGGTTGTAATAAATTCCCAGGTGCCGTGTAGCGGTTTATTACCATCACGTTAACATGCTCTGAGAAATCTGGAGGGAAATGCGGAGCTGGCATATGTATTGTGAAGTGGGCATACATGTGGTTGCCATAGGAATGCAACAAATGAGATTAGAAGGTATATGACAGCTATCAGAGCGTAAAGTAATGCCATGTCATGTCCCAGGGTCAGCTTCTGGGACCACAGCTCATCTCTGAAACAACAAGAGGGGGAGAGAGAAAACATCAGTGGATAGTAGGAGTCTAGATTGAGTAATGGCTATAAAGAGTGGAACAGAAAATCATTGTAAATTCATGCAAAGAATGAGCAATGATTATAGTAATTTCTGTCAGATCAGTGCTTTGATTCATTTTTTTGTTTTCGTTTAAAACAAACTTTCTGTCATTTTATGGGATGAACCAAGCTTTATTGAGTTCATAAGGATCATAGTTTGTAGTCTTTGATCTTGGACAGATAAAAGATGTCATGTTAAATTATAGAGTCAAAACTAATTGTAAAATGCACTTGTTTACTGGAAAGAATATTTTGGGTCATTTACATTTAATTTGGTCAATAATTTAGACTTGTTTCTCAGTAAAAAAGAAAAGGAAGTGCATTTAAGGTGCACACACAATGAAAGCAGAAATGTGAGGCTTGTTTTTTTACTAAAGCATATTAATTAGGCAGTAAAAACATTGGGTCTCATTCACTAACCGTACATGCACACAAATTTGTGTCTAATTTTCTCAAATTTATTTTTGTCAAAAATGTATTCTAAATTTGCAACAAAAAAAAAATGTAGGAACAACTGAAACCACTTGTACCCAAAAATCAGATACCCTGGGTGGCGTTATGAACGCATTCAAATGAAATTGTATGTATACACATTTCATCTTAAATACATTTAATCAATACTACGAGTTTCCTCTGCATCAAGATTTGCACATGTACAGCTAGCAAATCAGAGGTCTTTGTTTTAACTTGTTTTGAGCATGGCACACTTGGCATTGCTGAGGATCTTGTTGCTGAGAGCACATCTGCAGAGAGGGTCATGTTTGCTGAGAGCAGCGCAAGGAAAGGATGTGCGGAAAGACCATATATGGACATGGTTTTGGTGTGTTTTATGCAAGTTACTAACCTCGGACATGCGGTCGCTCATTTAGAATACTCCAAATTCAGTTTGAACGAGGTAAAGAACAAATCATTGTGTGTACGCGCATGTGATTAATTAGGTGGAAATTTTCCATCAAAAGTTCTCCTGTGAGTATAAATATAAATAATCCATGCAATTATTAGTGAATAAGGCCCATTATTTGAGCTGTAATGTTGTCTAAATAGTTTTTTCATTATTATTGGTAGATTTGTATCTGTGTTACTATTCAAAAGTTTGGGGTTAGTAAGAAATTTTGTAAACGTCCTTTACGTTGCTGTAAAATTAATGCTGTTCTTTTGAAGTTTCTACATACTGTATTTAATAAATCTGAAACAAAGCTGCACTGCACAGCTGTTTTCAACTGCAATAATAAAAATAATTAAAATTACCATCAAAGTGGCATATTAGAATTATTTTTTTTCTTGTGACATTGAAGACTGGAGTAATGGATTCTGAAAATTCAGCTTTCCATATCAGGAATAAATTACAAAAGTTAATATAGAAAATGATTATTTTAAATTTGAATAATATGTCACAATATTTCTATGTTTACTGTATTTTTTTTGATCAAATAAATGCAGCCTTGGTGAGCAAGAGGGTTCTTTCGAAAACATGAATCTTGTTCACAGACTACACTTTTAATTGTTTTTTTCCCCCTCCCTCCCATGCCTCTCTCTTATTTTCTTTATGGTCCCTTTACATTCAGACCAGGCATTTTTTGACAATAATAAACTGCAGTGTGGATCAGAATTGATCCTGATAGTCAGTAGTGTTTCATGCAAGACTAAGACTGCAGAGACTTTCCATCCCTCCACAGGGCTGCACAGGCTGTATAGTATCTGTGGGTGGGCAGATCCCCAATAACCTGGCCATGCCCCTGCATCTGAACGGGGTGAAGATTCTGGGTACCAGCCCTCCTCAAATCGATCGTGCAGAAGAGAGATCTGTATTCTCTTCCATACTGGATGATATTGGTGTAGGCCAGGCACCGTGGAGGGCTCTCAGCTCGCTGGTAAGGACAGTTTTACTTCAGATGCACTTTCAAATGTTGTTTATTTCAGTAAAGATGAAAGAGGTGTTTTTATCTGTTCTTAATTTCAAATGCATTTAATTGAACAACTGAATTATTATTTTGTGTCTATTGATTTAGGTCAGTTGAGTAATATGGATGTGATGTTGCAGTTATAGTGAACACCACCCACTTTACTTATGCATTTTCTTGTTTAGTTAATCATTCATTACTTCATTCAACCCAGGCTTTCAAGAAATCGCCCACCCGAGTGACCGCACAGACTTCTTCACAATATAGTTACATTTTCTTGACTTTTCACTTTTACAAATGCTGCATTCACTCCAAATACTCCAGAGGTGTCAGAGTGCTTCCAGACAGCAAACATTAGAAGTGTTAAAACATGTTGACTGGAAGCCTGCTTGCTCGTCCGTTAGCTACACCCAGCCTTCTTGCCGCGGGCCATGGAAGCGAAGAGCTGAAGTCTGTGATGAAGGGGGAGAGAGAGAGGGCATTCTGCCCCACGGCGCTGCCCACTCACCCTCCGTTGGTTTCCGTCTCACTGCTGAGGGTACATCTAGCATTTTAATGGTCTCCCAGATGTTGAAACAAGCTAGAAAGGCAGTAGAGGCAGAATCTTTTGGGATTCTGTGGTTCACTCAGTGTGTTGTTTCTGGCTAGAAGAGCAGTGCTTAGGAAAGGTGAAGAAAGAGGATACAGTTGCTTCCTTGTGTCACTCAGCATTTCCTGCTTAGTTAAAGATCTAGAAAAATGAAAATTGGGTCAGCATTTAATTTTAGTCATTGTTGTGTCGCTCCAAACCTTTACGGTTCTAGTTAAAAAAAAAAATTATTGGTTGAATACTTGAAATAAGTTCTGTGGTTAACACAAGCTCAAGATATTTTCACGTTTTATTCTACAACCTAAAATATATCAGTAATACTTCACTCGTGATATTTTTAGGGTTAATGTGTCTCAAAAAAGGCTGTTCGCTGACAAGTGGCTAGTCACTACTCTGCTTTTGTAGCCTTCTTTTGTTTATATTCACATTCTTGCAACTATTTAAACTCAAACTTTTGTAACAACATTTAGTTTTACATTAAATTAGCTCAAATTATATATAGGGAATTTTAATAATTAATCATGAATATGATTAATATATTGCATATTACAGTTAAATTATCGAAGTTGAAAATAGATTGATTGTACACACGAATGATCAATCACAACGAATTATAATTCCTCATTCATATGTCAATGGTCCATTTTCAGATCGATTATATGAGATAACCTTTAATGGAGTTAATTTAGCTATCGAACTGTTTGTCCAGCAAACGGCCGTAAGATTAACTTATCAACTTCTCAACAAAGTTATCCCTTCTTATAAACTCCAAGAAATATCAATTTTCTGGCCGTGAACATTAATTTTCCTGTGTTTATAAAATTAGACTACGCAACGTAGTCAATAATGAAAGCTTTGTAGCTATGATCGAAATTTCATTGACTCTGTAATATGAGCATTTTAGACAGAAGGCAATCAAGAATATAATGGTTTTAATAGTTGGACTAATAATACATCGAACTACAATTCACACAGAATATATGTATATACACCCGAAACAAACAAAACGAAAAACATTACAAACACGAATTAAAATAGGATGAGAGAGAAAGATAAAAATGAGAGGGAGAGAGAGTTGGGAAGAGAGAGAGAGATCCGTAGGATCACAGCTTGGCAAAATTCACCTGGACATTTAAACCTTTTAAGAGACAACACGGAAAAACAGTCTTAATGCTCTAAAATCTTGGTAACTCAAATATACTTGCATATAGTTCTCAGGTGTCTGAGCCCTGCGGCGTGTGTGAGCTGCTGGTCTTTGTGTGTTCCGTTGGAGCGTCACGTGGTTTGCTGCGGTCTGGAGCGCGCAGTTTCAAAGAAGGCTTAAAGGTCTTTGACGTAAATTACCAAATAAATAATTCAGACTAAGTTCATTTCTGGTGAAATGAACAAAGGAAAAACAAACTTAAACAAAAGAAAAGAAGAGGAAAGATCCCCCAGGGCGGGGATCACGAGTATGATGGTTACATCGGATCGAAGGAGAGGGAAGAGTCCAGTCAAAAGTCGAAGTTCCCTCGAAGAAGGGAGTTCCCCCAAAGATGCAGTCCTTTCTCCCCCCTCCTTACTTCTCCAAAACTAAAACCAAAACAAACCAAAGATGAGGTGCTTGGTGGTCTTCTTTAAAGACACTTCTGTTTACGCCTCCTCTGGCGTGAATGCACCAATCAGCTGGGAGGAAAGTGTGCGGATAAGTGTTCCTTTGTTCCCTCGAGATCGACTTTGCATGTTTCATGACCATGATGTAAAAATGCGTTCAATTTTACTCCAGAGATGATAAAACATAGTAACATACATTTTACGGTTTGCACCTATATATATATGGTTTGGTCAGATCAAGAGGATTCTAAAGGTGTGAAGAACGACATACAAACATTATAGGAAAACAGTTACATTAAAAATGCATCTAAAAGCACCTCTGTTCATTTAGAAGATTATAATACGATCACATCTAACCCCAATGGAACATGGGCAAACATAAAAACATATCGAATATATCATAGTACAAGTCTCTCAATTGAGGAGATTGGAGACAAAGTCCTTGCGTGTGTGTGTGTGTGTACTGTGAACGTGGCTGGGTCATTCGTTGGTGAAGATGTGGTGAACTTTTGCTCACCCCCCTCCCGGGCAATGATATGTGTGTGCGTATTCTTTGAATTGATGAGTTTTAAGTCTGGTTACAATGACCAGTGTGGTTCATCACACAAGGTTGTCTGTGTTTGTGAGGTGTCCTGAAGAGGGGACACCACGGGATCTCCGGCCAGAGAGGCGCTCCTGTTGGGTCACATGTGGTAAGACAGAGGACCCTGTGATTACTTATCAGCGAAAAACGCCACGGGGGCACTTCTGGCATCGGTCATTTAATTAAGTCCCATCGCCATTTGCTTGTGTGTGAATCAGTAACTTAAAAAGTCTCATGACATCTCCATTCTTCAGATTGTGAAAGAAACAGGAGTGTTTACTTAATTAGAGACTTAGTTGATTAAAACCACATGATTGCGCTGATCATCTGATTATTGCTACATTCCCCCCTTGATGGTTCGGCAGGACCCGTGTGGATGGGCCTCGTTGAACCATCACGACCGCATTGGTCAGGTGGCAGGTAAATCATGGAGGTTGGATGCTGCAGATGATGGTTAGGGCTGAGGGCTCAGCTCTATGAGGTTTTCCGCGTTCTCTAGCGGGGAGTCTTCTTTCCGAGGGCCCCTACAGAACCCTCCGGACATGGCTTGGGTGAGCCTGGCTGTTGAGGCTCTCATCTCGTTGAGTCGTCGGTATGCATGATGATTGTCGAAATGCAAAGTGCCGTGTCAGCGGCGGACCATGCTTGAACAACAGGTGAATTGTTCAGGGTGGGCAATCTGGACAATGCTTGTAAGGCTGTGTCAAGGGCAGCAATGTCTATGATCTGTGACCCCCCCCCTTCCTCAATCCATTTTTCCAGTTCGGATTGGTATTCTTCACTCGGAAGGTGGTACAGGGCTAGGTCGTCCAGGTGAAGGATGGTGCAGTGAGTGCAGCTGTGTGCACAGGAGTGTTAGCGAGCCACCTGTCACCTACAATCTCTGCTTGGGTCTCGATGCCTGGAGTGCGAGGCTTTGCTTCGGCAGGGCAGCGGGTGTCGCTGATCTGCAGCCTGCAGATTCCGTCAGTGTTGTCTCTGAGGAAGGGTCTGTTAAGGCAGAGATAGTGAATGTCTTTGGTCAATGTGCACATGTGCAGGTTCGGGGCCAGGTACAGCTGTGGGTTGCTGTCGTGGTAGGCCACCACGTCTGGAGTGCGAATCTTGATGTGAGTGTCACTTTTCAAAAATCCGACCTTGACAATGTCTTTTACTTGGTAGAGTCGGCTTGACTCTATGATGGGTAGGTTCAGGAGAAAACCCACTTTCCTCTGCTCGGAGTCGACGCGGAGTGGGATGGCGCTACCCAGAGAGTAGGTAAGGTGTGCTTGTAGAGGGTCAGTTGGCGTGGTGATGGCAGGAGCCAGCATGGTTTGTACCAGGCTTAAGGGTATCAGGTACGGTGGAATTCTACCCATGGCTAGGCTGTCAATGGAGGAGCTCACCTCCCGCAGCAGGTCTGTCATCCGGGCTGTGACCAGCTGAGTTTGAGCAAAGTCATTCTGGGAGACAGTAAATAGCTGTTTCATGGAGTTCACTGTCTGGTTCAGCAGAACGCTGTGAGTGTTGAGAATTACCACTGTTCCCTTAAATGTCTTGTGGGTGATTGCAGGGAGGCACTCTGTGTCGTAAGTTGCTCTTTTAGCAGTGGGATCTCAGTTTGAATTTCAGTCACATGCCATCTCACGGTGGCTAGGTTCACTGCGTTGACACTGGATATGTCAACGTTAAACAGAGTTCCGACAGCAGCGGCGGCTCTGAGCAAAGCTCCTAGGATCCGTTTGGCACGGCGGTTGTGTCCACTTAAGTCCGCTTGTGTGACAGTCGTTTTATCAAGTTGGTTGAGCATGTGCTCAACATTGGCCTCAGCGCGAGCGAGGGAGTCCTCTGTCCATCCGGCACTGGCCCAGCTGAATTGGGCTACTGTGCTGGGGTAGAGTTTTCGGTACACGTTGCGGAGGTCCACTTGAACATACACTTTCTGGGTGTGTGTGCGGCAGTTGGTTATCAGGAATCCCATTTGTTCTTTTAGGACGATGCCTGATGCCGGACCCGGTGAGATGCTGTCCGTTTGCGGCTGCCCTCTGGTTGGCTGAAGGCTCAGAATGGCAAACCACGGCAGCATCCTGGTAAAGGCAAAAAGAAGAGAGAGAAAGGTAGGAAAAATTTCAGCGAGTGTCGTCCTTGGTTGGCTAGGACAGTCTTTTCGTTTCAAGGACGACGGTGTGTCACTTGCTTCGGTGTCTTGTAAGTGGTTCTGGTGCTGCAGTGTGCAGCACGTGATGCGTCATGGGCATACATTGGCATGACCCCCCTTCTGCATTGTGGCACCACAAGCCTTGGCGCTGTGATGGCATCAGGTGCATAACGTAGAATGTTGTCCTGTGCACGCATCATGTGTTTGGTGACCTGCAGTTGTCTGGGGCACCGGTTATCGGTGGTTGCAGACGGCGTGCTTGGGTGGTTGGAGGGGTCTGAGAGGTGGTTTCTCATATTGTCCATTGTTTTGTCATAGTCTTTGGTAAGCTGGAAGGTTAAGGTCAGGTGAAGCAGGGGCTCTGTGACATTTTGTCGTACTTGTGGTGAGAGACGCATGCATGACCCTAAAAGTTCAGAACCACAGTTTAACTGGTTCACTAGGTCTGTAGCATAAAGCTAGGTGTTTCACGTGTAGCTAGCTAGTGAAATGTGTCTTGTATCTTATCTTAGCTGTGGATCTTAGGAGGCTAAGATGTATGTGGTTCCGAGAGTATTTCCTGGAAGGGGCATAGCCGAGATGAAATAAGTGACTTAAGATGGTTCTTATGACTAAATTATTTCTCTGGACTGAACTAGTGGTTCACTACGGCTTGACGAAGTGAATGATAGGGGGAAAAGGACAGCTTTCCTATTTGAATTATGCTTATTATCAATCCTCTGGACCATAGTTGTGCCCTAGTAAATTGTTGAAATTACTTGTGTTGCAGGGTCACAAAATGAGTACACTGGTTGAAACTACGCCAAAATAACAAATAAGGGTGTCTCTGTTTCCTTTCTGGGCCCTATGGGGAATGGAACCACATTTGAACAAGAGAGGAAATGAAATTAAATCATATAGATGACTGAATAGCCAAGGGAATAGCTGACTGCTATTATTATCAAAGTCAAAGAAATGAAAGAGTTAACAAAGAACAAAAACAAAGTAAAATTAAAAGCAAAAGGGAATAAAATGATCAAAACAACGGGAATGATCTGAAGGCGAGAATAATCAGTGGCATTAGTGATAAATTCCTATTGCTATATGAATTCTTCTCTAGCTACACAGTTTACATGTAGTCAAACTTAAGTTTAATTAACAGGGCATCTGCAAAGTTAGCCTTCGACGGTTAGCAAGGACTATGCCTAAACTAGTGAAGGTGAACTTTAGCTAAGAAGAGTTGCAAACACGGAAAGTGAATTAGAAATCCTAACTGGTGTTAAGGAAAGTATTCTAGAATACTTTGCACTGTGAAAAAAAAACAACGGTGATTAAGGGTTCAAGTAAATGATGCTAACTTCTAACTGTGGAAGTTATTATTTAGCTGTTATTTAGGCTTAAAAAAAAAGCCTACGCTGGATGGATGCAATGCTAGGTTAGCTTAGCCTAAGTTGGATGGATGCTAGGTTAGGCTAACTTAGCTTAAGGCTGGAAGGATGCTAGGTTAAGTTAGCTTAGCCTAAGGTAGATGGATACTAGGTTAGGGTAGCTTAGCCACCTAGGCTGGTTTGTTTACAAAGTGACGTCACAAGTTAGCACTTCCTGTGACAAGTTGTTGTCATGGGAACTAGAGTATGTCAGAACAATTCAACAGTCCCTGAAAAGTGTCTGCACCTTTTAACGGGTTAAAAGGGGGCGCCTATACTTGAAGTCTTTCGAGAACTTGATGTTACATTAAGTAAAATGCGACTGTGTTTTGGCATTTGCTGATTTTACTCATGTAACTCTTCTCTTTACTTTACACAACTTATTCTATTTGTTTACCGAGTAAGGAAATAGATTTGCTGTAAGTCAAAGGTTGTCTAAGCATCTATAGTTACGTCCCTCTCATGCATAAATGCTGACTTTTCAGCGAGTAAACAGTTTTGATCGCTAGGTAGCTCTCTGCTTGTAGATGCAGCTAAAATTTAGGTGAATTACATCAATCTAACAATACTTTGTAAGGCCTTTACATTGTAGAAAGGGGAGCATCACCCAGGTCTACATATATACAATTCTGTCCTGAGCTTTCTTTGTCAGACACAGGTTTAGTCATACTGCAATTTGGATTTCTTTTTGACCAAAGCAGAATAGATATCGGTACAGATTAGAGGCTGCTGAAATGAGATTCCTTTGTCACACAGACTTACGCTTTACGGCTGAACTTACTGATATTAGTTGGAAATCTAAGACTCTTTCACTTAAAGTAGAGATGTCAATTCCAGCTATCGTTTTATCTGCATTTAGACAAGCCAGCGATCAAAAATGCTTATTGCACGTTGTGTTCTAGTTGGATCGCAAAGATCCAATGCACGCCTGTAGGTTAACAGTAGTTTAAGGCTGGGGTGGTTTTCCTACACTCTGGCGGTAAGGTGACGTATGCCCTATTTGGAGCTAGTGTTTCTTGTAACCCTTCATTGTCAGGAAACCTAATGTTTAGCAGTGCCAATTCAACCAGCATCTAGAAACTGTTTGTTTCAAAAGAGTTGTGCATAGTCTGTTGGCCGTTGAGATTTACACGTCCATTTAAGATTCTTTTAACTCAGTAAAATTCTAATTTTACGAATGCAGAGTCTTGCAACTCTTTGAGCACACATTTTCATCTACTTTTAAAAGTTCTATGTCCTATGCTGATCAGGGACCCTTTTAGCAGAGTCTTGCACTGTGTTCTTGCAGTGTCTTTTGGTTTTGCAGTTCAAAATCAGTGGGGTTTTAGGACTTCTTTCAGAAGAGGCCTTCTGCATTAGGTCACGCATCGTTGAGTGGGCATTGCGTGGTCTTTGGCGAGCTGGAAGCTGCAGGGTAGCGAACTTGAACCTTGACTTGGTGCTGAGGCTGTGTACCCATGGATGGCTGCTGGAGTTCCGGGGAACTCTGTGATTTTGGAGTCTGGCTTTGTTGTAGTTCTCGTGACCTCTGTGACCGGAGGGGGCGGGGTTCTTGAACTTGGGCCCAGACGGTCAGGTGTTTATAAGTCTAATAAAAGCTCAGAGCAGTCTAGCAGGTCTTTGCCAATCAGAAAGGGGTACGTGTCCATTTGTGAGATGTACACCGGGTGGATCAGACTCATAGAACCAATTGTCAGGTGAATGGGAGCTACCTGTTCGAGCCGGATGTCGTTCTGGCTGTACGACTGCACATTCAGCTCACACGATTGGGATGTAAGAGTTCGATCTTGTCTCATAGCTTTAGCTCTGAGTTTTCCTAAAAGTTCAGCTGATATTAAAGTAAGGTCTGCGCCGGTGTCTACCAGTGCTTCAAGTCTCACGTCATTTTCCAAAGTGATGGCTAGGTAGGGTTTCCGGGCCACCCCCTTTTCGATCAGGTTCCCCAGGACCTTTGGCGTCCGGGTTGCTGTGGTGATCGATGGGCGGTTAGGGCCGGTCTCGTGTTGTTCGCTGTGGAGGCAGGTAGACAAAGCAGCATTTCCTGGGTCTTTGTGATGTTGGACCCAGTCGTGGGAAACTGTGCTGTCATGCTTAGGCTGTGCAGCTGTCAGCTGTGGTGGCTGGGTGATGCTGTCACTTTGTGGTGTGACAGTAAGCTCTGTGGTCTGATGCTGATGAGCAGTGTTCTGGGTGCCTGTTTCAGGCCTTACGCTTAGACGTAGGATGTCTGGGTTTGAGTCTCTTGGTGATGGGGGTTGGCTATTTCTGGGTCGCCGGCTGGCTTCCCAGAATCTTTCAGAGCGCTCGCTCTGGTGCCTTGGATGAGCACCGTCACGGCCGTGCTGCCTTCTGCTGGCCTGGAACGGTCTTGACTCTCTGTAAAAAGGGCTGTGGTGTTGTGGGGCGCCCTCTAGAGGCAGCTCTGAGTAGTGTTCAGAGACAGAGTAGATTGTGGTGTCTTTAAAAGTCTTTTCGTACACAGTCTTTTGCTTAATGTGAGCTTTGTGGGCCAAGTCTCGTAGCTGCTGGGTAGACATGCTACGGGGACAGGCCAGGATGCCTAAGTGAAAGTCAATGTCTTGCAGGTATGCGTGCACATTGTGGCCTCCTGCAGGGTTCAGAGTGAACGTCGGGATGTTTCTGGCCAGCTTGTCAAGTTCTTTGGGAGCCATGCCGTGGTTAGTGGCAGGGGTTCTTTGGAAAGGCTCCCCCCCCTCGCTGCTGATGGGGGTTCTTGCGGGCTGGCTGGTGGTGTTTTGAACAGCGGGCTTTCGCCCTTCTTTTCAGCTCTGGGTTGTTGGCTGAAAGGTGCGGACCGGTTGGTCAGGAGAAACTTTGTGGTGTGTGTTTCCCCTTCCCGGTCACTCTGCAGTCTATATGAGTGTTTCAGCTCTCTGTGAATAATGTCAAGTTCGTCTTTGAGATCGTGTCTCTGCTGAACACGCTCGTGGATTTTAGCTTGGGCCGCTTGCAAGTGTTTTTCGCAGGCCTTGGCTTTATTGTCTCTTTCTTTTAGTTCAGTCTCTGCTCTTGCAAGGAGAGCTTCACCTTCTCGCAGTTTCTTGTTGAGTTCCTCTCTGGTTCCTTTCTCTGACTGCTCTTTTCGGTCTGTGTGTATACGAAGATCAGACAGGGCAGTTTGAAGTCTTTCCACTTCCTTCTGTAGCTCGGGGTCGGTGTCATCCTTTTCCTTGGTTTCGAGGAGTAGTTGTTCTAGACGACTGTGGATCTGGGCCTCCTCCGCTTGCATCTTTAGCGTTGCTACTTCATGCTCCAGGGCGATGCGGCTCCTTTCGTGGAGGCGTGCTTGTGCAATGAGCTTGTGAGCGAGGTTTCCGACGTGTCGGGCCCAGTCTTTGTCGTTGTAGCTTTGACTCGGTTCGTGAGCCGTCAGCTTGTCCAAGTCGGCGTCCAGCTGCTTTTGGCTCGGGGGCTCTGAGTCACTGGCGACCTTGGGCAGGAAGGTAGTCATCATGGCTTTCAGCCATGTCTCGAGGTTGCCCCAGTGGACTGCGGGGCTGGAAGACCGGAACATACTGGCTCACTGTGGGCGAGAGGAACACAGCACACACAAAGAGACCAATGCAAGTTCTTTTACGAGCTATAATACTAATACGGGCGATGCCGTCTACAAGAATTTCGGCTAACTGATGCAGGCAGTTAGAGTTATGTGGGGACAATTTGCGTAGGTCAGCGTGGGACCTAAATAAAGATTTTGACAGGGCGGTAGCCTAGTGGGTCATCTGTTGATGCTAACAGCTTGGTTGTCAACCTGTTATTTAGCTTTCCTTGGTGTCTCTCGTAGGTTCTGCCTCTAGGTGAACTGAAAGGAACAGATCACAACAGAACAGAAAAATAGCAAGATGGGAAAGATTGAAGTAAAATGAAACAATAAAAGTGAATAGGTCTGTAATGAAATGGAGTGAATAATAACACAGGAAGTGTTACAGGGGATAAGGAGGCCTGAGCCTGCTATGTGTGGCTTGGAGAAAAGGGGATGGGCCAAACACTTAAATGACCGGGGGAATATCTAATATTCTGTGGCCTATACTAAGTGGATGGGTTTTACCTTATGTTAGCTTGCCTGGGGTGAATTGAGGTCCTCCCTGGTCGGAGCCAGCGTCGCGGTCAATCTTTCCGTCGTCCCTTAACACTCAACCGCAGTGTCCCCGGGCCCTTCCGTTCATCTGTACCAAGGTGCGCCCTCTCAAACAACTTGACTTTAAACACAACCGGCAATACCAAGGTGTCAACTTGCCAGACGGCACAGCAAAGTGGATTTTCCCCAGAACCCTCAAAAAGAGTGGCCCCTCTTCGGGCCTTGGTTTGAGTAATTATTCCAAAATTGCCTTGTGTGTCGACTAGTGTGGTTGACTTCCCTTTGGAGTGCCAAATTGCTGAGTCTTATTGCGTGCCGCACCAATGGAAAGAAACAGAATGGGTCCGAGACTCACGCACGGCAGGCGTCGGTAACGCCGGTCAGACGACCCCGCTCGCTGGAAACCAACCAGGGATGACTGTCAAATCACCACAGCATAAGAGAGTGTTCTACCTATGAATACAAAACAGGATGAAGAACAAGTGAAACTTAAAGTGAATTAAGGCTTTCTTTGTCTAAACCAAATTGAGTACTTATGTAGAAAATAAAAAGCAAAGGCTTTACTAAATAATGGTAAAAACAAAAGGGAATTATGACAATGTTAATTATCAGAATCACCTAATCCCTAAAAGAAGAGATATCAATAAGTAACGCAGGATGACACAGGAGGAGGCAAGCTGTAGTAGCGGGTTTGTGCCACAAGGGGGCGTACCTCCTCTCAGTGGTCAACCTGGTTGAAAAGACAGCTTAATTTAAATTGCAATTCAAACCGGTTTAAACTCAATTTAAATAAGTGTATAAAGAGATGTTAAGTAACATCTAATCTAGTAAGGATACAGTTGTGATGAAGTATCAATACGAAGA
The DNA here is from genome assembly GCA_030578275.1 of Meda fulgida. Taxonomy (NCBI): domain Eukaryota; kingdom Metazoa; phylum Chordata; class Actinopteri; order Cypriniformes; family Leuciscidae; genus Meda; species Meda fulgida. The sequence continues at coordinate 9,142,951 of CM060624.1, read as the reverse complement.
ATAAATTAAAAAAAAAAAATTGAACTGAGAAACATAATTCAAATTTAAATTCGAAATTTGTTTGTTTCAAACCAAAATTTGAATAAGTGTAAGAAAAGTAAAGATCAAAATTATATCTGATGATGATCACGATTACTGTAAGGTATCAGTGATAAATAAAATAAAGCCAATGAAAAACTGGAAATATACCACTTCAAAACAGAATGAAAGGAGGAAAAGTGATGCACCGTCTTAGCAGGGGATGCCACAAGGGTGCGTGTCCCTCTAAGTGGGTATCAGTGACTGACAGGCAAACACGATGTAAATTTAAATTCAAACTGGCTTAAAACCAAATTTAATTAAGCGTGTAAGGGAATTGACAAATCAGGATAATATTTTATAATAATTAACGATAACAGCAAAGTATCATCAATAACTATAAAACAATCAAAAGAGAAAAGTAGAGATAGGCAATTCAAAACAGAATTTGAAAAGAGAGAAAAGGAGAGTTGAGTGAGCCGACTTAGAAGGCGGCCACTAGGTGGTGGACTTTTAGCAGTAAGAGAGCATTATCTGAAACGGCCCTCGCGTAATAGCACTCATGCATGCCGAAGTTAGAAGGCGGGGCATAATTTGAGACTTCTAAACTCCCTCTAGTGTTTAGTCAGCGGAATTACAACCACTTTTTAATGTGATTCAAAAGCTAAGAGCTTTCAGCTCGCGTCACACACTGATTTTCTGGAATAAATCACAAGTATACAATTAAGATCTCTGCGGATCTTTTTGGTGCTATACTGCACAAGAGTATATGGCGGGATTTCTTCGCCGCACATACACAAATGTGGACAACAGGAATTTTCGTCTGTTGGTTCGAACTCCAATAAACATTTTTCACAATAGCACTTATGATTTAAATGTATTAGATCTTCAATTGGGTAGCTACGCCAATTTTTTTGACCAGGAGTTTATCGTTTTTGTTGAATATCACTGGGTTAACCCCGAATTCAATAACGATATTTGCATGCAAGGCCTATGTTTAAAAGGAATCTCGCTTAAAAACATATTTGTTCAAACCGGTAATACGCACGTGAGAATTCTTCATTCACAGCGATTTAAAACAAATATTAGAAATGTATCAACTGCAGAGGTATTTATTCATCTCTTAACAGGACATTTGTAATATAGTAGTACTGCAGTCTTAGTATTTAACAGTGCTAACAATTGTCTAGGCATATTTTTAGCAACTTGTTAAAAATGTAACGTTACTGACTTCGGCTTTTTGCCTCGGTCGGTTAGGAGTGAGTTCGCGTTGCGACTTATCTCACAATTTCATAATTTCATAGCGCGCAAAAAAAATTAATAACCATATACACAGATTGAAACTGGATTGCTCATAAAACAAAGTTTGAAATTGCCAGCGTCCTCCACCAAAACTGTAACAACATTTAGTTTTACATTAAATTAGCTCAAATTATATATAGGGAATTTTAATAATTAATCATGAATATGATTAATATATTGCATATTACAGTTAAATTATCGAAGTTGAAAATAGATTGATTGTACACACGAATGATCAATCACAACGAATTATAATTCCTCATTCATATGTCAATGGTCCATTTTCAGATCGATTATATGAGATAACCTTTAATGGAGTTAATTTAGCTATCGAACTGTTTGTCCAGCAAACGGCCGTAAGATTAACTTATCAACTTCTCAACAAAGTTATCCCTTCTTATAAACTCCAAGAAATATCAATTTTCTGGCCGTGAACATTAATTTTCCTGTGTTTATAAAATTAGACTACGCAACGTAGTCAATAATGAAAGCTTTGTAGCTATGATCGAAATTTCATTGACTCTGTAATATGAGCATTTTAGACAGAAGGCAATCAAGAATATAATGGTTTTAATAGTTGGACTAATAATACATCGAACTACAATTCACACAGAATATATGTATATACACCCGAAACAAACAAAACGAAAAACATTACAAACACGAATTAAAATAGGATGAGAGAGAAAGATAAAAATGAGAGGGAGAGAGAGTTGGGAAGAGAGAGAGAGATCCGTAGGATCACAGCTTGGCAAAATTCACCTGGACATTTAAACCTTTTAAGAGACAACACGGAAAAACAGTCTTAATGCTCTAAAATCTTGGTAACTCAAATATACTTGCATATAGTTCTCAGGTGTCTGAGCCCTGCGGCGTGTGTGAGCTGCTGGTCTTTGTGTGTTCCGTTGGAGCGTCACGTGGTTTGCTGCGGTCTGGAGCGCGCAGTTTCAAAGAAGGCTTAAAGGTCTTTGACGTAAATTACCAAATAAATAATTCAGACTAAGTTCATTTCTGGTGAAATGAACAAAGGAAAAACAAACTTAAACAAAAGAAAAGAAGAGGAAAGATCCCCCAGGGCGGGGATCACGAGTATGATGGTTACATCGGATCGAAGGAGAGGGAAGAGTCCAGTCAAAAGTCGAAGTTCCCTCGAAGAAGGGAGTTCCCCCAAAGATGCAGTCCTTTCTCCCCCCTCCTTACTTCTCCAAAACTAAAACCAAAACAAACCAAAGATGAGGTGCTTGGTGGTCTTCTTTAAAGACACTTCTGTTTACGCCTCCTCTGGCGTGAATGCACCAATCAGCTGGGAGGAAAGTGTGCGGATAAGTGTTCCTTTGTTCCCTCGAGATCGACTTTGCATGTTTCATGACCATGATGTAAAAATGCGTTCAATTTTACTCCAGAGATGATAAAACATAGTAACATACATTTTACGGTTTGCACCTATATATATATGGTTTGGTCAGATCAAGAGGATTCTAAAGGTGTGAAGAACGACATACAAACATTATAGGAAAACAGTTACATTAAAAATGCATCTAAAAGCACCTCTGTTCATTTAGAAGATTATAATACGATCACATCTAACCCCAATGGAACATGGGCAAACATAAAAACATATCGAATATATCATAGTACAAGTCTCTCAATTGAGGAGATTGGAGACAAAGTCCTTGCGTGTGTGTGTGTGTGTACTGTGAACGTGGCTGGGTCATTCGTTGGTGAAGATGTGGTGAACTTTTGCTCACCCCCCTCCCGGGCAATGATATGTGTGTGCGTATTCTTTGAATTGATGAGTTTTAAGTCTGGTTACAATGACCAGTGTGGTTCATCACACAAGGTTGTCTGTGTTTGTGAGGTGTCCTGAAGAGGGGACACCACGGGATCTCCGGCCAGAGAGGCGCTCCTGTTGGGTCACATGTGGTAAGACAGAGGACCCTGTGATTACTTATCAGCGAAAAACGCCACGGGGGCACTTCTGGCATCGGTCATTTAATTAAGTCCCATCGCCATTTGCTTGTGTGTGAATCAGTAACTTAAAAAGTCTCATGACATCTCCATTCTTCAGATTGTGAAAGAAACAGGAGTGTTTACTTAATTAGAGACTTAGTTGATTAAAACCACATGATTGCGCTGATCATCTGATTATTGCTACACTTTTCTAACTTGCAGATTTATGAGTTGTCTGAAGCTTGGTGGTGAAATTAAAATCTTCTGTCGCAGTGTAGTTCGTTTATAGCCTTCATTTAGATTTTTATTTCTGTTGATTGCATTTGGGCTTCAAAATGATAAAAGTTTTGTTCATTTATGTAGATTATCGAAATGAACTAAACGTAATAATTAAAATTTTGTTGGTCACAGAGCTGATTTTCTGCAATAATTTAAAACCCAATGGGAAAATCCCGTTGACTTTTTATCAAAGGAACCAGGGTGATGCAAACAAAATGATCATCTCTGCAGCACTCTATAGCTTCATGTGATGTACAGACGGAAGTAATTTTTTACTTGATCTACCCTTCTCCTGTAGATCTCAGTTGGACACTTAAATGTGCTCTCCTCTGGTTTATTGAAGATTAACATCCAAGTATCCATTTGTACAATATAAAGCCACTGTCCTGCAGAGTTTAGCTCAAACCATGATGAACTACCTGCAGTTTTCTAGTAACGTTAAAGACCGTGTCTAGCTTGGCCCTCCAGGACCAGATTTGAGGAACCGTGATATAAAGCTTTACGGTGTTCATTTTTTTGCTCTAGTTAGGCAGAATCTCATCCAATGGGATCTGCAAAAGATAACTTGCTAATAATGGTTTATTCAGGTAGAGGGTTGTTTTATCTTAAAGTTTTCTCAATGTGAAGTTCACAAAGCATTAAAGTAGGGTGAATAGATGTGGTCAGCGGTAATTGTCTGGCCCTTTGCCCACAGCCTGGGACTCAAATGGAGAAAAGGGCAGATGAAGCCTGACCTCATCTGAAACACAGACTATTTGATTCCGTGGAGCTGATTGCAAAGGGATATCTAACTTTCTTTATTTTTCAGGAAGAGGCTGTTTCTTTTGCCAGTAATGTGGGCTACCCTTGCCTCCTGCGACCATCCTATGTTCTGAGGTGAGTACAAGGGGAATGATGAATTCAATACTACTACTACTAATAATAATAATACATATGTCCCTCTCATAAAGCTCACAGATGGTCTCTTTTAGCCACTATAAATTGTCACTGTATGGAACAGATCTGAGGGAATATTCTGAAATTCTTGCTTCGCCAAAAAAAAAGAAAAAAAGAAATTCACAGCATACATGTGAACTGTTGATTTGCCAAGAGCAGAGAAATTTCACTCCAGTCTCTTCTCAATGACGGCCTGTAAGATACTGGATAAAATGCATTCACCCGCATTCTGAGAATCCAGATTAACAGGACTTGAACAGCTAATTTGCAATAATAACGCAGACACCAGGCATCTATTTTGAGTGCCTCGATGGAAAAATTACTTTCCTTTCAAATCAAGTCCACTGTGCAGCAAGAAGGCACAAATAAATTGCAGGTAATGTTGCCTTTTTACCATTACCCAGAACATGTCTCAATCATAAAAGCGCTTGTGAAGCTCATAAAAGTGTGAAGCTAATAGTTATCAGTGGAAGCTGTAGAGCACAAATTTCAATCTGGTTTTCTTGTAACCAGATTCACAACATGAAACTGAAGCTGAATGAAAGTAAAGTGCTTTGGCACATCCATTCATCTTTGTAAAATCTTTATACTGTTGTATGGGATACACCAACAGCCACATACAGTAGAGTCTCTTGCAGTAACAGTGATTTGCTTTTAGTTTTCAAGAAAATCCAACTGCCAAAAACAAGACTTTTTACTTATTTAAATTCGTTTGAATATTTATTGCTCCATGTGAATCTGTCACTGCTTAGCTGCTCAGTTGAGAGCTGTTTTTTGAGTCCTGCTCTGTGTTTCTGATGTGCCAACTGTGGTTTGGCATCATTATATTGCCTAAACCCATGCCTCAGGCTCAGACTCTGTGGGACTGCAGCTCCGACACAGAACCTGACAGAAACACTGCCAGTTCATCTGGACCGTGGAGCGGTTCATGCTGAAGAGAGCCGCTTAGGGGTGTCTCAGTATGCTTCCCTCTTGTCTCTCTGTGTTGACTGTATTTTAAGATGTTAGTGAAACATATTGCTGTCTTTCAATTAAATAACATGACAGTAAGCAGTGGTCACCTGTTAGTGAGTTATTTGGGATAATTTGCTTGCCATAAATGGCTAAATCTATAAAATCGTTTGATATCACCTTAGACTGCAAAAGGCACCGACGACGGATAGTTATCAAACTATTGATGTTGATTAGTATGTTCTGATTTCAAACCTTCTATAAGGTATGGAAAGTGCTAAGTGTTAAATTAATCTATATGAATAAATTCTGTCTGTTGGGACATAATTATGTATTCAGAAAGATATACAGTGTTCATTGTTTTACATTTTATACGGACTTTACAAGCCTTATGCTTATGACTTAGCCTTACAGTTGTGAAGCAAAAGTTTGAGTTCAGTAAATTTTTTGTAATGTTTTTGAAAAAAAGTCTTATGCATCCAGACTGCATTTATTTGATCAAAAAATACAATAATATTGTGAAATATTCTTACAACATTATTAATAAATTGTTATAGCTTTTTTATTTTAATATATTTTAAAATAAGCAAAGTTGAATTTTCAGCAGCCATTACTTCAGTCTTCAGTGTCACATGGTTCTTCAGAAATCATTCTAAAATGCTGATTTGCTGCTCAAAATGTATCATCATCAATATTGAAAACAGTTATGCTGCTAAATATTTTTGTGGAAACTAATACTTTTTTCTTAATTGAAAAGAAAATTCAAAAGAACAGCATATTTTATTTGAAATATTTTTTAAAAAACAATTTTCACTCACTTTTGATCAATTTAATGCATCCATCCTGAATATATAGATAGTTAGACTGACAGACAGACAGACAGACAGACAATAGATTTGGATGATCATCTGTTCAGGTATGTATTGCTGTCACTGTTGGATGTCTGGCGACACCACAAATGTTAGCTGCAGGGCTGATACAATTAAAATCACAGAAAATGGTATTTTATTTCTTTCAATTTAAAATGCATTCAGTTCTGATCGCTTTGAGGAGCAGCTGACCCAAATATATTTCTCTAGTTGACTTTTTCTCTCTTCCTTTCTTCTTTTACACAACTCTACGTACAGTATCTTCCTGTTAGGTTTGACTCTATAACCATAGAATTATGTTTTTGTCTCATATTATTTCCTGATGAACTCATTTAAGTGTCACAGTGATGAATGATAAAAATCTTTCTCTCTTTTCAGTGGCTCAGCCATGAACGTTGTTTACGGTGAAGATGAGATGAAACGTTTCCTGGAGGAAGCCACACAGGTGTCACAGGTGAGCTCTGCACATTTAACCATTTGACCCTGTCACAGCACAAATAACTTCATGTGAAGCATGTTGATTTTGCCACATGAATCATGCAATGGCTCAGTCATGAATTATTTAATATGCACCCTCTTGAAATTATATTTCATCCTATGTAAAACACACTTTAGATAAAGGTGCCACCATCATTGAGCCATTCATTTCTGAGTGCAAAAGCAAGGATATTTAGTATGTTTTTTCACCATGTATTTTTTTTATTACCATGTACAAAATATGAAATTGATCAATTTTTATATTGTCCTGAGCTAGTACATTATCAAGACTTGTAGCTACAGCATGAAGAGAACTATTTAAGCACTGCAATTCTTTATCAATGATCTAGATGGACCTCAGCCAAAGACCAACAACAATTAATTTTGTCTGAATTGTGAAGCATAGCACATCACCTCATATCTTAAATTTAAATGCCACATCAATGGAAGAATGAATTTTAGCATTGCCTCTTCTAATTCTAGCAATGTTGTAATCCATTTTGACAAAAGAGAAAGGCTGTCAATTTGTACAAATGTGTATATTAGCTAAAAGAGAAATGAAACTGTATTCACACTACCGGCGACTTTGTTGCTGCATGTCGCCAGTGACTGTGGCATTTTGTGAATACCATTCACGGATGTTACTCTGTTGTAGACGAATCAGTTTTCTTGCCGCTACAAGCAAATATTTTGGAAGGAAAAATCTAAATACAAATGAAATCAGTACATAAAATGCCTAATATTAAAGATGAACGAGAAACAGAGTGCTCTTTGCCATCGCGGCTATTTATTATTCCGGTTTATCTGGGCTCACAAAACCATTCAGGCTCGGAGTCATAAATTATCATAGATTATAGGACAGTTGCGAACTGCTAAAATGAGCTAGTGCGCTCCACTGACTTCACTCCTATTGGTCGTCACTCCCGAAAGTCGCGCTTCATTTGCATAAACCTGCATAAAGTTGAGCTGTCACATCGCTGGACACGCCCCATCCGGTTGCCAAAAGTCCCTGTCGCTTGTGTCATTGGAAATCGTCACTGGCATATAGATGTCATCTAAGCTAACAGACGTGACTAAAAGACATGGAATTCCAATAATGATTTCATTAGGTCTTTAACTTCACAGTCCTATAATGGAGCTAATTTATGAAATATAGATTTATAGAGTTGTGTGACCTTTTATCACTCTGGTCAAATAATGTGGCTGGATTGAGAAGGAATGAATAATTTTCTTAAGCACTCAATTAGCCTTAGTGTGCCTTACATCAGGTAAATATATATTTGCTTAGTATATGTGCTATATATTCTCTCTCTCTCACTCTCGCTCTTGCTCTCGTGTGTGTAAACTTGGTTAAGGTATTTATCTGACACAATTGTTTAGAAAAAAGGCCTTTCCTTTTTTAAGAATATGCGTTTAAGAATATACTGGTAATGCAATGTTGTTATTTACTGCATTTTTTCTGAAAAAGGATCATCCTGTGGTCATCACCAAATTCGTTTGTGGTGCCAGAGAAGTGGAGGTGGATGCAGTAGCCAGAATGGGCAAGGTGAGGGATTCTAGAGTCATCCTGGTGTTGGACCCTTTTAATTCTTCAACAGAAAATAGGTAAAATTAGTCAAATAAAATGATCAGGCATTAAATGATCTAGATGTTAAAAATCTGTCTAAAATTGAAAGCAGAATGTGGAACACTTGGTTTTGATTGAAAATGTCTTGTCGAATCAAAAGATCTATGTTGCAGTGGTTTGATTGTTTAGAGGTTGTGGAAAACGTTTTAGAATTTTTTTTAGAACATAAAAAAGCTTTCTAAGGCACATTTTAAAAACTGCTTAAATGCCCTAATTGAACTAAGGCCTAATCCTGGCTTAATCTAAGCCCTGTCTGTGAAACTGGTCCTGGTGTTCAATTTACAGGCCATTTGCTTGTCTCATCTTGTTTTTCCAAGTTTTCAATCAGTTGATGATTGGGAAAATAAATAAAGTATGAGCCACAAGATGATCCATGATTTTTCAAAAAAGCAAAACTATATGTGAGTTGAAATAAATGATAGTTAATCAGCTGTTTTAAGTGTGGTTGTCATTACAGGTGCTGGCTCATGCTATCACAGAGCATGTGGAGGATGCAGGAGTGCACTCAGGAGATGCCACACTCATACTGCCCACCCAGACCATCAGCCAGGGAGCTCTGGAGAAGGTCCCATTGTGGTCTTGATTGTGTTTTTCATGAGACATAGATGAGATGTTTTCATTCTCCTTCAAGCTGAATCAAAGCTGACTGTCAAAAATAGTTTTGTGTGTTTGTGAAATTCACAACTTAAAACACATCTGACAAAGCATATGCATTCCCAGCAAAGTTACAAACTGTCTCTCAGATGGCCAGCATTCAAAGTTTTCTCTTTTCAGCTTTGATATTTATCAAAGCTTTCAGCTTTCACTTTATCAGAGTTGATATTAAACTTTCTGTGCTCCCTAAAAGGTTTCAAGTTGTACATTTAATTGATGAATTTTTGACGGCATGCATAGCTCAGACTGTGACTGATGTTTTCCGCCTGTGCATATGCAAAGAATTTAAGTGAGGTATTACTTGTTTTTATATATTTATAATATATATAAATATGTTTCTTATTTTAGGTGAAGACTGCTACACAGAAAATTGCAAAGATGTTTGAGATTTCAGGGCCATTTAACACTCAATTTTTGGTGAAAGGCAATGATGTTATGGTAAGTTATTGGTTCACAGTTCTTCATGAAAAATGTGACCATGACTTCAAAAGATATGAATTTGAACATTAATTTTTCAGGGCCAGTGGACCAACAACATTTAGAACATTTTTTGATCCAGAATGAACTATTTGCCATTTTTTCTTCTTTATTTACTCTGTAAATTATGATTTTATTTATTGAATCATTAGGTCAGGAGGAAATGAATCATGCTAAGCTTTTAAGGTTTTATTCAGCTTTGTATTTGTAATTTGTTAAATATGGCTGCTGGTTACTCAGGACCATGTGTTTCTGTCTCAGGTGATAGAGTGTAACCTGCGTGCCTCTCGATCCTTCCCTTTCGTCTCTAAAACTATCGGTGTGGACTTCATTGATGTGGCCACCAGGGTCATGGTGGGGGAGCCAGTGGACGAGTCTCATCTGCCCTCTCTAGAAAACCCAATCATTCCAGTCGACTATGTTGGCATTAAGGTGTGTAAGGGAAGTAAGTTGTGATCTAGCACTGATCTAGTTATTGCACATGTCCTCATGTGGGAGTTTAGTCTGGCAAAGAGCTCATTCAAGCCCATTTCCAATCCGTCGAAATCGAGGCACCAATCAGAAACGTTGGGGCGGGCTTTACACGATGACGACAGCGCTGGGATTTTGAAGCAGATTTTGTAGCCTACATTACAAAGATGGATGCCGCCGTCGAACATCACTCGTTCGAATCAGCTATCGCGTCTGTTTTAAGCGATTTGAACGTTTCCTTTTTGTTTAAAACCGAGCAAAGAACAACACTCGGAGAGGTTTCTCCGCCAGCCGCCGCTCTGCATACATCATCTCCTTCAGCGCTCTGACTGGTTTTAGGTCTACCCGCGACGTCCGTTGGTGACGCCCCTCTGGAAATGATTTGTCTATGATGCTTTGCCAGACCATTACTCAGTTACAACTGAGAATGGTCTGGTTTTAACCAGGCTAGCTGTGAGCGACTCATTGGTTAAATGCACTTGCATCTCAAAATGCTTTTATGACGAGAAATTAAAGTAAACACGGTCAGTTATATCTTAACCCAACAAGACAAACCACATTTACAATTTCAAAAGAGATATGTGCATTAGTGTGAATGCAGCTTATCGTATCTAAACTGAGGGGGAAAAATCACTCCAGCTCTTGAATGGAAAACGTTCAGACAGCCTACTTTTAACTTTGTTTATTGCTTGTAATTTTTTTTGTTCCTCTTTATTTACTAGCTTTTATATTTTGAAGCTATATTAGTTGATAGCCTATTTAAAATTCTTAACATGTAATTGTTTTAATTAAATGTGTTTATATATATATATATATATTTTTTTTTTTTTAAAGTATGTATATTTACACATGTAATTAAATACATATTTTAAGTGTTATTAAGATTAATTAATAAGAAAAAAAGTAGATCGGATCATGAGCTGCCTAAAGATTCCCATCCCTACTGTACAATGATTTATTTCTTGTCTTTGTCGACTAATACAGAAGGTAAAGAACTTAAAAAGTGATCGCATATTAAATCGCAATCGCAATATTGGTTAAAAAAAAAAATCGCAATTAGATTATTTTCCATAATCGTTATGCCCTATTATATACACAGACAAACCCACACTCAAGGATGTGTTTATTTGATTAAAAAATACAAAAATATTGTGAGATATGATTACAATTGAAAATAACTGTTTTCTATTTTAATATATTTTAAAATGTCATTTATTCCTATGATGGCAAAGCTGAATTTTCAGCAGGCATTACTCCAGTCAGTCACATTATCCTTCAGTCCCTTCATTATAATTTGGTGATCAAGAAACATTTCTTATTATTATCATCAATGTTGAAATCAGTTGTGCTGTTTAATATTTTTGTGAAAACTGTGATTTTTGTTCAGGATTCTTTGATGAATAAGAAGTTCAAAATAAGAGCTTTTTAAATAAAAACATAAATGCATCCTTGCTAAATAAAAAATATTTAAAAAATGTTTTTACCCTAAATGTTTGAACAGTAATGTATATTTCCAGCATATTACGTACCACCTTCAAGACACATTCAACCTGTTTGCAAAGTACTGCCATAGGTCATATGTACTGCTGTTTAGAAGTTTATTTGTCTTCTCATATAACAAGTTACTACTTACTGAGCAAGCCAGTTAAGGGTGAGCTTTAAAAGTGATTTATTATACAATTAAATTACTAGAGTGTTAGTGCTGGTTTGTATCAAAGGTTCAGTAGTCCGCCTGAATGGTGTTTCTATTCTCCTAAAGTTATCTCCTGTGAAATGATCAAGGAGTTTTAGTGCAATAGCCCCCAAAAGGAGGCAATCACAAGGGAATAATCCCTGTCTCCTGCCAATCTCAAAGTTTTAAATACCTCATTTAGTGCTTAGAGGAATTTTAAACAGCCAACTGAATGTTTCCAATAGGGAGAGATGTATTGGGGATTTACATTCTCTTGCAAGATTAAAGATTCATTCTCTCTCTCTCTCTCTTTTTCAAATGCATCACTCGTGATCTTTTTGTTAAGTTTCCCAAAAATGCCTTGATGAAGATATCGCTTATACCTCATTTGTTTCTCCTAGACAGCTACAAGAGCAAATGGAGACTTCTGTGTGTGTGTGTGTGTTTGTGTGTGTGTGTGTGTGTGTGTGTGTGTGTGTGTGTGTGTGTGTGTGTGTGTGTGTGTGTTCGTTCCTGTATTTACTGTGTTTTTGACTTGCAGGCTTGGTGAGTGTGAGAGACATACATTTATTTATTATAATACATATTTATTATAATATTGTCTCTTTCTTTCTTGATTTGTGGCACCTAAGAAAAAGTAAAAATGTGTTATAAATGTTAAAGAATCTTAAATTAATTGAATTAGTTAAATTCGTAGTTTAAACTTAAACTCCCTAAATTGGGAGTAGTTGGGTACGGGATGACACTAATAATATGAATTAATATGACCGAGTCCACATTGGTACATTGTCATGTTTCTTGTTTCCTGGGTAGCGTCTCTGAAATAGTGCACTTTCTGCCTAACAAGTCCCCAATGTGAAGTCTTTACTGCTTTCCTCAGCTTCACAAATGGCTGTTGGAGGAAGGTCAGCATGTACTGTATGAGCTTTTCAAAGTGCATGGACATGCTCCATCTTTGTGTGTCATAAAAGTGCTAGTTATGCTTGTTTGAGAATCTCTGTTGCTCACATTTACCAGGGAACCATGGCTTTTTTGAGAAATGCGTCCATTAAGATGACTCTGATACTGTGTCTCTCAAAAGGTTCAATACAAATTTGCTCACTGACTTTTCTTCAGCTTTCTCCCGGCATTATGTGATACAATTGTCAGTGTATAATATTAGCAATTTTGCTCTTGTAATGTATGCAGTGACCCATTGGGACCTGGTTTCCATACCAACCACCGGCCTTTAAAGGAAGCTCTATAAATTGGTAATGGGAAAGACCACTCTTTGCTACTTCAGCCAAGATGTTCTGAGATTCTCCTCGCAGGGTAGTGTGAATCCTCAGGGGGTGCACTGATAAATAATGTATCTGCTATGACGACGAACTGCCTCTGGAACTGTTCCCGGTTTGGGGGAGGAGTAGTAGTAGTAGTAGAGCTAGTAGTGTCCTTCACCTCCACAGTTCAGCCTGGTGGTGGTGCCCACTGGGATTCCTGCCACATTAACCGCCAACAATGCATCAGTAACAGAATGTATCAAAGCTGCTTGTTTATTCCCGTCGGGGCGGCTTCCTCTCGCATTTACATACGCAAGTGAGGCTGGCTTAACCAGGGCTGATTAGATGGCTTCAAGGATGAGTTCCCCCTGGTGGCTCGCTGCAGTGGAGGCCGAGGTGGCGTTTTAATCTGTCCCGTGTCCCCTGTGCAGTTAATGGGAGCTGTCTCCCTTTAATTGGAGAGATAAGGATGTCACTTCTCACAGGGCAATCAGATCGCCCCGTCACTCGAAAACTGCTTGAATAGAAGTCAAACCTGCTCCCCTGTTGGTCTAGTCCACAACATTCTGACTTTAGCAGTCTCATCATGTTCTATCCAGCTTATTTTTTTTTACTTAAAAGCAGATGCATTCATTTGTAACATGAACGTGCGAGGCTTCTGGTCTCATCCACTTCCAATTATTTTTAGCTGTACAAAACTGTTCAATTAATATTGCAAACTGTTTTTCTATCTCAGTTATTTTATTGTATTTTCTTAATTATAAACAAACACTTTTACTGTGTTCTGCACTTGTTATTCTTCGAGTTATTAGCCAATGAATCGGAAGTCATCACATGTGTTCTGCTTAAATTGAGGCATCACAACCTGACCGTTTCAATGTTTCATGTGTCCTTTAAGTTTATGTCTCTTCCTCAAATGTTTTTGCATTTTGTCTGTTTATGTTTTGACCTGTGGGTGGCAGTGGTGAAGCAGGTTTCCTGTTTTCTCATACGATTTCATTCGAGAAGTTCTCTTATAATCAAATGTTATTGGTAAGAATCACCTTAACATGTCAAATGCTCTTGAAACCATTAACCCTATATTAAAAATTGACTCATTAGACTTTCATTAGGCATGTATACATTTTCTTAAACACGGAGCAATAATGCTTCACAGATACGTGTCATGAAGTAAACAGCATTTGTATCAGATGGCTTTTTTTAATAAATGGATGCCTACTTTACATCTCCTAAATTGCAACTATTTCTCTTGCAGGTCTATATGCTGATAAAAATCATGCTTAAAAGTGATAGAGAAATATAATATTTCAGAATTTTATTGCCCACTGTTTTTAATTTTTTTTTTGTGAATTGAGTAAAAATTGTGGATTTAGATTTTATATATTAGATTTTAATAAAAGGATTTAGATTTTTTAAAGAATTTTTGTGAATTTAATTTGCATATATATATATATATATATATAATACACACTCTCTCTCTCTGTGTGTGTGTATATATATATGTATAATGCATTGAATAGATCAAAAGTGACAGTAAAGACATTTATAATTTTCTTTATAACTTTCTATTAACATAGAATCCTAAAATATATCAGTTTACTAAAGTATTAAGCAGCAAATCAGAAATCAAATTTCTGAAGGATCCTGTGACTGTCACGGTGTGGTGAGTAAGGAAGGCAGGCTGAGGCAAAGAGCTCCAATACAAACGATTTAATCTTGAAACAAAACCAGGAACAGGCAGGAAGACAGGCAGGATACACACAAACACCTATGCATATACAAACTGTACATATGCATTGACTAAACAAGAACCGACACAGACAGACTGACCAGAGAGAACTAAATACAGATACAAACGAGGTGAGGACAGGTGACACAGATGATTAAGACGATCAACAGGTGGATGATTGAGGGAGTGAGTTCAGGTGTGCAGACAAGGAGGATACTGGGAAGTGAAGTGCAGACAAGGACAGACAGGTGCAGACGAGGACTGTGACATTACTCCCCCCTCCCGGTAGGCGTGACCTCACGCCGTAGAACAGGGGTGGGAGGGTGGGCATCCTGGAGTCCGTGACGGGAAGGCGGACCAGGTGCAGGAGGACGGACTCCAGGATGGAACAGACGGCCCTGGCGGAGCAGGACGTGGGCGCGGCCAGGGCGGAGCAGGACGTGGGCGCGGCCAGGGCGGAGCAGGACGTGGGCGCGGCCAGGGCGGAGCAGGACGTGGGCG
This sequence comes from Meda fulgida, assembly GCA_030578275.1. NCBI lineage: Eukaryota > Metazoa > Chordata > Actinopteri > Cypriniformes > Leuciscidae > Meda > Meda fulgida. The sequence continues at coordinate 9,127,779 of CM060624.1, read as the reverse complement.
CGGCCAGGGCGGAGCGGACCCCTCGGGCGGCCACGGCGGTGAGGACCCCTCGGGCGGCCACGGCGGTGAGGACCCCTCGGGCGGCCACGGCGGTGAGGACCCCTCGGGCGGCCACGGCGGAGCCGGACGAGGCGAAGGCCTATGGCCCCCCCCCAAAAAATACTTGGGGAAACCCACGGGTTCACTTGACTCGGGACTCGGTTCACTTGACTCGGGACTCGGTTCACCTGACTCGGGACTCGGTTCACCTGACTCTCGGGACTCGGTTCACCCGACTCGGGACTCGGTTCACCCGACTCGGGACTCGGTTCACCCGACTCGGGACTCGGTTCACCCGACTCGGGACTCGGTTCACCCGACTCGGGACTCGGTTCACCCGACTCGGGACTCGGTTCACCCGACTCGGGACTCGGTTCACCCGACTCGGGACTCGGTTCACCCGACTCGGGACTCGGTTCACCCGACTCGGGACTCGGTTCACCCGACTCGGGACTCGGTTCACCCGACTCGGGACTCGGTTCACCCGACTCGGGACTCGGTTCACCCGACTCGGGACTCGGTTCACCCGACTCGGGACTCGGTTCACCCGACTCGGGACTCGGTTCACCCGACTCGGGACTCGGTTCACCCGACTCGGGACTCGGTTCACCCGACTCGGGACTCGGTTCACCCGACTCGGGACTCGGTTCACCCGACTCGGGACTCGGTTCACCCGACTCGGGACTCGGTTCACCCGACTCGGGACTCGGTTCACCCGACTCGGGACTCGGTTCACCCGACTCGGGACTCGGTTCACCCGACTCGGGACTCGGTTCACCCGACTCGGGACTCGGTTCACCCGACTCGGGACTCGGTTCACCCGACTCGGGACTCGGTTCACCCGACTCGGGACTCGGTTCACCCGACTCGGGACTCGGTTCACCCGACTCGGGACTCGGTTCACCCGACTCGGGACTCGGTTCACCCGACTCGGGACTCGGTTCACCCGACTCGGGACTCGGTTCACCCGACTCGGGACTCGGTTCACCCGACTCGGGACTCGGTTCACCCGACTCGGGACTCGGTTCACCCGACTCGGGACTCGGTTCACCCGACTCGGGACTCGGTTCACCCGACTCGGGACTCGGTTCACCCGACTCGGGACTCGGTTCACCCGACTCGGGACTCGGTTCACCCGACTCGGGACTCGGTTCACCCGACTCGGGACTCGGTTCACCCGACTCGGGACTCGGTTCACCCGACTCGGGACTCGGTTCACCCGACTCGGGACTCGGTTCACCCGACTCGGGACTCGGTTCACCCGACTCGGGACTCGGTTCACCCGACTCGGGACTCGGTTCACCCGACTCGGGACTCGGTTCACCCGACTCGGGACTCGGTTCACCCGACTCGGGACTCGGTTCACCCGACTCGGGACTCGGTTCACCCGACTCGGGACTCGGTTCACCCGACTCGGGACTCGGTTCACCCGACTCGGGACTCGGTTCACCCGACTCGGGACTCGGTTCACCCGACTCGGGACTCGGTTCACCTGACTCGGGACTCGGTTCACCTGACTCGGGACTCGGTTCACCTGACTCGGGACTCGGTTCACCTGACTCGGGACTCGGTTCACTTGACTCGGGACTCGGTTCACTTGACTCGGGATTCGGTTCACTTGACTCGGGATGGCTGACGTGAAGCCCTGTGCTGGACGGGACCAGCGGCGAAGAGGGCCCTGTGCTGGACGGGACCAGCGGCGAAGAGGGCCCTGTGCTGGACGGGACCAGCGGCGAAGAGGGCGCTGTGCTGGACGGGACCAGCGGCGAAGAGGGCTCGGTGCTGGACGGGACCAGCGGCGAAGAGGGCTTGGTGCTGGACGGGACCAGCGGCGAAGGCTCTGTGCTGGACGGGACCAGCGGCGAAGAGGGCTTGGTGCTGGACGGGACCAGCGGCGAAGAGGGCTTGGCGCTGGACGGGACCAGCGGCGAAGAGGGCTTGGCGCTGGACGGGACCAGCGGCGAAGAGGGCTTGGCGCTGGACGGGACCAGCGGCGAAGAGGGCTTGGCGCTGGACGGGACCAGCGGCGAAGAGGGCTTGGCGCTGGACGGGACCAGCGGCGAAGAGGGCTTGGCGCTGGACGGGACCAGCGGCGAAGAGGGCTTGGCGCTGGACGGGACCAGCGGCGAAGAGGGCTTGGTGCTGGACGGGACCAGCGGCGAAGAGGGCTTGGTGCTGGACGGGACCAGCGGCGAAGAGGGCTTGGTGCTGGACGGGACCAGCGGCGAAGAGGGCTTGGTGCTGGACGGGACCAGCGGTGAAGAGGGCTTGGTGCTGGACGGGACCAGCCCAGGGCCGAAATGAGGCCAGCGTGCAGAGTGATGCCGGGTCTCCACTCGACCCCCTCCTCCACTGCGGCCTCCACGACTCCCACGAAACACAGCCAGACGGGTACCCACGAAGGCTTGTTTCCAGCCCTCCATCTTTTTTTTTTTTTTTTTTTTTTAAAAGGTCGGTTCTTCTGTCACGGTGTGGTGAGTAAGGAAGGCAGGCTGAGGCAAAGAGCTCCAATACAAACGATTTAATCTTGAAACAAAACCAGGAACAGGCAGGAAGACAGGCAGGATACACACAAACACCTATGCATATACAAACTGTACATATGCATTGACTAAACAAGAACCGACACAGACAGACTGACCAGAGAGAACTAAATACAGATACAAACGAGGTGAGGACAGGTGACACAGATGATTAAGACGATCAACAGGTGGATGATTGAGGGAGTGAGTTCAGGTGTGCAGACAAGGAGGATACTGGGAAGTGAAGTGCAGACAAGGACAGACAGGTGCAGACGAGGACTGTGACAGTGACACTGAAGACTGGAGTAATGATGCTGAAAAATTAGCTTTGCCATCACAGAAATAAACAACCTTTTTAAATATATTAAAATGGAAAATACTTTTTAAATTATAATATTTCAATATATTACAGTTTTTACTGTATTTTTGATTGAACAAATGCAGCCTTGGTGTGCATTTAAAGACATTTTTCAAAAACATTTTGAAACTTTTAAAAGGTACTGTACAGTATATCCATTAGCTATTTAAAAAAAGCATATTTAAAGACTTGAAGTTGAATATTGTTATACTCTTTGCTAGGCTCCCATGTTTTCCTGGCCTCGGTTGAGCGAAGCAGATCCTGTCCTGCGTTGTGAGATGGCCTCCACTGGAGAGGTATGGAGTTGCTACACATTGATTACTGTTACATCTGTCATAAATCTGAAGAGGCTCCAGCTCATGTTTTCATCACAGTTATCTGGGAAACAGCCCAACCATCAGGGAAAAACATTTGCATATTGTCCATCTTTAGCCCTATTAGTTCTGAGGTGCTCGTGGACACCTACATCTAGTTTTTCTGTCCCGCCTTAAAATTCAGCAAATATTATTTTAATGTTTCCACTCGGGCCGCTCTACTGGCTCTCCCTGGCAACGGGAAAACCATAGAAACCAGCCTGGAGGACAATGAAGCAGGAGGAACGTTTTTATCGTGCAACACTGATTTTCAGCTTTAGAACAGGAAGTATAATATCTCCATCCCAGATTTTATGATGGCCTCATTCTGTCCATTTTTTCTTCTTCATAATTGTAATATCACACCAGTCTACCTTTATTCAGCAACATTAATATGTTTGATTTATCTCACCTTGGCTTTGAATATTGTACTAATGGAGATGAATGAATAATTTATCCAGGAGTTTCTGTATGCTGCAGTGAATATTTGCTGGTTTGCTCTTAAGGATCAAGATATTTCTTTCTTGCTCTTGTTTTTCACCATTCTCTTTTGCTCTCTGCAGGTGGCTTGCTTTGGACCAAATATCTATTCTGCCTTCCTGAAGGCCATGCTCTCTACAGGATTCAAGCTTCCCCAGAAGGGGATTCTCATTGGGATACAAGTAAAAGAGAAACTTTTTTTTCTTTCCTTAAGGGATAAATCTCAAAAGACTGCCTGCTTTACATCCTCTCTGATTTACACCGTTGTACCTTTCTGGCTTGTTTTGATCAGAGCAGGTTCTTATTTCCTGATACAATGATAAACACCATCATATGAGGTTTTCAAGTAGGAAAACAATTCCTGAAAATATTTAGAGATCATTAATAAGCTTTAAAGTTAGCATGGAAAATATAAATTCTGTTAGTTTTTTACCCTTACAAAATACAAGATTTATATAAGATTTCCTTTCTTCTGTGGAACAAAAACATTTGTTTTTGAAGAGCCATTCTGGCTGCTCTTCTATACAATGTAAGTGAGTAGGGACTATATTTGTCAAGCTACAGAAATGGCAAAACAGTATAGTATAATAGTATAATAAAAATGGCCAATATGACTTGTGCATAATATAATATAATAACTATGCAGTCTGATAGATTAAACCCACAAGCCTTCATTTCCTATAGAGGAAGACCTTTGAGTCAGAGTGAAATGTCTTTCCATTCGGCTAGTGTGACACAACTTCGTTCTGCAGTCACAAGATGTATGCTTTATAAAGAAATTCCTAAATGCTTAAAACACAAAGCACTTAATAGTTACAATCTGTTTCTTCAAATGGTTTTCTATAGGCAAAATGTTTTTGTGGTTCATTTTCCTTGGGTGTAACTGTGTGATGTTCACACATCATTATAAGCCTCGACTATGACACTGGAATTCAGAGGCTTTGTTTTATGTTTTAATGTAATATCATCATCGGCATGCCTTCTTTCATTTCCTCCCGTGCTCTTTCAGATGTTTACGATTCATGCCCACTCTCAGCGTGGAAATCAGATATCTTGTCAGGGTCATTGACAATGCTCAGACAGCACTGTGTTCTAATGGAGTCTCGGGTATGAATGAGAGCATGAAATTCCCATTCAAAAACAAACCTCCGGATTCTGTAGACGCTACCTGCCTGATGGCCGTACCTGGGGACTGCAGATCTGACATGCTTTTTAAAGCCTGATTACCAGCCCGTGGTTAAAGTCTCCGTGAACACAGAGCTGTGCTATTGATCTGGAAGTGCTTAGAGGAAGACTTTTCTTCTAGAAATAGTGTCCATCCACACAGAATACCTGACCTTTTGGCTCTGAACTTTTTTTCTGTCCGACTATCTTTTTCTTCCTGCTTTCTTATTTATTTATTTATTTATTTTTGTTTATGTTTTTGTCTCTAGCATTCATTCAGGCCTAACTTCCTTTCCACTGCTCATCAGCTTCATGAGGAGGGCTTCAAGGTGAGTCATTCTCATCCACATCCTTTGTTGGGTTCAATATACAGTTGTTTTTACTGTCGTGAACCAATAAAACAGCTGTTAACACACTTTAGTAGTCTTTTTCTTAGTTGAATTGCATCTCACGTGGATAAAGAACAAATCTGCTTCTGCTGTCCTGTATTTAGCTCTATGCCACTGAGGGTACGTCAGCTTGGCTTAATGCTAATGATGTTCCAACTATCCCTGTTGCTTGGCCGAGCCATGAAACCAATAACACACCATTACCAAGCATCAGCAGGTGAGTACTTTTGACTTTTTTAGCCCCACTGTATTTTTATTAGCGCAATAAATTGATTACACATTTAATAAAATATTATTATTATTATTATTATTATTGATTGTGATTTAATGACAATTTTTCACACAGCTCCTTTAAGGAAAGACCATATGGGTTTCTATAATGGCTAATGCATATATAGAACCGTTCAAAAGTAAGAAGTCATCAAGATCAAAAACACAGTGAAAGCTTAAATATTTTGAAATATTATTATTAGTATTATTATTTAACATAGCAGTTTTCATTTTAAAATGTAATGTATTCCTGTAAAAGAGAAGGCTTAATTTTTCAGCATCATAACTCCAGTCTTAAGTGCCACAAGATCCTTCATAAATCATTATAATATGATGAAAACATTTCAAGAAACATTTCTTATTATTATCAATGTTGAAAACGTTTTCGTGTATATATATATATATATATATATATATATATATATATATATATATATATATATATCTTTGTGTCACTTATGTTAGCATTCTGCTCTGGTGCATAGCTCTGTTGTAGCAAAATGCCTTCAGACACTGCATACTGAGATACAAGTATGTCTGCCCTCAAGGGTTGCAGTAAAAGGCCATTACCATTTTGTTTTGTAAGAGATGTTTACGAAAGTTAGATCACAGATTCAGCTAATCACATTTATAACTAATCAGAGGGAGCTTTTTACGCAGCTTCACATATATGATTTGATTTAATATTTTTGATTCTTGTATTGAGGCGTATACCCTAAATAATTAGTAGCACATTTGAAAAATGGAGAGAATCTGGTTATATCAGTAGCCTAATAAAAACTGGTTTATTTTAAAATGAATCGGTTGGCTCATGGGGGCCAACAAATGATCAATTATACCTTTTAAAATTTGTAAAAGGTTTATAATATAGCACTCTTTACATTATGCTCTGAATAGACTTGTCAGCGAAGGACACATTGATCTTGTGGTCAACTTGCCGAATAACAACACAAAGTTTCTCAAGGATAACTTCCAGATCCGGAGAATGGCGGTTGATTACGGAGTACCTCTTATCACAAACTTCCAGGTCAGCCTTGTCTCTTAAATGTATCATGAATTATTTTGTTTCTAGTATTAAATACCCATTTCCCTTTTCTACAGGTTGTAAAGCTGTTTGCAGAAGCCATTAGGTATTCCAGTGACTTAGACGCCACCAGCCTGTTCCACTACCGCCAACGTGAACCCAGACTGTCGGAGAGATCCGCTGCATGGTTAACTTGTAACCTCTAAAACGGGAAACTCAAACTAGGTGGTGTTATCCATCCATCGGTGGCCAGTTGGACAGTTACAAGTGTTGTAACAAACATGAGTATAACTAGACAGGGCTTAATAGTAAGTTTTTTTTTTCAGCTGTCCCAATCAGAACAGTAGTTCTGGTCTCACTGGCCATACTTCTTTATTAAGTGTTTTTTATATTTATATAATTTTACATAATTTTATTTCATTTATCATTATTATACTACTGGTCAACTGGTTTTTAATGTTTGTGAAAGATTTATTTGATCAAAAATGTCACATGATCCTTCAGAAATCATTCTAATATGCTGATTTGGTCCTTAAACATATAAATATATAAATAATATTTAATTTAATTACAAAAATGTCATTCCTTGACAACTATAAATTCATATCAACTCACTTTAGCAGGAAAACTATACTGATCGATCCTTATTATTGAGCCCTGCTACAGTTATTGGCACAATTACAAATATCCCAATGTTTGTCCACTTTTCTTGAAACTGTGTATATTCAATGTCTACCTTGTCTTGACCAACAGACCAAGACGAGCTAACTATCCCTAACCATAACCATACTGCTTGTATCCAAAATCGAGTGGGCTGAATGGCACGTGAGTGGGTTGAGACAGAGTCTCTCGCTTTCTGGCTGTTCTTAACTCTCAGCACTGTCTGTTCAGTGTACCGAAGAGTGAGAAACTGCTGCTCTCAGCACACAATAGCAGATAAGCGTGTGATTACACAAAAAGAAAATGATTTCTATGAATGTGTCCATGTTTGTGCCTGTCTTACCAGAATGAGAGTGGAGGGAAACATCTAGACTTCATTCCTCAATAAAAATCACAGAAAGTTGTTTTACGCTAGAGCAGATCTTCAAGATCAGGTCATCTATAATTAACATGTTTAGTGAGATGGAGTGTCCAATAAAAGACCCCAAATATTCATGCACCATTTCATATATTGTGCTTTAATTTGAAATGTTTAATCTAAATCACAAACATAAGATATTGGGTGCATATTGGCAAGATAAATTAATACATTTGAATTGGCAACATATTATAGTAGCTTCTTAATCAATGGGATGTTATTTATTCATTTGCATTTATTAAAATAATGTCATTCATGAGTGAAACATTTGAAGCTTCTTAGGAGATTCCTCATGCAGCTTTATTAGTCTGCCAGTAATAGTAATATCAAGCACTTGGCCATTACCCCGCACGCACGCATGATGTTTATCACTTAAACATCACTTAAACTAACTTGGTGCTAATTGGAAAAAGCTAATATTATGACCAAACAGCTCACTGATGTGTTGCACATTATCTAGTGGTCTAGATATCGATGCCACAATTAAATCTCAACACATGTGTTTGTGTGGGAGCAAAGTACAGTACATGTCACAGCTCATAACGAAGAGAGATTGCAGAAATGGAGAAACTAAACAGAAATAGGGAAAAACAGCAGTAGAGTGTGTTTTTTTTATAGTGCTGTAGACAAACATACTTTTTAGATTGTTAGCACGTTACACAAAGGGACAATTCACCTCAAAATGCGTGTTTCACCTTTTGTTTTTCATACACACAAAAAAATGAAAAACAGTTTGTAGTGACATGATGGTGAGTAAAGATACATTTTTATTTTGGGGGTGAACTGTTCCTTAAATGCACATTCCCATAGTTCAAGAGGCTCCGTTTAAGCAGTTACAGATGTTACTGAACTTTGAGTTCATTAGATCAGTGGAAATCCCAGATCTGGCACACAGGCATTTGAAACACCAGTGGGCAGATGGCACCTTATGCCAGCCAGATGAGGGGGCACCCATGTGGCAGCGATAGAGTTCATATTTAAGCCATTTCATATTGGCTAATGGCCATTCATTTACAGCAGGGCATGTTAAGGCATTATGCTAAATATGCCCATTTTGACCCTGATGCTATTTTGCAGCTGTTGGATCAAACGAGTGTTGTACATCTGCACAAATGGATAAGAAAAGTTATTCTTTATTGTATCGTGTTGTAGGATATAGTGATGAAACAAACAGCCTAATGCAGTTTGTGTGCATGCAGTCTAAACATGCAGCAGTGCGGACAGGTTTTTTTCTGTTTTTTACTGTACTGATTGAGGGAAAATCTGAACTGTAATGTGGGATGTATTTAAACATGGTAAAATGTGTTTAATGAAACTGAAAGTATGATCAATAAGTTATGACAACATGTTTTTACATTGCTTTATCTCGTCAAAATAATTGTTTTAATAAGTTATACATGATTTAACTCATTTAAGTCAGTTTAATTTAATTTAAGTTGACCTAAACATCCAAGTTGATTTTACTTAAAAATTGAAGGCAGCAATTTTTATTTAAAGTGATTTTTTTTGTGCGTTTTAGTGTTTCAAATTGTATAAATTAACAGTAGAAATTGAAACAATGGTAAATGAAAATGAATCAACAATAAACAATATTATATATTTAAATTAAAAAGATAGTTTCAGTATTCAAAATATGATAGAAAGTCATGTTTGGAATGCTGAATGCTCATTTTTGACTGCATCAGTGAATGCATTTAAAGTTAAATGGAAGCTTATTGTAAAGTATTACCTTCATTTTATGAATGAAACTGTCTGACCTGATTGACCTGTGTAATGAATGATCAGAACATGTAGTGAGGGAACAGACCGTGCATTTCCAGTTCAATCATTAGTGCAGGTTTAGACTTAGGCTCCAGATTTGCCTCAGGCTAATTTCTTATCTGTTCTGGGTTAGAGAACAGAGCAGCCACACAGCGACTTGAGTTAATTCTCCAAAGAATCAAATGATCCAAATTTGTTTAAAGCGCAAAACGCTATGTTTACCTTGTAAAGAGTTTAAGAGTTTGATGGGGTCTTGCTGCGTTCTTTAAACAAATGGAGGTTCATTTGTTTTAGTCAGGGGCTCTGATTAAGTTCTTTACAGATGGCAGGACTGCACCGATAGCATCCTTTTTTTCACAGACCTGTCTACATCCATTAAGACAAAGGACAGGACAAAGCGTGTTGTCGTTAGAGTCCGTGAGGAATAGTCTACATTCTCAAAAACAAGTTGAACTCAAACTATCTCAGCCTGAACATAATAGGCCTATCCAATTTCAAACTTCCTACAGAAAACTCCCTGCATTAGCCATAATTTGTCTATACATTTTTTTTTAAAAGCCCTCGAGAGATTACTATTCTAATAGCGTCTCTCACGTTGCCAGACTCAGGGCCAAGTTATTACTTTTATTAGTTAAAAAAAATGTTATAGAATAATCCAGCTGCGCAAGACCCTAAATACTGTGTTTTTCTGGGAATAAGGTATAGGCCTATGTGACAAATAAGAATGTTATATCGCCTATATCTGTTGTCAGCAACATTACATCGTTGCTTACAACAGTTTCAAAATGGATCCTTAACCCTTAATATTATTACCACTCGAAAATGAAAAGCGTTAGAGGGAGAACACAGCTAGGCGAGAAAAGCTGCCGAACATAATGACCACGACACATTATGCCACGCGTGATATTTCCTCCTCTATCTGAAACCTCTCGGAGGATTCAGATGCCCCTTGATATTCGTTTGCTATGAGAACTTTTAATTATACATGAATGAGTTTTAGTGCTGGCTCTCGGTGAGGACCTCCGAGATTAGAACGCTGTATGCCGAATTTCCAGGGGTCATGATTAGCTAGTCACACAAGGCTGAACGTTTGATTTAATTTAGCCAGGAAAATTAAATGTTGAAATTTGATAGAGACTACTGTATAAGAAACTTACACAAGGCCATCAGGAGAGCGGTGTACTTTTAAGGGAATGGAATCAGAGTTGCATCTTCCCCCTCAGAGGGTCGGCAGAATATTATATTATAAAGCAGAGTAACATTGATTAGAATGATATTAGATTGATGCTAATCCCACTATACCGCGGTGCATTTAACTTAAAAGCTCTTTAATGAGATAGAGAGAGCATACCCCATACCTATAAGTCTCTTGAGGTTCAGAAGGAATGAAAGACATCATGTAAAACGTGTTAGTATGGCTATCAGTTCAGCCCCAAGATATTGCTGTGAGAAGCCAGAGATTAAGAGACTCGCTCTATACATACAGTATGTCCGTGTGAATGTGATTAAATGTGATACAGTGGCACATGGAAAAGTAGACTTTGCTTAAGGTTGAAGATTGCACTGCCATTCATCTGCATATGGCAGTATATCACCCAATATATCAGATTTGGGTTATACAGATAGCAGGCTACTCTCCTTGAGGTTCAAGGGGTCCTGCTTTTTGGTCCCTAGGCTTTCTGAAATGAAATGGCCCGAAATCAGTGGTTAAGCACAGCTTGAGCAGGACTGCAGATAAGAAACCCAGATGACTGTAATTGCATCTCCTTTTTTGCCATTTTTAACCCTTTAGGACGGATGAGTGAAACTACTTTTGCTGCCTCACCACAGGTGGGAACTAATTGAGCTGAAGCTCATTAAGGAAAGTGTCATGACGGTGGTGATGTAACCTTCAGCCGTCTCTCAAAGGGTTTGAGAGGAGGCATGGCAGCTGCAGTCGTCTGTCCCTGTGCAGATCGAATGTGCAGACTCAGCCGTACTGAATAATGCACGGCACCTGCCTGGGCTGAAGGAGGCCTGCTGTGCGCAGAAGAAAGAAAAAAACGACCTGCTAATTGACATTGGTTTCTCATGCTGTGCTAATGAATTATCTATTGGGCAGGGATGAAGCACAGCGCATGCCATCCTTTGAGGTGTTTGCTGGTCTCTTCCAGAGAGGTTAACTGATAAATGATGGGTGTTTTTAAGTGCCATCTCACTTTTCAGCCATTATGTTCCTGGATTTCTTTATATCAGATGGAAGAGATGTCAGCGAAGGGAGACATCAAATTTCTTTAGGGAATGTACAGAATATGTTTTCCATGTTCAACTCATGACATTACCATGATGGGTGTCATTACACTGAAAGAACCCCAGGCCATACATATGCCTAATCTCTAATAATAGGTTATTTCCCCCCTTTTTCTACACATGCAAAATGATCTGAAGAAGAATAATTATTTATAACTGTAAAATATGTTTGGTAACACTTAACTTAAAGCCTTTATGTATAATGCATTTTGTCAAACATACTTCAATAATGTTTTATTTACAGCTATAATTTAACACTTAGTATTTTTAATGCATTAATGATGCCTTTGTAATGCACCTTAATGCATTGTATGATCTCATGAATAATTGTAACCAGAGTTATAATACATTTTAATACTTTTCGATTCTTTGTTACACCTTTAGAATGCATAATGCATTAAAACAAAAAAAATATATTTTAAGACTTTTTATATCATTGGTTACAATTTATCAAAATATAATTCACTACAACACATTATAATTTCATGTTTAATTAATTGTCACTTGACATTTTTGTAGTTATTTGTGAGATTTAAGTAATATAGTATAAGTAATTATAAGTAATTGAATAATAATACAAGTAATTTTTCCACTGTATGCATTTAATTTAAATATATGTTCATTATTCTGTGGAAAATCTTGTAAAAGCTTTATATTACATTACATTATATTATATTATATTATATTATATTATAGCCTATTATATTATATCATGTTATGGCTTCTGTTTGTCTCATTTCAGACTTTAACATGTTCTAAAATATGGGGGGGGGGAAATAAAGAATAGGTGTTTTTCAAAACTTTTGCCTTGATGTAGACTCTGGTCCAACAGGTGGTCAATAATGGAACAAAGCAAAATTTTAGCTAATTTTGTTGATGTTACATTATGTTTGGTTTACATAGGAGCCACTATTATTGGAAGAAAACTGGCAAACCGCCTTGCAAGCAGTTCCTCTTTTGCATCATGGTCATGATCTGGTATTTGAATCCAACAGAGAACAGAAGGAATTTAATATCCTTCTCCACACTACTGCAGAAATTTGGTTGATCATTGACGCGATCGCGGGCAGCAATGCAAAGTTGATTCTGCACTAATTTGATCTAATATTTGCTGTTATTTTAAAAAAATGTTGTAGATTTGTTGTGTAGCAAATGAGAATCGATACAATTATTGACTATTTTGAGACAAAGGCCTTGGTAATGATTTTCAGTTTTGTTCAAGGTAATTAAAACTAAAATTAAAGTTTTTAAATTACGGAAGAATATGTAAATGTATGGTATTTGATGTGAAAAGCACCCCTACTGTTGGGGCAAAGGGCACAATAATTAACATGAAAAGAAATAGCTGACCTATCCATTTGATGACATGACATGGTTAATTCAGATGGTAAATATCATATATTAAGTTGGGTGTCCACCTTATAGATAATCACCATATTTATATTGAAACCATTATATTTTAAAATGTTATCTATCATATAGTAAAATATCATACTCTTTTGTTACTACTGTAAAGCTACATTAAATTATAGCGGGATATCATCCAATGCTTTCAGAATCTTTACTTTTCTTAAATAATTTTAAGTATTTTTAAAATGACAGTATCCTATTTGTTGAACATAAATTAACTATTTTATTTTTCAAAATAAATCTAAAATAGTACTAGGTGTGCCTTTAGCCCTGTTGTCCCCTAAAATGCATCTAACCATCAGTTCAATTGATCAGTTTAGAACCACTGATCTAATGCTCATATTTACCTAACTATAAAATGCAAAAATATGATCAGTTTATTTTATTGCCATTCAAAGAACCATATTTTGCCAGATGAATTACAGGCTGTTTATAATACATCTTCAATAGCAATCAGTCTGTAAAGTAAACGTCAAACACACATTTTATCCTGTGTATTATTACCCACAATAGGTGCTGATGTGGACAAACAAGCAAGAAACAGCCGTATACGAGCATGTTTAAATCACGGCACAAGCCAATGGGCTGCACACAAAGACAAGCCATTTATGTCTGTTATTGTAAATTGATGCTGCTCTCAGCTTGGTTTCATTCTCGTCCGCTTTCTAATTCACTTCTTATTCTCTCTTATCTGGAATTACTGTTCAAAATTACTGTCTCTTATGAAGAATTTAAAACCCTGATTAGGCATACCTTGTCTCGGAAAAACAGAAATGTAACTCAACAATTTTCCTGTCATATTTTCTGTGAAGACTCAAAAAAAACCAAAATGAGCCACTCTGCATTTCGTTTAACAAAACTGCCTGTAGTGTTACTTCCCTTGTTTTATGAAAATATATAGAATTAGACAACTTAGAGAAGTGATTAGTATTCCAGTAAGACTCAATACTGCAGTTAAACTCAAATTTGTGCTCAAAGGAAAATTCAACAATGCACAAGGCCCTAAAACAGAGACTTCCTTTTTGGATTAAAAGCACCTAAATGCTACATTGTTCGAAGTGGCTAAACTCTATAATATAATGGTTTTATTAAAGGTAGCCTACACTGTAAGTAACGTTTCACCCTCGAGTGGTTAAAAAAACAATACTGCATGCATTTTGCAAAAGAACATTGTTTTGGTTGTGCTTCGGCTCTGAGTGACTGAGCGGATGAATAATGACCCTTTACAATAGATAGTGCTTCACAATTAACTGTTAGAGAGCTACATGGCAGTTTATCACTTTTATCACCTGTTGAGTAATTAAAACATCATCTCCGAATCGCTTTTACAACATTATAAATCCCTCAGCAAAGCCAAGCCAATGTTGATTCTTGCTGTATTACGAGCTCTGTCAGGCTCTCTTTTTGCCAGCCGACTCTCCTCTATTCAGCTTTTTCATTTTTTTAAACAGGCGATTTCCCGGAATTTCGGGATTTAAAATTGTCTGTCAACCTTTCTTGCTCATTGGGACAACTAACCTATGCCACTCCCACACCATACACGTGTCAAAGTAGCCAGAACAACTTTTCTCTGTTTACGGATATGGCGAGACATGTTTACGAGCAGAGAGGGGCTTGCCCTCCTTCTCTTCCCACCTGTTCCTCTTTACAGGCTGTTTTGCTACAACAGTGGCACTCGATGAACTGTGCCAGCTAATAGACCAGGGAGGATAAGCAATATCTGAACTACAACATTCTTGAGGCGTTTCCCAGTCCCAGTCAGGTGCCAGACCCCCCTGCCTCGAGACAAACACCCGGTGCTCTGTTTCCTACTAATTATCTTACTGTTGTTTTCAAACAGATTTTAGTTTAATAGTTTAGTTGCAATATCTTTCTCTAAGATGTAATCAAATATTGAAGACCAAGGAGACCAAATGTAAAACATTAACCCCCGGTATCACAGACAAGGCTTAAGCCTATTCCAGACTAAAATGCATGTTTAAACTGTTTTAACTGAAAGCAACTTGCACTTGCATATCGTAAAAAAAGATGTTAGTGCCATTGTTTTGTCTCAAGATGCACACCAGTAACTACTCAAATGTACTAATTAAAATAAGGCCTAATCTTTGCTTAATCTAAGCCATATTTGTGAAACCAGGCCTAAGAATCTCTCACTGTAAGAACACATATTGGTTGGCTTAAATGGATAGTTCACCCAAAAATGAAAATTATGTTCAACAGAAGAATAAAACTCATACAGGTTTGGAATAACTTGAGGGCGAGTAAATGATGACAGAATTTTCATTTTTGGGTGAACCATCCCTTTAAGAATTGAAGCTGCCTTTGTAAGCTGTAGACAATTTACTGTGTTTTGAAACAGAACTGTAGCTCAAAATATCCTGAACTCACATACTTGGACTATAGACATTATCTCATTGTGCTAATATTTCCATGACTGCTGTCTTTCAGGGACTCTCCACAGGTGGATAATTTAAATTCTCACATCAATCGTGTTCTTTATGCAAAGTTTGTCTAATGTGCGTCTTATTCTGCACATTTATCTGTTACATAAGAATGTATTTGATACTACGTTGTTTGTGTTCTAAAATGTTTTCTACAAACTCCAGCGTGCATAGGGTAATGCCTTCATTTGCATGTTTTCATTTTGCTAGACATTTTTAGAGAGAGGGAAACAAGATGCTTGCAGGCTGATTATTTCTCCTCTGTGACTTTTAGTTAAACATCAGCCCACATTCAATTCTCTTTGCTGTGCTGTTTTTTTCTCTCCTGTTATCTCAGTCCTTTCTCGCAGAATTGGACTCCCTGCTCCTTTGCATCTCTTTTTAATAAACACCCACTGAACTTCACATCTTAATTTGAGATATAAATTAAAATATTAATTCTCCAAAGTTTCTTTTCCCCCTCAGAAACGAAAATGTATATCATATGATAAATATCATTCCTTACATTCAGTGTGGAATAAATGCAAATATATATATTTTTTATTTTATGTAAGGGCCTTGTGGACTTTATTTTACATGATAGGAGAAATTGTATATAAGGTACTAGGACTGATTGGGCTGAATTGAAACCTACTGTATGTCCCATGCAGCACTACATTGTTACCAATATAAAATTACTTCTGCTAAGTTTCCTAAAGAGTGTGCCATTCATTTTATGATTCTGCATTGTATCGTGACCTAAAAAGATTATTGAGAAAAATATATTTTTTAATGTCATCTCTCATTGCAAATTAGTTCAAAATCTCCAATTCAATTAATTGATTCAAAACTGGGAGGAGTGTGAGGAAAATTACATGTCAGTGATTTTGCATGCCCCCTCAACAAAACAAAAAAAAAACTCAAAAGTATTCAAGTTGTACATTTTTTCCAAACTTCTTAATTTCCTAATTTTCCTTGCCTCACATTCAGTGTGGAATAAATGCACATGCTTTGGCCCAGTATGTGCAGATCATCTTGAGCTTCCTCATTTTACTTTCTACCACCTTTAACCCTAATAAACTAATGTCGTCATGATAAGCAAAAAACTTTCTCTGTGCAGGAAAAATTCAGATGTATCAGCCAATCAGTTAAGCTTGGCATCTTGCTGTTGTGGGGTGAGCTTTTGTAATCTGTTGAGTGAAGCTTAATAAAATGCGTGAGTGGAGAGGGGTGCTAAAGCCGGGCCTGTTGTTGATGGTTTTGTATATCCCTTTAAAGCCACTCAAGCAGTGCTGAGGGTGGGCTCACTTTCAATATTTATGAAATTGGCTCTGTGTGAAATTGGTTTTTGCCTAATGGATCCTTGCATGACTGCACTCCTTAAAAGACACTGGAGTCACAAGAAAGAAGAGATGAAGAGAGCAACAGAGTTGAAGAGCAGAATAATATGAGAGGAGTGAAGAAACTGTGAAACCCTCGAACCCGGGCCTACTAAAACTATTAATACATTACACAAGAGAGAGAAAAATTAAGCAATGGGTTAGCACACATTTTAAGGAATTGTTCAATAAAAGAATATTGACACTTCACATGAAACCACAGTTATCTCACACAACTATCCTATTTGCAGATTTGTCAGCATTCAAAATTTTGCCTTGACTTTATGACTGAGCCATTTGCCTCAAATGGCAAATAAGTAAGTGGCACGATGAAGTCACCCAGAACTGCGAACGCAATATACACCGTTTTCAAGAGGAAGCCATTTCGCTGCATTGAGGGAAGCCAAGGCTTTCCAGAGAGCTCTTTACTCTGGTTTTATCATCTGGGACCCAACCAGCCGGCTAATGAGGATGACCGTGAGCTTGCTCACTGTAACGGTGATATGGATGCCGGGGAAACTAAAATGTAAAGCTGCTGAACAGAATGGCACGCACTATAATACCGTGGTACATTAAGCAATAATTGGAAGGACCTCCTGATTATGAAGTCGGCCCATTTGGCTGGACTGCCACATCTCCCCTCTTTCACAGATGGTTAGCTTAGATTAAGTGGGGGAAAATCAAATGTACAGGCCCTATCTCATTGGGGCAGTGCTGGAGCATCTTACTCAGCGGCCTTGGTAATTTACGAGGAGGACGGGGCTCCATGGATCCCTCTGTTCCTCCATATGTCTGACTGTGACATTTACCAGACTATCTGGATTAATTAGTTTAGGCCCATACACACGGGGGATGTTCGGAAAGAATTCCCACAGCCTTCAGTTTCCAGTTGCACCAAAGCATCAACCTGTCCCATGAGCTTTTTATAGCTATTTATATATGAAGTGTGACCTGAGGAGGTCTAAGGAAAGCGACCCGTTAACATTTTCATTTATCTTAACGGTAGTTTGCAGGAAGTATGTGACTTGAAAATGAAAAATGTATTATAATTTACTACATTCAACCCTATTGGCTTTGATTGTATGATCATACACTGCCGTCAGTAACTGAAAGAAGTCTCTGATGCTGACCAAGGCACATAAGTCTTTAGAAATTAATTTAATATGCTGATCTGCAGCTCAATAAACATTTCTTAATATTATCAAAATTGAAAACTGTTGTGCTATATTTTTGTGGAAACTATAATAGTTTTTGTAGGATTCATTTGATGAATAGAAAGAAAAAAATGTATTTTAATACTATTTAAACGGTAGTGTAAAAAACAAGACAACATTTTTTTTTTCTTTTGTGTTCCCAAAGAATGAACTATCCCTTTAATAGCTGTACAAAAATGGGCTAACTAGACCACAGCATTTTTCAAAGAAGTTTCCCAAACGCTCCCTCCTTCCACACAAACATATAGTCCCACCCCAAACTAACACCATTGGTTGAGATATTGTTGATATGTCCGGCTCAGACAGAGTAATGTGTTGATTGCACCACAGACACAGTGATGTGGGGGAATTACCCTACAGCGACTGACTTACTGTCGTCTGGCTGTGATGAAATACAGTATCGCAGTATGTGGCCTACTCAAGTGCGAGAGAGTTGCTGGCCCACAATGCTTGCTCCAGTGCCCTGTGTTAAATGGGAAGGACCGCAGGAGGAAACTCTTTAAACCACTTAAACGAGTAAAATGCCTCAAGAAGGAGGGGAGGGAATGAGAGAGGGCAACTGACAGACTCATCCCTCTCTCTCCATCCATCCCGTGTGCTCAAGACAGCTGTAAGCCAAGCAGAACGCTACTGCCAGTCTGGTAATTCATATTCCCAGCCTGCTACCAGAGAAAGGGATGGGGTAGGAAGACAGGATGCTGGATGGAAGTAGTGAAGTATTAAAAAGTTGATCATACTTTTGTTTAAAGCCAAGGAAATAGTTTTTAAAGAGGAATTAAAAAGACGGCCAAGCAATATAGAAAACATCTGTTACATCCCATCAGAACACTGATGCTTGTGAGTGGCTGTCATGAGTTTGAATTTCTCTCTCTCTCTCTCTCTTTCTCTCTCAAAGCTGAAAAACACTGATGGTTTGAAACTATCCCAGCTCAAAAGGTTTTATCAGTTAGTATGGTGCCATAACTCATCTGGCAGCAAAAAAATAATAATTTTCGTCATTGATGGTCATTCAATGTTTTCAAAATAACTGAATCCCTTTTTATATTCCAGGGCTTATGCAGTTTTTTTTTTTTTTGATGACTGACAAATGGGGACTCACTTGGGATCCCCAATTCCCTCTGAGTTCTATAAAAACGTCCAGTGGAACGGCGAGAGAAATTGCATGCCAAGCCACTCTCTCTGGACTGGTAAAGAGGGCACATTCAGTCAAAAAGAGCAGTTTTTTCCCATAAGAGCAAATTGCACGGCAAGCTTTATAAAGATGCCTTTCTGTCCATGTGTTTTTGGTTGCGGTCGTTTCCTGTTTTCTGATGGCCACGTTCACAGTCTCACATGCCTGGGCCAAGAGCATGCTGAGATCGCGTTCTTGGATGGTTCATATCCTCATTGTGAGAATATGACCATGTCGACGCTGTAGTCGAGACATGCCTTCCTCTTGAAGGAATAAGCCCCCTCTGCTGTTACCCAGGGTGCTGCCGATGCACAATGCCTGGGCTTCCACGGGCATCAGGCTCGAGTGGAACCCTCCTTGCACAGAGGCCTCACAGTTGGACTTGTTGGACTTGGATTTGTTGCAGTGTGTAGTTTACAGCCGCGTTCTGTCCCACTTGCTATTCTTCCCGGAAGTGCATGAGGAGGTTTAGAAGTCGTGGAAGACATCTTTTACTGACTCTTTTATTACCTGCAAGTCCGTCAAGTAAAAGCTCTCAAAGAGCTGCATGAGGGTAGTTCTGAGCCTGGGTTGATACAGGAACTGCGCACAGTGACTGACCTCGCCATCCGGGCAACAAAAGTCATGGCGCGGGGCCGAAGGGCAGACCATGTCCACCTTGGTGGTCCAGGAACACCATCTCTGGCTATACCTGGAAAAGATGCGGAGGCTGCCCTTGCCCTGTTAATGGTAGTGGGCATTTGCACTATAAACTATTTCAACGACTGTTTCATTCTAGCTCATTCTCGAGATCTGTTGTGCAAACACAAGGACTCAGGCACCTCAGCCATCTGGGGCTTCCGGTCAACTGGGAAAATACAAGCTCTCCCCCGTGCAGAGTATCTCTTTTCTCTTTATGGAGTTGGACTCTGTCAATATGACTGAGCATCTCACCAACAAGCACGCACAGTCCGTGCTGAAATGCCTGAAGAGGTTCGGAGTGAAAACAGCGGTTCCACTGAAATATTTTCAGAGGCTCCTGGGGCATATGGCATCTGACAGATAGAGAACGTCTTGGTTACTGTCGTAACCCTCGTTCCCTGATGAAGGGAACAGAGACATTATGTCTCTGCTACCACAATCCTGAACCACCCCGCTGAATGGGGACGCCTTGGTTTTTTAGAAACTGTGTACAGAACACTTTTTTTTTGCATGCAGCCACACTACTTTCCCATAGTTTTTCTTTGTAAAAATGCCTAGGCTGATGTGTTCTAAAAATGTGAGGATCAAGTATATAAGGTCAAAAGTTTTTTTTTCATTCCACTACCTTGCTTCTTGTGTTTTTAATTATGAATGTATTCTTTTTACAAGTTAACAGCAGGACACAAACTATGCAGTCGAGTAAGTGGGTCATTCCACAGGCAGTGGAATGTGAACAGAAACATGAATGATCCGTTTAAAAAAAAAGTTTAAACACATTTTTTAAAAGATCAAACTTCTTATGGCTTGAGTGCCACATGTTTAGAATGTTGTGCCGTGTGTGAATCACTGAAAAAGAGTGAAAAACACAGCGAGAGATTAATCTAGAGAGATTTTAAGAATTGTTCAAATGAAGACTGCGATAGATCATATAATCAGTCTCTTTACCCAGCCCTAATTGCAATTGTCTCACTTTGTCATCCAGAACTGCACCTTGTTTGTGGAGAAACAGGTTGGCATATGCGGTGCTGCCTGCCGTCCTCTGCCTGGCACATGTTCCTGGCATTGGGATGTGCAGAGAAGACCCCCTCCTGTCCGTCACATGTCACTAGCATGTTGCCAGTGCCAGGCTTCCGCACCCCTGCTGAGCACAGTGAGTGTGATCACATCACCCTTCTGCTTGAGTCTTACACACACCTGCAGTAGTGTCAGTCCATGAGAAGGATAGCCACCACAACAAACACAATCAGTCGTACACACATCCGCCCACACACACGTTCACACATTCATTTAGCATGCATTCAGAAAGGCACAAGCAACCGAGATTTGCGGTTTCCTCACAGCTTGGTTTTACTTTAAAAGTACGTTTCTGCAGTTCAGTACACTTGAATTGCTACATGGGAACAATACATCATATTCACTCGGAGTGGATGGTTGTTGGATAATTTGCTGGAATTACCAGGCACAATGAGCGCCTGCGAAACAGCCACATAGAAAGGGACTTTACGACAACCAGATGCTTTATTGTTCTCTCGTAAATCGCAGATCAGAATTTGCTCAGGGATGTAGAAAAGGCTGATTCCGAAATTTCAGGCCAGGCCAAACATTCACACAATCTAGATCCTCCTAATTCCACAAGGAGGCTCTTTATCTACTTTCACGTTTGGTTGTCACCTACTGAGCCTTATTACGGCATTTATATGGTCAGTCTAAATATGCCCCTGGATCATACACTATTCCAAAGCTATTGTTTATTTCAAAAACACCATACAAATAATATTATTCGAAACTTAACTGCACTTAGTGGACCATTTCAATCACTGATTATCTTTGCTCTGCTCCCAGTGAGGCTGTTTCACCAGCAGAGGGCACTATTGCCGCTTCTAGTTCTAATAAATTCTTCTTGACATTCCTGTCAACCTTCCTCACTCACCTTTTCATCAACATTCACATGATATCATGTGCAAGTCACATAGGGTGTTGTTAGTCATGTGCCCTTTTTTGGCTCTCTTAAAACATTAAAGGGCAGTGGATAGAAACAGAGCAGCTGCAACATTCAGATGCTATTCTGCCTGCCTAGACTTCAAGGCTTTGAACAGTTAATAAGAAATTTATGTCAACAAGAATTTAAAGCAAAATGATCACTAGTTTATCTAGTAAGACTTTTTTTCTCTGTGAGCTCTTGTGTAAGTGCATGTTGAAGTCTGTTGTCATACATATTTACTGATGCCAATGCATGCCAAATTACACATAACCGTATGCATTGTTCATTTCAGGCAACAAAGGGGATAGACAAAGCCATACTTTTTACCTCTATTAGATGATGATGTAATGGTGTACAGATGCTTTTATTGGCATATGATGCAAGTTTTATAATTCGTATATATAATTCATTGCACTTAGAGATTTAAACAGGTTTGTTAGAACAAAGACGCCAGCCCTCGTTTGACACTTTACAGAGAGAAAGCAGATTTTCTGTGTATGAAAGGGGCTAGTTCACACAAAAAAGTCCATATGAGTTTCTTTCTTCCATTAAACACAAAATGAGATATTTATAGCAGAATGTTCAAGCAGCTCTTTTATGCAATGACAGTGAATGGTAACCACAGCTGTCAAGCAAGATTTTAAAGGTACATTTTTTTTTCCCCCAAATGAATAAATACTTATATTCTGGTCTTTTCCTCAAAGGAAGCCCTTCATATGGCGTCAGAGGATTTATTGCGCAGTATTCATGTTGATGAATTTTATATGGTGTTTTTTGTACTCCATCCACTTTTAATGTTATGAAAGAGAGCACCTTAGACATTCTAATGTCTTTCTTTTGTGTTTCACAGAAGATAGAATGTCTATGGGTTTGAAACAACATGAGGGTGAGTAAATTGCTCAGCATGTTCATTTTTGAGTGAACTATCTCTTTAAGATATGCATATGCATACAAGGTATACATTATAATCACCAGAACCATGATATGTCTATGTCCATGACTGATATATGTCCAAATTTCTATATGTCTTTCACTGTTATATAAACGTGAATGCTAAGACTCAGAGATTTCAGAGTCTTTAGTACAGCTGCCATTGAGATTTTCATGTCTTTCTCCCGGCTCAGTGAGACTGGTCTTTGAAACACTTCAAGGAGCTCCTTGCCATTAGTGTATATATATATATATATATATATATATATATATATATATATATATATATATATATATATATATATATATACATATACATATATATATATATATATATATATATATATATATATATATATATATATATATATATATATATTATCATTTCATCTAAACCTATACTGCACTCCATCCGAATTAGGCGTATTGTTAGCTCAGAAACATTCATTATTGATCCCAGGCAGGAGGATGTATGACCAATTAGTTGCTCTCGGATCTGTGCTGAGGAACATGTCAGTGTGTATATAATGATTTGTTTGTGTTCATATATGGCACAGATCATTCTCTTTGTGAATATAGAAGACCTTGTATGTTTAATGAGCTAAACACATGCATGTTTGAAGAGTGAAGAATAAAGAGTTTTTTTGTTTTTTTTGTTTAAGAATTTACAGTGGCCCCAAAAACTATTTGGACATTTGGGCCACGATTAAAACTGTATACATGTCTTTTCATAATATATCAACAAAAGAGGCATTTATTTAAAAAAACATTTTGCACAAGAACACTTTTCAATCAAAACATTGCACAAAATCAAGTTTATACAAAATGTTAAGGAATATACAGAATAACTTTTAAATGTAAAATTTTTAAATAACTCTTTTCTAATTAATATATTGTAAATTGGTTAATCCTATGATGGAAAAGCGGATTTTTTTGAAGCCATTACTCTAGTCTTAAGTGTTACGTTATCCTTCAGAAATCATTCTAATATGCTTGGTGAGAAACATTTCTTATTATTATCAATGTCAAAAAACATTTAGCTGCTTAGATGTTTGTGGAAACTGTGATAATTTTTCCCCAGGATTCTTTAATGACTAGGAAAGTTCAAAAGAACAACATTTTTTTGAAATATATATTTTTGTAACATTGCAAATGTCTGTAGCTTTTGATCAATTTAATGCATCTTTGCCAAATAAAATTATTCATTTCTTAAAAAGAAAAAACATCTTACTTACCCCAAACTTTTGAACGGTATAGTGCACATGAAAAATTACCTTGAGGCCAGTTGGTTAAAAGTTGTTAAAAAAAAAAAAGTGTCTCCGAAAAGTCATGCTAGTTCTGAGAAAAGCTCTAGGATTATTTGTTTACAGATGCCAGTTGCCATTTTGTTTCTTATGTAATTAAATATAGACATTCTTAAGTGTGATTTTTAAGTGCCAAAAGTGTCAAGATGCATTGTGGGCCACAAAAATATTTGCCAAAATAGTCTTTTAAATTATGTTAATCAATAATCAATTGAAATATTCTAGGACTCCTCCCTCACTGAGCTCATTGTAGTGCATTCTAGGATTGCCTTCTCTGCAAATGATAAAAATATTAGACGGCAGCATAATAAATGCTGACTAGGTAAGCAGCAGTTTTTTTTTTAATACACTCTTATCATTTAGGTGTAGCAAAAAAATTTTTTTCTCTTGGGCATTACAGTGGTTGAACTTAAAACCTGACCTGACCTGAGAAGTTCAGAATAGCATTGCTCTAACCAAGTCTGAATCCCTTCAGTCGCTGATGCCTTTAGAATAAAACAAAAGCATATAAACTAACCAAAACAGCCGTGATGATCTGTGAGTTTTAGACTTATCACGTCCCTCCACTCAGTAACAGAAGTCACTGCAATACTTTCTGTTCTGCTCGATTGGTTTTTTTTGTCTCAGGATATGAGTACATTGTTCGAGCGAAACACCTGAGAGCTCTTTTTATCAGGTTACACTAAATGAGCAAACAGAAGCACCGTGAGCTCAAATGAGGTTACACAGAAAGACGCCCGCCACTGTCGTCTTCCTCCAATTAAGACTGTTTATTCTGCATGCAGTCTTTTTTGGCTAGGATAAGGCGCAGCACGTTCCAGGTTCTTGCTGTTCCTTCAAGCATTTCCGATTTATCCGTGTAGGAGCAAGGAGACAAGTGGCAAGAATCCATAATTACAAACTGATTCAATCATTATTGTTGTCATTACCGTGACTGATACATGCTGGCGATGCACAGCAATGCCGGAGTGTCACACTCAAAGACAATGCGCCCCCTCCCATAACGTACGTGTGTGTGTATGTGTGTGTGTGTGTGTGTGCAAAAGAGATCGAGAGATCAGAGTGAAAGAGCTTCTGATTTATGAAGTGTGACCCCAGATGATTCATCTGATCAGATGGTGCCATATGAGGGACAGGCATGTCACAGGAGTCGCTATGCGTGTCAATTTTTAAATGCAAGATAATTTGAAATTGAAAATTCTGTTATCTTCATGTCAGCCTTAACATCATTCAATGCCTGTATCACTTTCTTTAAGACAGCATACCTATTTTTTCCATCCAGTGATAGTCAGTGGGGTCCAGTGTCGTTTTGATGTTCACTATGTCACATGGGCAAAACAGTTGAAACAATCTTTAAATAGGCCATATTTTGCCCTTTAACAAAATCTTGATTTTTTTTTTTTTGGTGTCTATTGGTTTTCATTCTTGAATGTTCATTTTTTAAAATCATAATTTTTTTACATTTTTGCAGCATCTATCTTCCCAGTCTGTCAGTAACGCTCTGTTTAGTTCCTGTACTGTCCTTCCGAAAAGCGAATGTGCTCTGATTACGATTGTGATTGGTCAACTTCTTCATTTCAGAAAAGTCACGGGCCTTACAATAACCACGAGTTTCAACACACTACTAATGTGGCTCAACCGGGCCTCGTCCCTTTTTTACATATGACTTTGGTATAAATTATTTAAATGAGGAAAATTGGGATGTGTACATTCCTGAAAGAAAACTCAAGATTTAAATCAAGGTGTTTCAGGGAGTTTGGAGTGGACTTTGTGCATTGTGACTTTGCCAAACTGATTCATTCTCAAACAGCAAAATTACCCACTAAAGTAAGATTAAAATATAAAAAGCACAATAGGCCCTCTTTAAAATATCTACTTTTGTGTTCCACATAAGAAAGAAAGTAATGGTTTGAACTGACATCAGGGTGAGTATATGACAGAATTTTAATCTCTGGGTGGTCAACTATCCCTTTAAGCGGGTCAGTTATTGCAGAAGATTAATATTTAAGGTTAAAGTTTACAACAAACCCCAGCCTAGATTATTTGAGGAATAAAAATACAGTGCTGCATTTAACCTCTTCCGCTCTACTTGCCCGTGGGCAGGGCATAGAGTTACGTCATTATATTTACACTTATTTTTAATCAGTTATTGACGGGATCAGAAGAGTTCAGGAAGTTCACCAATGCTATGACCTATACCAGACTTACTTGATTCATATTTTGCTTTGTTTTTTCTTTTCTTCTATTTAACATTCATTCAATTACTTTTCCGATCAGACTCACTTGTCTTTCTGAACACGTAGCACAGGAGCAACATCTCACTCTGTTGCCGGGAGCGACACATTAAAAGCGCACCACTCACAATAGATATTTACCCGCAGACAGCCAAAATGACTTTTATTCACCACAGTAGTTGCTGGCCGTGACTGCTTCAGAGGGGATTTCATCCTCGTGGAGTTATGGTAAGCATGTGTAGCAGGAATAGCTGTCTAGTTATTTGGCAACAACCTGGGTACTGACTGAATGGCAATCACCTAATGAGATCCAGGTGCGCTATAGGTGTGTGTGTATAAGGAATGTTCCTGTGTTGTTGGGGTACATACCAAATGTAATGGTAGAGCGGGAATGGGTATAAACGAATGGGTTGATGAGGCAGAGGCCTGTATGAGGGTTCGTCATATGTCCATTGCCGATCATGCATTATTTTAATTTGATCATTTGGAAGGGGAAGCTCGGGAAGAAATTCGATATCGCCCAGCGATAGAGCGGGAAGCCCCAGAGAAAATGTTTGCATTGCGCAAATTGTACGGGTGCTCCCAGTCCTATGTGGCTTTACAAGACGCATTTTTCTCTAGGAGACAGCATAAGGGAGAAACCCTATTGGAGTATTCTTTGGCACTCATGGGTCTGCTAGAGACAGTTAAACAGCGGTCGCCCAGTGGTCTGCCAAATGCTGACTCTTTATTGCGGGATCAATTCGTTGAACATGTACGTGAGAGCAGCCGGGCACATATAAACCAGTTGCTGGAGTCCCAGGTCATTATGGAGAGTTGGAGTCCATATGCTTCCCCAATTGTCCTGGTGAAAAAGGATGGTAGCTTATGCGTAGACTACCGTCAATTGAATGCTAAAACCAGGAGAGATGCTTTTCCATTGCCCCGTATAGAGGAGTTGCTGGATGCGCTGTCGGAAGCCCACTGGTTCTCCACTTTAGATCTGGCTAGTGTTACAATCAGGTTCCCATCAGTGAGGGAGACAAGCCAAAGACCACTTTTTGCACCCCGTTCGGAATCGAATGCCGTTCGGGCTCTGCAATGCTCCCTCTACATTCCAGCGACTAATGGAACAGATCTTTGGAGACCAACGATATCAATCTCTGCTGTTGTATTTAGACGACATTGTAGTATTTTCGCCTTCTATTAGCCAGCACTTGGAGAGGTTAGAAGTAGTGTTCAGACGCTTGGAGAGGGAGAAGGTGAAGCTGGAGAAGTGTGCCTTTTTCAAGCCTGAGGTAAGGTACTTGGGCCACGTTATTTAAAGCGAGGAGTCGCTACTTGTCCTCACAAGATTACAGGCGGTGATACAGTTGCCTCAGCCCTCTACTGTTAAAGAGCTGCGTTCATTTCTTGGCTTCGCCAGCTACTACCACCGTTTTGTGGACGGGTTTGCGAAGTTGGCTGCCCCTCTAGATCGGCTGGTACGCCAGCGTAGGCCAGGGCAGCAAGGGTAAGAGGCATTCTCTAGTGCCTAAGGTAGAGAGTGTCAAGACCACTTTGAGGAGTTAAAGAGTAAGCTTACCACTGCCCCATGTTCTGGCATACGCTGATTTTGCCAAACCGTTTGTCCTCGAGCCATGGAGGGCTCGGGGCAGTCCTCTCGCAGGAACGGGAGGGTAAGGTGCGACCAGTTGCATATGCCATCCGTAGTCTTAGACCTAACGAGCGCAACCTGTGCAATTACAGCTCCATGAAGCTGGAGATTTTAGCACTCAAGTGGGATATGACTGAACGCTTTAGAGCAGTGGTTCTCAACTCCAGTCCTCGGGACCTACTGCTCTGCACATTTTGTATGTCTCTCTTATCTGACACACTCAGTTCAGATCATGGAGTCTCTCCTAACGAGCTAATGATCTGAATCAGGTGTGTTACATAAGGAGACATACAAAATGTGCAGAGCAGTGGGTCCCGAGGACTGGAGTTGAGAACCACTGCTTTAGAGAATATCTGTTGGGGAATAGGTGTATAGTGTACACTGATAATAATCCCCCTCAGCCACACCTGAAATCAGAGTGAGACCATCTGTTGCTTAAACATCTGTAAGTAGAGAGGAAGAGCATCGGAATCTACGATGACACTGAGTGTCATGACACATGAAGAACCATGATTGCCAAAGCACAATTCATCTTGCTCTATTTGTTCACCACTAGCACATGCCGCATGTCGTTTTATTCATTATTTAGCCTTAGGTGTTATAATCTGTGTGTCATCTGTGGTTTAAGTGTCAACATCGTGCAGTCTACATACATGTTGTGCCCAACTTTATTAGATCCTTGTCGCAGTGTGATTTGTAATGATCTTATACGATTTCTGAATTCGCACAGTTTGCAGAAGGCATTAAGCATGTTAATTGCAGTGAAGTAGGTTCCTTTAAGAACACATTTTTGTACATTTTTATAACTTCTAAAGTTGTCTTGCCCAATAATCTTTATCTGATATTTATCTGTGTATGTTTTGAAGGATTTAAGGGGAAAGGAAGTTCAAAACAGCCCTCTTTTCTCATGCAGTACAGTATACATTCACAACATGTTTTCAGGCCAGTCTGTTGAACTTTGAAAAATAACGCACATTTCCCCTCCATTTTGCTACAGGGTGATATGAACCTATATCCAGGTGTGATAACAATAAAAGTGTGGATAACACATTCAAAAGTGTTTGTAGAGGGAACCAAAACAATCATTATCATGCGAGTCAGTCAAATTTTTTGACAATCTACAACAATGGCAGAGAATTTCAGGGAGGAGAAAAACTGACTGATCTGCAACTTTTCAGTAATACTAAGAAAAACAGCAAACAGTTTAGCTTACACCTGCTTGCGTCAAAGTTTTTCTGCCTCCGTCCGTTAATATTCTTTGGCTGTGTTTGTCTCTGAAGATTTGTAACTTGGTTTAAGCACATTAAAGCCACTCTCATCTGAACAGCAGGCAGACACCAGCTCTTTCATCTCCAATGTATAGCCGCTCGTTTTTTACAGGATAGGTTCAATTAGTTACATGGGGACATCAGATGGTATATCTCAGAGATGGATATAGCAGGTTAGAGAAGGCAAGTAAATACTATAATTTCTGAGGGAGTCAGCAGGGGAAGAGAGAAATGAACATTAGAGAAGTGCTTGATATAGGGCCAGTTCTGCAGAAGAAGACGGTCAACAGAGGACACTAGACTCTCAGCTGTTTCTGCTCTAGTGGAAGAGAGTCTTTTGACTTTTGCAAGCGGGTTTATAAGTACTTTTGGCCTTGTGAACATTCAGAAAATAATGAACTCCCGCAGTTTTCTAGTAAAATGTCTTTTGTTAATTTTAATTCAATGTTACTTTTAATAAATAAAAACTGAGATAAAAGTACCAGTAATTGAGGAAACAGCCAACACATGCATTGATGTGTGGTAAATTAATTCAAACATATACATTTGACACCATTCATTAGTATATTAATTTATCGATTACAGCAAAAAACACCTTCAACACTCTGCCCTAATGACCTCCACTGTACACTGAAAAAAAATTGGCATAGAAATAATATTGACAAACTGTTACAAAGAAACACGTAACATTCAAATGTAAGATTTTAAGGTAGAAAAACAGAAATAGTATTTTCTTGTAAAATGTTATCAATAATATTTGATCACCAACAAAATCATTTTTACAGTGTATATAAAAATATGCAAATCATTTGATAGAGACCATTCTTTTCATCCAGCCTTTGAGTAGGTCATTGATAAACATGAGATTCCATGGTGGGAAGTTCAGCCAATAAGCCATTTCCCTGGAGAAGAGAGGGTCATGTGCTTGGCAGAAGGACAGAGGGGATTTCATTCATAGCCTTCCAAAGAATTTGAACCAGTTCTTCAAATGAAAACCACAAACGAACACACTATCCATGTGATCTAACCTCTGCCATGCTTTCAGAGCAAAATATTCCCTAAAAAAACCTGTTTGAAGACATTCTTAATTTCTGCATTCAAAATCCATTGAAATAAAATGTTTTGTATGATTTAATTAAAAATTTCTGCTTTTAAATCTTTTCAAATAACTCCCAACTGTTGCATGGAGGCTCAAGATTAAGTGATTTTGATCTTTTTATTCTTTCTTATTCTCTCTTTTTTGTACATTGTTAATACTGTCTGTACCATTAGTTTCAGCTGAAAAGAGTCTTGATTTGATATTGAGCCTACAACAGAAAATTAGCAAAAAAAAAAAACTCGCCATACAAAGTATATAAACAGAGATGGACCATTAGTTTATACAGAAGCTAATATTAACTCTCTGTGGATACACAAACCTGAAAATTAAGAGGTAATGTGTTGTCATAGCACTGTTTACAATGTATTTGCATTGGTGAGAGGTTTGTAATTATGCGGTTTAGTTGCCATCACTGATGTTAATATTAATTCGAAATGCCTCTGACCTTCGCCTGAGGAATCCGCTCTCCGACTCCAAATAGTTTCATAGTTCTGAATATCTGATTTTAATTAATTGTTGCCATGGCAATAATGTAACAAGGGTACAAAGTCCACTTCAATGCATAAGCATAATTGCTGCCGAAGTTGCATAGTTGATTTTGTTAATGATAGACAATAGGGTTCAGAGGCAAAAGTATATTTTCAAGTTGCATTACTTTAATGTGAGTCCCATCAGCAGATTTAACAGCCTTTTACATGGTACACGACAACCATGGCAACAAGCTTTGATTGCCGTCTTGAGCGCCTGCCCAAATTCAATGATGCTTGTAGTGCCACTTGCTTCACCAAATCAGTGCTAGCAAATGAGATCATGCTGCAATTTTTAATAAGGTGATTCATGCAAGTATTGTATTTTGTGTTGTAAGTGAAATAATAAAGTTAATAAAATGCCATTTATTTCTCATCTCCATACATTGAACACAGCGTTAAATAAACGAGATTGGTGGTCAAACATTCTGGACTTTTTTTTTTCTTTACTAAAGCAACATTTCTTTGATTATTTTCAGAGTTGTTGTAAACATACAGTAGACAAATGCACTCAAATGCCACTGTTAACATTATCATTCACTGCATTTTAGCAAGGATTCACCATGGGTTATGTACATTTAAGCAGCTGAATATTAGCATAAGAAAGAAAGTGTTTGAAATCTTATCAGTAAGAAAGTGATAAGAAATTCAACATTTTAGTGTACACTGAAATTATATAATTAAAAATAAAAATAGTATGCTTCTGCAAAATAATGCACGTTGGGTGATTACATCAGGAGAAAAAACCCTGATTGCCTTAAAAAACTGATTGCCTTAAAAAACAAAACACATTTGTCCAGAAAACATGGTTTCAATGAATCCCATTTGGAAATAAAATCTAAAGGCTTTAATATTTGTAATTATCGTATCGATTTATAAATATAAGTTGAAAATAATCAAATCAGTGCTTAGAAACATTAGTATTTAAAGGCTAATTCATACTCCACCAACAGACACAGACCAACACCAACAGTCACCAGTTTACAGTACATCACTTTCTCAGACATTCCAAGACCCGTCAAACACTGATTCAACATGTTCAATCGGCGAAAATGAGAGCCGACCAACGCCGACAGGGGTAATACACTGATCCGACAAAACCTGATAAAGTGTCTGTTGCTGTCTGTCGGTGCAGTGTGAACTGGCCTTGTTTCGCTTGTGAGATATCAATCTCAATTCATGTGAAGTTGAGCTGATACTGATGCAGCTGGAACCAATCAGCTGCGCCCTATAGAGAATGATGTGATTGCAAGCAGCTTAAAGGCCCACTGAAGTGGCTTGAAACGCGCAGCTTTGTATGATGCGTTGAGGTGATTTCCACTGAAACAGGAAGCTAAGGCTGGACATATTGAATGGTTCCTCCCTCTTTTCAAATAGCCAATAGCGTTTAGTTTACCTCACAGATTTCAAATCGTATTTGACAGCAACATGGAAGCGAATCCGAGCGCTGATGATACGTTGCATTCAATAGTAGAGATGTGAATAAATTCTAGCCATTTCATTCTTAACCAACATACATTTGGAAAACAAAAATAAAACACTAGCGTTTGAGCAACCGGACACACATCTCCAAACCATATTGCTCCATGACATGTCAACGGCATTGATGTCTGGTTCGTGAACGAATCGTTCTATTGAACTGGTTCTTTTTAGTGAACCGGTCAAACCAGTTCACCAAATCGAACCAAATCGTTTAAAACAGTTCTTTTCTCGAGTCAGCGCTGATCCAGATTTCTAAAGTTAGGCTACTTGCTTTCGGACGTGCCTGACAGTCCCTCCAACTCAAAATAAACCAATATCCCGGAGTATATGTTACTCCAGTAACTGTTACAACAGTTCACTGAATTGAGACATGTTGTGTTGAGAGAACTGATGAGCACGAGAAGCTGATACGGAGCATGTGTGTATTACCGAACGTACAATTACGCTGTCTACATCTTTACATCAAAAAAAAAAAAAAACTCCAGCGGCAGCCATTTTTTGTTGTAAACAAATTCAACCCAAGCACTCTTTCGTAACGTGGATGATTACGTTACTGTTGATCATCTGCCTGTCATCATATAAAGGCCGCCCTG
This sequence comes from Meda fulgida, assembly GCA_030578275.1. Lineage (NCBI taxonomy): Eukaryota > Metazoa > Chordata > Actinopteri > Cypriniformes > Leuciscidae > Meda > Meda fulgida. The sequence goes on along the minus strand of CM060624.1, from coordinate 9,094,723 downwards.
ACAATTTGATTGGTCCGAACAGCTTTGGGCATACTTGCTTCACAACAGATCAAGTCCAAACTGAACTTCCCACCCTCAAATGTTGTGGGCGGGGCTAAGTTCGGCTGGCATCCAGGCTACTCATGACCTATACTGAAGCTTGTTTACATCTCACAATTCTGAGAAAAAAAAAAAAGTGAGATATAAACTCGCAATTGCGTGTTACAACATTAAATTTCCTGTGGACTTTAACTCGTAATTGCAAGTTTATACCTCACAATTCTGAGAAAAGAAGTCAAAATTCTTTATGTCTCACAATTCTGACTATTACTCGTAATTGCGACTATTTCATGCAATTCTGAGAAAAAAAGTACGATTTATGAGATTAAAAGTTGCAATTACATTTTTTTATTCCATGGCGGAAACAAGCTTCCTAAATGACTTGACGTGTAGCCAGCATTGCTGTTATTCAAAACAACAGGGAATTACTTATACCAGCCGACTGCACATGAATGGCTCCTCAGCAGCAAACTTGACTTCATTACCTACTTTAAGACTATGACAGTAAGTCTCGTCCTAGCTTATGATGTCAGTCTCTCCTGGGCAGAGTCTGGGGAGATGTTTTATTCATCTGCGTGTAGCATTCAGAAGCGTTGTTGGAAAGTTCTCTAGTAAACACTTAATGGACCAGGCTCATTTTTCGCTGTCTGGCAGGAGCAGCAGCGCTAGAGAATACCATGTATAAGAAATGAGGAACAATGCTAGCCTGGGCTTGATAACTATAGACCTGGAACGAGAGGTGACTACAGGAATGTGCTGAAAGAGGAGAGGTACATGCCTGGGAGTTTATGTGTAGTGTTCTCATCTCTGCAGACAGAGCCATGCTGCTGCTTCTGAATGCAGTTTGAACATACTGGGTATGGGTCTACCAGTCACTGAGCAGATGTGACATGACAGGAGGTTTTTTTTTGTTATATAAATAGAAAGCTGCAGGATCTCTCATACAGTTTTTAAGGAGAGTGAACTCTCCACATTCAAAATGCAAACAATTACAAGTAAGAGCTCTTTTGTAAAAATATCATTTTTGAAAAAACTGAACACCGTGATGATATTTTGATCCTGAATTAATCAGTGTGGTTGAATGAGTCTGTGATTCAATCACTCACTCATAAAGGCAGTTACTTGTTTAATTTCTGAATGAATCAGTGTAGTTGAACTAGTCAGTAATTCAATGACTCACTCATAAAGGCAGTCACTTGTTTTGAGACCGAATTAATCAGTGTTTGAACAAATTGGTTGAGGGAATGATTTATTAACTTACTCAGATTCTTGTCACGTGCTGGTGTATCGATGTAACCTGCTGAAGAAAGTTTTCCCCTTGGATTACACTAACATGAAAGTATGGTTTACTGTGTCAATAAAAAGCATTGGACAGCATTAATAAAGAGATACCATACTCTATAAATGTAGTAAATGTTTTTTTTTTTCAAGAGGAAAAAACATTTGCCCTGTTTCACAGACAACGCTTAGTTCCAGACTAAAAGGCATGTTTCAGCTGTTTTAACTAAAATCAACTTGCACTGAGATATCTTAAAATAAGTTAGTGCAGTTTTTGTCTCAAGATGCACACCAGTAATGTTTTTTTTTCTAAGGCATGTTTATAAAAGCTATATGTAAATGCTGTAATATAACTTAAAGGTCCCGTTCTTCGCAATTCCATTTTTAAAACTTTAGTTAGTGTGTAATGTTGCTGTTAGAGAATAAATAATAACTGTAAAATTATAAAGCTCAAAGTTCAATGCCTAGCGAGATATTTTATTTAACAGAAGTACCCTTTCAAAGCCTACAGCGAACGGCTGGTTTGGCCTACATCTCTCTACTTACTTTTAATGACGTAACTAGAACAGTTTGACTAATCTCCGCCCACAGGAATACACAAAAAGGGGGCGTGGTCTTGTTGCGCTCCCACGGAGAAGAGGAAGAGTTTTTTTTGTAGAGTGTGTTTGTAATAATTGAATGTGCAGTCACGTAACATTCAACTTTTAATAAATAAATTATTGTAATGCATGGCAACGATTTCTTTTACACAACATGGCAGCTTTTAAGGCTATATTCATGGTAAAAATAAAGTGCATTTATATAAAGTTGTTTGGATGAAAACTATTTCAAAAGAACTATACACAACAACAAAGAATTTAATTAGGAGGTGTTACAGTACTTTTTGTATTTCTTTGCAGCAGATGTTTTCAACCTCTTTTGGCATTTTGTCCCAGTTGCCACATGTACACCTATAAAACATATACTAATCAAAACTCGTGCACACGTGTAACTAAGGTAGGAATAAACAATGGACTTATTTTAAAAATTCAACAATCGTTAATTATGACAGACGGACAAAACCATATACCACAAGCTTTTATAGCGGTTTGTAACATTTAACATTACAATTTAACCAATTAAAAGAATGACAACTACTAAATAAACAGCTTACCACTGTGAAACATCCTGCAAAAGTCGTGTTTGAACAGGTTCTAATCGATTCTCTTCATCTATGTTCTCCAGGTCTGATTCCGGCTCAAATCGATAAGGTAATATGTTTGACATTTTTACAATAACAATCAGCGCATCTCCAATTTATGGTAAGAGGCGTGACCTTTCCGGGCAACGTGCGATAAACTGCTGTCGAATCACAGCAAGGAACCGCTGGCACAATCAGAACTCGTTACATATTTCTGAAAGAGGGACTTCATAGAACAAGGAAGTCATCGGGACGTTTTTCGGACAGTGAAAACAGCGATAGGCTATACAGATAAGTAAATTGTGTGAAAAATACTGTTTTTTTACACGAGAAACATGAACTCATGTTGTATTGCACACTGTAAACACAATCAAAGCTTCAAAAAACATGAAGAACGGGACCTTTAAGGTGATGATACACAGGGCAACTTTTTGAGCAATGTTGCCCTGTGTATCATCACCTTAAGGCCTTATCCTGGGTTAATCTAAACCCTGTCTTTGAAACCAGGCTGTTGTCTTATTTTAGAAGTGATGCTGCAGCTCTTTTATTTGGTAAAAGGTTTGGTCTTTTCCAATATCTGTATTCATTTGATAAAGCTTAATAGCTATCAAATGTATATGCACATGGCACAGACTTTTTTTTATGTGCAATTTAGAAAACAGAGATAGTATTTAATTTTTTTTTATTAAAATATAATACTAAATACTAAAACACAGAAGATAGCCTTCTGGGTTGGCCTACAATTTTCACAGAGTTGCTTTTAATTAATACAATTTACGATTCAATTAATTGTAAATCAGTAAATTAGTCGGGGACCATGTGAACATTATTTTGGAAAATCATTTGTTATCTAATGCAGTGGTTTCTAATCCTGGTCTTGCAATGACTTGGTATATTTGAACTGATATTTGTGAATTTGTTTAAATGGGTACACAACAAACTTGATTTACTTTCATAGGCCTATTAAAGCACACAGTTTTCCGGTAGCTAAAGTAAATCATGTTGAGTCATGGAGGTTTGCCATCATGAGGTCTGACAAATAAACAGTGGAGGATATGCGTTCAGGTGGTGAAATCTGAATAAATGGCACAAGCAAGCAGGAAAATGTTGATTACCCCGACACATTCATATTCATAATGCATCGAACCAGCTATTAATCTGAAAAAGTGATCTCAACACATTTCTCCATGGCTGCCCTCATCAGCGAGTTTTCTACGCTGTGTATCAAACGCCACCGCTGTACTCAGCCAGCAGCAGCCGTCAGACGCGAAGCGCTACCGGGGCAAGTGGGGTTTGAGCAGTGCATCACCGGGAGCAGGTGCCATACATCAGAGGAGCGTAACCTGTCAACGCGTGAATGGGTTTTGTCATGAATGAATAACTACTGCAAATGTAGCGGCAAGGAGGAGAGCTTTACGATACTAAGCCCTTTCATCTTCTCTGATCCAGGCTTTGGGCCAGACAGAAAATAAACAGAATCTTCAACAAACCAAAAATCTCTGTCCCAAGTGGAAATGCTGCGCGAAGAGACCCCCTTCCCCCCCTCATTTTTTCTGTTCTAAGACGACAACTGACACAGAGAGCATGTGAAAGTGTGAAGTCGATTTTAACTGACAGTACGGTCTGCGTTGGTGGCGGCCGTACCCTCTGGGCAAGTACAGCTGACTACAGTTGTGATCGTAACAGAACTATCCATTGGGTGCTTAAACCAAGTGAATAGTTTCATTCCTGAGGCGATACTTTCATTCAGCCAACTATAGTAGATCCATGCTGCAAACAGCAGATTCACACTGTGCAGTGGGAGTCTGTGATGAAATTAATTTGTCATTGTACAGCAGATTATGACCCACAGACGGATGCTTCACCATTCTTTCCACACAAACAAAAACAATCAATACAAAAAAAATTATCAAATTATGTTATACACAAAACAACTACAGCAAAAACAATAGTAACTGATAATGAAATGAAAATAAAACCATGACATAAAATAAGGGATAAGGGCAGTCTTATCACCCTGAGGGGGTTTATTTAGCAAATAATACCCTATTAGAAGTCAATTTCCCAAATAAATAAATGAATAAACATGAAGCATTCATTTGAGTTGAAATTAGGAACTGGCACAATCAAGTAAAAAAAAAAAAAAAAAAATCTAATCGACAGTTATTAGAAATTTCTGCAGACTAAAGCAGAGATCCATGTGATAAATAAAGATGATTTGCTGAAATGTATGAGAAAATGTTGTGCTCTTGAGCCAACCCTGCAACAGGCTAGTCTTAAAGTTGTCATTTTATGCACTATCTCTTATTAGCAAGGCATTTTGTGTTTCAAAGTACTGTTTTGACTCCCTATACCACAATGCAACAGTATTTCGTATTTTTAACTATAGTACTTATATTTAAGCTAAAATACTAAGAATCTACTTTCCATATTAAAGAAAAAGTATTGCTTTACTAATGAATACAGTAGTGTTCTTCTTGCTGTGGCCAGGTAGGGAAGCAGTGGATTAAACAGCTCTTACTGTGAGAAGAGAAGAACGAGAAAAAGGAAGGACAGATTCCTCACCACATTGCATGTATTTTTCCTTACTCCCAAAATACCCCCTGCTGCTATCCCATCTGCCTTGGCACTCCTCAACATGGCAGTTGGCACGCAATCCCCACTAATATCAAAATGGCAACAATGGATTTACTACAAAGAATAGAATCAAACTGTAACTGTTTAAAGGGATTTTTAACTTCTGAACGGTTTAACGTCAGTCACAGGCCTTCAAGGTACGCAGGAAAATACGTGTGATTGTTTGATGCCAGTTATGGGAAAAACAGGAGCTTTTCAGATTTTGCTCCAGGAGGGAAGTCTAATACTTCGTTGTGTTTGCTGTAGAGATTCAGCGATTCGCTCAATTATTTACTAAACTGAACACAGAACAAAAAAAAACAAAACAACAACAACACAAATTGTACATGAAGACAATGTTTCTGTAGAGGTTAATCCATAAAGTAAGCCTGATTGCTTTTGATGAAACATCAGCGACAGATCTCTTTGTGCATACATTAGTGATATGCAATCTATTGATCAGCTTTTTGATGCTATAGGATTCAGTATATGTAAATCATAGAGCTTAGCTAGTAATCATGAGGTCTGACAAATAACCAGTGGAGGATTAGTTCATGTGGTGAAATCTAAATACATGGCTGCAGGAAAATGCAGCACTAGTTAGATGATTTATTTTTTTGTCAGAAGAATTTGTCAACCAAACAACTAGTACTGTAGCTAAGCAAATTTAAAATGTTTAATGCAGGAAGTAAAATACAGGACAAATCTAGAAATGTTTTCTCTATATGTTTACACTAAATTAAGAAGAATAGAGCAGTTAGTCTATTTTATTTTTATTCACATTTAATTTTATAAAACATGACAAAGTTCACAAAGAAACAATTTTGACAAAATGATTCTGATAATTATGAAAACAATTCACTAAAACAAACACTTTGAACTGGTTTAAAAATATGAACTAATCTTACCATCTCTAACTGAAGTTTAAATCAGAGACTCTATTAAAACATCTCAATTATAATGCTCTCATACTCACAAGAAACAATCGCCAATCACGTGTGATTGTCAAATAAATGGTAGAAATGCAACACGTCCATTTTTAGTAGCATATACTCACCATTATGCAACCTGCAATCCAGCACCTTGTGTAACTGCCAACATCCCCTTCAAAGGCCTAGTAAACAAATAACAAGGCTCTTGTCTGTTTCTTAACTAGATGTTCAATTATTCCTTCATAAAGCTCATATGTTCCCAAGTAAAATTTTATGAGAACCATACTTCATGTACCTACAAACCTTTCCATTGCCAGGGGCTGAAGTTAAACCGGTGTCAGAGGGGATCCATACAAATGTTTTGGGTTTGTGTGATTACTGTTGGTACAAATGTAAGTTTCATTGAATTTATGGAGCGATTTCTCTGGAGTGTTCATTTCAGCCTATACATAAATCTCCTGGACGACCAGCTCCCGAGGACCTGCGCGATTGTTACAGACTGATGTAAAAGTATGACAATATGACAACATACTGTAACAATATTATGGGTGTACTTATCGGCAAAAGACGCAACCTGTATTACGTCAGAGAAGGCTATAGATCAGCAGAAGGTGTCTGGACATTATTGTAATGCTGTCTGTGTTTATGTGCACTGCTATTTCAGGTTAACAATCACACACTTGCATCCACATGCGTGCGCACACCTCACCTCTCGTTTCCCATCTCAGTAATTAGTTCATTAATCACAGTAATGGAAACGACCTAAAACAAAAAATGTTCTCCTTTTCCAGTTTCAACCATAATGCACCTTTATGCACAGAATGGGGCGGCACTCTTCAGCTGAGTGGAGGGGAGGTGGGACACTCTATCAATTACCTTATCAAGGATTCTTGTCCGGGGCTGCACCAGGACATTTCCCACAGGACACGTTTTGTGAAAGTGTATTTCATTAAACAGCAATCAGGCAGCACTCTGACAAGAAACTGAAAACAATTTGCCATTACTAAGAAATAGATGATTTGTTAGAACATATTCAAAATGTACGTGGGCATTTCTGCCGGAAAACATTTAGGGAAATAATCATAATTTTAAGAGATTTGTTTTTCTTGGCCGCAATACAAAGTTTGTAACCATCCGTGTAAAACCATATCTTTAAGACTAAGAAGAAGCATCTGTCAACTGGTTGCATTGGTAGCAGACTAAAGTGCTGGGGTGCGTTTCCCGAAAGCATCGTTAGCCAACTATGATCGTAAGTTCCGTCGTTCTCAGCATAGTTCAACGAGTCGGTGTTTCCCGAAACCATCGTTCCAGCGAACATTCGCAAACAGCATCGCAAAGTTGTGTGGTTTGAACGACAGCTCTCGACCTGTGGTTAGAGGCATCGTTTCTATATTGCAGCACATTTGGAGGTAATAAATCCTTATCTTGAGCAAAATAAGCAAGCTGACATTCAGTACAACCGGTGCCTTTTATTTAGAATACATACAAATGTAATTTACGTCTTTTAGTTTGTCAAAAGATTTTAAAGTAACGTGTTTGAAGAGTGCGCATGTGCGAACATGCTCTACTATGTAAAAACGAGCCAAATATTAAGTCTGGTAATAAAGCAAAACAACTGAGAACAATTAGAAATAGTCCTCAGATGACATGTCTGTAATTTATATTAACAAATCTAGCGTTAACTGGATCTCAAACAGTTTCATTAAAAGTAGTTATTATTCCACCATGCACGTGCGAAACCATCGTGGTTGAACGATACTTTGCGACAGTGGGTTTCGGGAAACAGTCGTGACTAGCTAGTTGATTTCTCTAACGATGCATCGTACTATGGTAGTGAAACAGCGAGTTACATCGCTGTACGGAAAACACACCCCTGGTCAGCGCCCATTTGCCTGCTTTTCAGCAAATAAGTTAGGACTATAGTGCGAATATTCGCCTACACCATCTAATTAATATTCGTAAGTCAGGCTTCAAAAGGCATAGGCTGCATCCAAAGGTAATACTTCTTTTGAATAAGCAATTACTTAATGGCCGTTAAGAAAAAGTATGTTCTATGTAGTATGCATATTAGGCTAGTATAGATGCAATCTGGATGTAGCCTACTACATCTGCCATGTGACCTACATGTGAGTTGCATTCACAAATGCTCTCCTATGGCCTCATGGGATAGTAAAGTGTCCATCAGATGCACATTACAGAATCTCGCTGGAATTAATCAGTCACATAGGTACATTTGAATGTAAATTCGGACATACTATTTTTTCCACATACAATATAGTAGGGAACTATGCAATTTCGGATGCATATTTCTATTTTAAGGGAAGCTCGATTTGGGTAATTTTGTATGGCAAATCAAAATGCCCAGCTGAAGTGACATTTATTTAGCCTATGTATACACATTTTTCCCTTTGACTGTCTCTTTAAGAGAAATCACTTGCCATATGCAGTCCCTGATGACACTGTACACAGCCACTGAAACTTTCCATATCATGTTATGCATAGGCAGCATGCGAATAAAATTCAGGATGAAGAGCAGCAATGATCAATGGGTGGGCTAATCTCTTTCCACCTCATTTCCTTTCTCTAGCATGCTGGGTATGTGCATGCAGAAAGTATCGACCCCGAAGAATTTTCAATCTGGAGATGATCTGAGCCTTTACAGGTGAGTTCTTAAACAAGCATGCTGTCAAGTGAATGCAAATCCACCACAGGAGATGGCCTACGCACTTCTGAACATGACATCACACCTGAAACAGATATCTTCCCTGTGTGCGCGTGTAGCTCGATTGCAGTCTCGACACGTATGGAAATGCAGACAAACACACTTCATCTCCCTGTCAGTATACGCTCTGAATCTGATGCGCACGCTGATTCTCACAGGTAGTGTGTGGCCATTTGCGAGCTGCGTCTGGTCTATGGTTCTCTGCTCCGTGTCCATCACCTGTAAACTACACAAAGAACAGTAATTGCTTCTCTGGGCTGTCATCTCAGCTTTTGGGGAATCTACACTTGCCGACAACAAGCAGATATTTACACAAGAAATGAAATTACTCCCTTTTCAGCGCACCACTTCAGAGTTACGTTACGCTCAGACCTGTCAGTCTGTATAGGGCATTTTTTATTTTTATTTAATCTCACCAAAAAATGTACAGTAGTCAGAGTAAAGTATTGAGAGTGGATTTTCTTCTCATGCATGAAGTCCTCACTTGTTTGCATTCTTGTGACAGCAAGATCCCAATCATTGAAATCCCAATATTTGAACTGCATTATTTGTTCATTCTATCAGTTAGACGTACTGCACAAGAATTGCAGGGTCATATGAAATTGTCTTATTACATTCAGGTTATGGTTAACTCACTGTTAACTCAGATAGTGGTGTAACGCAAACTTAACTTTTTCTGTCTTTCTATTTAGGATGAAATACAGTATGACCCCAAAAGATAAGAAACAAAGAAAGACATTTCAGTAGAAACGATGAGTTTAGAAAGTGCCCGCGAGAAAAAAAAAGATTACATCTTATTTTTTTGATGTTTTATTAAATATTTGCCATTGTGAAACTATCCTGAAGAGGCCTTCTCTGCCAAATACGTGAGGATATTGCGTTATATAAGATGATCGTTTCAGATGATCTCTGAAAATGTAAAAATAGCAGCCAATATTCGCAATGCTCTATTTACTGACTAACAGCAATATTGAAGTCAATTTCACCACCACCCCAGGCATGCCTGTCACAGTGAATATAACTTTTACAGGGCACTTTTCAAATGGCACCTCCCCAGGAGAAATTCACAAGGCTATGAAACTCCTTTTATTTTTAGACAGATCTCAGGTATACATGACATTATCATTCAGCAGACCAGATACGTCAGTCAGCAGACCAATCCACCAGTTCCAATACTACTACTAGAATACTATTACACAGACATTGTGGAGGAAGGCTGGAGTAAGTAGACCTTATTCAGGGTAGACACTATATGTAATTGTACGCAAATGACTGTAAGGGACAGATGCACAATCTGTTTATTAAGTTCAACTGTCTTTCAAACTCTCTTTCATTATCTATAACCTCTTCAGTGCGTTCTACTCCACTAACATTAGGCTCCACACAGTAACTAATGAGTCTTTCTTTAGTTCTGTAGGTTCAATGGGTGGCTGGAGCTCAGAGACGCTCACATCGAGGGAGAGAACAAGAAGGCATCCCCATGGACCAAACATGTGCAATAGGTGAGAATGCTGCACAGCAGTTCACAGTTCAGCTGTGAATTAAGGGAACAGCAGCACTGTATCAGTACACTTTTGTTCATCTAAAGATGGAGGTGAATGTGTTAACACAGGGGTCATTCGACAAAAGACGAGAGGATCATACGGCTGTTTTACATAGCATTAAGGCTCTTTGCATAAAATAAAGTAATTTCTGGGTCTCTACATTGAGTATTTCCTTCAATAGCTGCCATAACATATTGTCTGATGTTCAGAATGATACGTTTTTGTAGCTTATTGTCAGTTAATGTTTATTTTGTTTTTGGACTGAAGGGAAAGTTATACATTTTAATATACATCAAGCACCTTTATCTTAAAAGATCAACACAGTAACATATTTGATGTCTTGATACAAATAGTTTAACCTATTGATGTTCACAGAACTGCGTAGTTACGATCGTCTTTTAATATATATATATATATATATATACTCTTTTTTAATGAATAAAGTATTATTAATTGCAAAAAATATCTTTAAAATATGATATGTAAAATATTTTTTTTTTATTAAGATCTTTTCAAACATTAGAATACTGTTAGACAAAGCAGAGGGAAAACTAATTAATCGCAATTATTACCCAATTATTTGTACAATTATTTGACAATCAATCACAATTATGTTATTATATTAATAGTCATAGTTATGGGTATTAATAGAATAAAATAATTGATTAATTATTTCTAAGCAATTTTTAGAAAGCAACATAAACAGTAACCAGGTTTAATTGTATTGTTTTTTTATTTATTAATTGTTACATTTTATTATACTATTTTTCTCTGAACTTTTCCACTGACTGGGGGTCCCTGGACTGCAGTAAAAAAAAAAAAAAAAACCACTGCAATATTTTCCTCATCCTCAGGGTGGAGTTGAGTCTGCTGCAGTCCCAGACGGACAGCTTAACTCAAGCCTTCTTCCTGTCTACTTACAAGAGCAGCAGTAGCCATGGTAACTCCTTCAGAACCCAGGGCAAACATTTATAGGGCAATGGATTTGCTTGAGAAATACTAAAAAGAGCTCAAATAGAACAAGGAGGAGCAGGACAGCACGATAAAAACAAAAGCAATAAGCATTTTATGAATTTGTGAACACTTGCCTTGATCTTTCAGTCTCTTTATCCTGTCCTTTCTCTCCAAGCTTTGTTGTTTGCTTCATTGTCCACCTCCTGCTTCTATAATTACAAAATTACGAAGGATTTGTGAGTTCTGTGAGCACTGACTGGGTTTCTCTCCCTCTCAGTAGTTGCAGTAATTTAGCATCACTGAAGCCTGCAGCAATAGGGAGCTTGCAGCACCATAACCCTCACTCAGAGGAGCACAGGTGAGACCAGGAGCAGAGCTACCATTACCTCAGGAAGAAAGACTCTCCTTATTGCAGTCTATTTCAGAGCCTGAGAAAGAAGTCAAAGCTGGGGATGACACATATCCTTGTGATATACTGTGGCCTGAAAGTTACACTGAATAGAGTATTCCCTGTTGAAAAATCCAGCTTAAATGAGTAGTTCAGTTTAGAATTAAAATTTCCTGATAATTTACTCAACCCCACGTCATCCAAGATGTTCATGTCGTTCTTTCTTCAGTCGAAAAGAAATTAAACAAAAACATTTATATACTTTAACCACAAATTCTGATAAGCATATAAGTCCACTATATAGAGAAAATCCTGGAAAGTTTTCCTCAAAAACCTTATTTTATTTTCGACTGAAGAAAGAAAGACATGAACATCTTGGATGACGTGGGGATGAGCAAATTATTAGGAAATTTTCAGTCTGAAGTGAAGTAATCCTTTAAGATAATAGTTGTGTCTTGAAACATAGATGGTTTCTAGCAGGCCATTAACTAGCAACAATGTTCCAAGCTTGACCACTTTTGAGTTTCCTTAACCAGATGGTTTGTTGCTAGTTAAAGATGATCTCCCATATTTAGTGTAAGATGGATGTTACAGGAGTTTTGAAAGTGTTCTGCTGTTTGAGAGTGAGCAAGACAGAAAAAGTCAAGATGGAAAGATTAGTCAACGCCATGTCCCACTAGAACAGTCATCAGTATAGAGACAAGAGACGTTACACATCTTACATCAGGAAATGATCCTGCTCATCAGCGCTCCTACTAATGAGCATCCTAATTCATGATTGTATCGCACACACTCTGACTAATGAGTCTAATTGCTAGTAAAGGAAGACAAACAAAGCGGAGCAAAGGTTTGCACAGGAAGAGTGTTGCTGCACAATGCTGTAGAAAACAACTCATCGTACAATAGCGATGGTTAATGATTTTTTGTCACTGCCCTGCAGCAAAAAAAAAAAAAAATGCATGACCTTTCTATGCATTTCTACTCTTATAGTAATCATCAAGTGACAAATGCTAGTGATTTCTTTTGCATATATATATATATATATATATATATATATATATATATATATATATATATATATACACACACACACTTGGCAAAAATTTGTATCAAAGCAACACTGAATTCATAGTTCACATTTGATCATTTTATGCATTCCCTGTTTATCAAACCCATGGCCTTAGCATTACTAGCGCCATGTGTTATTGTCCGATTTACAGAAACACAGACTTTTGACTCTAACATATTCAATCCTGAAGGTATTTAAAATCTAAGGTTTGTTGTACTTTTGTGCAGTACTTAAAATAATAATTCACCCGAAACTAAACTAAATCTAACAATGCAAACTATATAAATAAAAATGTAAATGAAACCTAAATATGAATGCTTAAAACAAAAACTAATATAAATAGCAAAAAAAAAAAAAAAAAACGAATTATGTAGAGACTGAGTCTAAAAGAACATGGTGAGATGGGAGGACAAATTATATTTAAATTCTTTTGCATTTCCCTAAGAAACTTTGCATTCACTTAAAAAAAAACTTTTGTAATCAAAATAATATGAGCTGGGAGGAAAAACTATATTTCATTGCTTTTGCAAGTGATTGTACAGAGCCCCTAAAAGGACAAGGTGATGGAAAAAAAATGAGATGGGTGAAGAATTTTTTTTTTCAATGTATGAAATAAACTTTGCGTTCACTTACTTGGCTCACAAAACCCTTGCGATCCCTCACAAAACTTCTTTTGTTTTTCATTTTTCATTATGTCACTTTAGGGGCGATAAAAGCCTAAATTCAATCTGTTCATCATATAAAGTGATCCAGTCGGTATATTTATGAAAAGTTTTATGATCTCTTTATGACCTTTTTGAAGCATCAAATAGTTAATTGCGTAGCCGTCAATGGAGGGACAGAAATCTATCAGAAGGCAAAGTCTTACAGGTTTGGAACGACATGAGGGTGAGTAACTGATGACAATTTTTTCATACATGTATATAATTATACTTCACTTTGCAACAAATGTACATGTCATAAAATACATTTCTTACATTCTTACTGTGTAAGGTAGGGGGAACTCTAAAATAGGTGCCGGATCCATTTCACATAAATGAAGTTCTGTTGTTGATAAAGTTGTAGGTCTATTGGCTTGCACTACATGTCCGCAAAAGAAAATAAATAGAGTTGAATTGTGCTGATACTTTTATTGCATCAACTCAATACGTAATATCTCACATTCATTTGTTTCCGGCTTCTCGGGAGAGAGCTTTGGAGAACAGGATTTTATATTACGGTGCTTCTGGTACAAGGACAAAACCTAGAGCGCTCTCTCCCTCTCTTAGAGTTTGTCCGTAACAAAGCGTGCGGGGGTAAATGATTGATGTCAGAATAAATTAAAGTGCAATAGAAGGACATAACGCACTGTTCAGACTGACATCCATCAATTTAACCCTAAAACTTTTAAGTGGCAATTACAGGACTGTGGAACAGAGCAGGAGAAGAGCGAATGCAACATGCAGTAGCCATTTGTCAGGAAGACACGTCATCAGTCAATCAGCCCGGATTAACACGACATCACCTTTGATTTATCTGCAGATGAGAAAAGCAATAACATTCCATACCCCTCATTTGTGTAGGATAGCACTGTATTTCTTTGACATTTTAACATATCCAGTATTATCACAATATGCTTGGGTGAGAAACCAGGATGAAATTATGTGTTATGATTTTATTTCAAGAACAAAAGATAGTTTGAAGGCTGGGGGAGACTACCTTTGGATGGATTGGCATTTCTATGAGTGTCTGGAACAAGTTTGTTATTTCAGACAGCAATCCTCCAAGGGTGCAGCTATTTTACAAAGAGCGACTTTCACAGCATTTTCTCCTCAGCTACTCACAGCACCTAAACAAATAAAATAATGCTGAAACTCATCTGAACATCTGGCCTTTTTTGACGTCACAACACACGAATACACATTTGACAGATGATTTTATCCACAGTGACTAACCCAGAATAAAAGGTAACAAAATAACTAAAAAGAAAAGAATCTAACCAATATTGTTAGAGCCAACAGAGGAGTTATCTTAATATATAGACAGACCTGTACTCCACAAAGTCATGCTATGTGATGTGAGGATACAGAGGGAGATTGATACTGTCATTTTGCTATTGGACGGGTGGAGGACACAGCCTGAATAATGAATTGTGACACTTCAATTAGCCCCTCCAAGATAAACAAAACAAAAATAACCCTCTTGCCTTTTCAGTTTTATGGCTAACTATCACAACACATGATATTGTTGCCATAAATTGTGTACGAGGGCATCATTTCCACACTGGCACTACCGATTCTTGGAGGAATTAGTGAAAACTTGAATATGTGTGAGATACTGCAGATACTGTAGAGGTCTAGCAGTTACACAAGCCTGTGCAGCCTGTAAATTCCTCATTAGAAAGGATTCATCTCATTCAAAAGCTCTCAGCAGGACTGTCTGATACCCATGGAATAATAAATGAGAACTTATAAAGTCGCAAGTGTTTTGAAGTATGAAAAAAACATTAAATGTGAGGAATCAAAAAAGATTATGGCTCAAGCGATTCCCTCAACAACAAGGCGTTCCCAACCAAAACGAGTCTTAAAGGCCTCATGACATGTTTTTTTTATTATTATTATTTAAATGTGCTCATGAAGTTCACCTACTGTATAATGCCAATAAAGCTTCTTGCATAAAATCTGAAACAAAATATATGCAGAATGATTATTTTAAACCCTCATTCTGAACCTCCAGAAATTATTCAGTTTTCAGGGGTGGCTCCTTTAAGGCTTGCACATGAGTGCTTTAAAAAACTTTTTTTTTTATGGATATAGACAGAGCATTACACAATTGTTAACTTACAATGTGTCGTCACATAATAGCAGAATGCTAGCGTGTTCCGGCCAACAACGGCCTAACCTGTACGAAATCGAAAGGACATAAGTACTCGTTCATTCGACTTTTGGTCTATAATCTATATTGAACTTACGGAATCAACAATAAAATCTGTTTATTCAACGACAAGCAGGAGAAAGAGATACATTTAGGCATCTAGCTCCAACCAACTGGAACTGCAACCAAGATGATACACAATGCGGGGCTAATAGGAAGTGCCAAGGCTCTCCGTTAGACGGGCTCTGTCATTACCTTGTTTAACTCACCCTATAGACCTTATGCACCAGAGAAACGAGGGCGCCGCCATCTTTAGAATATTGTCTTTGAACTTCCGTTTTTGCGGTCGCTCTGTATATTTCTATAGCATCGCTGTCCAGGAGTAATCAGCTGGTGAAGTGGATTTACTTATTGTAGAGTTAACGAAAGTTATCAAGAGCATTGAAATGTTTATCATAAGCATTGTAAAGCAGATGTCTTAACATATGTTGACCGGGAAATTTTTTAAACGAGCCGCAGATTCATAACTACGCAAGATCGCTGTGAAAATACAGACCGGAAGTCAAAAGACGAGCGCAGCGCTGAAAAGGGGCGGGGCTACATAAGGTCTATAGAATGGTTTTCACATTCATTCTCTGCGAAGTCTTGTATGTTGTTGTGCTGCATTTCTGAGCATTTCTCTGGTTCCATGTATTTCGGTTTTTGGACTCTGCCTGCCTTTGGATTAACCGTTTGCCTTGTTCCCAACCTAGTGTGTTTGTTTGGACTGCCTACCTGTGTTTTGACCTGTTGCCTGAAAATTGGATTACGTGTCTGGATTGCTCCATTATTAAAAGCTGCATTTGGATCTCAACCTTCTTGTGTCAGAGCAGATCGTAACACTATTAAACACTGCATTCTATTCCCCACAGTGTTGTTTTAATTTGTCTAATTAAATGACTTTTATCCCAGGGTTTTTTCAAGTTAACTAAAACCATCACTTAATTTTTCTTTTTCATTCAGTCTAAATAACTGAAATGAAAACATAATTAAAAACCACAAAATTACTAAAACTTTCACTAAAAATAAAACATTCAAAAAAATATTAATACAAACAATAATTTATGTCAATGATATTAAACTAACACTGCTCTATTAGATTGCTGCACCCCTGATCACAATCAATGTGCATTTGATATTATCAATATTCTAATATCCAGAATATGGAACCATGAGTGAGGTTATTTTAAAATCAGCAAAAAAGTTGACAATCCCTCCGTTTTCTGATTAGAAAAAAAGTTTCAAAATATATGAGAAGATAATATGTAGGTAGTGAATTTAATTAACTGATGTCATGGTTGATTTCAGTTTTCAGTGTTTTGGGCTAATCAGA
The DNA here is from genome assembly GCA_030578275.1 of Meda fulgida. Lineage (NCBI taxonomy): Eukaryota > Metazoa > Chordata > Actinopteri > Cypriniformes > Leuciscidae > Meda > Meda fulgida. Next base: position 9,077,776 of record CM060624.1, on the reverse strand, counting down.
TTGGCTGGCGGGGCTTTTTGAGGCTGAGCAGAATGGCAATACAAAGTCGCTATCACACATCCAATGTCGTCACTTTGTTAGAGCACAGACGTAAACATGCAGTCAACACAGCAGCCAGATGACTGTTTATGATCGGGAGCGACATGCTAATGATGTGCATTAGCAGCTCGCTCTGGCTCTGGGCCTAGTCATAATGGCTTCAATCCTACAATTACAGGACATAAGCTTTCATGCTGAAATTACTAAAGCCACTTTGTTTTAGCGAGAGGCCATAGGCGGAGAAATGTTGACTTGAGACCTAGCGCTGAAGCGGTTATTATGGTGTTAAAACCCCAATAACGCTGTCAGTGGACATTCACATTTATCCTGCAGGGATATTACTGCTTTGAGGGAACTCCCAAGAGTTTGCTTTAGGCTGATGCTCATTTTCTAAAGGAAAACTGGACCAATAAGGCACATCAAGAGTGGGCGGCCCATTCTCAGCACCAGCCACCAAGCTGTAAGCAGAAATCTTCCATCTTTGACATTACTGTCCCTATGGAGGGAGTACAGGGGGTAATATATAGATCTGAAGGAAGACTGCATTTACCAGGGCTGGAGAAGCTACTTTGAAACTGTAGCTTAAGAAGCCACAAGATAGTCATAAGAAGGACAAGCTTAGTAACCTAAGAAGAAGAAGTATCAACATACTGAATCTGATGTCTTTTATAATAATTATCTGTTAATAAGTTAAATTTTAGGGGTGGTCACACTACACGTTTTCTTCCATTGACATATGCATGAAAAAAAAGGAGACCAGAAATGCAAGTGTGAATTTTGCTGCATTCCAAAGTTATACATTTCTGGTTTACTCTGACCGGTCTATTTGTATCATGCAAAGACGTGTGACCAATAGAAGAAGGGTACGTCACAAGGTGATCTCTTAGCTGAATTAAAAGACAAACTACAAAGATGCATGTTTGAAGCATTGCAGGATTTGGGGTAGATTTTATTCTTACTTTTATTTTTTATATGTTGAATTTATGTTTTAAAAAAATTATGTTGCAGAGTGGGACCTCATCACGACCATTGAAGTGTCTGAAGGAAATTTTTATGGTTAAAGTCTGTAGGTATCATACATTTTTTTTACAACATTTATTAGGTTAACTTGTGAATATTGTTCATTATTTATTCTTGTTTAATCATAAAAAATGACCTAAATTGAATTAATATATGAGAGAGTGTTTTATTATATGCTTAGCTCACTCTAAAGGTTACATGCTTGAAGTGACGTTTTTTTTTTTTTTTTAAATCACACTTCGCTTTGGAAAAAATGCTGGAATATGGAAGCTTATTTCTTCCACGGAATACAAAGATTTAAAAGATAATTGTGATTGAGACAATATATCTCGCAATTCTGAGAAACAAGCTTCCGTACTAGTAAAAAAAAAAAAAGCCTCTACTGAAAATGTAATGAAAGTTATGAGTGTCACTATACTTTTAATTAATTAGTGTTTGAACAAAAGAAAGTGTTTGGTTTCCTACCTTCCTTGGAGGTTTGTTTTGTTATGCTTCAGCATGTGCCATTTTGGCTTTTTTTTTTTGTAATGGTATTTATCTGTAGCCATGAAGGCATTATTAGTCGAGTTCATGACTGAATTTCCCCATGCCTTGCATTTTTCATTGTATAAATTTCCATTCATTGCTTGTGCTCATGGGATATGTGTAAAGGCAGAAACATTCTCTGGACTGACAACTATATTCAGAAACGTCTTGGAGCGGAGCAGCTGATCTCCATGAGGCAGTATGGAGAGGTGATATACTGGAAGAGAAAGACAGAAGTTGATCTTGACCCAGGATGACTGAATGGGCTTCTCTCCTCTACATGGTTGTCTATGTAGAGATGTGTTTCCTCACCCACCTGCAGCCCAGGAGGTGTGACTCATGCCCTATGAGAAGGATGTTTGTTGGCACTATTGCGCTCATGGATTGGGTTATTTGCTTGCCAGGCACCAAGGAAACTTTTAGGCTTTTGTTAGAGATGGATGCATGAGCCATATATTCTATATATACAAATTTGAAGAGTGGCAGGTCAAACGTTTATTGGTGCAACTCTCAAATTATGTAGAGAAGAACTGTAAAGCTTCCACTTTTAAACACTGACATGATTGAGAATGAAACAAACAAATGCTTTAAAGTAACTTTTGAAGTTTTGTTTGACAATTTAGGCTTTTTTCAAAAAAAGAAAGAAAAAGGCTCTAATACCTTGAGTACAATGTAAAGTCACTTACAGATGAAAGCATCAGCCAAATGCAAGTGTAACCGAAAAATGTAATTACAAAATATGACAATGTTACACGGACATTATAGGCAAGTAGATAACAAGTGAAGGATTCAGAAGAAAACCTTTGACTGTTCATTTGGGCCCTTTTACCACCAAAACCTAATTTCCACGTGTGTTTGTCTGCCAGGGATGCATTGTAAAGAATACTGAAATGCTATATGAAAATACATTGCTGCTTGTATCCGAATACATAAGTGTGAGCGAGAGCATGCAAAGATGCAACTTATGTCTTTAACAGCGCTTTACACCAACCAAACAAACAGAACGCTGACGTCAAATGGACTCGAGTCTGCACAGAAAGCGGTCTTTGAAGAATGGAACTGATAGGCCTTAAAATCCCAATCAAGCGCTGCTGATCACATGAGAGAGTCTCATCTCATTTACAAAAAGCAATGTGTGAGCTTCGAAAAAGCCATGGAACAATTACACAGAGAAAGAAGGATGAGGCAGCAAACGTCTGGAGATCAGATCACTTCACATTGGCACAGCAGAGGCAGGATCCGCAGAAATTACCAAGACAAACATGCAAACGCACATCTTGCCACGGCTTTGCATGGCGGCTGTTTCTTGATTGCTAATTGTGATTAAAAGCAGCACCTGAGGATGGAGCTGACCTGGAGAATGATCCTGTTGTGGGAGAGAAATAATTGGGGTAATTTTCTTCGCTTTAGCCGTTCCACTTAAACGAGTCTGCGGGATTTAGAAAAGAGAGAGAAACCAGAACATTTCTAACGGTGATTCCTTCATAAAAAGGGGGGAAAAAAAGGAGTCAGGAGAAACAAGTGTATGCAGGGAGAAAGCATAAACAAAAAGCAGCCGTTGTAAATTGACAGATGATGCACAGTTTAGCTCTGTTACATTTCTCCAGGTGTGATGAATAAAATGACGGGCATCATTCCCTATTCAGACTAATGAGACATTGTGTTCAACAGTCTCCCCCTCCCTCTGCACCGACAACCCTTTCATTGGAAACGAGTGTTTCAAAGGCTCAGTGAGTATATGTGGAAAGGGGCTGTTGGAGTAATCAAGTGTGTGGTACCGAGGTATGTATACAAAATATTATACTGCAGATATAGTACACATTTGGTATGCATACTGTGTGAAGCATGCGAGTTTACTGCAGGAGATTCCATTTAACCCTTCAAAGCATAAACTGGAAGCAATAGCAGATCATTTAATCTCAGTATCTTTTACGACTCATTATAAAATCTTATTGGTATAAGCCTTTTTTTATGCAAACCTGGATTGAAAATGCAAAATAACCATTTTTTCTTTCCAAGACGATCAATTGAAACTTGATTTACAAATTTCTAAGGCCTCTAAATGATCAACATGACCAAAACATGACCAAAGGCCTGCTGTAAACAATTCTACTACATGCTTAAAAAGTAAAAACTATCAGATGACCAAAAGCAACTTAAAAGGCATTTTAGATTAATTTTACAAATGTCCTCTTTCAGGTCTGTAGAGCTTTGATCATAAGCATTTAAATATAATTTTACTAAAACATATTAGGAGATACAAAATGATAATGTCTAGGTTACGACTGTGACCTCTGTTCCCCGAGAAGGGAACGAGACAATGCTCAGGCATGACAGGTGTCTGAAATCACAATTTGCCTACAACTCATGTTCTCTTTCTCTTTTGTTGTTTGACCACCATTAGTGACAACCAGCTGAATGCACATAGGCTTAGTTTAATACGTTGCTTATACAAAGACATTTTATTTCAACATATTTCAGCCGATTTTTACTCATCCCAGTATAGCAATATAGTTTGGAAAAAGCTAAACTAGCAGATGTGTTCATGTAAAAGGCGTTCCCCAAAGCGTCAATCAAAGCAGTTCGAGTTCCCTTTCGAAAGGGAACTGATATTTACATGCATTTTATGTGGTCTGCTAATACTGTTATAACGATCTCATTGATTTCATCGCAGGGCTGTGATACTGTAGCCAAACCACGGACCCTAGTTACTACCAGAAAACAGGAAAGTGTGTTACCCTCACGCTGACAAACTGCATATCGTTTACAGAAGATGAAAACTGAGGGTCAGATTCAGTTAAACTCTATACAGCTTGGATGTCAGATCACAGTTAATCTGCTGCATCCACCACAACCCAGCACTGGGAAAGGTAAGATGTGGAATGCAGCCTGTTATTTGATTTGCAGAGAGCACATTGAAAATAAACGCAAAATTAATCAATTATTTCTAGATTCTACAAAAGGCCAGCAGTGTCTATTTCTCTATATCTCTGAAAGCATTTTGCTTGAATGAGAAATTTGAGAAATTGCTCAGGTGGTGCAAAAACATTCCAGCATATTTACTGAATCGGGTGGCCAGTTCTATATAGTGTTCAGCAGAAAACTTGTTCACATCACTAACATCTTCCAAGAGGTTAATATATATATATATATATATATATATATATATATATATATATATATATATATATATATATATGTATGTATGTGGTGTAATAATTGAGGTTTAGTTACATTTTTATAGATTAGAAGAATACAATATTGCTCAAAACCGCAGCAGCCGGGAAAATATCCAACATGAAATGCTAGTGCTTGGTGGCAATCAATCTATTAGATTCAAAAATTATATTTTGTAATGGGATTCAGTCAATGAGAGTGCTCTGGAGATTGGCCCATAGGTTACCTGTAGGCAGATGCATATCGATAGGCACATTGAGGGAAAATGAAAGACTCTTGCTTGGTGGCTTTTGTGCCTCATCTCTCCACTGCAGGAATGTAATATGCGTCCTATAATGAAAGCTCTCAGGGGAACTCTTTCTCTGCTTAGTGGTCTATACCAGGCCCACTCAATCACAAAAGCAGTGCGTGCTGATGTACCGACAGGGCTTTCAGTAACACCTAGCTGCGTAGTCTGGAAAATGCCATCTATCGCCTTTAACACCGTTCACTTCTCTTGCCACATGACAAAGCAAAACATTTATCTCTGCGTTTATGGAAACGAAGATGCTCGGCTCCACAATATGAAAATGGATTACCATTGCTCTGTTGTGAAAAAGAACACCATTGCCTTTCCACCGGTTTAGTTGGTTCATTAATGCAGACAGTTGCTGTAAATTATCAGGATAAATGTGACTCTAAAGGTGATTATTTTCACTCTAGACTATATTTAAAGAGTTGTAACATTATATGGAAGAGGGGCCTCATTTAAAAAATGTTCCGTAGAAACTGTCCTACATTTGATCTGATGATCATTTCTCAAATGTGTGCACATGTGATTCAGAGAATGAATGTACATTCAAAAACAATGTGTGTATGCCTCTCTTCCAGATATGAAAATTATTAGTCTCAAATTATCTTGAAATTGTGTGCTGCTGAATGGTTTCAGAACTCGGAAAGTGCGTATGTCTTCTTAGACCCCGATGTGGTGCTATGCACTTTTCCAAGTCAAAAAACGTTTTTATAAATTTGAACGTTTTTTTGCGTATGCACACTTTAAGTTCACTCTATTCAGAGTTGTGAATACTGGAATACATTACGGGACTTTTGTCCATATTTTTGCTCTGAATTGCTTCCCGCCTGGAAAGCTCGACGATAGTTACAGAAAGTCAAAGCCAGCCACAGATTTAAAGGAATAGTTCACCCAAAAATAAAAATTCCATCATAATTTACTCACACTCATGTCACTCCAAACCTCTGTTTTCATTTGCATGAGGAATCTTAAGAAATAATAATAAAAAATAATAATAATAATTACACCATGCAGGTTTGAAATAGTTGGCAAATAAATAATGAGATGACTTTTATTTTTGGATGAACTTTTCCTGTAAGCGAGTAGTTGCTGGAGTTAATTTCCCGTAATTTTCAAGCCCTGTTCACACAATAAATATAAAAGCATCTAATTTGATCCTAATTTAGAGCATATTACCCAATCATATGACTTATTTTAGGCCAGACTAAACAAGTACAAAAACAGCAGCAGTAAATCTCAGCTGAAGAGATCAGGTCATATTTAGATCCAGAGATGCTTATCATTTCTCTTCATGGGAAAATCCATACAGAATGTCACAGGTAAAGGGGGAGGGCTGGGGGAATGATGGATTGCGTCTATCACACTCAATTATGTGCTTGAGAAAAGTGATTTGACTCGCTATGAGAGGGAAAAAAAGAAAGACAATACTGATCACACCCTCTTACAATATTGGATTTCCAGTGACAATACCATAAAATGTCACTGCGGGGAAAAGAGCGGAATCTGTCATGCACAAGCACACAACACAAATAATCATGCTTTATCATCTTGTGTTGTGATTATCAGAGATATTAAGTTTTAAGGTGGTTTCAATGCAATTCAGGTATAAGAGCAAGAACTTTCATCAGATTGCGGTCTAAAGCACTACTCAGACTGTAATGGTTTCTCATGGTGACGTCTGTAAAATAACATTTGCATGGCTCCTCTATGCTAAAACTGAGGAATACAAATGCCAGGTAAATCAAACAGGAACGAGAAAGTGGTAATGTAATTTTATTCAGCACACTAATATTATCTATACTACGTTACAGACATAGTCGAGAATACTCAACCTGTTTGTGTCAATTTATAGCTACGTGAGGATCAGGTGTAAACAAAACTAGATGGTGCCATGACTCACCAAACAAATTTTGACTAACTTTTCCTTCCCTACAAAATAACAAACAATTACAGTAAATAAAAAACCTTCTTTGTGCTCTTGGAAACGTCGTCAAATGACATGTTTCATTGAAGTTGAGTTAACTGTCCTGTCCCAATGTCCCATGACTGCCAAGAAATTTGGCTTCTGAGAGAAAAACAAGCATTTCTAATTTGGACATAATACAATCACTGTCTAGCACCTATATAAATGCTGAAGCTACTTCACATTCCCATATGAAACAATTACAGTCTGAATAGGGCTCAAGTTCAACAAGTCTTCTGATGAAACGAAGTGTTGAATGTGCAATCAAGATCACATGGCCAGAATGTCTTCTAGTGGTTCACCGTGACATTTGGTGCTATATCTCAGGTTTTTTATAATGCTTAAAAAGGTTGTAGCATGTGATTTTGAAATCTGAAAGTGTTCAGAAGTGGTCTATCTGATTTTAAAAATCTGAATCATTGACTTGAGATGACTGCAGACTTGGCAGACTCTCGCTTTCCATCAAGATATTCAAAATACTGTGAAAAAATGTCCAATTTTGACAATCAAAAAGTAGAACTCTCTGAGTAATCCTCTTAAACAGGCAACGTGCACCACAGGATACATACTCTTTAATCTCTTGTAGGAGGCATGAGAAAGAATGTTTCACCCAATTCTGTTATCAAACTGTTGAGTCTGTTTGGAGTATGTGGGTCACATGACTTTTCTGTGCTCGTTTTGTCAGTTTGACCTAAAGCCAACATGTCCACCCATGGAGCGGGACATTCTGACTTTGTAGAAATTAGGCATATATTAATCTTACTTTTCTTCAGAAAAAATTGTAAAACAACTGCTTATATAAATTGTGAACATTAGTGGTGAGGGTGGGGCAGTTGAAATCTTGTTCCAAGACCGGGGCCCTAAAGAGAATACCCTTATAGGCCACCCTGTACACAGTCCCTCTTTTCAATCTATGCATTGAGTTAAAAAAAAAATTGTGTAAATGTTAACATTCACAATAGTATCATCCTTAACTACATCTTTGCATTAATAACTATATTTTCTTGCAGAGTTTCACACGGCTCATTTTATAGTAGACCAGGGGTGTTCAACCCTGCTCATGGAGGGCTACTATCCTTCAGAGTTTAGCTCCAACCCTGATCAAGCACACCCCAAAAATCTAACCAAAGTCTTCAGGATTACTTTGAAAATGATGTTGTATCATAAATGACATTATATGATTGATTAGGGATGGAGCTAAGCCCTGCTGGACACACACACACACACACACACACACACACGCACACACACACACACACACACACACACACACACACACACACACAGAGACTCACATTTCAGGTGTTGTATTTATTTATTTATATTAAATTAAAAATATAGATTCAGGTAACAAAACTGTGAAACAGTATTTAAATGCTCTAGCTTTGGGGAATGGGAAAGCTGTGGTGGAGAAAGTTACTGTGACCAGAGCTAAAGATTCTTCTCAACTCTCACTGTATGCCTGGATCAAAGATGACAAGACTTGACTTAAGTTTTGACGAGCCATCACTCAATAACAATGTGGCCAAATGAACACTCCAGGCAATTAGTCGTCTTGACAGCATGAATAATACACTCTGACTTATGAATCTCTTGGAGAAACACCATGGCGAATGCATTTGAGAAGGTTGAGCTCAGGGACTGTGGCTTTCGCCGTAATTTTTCGTTCACTCGCTCGCTAAGCCCGAGCTCACCGTGTGGTCGGCTGCAGATGGGAAACGAGATGGGAGATTGTGCATGAATAGGAATTACATACTGAGAAAGAACTAGACACTACCGATATGACCCGGACTAAAGCCAGGGAAAGCCTAACTGGAGCTGAGAGAGATTCCTTGGAGATTCAAATGCTGTCACGCAGCTGCAGATTCCCCACGCTGCATTCTCTACAAAAGAGAAAATTGTGGGGTGAAGGGGGGAGGGCTATACCTGACAGAAAGAAAACATCTACCTCTTGAGCATGGGCAGGGGTTAAAGAACACAAAAAAGCACCAAGCCGGGCTACATACGGTCACGAAAAAACACACCGAAGTACTAAAATAACCTGCAAGATCTACAAAATCAAATATGTGCTGTTCAAATTACAGATATATACAGCCATCAAATAAGAATAAGAATCTCACACTCAATATAAGTGAAAAAAAAAACATAATGGGGGGAAAAATATCAGTCAAAAAGAACGCAAGTTTTCTCAGCTATTTACAAATACATCTGGCCAATTCAACTGTCTATAAAAATATTATTCACATTTTCGCATTGACGTACAGTAGTAAAATCATGAGGAACAACCATTCCAAATGTCAATGTTGCAGGAAGATGTTTTTCTTCCCTTTATTTGTCCTTTGTGATATAAAATGACTTTTTAAACTGTGCTTAGTCTACCGATACTTTCCGACTACCCTGACACATGCAAAATAAGTTCCAGTGAGCAGAGAAAATAAATGATAAAAAATACAACAAAAAAGGGGGCACAACTAATGAGAAGGACCCAAAAGAACATGTGCTTGTTTCCAAATGTGCAAGATCAGGTCAGCAAAGGTAGACTCAAAAACACTGCAAATTAATTACATTTTAACATTAAATGCCCAAACATATTATAAGTACCCTAACATTGTTTTTAGTAAAGCTTATTGCCTCTCAATACTGTAAAATATATAATGGCAGGGTCATTATAAATCCCTTTCTGTGTTATAGGGCTCATTTAAAAATATGAAGGGGATTGTATGTGCCTAAATCAACTAGCTGACAAATGTGTTAAACAAAAATGAGGAAGGAAAAGAAGAAAAATATTTATGGGTGAATTCAAACAAAACAGTTTCACAAGTCAAAACCCTGTATTTTCTACCCAATCGCCTACAATCGTTCAACCATACACTAAAAGTGGTAAAATAGTTCTGCGCTTTATTTTAATGAAGTCATTGTTTTCAGCGCACTGTATACATGCCTTAAGTAAATTAGGTTATCAACTCATCACTATTGGCTATCACTCCTGGCAGAAATCAGGTGGTAAACTATTTTACATTTTAAGCAGATGTTTGCGTACATAATTCATCAAATGTTGATTGAATGATGGAGAAGAACATTACAACCAGTCACATGATGCGAGTTGTAGTAAAGTGCACTTTAAGCATTTTAAAGAGTTGATTCCAGTGCCCGGATCTCAGTACTGGAGATTCAAGTTTCCTGCATTCTTCACAACCAAGATCAGGATTTACAAATTGCATTCAGCACAGATTCTGTGTGGGCATTTTTACCATTAATTGATCTGCATAATTATTTTAGTGAATCGGGCACGGGTGCAAATTAACAACGCTATCAGTGGTTTCATAGTGAACTCACCCATCAGATTTTTTTTATGCATTGTTTAAAAAAGGAGGGAATATAAGGATTCACCAATATCTCACCACTCTTCACATTATTATCTCCAAGTCCCTGCAGGTATATTTACACAAGTTCGAGATGTTTGTCTCATGTTCTTCTAGATTCTGCTAAAAGTGTGTCACTAATAAACAATGTGCAGCAAGACAAAATGTTTGTGCTCCAACGAAACTTCATCTCCCAGAAAGTGGAAATGTTTCCAAAGTGAATGAGTCCCATCCTCTAACAGTCTCGAACTGAAAGCCTTTACAAACTATCTCTAATATCACAATTCAGGGATCCCTCTCCCTCCGTTTTGGTCTAGTTGTTCCTCACGTGATGGATTTAGTAGATCGTTCCCCACCCTGTTTTTACAGCAGTTGCTACATATGGAGATTTAGATGCCCTGACCTGCGGTGACGTTATCCGTAGCATGTACATGAGGTCCTTGTCTTTTATTGGGTTGAGATGGGTTTATGGGTTTATCCCCCCATGCGGTAACTGAAAGCTTCAACCCTCTTTGCACAATAAGCAAGAGTGTTTTCATGGAGGTTGTAGTACTTTAGACTTTTCATAACCACAACATAACCAAAAGCCTTTACATAACTATGCATTGTGTTTGTCACAAATTAAAAAAACAAATTACTAAAAATATAATTTGGCCTTAGTTCTACACACTCTATGTAATTCATAACTTTTAAAATAGTTTTCAAATTCTATAGGAGCTAAAATGAAGCAGTTTCAAGTATCAGTTTCATTCTGTAAAAGCATCTTATATTATTATTATAGGTAATCTTAGCGTTCTTTTACTGCAACCCATCTTAAATTATGCTCTATTCATTTTATTTTTAAGGTTAAAAGCTTGAGATAAATACTTCAATTAGTAAACATCTGTGTTTGGCAAAATTACCACGCGTCACTAACATTCCCTGATTTCGTTTCCAGTAGAGAGCCAAAAATGTCATTTGTCTAATCTGTTATCACATGGGAACAGCAATTTCCACAACGAAAGGAACTCTGCTCTATCTTTATGTTCATTAATTAAAGTGCTCCATATAACCGTAAACCTTCATATTCATAAGCACAAAAAACATACAAAAGGGGGAAACAAATGACAGAGCAAAACAAATGTATGTGGGCAGGTGGTGTTTGCTATCGTCATGTGAGCTATGATTATAATAAATGAGTATTCAATCAGTGCCGTTGGTGTTTAAAACAAACTCATGCGCCTGTGCCAGGCTGTTAAGTGCTATAAAACCATTTCACATCTCCAAATCAGCAACACAACATCATTATTATACCTCTTAGCAAAAAAGCAGAGTGTCTGGCAGTGCTTAAAACTATACATGAATCTGGCCTTAGAAACCAGGATGACGTGGTTGGTATCGAAGATTTAGCAGTTGTTTTCCAACATGCTCAAATAAGCTGCGTTATCTTCCTTAACTTGTATCTGTGTGGCTCCATGAGACGCTTCTGATAGAAAAGTCATTATGGGAGACAGTTCAAATGGAGATGACAGATTTGAGGCAGTCTCGTCTCTGACCTTGGGGCAAATATTCCATTTGTATGTTCTCATTTGTTCCTCATAGTACTTTATGATGATGATGGAATTCGCATACCTTCTCGATTTCAAAATGTCCCTCATTGTTGCAGTTTTAACGTACCCAGCTACAAAAAGCTGCCATCTTGATAGCAAGTCTGAATATCCACTCGCATGTGGATAAGGTTTATACAGTTGTAACAGTTTTCCGGCCATATTTCAGGACAGGAGCCAGGCGTTGTGTGATCTGTCGAGTCTTCCGTGCAAACCTGGTCCTCCTCTGTAGCTGTGTAAATATCCATTCGACGCAGTACATCCGTCTATGTGTACGCTATTGGTCGCTCATATTGATTTTAGCTTCTAAAGTTCAAGGTAGACCCATTCCGGGTTTTTTATTCCACACATTAAATGACAAAATAAGGAAGGCTACCTTAAGGTGACAACTCCGTGAGCGTACAGATCAATGCTGGCTAGATCAACAATACAAATGTTATTACAGTAGACTGTTGCAGATCTTAAGTTATTGATTTTCTTGCGGCCTCGTTCATATGCGGACTGATACTGTCCTCAGCACAGAGTGCTTCTCTTCATCAAATTGCCTTTACACGTGTAGTTTTAAAGACGTCTAATGTGGTCTGCTGGACTATTTCCAGTTGTGATTCATTCCAGTCTTACGACTCAAAAGGAGGAGAGAGCGGCTTAATATAAGTAATAAAAAGTGCCTTGTTTGAGTAATATGATATGTATAAAACCAGATGAATTATGGAGATATTTTGAACAGAACATCACATAATGTGTTGTCTTTTGAAGATGAGCCATCTGAGAAGGTTGTGGTCCTGGTTGACAACACACTCTAATGATGAATCTATAATGTTTTTGCATGTAGCATACAACCAGGCCTGTCACTTACATTTTTAGGAGTTTCAGTTATTAGGCAACATCAAGGACCTTTTTGGGCCCTCTTGTCTCAAGGACCATGATGTTATTTCCAATACAACACATCTGCCTTATATAATCATGTATGGAGTGCTAAAATAAATTATGCTAACCAAAGTCATAAATTACAATAGATCATATCGTAGCTTCAAATCAAAATCCCAAAATGAGAAAAAAACGATAAACATTTCTGTAATTGCACAAAATAATGACTCCTCTCTGCTATTGGATCGACCCACGTTGCATATCATAATCAGTACTTGCTTCCAATGAGATGAGCGTAACATCTACCTTATTTTTGGAACAGTATCGTTTTTTCCGATAGTTGGGGTCAGGTAGGGGGAAAGGTCTTAATGGTGATTGGAGTGAGGAGAGACAAGCAGATTGATGTTGTCATATGTGACGAGTGCCTCTGGAGGAGAAGCTCACCCAAGTGGATCAGTTCCAGGTTGTTGGAGGTTGGGTGTTAAATTCAGTTCAGAGAAGAGCGGAGAGATCAGGATGCTGGTGTGAGAGCCAGGGTGAGAACACACTATGACTCTCTCTTTACCTCCATCTTTCCTTCTTTGTCTTGGTCGTTGTTGCTACACAACAGTGTTCCTCTGGCGGTAGGGAGGCGGCGGCATCACGGTGCCCGGTTTTAGCGCATACTCTGACAGGTACTCCTGGTTCTCGGCCACGGCAGGTCGAATCCGACCGTTTTGCCGATAAAAGAAGCGTGTGCTGCAGTCCTGCAGATATTCTGGGTTATGGAGAGTTGCCTTGGGGGGAAGACTGTGCTGCCAGTACTCAGGATTGTCAAATGTCTTTTTGGGCTTTATGTCGGCTTTGATGGTCCCGGAGTGAGCGGGATGGAGGGTGTGTGCTGGGTGGAGGGTGTGTCCAGGATGGGCAGAATGGAGGGTGTGGCCTGAGAGGGTGGAAATGCTTTGTTTGCCTTGGTACAGTGGCTGTGTTGAGATGTGGGCACTGGGTGCTGCCGGTTGCATGATTTGGGAAGGATTTTGGGTGTTGGAAGTTACAGTATTTGCTGCTACCACTGCTGCTGCCACTGCTGTGTGTGCCACAGGGACCCCATTCTTCCTCAAAACATCGTGACTCTTTTCCCCAGAGTTATGGAAGGTGTTGAGGTACAGAGGGTCATTGACGTACTCATCCTCCACCTTGGGCTGCCCGTTGGAGGTGCTGTGGTAACCTCGCTCAAGAGTGTGGACCTCTCCGTTTCTGCGAAGGGTGACAAATGGGTTCTCCTCCACGGGGTTGAGATAATCTGCGAGAGAAAACAAAAGAGCAGTGAGGAGAGAAAGTGGGCAACGTTGTGCCAGCTAGTGCTCTAAGGATAACGTCGACTACCATTGATTTAAGCAGGTTTTTTTCACAGACTCAATGAAATGCTCTCTCAAGTCCTAGGCCTGGTTTCACAGACAGGTCTTAGATTATGCCAGGATTATAATTTAGTGCAATTAGGACATTTAAGTAGATTTAATAAATGTGCCAGGATATTTTTTATTATAACTACCATTGTGTTTGGCTGAAAGAAGAAAGTCATATACATCTAGGATGGATTTAGAGTGAGTAAATTATGGGATAATTTTCATTTTGGGGTGAACTAATCCTTTAAAGGTCTATTCTGACTTTATTCTGTGGAACACCAAATAACATATCTTAAGAATTGTCTCATTTTTTTATTTTTTTTTAAATAAAACTTATTTTGTGTTCCACAGACAAAAGTCAGTGATACGGACTAGGAATGACATATGAGTGTGTAAATGAAAAAAAAAAAAAAAATATATATATCAGTATATATATTTTTATTTTTTTGTGATCTATCCCTTTAAAAAGTCCAGAGTGGATATGTTGAAATTTACACAGATTAACAAACAGTTATTAAACCAGGCTTTGTGCTGTATTTGTTGAGGAAATGTTATTACCCTTGTAAATATGCAATAACTGTAACCCAGGGTTTTCAATTTACAAAGTGAAATCTACACAGGCTTAATCTCTAACCACTGGGCAAAAGAATGAACAATGTGAATCATTGAACAAAGACAACCCAGGGTTACCAATGACACTGGATAAATAATTTGGATAAAGCGTAACATCTCTATGTGAGCTCTTTTAGATCAATCTCCTCTACCACTCCTGCTCACTCCAGTTTATTCCTCCAGTACCTGAGGGCTTTTTGTCCTGCATAGCGCCCATGTATCCATCCTGGTTGGTCTCAGCTCTGGCTCCACGCTCACACAGTATCACAGTTGGATCTGCACTGTACCGCTGGCCACTGCTGTCCTCCCCGGTGCTCGCCCTGGGTGAAGCCTTCTTCCTGAGAGTGCCATTACAGCGGTTGTCTTCAAATGCCTCAGAGGACCCTGAGGCCCCCTGCTGGGCCATAGATTGCTTCTGAACGGAACAGCCCGGGCTGACCGCGGACACAGCCACGACCCGTGGGATAGTGGCCATCATTTCCTCCATGCCGAAGCTGCCATCCTGATATGCGAACTGGTTCTGCAGAAACAAAAACAAGCCTTTTAGTATCTCTGCAGTTATCTATTTTGGTTTGCTTTACAATTAAACATTTCAAGAGGCAAATATTTTATACTAACGAGTCTCCCAAATATTAATACAGTTTGAGATTAAATGATAACTTGGCAACAGTGAATGAACAGACGTGAGTGTAGGAACACAGCTCTCCTGATGCAATTAGAAATCACATCACAATTAAACTATTTGTTTTTTTTCTTATTCCTAATCCTCAGATTCTCTCCATCTGCTGGTCTTTGTTTTTCAGTCTCGCTCTGAACTTGTGTTGGCAAAACTGTAGCATAAATTCACACAGTCCCGGGACAAGTTTTTACTGTATCTTATGGTAAAACCATGTTACTTTAATATATACCATGGTAATGAATAATAGCATGCCATATTCATTCATTACGGTATTTATATGGTTATCAGCAGTATTTATTTATAGTGTGATGTATACAATTACAAAACAATGGTAATACCTAGTTATGTGGGAGTACTTTTCTATTAATGCTGCGATCTCTCTGCAGTAAGTTTACAGGTGTTCTGTCTGCTCAGAGAAACTCTGTCTGTGTCCTGAATTCAATGTCTGTTTCCTTATTTTCCTTTCCTCCACCTCCCCACTAAGCACAACACTTTTCCCATCCTGTCTTCCCCAGCACACACCCACGATGCTATTTGAGCAGTCTGGCGAAAATTGCTGTGAATGAAGGGTGCTGCTGGCCAGAATATTAGTATGAAGAAGAGGTAATAGAGAGTAAAGTAAACTATACTTGTTTAAGGAGTGGGCAGTCTCATTAAAATGCCAGATCACGAAATGAGTAATTTTAAATCAAAGTAACTGTATACATCACAGTAGTTACTTTCTTCTGGGAATTAACTGAAAGTTTATATTTCAATAAATATGTGGTAAAGCATATTACTGGATAATCTTGTAAATAAATTATTCAATTTATTGAATAATTATTCAGTAAATGATTAATACAATTTCCAATATCTAAGGAATAAAAATACATATTTAAAAATATAAACAAAATATAATTACTTAATACATAAATTAATAATGAATAAAAACATATTTTTCTATGTTTACTTTCATTTAAAATACACAGATGTCTACCATCACATGGTACATTCGATCATACCACACAGCTATACTTGCATAGATCTGAGGAATTTCCCAACACATTTTTAAAAAAAAAAGTTGAATAAAGTAGTTGTTAATGTTTATGCCAAACAAATAGCTTTTTTTCCTAGTTTCCCATTAAACATTTACAACTCTGTGACCAAGGCGGAGCTGAAACACACATAGACAAAAATGCTTTTTTCCATTATGCTCAAACTTCACAACATTTTGAGTAGAGATGAATTTGAGTTAATATTGCAATCCGCTGTTTGGGTTATTTGGCAGAGTTTTGTTTTCCCAATGCTCAGTTTATACGGCAAACTGCAGGCGAAAGATTTCTGTAATGTTCCAAAGAGGCTCTGAAGGATTGATGTCCCTCATTGATATTCATACCGCTCACTCTCTTTTCTCTCCCAGTTAGACAAAAACAAAAACGCAAGTTAGAATGCAAAATGGCACACATGGTTAGCGAAAACGGTCCAGGAGGAAACATTTCATCATACCCACCCCTCCCACACACTCTCACACCCTCACTAAGTCCCTGGTAAAAAATGATTGAACCCTGAGATTTTGTCTTTCTAAATTACAGTTAAGAGCTGTTTCGAGCTGCATCCCAATTGGCTGTCCTTTCCCATTGCACACCAACAGTTAATAACATGCGCATGGCTGACTAACACAAAGCAAATACCCACTCTGGTCTTCCTGTCGATGGGCAAATATCATCTTCTTTAGTGAGGACCCAGTTATTTACACTGGCAAGCCCAGGCATGGAGCCCATTATAGGCACACATATGTGAGGGCCACTTTATTTTTCTCCCCCACTCCACAGGAAATGACACCTTAATGCAAGTCACAAAAGCACTGCTGCTTTCTAAGACAAATTAGCACCTGAAAATAAAAAAGAATCTCAGTATTTCAATACCCTTCGTCAACAAGGGGAATTATTTATGCTATGAAAGAGACTTCTTTTTTTGAAGTCATCGCATTCCTTATTTCAATGGCAGACAAGTTCGTTCTGGGAGAGTATATCATCTGTCAGTGTAGGAATGGTGAGCCGGGATTTCTGAGATGCTCGTGTGGGTGGCACTTAATTGGCTAGGGGAGCATCCATCCACCCCAAGGTCAACGTCAGTTAGATGATAGACTCATCTGAAAACTCAATTCAGCCTCAGACAAGCAATAAATAGAGATTCATGAGTGAGAACTAAAAGTGCATTAAAATGTAAAAACTATCCTAAAATATGTAAATATGTGCAAAAAGCCCAAATTTGAAGGTGTTGCATGCATGATGTATATGTCAATGCATCAACAACCTCTTATCCTTTGCCTACAAAAAAATATTTCAATATTTGATGACGCAAATGCTATTTTCTATACAATTTCCCTGAAGAGTGCCACCAACTTTTCACCCAAAATATCTAGGGCTTACCATGATTTAAAGTATTCAGATGAAGTTATAGGAACTTTAAAGAGTTAAAATGATGACAATCCAACGATTTTAAAAGAGTTCACACAATTGCACCGACAAAATACAATCTGATTTAGCCTTTAAACCCTGACAGATCCCAACCCAAAGTCACCTTTGGGGCTAGTCTATTTATTCAAGTCTGTTATACAGTTACGGCATTATAAAACTGCTTGTTAAACTTATAATGTGCTATAGTTCAAAAGTTTGGGTCAATAAGATTTTTAAAAATGTTTTTGTAATGCTCACCAAGACTTTTTGAAAATTGTTATATTTTAATATATTTTCATTAATGAATTTTAAGCCGCCATTATTCCAGTTTTCCTACAGAAATAATTTAACATGGTGATTTTGTGCTCCAAAATCTTCTTATCAATGTTATAACATTTCTTTCTTTCTAGAAAATTCTTCCTTTACTAGAGTCGACTAAATTGAGCATTTCAATTTCCCCCATTCATTGTAATACAAGTGGACTAGTAAATTACTGAAACTAAAGACACTGTGTATGAATGTACGAACTGTAAGTACACTCACTCTGTTAGGGTCCATGCGTGATCTGGTTGTATATGCCAGTGGAGGAATACTGAAGGCTTGTGGCACCAAATACTCCTCGGCATCCATCAGATCCTCCAGTTCTTCCTCATCTAGCAGACTTTGGAAGAACTTACTGTCATTGGGGCTGGGCAGCTTCATGCGGTCATCCCCCTGGCACAGAGAGAATCAGGCTTGAGGTATTTATGCATTATGCAGAGAAATAACACTTTTATGATACTTACATGTATTATTTATCATTTTTCTGTTATAGATTGTATTATTGTACTGCACACTGGTCAACAGTCTGTTGTTTTTAAGTGTGCTTTTTAAATAAACTGAACTAAACTTAAGATCCTTGACTCTTTTCACAACCATGGTCATTTGTGCCACGCTGTAAAGCTCTTACCTGGATGACTAGGTAACGTTGTGGGTCTCTTGCCATTCGGCAAAACTCTGCTGCAAGCTCCTTAAATCTTGGTCTGCTGTCTGCATCTATCATCCAGCCTGGAGGACCACAATGGAAAAACAATGCAGTGAGCAATACATTTAAAAGAAGGTAATGAGTACAGTATCTACCGCACGCTGTTGATAACCACATAACTGTAATAATGTTTTTCCTCTAATTTTAAAACCAATTTTAAATGTCTTTTTAAAAAATAAATTATGAATCTACAATCTCTTTTTGATAATTATATAGCCGTTTACTTATGTACAACTACAAGATTCAACGGCCATTGATCTACAGTATAAACTCAGAAGGTTTCCTAAGCCGGCCTGCTTGAACACTACATAAGAGCTTCTATCATGATGAGTTAAAACTAGGGCTGCCAATAGATTATTGTTTTTTAATCACGATTAATCGCACACTTATCGTGAAATTAAGCATACACCATTTATCTTGTTTAACACATTATTTTTTTCTTACAAAACTGTATTTCTGTCAGGACCACTATCATCAAATACGATTGATAGTTAGCATACAGTTTGGATTGGGGTTCTGGGCGAGAACTCCGTGCGCATCTATGCAGCCTAGCATGGGTAAGAGCAGGGAGAGCAGTAGTAACCCCCCTTGGGGTAAACAGAACAGAACCAACATGAATGTATTGCAGATATCATTAACTTAAGATTTTAAAGTACAACCTAATTCGAGAATTTATTCTGATTCAAGGGGAATCAGAATGGCAAATCCTGACTGACGAGAGGAGGATCTGGGGATGGAGGAGGGTAATAGCTCCTGAGAAACGCGACAGCTGCTGATAATACTGAAGGAGCTTATATATGTACACGGTGATAGGTGTCGTATTCCTATAGGTAGACGTGGATCAGTTGAGTCAGCTGATGCGAGCTTGACTAACGTGACCCGCCAGAACTGACGCTACGCTTAATTTCTGCAAGCCTTTTTCAAAGTAAATTTAGGTGACTCAATGACAATGACTCAACTATTAACAATTTTAATGAATGATTAAAACAACTGATCTTTCCAACACTGAACTCACAAGACGTCTGAATCAGTGTATAACTAATTGGTAACACTTTACAATACGGTTCCATTTATTACATAAATTACATGAAAAAAATACAGTTTGCTTACTCGAGTGTAAGCTTTAAAACAAATAAAACCACTTGTTTTTTTGCCGAAAAAGCATATGACTACTTTTTTCCACACAGTGCTATCAGGAATCGATAAGAGAATTGTTAAAGAATCAGATCGATAAGCAGAATCGTCAGTGGCATTGATATTGATAAAATTGTATCAATTCCCAATCAGCGTTAACGTGTTACGCTGACAGCCCTAGTTAAAAAAAATAAAATAAAAAATAATAATCTGGGATGAAAATTTGTGCAAAGCTCTCTTACATTTGACCATGACCATGTAGACGTCAATAGTGCAGATAGGAGGTTGAGGAAGCCTCTCTCCTTTCTCCAGCAGGTCAGGGATCTCTCGGGTAGGGATTCCATCGTACGGCTTTCCTCCAAATGTCATCAGCTCCCAGATAGTCACTCCTGGGAAAAAAATGAAATAAACAATTTAACAAGCTTGTAGGCTTGTGCTAAGACTGTTTGGTCGGTGTTTGCCCAATTCATACAGAGTTTGGCTGCATAAAAAAAAAAAAAAAACTTGAAATTAAACTTGAAATAAGATAAATTACATTTTACTGATGCATGTAACTGTAATTAAGGCCAATCTCACCGTAACTCCATACGTCACTCTGGTGGGTGAATTTCCTATAGTGGATACACTCCAAGGCCATCCACTTTATAGGCATCTGACAAAACAACAGGGAACATTTCACAGGCTTGTGTTGAATAAAAAGAACACACAATGATATAGTACATGAAAATGTAATAAAGTTCAAGTGAGCACAACGAGTACTGAATTCTTGTTAATTTACGCAACTTGACAAAGTGTCTTCAAAGCTTTCACCGCTAAAACCAAACCTTATCACAGTATCATGCATTGTTTATTAGTTCCGGTAAGTTAATATTTCAGAAATGGAATAATCAGTGATATCGGATTCTTTTCATCTTTTGCTTTAAAGGGAAACATAAGAAACAGGTTGGGGTAAATGTGTGTGCAGAGCTGCTGGGTATTAAACTGAACTAAAATTTTAGAGTTTCAAGTGGTTTAAAGTTTCTCCTATGTGGGAAAACAAACATGGCTGATTTAAAATGGTAGCTGGTTGAAGCTGAACGGAGCAGAGCGAGTCCCAGGATGCTCTATTCCAGAATGGCAACAAGAGGGAGATTCAGATGGATAAAATCAGATCAAGTGCATTTCCATGCACGTTAAACGCATTAAACCGTTTTCCTTTATCGGTGTGAGCTCATTAAGAATAAACCAGTCGACAAAGCTAGATTTTGGCCATTACCCCGATTTCACCAGGCATGTAAACACCTTTACCTATGTTCTGTCACATTATATGTAATGTTTCTGCTTTTTGCAAGTAAAACCCAAGTATTTCCATATAATTTACGGTAAAAGGCTATACCAAGAAGTCATTGCCTGACACATCGCATATGATGATTTTTAATATAAACAGCTGAGTGTCTTCTAATTTTTGTTATTAGTAATGTACATTAAGGTGTTTTGTTTTACATTTTCTGTTATTTATTTGCTGTTTATTATATTATGTTGGTGTGGTGTGTTACCTTGATGGTGTTTTGTCTGTGCGTGTATGACCCTGTGCACCATCAACAGCATATACTAGTACTGGCCATGTTTTATGGACTCTGAAACATCATGTGCCTTTATATTTTACCACCTGTATTTGTATGGTGGTTATTGAGGTAAAAAGCTGATTTAGCTATATTAACATTGTCACTTATATAAAAATATGATTATAAGATATAAAATACAGGCACAAATATGCCATTCCGTAATACCTGTAAAACATTTTGTATATATATACTTAACAAAATATTTGTTAGAGTGTTGGCTTTCTCCTTCAATGTAAAGCAGAATTCCTTTGCCCATTTTCTCGCCAGGTGAAAACCGTAAGTTTGATCACTCAGAAAATTAGAAGCACACATTTCTTAGTAACATGCCAAGACTATTACCAGCCACTATAATACATTTTGAAATGGTTTGAAATCGACCTTTCATTAGATGTGTTTCCCGACTAATCTACGTACATCAACATGACCCTTATACCTATGAGTCTTTGAAAGCGTGCAGAGCAATAATCTTCTGTCTTGTAGTTGGTGTATGGCCTTATTAAACATTGTTAATAAGCCTGTCATAAGGAGATGTGTTCTAAAACCCATTAACAAAGAGTGTAGCAAATCTTTTGACTTCCAACACAAAGAGCATATATTAACTGGGTCAGTGCATGCCCTTTGTCTTGTTGGGGTCATGTGACACTGACTTTTCCACCATCTGCGTTGTATTCCTTCTCATCTGCATCCAGAAGGCGAGCCAGGCCGAAGTCAGTGATCTTTATATGGTTGGGTGACTTCACTAGGACGTTCCGAGCTGCCAGATCCCTGTGCACAAGTCTCCTCTCCTCCAAGTACATCATACCCTGCATCAACACACATACACACACTTATTTAATATGGCAATAATTTAACTGTTGTGTGACAATCGACAAATCTTGCCATTTCAAGAAATTAATGGAATTTATAGCTGATATAAACATTCGGATGGCTAGAAATTTCCTATTACTTAATTCTGAAAAAACAGAGTTTCTAATGATTGGACCAAAAAACTCTGCACATCCTAACCTAGAATATTATCTAACAATTGATGGCTGCTCTGTCAAGTCTTCGTAGTCGGTTAGGAACCTGGGTGTGCTCTTTGATACCAATCTTTAATTTGAAATCCACGTTTCTAGCATCTGTAAAACCGCATTCTTCCATCTTAAAAATATATCTAAATTATGACATATGTTTTCAATGAAAAATATGGAACAGTTAGTTCCTCAAGGCTAGATTATTGTAATGCTCTTATGGGTGGTTGCCCTGCACGCATAATAAACAAACTACAGCTGGTTCAAAACGCAGCAGCTCGAGTTCTTTCTAGAACCAGGAAGTATCACCATGTTAGCCCGGTTCTGTCAACACTGCATTGGCTCCCTATTAAACACTGTATAACCCCAGTACTTGAGCGAGCTCTCACATTATAATCCTTCAAGTCTATTGCGTTCTCAAAACTCTGGCCAGTTGATAATACCTAGAATATCAAAATCGACTGCTGGCGGACAGATCCTTTTCCTATTTATCACCTAAACTCTGCAACAGTCTTCCTAACATTGTCCGGGTTTAAATATAGATTAAAAACACATCTCTTCAACCTGGCATTCACATAGAAAATTATACATTCCTATTTTTCAAATCAGTTACATGATTATTAGGCTGCATAAATTAGGTCAGCCGGAAACGGCAACACTTCCTATAACATCCGATGTACTTGTTACATCATAAGAAGAATGGCATCTACGCTTATGTTAGTCTTTCTGCTTATTCCGAGGTTTACTGTAATCAGCTGGATCCAGGCCGTATCCAGACCAGATGGAGGATCTGCACCTAGACACGACCACAACGCATTCCTGAAGTGTCAGCAGAGATTGTGTCAACTAGACTCTCCCCTGTGAAGGCTTCATCGACACGACAGCCATCAGCACCGATCCTCAACAAACCCGTC
Organism: Meda fulgida; assembly: GCA_030578275.1. NCBI lineage: Eukaryota > Metazoa > Chordata > Actinopteri > Cypriniformes > Leuciscidae > Meda > Meda fulgida. Next base: position 9,054,142 of record CM060624.1, on the reverse strand, counting down.
TCCATCCCGTGTGAAAACTCTGATCTTTAACCAGATGGAACTGGATAATATTCTGATTGTTCCAAACCAATTTGACTTCTGACCTATAATGCTGCCTGAATCATAATCATACACTGTTCGTTCATTGGCCAGAGGAGAACTGGCACCCTGACTGAGCCTGGGTTCTCCCAAGGTTTTTTTCTCCATTCTGTCACCTGATGGACTTTTTCCACCTTTGTTGCCATTGGCTTGGCTTGCTTAGTTGGGGACATTCAATTTAACATTTAATTTAATATTCAACAATACTATTGATCTGCCTGCATTGACACTATTATACAAGAACTGAACTGAGCTGGACGATGACATCATGGTTTACTCCAGAGCGGCTATACTGTGTGCATATATATATATGTATTTAGTATATAAATTAACTAAATTAATAACTTTTTTTAAAAACTAAAATAAAACATCCCTGAACTTAAGCTGGACGGTGACGCTATTTTCTTCTGGAAACAAAGTTTTTTGCATTATTATCCTGTTATGTCTGTAAAGCTGCTTCGAAACAATCTGTATTGTAAAAAAGCACTATATAATATGACTTGACAATCAAAATCATTATCAGCACTAACACTATCACAAGCGTGATGATACCATCTCATAAGCTAATCAAAATCACTTAAACAACGCAAAAAAAAAAACAAGACTTTTCCTGCTAGACAATTGAATAATGTTGTGTATATTACTGGTAAAGTAACTTTATCTAATATTACTGTACATATAACATATACATTCATTCTGATAGAATTTTTTTTTTCTTAAAATAGGCCTACTGCTCAAATATATGGCAAGTTGCTGGTTGTTTCTCACGTGTTTTCATAAAACTCATTTAAGGTTATTTTAGAATTAATTATATAGTATGATAGCATTTATTAATATTTTGAATGAGCTTTTATTTTTATATATTTTTCATTTTTATTTTAATTTCAGTTAAAATTTTAGCAATTGTTATGTGCTTTTGTCATTTTTAATTTTTTATTCTAGATTTTTTAATTTTTAATTTTTAGTAACTTTAGTACTGTAATACTTCAGTAATTAATATTACTCCTAATATTTTATATTTTATTTCGGCTTTATTTATAATCGGGTTACAGAGTTCTTCTATTCAGTTGAACAATCTACTTTTTTGATATTCACTTAATATTGTATACTAGTTACTTATTTAAAATGTGCTAAATAATGTCTACTGCAAGACTACAAGATATTACTGATATTACTGTCAGGTGTGGGGTTGAGGAGATGAAGCGAAGACTCAATTGCAGGAAAATGGGGTTTTAGTAAGTATAAAAAATAAAACAAATACAAACAAAAACTCCCCCGAGGGGGAAAACAAGACAGACTTGAATAACTCGACTTAGCTTGGCTTGACTTGACTGAAGCACAAAGCAGGGAAACAAACATTGTACATACGACGTACAAATGACAACGACCCAGCGCAGGACAGCAAACACAGGGAGAATAAAAAGGGAGAGCAAACGAAGCAGGTAACGAGGGAGGACAGGTGGGGAAAATCAATCAATAATCAGGAAACAAGATGGGAGAGGCTAGACAATCAACAGGAGAGCACATGGCACAAGGAAACACGACAAGCCATGTGCTCACACAAAACGAGACATGAACAAGCAGTCAATGAGAACACTCATAAGCCACGTGTTCACACAAAACATAGTGTAAAGCACAAGCTGTGTGAAACATGACATGAAAGCACATGAAACAAGGCACACAGACAAGACAAAACAGGAGTGTCAGGGCTCTGTCACAAAACCAAGAAACTGACTAGACAGAAGTGACAGAACCCTGACAATTACTGCAAAATACACATTTAGATTTATGATGATACCATCATTACCTCACATAAGCTATTAAAGTTCATGTACTTCTGCATTAGTTTAATCATGATGAAGAGTTTGTATCCTTGAAATGTAGAAGGCGGCATTACGAAGAAGGGATTAGCAGTAAAATCAAAGTTTGTTTGTTCTGCCGTGACTTTTTTCAAAGACACTTTGTGGAGGGATTACACTAGAAAAAAAGTCACAGAATTATTATTGGAGATTGATCACATTGATAAGCGATGAGTCTCTTCTCAAGCATGGCCGTGTATCGCAAAACAATGAAAACTCCAGACTTCAATTTTCTGGAGGGGGCACACAATGCGAACAATGCACGCAATCGATTTAAGTCCAAACCGCAGCATGGAGGCCTTTCGCAAGAAAACAGCCTCTCTACTTTTCCCTCCAACGGGGCTTTCAAGTGCCCTTGAGCTGGTGGCTGGAAGAAATTTAAATCTTAATGTGATTGGTAGAGAGGACAGCATGTGGCAAAATGGTTTAAGAGAGCGAGATAGTGAGAGGGTGCTTGTAAAAGTGGGGAAATATAATTTGAGCGGTCCAGTGTAGGTCATCACAGGTGCTCTCTGAGATGAGAAGACTGTGTCTGTCATCACAGAAAGAGTCTGGATACAAGCGCTTTTAATATCAAATAACTGTGAGAACATATTCATAGGAGGAAAGCGTACATCACCTGCAAGTTGGCAGTGCATCATATACTGGGGGAAATGCTTGTGGTTACGCATTCATTTTTATAGGGAATTGAAGAAAAATATCTATTGGCAGTTTTTACTCGAGGCTATTCATCAAACTGAATCAGTGTTATTTTAGTATTCTTTATATATAATTATACAGCAGTATTTATTAATATATTTCTTTATTTTCATTATTTATTTTAGCTTAAGTATTTTATGTGCTTTTTGTACCTTTATTTTTATAATAAGTTTTACTTTTAGTAATTTTAGTACTTCTAAAACTTTTAAAGTTAAGTTAAAGTTTTAAAGTTAATTAAATTTATATTATTTTGGCTTTATTTCAATTAACGAAAATTATTTTAATAGTTTTAATGTTTTAGTGTTAACTAAACTGAATCGATGCTACTATTATGAATAATTATGCTACTAATATAAAACTAGAGGACAATACACAATAGTCAGGTTACAGAGTTCTTCAATATTCCAGTTGAACACACTCATTTAATGACATTGACTTTATCTTAATATTTACTTTCTTTTTTTTTATATGCTAAATAGGGTCTGGTGTAAGACTGCAAGAAATGCAAACTCATATTTAGATTTGGATATTTAGATTTCAACAGGCGTCTCTTATCTTGCTGCTGAACTGCTTGTATCCTCGGCTACTTCAGTAAACGTTTTGTATTTACATGACTGGGGATTTAAAACACTTTTTTTTTTTGCTCAAAATGACACATAAAATGAGTACTTTATAGCCAAATCTGCTGGATGTTCTTTTCTTTTCCCAGACGTTAATAACATGTTTATAAACCTAAGCGAGAGCTCAATTTTAATTGGGAACTAAAAAGTGGCACATAAAACGTATAATGAATGAGGAATGTGGCTTGCTTTGCAGCATGTCAACAGTCTAGACTCAGATCTGAGAGTGTGTTTCCCACTGTACTTATTAATATGATGGCAGCAGCTCTGAAAGAGAAATCCCCCAATTTAAGATGAGCCGAGAATACATAAGTGGACCGGCTAAAGCAGTCTGGGAATGGAAAGAGGGGTTTGTTTCAACAATATTCAAATGGGTTTGGGTTAAGTGGGGAAAGAGGATGATGCTTTACTAAGAGTAAAAAAAAGAATAATATGTTGCTCAGACAGCTCTTATTATGACAGCTCTTTTCTATTATGAAACAAATGTTCTTTGGTAAAACCAAGTGAGCTGCCTATAGAGGCAGCTTTCCAAGGCATTATGCATTGTCATTTAATCAGTAAGACATAAAACCAATATGGCGCCATATTATTATATCATGTCCATTATCAATATACATAATTCATTCAGGACAGTCTTTGCATTCAAAACTTCAACCAACACTGCTGACCTGATGCGTTTCCTACAGTAATAATTGATGGTCTAACCTAGTAAAGCCACAGATGGGGATATTGTGAATGGGATTGGTAGGATATGATCAATTAAACAATAACCCCTCAGTGTCCCTCAAGGTTGAGGTCAGTGCAGTCCAATGGTGTTCATTATGGGTCACGGGAGAAATGCTTTAATCGGTATGCTTTAAAATACACAAATGTCTGCAGAACTTTGAAGGAGGAGGGAACAAATCTCTTTATGCCATGCGTATGCAATCTTTCCCCAGGAAGCAAGTGTAATCTGCGGTAATGTCGTGGGGATTACACCCTCTGTGCTTGCTGAAGGAAAAACAAATCACTTCCTCCTCTCCATACTCACCCACAGCACCACATTTATCACAGGACTGTATCACATCTAGACATACACTACCGTTCAAACTTTTCCGGTCAGTAAGATTTTTAAAATATAAATGAATACTTTTATTCAGCAAGGATGCATTAAATTGATTAAAACTGTCCTTTTGCTGTTCTTGAAAATGTATAATAGTTCCTAAAAAATATTTGAAAATGTATACTGATTATAACATTTATAAAAGGAAGTGACATTCAGATCCCACGACTGGCAGCCGTTCTGTTGCCTTCCTCCATCCTCTGCACACACTGCAGGAACGTCTCACGGAAGACATGGTCTTGAGAGCTTTTTAAAGATTAATGAGCCTACATTAACATTAACCGTCTATCAAAATGCAATTATCTTTGCGTTTGCAGAGCTGAGGTAGAGAGGAGAGAAACATTCATTTCAGGGTAAATAATCTTGACTTCTGCGCGGCCGTACCTGCAAACAAGGAAAGTGCTTGTACCACATAAAACAGCAATTACGTCACACTGGCATGGCTTTTCAAGAGTCTTAATTGGACATAAAGCATATGACACTCTTATCACATTTTCAAATCCTTTCGGGAGGGAAATAATTATATTGAGACACAATAATGATTGTTGAGGAAAATGAAAAAATAAAAATAAATAAATAAACATAACATAGATGTGTCTGCATCAAACATTTTCCTTCACTTTAGCTGTTTTTATTTCTTCAGTGAGTATAGGAAGGTTACAAGAAAATAAAAGGAAGACACTTGGGGGAGAAAATCACTGCCTACACAAAAAATATGAATGTGACCCCCTGAATGTCTTATTTATGTTCATATTGGAGCCATGCAAACAAAGGTTCAGTCCATAGCATTGCCCTATAGAATGCAATTTGTCAAAACATTTACAAATATTTGTCACAACTATTTTCATTGACATTGAGTCCTGGCTGTAAGCAGAGGCCACACACACACACACGCATGTGTGCACACACACGCATGCGCACACACACGCACGCACGCAGGGACACACTTTTTTATTTAAAAGTAATTATTTAGCCAACACGTTAAATAATTCCACCTTCCTTAGAACAGAGGAAATTCCTTTTGGAACAGAGCCGAATTCTCTCACCCAAAAGCTTGATAACATAAATATCCTATCCCCATGTATTAAAAAAACACAGGCTACACAGTGTTTCTCTCTCTCAGTGTGATCAGTTGATCCACGTCTCTCACAGGACTAAACCCAAACCCATTCCACAGTCCGAGCACAGGCCGCTTTGCCCCACTCTGGTCCCAGTGTATTTAAAACAGATTACTTCTGCAGGCCGGACAGTCAATCAATACTCACTCTGATTACAATAAGCCACAAGATGGCCGCGGCACACAATATTTATCCCCAGAGTGGACTTCAGTGTAATTAGAAATCAATGGCTCACAGTCCATTAATGCAGCGGACGTGCTGAAAGAGCAACAGAGATTGTCGCATACGTGAGCGTTAAAAACTAGGAAAAGAGAACAGGCGACTTTATGAAAGAGCTGAGCAGTTATAAGCAACCCCCTTTCAAATAATGTTCATCTGGGGATTCTATATTAACATGTGTTTATAAGGGCTTTCATAGAGACACTGAGCTCACAAAGTGTGCAATAGATATTCAATGCTTATACAAAACATGGGTGAATATAATTCACCAGAAATTGCTAAGTATCAGTCTAGAGCAGATATCTTAAAATAAAATTGAATGAGGGCCAATAACTTAAATAATAATACAATTTAACATGCATGTAGTGTCCATTTTAATGTATTTACTATACATACATTGCATTGATGCTCGCATCAATCTCTTTACTCCAAGCACCATTTGTTTACTGCATGCACTTATTTGTGACATCGCTGCTGAATGAGCAAATATTTGTCATATTTTAAGTATTTTGAGTTTGCAGTCCAAGTATAATGCGATAAGATAAAAAGCACATGCAGCGCAAAATACTGGCAAGAAAACCTCTTTCTTTTAAGTTGTAGTTACGGACTATACACAGTAAAATAAAGCATGAACAGTCCAATTCACAAACAAATGACTCTTATGAATCGGTTATTTTAGTGCTTAAAATACAGAGTGAACCTGTTAAGTCTGATGACTCTTTTCATGAATTATTCAAAATGACTCATGTTCTCCTAAGTTCACTGAATCAACTCAATGAACCCATTAGAGCTGCAGTATCAAGTGATCATTAAATATACTACAATCTAGTTCAACAATATCACAAAAATTGGTACAGCTCTGATTCGACCATAGATCAGTCACATTGATATTCCGACCAACAGCAACAGCGAGTGTGATTATCTGTGATATTGCTTTTAAACAACAGTTCAATAAGAGTGAGTAACTTACATTTTACACACAATATTGCAAATTGTCTAGTTTTGTTCAGCCAATGATAATAGTTCCAAAGCAACAGCAGAAACATTGAACATAGAGCAAAACACAGCAATTGAATTGTATTGTACTGTATTGTTCTTTGAATTGCGAAATCGCATTGTGAAATTCGTACTGATACCCAGTTCATCTTATCGAACTGTGTTATTAATTTATAATAACACCATTTTAATGCAGGAGGTCAATGAATATGTATACTTACTTCAGCTTCATTTAAACTTAATATTGTGTTTTTGTAACACATTACTTTAATTTCTTCCATAAAAAGATTTAACAGATTGACGGATCCTCTACAATACCATCACAAACCCTCAATGGGCTCCTGCTGAAGACCCTCAATATGGAGAGATCATTCTTGCACAAAGGAAACTCAGAAAGGATTTGTCTCTGTGTTTAGTAATCATGTTTCAAAATGAGAGCTTTAAAGGAATGAAGAATCCTCCTGTTTCATCATTATTGGATTACTATCTCTATGCCCATACTGCTTCCCCCATAAACTGCTCTGATTAAATTAACTTCCTTCCCAACTCGCTTTTGACCTTTTGAATGATGTCCTTCATTCCCTAAGAGACGGATTTAAATTGTGTTTGTCACTTATTAAGTGTTTGTCATTTTGCAGTGATGTGAACTTCTCTAACTTCTCTAAAGCCTTCTGTGCGTTTCCTGTCTCTGTGGAGGATTCATGAAATAAGACTGGGAATAATCAGAGTAAAGAGTGAGGAGTGTGACCTGTGAAGACCCACCGCAGAGAAAGTGATTCAGTCCTTCTGTCTCTTCACCCGCATTCACACTCTTTGTCCTCTCTTCTACCTGTAACCACATCTGACTGGGATTAGACTCAGCCATCTTTTCCTTATCCGAGACAAATAATCTGTCCCTGCTATTTCAGCTGCGCAGAGCGTGGAGCCGTGTGATTTAGTCTGTTTAGTTGCAGGTGTCATCATCAGTATTCTGAATGTCCTTTCTGAACAGTGTTACCACCACAAAACCATTCCATCAATTCCAGACCTGTCAGCAGACCACAAAAATATGACAATCAACAAAATTGGAGGGGAGATCTGTCTATCGATTATAACTTCAATCACACTAGTGATAATGCAAGCTGGCTCTTTTTTAGGACGAAATTGGGGCTTTGACCTTGTAGATATAGTTCACTTCTTCTTATTTCAGGCAATTCAAATAACTGTCCAAAAATGTAGTCATGTAGGATGAGATCGTATCGAACATCTTAGTACACCAAGAGCATCAGCATTCCAACTGCATCCGATTTAAAGGGATAGTTAAAAAAAAAAAAAAAAAACATTCAAATCATTTACTCACCCTCATGTCATTCCAAACCTTTTTTTTCTCTCCATGTAATGACAGTCAATAGGGTCCAATGTTGTTTTGTACCGCATTGACTTTCATTGTATGTGCAAAAACAGTTCAAACTTATTTTGTGGGTGAACTATCCATTTATATTTTAAAACTGCAGCACTTTATAAAAAGCTTTGATTTACAAGAATCATAATTAACTAAATATTACTCTATCAGCCTTTTAATAGCCTAATATGCTGTACACTACATACTAGAATGATTAATGGATCATGTGACACTGAAGACTGGAGTAATGACGCTGAAAATTCTGCTTTGCTATCACAGCAATAAATTACATTTTTAATTATATTCAAACAGAAAACAGTTATTTTAAATTGTAAAAACATTTCACAATATTAGTGTTTGTTTTTTTTGTTTTTGCTTTTACAGTATTTTTGATCAAATAAATGCAGCCTTGGTGAGTAAAAGACTACTTTCAAAAACATTAATTATTCCAAACATTTGACCGGTAGTGTGTACATGACAAAATAGCTTTCTTGTCATTCACATTACCTCCCTCTAAATACCAGTAGATAACCATGGAGAAAAATGTTTAGAAAAAATGTCCGCAATAAATAGTTCCAACGACTGCTCCATTGAGGACGTCTGGTCACCCTAGGCTGTGTGTCCCAATTTGAGACTTCAAAAACCGGGACCCTACTACTTTCTGAATAGAGAAATAAGAAATGCTTATTAGAAATGATGTCTCTTTTTCCTCTGTCAAGCATGTTATTATCTAGCACCTGGACTGTGCATTAATAGAGGTTAAAGAATCTCTCTCTCTCACACACACACATACAGGCTGCATAAGGCAAGCGGTACACTCCCTCTGTGACCAATTTTCAAGCCAGTGTATGGAAAGAACACAGCGCAAGCACAGGAAAAAATAATAAAGAGCGGCATGCTGCACAGACAAAGGGCTAATTAAAAGCTGAGCAGCACAACATGGCTGACAAAAGAGAGGCCTGTTTAAGTAGTTTGTGTAAACATGCCACTGAAGACTACTGGTGCAATCACAGAGAGGAGGAGGACGGGGTGTTCCAAACAATGACAGGTGGTGAGAGAGGGAGAGAGAGAGAGCACAGCAACAAAGAAATGAGGAGCAGTACATAGAGAAAGAGAGACGCAAGAGAGAAATTAAGGGTAGAAACATTAGAACGAGTCTTACAGCATGTGTCTCTGAGTAAATGCCAGTTGTGCTGCATTAAAAAGCCATGTTGTGGTGTTAATAAAATGAAACCAAATCAGGGTTCGTTAAAGGTGCCCAATGATTTCTTTTAAATATCAGGCATAAAACTAAGGATGTCGCGATACACTTATTTTTTAGTTTTTACTTATATAAAATTGACCTACACCTGACCCAACTTATATACATTTTTTAAAAGAAACTAATGGATGGATGGATAGATAGATAGATACATATTTCGTTTTGTGGTTTTGTTTCAGGTTTATGTTTTAATGTCTTTTTTTTTGGAAATGCTCTGTTATGGTTTCCTGTTTGTCATGTGATTTCTTGCTCTCTTGTGATCATGTCTTTTGGTCTCATGTGTCATGTTCTGATTGGTTCTTTGTGTTCACTGCTTTCAGGTGTGTCTTGTTTAGTCATTAGTCTTGGTGTATAAATAGCCCTTCAAGTCAAGTTATAGCCACGTCAGGTCATTGTCGTTTTGTTTATTTTTGTATTGGTTTCACGTTTACTGCACATGGATTCTCCTTCAACTTGCCATCAGTGGATATTTGTTAAAGCTAGACAAGAGACAATGGGACCATGAGGGCTATTTATAAACCAAGACTAATGACTAAACAAGACTAAGGGCAAATGAACACAATTAACTAATCAGAACATGACGCATGAGAAGCACAAGTCACATGATCACATGAGGGCTATGAATCACATGACAAACAGGAACCATGACTATGAGAATTTCTAAATAAAAGACATGAAAACTAGTCTTTTTCCAGGTTCTGCATGTTGAAAGTGGGTGATTTTCCATATACAATTTTTTGTATCAACTACACAACTACACACAGCCAGCACATATTATACGCAGAAATACAAGGTCATGCTAATCAATACTGACATGATTTTGACTTTCTGGTGTAAATTTACAACAAAAAGTTTTTTTTAGTGATGAACATGATTTATTATGTATTATTTCACTCTCAGGCATTCAAATTTATAAAACAATAAGAGGGAAAGAGAGAAAAAAAAGAGGAAATTGGAAGTGTGCATGTTTGTAGTGGTGAGTGTATATGTGAGTGAAAATGTGCCCTTGTGTGTGAGAGCCTGGCTTCTGTCCGTCACACTTCACTACCCATTCAGCAGTGCTCAGAGTGACAGAATACCAATAGAGAACTTAGACAGGAGAAGGACAACCAGGCCATAGTGAAACCGAGCTGGACGCTGAGAGAAAAAGAATAAGGCAGGAGAGGCAGGACCCTGATCAAATCCTTCAACATATCACTGACACCTGCTTTGTAAATCATGGAATTAACATTAACCTGTCATTCCTATTTATAGCTAATCCATTACGGCCAAGACTCTGGAGTCGCCATAGTGCTAAGTGCTGTGCTTTTTTCTGTTCTGCTTACTTTAACAAAAACTCACAAAACTACTTTCAAAGTTCTGATTCTTGCTTTCAGTTCAGCCTGTTTTAGTGGTGAGCTGTAAGTGTTCCCAGATTTTACTTGCCGTCTTGATGAATTGATTTTGGCCTGCATGCATTATAGTTAGTATAACTATAATGTGTTACATTATATAATAGTGTTCCAAAATGTAAAGTGTCACCAAAAATGTTTTTCTGTAAATATTAAATGATATCCAGTAAAGAAGACAAAAAGAATGAGAAACCCTGATTTAAGTTATAGAAATGATTTTTATGAGAAAATATAGGTGAATTCTACTCAATCAATTTTTTTTGTCCATAATTATAGTATACTAGTATTATGCTACAAATACATAGTTATTTTTTATGCATGTACTAGTCCTTGATCACTGTCACTGTTAATCTCTCTAGTAAAATTACCTCTAGTAACGCCTCTACTTCATCAGCGCACGGTTCTGATCTCAGGTGTTGGGCCTTTGGGGAGGGAAATGGTGTGCCAGAACATATGCCAACACATGACCTTGTCCTGACGGACTGGGCTGTACTTGGCATGGGGCACGGGGCACCAGATGGGCTTGGTAATGTGCTCGGCGTGAGGGAGGAGCAAGACTTACGTGCTCCTCTCAATCAGGTAAGACTCAGAGACCTGGAGACCTGTGGAGGCCTTGGGGGTGGGGGGGCCAAATTCATTAACGACACAGTGTGGGGGGCACAATAGGGGAGAGGGGGCATCACCCCCACCCAAAACACACACTCTTATTTGTCCTCTGCTGTGACCTAAAATCGCTAAAATCACACATTGGGGTTATTAGTGGAAATGGAATAATGTTGTTTTCCTTCATACCATATTTTACCACAAGAGATGGTTCACCTAAAAATCCCGTCATCATTTTACATCCACGTCATTCCAAAAAACTGCTATGGATATTTTGAAGAATGTTGAGGTCAAAACTATTTTGGACAACAACAAAGGTTTAGAACAACATGAGGGTGAGGATAAATGTTGACATTATTTTCATTTTTGGGCGAACTGTCTCTTTAAAAGCTTCCCAAGACCAACTATAACAGGTACTATGAAAAAATATGTATATTTCAGTAGAAAATGTAAAAATAAATATTTTGAAAAATAATTAATATAAAATGCCATCCAAAATGGAGCGGAATGTATTTAGGTTAAGAATGACTTCTTCTCTCCAGACTTTACCTTTTAAGAAAAAATGAGTGATGGTGACAAATGCACTCTCTCTCTAGCATGCTGTCACTCGCTTCACATGACTTGTTGCTGTTAATTGAACCTCATATCCACCAATTTACTGCTCAATTTGTTGGCCTGGATGCGTCTCTTTAAGCTGTAACGGATGCCTGGCAACACATTAACCATTCAGTGGGATACAGACACGTTCCCGGGGAATCACACTGGGAGTGAGAAAAAAGACTGATGACTGAATAGGCTTCAAATGACATCTATAATTCAATATTAAATCTTTAGTAACCATCATCATAAAGAGCTCTTGACTGTTTATACTTTACATAATGGAAAGGTTTTTAATTACATAGAGATGAACCATGTGAGTGATATGAAGTCTTATGAAACACAGTTGGTGCAAAGATCTCAAGAGAGAGAGAGAATAACCTACAGACAGGCCTTACACCTCACCAATGTATGTGTGCAATTCAAATAGACTACTTTATTGTCCTTTTTGGAGCTTTTCTACAGGACTTCTATTGAAAAGTGCACCCTTCACAGTCAGCAAAACCTCCTTTTGTGCTCCACAGAAGAAAGAATCTTCTTTGAAATGACATGCGGGTGAGCAAATGTCTATAATTTTCATTTTTGGTGAACTATCCCTTTAAATCAAACAACTCAATCCAGTGTGAATGCATCCGCTGTAAGGTCATGCAGTCTTCCTTTGCCACATGTGGCATTACACCAGGGCACAAAGAAGAGCTTAACACTCATTTGCTGGGTGATTAATTTACTCTAGATATGATCTCAGATGCTTCATTGGCACCGCCTCCCATTTCCTTTCTAACAACATTGGCTTCTGCCCCATTTTAGAGTCTTTTTCTCCCCCTTTTTTTTCTCTGACCTGGCCTGAACAATTGTTTACAGATTCAGAGCGAGTTCTGGTCTTCCTCGGGCCACAGTAAAGTATACACACCTGTCTGCTCCTCAAAACACAGCTCTGTCCTCTAGTGTCTGTTAGGTGCAGGTCTTGCAAATCAATATTGCAGGTTGTGTTTGGCGCTGGGGGCTGGTGTGTGTATTTTTCTGGAAAAGGGTGTTCATGCCTTTCCTCTGAGGCTGGTCTGGCTCCATTGCAACAATGAGTAAACCTCTGTGGCAGCCATGATAAGGGCATCAGCGAGGCTTCTGGGAAATGTAATGAACTGTCACTGGTGTGTGAATATTGGCTATTTTAAAATGGCTTGTGCAATCATCTATACAATTTCTTACGATTTTGTTGAATTAAGTGTTATGTAATATTTGTAGTGATTATACATGTGCCGGTTTCCGGTAATAAGATATGTAAGGAATAATTGACGACGGGCCTGATAATTCAACTTATTTCAATATCGTGATTATACTGTATACCGTGATAAAAGCTTCAGCAATTATTGCATTATGAAAATGTTATACCGTCACATGCCTAATAGTGATAAACTTGTCAATTTGCTGTGATTAATATTTTTGATTACTGTCAATTAAGTAAAATACAAATAAATCTAAATAAAGAAAATAAGGCTGCATTTAAATGACCAAAAATACTGTAAAACAGCAATATAGAAAAAATATTATTACAGTACAATTTAAAATATCTGTATATTTTAAAATGTAATTTTCGGCATCATTACTCCAGTCTTCAGTGTCACATGATCCTTCAGAAATCATTCTAATATGCTGATTTGGTGCTCAAGAAACATTTCATATTTGTATCAGTTAAAAAACAGCATTGATTAGAATTTGATTTGTTTCTGTCAATGTCATATATTTACTGTTACTTTTAATCAATTTACTTCATCATTGCTGAATAAAAGAATTAATTAAAAAATATATTTTAATAAAATAATAAAATTATAAATGTAGATACATTTTTTTTAAAATAAGTCTCTTCTGCCCACCAAAGGCTTCATTTATTTGATCCAAAATACAGCAAAAAACAGTATTATTGTTAAATACTTTTACAATTTAAAATAACTGTTTTCTATTTGAATATATTTTAAAATGCTAAATTTCTGAGTCGGTAAAGCTGAATTTTCAGCATCATTACTCCAGGCTTCAATGTCACATGATCCTTCAAAAATCATTCTAGTATGATGATTTGATGCTCAAAAAATATTTCTTATTATAATCAATGTTGAAAACAGTTGTACAATTTTTTTCAGGATTAATTGATGAAGATATAAAGTTCAAAAGAACAGCATTTATCTGAAATAGAAAGCTTTTGCAACAACATAAATATCTATACTGTCACTTTTGATCAATTTAATGCATCCTTGCTGAATGTAATTATTAATTTCTTTAATTTCTTTCCAAAAAAAAAGTATATATACATCAGCAGAGCGCCATCCATACACAATGTTTAGTATCATGTTTATTATATTATATACTAGATACTAAACTCTGTGTATGGATGGCGTTCTGCTGATGTTCGCATGCCTGGAAGAAAAATAAAACAAACAAACAAAAAGCATTTTCTTCAGAAATGAAAGAAGGGGAAAGTCATTTTGCTTGAGGCGGCACAACACATTAATTCTTACGCTCCTTTAACTTAAAGCGCTATGCCAAATGTGCATGTGTTTTATGTTTCAGAGCAAAAACTCCTTCTGACAGCAAATGTCTGGCTTGGGCTTCACATGCACAAGCCAGAAATACAGAGAAAACTGAAAAAACAAAAGAGTGTGGGAGAGAGGTGTGAGATCACGGCAGATAGGCACTGTTTGTCAGAGAAAACCGTTTCTCTAGGTTTTTTAGGAACAATCAATAGTCTGTCATTTTAAAACTAGAATAATATTGTTAATATAAGAGATTATCTTCTCACAAATATGATACAATTAAAGCCAATTAAAGAGTTTGCCCCAAAATGGCATTTTTGTCATTATTTACTTGTTACCATGTTGATCCTCTGTATGGTTTTCTTTCATTTGTAAATTGTTTCATCATTACATATTAAGTAATATTTGTATAGGCTATATTTTATATGAAGTCATATGGAGTGTATGTTAAATAGCAGTTATTACGCAGTATTTTGCGTAAAATCTACATTTTTATTACCCAAAAGAAGGAAAATACATGTTGGAATTACATGAGGCTCCTTTAAGCTTCGGTCTATTAATCATTTACTTTGTCCAGGCGTCTCTAGGGGTCTAATATTGGCTGTGTGTATATCAGTTTATTTCCACCATAAGTGTTTAAAGCGCTGACTTAAAACTAATTTAAATCCTGTGCCTCATAAAACTAGCCCTGGTGGAAAACCTCAATTCCAACCGACAAGTGCTAAGTGTCAGTAAGCAATTCAGACAACCTCTCCTATTTTCCCAGACATTTCTGCTGCAAATGTGCATCTGTGCACCCAGCTGTCTGTCTGCGGTCAGTGAGCAGTCCGTGATACTCTCTGCATGCAGACACATGGCTAGTCCTCCTTTCTGTACACGTTACAGCATAACAGATGGCCGCCTGTGGTAAATATGGCTAACTTGACCTGATGAAATAGCACAACAATCGATCCAAGTCATTATCGTCTCCAGCTAATTGCAGAGGCCTTGATGAAACGGCAAGAGGAAAACCGTTTATATTCAGATTAGATGATTGCATTTGCTAATGACTCGCATGTATTCACTCACAATGACTCTATTGCTCTTTAAGTGTGATAAAAGCAATTATGCCTAATTTAATTTTATATTTTCTCTTCCTGTTATTCCAATACAAACTCAACACCTGTAGTAGCTGTGACCAATTCAATTCCAGGGCTGTGTTCGAAATCGCCTCCAATACCCTTACATAGGGCACATTTGTAGTGGTGTCCAAAACCATTAGTGGACGTTATTGAGTGCACTCATTCAATCCCATGATGCACCACAATAATGAGTATACAACTGATGTACACTCAACGGCTAGAGAATACCCATAATGCACTGTGAGGGTGGCGTCAAATGAATTCCTGCGTCTCGCCAGAATGGAGCCACAATGCCTTCTGGTATTGCATCATCTGTTAATTATCAGTGCATGCTGTTTTAGTATTATTTATCCACTAATTTTAGTATTATTTATCTACTAGTATTATTTAACTATCTACTCATTTTTTAAATATTACTATTTAGGATTAATTTATTTTTAATTAAGTTTTAGTTAAATTTTAGGTTTTATTTATTTACAGTTAGTAATTTTAGTGCCCTTAAACTGATTTCATTTAGTTGCCAAGAACCATTTTTTGTTTAGTTTTTTTAATCTAATATTTCTGTTTTATTCAAATTAACAAAAATGTATTAAATAGTTTTAGCTAATGATAATAACCATGACAAGAATACATCACAGCAAAAGACTCTTGTTTTGCAATTAACAAGAGTTTGCATTAAGCATGATGTTTCTACCCTATCTTCCGGAATGCACGGAGTGTGCCTATAAACGCTGCCTATATGTAGTCAGCTCACTTTGGTTTAGAGCACAACAAAAACAAGACTCAAACTTCTCTTCTTAGCATATCTTTCATAAAACTCTTTAGAAAGTTACAGCGGTTTTTTGGTTGCACGTCACATGACATGCTCATAGAAATTGCGGACAAACGACAGGTCCCCATACCTCCCAGCGCTCCCACCACAAACAGCCGACAGATTCACAGAGGTCAAAGCAATTAAATCTGCTCTGTTAGACAGGCAGTTTTGATATCCAGATAATTGAAAGTGAAGCCCCTGCTAAACTGTTGGTGTCCCTTTTAACTTCATCTAGTGTCTGCAGGTCTACTGAGCTGAGAAAGCCTCTGTGTTTCCTGACACCTGGGCTGTCTTACTCTCGCTCTTACCTGTCTCAAATTTCAGCAGCCCAGCACACAAAAAGCAAGGTTGAGAAAGAGTGAAGAAGAGGTAGGAGATGTGAGATGAATGATTGTGTGTGGGAGAATGACAAAATATATTTCATATGAATATTGGAAAAGATCTGTACGGATGGCCTTTAAAGTAAATTGCTTTTCATTCGTTTGTTTGTCTTGGGTTTGCAGGACTCGTTTTTAAAGGTTCAATGCAAATCGGAGAGATCTAGGTTCAGGTATGAGCTAACCGGGACGACGATTACAGCTTTATTTAGCTAATTAGGTTACATTGTTCAGGAAAGGTGTTCTTTCAAGACATCTTCACGTGTCTTTATCTATGGTCAATCCGTAGATTATAATTAGCAAGTTAGAAGCCAGACAATTGTCATCTCAACTAAAACCATTGAATATCAAGCGTGGATTTAATTACATCCATTGAAAATACAAGTGGCTTAGCTTCAAACATGAAGAATGGGAGGATTCCAAGATTTCCTCAGATGAAATGATCCATGAAAGGATAAAAGGGATAATTGTTGCCTGTGATTGTATCAGTATCATCATTGTTCTTAATAAGAACTCTAACTTGAAATAAAATTGAAACCACCGTCTACCCAGAGTATATTTACACTTTCATTATAAAGTTCTCTTCCGACTGGCAGAACCATGTCAGGTGTGTTTTGGAGGACTGAGAAAAAAATTTACATAATAGCATTATATAATTAATTTTATTTATCACTCTCTCTATATATTATGAAAGCTTCTTTCCACCACAGAATAAAATATTTGAAAAGATAATTGTGACTTTTTATCTCACAATTGCAAATTTACAACTCGCAATTCTGACTTTATTTCTCAGAATTGTGAGGTGTAAACTTAGAATTACGTGATATAAAGTCGGAATTGCGTGTTATAATGTCAGAATTGCGAGAAAATAAACTCACAATTGCGAGAAATAAACTTGCAATTCTGACTTTTTTCTTGCAATTGCAAATTTATATCTCACAATTCTGACTTTATAACGTGCATTCTGACTTTATATCTGTATATCTGTAAAGTCAGAATTGCGAGATATAAACATGAAATTCTGAGTAAAAAAGTCAGAATTGCGAGTTTATTTCCCACTATTGCGAGTTTATTTCTCACAATTCTGACTTTATAAATCACAATTGCGACTTTATATCACGCAATTCTGACTTTTTATTTAGTATATACACCTCTCTCCCCTAAAATATATTTAGATACTATTTTGATTTATCATATTTTTGTCAGCAGCGTTCTGCAAATTAACCAAAATGGGTCAAACTTTTAGAAATGGATGGACTAATTAAAACTTCGAATTACTTGAAACTACTGTGATCTGTATTTTTCCCTTTTGGGCTTGCCATAGGACGTATACTGGAAACTGATGGACGCCGGCAGGACCGCTAACTCAGTAGTCCCTGAAAGACGCAGGCACAAACATCAGCTCTCTCTGATTCCAGAATGACTAAAGTTTAACATCTGAAAAATGGGCTGTAAAAGAAGTTCATGGGATGCAGTCTTAATGAGTGTGCAATGTGGATGCATGTGTGAACATTCTGCTGTTTCATGCTGTGTGTTCTGTTGTTTGCCTGTGCTGTCACTTTCTGTGTGTCACAGTCTGTTTCCTTAACAATTACACCTCTAAGCTGTTTCTTAAATGCCACTCGGAAAATATCGAATCTAGTGGTAAACATTCAAAACACAATGACCAAATGTGTAATTACTGCATAAATGTTATGGTACAGTGCCTCACAATTAGTATTTGAAGCTTCAGTCTTGCATGGCTACAGATGGTTGTCAGCTCCACACTGTTAATTTGAGAGATGGTGCTGCTTTGTACTGCTCTACAAAATCCTTACTTGAAGATCTCATCTGTTCACAAAGACTGCCACTATACTCACATGCTAAGAGGATGAAGGTTGCGGCAAATGGTCAGTAAGTCACAATAAATTATTGTTTTTGTCTCTCTCACACGCACGCACGCACGCACGCACGTACGCAGAGCACACTTGAAATGTGAAGGAAATAAGGAAGAGCAAATTCTGGTTTAGTGCACCTCTGGTCAATCTCATCTCATTGCATTATTCATTAATTAATCTACTTATTAAAATTCCTTTCATGCCTGATTATTTCATCAATAATCTATTGCAAGCAGTGTATTCCCCCCTATGGTCAGTGTGAGAGAGATTCAGTCTAGCTGACAGAACAGACACGTGGCCTTTACGGTCAGGGCTGTGTTCTTGCTGAAACATTTACAATCATTGATTTTGTACATCCATTTTTTAATGCCTTACAAACTTAAATGTTTGGTCTTGAAACCATCAATAACACTGTTGTTGTTGTTATTTTCTGCAAAGAAAAAAAATCCACCATAATACTTGCATACATTTAATTTCTGTAAAGGAAAAAAAAATTAATTACAATTTTTTTTTTGTAAAGTACTTCAATTTTTTTGTAAAGTACTTCAATAATTGTCATAAGGACAATTGGCAATTCATCGTCTCCAAAAACAACTGAGTCCATTCTTGTTATCATACAACTACCATAGACTGTAAAAAGAATGGACGTAGTGTGCGTGACGTCATCCGTAGGTTTCTGAAGACCGTTTTTGAAGCCTAAAGTGGTTGTAGCTGATCGTCGCCATCTTGGCAGCGCGTCACTCCCGGATAACCGAAAATGGGCAAAAAGGCGGGACGTGGGTGGAGCTGAAGTGCTAATATATGCTACTGGCCTCGCGCTAAAGTGACAGCTGACAGTTTGTCATGTTTTTGTCCTTTGAAATACCTCCTTAGTTAAAAGACGTAACTAAAAGTGAGACTATGTGTATCGTTATGCATTGTTATTCTGGTAGTTAAAAATGTATTATCATGCAGTCACTTTAACAATATTGCTCTGAGCTTGTGCGAGTGATTCATGCGCATACATGTCGTCAGCGCGACATCGCACGTCAAGTTCGTAAAGAGCTTTATTCACATATTCAGTCCATTTTGAAATCTGATTTTGTCCGCCTCTCAATTTCTCAAATGGATTAAACCAAAGATATTTCCTCAGAAGTTCAAGTAAGTTAACTTAAATGCACTAGAAATCCGCACTAATTCAAGTGTGTGTATATATTGCATGGACGGAGAGAAATTAATAAATGAAATTGTTTTAGATTCACTCACCGGAAAAAATGAAGTCCAAGCTTCTTCTTGGACGGTCTGTTAATACAATTAACCCCAGAGCAAGACATTTTAATTGTGAAATAATCCCGAAAAATCACAAACACGGCAGCGATATCAATTCTGGAATTTATGTATTTTAACAGTCGGACAATTAGCTGAGGTAACGTGACGGCTAACAGACAGCAGACAAACGGCTAATGATGACCACGATGATGACTCATGACCTATTTTTTACAGTCTATGCTCATGACCCTATGCTCATGACGCAGCAGCGTGAATCCACCTGTCACTCAAAAGTGGACACACCCTTAATTATGCAGGAATTTAAGGCTTAATATAATTTAAACGGATGAGTTATAAAAAAAATTCACCCCCCTCACAGTTGTCATGAAGAAGGGCAAAATTAGCTGTATAGACGAAAACAACTTAAGGCACCAGGCTGTAAACATATTTTTTTCAGCTGTAAAGTTGGTAATTTTTAAATGGGAGAGATACAGATTTGGCTCACTTTTGCAGTCAGCCTCAAGCGGCCAGTCAATGAATTGCAGTTTAATTCACTTCCGTGTTGGTTTCAAGAGGGAGACAGGGAGGTTGCCGCTTGATAACTACACAACTATCTCTCAAAACTGATTGTCCTTTCTCTGTTTATTTAACGTTCTTTCGTTTCCTCTGGCCTCATTAGAAGAAGCTCCTCATAGCCAGGTGGCCTCACACACACACACACACACACACACACACACACATACACGTCTATATTACTAACAGGGGACTATCGCTCTACACTGGCCAAGAGGGGACTAGTGTTTCTAGTCATTTTGAAGAAACAAAAATGACATACAAAATTTTCTTTTAAGGTCTATTTTCATAATATAACTTTAAATATGCATTTTTTTATTTTTAAAAAAACATGCCAAGTGGGGACCTGAACGATGTCTACCTTACCAACAGGGGACTCCCATAGACTGCAATGGAACTGTGTGTGTGTGAAGAGTGAAGTCTGTCTTCATTATGTAACTTTATATATATATATATTATATATATATATAATGTTTATATATTAGATATGTAATCTGTAATTATATAATGTTTACACAGGCATCAGACACACACAAACACACACATTTCTATATTACTAAAAGAGCACTGTCGCTCTACACTGGCCAAGTGGGGACTCTTATAGCCTACAATGGAACCGTGTGTGTGTGAACAGTGAACTCTGTCTTCATTGTGTAATATTGCATATTGTGATATGCATATTGTAATCTCTGATGACTGTGTGAACATACATATATATATGCCTGTATGTGTTAATACAGGCATCAGAGATCACAATATGCACAGATAAACATATTCAATATACAATTAAAAAAGAATGACCAAACCATCAGTTATCAAAAATTTAAAAAATTGCAATTTTTGAGGAAAGACCATTTGAATCTGTTTTTCATTCAACGGGGTAAAAAATACCGACGGCAACAGTTCAAAAGCAGAGGCGAGAAGATGCTTCTTATCATTCATAATATTATTTCTCTTATTTAATGCTCTCTCTTCATAGATACTTTATATTCTTGGTTATGCAGTCCCTAACAATTTTTTTGCCATTGTTATGTGCCATTGTACAAACACACACATTTCTATATTACTAACAGAGCACTGTCGCTCTACACTGGCCAAGTGGGGACCTGAACGATGTTTACCTATCGAACAGGGGACTCCCATAGCCTACAATGGAACTATGTGTGTGTGTGTGAACAGTGAAGTCTGTCTTCATTATTTAACTTGTATATATGTAACTTTTATATACATTATATATATAAATTATATATATGTATATATGTGTGTGTGTGCGTGTGTGTGTTCACACAGGCATCAGAAATCACAATATGCATAGATAAAAATATACAGTATACAATTAAAGAAAAATGACCCCATCAGTTATCAAAAAAAATATTGCTTGAGGAAAGACCATTTAAATCTACAACGGGGTAAAAAATACCGACGGCAACAGTTCAAAAGCAGAGGCGAGAAGACGCCTCTTATCATTCATACTATTATTTCTCTTATTTAATGCTCTCTCTTCATAGATACTTTCTATTCTTGGTTATGCAGTCCCTAACAATTTTTTTTGCCATTGTTATGTGCCATTGTACACACACACATTAATTTCTATATTACTAACAGAGCACTGTCGCTCTACACTGGCCAAGTGGGGACCTGAACGATGTTTACCTATCGAACAGGGGACTCCCATAGCCTACAATGGAACTATGTAACTTGTGTGTATATATATATATATATATATATATATATATATATATATATATATATATATATATATATGTATATGATATGTATATATATATATATGTATATGTATATGTGTGTGTGTGTGTGTTCATACAGGCATCAGAGATCACAATATGCATAGATAAACATATACAATATACAATTAAAAAAGAATGACCAAACCATCAGTTATCAAAAATTAAAAAAATTAGAATTTTTTGAGGAAAGACCATTTGAATCTGTTTTTTAACGGGGTAAAAAATACAGATGGCAACAGTTCAAAAGCAGAGGCTCTTATCATTCATATTATTATTTTTCTTCTTTAACGGTCTCTCTTCAAAGATACTTTCTATGCTTGGTTATGCAGTCCGTTTAGGGTTCATGGGATAAATCAAACAGAAATAGCTCTTTAAGGTAACAATTTCAGGTCACTACTTTATACAGTCAATAATGATTATATTAATCAAAGTGAACTTCGCGTCCCCAGTTGGATGGTAAAGAACGACACTAGTTCTTCTGCTTTGTACATTTCTTGCCATCACAAAAACACGGTAAAGATTTTGGAGGTCAATCTCAAAATGTTATGTTGACTCTCTGCACTGAACAATTTTACTTCATTCAGTTGAAATATATGAAGTAGGGATGTTCATTTAACATTTTGTTTTCTGACTGACAGCTGATGCTTGTTAACCAGTCATCAGCAGTTAACTGACATTATTTTAAGGTTAGATTAGAATTAAATGTAATTAGAAAAGATAAGTGTCTGTGACCCATTCAAATACCTCAAAAATGTAGATTTACATGTGCAAATAGCAGCATAAACAACAGAACATGAGGATTCACACACACCGTCACATCGAGCACCCGCAGTGCTTCTGTGAACACAGTAAACCAGAATAAAAGTGTTTATATAACTGTATATATATATATATATATATATATATATATATATATATATATATATATATATATATATATATTAGTGCTGTCAGTTTAACGCGTTATTAACGGCGTTACCGCAAACACATTTTAACGGCGTCAATTTTTTTTGCGCGAGATTAACGCTCTTTTTGGCCTAGCAAACATTGTAGTTTTTTCACATGCTGTTGCAACAACTGGTAACGTTAGAAAAACTACAACATCACACCGGATAGCTAGACCGGAAACAAAACAAAACGCGGGACTAGATTTGATGGCCGAGTGCGAGCGTGGGCGGTAATGCACTCACTCTGTGTGTGCGGGTACGGGAGAATAAAACGATTCGGGACTCCCACAAACTAGAAAAATCTATGAATAAAACATAAAAACTAATACATTTTTATTCTTATGTTGCAGAAAAGCAACAAGAACAACTAAAACAAAATAGAAACTATTTACAGGCCAGAGTTACTTTTTATGACATGTTTGCAGCGTTGAGCGATGTAGCCAATCACAGACATGTGTTGATTTCTTAAACGCAATGGCCAATCAGATGCATTTAAAATAGACTCCCCTCACTGCTCAAAACTGACTTTTTGTTCAGTGCTGAATTCTGTATATTGGCAAATCCTCTAATTAAAACAAACAAAGTGTATATATTATGAAAGATTGATTGTGCAGTCAGCTTCAT
This sequence comes from Meda fulgida, assembly GCA_030578275.1. Lineage (NCBI taxonomy): Eukaryota > Metazoa > Chordata > Actinopteri > Cypriniformes > Leuciscidae > Meda > Meda fulgida. The sequence goes on along the minus strand of CM060624.1, from coordinate 9,030,364 downwards.
TGATAATAACAGAGATGTGTGAGATTGCGATGAACTGATGTCAGCTTTTTAGGAATTTTTAAAGGATTGCACTTTGTGCGCATTCAGTCATCCCAGACCATATACTCAGTAGCCTGCTTGCTTTTATATTATAACAGTGGTTTGTGTGTTAATGCTTTAATAACAAATAATTGATCAGGAGCATTTATGCTGATGTGTATGGTGGCGACACGTAGGCGAAGTAGCCTACAAATAAAGTCTATTTGCGGGCGGGAGCGGGACAAAAATGTTGCGGGCGGGAGAAAGTAACATAGAAAGTAGTTGAGAACGTCAGTTATAACGCCCCACGTATTAAAAAGAAATGGACGGTTTTAAATCGGGCTCGGGACGGGCTCATAATTACAGTAAATGTGTCGGGCCGGGCTCGGACACAATGCGCACGGGCTCGGGTCGGCTTGATTTTTTGGGCCCGATCTAAGCTCTACAATGGATGACTTCAGACAGAAGCACATGGATACCACAGCTAAGAACAAACTTATTGCTGATCCACTTTTCCTTGTTGATAAGAGCATTCAAATTCGAAAAAATGATGGGACAAATAGAAATCAAGGGACATTTAGAATAGATAAAAATGTGCGATTAATCGCGAGTTAACTATGGCATTAATGCGATTAATCGCGATTAAATATTTGAATCGTTTGACAGCACTAATATATATATATTTACACAACATTATTTTCAACTGAAAATTGCAAGCTTTTCATGTGTTTTGGCCGCTCATTTACACGAAAATGCCATTTTGGAGGCCTGACAATGCAAACTTTCCAACCCGATCACACTAAATGCGTCTCTGCTTAGAAATCTTGGCTTGCTCAAAACTTTTTGTCTTTAAATGAAGTCAAAACTGAGGTGATAGTTTTCGGCCCCACTGATAATTTTAATACCACCAGCATCGATTTGAGGAGCTTCTCTGCATTCAGATCTACGCATGACAAACAAATATCTTCGCTAATTGGATCTAGTTTCTATCAACTCCGTCTTTTGTATCAAATTAAACACTTCCTATCTGACAAAACTCTAGAGATGTGTTCATGCTTTTATTACTTCCCGTTTAGACTACTGCAACTCATTGTGTTGCGGTATTTCCAAGTCACAAATCGCTCGCCTTCAACTGGTCCAAAATGCTGCAGCAAGATTTATTCGCAAAAGTCCTAAATATGATCACATGATGATAATGATACATTTTATTTATATTGCGCTTTTCTCCAACCCAAAACGATACAAAAACAATACACAGTACCAATATATATATATATATAAAAAGATTAAAAATTGTAACATTACAAAATTTAATGACAGTACATTTCAAATACCTAAAAATGGTACATTAAGTGGTTTTGTTCAAGTCAAAATATTACTTAACATTAATGAACCAACCTACATACAATAAAACTACATTTTTGGGGGGTTAAATCAAGCAGAAATATCACTTCAAGGTAACAATTGCAGGTCACTACACAAGTTAAACTGTACATGATCTAGACTCTAGATAAATGAAATGCAATCGCAGCAGTAAGTCAGGGCAATGCTTATATTTATTTCTTTGGTTTCAATTTTGAACATGTTGCAGTTCTTTTTAAAAAGGTATACATTTTGACATAATTATAAAATGATATAACATGATTTGATACTGTATATTAGCAGAAATGACACATTTTTCACTTCAGCAACAAAGTGGAGACCCTCTTTTCTGTAATGAAAGACCAATCTTATGGGTGTGGTCTCTCAGACATTGGCCAATATCAGTAAAAAAAAAAAAAACATTGTTTCCCTTAGGGCTTAAATGAACCAGATTTTTTTTTTACATCCTTACACTTTTAGACAGGTGATGCTTGCAACCCGACCATAATCCATTAGCCGACAAGATTAGAATGTTATATTCTAATTAAATTAGAATGTATGTATTTCTCAATACTTATCACTGTTTTAAAAGCTCTTCACTCCGGTGTCTTAACCAACTTTCAGCTTCACTGCAGTAAATTTCACATTCAAAACGCATTAAAACTACCAAAACACATCATTCATGTCTCAAAATAAGTCATTCTTTCAGAACACTAGTAAAGGTTTCACCCAACAAACAAAATTAAAAATACAAATCAAAAAACACAAACAACAGGCAGTAATATGCACTATTTTCTGCTGTTCAGAATTCAAGGCAGTTTATTTTACATGGTTCATGTTTACATTAATGTACAAAATTATTTCCTTTTGTATAGATGGCGATGAAAATGAAAGACTAAGACTAGTGTAGGTGTTTAGTTACATCTTAATTGTTCTGATAGGTTTTTTTTAGATTCAGAATATATTTCAATGTGGTATACGGTATAAAAATATTGCAAATTTCAGTCTTATTCATTTTTGTTTGAGTTGAAATGTTTTTAACTTAAATATAACAGTCTTGGAAATAATATGTAAGCATGTGCATATTGGCCTGTACAGTAAATCAAGTTCTGCTGGTCTTTGTGTTTAAGTGAGAAATGAATTCATGTAAATTGAAAGATCTCAGTTTAGCCGGACACTGATCTTGTGATCACTGTGTGAAGAGTTTCATGGTATTAATTAATCTTGAGAAGGTATTAATCTTTCAGTTTAAACACAAATGTGTACTGTAATGTAAACATTGACCATGTAACATAAAATGCTGTGAATTCGGAACAACAGAAAACAGCAGAAATATTTTATAATGCTCCAGTTATTTGTGTTTTTTGTATTTTATGAGTGACAAAGTGTGTTTGTTGGGTGAGCTTTACTAGTGTTCTGGAAGAACTGTATTAGCAGCTGTAAATGGATATTCTGACATAGGTAGTTTCATGTGTATGTAGACTCTTGTGTGTGGATTGAGTCGCTGCACATCCCCCCACACGCAATTTACATCTCAATACTTGAAGGTGTGTGTGTGTGTGTGTGTGTCATGGAGAAACCGGCCTAAAGATCTCACAACTCTAACAATACAGTTACCAATGTCCAAGAATCTGTGGAACTTCTCAAATAAACTACAATAAACTAGAGAAAACGCTGGGATTTACTCTGACAAATTAAATTACAGGTTTTTACAGTCGCTAGGACACATTTCTCAATATTTAGGTACATTTTCAAAACTCTTCACTCAGTTCTTCATTTCACATTCAAAATGCACTGACACTTCCTTCATGTGTCAGATCCCAACTCAATCTTCCAGAACACTAGTAAAGGTTTCACCCAACAAACACACTTTGTCACTCATAAAACAGAAAAAACACAAACAACAGGAGCATTACACAATATTTTCTTTTGCAAATTGCTTTTACAAAACAAGAATGGCACTACTCTACTGTTTTTAATTCACTGCAGTTTAATATTAGATTTTAGAATCAGAATATTTATTTCAATATGATATTACTGTGGAAATGTTGCAAATCTCGGTCTTATCATTTTTTGTTGTTAGGTTTTGAAAATAAGTTTAACAGTTTTAAAAAGAGAATGTAAACGTGCAAATTATCCTGTATAGCACATAAAATTCTGTAAGTGTTTGTGTTTAAGAGAGAAAATAATTCATGTAAATGGAACAAAATCCATCTGATGACATTGTTCAAAGCACTGATCCCCAGTTTAGCTCATATAGACGGATGGTGTGATCACTGTGTGAAGAGAGTTTACAAAAAAAGAGAATTTTATGTTCTATACAGGATAATTTGCACGTTTACATACTCTTTTTAAAACTGTTAAACTTATTTTCAAAACCTAACAACTAAAAATGATAAGACTCTAATATTAAACTAATTTAATTTAATATTAAATCTAATTTAATATTAAACTAATATTAAAAATCTAATATTAAACTGCAGTGAATTAAAAACAGTAGAGTAGTGCCATTCTTGTTTTGTAAAAGCAATTTGCAAAAGAAAATATTGTGTAATGCTCCTGTTGTTTGTGTTTTTTCTGTTTTATGAGTGACAAAGTGTGTTTGTTGGGTGAAACCTTTACTAGTGTTCTGGAAGATTGAGTTGGGATCTGACACATGAAGGAAGTGTCAGTGCATTTTGAATGTGAAATGAAGAACTGAGTGAAGAGTTTTGAAAATGTACCTAAATATTGAGAAATGTGTCCTAGCGACTGTAAAAACCTGTAATTTAATTTGTCAGAGTAAATCCCAGCGTTTTCTCTAGTTTATTGTAGTTTATTTGAGAAGTTCCACAGATTCTTGGACATTGGTAACTGTATTGTTAGAGTTGTGAGATCTTTAGGCCGGTTTCTCCATGACACACACACACACACACACACACCTTCAAGTATTGAGATGTAAATTGCGTGTGGGGGGATGTGCAGCGACTCAATCCACACACAAGAGTCTACATACACATGAAACTACCTATGTCAGAATATCCATTTACAGCTGCTAATACAGTTCTTCCAGAACACTAGTAAAGCTCACCCAACAAACACACTTTGTCACTCATAAAATACAAAAAACACAAATAACTGGAGCATTATAAAATATTTCTGCTGTTTTCTGTTGTTCCGAATTCACAGCATTTTATGTTACATGGTCAATGTTTACATTACAGTACACATTTGTGTTTAAACTGAAAGATTAATACCTTCTCAAGATTAATTAATACCATGAAACTCTTCACACAGTGATCACAAGATCAGTGTCCGGCTAAACTGAGATCTTTCAATTTACATGAATTCATTTCTCACTTAAACACAAAGACCAGCAGAACTTGATTTACTGTACAGGCCAATATGCACATGCTTACATATTATTTCCAAGACTGTTATATTTAAGTTAAAAACATTTCAACTCAAACAAAAATGAATAAGACTGAAATTTGCAATATTTTTATACCGTATACCACATTGAAATATATTCTGAATCTAAAAAAAACCTATCAGAACAATTAAGATGTAACTAAACACCTACACTAGTCTTAGTCTTTCATTTTCATCGCCATCTATACAAAAGGAAATAATTTTGTACATTAATGTAAACATGAACCATGTAAAATAAACTGCCTTGAATTCTGAACAGCAGAAAATAGTGCATATTACTGCCTGTTGTTTGTGTTTTTTGATTTGTATTTTTAATTTTGTTTGTTGGGTGAAACCTTTACTAGTGTTCTGAAAGAATGACTTATTTTGAGACATGAATGATGTGTTTTGGTAGTTTTAATGCGTTTTGAATGTGAAATTTACTGCAGTGAAGCTGAAAGTTGGTTAAGACACCGGAGTGAAGAGCTTTTAAAACAGTGATAAGTATTGAGAAATACATACATTCTAATTTAATTAGAATATAACATTCTAATCTTGTCGGCTAATGGATTATGGTCGGGTTGCAAGCATCACCTGTCTAAAAGTGTAAGGATGTAAAAAAAAAATCTGGTTCATTTAAGCCCTAAGGGAAACAATGTTTTTTTTTTTTTACTGATATTGGCCAATGTCTGAGAGACCACACCCATAAGATTGGTCTTTCATTACAGAAAAGAGGGTCTCCACTTTGTTGCTGAAGTGAAAAATGTGTCATTTCTGCTAATATACAGTATCAAATCATGTTATATCATTTTATAATTATGTCAAAATGTATACCTTTTTAAAAAGAACTGCAACATGTTCAAAATTGAAACCAAAGAAATAAATATAAGCATTGCCCTGACTTACTGCTGCGATTGCATTTCATTTATCTAGAGTCTAGATCATGTACAGTTTAACTTGTGTAGTGACCTGCAATTGTTACCTTGAAGTGATATTTCTGCTTGATTTAACCCCCCAAAAATGTAGTTTTATTGTATGTAGGTTGGTTCATTAATGTTAAGTAATATTTTGACTTGAACAAAACCACTTAATGTACCATTTTTAGGTATTTGAAATGTACTGTCATTAAATTTTGTAATGTTACAATTTTTAATCTTTTTATATATATATATATATTGGTACTGTGTATTGTTTTTGTATCGTTTTGGGTTGGAGAAAAGCGCAATATAAATAAAATGTATCATTATCATCATGTGATCATATTTAGGACTTTTGCGAATAAATCTTGCTGCAGCATTTTGGACCAGTTGAAGGCGAGCGATTTGTGACTTGGAAATACCGCAACACAATGAGTTGCAGTAGTCTAAACGGGAAGTAATAAAAGCATGAACACATCTCTAGAGTTTTGTCAGATAGGAAGTGTTTAATTTGATACAAAAGACGGAGTTGATAGAAACTAGATCCAATTAGCGAAGATATTTGTTTGTCATGCGTAGATCTGAATGCAGAGAAGCTCCTCAAATCGATGCTGGTGGTATTAAAATTATCAGTGGGGCCGAAAACTATCACCTCAGTTTTGACTTCATTTAAAGACAAAAAGTTTTGAGCAAGCCAAGATTTCTAAGCAGAGACGCATTTAGTGTGATCGGGTTGGAAAGTTTGCATTGTCAGGCCTCCAAAATGGCATTTTCGTGTAAATGAGCGGCCAAAACACATGAAAAGCTTGCAATTTTCAGTTGAAAATAATGTTGTGTAAATATATATATATTAGTGCTGTCAAACGATTCAAATATTTAATCGCGATTAATCGCATTAATGCCATAGTTAACTCGCGATTAATCGCACATTTTTATCTATTCTAAATGTCCCTTGATTTCTATTTGTCCCATCATTTTTTCTAATTTGAATGCTCTTATCAACAAGGAAAAGTGGATCAGCAATAAGTTTGTTCTTAGCTGTGGTATCCATGTGCTTCTGTCTGAAGTCATCCATTGTAGAGCTTAGATCGGGCCCAAAAAATCAAGCCGACCCGAGCCCGTGCGCATTGTGTCCGAGCCCGGCCCGACACATTTACTGTAATTATGAGCCCGTCCCGAGCCCGATTTAAAACCGTCCATTTCTTTTTAATACGTGGGGCGTTATAACTGACGTTCTCAACTACTTTCTATGTTACTTTCTCCCGCCCGCAACATTTTTGTCCCGCTCCCGCCCGCAAATAGACTTTATTTGTAGGCTACTTCGCCTACGTGTCGCCACCATACACATCAGCATAAATGCTCCTGATCAATTATTTGTTATTAAAGCATTAACACACAAACCACTGTTATAATATAAAAGCAAGCAGGCTACTGAGTGCATGGTCTGGGATGACTGAATGCGCACAAAGTGCAATCCTTTAAAAATTCCTAAAAAGCTGACATCAGTTCATCGCAATCTCACACATCTCTGTTATTATCAATGAAGCTGACTGCACAATCAATCTTTCATAATATATACACTTTGTTTGTTTTAATTAGAGGATTTGCCAATATACAGAATTCAGCACTGAACAAAAAGTCAGTTTTGAGCAGTGAGGGGAGTCTATTTTAAATGCATCTGATTGGCCATTGCGTTTAAGAAATCAACACATGTCTGTGATTGGCTACATCGCTCAACGCTGCAAACATGTTATAAAAAGTAACTCTGGCCTGTAAATCGTTTCTATTTTGTTTTAGTTGTTCTTGTTACTTTTCTGCAACATAAGAATAAAAATGTATTAGTTTTTATGTTTTATTCATAGATTTTTCTAGTTTGTGGGAGTCCCGAATCGTTGTATTCTCCCGTACCCGCACACACAGAGTGAGTGCATTACCGCCCGCGCTCGCACTCGGCCATCAAATCTAGTCCCGCGTTTGGTTTTGTTTCCGGTCTAGCTATCCGGTGTGATGTTGTAGTTTTTCTAACGTTACCAGTTGTTGCAACAGCATGTGAAAAAACTACAATGTTTGCTAGGCCAAAAAGAGCGTTAATCTCGCGCAAAAAAAATTGACGCCGTTAAAATGTGTTTGCGGTAACGCCGTTAATAACGCGTTAAACTGACACCACTAATATATATATATATATATATATACAGTTATATATACACTTTTATTCTGGTTTACTGTGTTCACAGAAGCACTGCGGGTGCTCGATGTGACGGTGTGTGTGAATCCTCATGTTCTGTTGTTTATGCTGCTATTTGCACATGTAAATCTACATTTTTGAGGTATTTGAATGGGTCACAGACACTTATCTTTTCTAATTACATTTAATTCTAATCTAACCTTAAAATAATGTCAGTTAACTGCTGATGACTGGTTAACAAGCATCAGCTGTCAGTCAGAAAACAAAATGTTAAATGAACATCCCTACTTCATATATTTCAACTGAATGAAGTAAAATTGTTCAGTGCAGAGAGTCAACATAACATTTTGAGATTGACCTCCAAAATCTTTACCGTGTTTTTGTGATGGCAAGAAATGTACAAAGCAGAAGAACTAGTGTCGTTCTTTACCATCCAACTGGGGACGCGAAGTTCACTTTGATTAATATAATCATTATTGACTGTATAAAGTAGTGACCTGAAATTGTTACCTTAAAGAGCTATTTCTGTTTGATTTATCCCATGAACCCTAAACGGACTGCATAACCAAGCATAGAAAGTATCTTTGAAGAGAGACCGTTAAAGAAGAAAAATAATAATATGAATGATAAGAGCCTCTGCTTTTGAACTGTTGCCATCTGTATTTTTTACCCCGTTAAAAAACAGATTCAAATGGTCTTTCCTCAAAAAATTCTAATTTTTTTAATTTTTGATAACTGATGGTTTGGTCATTCTTTTTTAATTGTATATTGTATATGTTTATCTATGCATATTGTGATCTCTGATGCCTGTATGAACACACACACACACACACACATATACATATACATATATATATATATACATATACATATATATATAGTTCATAAGTTAGTTCAAGTTACATAGTTCCATTGTAGGCTATGGGAGTCCCCTGTTTTATATGTAAACATCGTTCAGGTCCCCACTTGGCCAGTGTAGAGCGACAGTGCTCTGTTAGTAATATAGAAATGTGTGTGTTTGTGTGTGTCTGATGCCTGTGTAAACATTATATAATTACATATTACATATATAATATATAAACATTATATATATATTATATATATATATAAAAGTTACATAATGAAGACAGACTTCACTGTTCACACACACACACACAGTTCCATTGTAGGCTATGGGAGTCCCCTGTTCGATAGGTAAACATCGTTCAGGTCCCCACTTGGCCAGTGTAGAGCGACAGTGCTCTGTTAGTAATATAGAAATTAATGTGTGTGTGTACAATGGCACATAACAATGGCAAAAAAAATTGTTAGGGACTGCATAACCAAGAATAGAAAGTATCTATGAAGAGAGAGCATTAAATAAGAGAAATAATAGTATGAATGATAAGAGGCGTCTTCTCGCCTCTGCTTTTGAACTGTTGCCGTCGGTATTTTTTACCCCGTTGTAGATTTAAATGGTCTTTCCTCAAGCAATATTTTTTTTGATAACTGATGGGGTCATTTTTCTTTAATTGTATACTGTATATTTTTATCTATGCATATTGTGATTTCTGATGCCTGTGTGAACACACACACACACACACACACACATATATACATATATATATATAATTTATATATATAATGTATATAAAAGTTACATATATACAAGTTACATAATGAAGACAGACTTCACTGTTCACACACACACACATAGTTCCATTGTAGGCTATGGGAGTCCCCTGTTCGATAGGTAAACATCGTTCAGGTCCCCACTTGGCCAGTGTAGAGCGACAGTGCTCTGTTAGTAATATAGAAATGTGTGTGTTTGTACAATGGCACATAACAATGGCAAAAAAATTGTTAGGGACTGCATAACCAAGAATATAAAGTATCTATGAAGAGAGAGCGTTAAAGAAGAAAAATAATATTATGATTGATATGAATATCTTAAGGCCTCTGCTTTTGAACTGTTGCCACCGATATTTTTTACCCCGTTGAAATACAGATTCAAATGGTCTTTCCTGAATTTTTTTTTTTTTACATTTTTGATAACTGATGGTTTGGTCATTATTTTTTAATTGTATATTGTATATGTTTATCTATACATATTGTGATCTCTGATGCCAGTGTGAAAATACACACACACACTCAAACACACACACACACACACACACATATATATATATATATAAATAAATAATGTTTATATGTGTTACATAATGATGACAGACTTCATTGTTCACACACACACACAGTTTCATTGCAGGCTATGAGAGTCCCCACTTGGATGGTTAGAGATCGTTCAGAGATGGAGGTCAGGTCCCCTCTTGGCCAGTGTAGAGCGACACTGCTCTGTTAATATATATTACATGCATGTGTGTGTGTACAATGGCACATAATAGTTGCAAATAAAGTGTTAGGGACTGCATAACTAAGAATAGAAAGTATCTATGAAGAAAGAGAGTTAAATAAGAAAAATAATATTAATATGAATGATAAGAACCATCTTCTCGCCTCTGCTTTTGAACTGTTGCCGTCTGTATTTTTTACCCCGTTGTAGATTTAAATGGTCTTTCCTCAAGCAATTCAAATTTGTACATTATTGATAACTGATGGTTTGGTCATTCTTTTTTTAGTTGTTTATGTTTATCTATGCATATTGTGATCTCTGATGCCTGTGTGAACATTATATAATTACATATATATGTATGTTTGGGCATTTTTGAAAATACTTGAAAGTTCGGTAAAACTTTATAATAACTGCACACTATTAATAATTAGTTAAGCATTAGTAAAGAGTTACTTCATAATTTGTACAGCATTAATATGCATTAATGAGCAGTTTATAAATACAGCTATACATGCTTTGTTCTTGAATAAATGCTTTATTCTTTATTTAGAAGCATATCTATATTTTGTTTAATAATTGTATTTTCATACTTTATTAATGATCAATTTATAATTTCTAAATGAAATATAGCATTATTTACAAACAAGTTATTTGGGATTTGTCAGTGATTCATAAGATCACTTAAGTGTAAGTAAATGCAGTAAATTCAGGTAGTTATAAAGCATTTAGTAGTGGTCAGTTAACTATTTTTGTGAGCTCATCACAAAATATAAAGCATTTATAAAGGAGATTTAAAGACTCAGTTATCTTCTAAACAGAAAAATTAAACAAACACAACACTGTGATACAGAACATAGAAATATATAACTGAACCTTTAAATCTCCTTTATAAAAGCTTTACAAGGCATAACTAGTCCTCACTTTATAAAATACTTATACTCACCACTACCAAATGCTTTATAACTACCTGAATTACAGTAGAAATACATGTTAATAAAGCATTTATTAACACACTAAGTACCTATTACAAAATGTCGGTATAATGTATGAATGTACATTTGAAATAGTTTATTAATCATTTTACTCACACTTTCTAAGTGATCTTATGAACCACTGACAACTCCTAAATAACTGGTTTGTACATAATGTTATACTTCATTTAAAAATTATAAATTGATCATTAATAAAGTATGAAAATACAACAATTAAAAACATTATAGATATGCTTTTAAAGCAAGAATAAAGCTTTTATAGCTGTATTTATATACTGCTTATTAATGTCTATTAATGCTTTATAAATATTGAATTAACTGTTTACTAATGCTTAACTAATGATACATAGCGTGGGGTTATTATAAAGTTACCGTAAGTTCTTTAACTAAGCAGCAGTTAAACAGCAGCTCTACAGTTTCAGAGCCTCTCAGAGACAGCAAGCCATTCAAACAATAGAGAAGTGTGAACGACGTGTGTTAATGGGCCACTGCAGTTCCTGCTCCAGCCTACAGGAGCGCTGCTGAGTATGGGCTTAAACACACACACACTTGCAGGTCCCCACTTGGTCAAAAATGTAAAAAATTCACCAGAGCGTATTTTAGATGATTTTAACATGTTTTAAGGCATGACCAACAGGGGACTTGAAAAATGTCCCCACTTGGCTCGGCGGTCCCCTGTTGGTGAGTGTGTAACGACACCAAGGTCCCCTCTTAGATAGGTAGACAAGTACACACACACACACACACACACACACACACACACACACACACAGACACACACACACACACACACACACACACACACACACACACACACACACACACACACACAGTTTGAGTATGAGTGTAAATGTCAGAGAAGCTGCATGAAGAGGGCATTGCAAAAACAACACACTCTATGTATGTAATAAGGTACTTGTAAATAATTCATATACCACTGTTTTGCTTCATCAATAATGCATGGACCACAACAAAACATAAGTAAAAAATGATTTTTTTTCTTCTCAAAATGAGTTGGTGTATAGTAACTGGCTAACTTTGTGCAATGGATTCAAATAAAAGGTATGTAAAACAAACAGTTTAAGAGACACCAAAGCCCTGTTTCACTGATAAAGATTAACCACATCCACAATCACCGCAGTTGCTTGCAATAGGGCTTAATATACTGTATATGTTCAAGGAATATAATGCATCGGTGAAAGGTTGGTTTATGGTATTATTCTGAAGCCAGTAATTTAACACTATGAGTATATGAGGTGACATTTCTAAAGCCTTGGCTCGTTTTGCTCGATTTCAATTGAAAATAACAGGTCAGACACGGTCTGATTTTACTCCCACATTGCAGCTTAATCTTAGAATGACTATCATAAGGTGAGCCTATACATAAATAATGACCTGCGGTTGTATCACTTTAGGTTAACATTTCTCAAAAGTATTGTGCCTAAAATCTTTATTCTGCATGGCTGATTTGGAAAGCCTCTGAAGTGGTCATGTGAGTACAGCAACCAAACACCTGAATACCAACTAGCCCTCTTAAACTAAGATTTAAATGCATGAGATTCATTTAAACACGTTGAATCTGGCTTTTGTCTGTTCATCTGTACAATACAAAGCTAAACTCACACCAGCAGTGGCTAACATGGACATTCATTTCTATTGTTTATAATGTTTATTTGTATGCATTAGAGAATGTATGTATTATAAAAACATATTTTATTTCTATATTTATAATTATTTGTTTTTCAGTAACCCAGGGTCGTGGACTCGAGTCGCATGACTTGGACTTGACTTGGACTCGAGTCCCAAATTTGATGACTTGCGACTCGACTTGACATATTCAAAGATGACTTGCGACTCGACTTAGACTTTGACAACAATGACTCGCGACTTGACTCGGACTTGAGCCCTGTGACTTGGAAAGATTTGACCTATCTTCTAAAACCACAGATCAGAGTTGTAATACGCAACTTTCGCACGTTTGGCGCGGAGCCAGAGCGCGTGATAGAGTGTGTTCAGCAGTGCGTGTCAGTTGTCATTTATCACACGTTCAGACAGTTTTCAACCAAATAATGTTTTCTTTTTTCTTTTTCAGGCATATAAATACACAAGTACTAGCGAACCATTTATAATTTGAGAAAAAAAAACACACTGATATCTAAGTAAGCGGAAATAATAAACCTTTCAAATGTAATTTTGAGACATGTTATTTTCCCCCCACAACCAACGCACATTTTAGCCTATAGGCAACTATAAATTCTTCTCCCTGTTCAACAGCCACTCACTTTCATGTCTTTCGGGAGAAATGGATGGATTTACGTTACGTTTTGTAAAAGACAGGCACGTAGCCCTAAAAAGTGTCACTTGACGCTTGATACATCGCCATGGAAAAGGAATGTTCTAGTAGCCTACAATTACTGCCGCGTTAACAAAAAATATTTTAACCAGGGACTCAATATTTTAAACTTAATGTGTAGCAAATCACGATTAATTTTCCCAATGAACAGTTACTTTTATTTTTTATTTTTAAATCTGCATTGCCACAATAAATATGATAATATTATATATTATTATATTATATCATATTTTAAAAGCCTTCCTGATGTAAATTAGTATACATTTCATTTACTATAGTAATTAACACTGAGACAGTAATTTGTGCAAAAAGCACTAATGACTTGTTTAAGACTTGAAGCTAAAACTCGAGGACTTGCAACTTGACTTGGACTTGTCTGTCTTGACTCGGGACTTGACTTGGGACTTGAATGCAAAGACTCGAAGACTTACTTGTGACTTGCAAAACAATGACTTGGTCTCACCTCTGCGATTACCCTTTCTGGATGTTACATAGTTACCCAAGTAGGTGCTGACAAAGGGCTGACTGTTTGAGTGAGTCATGAATCATTCACAAACATTTCTTAAAAAAAAAAAATTCAGGAACCAAAATGAGTGAGTCATTGAATCATTCATTCAACTGAAACGCTTGCTGAATTTAAAACCGTGTTTTTAGCATACTACTAGTATGATTTATTTGCGCCATGGCTTTGTTTGGAACCATTTCCGTTGACAGAGCAAAAGGAAACAAAGTAGCTGGTAATACTGAGTCTAAGATATATGGGAACTCTAAGGGAACATGCGGTTGAAAAAAATAAATAGATGGCAGGAAAAATAAAAAGCCACTGCTTTTGGGTTCTCTCACAAAAAGTTTTGTGTGGTTTGCGAGTGAATGCAGCGTTTCTCGGGAGAACACAAACATTTTGCGAGCGAACGAAAAGTTTCTCGGGGAAACGCAAAACATTTGCGAGAGAACGCAAAAGCATTGCTAAATAATTTTTCCTCCCATCTCATAATCAGTTCATACTGCAGTCACTGCTTAAATTGTCATGTCAACTACCACCTGTGATGTAACTCCTGTGTAACCCGGTGCACTCGTATTCAAGATCCCTTTTTTCTTTTCCTTTTAAGAATATTTTGTAAACAATAATTCCTGAAATAGCTCTGTTACTGTTCTGCTTAAATCATTGTTTTAACCCCCCTCCCACACACACACAGAATTGATATACAGTTCTGCATCCCAGAGGTGTCAGAGGTTTTGTTTCGAGTGACAAAAAGCAAAGCTCAAAGATACAACTGTGAGCTCAGATCAGACAGAGTGTGCTGTACACTGCTTATCTATCCCAGCAGCCTTTGAGGTGCTGCTGCTCTGAGATCATTCACATGCACTCCCAGAGGAGGAAATATCACCACCATTGGTGTGGGAGGAAGATAAACAGAGTGGTACAGACAGCAGACGGGGTTGGGGGGTCCAATATCAAAGAAATATGGCAACATGATGCTCACTGCATGACTGGGAGGAAGAGAGATTGAACGAAGATCCGAACAGTGTTTTAATGTAACGTAATGTAAATTCAGAGAGCACCAAAGAAAAAAGAAAAAAACTTTAAGAATTGAATATGTACAAATTATTAGTACTTCTGAATTAAAAACATGAGGCATATCAATGGCCACAGAAATATAAGATAAATAAGAGTGGTCTCAACTAATGTTGCATTTAACTAAATCTGTAAATCTCTGGTTCAATCAGGATTTGGGGTGTCTTACCTTGGCGATCTGAACACACCAGTTAAGCAGTAACTGGGAGCCGATGTTGTCTTTGTGCTCGTGCACGTAGTCCAGCAGACAGCCGTGGGGCATGAGCTGAGTGACCAGCTGAATGGTTGGGCTCAGACACACACCCAATAATCGCACCAAGTGAGGATGCTCCATGCTGGCCATGATCAGAGCCTCCTGGAGGGGAAAAAAAAACAGCGACTCAGAGCACAGGAATCCATAATCAATCAATTAATCAATCACAATGAGTGGATTAAATGTCAGATTTTACAGCATGTAAGGTAAATGTCTTAAACTGTTCTTTTATTAAGTAAACATAGCTGATTCTTTTAGCTTTTAGTGTACACACACACACACACACACACACACACACACACACACACACACACACACACACACACTGTTGAAAAGTTTGGGATCGGTAGACCAAGGCTGCATTTAGTAAATCAAAAAAAAAAAACAACAACAAAAAAAAAACGGTAATATTGTGAAATATTATTATAGATTAAAATAACTGTTTTCTATTTGAATATATATTAAAATGCAATTTATTCCTGTGTCGGAAAATGATTACAATAGTCTTCAGCGTCACATGATCCTTCAGAAATCTTTCTAATATGCTGATTTGCTCCTAAAGAAACATTTATTTTTATTATAAATGTTGAAAACAGTTGTGTACATATTTTTTCCCCCGGATTCTTTGATGAATAGCAAGTTCAAAAAGAAAAGAACATTCCTGAAAATGTTTTTTACACACCAGTTTTCATTCAATTTCAATTCAATTATAATAATATTTCACAATATTAGTTTTTACTGTATTTTTGGTTAACTAAATTCAGCCTGGGTAAGCTTTTTTCAAAAACATAAAATAATCTTACTGATCCCAAACTTTTGAACAGCAGTATAAATATTACTGTACAAAAGTTATGGGGAATATATATATAAAAAAAAAATCATTTCAAAATGATGCTTTTGAAAGAAGTCTCTAATACTCATCATGGCTACATTTAAAACAGCAGTAAAAGCAGTAATATTGTGAAATATAATTGCAGTTTTAAATAACTCTTTTCTATTTTACTGCTTTAAAATGTAATTCATTTCTGTGATTGCAAAGCAGGAATCATTATAATATGGTGATGCTCAAGAAAATTTTTTGTATCATCAATGTTGAAAACAGCTGTGCTATGTTATTTATTTTCTGTAGTGGAAGCAGCATTTATTTAAATGGAAATCTTCTGTAACATTATAAATGATCAATTTAATGTGTCCTTGCTAAATCTTACTGACCCCACACTTTTAAATGGTAATGTGCTTTATTGTTGCACAGCTCATACAAACAATAAATTATCTGTTTAAATATGGCATATTCTGAAGCAAGATAAACAGTGCATGCCTTATTGGGCTACAAATATGTGAGACTGAATGGCAGTGTCTTATATTGGACAAATGAGAGCATGTATCAATTACAAAAAACAGAAGTGCATACATGTTATAAACAGCTTTAGCAAAGACAATTTATTAAAGATTTGTTCTGAAGCACTTCTCATGCCTGTTGAAACACACACCCATGACGTCCCACTGAGATTTATAAGTGAAACAGGCCCATAGTTATAGTCTGCTTCAATGAGTGTAGTCTGCAAAATGAGTGTTGGATTTATTCGCTTTGTTTCATGACACTTGCGTAAGCGGGAGGATTTACAAGGCAGACTTATTACCCATAAATCACCAACACTGCACACTTGCATGCTGAAGATGAGCATCTGCAAAATTTTCTTTTTATTTAAATATTTATTTTTGCTTGTCTATTTCAGTTACTGTGCTTCAGTACAGTGTGATTAAGTAAATCTAATCAAAAATAAGAAATGTGTGAAGCATCTTACTAAACGAGAACACATTCATGATCCAAATTCCAGTTTATATCCAACATATTTAACCTGTGGTCCAGACAAAAGATGGCACAGCGTATAAAAGTATCAGAAACTAAGAAAATGCAGAACATAAAAAATACATGTAATTTCCACAAACAGCTGAGGGGATAATTCAGAAATAATATCCAAACCTTCAGCCATAAGGTTATATTACTGCAATAAAATATACCTCAGCCATTAAAATGATTTCAGGCCTTGGAGGGATCCTCTTACGTTTGTTTGAACATTTTGAATAAATAAAATAGCGTGTAACACACATCCGACATCCACAAACACACACACAAAGCCATTATCTGAGCACTACATAAAATGATACACTTGACAGTTATATAATGAGCATTCACACTCCTGCTATTCTCCAGCTGCTCATGCCCGTCCAATCAACAGCGGAGGCCAGCGTATACACGTCTGATCCGCCCTCACGTGCTTCTGTTTTTTAAGCGTAGTATGAGTGGATCTGTTCATCTACAAACCCCTAAGAACATTCTGAAAGTAAAATGCCCATTAACACTGATGAATTGTGGGAAATGCCTTACGTGGGGGAGTCATGGAGAGGACGCTTTAATGCATGCACATATGCACAAATATCTTACTGAATACCAACACATGCATTACTAACATGAAAAAGGACTGGCTTCTACACGGAAATAAGCAGAAAAAACCTGTTTTAGATTGCACTCAACGTGTGTGTAAGGGCCTTTGGTAAGTGTTTCATAGTCCTTGCATCATCTAAGAGGATGTTTCAAGGTTTACATGCATTTTTCCTTTTGAACTACTAAAGAGCTGAATATTCGCTTAGTGGAATTGCACAAACTACAGCTGCAAGCCTTGCAACAGAGAGCCACTCACATCCATGAACTCTACATTGGCTTTGGGGCCCGTCGCCTCATTCAAGATCTTTATGGCCACGGGAATCTTCACAGTCTCACCCTCAGGAACCCAGATACCCTGAAATAACAAAAAAAAAAAATATATTTCTTACAGGGAAATCGGGGGAAATGCACTTTTTTTACTGTAGAAAATGTGAATGTTCATGCAAAACTAGCATGCATTGACGCTAGATTGTTGATAAAATCTTCTGTGCTGTTCTTAACACACTGCTAAGGTGTTCTTGGTGGTTGTTAGGGTGTTTTAGTTGGTTGTTAGGGGGTTAAAAAGAGCCTACACTCAAATACCTCCTTCAAAGTATGATATTTTCATGAGTTTAGATCACTTTTGATTTGAAGTGCACGACAGATCAAATGTTTGGGGTTGGTAAAATATTCCAATGCTTTTGAAAGAGGTATCTTATGCTCACCAAGGCTCATTTATTTGACCAATATAGTTAAAACAGTAATATTGTGAAATATCATTAATTTTTTAATTTTCAGAAGCCATTACTCTTATCTTCAGAAAACAGTTGTGCTGCTTAATATTTTTGTGAAAATTCTATTATAAATAGAAAGTTCAAAAGAACAGCATATATTTTAATTTTTTCTATCGATGTAAATGTTGATACATCTTTGCTGAATACAATTATTTAAAAAACATACTGACCCTAAACTTTTGAACACTAGTGTATCTTTCATGTTCATAGCACTGTATGGGGAAAGTTATGTACAAAAATCAAATCAATATTTAGTGTTAAAGGGATAGTTCACCCCAAAATTTTAATTTTGTCATTAATTACTCACCTTTATGTCATTCTAAACCCGTAAGACTTTCGTTCATCTTCAGAACACAAATGAAGATATTTTTGATGAATTCTGAGAGCTTTCTGTCCCTCCATTAACAGCTATGCAACTACCACTTTGACGCTTAAAAAAGTTATAAAAGCCTAATGAAATAATAGAATTAAAGCCTAAATTCAATCTGTTACTCATATAAAACCATCGTGTGTCTTTGGACTAAACCGCTCAATTCATATGGATTAGTTTTATGATTTCTTTATGAACTTTTTGAAGTGCAAAAGTGTCAGTTGCTTAGCTCTCAATGGAAGGACAAAAAAGCTCTCAGATTTCATTAAAAAGATCTTCATTTGTGTTCCGAAGATGAACGAAGGTCTTACGGGTTTGGAACGAGATGAGGGTGAGTATTTAATGACAGAATTTTATGGATAAGAGCCCCTTGGTAAACAGAACAGAACCAACATGAATGTATGCAGATATCATTAATTCAAGATTTTAAAGTACAACATAATTTGAGAATTTATTCTGATTCAGGGGGAACCAGAATGCCAAATCCTGACTGACGAGAGGAGGATCAGGGGATGGAGGAGGGTAATAGCTCCTGAGAAACACGACAGCTGCTGATAATACTGAAGGAGCTTATATATGTACACGGTGATAGGTGTCGTATTCCTATAGGTAGACGTGGATCAGCTGAGAGTCACTAACGTGACCTGCCAGAACTGACGCAGTTTTGATAACCCCCCCCCCCCAGCAAATGTATGTGCAATAGTTACAATAATGCTTTTCTTATCAAAATATATGGGCTGCACAGATTTTTCTTCAGTTCCCTCTGTCTCCTCTTTGATGTCATTACCTTGTACACGGTGCCAAAGGCCCCGGCTCCCAGAATCTTCACCCGTTTCAGCTCAGTCTCTTTCAGAATGCGCAGTTGGGCCTGGTTTGGGGCCGCACCGCTGGGCGTCAGAGGCTCCACCAACTGAGACACACAAAGCAACGGATGGAAGATGCTGTCAGTGACGCTAAAATCAATCTGGAAAATCAATGAAGATTTGGCCATAACTCAAATAAATTGAATAGTGAATGAATTCCTTGTAATTTATTTAGTCTTTCTGTGCCATTATGTGGCGCATATACGAGTTTGGGAGTTCAATCAATGCATAAAAACCCCTGGTGATACAGAAACTATTGAAATGCGATGAGAGAGAGGGGGACAGAGATAAGAGGAAAAAGCAAAGAGAGAAGATACAGGAAAGAAAGACAGAAATAGAGAAGGTTAACCTGATAAAAATATGAAGGGAGAAAGTGTGTAGGAGAGATTGGGAAGCGTAAGAGAAATTGAGAGATAGAGAGAGAGAGCGTAAATCAGCCGTTCTATCGACCCTTTGCGGCGTCCCCCGGCTCATCACAGCGCCTGATTAAAAAACAATAGCACTTCTTCATTTAAATGGAATTGTAAATCAGGAGCCAGAACACAGAAGGCGGAGGAGAGCCAGGGGAGAGGGCGAGCTGTGATCCAGGGAGCTGTCCGCTGCAGGCGGTGCTGAAACACAGATCACAGTCCGTGGTGCTGAAAAACCTAAGTGGCATTGTGCTGCTCCAACTTAATATGAATTTATAGTGATAGGAACACCCTATTCCGGTAAAAATTGAGATATGGGAACGTTCAAGACCATTTGTGTTATTGGCATACATGTCTATTTTCACTAATACGTGCTTTCTTATGTGGTATGCGTGGGCCGGCTCCAGATTATTCTATGGAGTATCTGAGGAGAGTATTATACTCTCCGTTCAAAGCCTGAGGCCATAAGGAACCTTCGGGCACAGAAACACGGGATCCTTGCGCAACCTGCACTATTATGAACCCTCCACCCACACTGTGATATGAAAAATAAAATAAACAACAATATTAAGAGGATGGATAGGAGATTGAGTAAATGAAAAGGACAGAAACAGTAAGCATTAAGAGGAAAAATAAGCCATAAGTGAGGCCAACATCCCACCAGCAAGGACACGACTTTTCATTAATGTTCATTTAATTGACACATACAATCTCTTTAAGAAGAGGTGCAAAGAGAGGCTATTATCCTCAGCATTGGAATAATTCAGTTTGACTGTTCATGAGGTTTACATAGTAATCAAAACAGATTGAGTTAGGTACTTTTAACTGTCTTTAGAACTTTTATAAAGTTGAACTATGTTTTGGTTATAGAATTCTTAATTAACCATGAAAAAGGTACAAAATAGGGCCTACAAGAGAATGAAGTAATTCATATCAACAAAAGGTCAGTAAAAGGGAGTGATTAACCTTCATAAATTGTGGATGAACAAATTCAGGAGGCCAAACTAAATAATATATACAGGTTTGAATATCGTGCAAAAGTTTGTGTATTTCAGTAATTCAAATTAAAAGGTGAAACTAATATATTTAGTATATATATAACTATATACATATGCATTATTATACTTTCAGAGGGCCGATATTTCTGTATTTAAAATCCCTTTTTTTATTGATTTCA
Organism: Meda fulgida; assembly: GCA_030578275.1. Lineage (NCBI taxonomy): Eukaryota > Metazoa > Chordata > Actinopteri > Cypriniformes > Leuciscidae > Meda > Meda fulgida. The sequence goes on along the minus strand of CM060624.1, from coordinate 9,008,947 downwards.
TGTAATATTCTAATTTTCTGAGATTTTAAATTTGGGGTTTTCATAAGCTGTAAGCCATAATCATTAAAATTATAACACGATATTCTCATTTTTCGAGTTTCACCTGTATGCTCTTTTCTAGTTTCTATTAATTTTACATTGAGGTTTGCTATTCTTGCAACTCTGTAACCAAATCAGAATTTTTTTGCTCATATGTGACTCAGATCTGTTTTTGTCATGACAGTGTGAGCGGCACAAACAACATGGAATCTGATCTTTTCGATTCTGATTTGTGCCACTTCCATATGTGGTCCTAAATTTAATACAGGTCAGATGTTTTGCAATGTGACCTCAGTCTGAACAGTCATATCGGAATTCAATTCATGTGACCTTTACGTCACTCAAGAGTAACATACGTCACAATTCTGCTTTCATGGGAGTCACTCCAAAGATTTTACTTACCCAAGTTATCAAGACAGTTGCGAATGGTAGTCAGTGGAAAGACAGAACTTGAAATGATTACAGTGACAGCTCTATATACAAGCAAAACATGAGGGTCATATCATAAATGTTTAAAAACTCTGCTCACTTTTTTTCGCACCCTGGTCGTTGTTTTTTTATATTGCCTGTGCATAAATTAGCTGGATTCCGCTGTCAAATTACACTATAAATAAACACGTAATCACTTACTCTAATATCCTCTGTGTTTATTTCCGTAAACCTTCTGGTTTTCAGGCTTCATGGAATTGGCTGAGAGAACAGTCTTTAGGAAGTTTTCTGTCTGTTTTCTGAATGCATGCTTAAGTAAAAATCTAACCTCAGTCTCCAAGAAGCGTCTCAAGGCTCTCTTCTTCTTGATGCTCTTCCTTCTGACTGATATGGCAACACTCAGGCCCACGATGATCACCACAAACAATCCCCCAATAACCCCAGCCGCAATGAGGGGAGTCCTGAGGGAAACACGGGAGAGAAAATAAACATTAGCCATAAGCAATAACAATAAACTACTAGGTAATTGGTCCCATATCACATAAACCAGAGCTTATCAACTAGTTCTGCTTCATGACTAAGATATTTCTACATTGGATATCATTAAAATGAAACATTGAAATGTAAGAAGAAATAAAAACATAAATTTCTTTATTTATTAAATACAACATCTTTGGAAAAACTCAACAGACTTATTTTTATAGTTGAGAACCGCTGACACATACTACAGAAGAACCGAAAAGCTGTACAGATCAGTAGAGAAAGCCATCAGAGGAACGTGAGAATTGCCAACATCCCATAAATGAGAAGGAACATGAACAAAGCCTCACTCACAGATAGAAATGAGACATTTGTTTGGATGTGTCAGCAAAAAACCTTTCCAACTGCAGTCATCTGGCATCAGTCTTCTCTGGGCTGTACTTTGAGGTTTCAGTTTGAATCTCCGTCTGAAAATGTTCCCTTAGCATTAATGAAAGGCCTAATTCAGTTAGCATGGAAGACGGCAGCACCAAATCACGACTGACTGCATGCAATACACAGCACATGCTGTCCTATTACAGGTCTTTCATTAAGATCCAACTCTTCAGACTGCCAATCTTACCATGTAATTGTCTCTGCACTTTTTTTCCACCCGTATTTCTAACAGCACATGGATATAAAGCAGACTCGCCATTTGGGGGGTATTATCCCGGACCCAAGTGTAAAGTCTTCTTTTTAGTTTTTCTGGGGAAAAAGATTTAAGCATATAAACTGCGTATACACAGGCTGTGCTCACGTTTCAACTTCGCTGTTTTATAATTGTTGGATGGATATCTTTGGAATTTTACATCTCAAATCCATATGAATTGTGGTTAGGAACAACATGAGGGTGAGTAATGAATTAAATAATTTTCATTCTTGGGTGAACTCATGTTAATTTGATATTGATCTGCAGTCAGAATACAAAGCTTATGAGCCATGGAGACCATAGCCGAGTGCATACCATCACCCACCGAAGCCTGTGTGAGTGTATAGATCCCACATGCGTGAGCGAGCTTCTTTCGGACTGACAATGAGCAGGCAATTATGTTGATGCTGCATTGCTGTCAGCACGCACCGTGCCACTGCCGTACATTCCAGGGGAAGGAGGACAGGATGTCTGACATCTTGTTTTATGTAACCTGCCATGTCTTTTCCAATTGTGCAAGAGAGACTCCGGAGAAAAATGCACATAATGCACATTACAGAGAGGTTCAACAAGGATTTTTGGAGGTACGGCGGTGATTCTGATGCCCTAGGCAAGATAAGACATGACCCACACATCCAGTATTACTTATATTGAAACCATTCTGCGATAGTATACACATATTAGCTAGAAAAAAATATATATATTACATAAATAATCTAATATAAACTTACTCATTTTATTTAATAATATGTATACCTCCATTCAAAAGTTTGAGGTCAGTAAGATTGTTTTTTTTAATACACATATATAATATACAGATAAATATACAAATTGCATTAAATAGTCACTCATGCTTTTCGTTGTGAAAAACATCCTCTTTACCTGACTCTGCAGGCTGTTGTAAATGTTGAATATCACCTGCCTCTCATCTTGTTCACACTAGAGATGTTCACCTCTCTCCTGAGCGTGATTGGTCTCCAAGGATAGCAATGTGTTTTATCAGGATTACTCCCTCCAGCCTTTACTCTGATAGTCTGTCCAAACAACAAGTATAATACACTCCTGCACTATAATACACTATTAGGACAGGACAAAACTATATCTATATATGTGTGTGAGTGAGAAAGCGAATGGTCTTGATATAAATCCTGGTCCACATTACAGCTCATTCTGGCCAAAAAAAACGTCTCTGGAAGTGTTCAGTGAAGAACCTCTGAACAAGAATTCATATCTCAGTTGATATAAACCTGTGCTCCCTGACTCCAAAAAAAAATATCCAAAAAGAGCCAATCAGATTGCATCTTGTGAGAAGCTTTTCCGTAGTTGTTTTCAATACACATCAAGCAGTCTGTGGTTGTGATGTGTGAGGTCGAGACAAGCGATTTCTAGCTTTGGCTTCCCTCCCCTGCCAGGACTGTGTATAGCACTATGGTGAATATGAAACAGCAAACACAGTTGCTCTGAGCAGTTAGTGGTATTTTGTTCCAGCTTTCCCATGAGAACAAAAGAAAGTGATATCAATTTATCAAATATGCCATGAAGCAAATGTGCGCGCACACACACACACACACACACACACACACACACACACACACACACACACACACACACACACACACACACACACACACACCCCTCACAGCAGCACATTAATCACAGGACTGTGGCCTGGTCATTATATAACTTCTTTTTTTTACCCACCGTGCATTTTTGTGTTAAAGCAGAGCTCTGTCTTGAAAGGCAGCTGGCACTAAAACAATGAGCAGTGTGTGTGTGTGTGTGTTAATGATGTCATCAACACAGGAATTAGGCCAATCAGATGCAGCTGGGTTTGACAAACCTAGAGCCTTGCACTGTACACAGCCAGTGAAGGATGGATTAATGTACAGTGAGAAAGCACTTGTGACAATACCTCTATTTTGCAAGCTTTGTTCATTTAATATAACATTTCATTTGAGTGAAAACATCACGTGCTCAAAGTCACACATTTGCATATTTAAATATTAACCAAGAAATTCTAATAAAAAAAAACTTAATAAACATTAAAATTACAAATAATTTTTCTTCATTTGACATCAGTGCTTTAAAAAAAACTAAACTTAATTATTTATATTATATTATTTATTATAGATTATAGATAGATATTTTCAGTGTAGACATTTGGACCCAACTGCTAGTGCACAGAGGTCTTGTGACTGATTCACCAATATGACATAACTGTGTGTGTGTGTGTGTGTGTGTGTGTGTGTGTGTGTGTGTGTGTGAACTGTCTGTAGAACTGTGTGCTGTAAAAGATCTCCAGTCACAGTGATATTCTATTGATGCCACAGACTAGAATCAACTGTTGGACATTGGGCAGAAAACCAGAATTGATACCATGAATAAATGATGGCTTAAGGGAGGACGAGAACCTGGAGCCAGAATTCTGACCTTGCAAACCTACTGACAGTGGAAGTCACTGGTTTTTGGAGAAAAAGTGTATAACACAAGGTAGTATATATATAAATTAAGAAATCTGAGAAAAAAATTAAATAAATCTGAGCAATGGGTGACCCTAGTTCAAGTCCTGGCTCAAGGTACTGCCGCCCTCTCTTCTCTCCCATTGTTTTCTGTCCATAAAAGGTGAAACATCCTTTTATATATATATATAATGAGTGTACCTGTCCATTATGCCAATGCAGTCTTGCAGACGAGGCCCTGTGCATCTGAAACAATAAATAAAGAATCCAAATTAACAAATGAGTAAACACACACACACACGCACATGCACACACAATAATATATCTAAAGTTTTCTAAGTATTTATATTTTTAAATTATTCAAATGTATATATTAGTATTTAACTATTTAAATCTTTATCCTGCACCAATAAAACAATGCATAGCAATAAAAATGCTGCATTTATACATTTTTAGTAAAATAATACTAAAATACTAAAAATAACAAAATGTCATGCAAGGTATTCATTGAAAAAGACAGTTTGAAATGAGTCATACTTAAGTACCTACTTAATTTATGCTACTGAAGATCAAATCGGAAATGCTGTTACAGTAAAATCAAAGATCTCTGTCCAAACATTCTCATACTTACAAGACTAGGAAAGATTGGGAATGGAATCTAATGACTGTCTCAAGGCAACTTAATGGTCAAACGAAAACACATTAAAATCATGTCAAACGGCTTAATTGTATATTTTCACTCACAATTCATCAAATTTATTAGTGCTAGACCTATTTTCAAGACTCTTCCTCTCCTGCCGTTTTCTTGACGTCTAAATTCCTGCCCTTCCACGCTGATGCTCACAGCCCTGTCATTTTTTCAGCAAACCGCTAACGTCACTAAACCCAGCGCTCCCAGATCAGACAGTCAGCGGATGAGGGCTTCCATGTGACACAGGAGGAAGAAAAGTGAATCCATGACTCAGTGTGAAAATTCCTAGAGCAGATAATGGTTATCTGCAGGATATTTGAGCCGTCTCTCATGTAACCCCGCAAGGGCCTGAGGTTATGTTGCAGGTGCCCAGCCGGATAAAATCAGAGAGTGTGGTGGTTATCATTTAGGGCTAAAGTTAGATGGCAGAGACGCAGCAAGGGCAAACTCCTTCCTCTAAAATTAATGATGCTTTATGCACAGCCAGCTCGGAGGACACAAGAGCTCTAAAAAGGGTCAGTGCATTGACAAATCGGCTCTCTGAAGTTCCTGAGGCTAGAACTGACGTGGCAAACAAGCACAGGAAGTAGTTGGGCCGCTACAGATATATTTCCCACACACACTCGCGGATTGCAAACATTTAACAAACGCATCCATACCCCTGGGTGCAGTTGACATGACAGGGGTGACACTCATTGTTGGCCTCTGCATATTTGAAGATGAAGCTGTTTGCTCCCTGTAGGCCATCAGGGCATTTCTCCACACAGTTGGGTCCGTCTTTAAAGTGAAGACATTTAACACAGTGATCAGGACCCTGCAAGAGAGAGAAAGAAAGTGGAGGAAAGAGACATAAAATACCAGCAACTGTGGATAATAACCATCCCTCACCACCAACACAATGACCATAACAATCAGCCGGCACAGGATTTATGGCGGTAATATGGAGAGAGGAGGCCGGAGAGAGGGAATTGTTAGCTTGGATATCAATATGAGCACCCTTAGAGTCATCCGAACACCTCATCAACCAGAAAGACAAATAGCACTTCGCGGACAATAGGAAGAGATGCTCCGCATTGTTCTATTAAGGGTGGAAAACGCCTACGTAACCTTGAGGAACATCTGTATGCGAGCGTGTCTGTCTGTGCTCAGTGAGACCGAAGCTGATATGTGCTTCTTTATGAGTGAATCTCTTGTGAGAGATGAATAAATGCCTTGCAGCAATTACAGATGCTCTTCATTTCACGCTGTAAAGCGCCTCTGATGCAATAAAGCAGCAGACGGCACCCAGCCTGGCAGCACGCAACACACACAGCTTCAGGACCGTAAACATACAATTTTCCATCGATATTACAAGCGACACACTACAGTTCGTTTTTTTTAAAAGAAATTATTAATGGTTATATTCTGCAAGGATGTGACATTAAAGACATTTATAATATTAGAAAATATTTCTATTTCGATGCTGTTCTAACTTTCAATTCCACAAAACATCAACTTTGATAATAATAAGAAATTCTTCTTAAGCAACAAATCAGAATATTACAATGATTTCTGAAGGAACAAGACAGGAGTAATGACTGCTTAAAAATATCGCTTCGCCATCACAGGAATAAATTGCATTTCAAAATATATTAAAATAGAAAACTATTTACAATATTACTGTTTTGCAATACTTTTGATCAAATACATGCATCCTGAGTAAGCATAAAAGACACCTCTGTCATCATTTACACACATCTCATGTTGTTCCAAATCTGTATGATTTTCTTTCATCTGAGCAAAAGAAGACATTTGGAAGAATGTTTTCGTCCACATAATGAAAGTCAATGGGGTCCTAAATAACACTATTCTCCTTTGACTTTCACTGTATAGACAAAAAAGCATTTCACAAAATACTGTCTCTTCGTTTGGGTTCCACAGAAGAAAAAGTTGTACTGGTTTGGAATAACATAAGAATGATGGTGATAGAAGTTTAATTTTTGGGTGAACTATTCCCATCATTTCTCATCTACCCTCTACTATTGCTATAAAGTGGCAAAAGGCTTACCAAATGCCTCCCCATTTAGCTGGTTTACTCATTTTGTTATATAGCTCTGAAAAAGCTATAGTCTTTCTTGGTAAGTAAAAAAGAGAGAAAGAAATATGATGGCCCAGCGAGTCAATTTAATTCTGGCATTGGGCCTGCCAAAATCGTGCGTATAGCACAGAGATAAAGGTGTCTGTAAGACTCCTCCAAGGCTAGGTTACCTAGAAAGCATCATCACTTTTTGTGTTAATTGTGCTGCTTCTCCAGACACCTGCTGCACACAAATCTCCATTTCCTCTCCACACACAAAACACTGTTTGTTAGTGTTGTTTAATTATGCCTTTGTGAAGCAGATGTTGCTGATTGCTTCACAGGTAGGTTAGACCACTCAGCAGTTAATCTGCACTAATAACAACAAACATTTTAACAGCTTAGCTAAGCCTTGCATCACCTCAGAGGCTTATGGGTGTGTAAAGTCCTTATTGGAGAATGTCATCACTTGGTGATCACTTCAGTAATCAAAAACAATTCTCATTATATTCCCATTACTGTAATGAAGCTTTTTTTTAACCACAAATAAGGACTTTTATTAAAAATAAATAATTAAGAGCAGTACAACAAATATCTTTCCATACATCTTTTTTAGATTACATATGACAAGGGTTACAAGGAGATTTGCTTAGCTGTCAATAATTTTACACTGCAAAATGCCTTCATTCTCTATGTAACTTACTAACATGTACACATACTCACATCGACATGGCACATTGACTGAACTACTTTAGAAATGAACAGATAAAAGGCTTTGATCAGGCAAAAACCACATGAAAGAGGAATATTTATCATCTAAATTTCCAGGCACAGGTTTAAAAAAAAAAAGAAAAGAAAAAAGTCAGGACACGCACTCAGTTTTAGAGAGTTTTTTCCTGTCTATGTTTGTGCTGGCATGGGTCTCCAAGGGCTCATGAACGCGTCATTTGCGAGACCTTTCTGTTTGACTCAAGCAGACAACAGCCTGAGGCCTCTGAGCTTTAGAGATGGATCGGCTAAATCCTCTTTCGCCAACACACACAAGCACACGGTCGTACGCATCTTGTCATGTAGTCATCAATTTAAACCAAAGTGCTTGAGGCTGTTTTGAAAAAGGGGCAGCGCTGAGCACACAGCACATCTGTGGTAATGTCTCTAACCTGATCAGATTCATGGACATCCAAACAGCTTATTCATCCCACTCTCAGGTGTCTTCTATGGGGCAGGACTCTCTGTAAACACTTGCCAAGCTTAGGCAACTTAATTTACTTTCTCACTAAATTAACAAGAAGTAAAATCAATCCCACGGCAGCAAAAGTACACTTCGACAAGGGATTCAATTAATCATTTGACCAAGCCAATCGAAGGCGGTGTCTGCTGTTCAGCTCTGTTTGTGCTTTAAGCTAATATATATTGAAAGAGATTGCATTGAAATGAAAGAAACATGCACACAGAATCCAAAATTAACAATCACCAAGCACAGAAAGCAAGAAAAAGCATCTTTGGTGAATGACCTTGCAAAATCTCAGTATAATAACGAAATGAAATGAGGTATTTATATAGCACTTTAATGATCATTGATTAATCTGATGAAAAAAACACAACAAAAACACATGAAATAATCAAATAAAAAAGATTCAACTGGTCATCAAAAAGCCCTTTTCTTTTCTGTAACAACAGATATTTTAAAAGTATGCCACCAAAATATAAAATTAAAATATAAGGAACACAATATTAGACTGTCCTGAATATGATGCTGTGACTGACAAAAACAGCCTCTTTGCCTTAAATATTAAAGAGAAAATCAGCTAAATAATTAATTTGCCATTAGAATAACAAATAAAGATTTAAATCATGCGAAATAAAGTTGCCAGATGGTCGGTAATTTATCTAAATTCACTTGACACAGGCAGGTTGTCTTTGTGACAGTTCTATACTCTGCAAAGAGCAAAGGAGGATTCAAGGGATTGGCCAATCAGAAACACTCATTGCCTGTCAATCACTATGACATATGCCTTTGAAGGGTGAGGTTTATGCGAGAGGCTGGTCTAAATCAGTGGCTAAGAAAGAAAACAGTTATATATAACACAAATATGAAAATAAAAATATGAAAAAGTACTTCAAAATACTTTTGATGAGAATGATGGAGCTGATTATTCATTATATTTATGAGGTTAAAGCTACCTTTCAAAAGTTTGGGGTTGGTAAGATTTTTTTTTTAGATTTTTGAAAGAAGCGTCTCATGTTCACCAAAGCAGCTTTTATTTGATGAAAAATACAGTAAAACAGTTATGTTTTGTGAAATATTGTAAATATTTAAATGAGCTATTTCTATATATGTTTAACATGTAATGTATTCATGAGATGCAAAGCTGAATTACTCCAGTCTTTGGTGTCACATGATCCTTCAGAAATCTTTCTAATATGCTGATTTGGTGCTCAAGAATCATTTCTCATCATTATCATGTTGAAAACAGTTGTGCTGCTTAATATTGTTGTGGAAACTGTGATCATTTCTTATTATTTGATGAATAGAAGGATCAAAAGAACAGCATTTATTCGAAATCTTTTGTAACATTATAAAAGGCTTCACTGTCACTTTTGATCAATTTAAAATGTCCTTGCTGAATAAAAGTATTCATTTCTTTAAAAAAAGAATGTCTAAAACACCATGGCAATTCAAATTGTACAGTTGTGCTAATGTTTTTTATGCTAATGACTGATTTTATTAGCTTATTATTTTCTAAGTGTAACTCACAGGCCCAGTGCAGGTAAGACCGTCATCATCTGCCATCTCACACTGACCGTCACACTCCAGGCACACTGAACCATTTGCGAACTCACGCACATCCCTATAAAAGAGAAAGAGAAAAATATGAGGTAACATAACACACTACAATGACATTTAATGACCGTTCAAGAGCATTCAAGTTTCAGATGGGAAGAATAGCACGTCAATCGTCAAAGTTCTTCCAGGAATTCCTGCTCAAGGTCAGGATCTAGATGATTCAATCACTAGCCTTTTAAAGTCAAGACAACTCTCCAATTTCAGACTAGATATTAGGTCATTTCAGATCACTTCAGATTTTAAGACCTGAATGAGGAAAGGCTGAATCACAGGGAGTAAAAGAAGAGTCATCACACACACGCACGCACGTTCACACACACACAGGTAGATCGTGAAAGAGCAGCCGAAGGGAATTCAGTGCCTGAGGCACAAGGCCATAGGGAGGAATCCAACACATCCGCTAGGTGTTTACAGCACTTCTCAGACAGCTGCCACAGCTGGCAAACACAATTACTATTGACCAAAAGTAAACAGCCAGCCTTCGCCACCTATCGAGGTGACAATTCATCAAGCACATTCAGGGACAGCTCAAAGCACCACACGGAGGAAATCAGCCAGGGACCTCTGAAACAAATGATCACAAAATGGTTCAATACAGGCGAACACAGTCACTTCCTGGTTCCATCACTCCTCTGAAGACAGTGGTGACATTTTAGAAGCTGACATTTAAAAAAAAAAAAATTATGATTGACGTGCTATGTCAATGAGTGTTACATTAAATTAGAATGAATTATTCTTTATCTAAAAGGCACAGCACATTTTGTGTAGACTGCGAGGAAGCTTTTAGAAGAGCGCCTTATCATTAAAGGACTTCTCTTTCTTCCTTTATGTGAACGTTAACTTCACAGGCTCCGTAGTGTTGCATGTTCGGTGTCCACCGCATGTTTCCTGGTTCACTCTGTGTTCTCTTTGTTCTCAACTATGTTTGCTTTAGGACACAAATTTTGACATTGGACATCAAGTGGAGGCCCAATACAGAAACAAAATGGTTTATCATTCAAAAGTAAACAAATGTAAACAAAAAAAAAAAACATGTTTCTGTATTGGGTCTCCATTTGATGTCAAATGTGAAACATGACTTGGTTGAATTTTGTAGAATCATAAACAACTGCAGGTGTGTGATTTACAGGCGTTTATTCACAAGTCTCGTATGATCACCAAGGCATTTTTTTTATTTAATCAAAAATTACAAAAAGTAAAACAGTAATATTGTTTTGAAATTTTACTACAATTTAAAACTGTTTTCTATTTTAATATATTTTAAAACTTATAATTTATCATCTGATGTAAAGTTGAATTTTCAGCCGTCATTACTCCAGTCTTCAATGTCACATGATCTCCCAGAAATCATTATAACATTCTGATTTGAAGCTCAAGAAACATTTCTTATTGTTTTCATCAATGTTGAAAACAGTTGATAATTTGGTTTTCAGGATTCTTTGATTAATAGAAATTTCAAAAGAACAGCATGTGAAATAGTAAAATGTTACTTTTGTAACATTATAAAAGTCTTCACTGTCATATTTGATCAATTTAATGTATCATTGGTGAAGAAAAGTATTAATTTCTTTCAAAAAATAAATTAATTACATGTCCTTCCTCCCTGTCTGGCACTGACAACTGAACCAGAAAGCCTTTTTGACTGTTTTCAAATATCTGTATTTACCACTAGCCACTTGTCAAAACAATCATCTGAAATGAACGTTAATACCAGCTCTATAAAAGCACAAAAAGTTCTGCTTGCTTCCAGCAAACCACACAACAAAAACAGTCCTAATCATCTTCAAAATCTTTCATTTAGAGCTCAAACACACCACAGTGGGTCTTTTCCTTTTTTAGCTGTCTGTTCCCTAATGCTGAGTGAATCATCTTGTGCGAACAGCGAGTGAGACCGCAGAGGTCGACAACCAGAGGAGAGACAGAGAAATCATTGAGGTCACCCTGCAAATCAAAACACAAACACACACACAAAAACAGCAAAGATAGCGGCGCACTGGGTGACTCGTGTGGGACGGGTGAGTAGGTGGACGTGACAGTGCTAGACAGTGATGCATCCGTGTCCGTGCCGTACCTCTCCAAACCTGCCTCCCGCTTCTCGACCACATAGGGCCTGGTGAGCAGCTTGGGCCTAGAGCCGGCCAGTCTGCAAGGCAAAAGAATCATGTGGGACGATCGCAGGGTGCACGAGCCCTGGTGCTGATTCACTATCAATGCAAAACCAACATGGATGTGGCATTTATATAAAATACTGTGCACCCATCCATGATAGTCCTAGTCCTAAACACTCAAAGGACAAGAGGCCGTCTCAAAATGGCTGTTGGTTTAGAATGTGAAAACGGATGTTGTTTGTTTATTGCCTTGTTTTAGCTCTGGGCAAGGGATAAATTAAATTTAGCTGCTTCACTTAGTCAAATCAATCAAAAGCTGATAATCATCTTTCCCTTTGAGCAGTACGTAAGCACATAACAAATAAAGAGGGAACTCAAAACCAAACTGTAATTTACTCTCTTCACTGCACTGATCAACACCTTTATTGTTCACTTATTCTAAATGTGTTAACCAAGAGAAGGAGTTTAATGTCAAAACAATTTTATGAGGAATCAGACAGACACTCACAACCAAAAAGATATTTGTGCTGGTTTGGTATTGGTAACGGCGGTTTAACGAGCATAACGAGCACATCATCCATAACACAACATGTGCTGGTGACCAGCAAAGCACTTTCTAATCTACAGTGCCATTGCAAACAAAATTATTAATTTTTCCTTGGGTTGTTTAGGAGTTTATGATGAGATAAAGACACAGGGTACCATGAATTAACACAAAGACAATAAATAAAACGTCTGGTTACACTTCATTTCGACAGTTCACTTTAGACATTCTACTAACTATAAGTAACTTAACTTTGCAACTACATGTCAACTAACTCTCATTAATTTGCAACTTCATGTCAACTACCTCTCATTAGCTTTTAGTAGACTGTTAGGTTAGGTTAGAATAAGTTGACATGTAGTTGCAAAATTACTTATAGTTGGGGGAATGTCTGTTGGAGGACCATCCAAATAAAGTGTTATCAAATATTAAGCAGTCTATGACTGGTAGTTGACAACATGTAGTTGCAAAGTTACGTATAGTTAGCAGAATGTCTGTCAACTATCAAATTGAGTTAGCAATTGTCCATCTATTACTGGCTGCACAAGAAACAAGAAAGGACGACAAGAAAATACACAGATTTACTACAAAAAATATATTTTCTAGAGTGTTTTGGCACACATTACAAAATCATGTGCCCTACATATCCACCCACTCTACTTTAATGTGTGACTAGCCAAACACAATATATGTACAGCTTTTTTATCTTTTTTTTTTTTTTAATGAAGGCCATTTGTCTTGGAAAATATTTTACTACACCTTAATTTTTTCTCTACTTTTAAAATGCTTTTAAAAGGGTAGTGCATCCACAATTTTTAGTTCTTGTCATTCATGTCATTCCAAACTTGTATAACTTTCTTGTATGACTAATTAGTAAAATATTAAAGGGGTGATGAACTGAGAAATCAAATTTTCCTTGAGCTTTTGACATCTAAGAGGAATATCATAATATTAGAATATCCTGTAAGTTTCAGAACTGAAAACGTAATTGTTAGTCCAATAAAAGCTTTTATTGACACCAGGCTCAGCAAAAGACTCGTTTTTCAAAGTGGGGAACTATGACGACAAAAAGGATAAAACACCACCCCCGAAGAAGAAGATCAACGCCTCCTTCAACACGGCCGGTTTAGCCCCGCCCACCGATTCGCGCATTACACGCATTTCCCCCACGTGCGCTGACGAGTGAGTTGAAACTCATTATAATAGGCAAAACTGTTATCCACTCACAGCAGTGGGCGTTTACTTCTAAGTCTTCAATGCGAGACGCCCATAAAAACCAAGCGTTTTTGAGCTAGGCTCAAAACTAGGGTAGAAAATAGCCTATTCCTTATTCATTTTGATGTTTTTGAATGTAAAAACCAAGCGAACGTCATAAGTTGACCTCAGACAACAATATAATAAAAAAAAAAAAAAGCCAGTTCATGACCCCTTTAATCACTAAGACATTTTTCCAAAACCACATTTTTAGTGTTTCAACGAAGAAAGATGAGTAAATAATGACATACGTCTTTTTTTGGATGAACTATCCCTTTAAAGTTGACATTTTATTATTTTAACCTTGTCACATATCCAGACTATAAAACATGCAGTAAACTATGAAAATCTGTCATATATAATTAAATTGTTTCATATTTTATTAATATAATTAAACCATAAATAAATTTCATGAAAAATTATCTTATAAAATATTTATTGCGTGGAAAGGATAAACTAGTGAGTTTGAAAAGTGTGTTTCAAGAGAGTTTATTTTCTTAAAGGACACAGGGTCAAAAGTGCCCATGGAAACACTCATAAGTGTGTGTGTCTGTATATCTGCCTTAAATCTTTGTGCCTGTGTGAAAACAAAACCAAGGCTTTACTTAGTTCTTCATTCTGTCATGGTGCTCCACACACTGCTGTATTTGATGTAGACGTCATATGAGGTAGAGCTCACCCAAACACAGTTATTTATTTTCCAGCTCAACCAAGCTTAAATATTATCATTGCAACCTGCTCTCCAAAGCCGGGGGACGTGCTGCTCTGCTGTTTTATTATTGTTTGTCTAGAGGATGTAGACATGAATCTTTGTGAAATCCCTGTAGAACAACTAGCTATTGTTCAACCTTAGGAAGACACATCTTCTACAAGCGAACATTAATAAACTGTGCCGCAAAGTGTATGCAAATAATCCAACAACGTAGCTTGAGCACACCTGTGATTCTTGAGATTTGTAGATTCATGTAGTAAAACATGTCCTGTACAAATATAGTTTTGTGGAGTTATATATACATATATATATTACAGTGGCATTGAGTGTGGCGTTTAACAACTTACCCTTCGCGCAGGTTGCAGGATTCAACACAGGTGCGTCCCCTGCTAAAGAACCGACAGGACAGGCACTGGTCAGGCCCCGGACCCCAGCATCCAGCATCAGAGCACAGCGGATCACATACCATACGATCCAAAACTGCAAAATATATGTTTATCATTAATACAAGAGCACCCATGCCCGTAAATAACTAACTTCCCCATAGTTTCCTATCATCTCTCATCTGTCCTACCTCTTAAAGTGGCAAAAGCCTGTCTTATTTAAATAAATGATAATACAAACTGTATATATACTATTATACATTTTTATTACACAGCTCTGTGGAATACTTGATTCTGATTGGTCAATCGCGCCATCCAGCGGTATGTTATTCCCTGATAACAACTGGTAAAAACAGATAACACAGTCTCATCTGGGTAATTGAAGTCAGAACTATAATGTGCCACTAAAGACTGGAGTAGTGGCTGCTAAAAAAAAAAATATATATATATATATATATATTTTTTTTTTTTTTTTTTTATGTATGGCGGTAAATTATATATGGATATATTTTTAGAATAAAAATGCAGAATTTTATATTTGCCTAAATTACAATGTAGTGATAATTGTGCAAGTGGCTGCTCTAATTGACTTTTTCTAATAAAATGTCACCTGTTCCAAGGTGTTACAAAGAAAAACAAATTTCTGTCCATATCTGCATTTCAATCTATTGCACATTTGTCTCCAAATGATGCTGTCAGTCCACGCCAGGGAAAAGTTCAGTCGATAGATGGAAAACATCCTTTGTCAAACCGTGACTGAACACAATGCACACGTCATCTGTGAAAAGTGTTACTCGTCCGGTAATGGATGTATTACGTTTGTACGAAGCTGGCTGTATATGAACTGCTGCATTTTAATATGAAATGAGGACAGAATGGTCCGGGCGCCCACCCACTGAGGCACTGGATTTTGCAACAGCTGGGAGAGTGTTTTAAAATACTGCTGACACCACTTCAGCAAATCTCACAGATGTCCTTCCTCAACAGACAAACTTCTGAAACTAATGATGAAAATAATATCACTGAAGAGCATATATCAGGGTCAAAAGATTCAAAACCACAATGTGTATTAAATATGAGCAAACTTATGACAATGTGAACAAAAAGTCATTTTTTGCATTGGGAACAATATTGCTGGATTTTTACAGCGTGAATTTGTAGGATTCAACCGGCGTCACCGGAATAGGAAACAGAGCAAACAAGGACGCTACAGACCACATTCTCTAGCGTCAGTCGTTAGTGTGCCTCTTGAGATCAGGGTTTACCTGCACAGCTCTCATAAAGTCGCCATGCAACGGATGTTGCGATTGTCTTTTCTTCCCTATTGTTATGTATATCCGAGTTAAACAGCTTTTCGAATGAGAAAAAACTTAGATCAACACTTTTGTCAGTGTGTAATTGATTAGATCATTTGAATCGTTGTGGTTTGCTATTGCTGTGATCTCTTGTGAGTGACAGGTTGTCACACGTCATCAAAGAAGAGAAAGATGTCTTAGCAAGAGTGAGGGGAAGTTATTTTGATTTAAGAACACAACAATATTCCATAAAAATATTGTCCATTTTGATATCATGGTGAATTCAAAGCAAAAATAAAATACTAGACATTTCGACATTCATGTACATTTTTAAATTCAACTATTCATTCAAATTGTTATGCTGCTAATATATTATGATTTTTTTTCTAATTTTCAATTAGAAAAGAATGAAAACCTCCACAATGTATTCTGTTACTTTAAGGAATACAGTAAGCATTGCTGAACACCAGGGAGGGATTATTGTATATGTGGCTAGTACATTAATTTACTAAATCAATGACTAAATGAGCAACAACATGTAAAAGCACTCCAGAGAGCACTACAAAAACCCAGCCTTTCTCAGGGAACAACATGTAACGCAGGTATCCAACAGCACGAGGAATGACAGAGAGAAGTGGGAAGCCCTTTCAGCTCTACGTTTGAGGCAGATGGATCAAAAAGATGCCAACTTCAAAGTTTTAACCTGGTTGAAAACACACAATTTGGGTTGTGTTGACGTCAAAAGCAGTGCTGGGTTGGTTTCCAGGGAGATGTGTAAGAGCCAGGGGGATCGCAAAGCCCAACAAAAGGCTACGGTTGCCGCAAGACATTAATGATTGCTGTTGCATCACAACATCCTGCGCAATGGAAAAGAAGGGCAAAGACAGCTTTTTAGCTGTTTTTTATAAACATTACTCAGCAGCGAGAAAAGAGAGAGTTCTTAAAGACAGAGGTGAAAGTAAATTCCCTCTGGCAATTACAGCTTCTCCAAGAAAAAAAAACTGAAATGTCAGAAATTGTTGCAGGGTCTTCCCTGCAATTAATTCCCTGTGATTGTTCATGGAGCGACTTAAAATTTGCAGAGAATGGGTAATTAGATTGACGGCCCATGCATAAACCCGAGGCATTTGGGGTCTTTTTTCAGGTTTACGGTAACATCATTCCACACATCTTCAAGTCTCCCACAGACAAAAAAAAAAAAAAAAAAAAAAACCTCAAAGAGCTCTTTATGTTGGATCTAAGGGTGATTTTGAAGAGTAAAAAGGGAGCACATAGTAGGGGGCTTGCATCAGTACTCGTATTTCACAGCAGAGTGAGACTCTGATCATCTGACATCTCCTGACCCCCTCCATCTGTCGAGGAACCCGGGGCCCTCATGGCCCCCGCTAGGCTCGGTGAGGTGCAATGACCCAGCCAGAACGACAGGTATGAGGGAGCCGCACCAGCACCTTCCAAAGTGACCGAATTTACTGCCTCAAAGTCAGCGAGCTCAGCGTGAGGCATCGTGCGGCGTCGTGATCTCTGGCTGTGGTTCGGGTGAACCAGGACAAACAGCAGCTGGAAGCCTAAGAACCATCCTAGCCTCAAGACTTTTTCTCACAGGTCAGATGCTGCAGATTGTTGGGTAGATGTTGTGAAGAACTGCTTTTTGAAGCATTTTGATTTGGAAGAATAAACTGGACTAGACCTTATGATGCAAGCCTAATAGCTGGCTATTCTAGGATATGACTAACTTATCCTAAAAACGAATGGAACAATAGTAAAAACAGAGCGATGGACTCACTGCACTCCTTGGGGTCACGGTTGTTGCGGATCAGGGTCTTCTGGGTGTTAGTGCGGAAGAGTCGTGTCCAGTTGACGGTGTTGTAATAGCAGAGTTGACTGTTGTTGGTGACGTACACGTTTCCAGCACTGATCTCATTAAGAGACTGCAGCTGAAGTGATGAAATCCACTGCTGCTTCAGCACCAGAAGAGAGATGCCACTAAACACACGAGAAAACACAAGGGGACATAAGGGTACTGTTAACACTTTAAAGAGGGGTTAATTCAGTTACAAAAATAAAGGGAATCTATCTATCTAATTTTTCAAACTGAACGAACATTAAATTGACAACCACAATTTTAAACAATCAAAAACAACTAAGAAGTCTTTCTTTAGCCTGGATACTTGATCAGATCAGAATGAGTAAGAATGAAACAAAATGAGATCTGACACAAAGAAAGCTGAAATGATGGCTTCATGAACAAAATGCACGAGCGATTTGTCAGTATGAGAGATGCTGTTGCCTTTCTAAAGCAAGTGTTTAGCTTGCGTCAACCATCTAGCGTCGCAGAGGATCTTCCACTTCAGATGTGATGAGATGGGTTAATGCTGAGGCGTAATCACAACAGTGTTTTTAATCACAGGCAGGCGTGCTGAAGAGCACATCAAAGGGGCTTTGAGAGTCAGAACGTGCAGGTGCACTTAGACACTGACATCGCTCTCATCTTGCCGAGACTTCTTCTGTTAACTATGCTCTCGATGACTCGCTCTCTTTCTGCCTCTCCTGACTCTTTAACTCTAAGCAAATGGGTGTTGCACTGTGTGAATAGAGCTTTTCATTTGTACTCTTTGAACTCTTGGCAAGAAAGCCTCAGCCTCTTTAGAAAACACAAAAGAGGGGATTCACTAAGAGTGAATTACGCATTTGCACTGCTGTCTGCGTTGTTTTAGTCAAATTCAACCTTGATCAGGTTGATCAGGAGATAATGGAAAAGTAGTCACAAAATTAGTGCTGAATGCAATTTGAATAGCTATAAATCTAACACGCTTACAAGGCTAGTTATTCATCAAATGATAATATTGCAGGTTATCATGAGATAAATAAATTCCACGATCAATAGAAACTATAAACAAATATCTATTTTAAATAAACATTCATTACCACCACTTTAACATGGACAATAAAGGCACAACACATCAGACAGGCTTTGAATTTTCGAAGTGGAAAACAAGTCTGTAGCAAATAATGAATGATTTTGCAAGTTATTTTAATTTGACATGCTGTATTCCAATTATTTTTAATGTTTGATTACAGAACCGCAGAAAGACAACAAATACAAAGTTATTCAATTGACTTTCACGGTTTGCTTTATGTAATACAAACATTTAGTTTTGATACCATGGATAAATAAGTAATATACATTAATAATCATTTTGAATTTAGGTTTTCTGGCTCCACTGCTCATAAGAATATAATTATTTTGTTTTGTTAAGGCTACTTCTGTGATATTTTTCAGACTTAAATGTGTGACGTTGTAATAACCTGATCTGCCTGATTTGGAAGAATGAGTTTCCCAGGTTTAAATCATATTTATTGCACTTGAAGAAAGCAACAGACTTGTGGAAGTAGGAGGAGGGGGATTGTTGAGAGCTGGCAACAAAGAGTGATCCTGGATCTTACCTGTAGAGAGACCTGCCTCCGATGGTTGCCAGATTGGAGAAGACACTCAAATCAGTCATGTTTTCTGGCCAGGACTGAATGTTTAAAAAACCTGGAAAACACAAAATGAAGAATTCAATGAGCCAAATGATCAGCCAACATATATTGGACATAACTGCTGTCACCTACAGTAATTATTAAGAGAAATGCATTACTTTCCTTAGAGCATGAAAAAAAAATCCCTCTTAGGAGCTTATTAAAGTCATTAATGAGTGTGGGGGATCAGTGCTGAGCATACAATCAATGTGTTATTTGAGAAATATGACCATTATATAATGCCTGAGTATATTATATTCTCATATCCTGCATCCATCTCCGTTAATGCAGATTGAAGAGCTGATAGCTATAGATCAAGGAGACATTTTAATAATGGATTCAAAAAATGAATAATTTATTGAAGGGAAAACAATCCTGTGCATATGCCAAGAAGAGACAAACAGGCCGAGAGAGAGAGAGAGAGAGAGAGAGAGAGAGAGAGAGAGAGAGAGAGAGAGAGAGAGAGAGAGAGAGAGAGAGAGAGGAGAGAGAGAGAGAGAGAGAGAGAGAGAGAGAGAAGAGGACTATTTTATTCAAGGACAAGAAGAACATAAATTGCTCCAATTACTTTAACAATGCAAGGCTTGGATGGAGCATATTTCAAGTAATAACTGATATATGATTGCCTTCAAACTAATTCATTACTTTCAGAGGGACATGTTTGAGCAATAGCGGTCTTGTGTTAAGAGACTAATATAAATATTATTCCTGCTGAGAGTTTATGGTTATATCTCTCGGCCGTAACTTGTAGTTATCATTCCTGGCCTGCTTTGTTGTGCTTCGTAAAATTTTTGGATTCAAACGTTTGGATTCCACACTCATTAGCATGTCTACCGGAAAAGACTACAGTACATATTAATGCAGCCATTTGATTAAGACATTTGCCTCCAGTGATGGTTTTCTGGAGGAGACAGAAATGCCATCAATAAATGATAAATCATCTTAAGTTGACATTAATTGAGCTCTACTGACATTGTTGCCAGATATGTTTATTATTAATGCAAAACCTGACAAATTTGCCTAAAATTTCATGATTTTCACTCTTAGAGCTGAAATGGGGTTAAACGCTTCAGCGTTTGCATTTTCCGCAGCCAGGGTTATTTGGTCTAAGGTTGTGGAAGCAGATTAGAGGAAGTGCCTCAGTGAGGTGTCGTTAGCGTGGTGTCTGCTGACACTAATTGCCTTAATGACAAAACTGTGCGATGGGAAGTCTAAGAGATTGTGTCTGCAGCGCCTTGAGAGTGGGCCGCTTGCCTGTCTGTGTTGTAATCTGTTTATTTTTTACGTGTGGAGGCGAGACTTCATCATGCTAATAGTGCTAACGAGGTCCCAGAGAACACTTGTCAGCTCCAGACAAACATCAGGAGAGTAATGCTGCCCCACAAATGAATTGCACGTAAGAATCACAAAGGGAACTGCTGCAAATGAGTCTGAGTAACACAAAATACAGCTGCCGACACCAGTGAGTTTGATCTGTGCCAACATGATCCTAAGGCTAGGATCTCTTTGTGTCATAACTCAGAAATGTATGCTTTAAATTTCTGATGCTTTAATATACCATATGTAGGCTGTTTATATATAAACCAGACATTGTTACTGTATAACATTACAAAATATTTCTAATTCAAATAAATGCTGATTGACATCTATACTGCATATATATATATATATATATATATATATATATATATATATATATATATATATATATATATATATATATATTAAACATCATTCAAATCTATAAAACTATATTTTAAACTATATTTGTACTGTGTTTTTTGCTTTTTGCAATAAACAATCTGAATCTACTTTCCAACACTGGCTGTTTGGTTGAAAAAACTAACTTCAGAGAAAATAAATACATTTGGAGAAAAATATCAGATATCATCATCAAAAGGCTGCAAAAATGTTTTCTCAGACATTATTGATAATTTTTCACAGGTCTATCATGTCCCAGTGCTAACCCCTCCCTCAAGACCAGAGACCAGGCAGAGGTTAAATCAGGTCAGCCTCTTCTGTCCATCTCTCTTGAGACATGATTCAGAAGGCAGTGCCAGATGAGCCACAGGCATTTCCCCAAATCTTCAGATACTGGTGGAGAAGCATTCGACAGCGGCTGTGAAATATCCGTTTAATGCAAGTCAGGGTTTGGGGTTTACTGGGAGTCATACCGACCATGCAACCATACAAAAATTTAATAACAGCCATCTGAAGGGTCTTTCGTTTCAGCTGCAACTTCTCACAGCTAGATGACCTTCTTCAAGCGTTAAATGCTAATTGTACACTAAATGCATTCAAATGGAGTAAACACATTTGATTTAAAACCCTGCTGTAAAGAAATACATATGGCAGGCACCTCTGGATCTGTCAAAGTCTTCAAGCTGGGGGTCACAGAGCAGAAATAACACCTTCCCAGTGAAGACGTTCTGTCAGAGACTGTGGCCACCTGCATATAGATGTGACAGCCTGACATGCATGCCTCACTGACTTGGAGAGCCCTCTTTGCTGTCACCACAGCAAGAGAGAGCGAGAGAGGTAAAGAGTGTAAGGAAGAGAGAGAGAGAGAGAGAGAGAGAGAGAGAGAGAGAGAGAGAGAGAGAGAGAGAGAGAGAGAGAGAGAGAGAGAGAGAGAGAGAGAGAGAGAGAGAGAGAGAGAGAGAGAGAGAGAGAGAGAGAGATGTTTTCAACTGCTTTCATGTTTCTTATGAGTTCTGTTCTCCTTTGGGAAGCTCTCTTCAGTTGGAGAAATCTTCCTCATCATGTATTCATCATATATAGGGCCTCCCCGCTGAGATACAGAGAAATGGACACTCGTACAAACACACACAGTTACACACATCCCACACACACGTCTACAAATCCACAAAACACACTAGATCTTCCTCTGTGCTTTGTTCCATGTGTTTTTGGATGCAACTCTTCAATAAAACAGGTGGATTATGAAAATCTGGGCATGTGAATCAGCCATTTTCATTTTACAGGCCCTTCTTTATGAAAGCACAAAGTAATGGCTCTGTTACAAAATGTAGGAAGCTGCCTCGCTGTCTACTGTCTGTTATCTTATAAGACAACACCCTAACTGAAATGGACCCTCATTAGTGACTGGTTTGGTACACTCTCTCAGGCCCTGTTCACACCTGGTATGTGTTTTGGTTGATCGGATCACAAGTGGACGACGTGTTTACATGTGTAAATACAGGTGTAAAGGGGGGTTAAAATGTTATGAGCTTTTCCACTTCCAGAGGTAGACAAAAATGCAATAAGTTCAAACAACCAGAAAAGCCTATTCTCCACCTACTGACCTAATGCGTAAAGATTATGGGAAGCGTGCTAGCCAGACTGGATTTAAACTTTGTCGGCTGGAGAACCAAGTTTGGTTTGAAGATGAAAAATGTACTAAGCACAATGTTCTCTCACTATTGATGATTTCTAATGCACTCACAACGTTTGCAGTAGTCTTGTGAATGAAGGAGTAAACAGGATAATGTTATAGATTGTAAATGGGAATGTTTCTCCCTCGTCTACTTGTGATTCAACCGATCAAAATGCATCTTAATAGCAGGTGTAAGCAGGGCCTTAGTGTGTTAAACAAATAACCCTCCTCTTGCAGAGTGCACAGTAAACATAACTTGACTGATTTCAGCAGAGATTGAGTTAGCAGTGCTTGTGTCGGCACATATTCTAATAGGCATAAACATACATACATATTGGGTAAAATTGTTCATTTATTATATTAGCATATAGCATTTATTTAAATATGTGCCTGCCAGAGGAGGATCGGCTCCCCCTGCTGAGTGCTGGTTCCTCCGAAGGTTTGTTCTTTGTCATTTATGTCCAATTTGTGTTTGTGAGGCACTATGCATTATTCAAAGATGCCTTGAAAACAATATGTGTTATCATATTATCATCATTATTATGTAAAAGACCAATCCAAATAAAACCAACATGACTTACCGGTGATCTCTCGAACGGTGCGGAACACATTGAGTTTCTCTGGATCCAAGGGCTCTATGTTGTGGTATATGTCCCTGTAACACATGAAGACCGATGCAAATACACATCATACTCAGTACATACTGAAAGCCACATCATTTCTTTAAGAAATCAAGATGAACCTAGCATTTTGAGTCCAAATCATGTAACAATCTCTTTAAGCAAACAGTAAGAAGCCATTTGCAAAATCAAGTTATTAGAGAGTCTTTTTCTAGATTTGTTCTAAGTCTCCATGCCTTATAATGTTCTTTTGAGCAGTACATCAGGTTTTAATAGCACCACTGAGCTTGAGATCTTCTGGGAGGATATGTCCAGAACACCTGCTGACGCGGAGTGTGTGAGAGTGTGCACGTGGGAATACGTGTAAGAAATATGTGCACTCCATAGCATCATCTCATATGCATGGCTATCAGGATGTGTATGTGTGCACATGGGTTTTCCCAGCATGCTGCTGCTGCTGGCCCTGGATTGCTCTTTAAGAGCAGAGTCAGCTATTTGGGGTTAAAGGGCCAGCCAAGCAGGCGCAGTGGGATCAGAAAGAGACCACTGGAGGGAGAAGGTCAGCCAGAGGTCAAATGACTTCTTGACAAGCTGACAATCAAATATTTCACAGCACTTATATAAAGAGGGGGCAGCAGATTTCTCATATAAAGTCACATTAACTGCGGCTGTCTTGAGAGTCAGTAGAAGGTCTCGTAGGTCTTGCTTGCCTGTCTAAACTCGCAAAGTGTGTTAACGGGACTTTTAATGTGTGCTATTAAACTAGCCACTGCTGTTTTTTTTACACAGCCATGATGTGAATGGTTTCTCTAGAGCTTTTCTTTCATGAATCCCCTCCTGCATCATTAAAGCTGATGTTATCTGATAAAAAGAAGCAGCATAGGTCAAATGGCTTCCGACAATCCAATATTCGATATTCAGCTGTAAAGCAGAGTGTAATGGCTGTGAAGTGAGCCGAAAGAGGCCTTGGAGCCACTCTCACCCTTTAATGCCTGTGATGAGGAACACCAGATTTCCGTTGATCTTGGTGCAGTTGATGAATCTGTCAATGTTGCTGGAGTCGATTGTTTGAGCCGTCTGAAGGCTGGCAGTGCCAATCCCATCACATGCTATAACATAAACCAGACAACTGTGTAAATATCATGGATAGAACTTTCAGATGATGTTTGATAACTTTGAAAGAAAGAATAATGAATGAATGGATAATGTCAGGTCAACTGACCCCTTCAGAAATTGGTTAGCAAGGTTCCCACCAAAATACC
This sequence comes from Meda fulgida, assembly GCA_030578275.1. Classification (NCBI taxonomy): domain Eukaryota; kingdom Metazoa; phylum Chordata; class Actinopteri; order Cypriniformes; family Leuciscidae; genus Meda; species Meda fulgida. Next base: position 8,984,184 of record CM060624.1, on the reverse strand, counting down.
ATACTTCACACATTACTGTTACTGCTGTAAAGTTCATAGTGCACAATACATGTACTGTGATGCCATGTTTTTTCACAATACACCGCTGCATAATGGACAAAGTAGGTTGTTTACTGGAAAGGCTGAACTATCCTGATGACAATAACTACAGTAATCAATGAACTTCACAAATTGATGTAAATAAATAAATATATACATAAACAAAGACTGTATCAATACCAGTCTTTGAATAGCAGCACTAGTTCCATGTAGTTTTAAGCGTTGTGTTACCAGTAGTTGTATTTCACATTTGATTGTATCTTTTCAGAGAGAAAAAAAAAATCTATATATTTTATATAATTATATATATAGTATATTTTTTAATCAAATAAATGCAGCCTTGGTGAGCAGAAGAGACTTCTTTTAAAAATATGTTAAGAACGTCAGTGTATATATATATATATATATATATATATATATATATATATATATATATATATATATATATTACAATCTATAAAATTGTAAATTTGTTAAAAAACTTGTTATCCAAAACTGTTTAAAAAATATTTTTTTGTTAACTGAAGTGAATCTGAAATACAATGCAATATAAATATTGTTAAACTTAAATAAACATCTGAAATGGTGAAAAATTATCATTTTAAGCTAAAGTACTAAAATGAGTAAAACTGAAATAAATAAAATGAAAAAAAAAAATAAATGAAAAAAAAAACGTACCAAAATGACTAAAACTTTAACTAAAATGAAAATATAACAGCTCATTCAAAATATTAATATTTAGCATGTAAGTAATATTAAAACAATACTGTTATAAAAAAAGGAAATAACATTTACACCAGAAATATGTTTTTGCTTTGCTATCACAGTTTGTAAAATTTCACTGACAAGTGAAATTTTGGTTTTGCTGCAATCATAATAACAAATATGGCATTTTGGTGAGTTTTGATGAAGTGTGTGATCACCTTTAGGGCAGATATCAGTGCAGGGGATGCACATCTTGATCCTGTTCTCCTCCACCTCCATCTTGTTGCTGGGACAGGCTCTGACACAGGAGCTGTGGTCCACCACAAAGTTATCTATCACCCCACACACAAAGCAGAACAAACGGTCAGACTGCAGTGTGCCCCTGAACAAACTCTAAGCAATCTCTGTGAAAAAGGCCATTGACATTTTGTAATGGTAGAGAAGAAACATCCATTCTCAGACAAAAACCATTAACACATCTGCGCGAACGCACTGGGGACCCTGACTGTGCCCATTTCCGGCGGCGACTGTGCAGTGTGGCATCCATCACCAGAGAAGAGAAAGGGCTCACGAAGGGCCAGATAAAAGAAGATGGAGCTCTCAAGTGCAGACGTCTCTCTTCACATCTTATATTAAACGTGAATCTCAGAGTCTTACTGTGGCATTGGATTTAACATGAAAAAACCCCCCACAACCCTCACTTGACAGCCTCGTGAAACCCAAACAAACTGAGGATTTCAGAGATGTGCAATTGAATGAAGAGGCCTTGTGCAAACTGCAGAGGAAGGTTTGGGTTATGGAGCGGGTCTCTGAGTATTGCACAATAACATTCATCATGGACTGAGCACTGGAGTGGGCATCTGTCAGTGTGCAAACCCTTCATTCTGAAGCAGTGGCAGCCCAGCAAGGGGGGATAATGGCACTCGTGCTCACCTATAACCACTGTTATCAAAACTTGCTTTCATTATTTTGATGTTACTTTCTCTTTCCCTGTTCTCTCCTCTTCAAAGAAGTCAGGCCAGTTCATTAGAAATGTTCATAGTTTCAGTGAGAAACACACAAGATTCCTATCTCCATAATTACTCCATCAGGTCTATTCACAGCTGTTTTATATGTTGCATTGTATGCATGTGTATAGAATATGTACATATTTTGTTATGGTGCTGACAATGCAAAGCCATTAAAACATTAAAAATGGACTTATAGATCACATTTTAATTTTAACTTAATACATTTAAATGTGGGATGGACATTTAGCAGTGGTTGAAATTAAGTTTATCTTCTGTTTGGGGACCCACATTGAGGTGCATTACTGTTTTGTGGATATTATTTTTTAATAATATCCGTCTACTAGAATTTGATTAGGTTAGAGTAACGTATTAAATTAATGCAAATAAAAAAAATAAAATTATTCATCAAAAATAAAAAGAAACAAATTCTCAACAGAACATGAGGGTTATCTTAATGTCGTTTTGAACGCATATTTTAATATTTTCACAATAATTATTTTGAGATCAAACAATAGTTGGTGGACCCCCTGCAGTACTGCCACAGATCCCTGGATGAAGGCCCTTTCTTTCTTTCTTTCTTTCTTTCTTTCTTTCTTTCTTTCTTTCTTTCTTTCTTTCTTTCTTTCTTTCTTTCTTTCTTTCTTTCTTTCTTTCTTTCTTTCTTTCTTTCTTTCTTTCTTTCTTTCTTTCTTTCTTTCTTTCTTTCTTTCTTTCTTTCTTTCTTTCCTCCTTCAAGTCAACAGAGGTCAAGAAGCTGAGTAAGATTTATCAGACAGGCTCACTCGTGGGGCTCTACGTGTGGGCCGCACCTCAACAGTGGCTCAGAGGAGCGTGAGGACTCAGGTGCAGCCGATTCGCCTCATTTGCATTCAATCTGAAACATGCTTACACGCCCGCTTGTGAACGCGCCTAGACATGGCATCTGATATCATTTATGTGAGTGAAAGATCCAGATAGAATCGTTTGCGTAAGCATACACAGGTTTGTATTCATTCTCTCCGTCTTACGTGGGCACTTTTTGACGCAGAAAGCTCCATATGTGTATTTGGCCCGCGGGTTGTGCTCCAGCTGGAACGTGGTTGGGTTGTAGACGAAGGGTTGTGGGCATTGCGTCACACATGCACCGCTGTCGTTGAAGTTAGTGCAGGCCTGGACACAAGGAAACAAGGTTACTGACAGCAATACAAATTTATTTAATAAAACAGCTGACAAAATATTGTGTTGCTACTCTTACAGTCTAATTTTTGTAAATGATGCAATAGAAGAATGTGTAGGAACAGAAAATCAGCTTCAACACACACAAAAATATGTCAACCGACACCAATAGGCTACTACATAGAAGCAATATAGAGCAGCAATCATAGGCGACGATTTCAGTGGGGACGCGTACCCACCAGATTTCGTCAGGAGCGATTTTGTACCAACCACTTTAAAAAAAAGCTATGATGTCCTGTCCACTTCTTTTTGACATGATGCTATAATTCTCTCTATCTGACTATTGCGCTTCTTTTTTTAAAGAATGTCATGAGAGTAGATGTCCCCTCTATGGCACCAATTTATTTTTGTTATTTTTCAAATGAGCTGAAATGCATCGATCCGCAAATTTTGTTTGAGATCTTAAATGGTCTAGTGGTAGATATTTTGCCAAGCGTGTCAGAGGTTACGGGTTCTAATCTGCACTCATATAGTTTTTTTTTCTCTCTCATCAAAACCGAATATGTTCATCAGTGGTTACAGTCTATATCAAGCAGGGACACGTGTGTGTGCATTTTATTTTGTGATTTCCCCGGAACGAATAGTCTCCGCAACGGTGATAGATCGAAGAGCGCGAAGACTGTGCACGAGCCGCAAGAGAACAACTGTATCCATGACTCTGATCGCAGCGGCAACGGGCGCTCAGCTTGATTTAAAAAAAAACAACAGATTTAAGCGCCAGATCTCTTATTTAATAGCTAACTAAATTAATGCTCTGCTAGTTAACTGGAGATGTTTTACTTATTTGTATTAGGTACATCCGTTCCATGACATTAGTATATTTTGTACGTATATCGCGTCATTGTACCCAGCAATTCTGAAAATGCACTTCCGAATGCGTCTCTGTCCCCAGCACATTTCAAACCAAACTGATACATGGCAGCAATGCTGCTAATAAATAATGATTCAAACAGGCTAAAGGAATGGAAAAATATCTATACTTTGACTTTAGAAACATATGAGAATATATGTTTTCTGTCTTAGAGTTGCTGAGATGAAAAAAAATTGAAGGCATTGATCCAAATCCCAATGCATGTCGCGAAAGTGCTTTTTCAATTAAAAGGGAACAATTGAGAAGTACAATATCAATGATTACAGCTGTGGATAACTAATTAAAAAACCAGAGAGGTGCGATAAATCGCTTTCTCTGAGGGCCGGAGAGGCGAGGAGCAGTCAGAGACGTTCGAGATCTGCCCAGGCAACACTCAACAAAAGAGCTACAGCGGTGTGGCCCCAACTCTCATTCACAGCACAGCATTGTGGGAGGAAATGAGATTTTAATGGTATCTCCAGTGCAAAGAACGTCTTCTATAGGGAGATTTCTGGTCAAAAGCAAGTCATCTGTAGGCAACATAGATCTCTTTTGCAGAAGTGAATATCACAGCTGAACAAAAACTCACAGATAAGGTGAGGGAGCCAGAATGGGTCTGGCGCTGTTACCGTAACACTTATACAATTGCAGGTTTATGGGATGCTGATAAGGCCATAAATGACTGACAGACTGTGTCTGTGTGTGTGTGTGTGTGTGTGTGTGTGTGTGTGTGTGTGTGTGTGTGTGTGTGTGTGTGTGTGTGTGTGTGTGTGTGTGTGTGTGTGAGGGAAAAAAAGTTTTTACATGCTGAGACATCTAAGAGGATACAATTTGAGGTTAGGGATTCTATTCGACCCGGAAAAGATGTTGAGTAGTTTTGAGTCAATGCCCTCTATTTTCACATCTGCATAATTTCCAACACAGTGAGGTTTAAAAGTCTGATTCCACATTCAAATCTGAGATTCAAAATCGAATTTTAAACCTATAAAATCTATTTTAAAATTAACATTGCACATCAACATTTCCAGACCACTTTAAATTTGTGATATTTTGACCATGTTTAAAATCCCGTTCACATAACGGCAACTATAACAATAAAGTTTTAAAAATCATTCTAATTCTATGAGAATAGGGAAGTCCACACCACAGCTAATTATAACAACAACAGAAGAACGACATAATTGAAATCACTTTCAGAATGATTTTTTCCAGCTGATAAATGATAAAAACACTGATAGCCAATCAGAATCCATCCTGCTTTAAAGAACTTGAGCATTTAAAGTGGCAGGCGACATAATTGCAGAGTGTGCTTATAATAAACAAAATGTCACTGTGCATTGGTGTGGAAGTTTATATATTTATTGTTATAGCTATCTTATTACTCTTGGTGTGAACGGACCTTAACTTGTACAAAAGTTCAAATGTTCTTGCTTCCTTTGAAGCTCAATAAGGGCTTTGGATCATTCTCAAATCTTGCTGGAAAATATGATAATCAGGATTTATACAAACTTGTGAAGTTCATGCAGCTTGAGTACTGCTGTTATTAAAGCATTAAAGCAAAAAGAAAAATTTTGTTTGCTGATCATATAATTTGTGTTGATAAAAACCCTATAAAAATAGAAGAATGCAAAAGCTCAAATTTGATTGTGGACTTTGAAACCCCAATTTATATAGTGACTATGACATGCAAATACAGAACAAATCCGGAATAGACACAAAGAAAGAACAGTTTGTGGACAGAGGACTTTTCCTCCTGCTGTCACCATATAAAACAAACAGTAGTCATGTGATCTGTGACTTGTCGACACAGAGCCAAAACATCAACTAGTGGCAGAGCTAATCGACTATATTCTGCAATCACTAATATGCTCGGGTGTATGTGTGTTACAAAAATACTGAAGACATACAAAGCAGTCTGTGTCCTTCGGTCCTGAACAGCCTCCAGCACACTCGCGATGGCAGCAGTCACTGACATACGGCCCAAAACAGCGACCATCACACTGCTCGGCACACACCGTCTTGGTCACTGAGAAAGTAACAGAAAGACAAGTTCAGAAACTGTTCATGAAAAAAAAAACATTTTCTAATGACAATTAGCATTTGTGTGTAACCATAATGCCTCATCATAAGGCATTAAGTAGGAGTAAACCGAGCTCTAGCCAGAGAGAACAAGTGGTGATGTGTGTTCTCTTAACTTCAATGATGCTGAACATGGAGCAGTGCTGCTTTCCTACTCCTAGCGATACTCACAGTAATGAATATAGACATTCACAGTAATTCCTACCATATGGCATGCCAAACACATCTCCGGTGTAGCTGCTGAATGAGCTTAAGGAGCTTTCTGAAATAAGGCCAACTTTATGTGCTGTAAGGATGCAAACGAAGATGCGGATGCTTGGCTAATGCAACTCTTCTTACGTTGTTAGGATCTTAACAAACTTTACTCATGGGTGTGATAGAGTTATCAAAATGGATAAAATATAATTAACGTAATCTATGATTCAAAAATTTGGGCTTGAAACATTTTTTTAAAATTTGTTTATTAAGTTATATTCTGAAAATATTATTACAATTTAAAATAACTGATTTGTATAATATATATAAAAATGTAATTTATTAATGTGAAGGCAAAGCTGAATTTTCAGCATCATTACTTCACATTTATTTATATAGCACTTTTTACAATACAGATTACGGTTTCAAAGCAGCTTTACAGAGATAACAGGAAAATAATGATAAAGTTTGTTTCTAGAAGAAAATAGCGTCACAGTCCAGCTTCAGCTTCAGTTCATTGTCACATATTCCTTCAGAAATCATTCTAATATGCTGATTTGGAAACATTTCCTCCTGTTGTCAATGTTGAAAACAGTTGTACTGCTTAATTGTTTTGTTTTTGTGGAAACTGATACTTTTTTCCCACAATTTTTTGAATAATAGAATGTTCAAAAGAAAATAGCATTTATTTAAAATAGAAATATTTTGTAACAGTATAAATGTCTTCACTGTTACTTTTGATCAATTAAATGCATCCTTGCTGAATAAAAGTATTAAACAAATCTTTTTTTTAATGGAAGTTTAGCTAGCTGTAAATGTAACTAAAAACACTGTAAACTAAATTCCTGAGTAAGATTCTCCTAAAACAGTAGCTCTGCCATCACAAATGAAAGAGAGAACTAGCTATAGCAGAATACAGTTTACGCTAATGGCCAATGGGTTATGCTTCTGGAATGTACAAAATCACAAAGACTCAAATCCTAAAGACTGTCATTTTAATTTATCTACGAGCCCCCACACAAATGTGAGTGTGAGTGTTACCAGCAAGGTGCTTGTAAAACGGTGTAATTGGATTTCCACAGCAGCATTTGTATGCATGCTTGTTCGGGCTGACTGCACGCTACACAGCCTCTTACAAATGCGTGTTAATTCTTTATCAAGAGTTCATTAGGCTCTTTAAGCATGACAGGATTCAGATGTACATGGATCGTGGTACGCTGACATAGAATTTCAAGCTGTGAAAGCAGTGTCCTGCTGGTTGACATGCTATGCTAAATCTAAAACCACATAAAATATTTCTTTATTTCTTTAGTATAACTTCTATGCCGTTTTAATGATCTTATGCTAATTTAATATTTCGATTTTGAAATATTCATGCAAAGTCACATTGCTTACGGAATCACTTCCTTCAAAAAGAGAACTTATTGGAAAAAAAACTGAACTTCTGACGTGAGATAGATGAATGCATTCTTATTTGATCATCCATGTTTACATATCAATGATGGGAGATCAGAAACATGGCCATTCATTGTCAGACAAGTATGATTACCAGGAAGATTAACATATACAGTAAGAGTAAAGTGTTTAAAAGTTCTCCAAGCCTTCAGCTGGTTCTGGTTCTGTGTAGCACCTGCTGCTCTGCACTCCTTCTGAATGATCCCAAAGATGGGCGTTTATTTTTATATTCCAAGCGACTTTCTATCCCACAATTTCTCACAATTGTGAGTTTATACTGTATTACGCAATTCTGACTTTCTGACTTGCAATTGAGAGTTTAAATCACACAATTCTGACTTTGTATCTCACAAAATAGCGAGTTCATATCTCGCACCTGCGAGACAAAAAGTCAAAAGTGTGAGATAAAAAGCCACAATTACCCTTTTTCAATTTTCATGGCGGAAACAAGCTTCCATACAAGGCTGATCATTTCTGTCTAACCTTGATTAGTTAGGCCACACAAATAAATGTGAATTGTTTTATGTGTCCCAATGTAATGCAACCAAAAAGTAGTTTTTAAAGAATAAGGCAGTTAATAAATATATTAAACCTGACAACAAACCTGCTTCCCATATGTGTGAAAAAATAAAAAAGTATTTATTTCTAAGGATAGAGGGAGGAAAATTGCCTCTTTTTTTTACACAATTTCTTTAGGGGGAAAAAACAAAACAAATACAAAAAAACCTTAATTATCTTGGCACCAGGGGAAATAATAATAATAGAAAAATGTTTGATGTGAACCCTTCAAGAAAACAGTAAAAAATCGAATAGGGCATTGGAAATGATGATTATATCTCAGCACCTATACACACTTTCCCTTGAACTTTTATATAACTTTTAAAATAAAATGTTGATAGAAATGGTCATCTACCTATTTACATTCACAAGTGTCTCTAGTCATTACACCATTGCTATAAGACAGAAACAGAACATAATCAATGCACTTTGAGAGGCATATGTATAAAAGTTATTATATGAATAGATTCAATTGATGTGAATTGTCCGTTCCTCTGAAATACCACTTTTACAATTCCATTATGGCAGTATAAGCCATATCCGCATAGACACCAAATGGCCTATTTTACAAGACAAAAAACAATTTACTGAACTAAAGGCCCAGAAACTCGATGATATGTTGATTCATTTGCCATAAAACACGCTTTTTAAAATACACCCAGCTCTAGCAATTATACACCATCAATCTGATAAAGTACACAGAAGATAATAAAAACACCGAATATTTAGCCTCTGAGAATTTCATTAGCGGCTCAACTGCCGTGTTTTACGGCGCAGACACATTTTAGGTCAAGAAGCGCAGCTCTTGTTTAGATGTAATCCCCGTTTAGCAATGCACAAATTGATTCCAAATCTAATTGTGCGTCAAAAAATCATTATTTGAATACACTAGATTAAAATATTTACTCAGTATCCAGTGGGTTGAGGAGAAATACAGATTTAAGTTTGCAGAAATGACAGGGAAGCTACAGCGAAAATCCAACAAGAATGTTTAATGCTCTCAACTTAGTAAATAGCTTCATTAGCGTGAGATGGAACTCGAATCCATTTCACAGTTGCGCAGTTCTCCAATTACTTCGTCCTTATCGTTTCGACAATTAAGACTGCTCAAGCTAGGCGGCTGGCAGCGAGGCGAGCTGCGGATTTAACCGCTGTGATGAGAGAAGGAATGTGAGGATGACGAGACGAGGGAGGAGGAGAGAGAACAGACGGGACTTATCTGGTGCAGTGCGGTGACATGTAGTGTCTTTGTGGAGGCAGTTTGCAGAAGCAAAGGTATGCTTATGACTATCTAAATTAGATCAGAATATACGAGAGAGAGAGAGAGAGAGAGAGAGAGAGAGAGAGAGAGAGAGAGAGAGAGAGAGAGAGAGAGAGAGAGAGAGAGAGAGAGAGAGAGAGAGAACAGGCTATGTTCCAAAAACCTAGTGAACTGGTTATGTCTGCAACATTTTTAGTTCAACCGATGAAAATGATGTTATTATTGTTTCAAAAGCATATGCTGTTACGTGTGCTATGGAACAGACATTTTGGAGCATTGTTATACAGATTCAGATGAGTTTGGAATGAGATGAGGATGAGCAAATAATTCCAGAATAGAATTTTAATTTGTTTTGGTGAACTGCTGCTGTCCCTCCAAAAAAGTTAAGCAGCATGATTATAGTCCCAAAATCTAAAGAAACATCACATCATAATATATTTCATGGAGAAGGCAATCCCATAATGATTTATTGAAATTGATTGAAATTTATTGAAAAGATTTCTTGTACAGGATATACTATCCTCTATTCCAGAATCTAAAAAAACACAACCAATATATATTTACATATAAATTCACATTTTAACATTTTATAAAAAACACATTAATTTCATAATTTAAGTTTTTTTTTAACAATCATAAATAAATGACATAAAAATAATTACATTACTTACTAATAAGCTTTATAATTATACATAACACCTTTTGACAGGCAAAATGCATCCAACCTGTTCTTAAAGGAATTAATAGAAGGGGAACACACCACTTCTTCAGGAAGTTCATTCCATGATTTTACCGCACGGAGTGTAAAAAGTTCTTTCTCTTTTCAGACAGACATGTTCTAGGGTACAGTTTTAAAGAATTCCCTCATGTCTCGTACATATTGTTCCAAAACTGAAAGATTGGTTCCACTGTTACATCGTATATTCCCTGTACAAGCTTATATACCTGAATCATATCTCCTCTATACCTCCTAAATTTGAGAGTTGGTAAACTTAATTCCCTCAGTCTATCTTCATACGACATATTTTTCATTCCTGTAATTAATTTAGTGGCTCTTCTCTGAACCCTTTCAATTTTTTCTACATATTTTAATTTATATGGGCACCAGACTGAGCTTGCATATTCAAGATGTGATCTTACCAGGGATTTATACAATGGTAAAAATATATCCTTACCTAAATTTTGAAACGTTCTTCTTATTATTGCCATCATAGATGTTGCCTTTTTAACTTTTTCAGAAATATGTGTGTGGAATTCAAGTGATCCATCCACCACAACACCTACGTCCCTCTCCTCATGTACAGGATTAACTACTATATCCCCAACTACATAGTTGGCTACGGTGTCATTTTTTCTCCCAATATGTAAATGTTTCAATTTTTCGGGATTCATCTTTAATAGCCACTGATCACACCATTTGCTCATGCTACATAGATCTTCTTGAAGATGGGCTCGGTCTGTGTCACTTGTTATTATTCTAAAAAATTTATAATCATCCGCAAAAAGGTAAACATCAGATTGTATCACATCTGGCAGATCGTTTATATATATTACAAATAAAACAGGGCCCAAGACTGACCCCTGTGGGACCCCAGATGTCACCAGTTTCCAATCTGAGGCAGCACCATTCACTACCACCTATTGTTTTCTATTGTGCAAAAAATCCTGTATCCAATAAATAACTCTTTTGTCTAAACAATAGGATTTTAACTTTGATAGTAGTCTTTTATGAGGGACAATATCAAAGGCTTTTTGAAAGTCCAGATAAATACAATCCACTGTTTGTCCTCTATCCAAAGCTTGTGACCATTTATCAAAAACTGTGAGTAACTGAAGAGAAGAGTAACTGAATGATATAATAATTCTGATGAGCTCAATGAAAGAATCCATCCAATATATTGATTATAAATGTACAGTATACACTGCCATTCAAATGTTTTTTTTTAAAAGAAGTTTTCTATGTTCATCAAGGCTGCATTTATTTGATATATATATATATATATATATATATATATATATATATATATATATATATATATATATATATATATATATATATATATATATATATATATATATATCAAAATACAGCATTATTGTAATTTAAAATGACTGTTTTCTATTTTAATTTATTAAAAAAATATATATATTCCTGTGATGGCAAAGCTGAATTTTCAGCAGTCATTTCTCCAGCCTTCAAAATGTTCCTTAAGAAATCATTCTAATATGCTGATTCGGTGATCAAGAAATATTTATTATTATTTAATCAATGTTGAAAACAGTTGGGCTTCTAAACTTTGTTTTGTTCAAAAATAATAGCATTTATTTGAGAATTATAAATCTGTTGTAACAATGTAAAAATCCCCTTTGAAGGATTTTACATCATTGCTGTATGAATTAAATATAAAATGAAATACTGATCCCAAACCTTTGAACGGCAGCGTACAATTCTTTCAATAAATAACATTTTGTTGATGAGTATTGATTATATAATTGAATGTAATTAAAAATTGAGTATTCTATCCAATATTTGTGTATGCTGAATATATTTACATTAACAACAACAGTGAAATCAACTAAGATTCCAGTCTTTTGTGCACTTTGCTATTTGTATGAGTTACTGTTCCAAATTGGTTATATGAGGTTCCATTTTTGTTAGTATGCTTGCTAGAACACAGCCGCAGAGAGACAGAAGCGCCTGTTCAAATAAATGGTTTCTCCATTTAAATAACAGATTTCCTCTCAGAGGTCTTGAAGATGGAATGAAAACAAAACTGAGTGAGAAGAATGAGAGTGTGTAGGTACCCAGATGGAGGGACCGAGTGAAATGACAGGTACATCTGCAGATGAGAGAGGAAAGAGGAAGCAGGGAGGACATTATGATTAATTAGAGTATATTTGAGCAAAAAGGCTCATATTTTCCTACTTGACCCGCCAAACCATTTTACTGAAAGTCTATAAAAATGATTGTCCATTACATGAATAAATGGTGATATCACAAGGGTAGTACACATTTCAGGTACATGATAGTTTTCCTGCCATTCCATAAAGTGAAATTGCTCTGCTCTGCTCATCTGTGTGATGATACTGTCGTGAATACAGATACATGGTCTCACAGATGTGCTGAAATACCATTATTAGAGGTCAGCAGACTTTCTGCTTTTTTTTTTAGGTGAAAATCTGTAGAATTTTGTGGCAAGTATGGTCAAATAAAAGAACTAGACACCTACAGTATGTTTAGGTCAAATTTGGATCAACAACGTATGGATCAACAACCATCAGATACAAAAATATATATTATTTATTATAAATATCCACTAAATTGAATAAAAAATGAATGGAGACTACATGGTGTTTCAAACTCATTTTTAGCTCCACATGAATATGCAAGGAGCAGGCGATATGCATAACTTTGTAAATGAGAGAGGCATTCATATTCTGCGGAAAACTGTGGAATTTTCTGCAGACAATGATCTGCACATATTCCGTGTGGGTCTGCCTATTAACTTTCCATCTCCTCTAGCTCATGCTAATGACACAGGAGTACTGTAACGCCATGAGAGGTTTTTCTCTAATATGAAAATTTCAAAAATGGATTATTTTTTCAGCAGAAAAAAAAAAAATACAAGTTGAGTGTCTCGTCCTAAAAAAAAAAAAAGACCCTTACTGCCGCATTAGCAAGCTTTTCGAGGCAGGGGAAATGACATGTTTTTGAGTAGTCAGACTTAGCATTTGACTGCATTATAAGAGCACGTCGGGGAAATCAGAGTTGCAAGGCGTTGTGATCAAGCTTGTTGAGAAGAAGAGAGAGACGGAGTATCTGTCTACGTGTGAGATTTTTGAGGGACCTAAAGTAATTAATCCTAGCAGTTTTAAGTGCAGCTGGTTTCCTCGGCTACATGTGAGTGGAAAGGGAGAGTCAGGCTTCCCGTCTATCTCTTCAATTATCCTCCACTGGGAGGGCAGCGGTGAGCCACGGCCTGCTGGAGGTGTCCTAACGGGCCTGTGGAGAAAGCTGGAGAACTCTCACAGAGTGGAACGACACTTCACCTCTCTCTGCAGCTGTCTCTGCACAGTCTAGATATTATATCCATGAGTAACAGTTACTTCTGAGAGAATTTTATCCATCCTGGTTGATAAGTATTACAGTTACAGTATCCTTGCAATGTATTATCAAATTAGAAAAAAAAAGCAATAAGCCAAGGCTGTTTGTTCAAGTTTTTTGCCTATTCAATACATCATAAATCGTAACACCTGGCCTTGAGTGACTAGATGCTTTTATAAAATGGTTGTAAAAAAATATGAGAGTTTAATCAATCAATGTATATTAATCATAAAAAGATAAACACATTTCAACAGATTATATTAATCAGCCACAATATAGTCAACTTGGTGTCTACTAAAATGCAGTCACATTTATCTGCATTGCATGACGGCTTTGAGTTAGGCTCATCCAATCCAGAGTTATTATCATTAACTAAAACTAAAACTATTAAAACGTGTATTTAAATCAAATAAAGCTGAAATAAAATAACACATAAATATTAGTTGAAAATTGTTAACTAAACGGAAATTTGACAATAAAATATAAGTTTAAGTGGAAGCACTTAAATTATTAACTGGAAATAAATAAAAACTAAAACAGTATCTAAACCTAAAACGGAAATTAAAATAAATTAAACCTAAATTGTAATAAACGAATAAAATGACAAAAGTACATAACAAAATGACAAACAAATAAACAAAAAAAATATATAAAAAATAATCATCTTGTCACGGGGTGGCGGATGAGAACCCAAGCGCAGACAGCAGATGCAGATAACACAGGATTTATTTGTACAAAACAGGAAAACAAAACCCACGAGGGGGCAAAACAAGACAGGACTATATGGAGACTAACTAGACAATGAAACTGACAAAATACTAGAAAATAAACACTACGAGAGATACTAACAATGACAAGACTTTTAAAGGATAGTCACAAGTAACGTTTGGCAATGAACCGACACAAGACAGCAAACACAAGGGGATTAAATAAGAGGACTAATCATGACATGACCGGTGACAGACTAGGTAATGACAAGAAGAGAACAGGTGACACAGACTAGGTAATAATGACAAGACGAGGATAACAAGGGGGCGGGTTATAGTAACGAGACAACACAAGCACATGGCCCAAACAACAGGCCATGCGCTTGTACACAAAACATGGTTCTGCCATGATCCTGCCACAAGACTAAGAAAATCAGGGACATGATGGCAGAATCATGACAGAACCCCCACCTTAAGGAGCGGCTTCCAGACGCTCCTAAAAGGGACACTAAGCACACGACAAGACATCGACAAAAACCAACAAAACATGGAAAACACTAACAACGGCATACATGAATAAACAATAAAAGGATTGGGGTGAAACATCAAAAACAACATACAAGGCAGAGGAGGTGGAGGAAACACAGTTCATGGGGGAAGGTCCAGGGAAGATGGGAAGACTGGGGGTCTTGGGTCCACGGGACGAGGCCTGAGGACGAGGACTCTGGGCAGGCTTAGATGGAGAGACACGAGGAGAGGTCTTTGGGGAAACAGTCCGGGGCTTAGTGGAGACGGGAAACGGTCCGAGAACTGGTGGTGACAGGGACAAACGGGGAAACAGTCCGGGGACCAGTTGCGACAGGGACAAACGAAGAAACAGTCCGGGGGCTGGTGGAGACAGGGACGGACGGGGAAACAGACCGGGAATCTGAATTGGTGGCAGCAGCAACAGACTCAGACATAGAGGACACAGAGGATGAGGAAACGGGACTGCTGACGGGGGACATGGCAGACGAAGGAGCAGGACTGGATGCAGCGCTCACAGGGGCAGGCGCTGCGCTCTCGGCGGCAGGCGCGGGTGCTGCGCTCTCGGCGGCTGCGCTCTCGGCGGCTGGCGCGGGTGCTGCGCTCTCGGCGGCAGGCGCGGGTGCTGCGCTCTCGGCGGCAGGCGCGGGTGCTGCGCTCTCGGCGGCAGGCGCGGGTGCTGCGCTCTCGGCGGCAGGCGCGGGTGCTGCGCTCTCGGCGGCAGGCGCGGGTGCTGCGCTCTCGGCGGCAGGCGCGGGTGCTGCGCTCTCGGCGGCAGGCGCGGGTGCTGGGCTCTCGGCGGCAGGCGCGGGTGCTGGGCTCTCGGCGGCAGGCGCGGGTGCTGCGCTCTCGGCGGCAGGCGCGGGTGCTGCGCTCTCAGATACAGGGACTGAAGACAAGACAGGGCGAACAGGAACTTCAAGAATCTTGATTAGACGAGACAAGTACTCCGACATGGTTTTTGCAGCAATAACGACCGGCATCTCTTGCTTTGCTGAAACAGAGCGTACGACAGCCTCAGCAGCTGAATCGGCCGCTTCCCTCTCTGCAGCACTCATGCCTGTAGGTTTGGGAAAAGCCCTTACCGCTGTAGAACCTGGAGCCGCGCCCTCAGCGACCGATTCAGGAACGGTACCTTCGGCTGTAGCGGGCTCTGGGACAGTGCCAGCAGTAACGGGCTCTGGGGCGGCGCTAACTGGAGCGGGCTCTGGGATGGTGCTAGCTGGAGCGGGCTCTGAGACGACGCTAGCTGGAGCGGGCTCTGAGGCGACGCTAGCTGGAGGATGAAAGGCTCCCCTCTTCCTCCTCTTTCTCCTAGATCGCGAAGCAACGGTCACAGCAGGACTCGTGATCGGCTGGACGGGCTCAGCGGAAGACAAAACAGGGACGACAACTTCTGGTAGGGTGAGCTCAGACGACGATGACTCCGAGGGGGAATCCCAAGAAGCCCGTCTCCCTCGTTTACCATGGAGGTCAACAGGTGTGGAAGATGCCTCTGGAGTCGTGGGAGAGCCAGCCTGGTCCCCAAGCGTCGCGACGCCCATCATTCGACCCTCCCGGATAACTGGCAGCGTGGAAGAAGGGGGTGACGACACGGTGGGACCCTGCGGCTCCTTTCGAGACAAACAGTCCACCATGTCCCGGAACGGGCGGTGGACCACCCTCTCCCGTTCGGCCAGAGGAGGGGGAACATTGAGACCCGCGATGAGGTAACGGTTGACGAGGACTTCAGGTAAGAAAAACCTCCTTGCTTCCACGGCCTGGGGATATCTCCTCAGGGACCTCTCTCCCTGGGGAGGGAAAGGAAGCTTGCCCAACTTGCTGTCGGTGAAAGCCGACTGCCACCATAATTCCTGGTCGGTCGACTGACGAATAGCAGGAGAAGGCATACAGTCTGCTGGGTTCTGTTTTGGTCGGTTCATTCTGTTATGTGAGTGGCGGATGAGAACCCAAGCGCAGACAGCAGATGCAGATAACACAGGATTTATTTGTACAAAACAGGAAAACAAAACCCACGAGGGGGCAAAACAAGACAGGACTATATGGAGACTAACTAGACAATGAAACTGACAAAATACTAGAAAATAAACACTACGAGAGATACTAACAATGACAAGACTTTTAAAGGATAGTCACAAGTAACGTTTGGCAATGAACCGACACAAGACAGCAAACACAAGGGGATTAAATAAGAGGACTAATCATGACATGACCGGTGACAGACTAGGTAATGACAAGAAGAGAACAGGTGACACAGACTAGGTAATAATGACAAGACGAGGATAACAAGGGGGCGGGTTATAGTAACGAGACAACACAAGCACATGGCCCAAACAACAGGCCATGCGCTTGTACACAAAACATGGTTCTGCCATGATCCTGCCACAAGACTAAGAAAATCAGGGACATGATGGCAGAATCATGACAGAACCCCCACCTTAAGGAGCGGCTTCCAGACGCTCCTAAAAGGGACACTAAGCACACGACAAGACATCGACAAAAACCAACAAAACATGGAAAACACTAACAACGGCATACATGAATAAACAATAAAAGGATTGGGGTGAAACATCAAAAACAACATACAAGGCAGAGGAGGTGGAGGAAACACAGTTCATGGGGGAAGGTCCAGGGAAGATGGGAAGACTGGGGGTCTTGGGTCCACGGGACGAGGCCTGAGGACGAGGACTCTGGGCAGGCTTAGATGGAGAGACACGAGGAGAGGTCTTTGGGGAAACAGTCCGGGGCTTAGTGGAGACGGGAAACGGTCCGAGAACTGGTGGTGACAGGGACAAACGGGGAAACAGTCCGGGGACCAGTTGCGACAGGGACAAACGAAGAAACAGTCCGGGGGCTGGTGGAGACAGGGACGGACGGGGAAACAGACCGGGAATCTGAATTGGTGGCAGCAGCAACAGACTCAGACATAGAGGACACAGAGGATGAGGAAACGGGACTGCTGACGGGGGACATGGCAGACGAAGGAGCAGGACTGGATGCAGCGCTCACAGGGGCAGGCGCTGCGCTCTCGGCGGCAGGCGCGGGTGCTGCGCTCTCGGCGGCTGCGCTCTCGGCGGCTGGCGCGGGTGCTGCGCTCTCGGCGGCAGGCGCGGGTGCTGCGCTCTCGGCGGCAGGCGCGGGGTGCTGCGCTCTCGGCGGCAGGCGCGGGTGCTGCGCTCTCGGCGGCAGGCGCGGGTGCTGCGCTCTCGGCGGCAGGCGCGGGTGCTGCGCTCTCGGCGGCAGGCGCGGGTGCTGGGCTCTCGGCGGCAGGCGCGGGTGCTGGGCTCTCGGCGGCAGGCGCGGGTGCTGGGCTCTCGGCGGCAGGCGCGGGTGCTGCGCTCTCGGCGGCAGGCGCGGGTGCTGCGCTCTCAGATACAGGGACTGAAGACAAGACAGGGCGAACAGGAACTTCAAGAATCTTGATTAGACGAGACAAGTACTCCGACATGGTTTTTGCAGCAATAACGACCGGCATCTCTTGCTTTGCTGAAACAGAGCGTACGACAGCCTCAGCAGCTGAATCGGCCGCTTCCCTCTCTGCAGCACTCATGCCTGTAGGTTTGGGAAAAGCCCTTACCGCTGTAGAACCTGGAGCCGCGCCCTCAGCGACCGATTCAGGAACGGTACCTTCGGCTGTAGCGGGCTCTGGGACAGTGCCAGCAGTAACGGGCTCTGGGGCGGCGCTAACTGGAGCGGGCTCTGGGATGGTGCTAGCTGGAGCGGGCTCTGAGACGACGCTAGCTGGAGCGGGCTCTGAGGCGACGCTAGCTGGAGGATGAAAGGCTCCCCTCTTCCTCCTCTTTCTCCTAGATCGCGAAGCAACGGTCACAGCAGGACTCGTGATCGGCTGGACGGGCTCAGCGGAAGACAAAACAGGGACGACAACTTCTGGTAGGGTGAGCTCAGACGACGATGACTCCGAGGGGGAATCCCAAGAAGCCCGTCTCCCTCGTTTACCATGGAGGTCAACAGGTGTGGAAGATGCCTCTGGAGTCGTGGGAGAGCCAGCCTGGTCCCCAAGCGTCGCGACGCCCATCATTCGACCCTCCCGGATAACTGGCAGCGTGGAAGAAGGGGGGTGACGACACGGTGGGACCCTGCGGCTCCTTTCGAGACAAACAGTCCACCATGTCCCGGAACGGGCGGTGGACCACCCTCTCCCGTTCGGCCAGAGGAGGGGGAACATTGAGACCCGCGATGAGGTAACGGTTGACGAGGACTTCAGGTAAGAAAAACCTCCTTGCTTCCACGGCCTGGGGATATCTCCTCAGGGACCTCTCTCCCTGGGGAGGGAAAGGAAGCTTGCCCAACTTGCTGTCGGTGAAAGCCGACTGCCACCATAATTCCTGGTCGGTCGACTGACGAATAGCAGGAGAAGGCATACAGTCTGCTGGGTTCTGTTTTGGTCGGTTCATTCTGTTATGTGAGTGGCGGATGAGAACCCAAGCGCAGACAGCAGATGCAGATAACACAGGATTTATTTGTACAAAACAGGAAAACAAAACCCACGAGGGGGCAAAACAAGACAGGACTATATGGAGACTAACTAGACAATGAAACTGACAAAATACTAGAAAATAAACAACACTACGAGAGATACTAACAATGACTAGACTTTCAATGACAAGACTTTTACAGGATAGTCACAAGTAACGTTTGGCAATGAACCGACACAAGACAGCAAACACAAGGGGATTAAATAAGAGGACTAATCATGACATGACAGGTGACAGACTAGGTAATGACAAGAAGAGAACAGGTGACACAGACTAGGTAATAATGACAAGACGAGGATAACAAGGGGGCGGGGTATAGTAACGAGACAACACAAGCACATGGCCCAAACAACAGGCCATGCGCTTGTACACAAAACATGGTTCTGCCATGATCCTGCCACAAGACTAAGAAAATCAGGGACATGATGGCAGAATCATGACATATCTAATGATAGAGATTTTTTTCCCCAATTTTTTTCAGTTTTTGCATTTTTATTACGATAGGACATTTAGTTGACAGGAAGCGAAATTGGAGAGAAAGAGGGGGACGGGATCGGGAAAGGACCACGAGCCGGGACCGAACTCGGGACACTCGAAGCGCAACTGTTCTGCAGGATACTGGTGCCGACGATCAAAACAGATTTGAAAGATTTTCCTTTTTATAATAGAAATTATATATATATATATATATATATATATATATATATATATAAACTATTTTTCTTTTTTTCTTTTCGTCACTATATACATGTAAATGGTATGAGGACGACCAGAAACAATGGGTACTGTCATGGGAAAATAACATAAGCCAGATTTGAACCCATACTGAGACTTGAACTCGCATTGCCTGTGTGAGCACCAGAGTTCAAAATTCAATGACTGAAAATCTCTGATAATTAGAAGGATGGTGGCATCATTTCAAACATGGTCAAATATGATTTCATCAACATGTTGTTTAAAGCTCTAGAATGGCAACTACTTTAAATCCTGTGAGGAATAATTGAAACACTAGTGGAAGTGACACTCTCTCATGTGACCAAAGGTTGAAAAAAATAACATATTCAGATGCAAGCATACATTCATCATTTCACACGGACCCATTTTTTTTTTTTTTTTGGACCATTATAAAGTCACTTGTGAATTTCTGAAACTTACAGCTTTGGCACTGGTCCTCCTTTGGCCCCCAGCAGCGTCCATTACATGCTCTATGACACCTTTGACCTGCAACCAGGAACGATAAAACATTTAGTTATAGAAATGTTCGAAAAGATTCGACAAAATAACATAATTTATTTTAAATAACATTCATTTATGAACCTGTGCAAGACCAGAAAGATCAGTGTTCTTAGTAAATTTTGATTTCATATTGACTAAAACTTTTAAGTGTGCATTTATCACACAATCATTAGGGGACGTATATTGTCCTAATGTTCAATCACAGTAACCATAATTTGGATCATTCCACTTTGGGATAGAACTCTCTCCATCCGCACTGACCCTATTCTGATGAATTGGGGAAGAATGATCGCTGACTGACAGAACAATGTTCTCCCTGACTCTCCGGAGCAGTACCTGAATCCTCCCCGGGCCGTATAGTTTGCTTCACTCATCTTCAGTGGCTGTTCTGCCACCCAAGCTTAATTGAGTGTTGAGTAATTGCAGTGTGAGCAATGGCTGATGGAGTGTTGTCCTCTGTCCCTGTTCCACTTCAGTTAAGAGTAATTACACTAGTGGCTTACTCTCTTCAACTACATGGGCCAGACACTTTTGTCTATCTCCCCTTTTTAAACGTCCCCCTTTTTACACTCTCTCTCCCGGTTCCTCTTATTCTGCCTAATTACTTGATTTCTCTGTTTTTCACAGCAAACTTTTGTGAAATATGGTGAGAAAGGCCCACTTTCTAAAAGCTCAGTCTAAATGAAAATGATGTCTTCATTTACTCACCATCATATAATGGACATTAGGCCACGTTCAGACTGCAAATACATGTGACCCAAATAAAAAATGTTTTGCTCATATGTGACTCGGATATGGGAAACCAAACCACATGGAATCTGATCTTTTTGATTCTGATTTGTGTCACTTCCATATGTGGTCCTATACAGGTCAGATGCTGAACAGTCATATCTGATAGCTTGCAAGTATTTTTATCGTTCTTTTACACATGCGGGTTAGTTCAGGACCACAAACTCTTCACAATGGAATCTAATATTGGAATCTGCCACAATTAAAACGACAATGTCAACAGCTATACATACAATCATATCTGAGCACTGAATCAGAATTGAGTACTAATGGTCGCAGTGTGAACATAGCCTTAGATGGCGTTTCACACTGTAGCTCACCAAAGAGGACAAAAGATCAGCATAAAAGTAGTCTATACAACTTGTACATTATAATCCAAGTCTTCTGAATGCATGTACGATAGTTTCGTGTGAGGTATAGGTGTAGCCTATGAGTTGTATGGGCCACTTTTATGGTGCTTTCTTGAGCTTGGAAGCTCCTAGTCCCTGTGAAGATTATTTCACAATAACAAAACATCTCTCCCTGTTTCCACTAGAAAGAGAATGTCATTCAGGTTTGAAAATGAAGTGAGGGTGAGTAAATAATGACAGAGACGCTCAAGGTCTCATTTGGTTCATTTTAATGTTTACATTGACCATCAAGATCATCCTAAGCTTCTCCTTACTGCCTACACTGCTACTTCTAACCCAATCTGAAGGTTACAAACATTGGAAATAAGTCATTGATAAACATTAATTGGTAAAAGGAGCATTCTTATTCCCTGTTGGTTTTTGAATAGCTAATGTAAATAACCTCACTAAATAATGAAATAAAATCAATGAGGACAATCCCTCTCCCAAAACACTAAGAGATTTACTGGTTTACAAACTCAACACCCTTGATCTTGGCAGCGGGGAGAGAAACAGATCAAGAAGATTGATTTATTGGACATAACGTGAGTCTCTCCAAATTAAAATCTGTAAAGAAAGATTACAGATTTTTAAGATTAGTTAACCCCAAAATTAAATCTCACCCTCATCTTGTCACCATATGTTGATTTTGTTTTTAAGACATGGAACACAAAAGGAAATGTTTTGGTATTTTTCTATATGATAATAGCACATATTGACCAAGTAAAAGTACCATCAAATTGCCATGTGCTTTTTAAAAAATCATTTATGGAGTTTGACAGCTCCTTGCTTTTGTTGTATGATTAAAAAAAAAAACACGTGGGAACATACTCCAAACTTTGTCCTTTTGTTTTCAGAAAAATAATAGCATACAGGTTTGTATCGGCACGAGAGTAGGTAAATAAAGAACGAATTTAAATTCAGGTGTAGTTAAACACGCACAAATCCAAATAGAATCAATAATCTTTAAATAAACAGGGATAATACGCAGGAGAATCAGATCAGCAACTACAAAAAACACAAGCAAGACCGAACAAAGGCTATGTTCACACTGTCAGTCAAAATCTGATCATTTGCGTATCCAATTGGAATCTGATCTAAATGATTGGTTGTCCATGTTGTGTATCACAACTGTTCAGATCCGCAATATCTGCATTGATTTGTATGGCAATGATGTTGCGATGGTAGGTATACGGCAAAAACAACAACAACCACAACATGGAGGGATTTGCAATACAAAACACGTCTCCATTATTGTCATTTTCTGCTCGTCTGGCACTTTGCAACAACACAACCTTGTTTCTGCAGGGACTTTCAACATGTTTCCTTATAGCAAAGTCTGACGCTTACTTTTTTTGTGGCGAGAGAGTCACATTAACCACGCCAAATCCGATCAGAGCAGTCAGACTGAAAAGGATTTCCAGAAATGCTTTTTAAATAGGATTTCAAAACACATGAATGTAGCTCGAGATGGATTTGTAAAAATCGCATTTCATGTGAATTTTTCTGCCGTTCAGATACGCACAAAACACGGATTTGCAGAAAAATGCAGAATGGTTGCAGACGTCCTGCCTGACCTTAAACGTTGATAAAACAGTCTCAAGGTTTTTTTTTCAAATAAACGTAAAATACAACAAACTCAAGGAATTCAAGTAAATGGACAAAAAATTAAAAATGTAAATGAAACAAAATATTTAGGTTTAGTACTTGACTCAAACCTCGGTTTTAAAAGTCACATAAAACAACTCAGTAATAAATTAAAATTTAACTTGATGAACTATAAACATATTAGAAATTCATTATCTACGGAAGCCTCAAACACATTCCTTAATACTATGATTGTTTCACATCTTTTGTATTGCATGTCTAGTTGGTCTCAGGCGTGTAAAACATCGCTAAAGTTTCTTGAATCATTATACAAAAGGGCTATAAAAATTCATGATAAAAAGTCTCGCTACTACCATCATTGTAAAGTACTAAGTAAATATAACATTTTAAATTTTGAAAACCTTATTAAATATAATCAAATTTCTTCTCTATTTAAAATTATTCATAACATCGCTGCTCCTCCTTTAAGAAAATTTGTGACACTAAATTCGGAGAGAAATTCAAGAACCACACGGTCGACAGTTAGAGGAGAGTGCAGCGTTCCAAGATGCAGAACCACATATGCTCAACAATCATTCTCTAAAGCAGTGAGCCTTTGGAATACTCTTCCAAATGAAATTATCTCTTGCACTAACTACAGCACATTTACACGCCTGACCAAACAGTGGTTATTAACAAAGCAAACCTGTACGCACTGAATGGCTGTGATACGAATGAGTTATAGATTCCTGTAGTAGAGAGTGTTATATGATGTGAGTGAAGTGATGCTTCTGTGTATTATAACTCTGTACATATTTTTTAATTTTTGTAAGTATATCATCAACCTGTCCAGGGACTGCAGGCGGAAATTAGCATTTTTTGCTATAACCTGGCACATGACATCTCTTCTTTCTTAGATTAATGGTTTTTGTGCATTGTCCCTGATCAAATAAAAAAAAAAAAAAAAAAAATTGGATAGATGGTCTGAACGTAGCCAAAGAACTGAGGAAACTAAGAGCTCAAGTACACAGAAACAGGTGCCGGATTAATCGGAAGAAAATGATTAAGGAACACGGGCAACATGGGAGCAGGGAAAACAAAACCAAAACACAGACATAGAAAAACCCTGACAACTACAGTATACATTAAATGGAAATGGAAAAACACTACTAACATGGTTGCCAAACAGTGTGTCAGTGTGTAACAATTTTTCTTCAGGATTCTTTGATGAATAGAAAGAACAGTAGTACACTACCATTCAGAAGTGTGGGGCCAATATGATTTTTTTTAAATAAATTAATTATTTTATTCAGCAAAGACTGAAAATACATTTATAATATTACAAAATATTTATATTCCAAATCAATACTGTTCTCTCACACAGATATTTTGCAGCACAACTGTTTTCAACATTGATAATAATAAGAAATGTTTCTTCCACCAAATTAGTATTAGAAGGATTTCTGATGGATCATGTGACACTGAAGACTGGAGTAATGGCTGCTTTGCCATCACAGAAATAAATCGCATTTTTAAAACTTTCATTAAAAAAAGTATTCTTTCAATTTTTTTTAAAAATCACACTGACCACATACTTTTGAACAGTAGTTTAGTAACAATTCATTTTTGCACCTCATGCTCTAATTGGCCAGTACTCACAGGAGCTGCTGCTATTAGATGGCACAACCAGGTGATCAGAGCGGGCGTTCTTCACTATATCCTGCCAGTGGATGCTGTCGGCATGACACAGGAACTTGTTCTGGTCCACGTACACCCCTCCATTCAGAATTTCTGTTAAAACACAGTGTTATGTTGTTTATTGTACTAGCCTTGCACAAACATTACAACACACAGACAGCAACAATAAAACACCAATCAGTCTCTAATGGATTATGTCAGAGGACACCTCTGAGCGAACCATTCCAGTGAAGGTGACCTCATCACTATTTTACTTCACATGGAATATCGCAAGGTTAAGCTCTCCCGAGAACAAAGATAATTTGATTTCTTCACACAATGTCACTTTTTGACCCTCTGGTGTTTTTGACTGGCCTGGTTAGTCAGCCTGGAATATACAGTCAGACAAGACTGGTGCTTTAAAGGGACAGTTCACTCAAAAATTTAATTCTGTCATTATTTACTCACTCTAATGTCATTCCAAACCTTTTGTTGCTTAAAATGTCTTTTGCCTATGTTGCAATATGAGGTAAATCCTTCACTGTCTGTGTATCACACAAAGCTATTGTGTGATATATAACAACTAATGAGTAAAATAGACGTATTTTATCATATTTTTATGGTCCGCCTGCATCCTTTTTGGAGATTGAAAGCTCTAGTCCCCCTTCATTGTAAAATAATTTTTCACAATGTACTTTTATGATCCAAAGAAGAAAGTACTGTAACTCATGACATTTGGATGAATAAATAACGACAGATTTTTATTTTATTTTAACAAAAAGGGCAGACAAATTTGACTCTTGCTGCTATTATTAATAACCCTAATCTGTTTTAATTGTATTTCTCCCCCTCTTCATTGTATGTCCCTCCACTTCTTTCCGCTCCTTTGAGAGATGTCTACTCCCAGCAGACAAAACGAGAGGGAAGGAAATGATTACATTCCCCGACAATATCAAAATCAGATCCATCCTGGATTTCGAGCACTGACATTCTGGACAGCAGCGCTAATATATTTCTAATTTCATATTTCATCTGCAGGGAGACACTTCTCAATCCTTTGCCCTAATACGCATCATACTGTTTCACACGGATCATCGGATGGAGAGGATTCAATCTGTTGTTCCCCTCCCCACGTTCACGGGTGAGACGTCTCTGTTTGGGCACACCAGACGACAGTGAACATTATGATCTTAACGTGTCTGGAGTAATCCTCACTTGCGTGGACAAAAACACTGGAGAGCTTATAACAGATTTGCATTATTTACTGCACTGGATTTCTCTTTCACGGCAACAGGAGATTAGCTGTGTGGCAGATGAGACATATCCATATAACCACGGGCCATCTGAAACTGATAATAGCCTAACAAAAGCTTGATTAAACTGTACTCCATGGATGATTGGAGAAGGTGTTATTGTGAATTTCCCCAATCTCTACAGGGCATTGAGAAACCTGTCACTCAATGGATAAATTAATTTTAGCGTTCTCTGCGTCTGACATGCTGGGAGGGCTGAACGCAAATGTCTTGAGCTCTCCTAGAGGCAAGAATCAGAAAAACAAATAAATGCAATGGCAGAACTCAGCAGGGGTCCTCAGACAGCCCGACCGGAAAGCTGTCTTTCTCTCTCTACAGATGATCTCACACCAGCTTCACTGAACCTTAGTGTGTACATCAGATAAGAACACCTTGGGGAGTCCACAAATGATGACTACATACATAGGCTCAGTCAGCACCAATTATGCTATCATATCATAAAAACACTGACCATACAAAATAAAACTAAATACTAAAGCAGATAATAGTGTGTATTTACATGCATACATCATGTCAATGGTACACCAGATGTTGCGGCTAAAGCTAGCTCCACCAGTTCATCTAACTTCTTTTTCAAAGGTTCATCATTCTCAAAGACAACATTCAAAGCATCCTACACAGGGTATGACAGTTCCTGTTGTGCTTACCTTGAACTTTTTTTTTTTTATAATCAAGGCTATGAAGATTTTTATGTAGTTGTCCCTATTTTAAAGGGATAGTTAATTTAAAACTGAAAATGTAGTCATAAATTACTCACCCTCATGCTGTTCCAAACATGTATGATTTTCTTTTTTATCTGTGGAAGATCAAGTGTTGTTTTGGACCCCACTGACTTTCATTGGACAAAACCATCCTTCAAAATATCTTCTTTCGTGTTACGAAGAAGAAGGTCAGTCAAAAACCATGTGCTTAACAGTTAAACATTAAGTTATAGATTTAGATGTTTTATTCTGATTTGATATTTAGTACTTTATTATAATACTTTCATGTACATTTGATATTTACATTTAATATTTACATTTGTTAAACCCTTACAACATAAAAATGAAACCTGAAGGAACATATTTGTGGTATCTGCATGCACGCACACACACACACACACACACACACACACACACACACACACACACACACACACACACACACACACACACACACACACACACACACACACACACACACACACACACACACACACACACACACACACACACTGCCAGTCTGTATGCCAGCACTGGGTTCAGTTAAGAGTATATCTTTGCAGTGATGATAGCTGGTTTCATTTGAATGACTGGAGTCATTGTCATCTTTTGAGGTTTTTGTAAAGTTCCTTCAGATGGATTTGGTAATGGTTGAGTCATTACTAGTGGGTTACCATGATCTTCTATGGAGGTAGTTTTGTGTCTTTATTATTCAATCAAGAAAAGGTTGCTACAATCCAAAAAACTATTTTCAATTAAAAAAAACTTCACTTCAATGAAAAAAAATATTTTCAATCAAAGAAAAAACATTTGAATCCAAAAATATATTTGAGACTCAGAAAATACATTTGAACACTGCTTTTCTTTGATTGAAAATGTTTTATTTGATATAAGTCGACATCTTTCTGACAAAGAAGCCATGTTCGCCACTCGCCAGCAAGCTTTTTGCCAGCAAGTGGAGGGAGCAGCCGCGTTTATCTACTTTCCGACAACTTCATGGCTGCTCCCTCCACTTGCTGGCAAAAAGCTTGCTGGCGAGGGGCGAACATGACTTCTTTGTCAGAAAGATGTCGTTGGTGTAGACACTTGTCAATCAAACATGTCTGACCAATAGAGAAGCACCCGCCCACTGCGGAACGTTTGTGTCAAAATGATTCAATCAAAAATATTTGAACTTCAAAACTTTTTGCACTTCAAAAAAAAAGCACATTCTCTTCAATACTTTTTTTATTCAAGGGTAATTTTTTTTTTTGCATTTGAACAGTTTTTTCTTTGATTGAAAATATTTTTTTTTTTTATTGAAACAACTTTTTTGGAATTGAATGATTAAGACACAAATGTCCTAGCCATGTATGGCCCAAACACAAAAAAGATTACTTCAATCAAAGAGAACATTTTCAATAATAAAAAAAAAGTGTTCAAATGCAATTTTTGGAGTCTCAAATATTTTATTTGCATTCAAAAACGATTTTCTATATTTGAAAATGTTTATCTTTTCATTGAAGTGACTTTTTTTATTGATTCTGTTGTTTGTTTGTTTGAAGCAACTTCTTTTTTGATTGAATGATAAAGACACAAATGTCCTACCCATTATATGGTCCAATCAATAAACAATGTTACTTCAATTAAAAAGGTTGCTTTAAACAAAAAAAAAAAAAAACGTCTATCTTCTATCAAAGAAAACATTTTCACTCAAAGAAAAGCAGTGTTCAAATGTATTTTTTTTGAGTCTCAAATATATTTTTGGATTCAAATAATTTTTTTCTTTGATTGAAAATTGTTTTTTTCATTGAAGTGAAGGTTTTTTTAATTGAAAATATTTTTTGGGGATTGTAGCAACCTTTTTTTTTAATAATAAAGAAACAAAACTACCTCCATAATCTTCACATTAGAATACTGATTCAAATAATTAATAATTCCAAGGATGTTGCAACACTTGAGTTATTACTATACAAAACCTTACAAAAACCTTAAAAGTTTGCAATGACTTCAGTCAATTTCATGGAGTTATCATGCTTTTCACTTTAGTATATGGATCCTAAAACTGTGTAATTCTTTCTGAAAGATTTGGTAAGACTTGAGTCATTACTATTGGGTTAGCATGATCTTCCCTTTAGAATTAATTATTATACATTATGTATTATTCACATTAATAATGAATAATTCACATTATTAATTATGAATAATAATGAACCTGTATATAGAAGTTCTTCGTAGTTATCCGGAAGGAATGAAAAAATAGTAGTTACTGATTAGCTAATAGTGAACGATCACATTCAACTGAGCACTGTTACTTACTAATTTGTTAATCAGAGTGTCTTGTTAGTTAATAGTAGTTACTTGAATGTCAATAGTGCGTTACTCATTTGTTCCTAGTCATTCAATAACGTTATTCTAAAGTGTTACTTATTTTTTCACTGAGCTATTTAGCATTGCAGTATGCTATTGTCTTCTCTGCTGAAGATAAATGGGATACTCTGTTAGAATTTGGCTAAAATAAGGTATCTTGGATTAAAAAAAAGTCTCTTAACTTCAAGAATGTGCCTATGATGACTAAAAACACTGCCTCACAGGCAACTTGCGAGATTTTTCAGAACACATTTGACAATCAGTTTCGTTTAACTAAATGGACAAACAAGACAGGACATCATATTGGAACCAGTGATGCAATAGTACGGAGGGCCTTTCATCAGCTTAAGAAGATCAACACTAGTCAAGCATCTCCTTTTAACAATCACAGAGTCCTAATCCGATAGTTCATTCACACTTCCTCTTTAAGATGATCAAGTCAGCCGGGCATAGATGTGGCTACTTATTCATTACAGAGTGCCAACATCACCGCGGCCTTACGCCAGTCACTGCCAGCAGTCTGGCTCTGCGTGTGGCACAGAGGGATCGCGCCTGGCAGGGCTTATGAGGAATGATATGCCAGACTGTGCCAACCTCCCCTGCCGCCACTGTACAAATAGGTGATCTTCTGCACCATCCATCAATGTGAGGCTCTGCGCCACACAGCCCAGCCTCTCCAGACGCGTTACCAAGGAGATGCTGTCTGGGTAAAAAATGCGACGGGTAAAGTTGAACAAACAGCAAGAGGGAACAGAGTGATTTTTCTTTCCGATAAGGGGAACAAAAATTGCCCGCAACCCAAACACACTAGGACTTTTGTGAGCAAAATAAACACTTTGCGTTTTAATCGTAGTTTAACTGATTATTATTGTTCTTTTCACGGTTGAGGGTGATAACTTTTATGCTGTCTTTATTTCTTTTGTGAGACTGAGAGCGCTAAAACCACAGCCTAAGTGCTAAACAAGACCTAAGAGAGAGACAGAGAATATCTTACATCTCTTACATATCTTTCACCGGATATTTGAAGACGAGTGTTCCTCTGTGTCCAATTTGAGGGAAAAAATGCAAGTAACTCCTTCCATGTGTCCGTTAGAGTCTTATAGCAACTGGCCGACACAGAAATGACTGAAAAGCAGGCAGAGAACACCTCAAACTCTTCTGGATAAATGATAGCATTCTGTGCTCTTTTTTTGTGGCTTATTGAGTCTAGGACTGACAGAAACAACTACCTGACATGTTCTTACTACCTGACAGATTGACTTCGGTGGTGTCTGTCTGGTAGTAGGGACATCTTCTGTGTGTTATTTCACACACAAAAAAGTCACTTACAGCTCGTAATGATTTGTTCTACCTTCTGAATCCTATTGGATACAGAGAATAATGGCTGATCATCAAAATGAACGAAGACACTATATGTGTGTAGATGTATATGTGCATTTTTTTTTTTAAAAGATTTCAATATGCAGCTGATGATCTGTTTTAAGACAAGATTTTTTGGGGTGGTAAATATAAGTACAATTTAAAATAACTGTTTTCTATTTTAATATATTGTAATTATTATTTTAACATTACTCCAGTCTTCAGTGTCACTTGATCCTTCAGAAATCAGAAATGGTTCTAATATGCTGATTGGGTGCTCAAGTAACATTTACTATTATGATTATCAATGTTGAAAACAGTTGTGCTGATTAATAATTGTGTGGAAACCGTGATGCATTTTTTGTCTACATTATTTTAGGAATATTAATAAAGAAAGTTTAAAAGCACAATATTTATTTGAAATTTATTTTTTTGGGACATTATACATTTCTGTCTTTACTTTTAATTAATTGTATGCATCCTTGCTATGATATGAAAATAGTCTTACTAACCCCAAACATTTGAATGGTAGTGTAAAGAGCCACAGTTGTGAACCACTGCTCGCTATTTAGCTAAGATAATAAGAAACTTCAATGATGGGCTTTCCATGAACACCTTAGCCAAGGTCACAGCAAAAGAGCCACTCACATAAATCTAGAGGAACAGGGGTGGCAAACTAGGAATAAAACACAGACAGACTCCATTTGAATTTAATTGCACTTTTATGTATTTAACTACTGACCTGAAAAGAACAACGGCTTTAATTTAACTACATAAAAGCATTTATGAGGAGTTGATGCTGCAGGCGTTGGGGAGAGAGAAAGAGGGAAGGCACGAATCTGTACGGGAGTAGTTCGGCAGGCATTCGTGCCGTGCCGGCTGCGAGCAAATGCACTTTTAACGAGACACTGTTGACATTCAAGCATGAGTGGCCACGGCAGGCAAAGCATCATGGGAGCCCACTGATGGCCCATATGTGATCGGCACTGACAGGACATGTGTTCTACTGGTAACATGTGTCTGTCTGGACTTTATCTGAACCAAGGACCCTCTTGTAGCGCTCAATGCATCATTTTTTTTTGCTCAGGCTACAGAGGGACAAAGTCCAACTCGATAACAACTCTTGAAAAACCAATGACAAAGGCAGTAAATAACAGGCAAGAGCTGCATTGAAATAAATCCTTTTCAAATCCAACCAAGGTTGATAAAAAAATTGGTGTAATATAGGACACCTTTTCTGTCTACAGGAGGGCAATTTTTATTCGCAAATGTTATAAGGGGAATTGTCATAGTGACGGTATGATATACAAGCAATAAAGAGAGAATTGAAAGTATATTGAATGCTGAGTGGAAAAGCGTGTTGTGCTGGACTAGTGGTTTAAAAGCAGTGAAAGAGGCTCGCAATACACTATAACATCTTTTTATGAACAGTTAAAAGCAGAAGAATTTTGAGTTGTTTGTTGGGTTACAAGGTATATCAGGGTTCAAGGCTGGTCGCCTCAATTAATGATTCAGTATATATATAAACAGGATGGATGTCAGTTTCAGACAGTGGTCTTTACTTACAATCCTCCCTGCCCTCCTGACTTCCTCAGGGTGATAATTGTGTTTAAAGCAGGCTGATTAAATTTTGTTATCCCCTACGCAATTGTTTCCGATGAATCTTTATGGAAATTGGCTAAGATTACAGGCTTATGGAATTATCTAGGGCAGGGAGCATCTGCTTATTTATCTGGGAAAATAATAGAAAAAGAATAGCGGTATAAATGAGAGAGGGCAAAGGGATAAGAGAGGGCAAGACTTTACGTCTCTTATTTCTAGTAACAGAAATAACCTTTCATGTTACATATCTGGGTCAGATAGGTAAGCTTGTTAAATCACCTGTGGGAATAGATTTCTAAAACAGAGGGCTATAGGAAAGGGAACATACAGTAATGGTTTGTCTGCTGATAAAGAACACAGATTAAGACCGCCATCCTAAACTGTACATAGCCTGTGTTTTTGGCCAGCTATCTCCTCTGAGAGGATTTTCTGTGATGAATGATTTTAAAAGAGAAAGCAGTGTCGAGTGCCTGAATATGATTTTAGTGCAGTAATGGGGATAACAGTACATAATCTCCATAATATATTTCTATGTGTTCTATGATTAATATAATAAAATATAATAATATAATATGCATAATATAATATAATGCAATTCATATTATATAATATAATATAATAATAATAACACTTTTTCAGTCAAAGATATTGTCATAATATAATATTTTTGAGAGTTCTGCTATGGTGAAAGCTGTTGTTAGCATTGAATAGTAATTCAAACATCCATTCTCTCTTTCCTTGGGCAGAGCAAAATGCCTCTTTAACTGCACAATGGCTCAATCAGAGAACACAAGAGAGCTTAAATGAATGTTTCAGAGACGAGGCCAAGTGTGGCTTCTGACTGAGTGACACTTCAGATATTAGAGCAGGACTCAGTTCACCCCACACCAGTACTGCGATGAGCTCTGTAACAGGGAGCTCCACAGAGAGAGAGAGAGAGAGAGAGAGAGAGAGAGAGAGAGAGAGAGAGAGAGAGAGAGAGAGAGAGAGAGGGAGGAAAAACTCAAACAGAAGAGCACCTGCATACAGATGACTGTACTGTACTGTGACCTATCTTAACCTCAGGGAAAGGTCAGCATTCCCCTGTTAGACTGCAAGGGAAGCCAGGAACGTCTTTGAACCAAACCTCTAAATCTCATAACAGCGTGAAAGACAATTTAAATCTATATATAAAAGTATATATTCTCTCTCTCTCTCTCTCTCTCTCTCTCTCTCTCTCTCTCTCTCTCTCTCTCTCTCTCTCTCTCTCTCTCTCTCTCTCTCTCTCTCTCTCTCTCTCTCTCTCTCTCTCTCTCACACACACACACACACACACACACACACACACACACACACACACACACACACACACACAAGCATTCATTACCATATATCTTATTTTATATCAGAATTTTATAATAATCTATTCTCAAATAATACTATTATACTACATATTATACTACTAAATAATAATAAAAAAATCCTTACGGAACTGTTATTGAACCAGAAACATTAAATCCCCTAGTTAAAGTGAATGTAAACTCCGATTTTGACTTCAAAACTTTTCTATGGCTAAACTTTGTTCTGGTACCAAAACTTGATATGACACAAAATACCTTGTGTAACACAATAAATGAGTTCATGCACAGTGCTGCAAAGTGATGCAAGAGGGCTGAATGAGGAAATTCTCTGTATTCAGAAAAGTGATTTCAGATGTGCGCTGAAAGTAAACAAAAGTCCAGGTGGGGAAGTGAGGGAGGAGTTAGGCGTATATTTAGCATCATGCATTCATCCGCATGGCAGACCCCACCTGAGCAGCTCGAGCGCTTGGCAGGGCGACCGTAGCAGCGACAGCAGGGGCTATTCATGTCCTATTACCCTCCACTGCATTCCGTACAGCCCCTGAGCCTCATCCCTGTGAGCCACTATGCAAAAAATAAATACATTAATTATTAAGCCACAGAGGGAGACGGGTATGCTGCGGCAACCATCTCGCTGTGCCAGTTTAGCTGAAACACAAGAGCCGGTGCACACTCGATTTACCACTCCAGATGCACACCAGCTGCTTTCTGCGTCTCCAGCTCCTTCTGGTGTTTTCTATGTCACTGGGCATGTTTGGTCAGGTCTCCCAGTGACGTTCACCTGCTTCTTCCTAGGTAACGACTCACTAGCCAATCAGGAGCAAGTCAAAGAGATTCGCATCATGGATGTTGCTGACAAATCTGCAGGAACTGCGTGATGCTATCATGTCAGTGTGCCAAAATACCTGAGGAATGTTTCCAACACCTTGTTGAATCTATGCCACAAAGAATAAAGGCATTTCTGAAGGTCCAACCCGGTACTAGTGAAGTGTAACTAATAAAGTGTACGAGTAACCTGCTTCCTAAACTGCTTGAAAAAATAAACTTTCATATGCCAGTCTCTTCCTGTCTAATTGAAAAATAAGCTGCAATGTGGATTAGACTTCAAAAGTCTATGCAGTCTCCAACTGATCTATCGATCCTGTGACCAAACCACAACCCACAGTTTCAGCAGAACAATGATTCTTTCACATTCCCTCTGAAATAAGCGTTCTGTGATTGTCAGGAGAGGCAATTGACTTACCACTCTTAAATGTTTCATTAACGTTTCCTGCTGCGGGCTTGATGAAACAATGCCAAATTTGAGGCGACATCAAGAACAGGAGGACTAGCGGAGGCGGAGACGCCTTTTTATCAGTCTGTATCACTTGAAAGCATAAGTGTTTTTGTACATATAGATGTGTCTGGAGGTGTTTGGACTCTGCTCTGCATGCTATTGATGCCAATGACACAGGCTTTGGCTGGCATACACTGTGAAACCCAACCAGAACAGCTGGCAAGCACAACACAGCACTGTTCAAACATCCACGACAGCGTTACACACCTGCCAGGAAACCTGCTACGCCCACGACTAAAACTGATCAGGTCTATTGGGTGACTTTTCCTGCTTCACGCACCCCACAGTCTTTGCTTTGGTTGCATTGTGTCGAATGGCCTGGTTTTTGACTCTAAAATAACACTGCAGGGCTATAGAGGAAACTGTTTTAATTTATTAATTGGCATCAAAATTATTTGCATGCCTCACATTAACTTTTAATGAGGCCCAAGTCTGATATCTGAAGAGGTGGAGGGCTGAAACTGTTTGAAATGGACAGGCGAGCAGAGTTTGCAGCTTTCCGAGTGCTGCTGATACACATTGTGTCTGTGTATGTGTGTGTGCAGGACAATGGTGAGGTGCGGGCACACTGATCATCAGTGGCTGGAGTTCCTGCACTCCGGCTGGCCCTGAAAGCCCCATGTGCTGCCAGTTCTGAATTATTCAACATCCACAGCCGCTCTACTTTTTTTTTCAACCATGTTTTTTGCTCCTCTTTTCTCTTGACTGTGAGCGTTTGCTTGCACTCAAAGCTGTGCACGCATATAATCAATGGCATAAGTGTACGGAGTCATTTAATATTATCATGATGTGCAGCTCTGGGTCATGGAACAGCTCTATTTGTGTCAAAAAGCTTGCACGAGTCTGTGTTCGGGCTGGAGCGTAATGACTGATTTTACAAAGGCTCGAATCAAATGGTAAAGTCAGGTGCTAACAACACCCTAGAGACTCTTTGACTCCATTAGCAGAGGCTTACGTGTAATGGAGACAAATGGGGGAAGCTAAAATGTGTGTATGTCAATGCTTTGGAGCAATGCACAGGAGCATGTCTAGCGACTAGCAGCAACAAGCTAAAACACTAAAACAGGTACAATGCTATTGTAACACTTACATCTCTGTCAGTTGAACATGTCCTTCCACTAAAGATGAAGCAAAGCTACAAAGTTAGCACAAAGTTACATAGTAATTTTCACTTGCTAACTTTTATTAACCTCTATCTTTCTCTTTGGTCAAATGCAAAAGGGGATATTTAGGCACAATGTTTGACATTCTGTTTTCCATACAAAGAAAATGGGTAAAGATTTAAACAGTTAGGCACCATGAAAGTTTAATAAAACATAAAAAATTAAATATATATTCCAAGCCTTATTAAGACTTACTTTTTTATTTTATTTACAAATGACATTTGAGTATGACATTTAAGAGCACCACAGAAGGGAAACATATCCAAGAATAATATCTTAAATTTGAGTCTGTTTCTCACAGATTTTCTGACAACTTATAATGACGTTTTTTTTTTTCTTCCTGATTGGCAGAATAAATCACCCTCCACTTTCAGTGAATGGGGAAAAAAAGCAGTTCAAACAGTCTTTGATGCATTCATTTGTATAAGTAATAAAACAATACAGGGTTTCAACGACATGAGAGTGAATGCTGTAAATGATGACAAAATGTAATTTTGGTGTGAACTATTTCTAGTGTGGTCAAACAAAAGTGATCTCTACTAACCTGCTAATAAACAAACAAATCTCAATATCTCCCATAGTCAAACTGTCAACGACAAATCGATTTATCTTTTCAAAGCTTGTTCTAGACTAATATGTTTTCCACCTGCCTCAGATTATCTAACCGTTCTTTGATGTGCTCCACTTTCTTTTTACAGTACACAGAACGCAGTGATGTTAATTGGCCGCTTTTTTCTGGATGGTTCATGCAATTGAATTAACAATGGGGACAAAAAAAGCTTTACACACATTCGAATAACTGGCGGTTGTCATGATGTTGGATTTACGTAGGTTCAATCCCTCATTGTATACAAAGAGAAAAGTTATAGCTATTCTGCACACCTTTGTACATTTACTGCATGGATTATGGGGGAAAATCTTGGAATTCTGTAGAATTTAAATATATTAAAACGAATTAAACAGAACATAGTACTATGGTCTAATTGGCAGATGAAAGCATTTTGAAGTTTTTAATGTTGATTGACTTTTTACTTTCTCAGTTTAGTGTGTAGAGACAAACAATTCAAGGGCTCTGTGGCACTTTCAAAACATTGTTCTGTCTGTTTAAGCACCTAGCATCTAAACTTCTGGTTCAACCAAATGGTGTAAAAACTACACACTTACAAACAAAAAAATGAGGCTGAAAAACCTGCATGCAATTATTTTGTTGATTTTTGTATAACTTTGTATGTTTCATAAGTGTTTCATATCATTATTCCTTTATGAATGTGTGAGCTCTTTTTTTTTTTTTTACTGTGAAAAGTGGTGTTTGAAGCCAGGAGATATGTTTAATCATTTAGATTCTTAATGATGACACCAGATTCATCATTAATGGGCCTGGTTTCTCCAGTGATTGGGGTGAGCGAGTGGTTATTAGCACTAGCTCCACACTCTCTATTTGATCTCTGTGTAATTACAGCTTTTCTTTTTTCTCTCTTCCCAATTCACATTACAGGTTTTAAATACAGACAACTTTTAAAAGGATTCTTCCATTTTTCTACTCACTTCTCAGGGCTTTGTTTCTGTCATCTTTTCATCTCCATATAAAAGGAAAGTACATTGCATGTGTTCTGTATATACAAACACACTGCTGTTAGAAAGAGAAGTACATTTAAAGAGTTTTAATATATTTCTAAAAGAGCGTCTATGCAGTGAATAAGTCTCACAGCAGGTTTTACGGCTCAATGAAAAGTCATGAATCTCACATCTTTAACTGCTTTGATTACCGTCACACATTTTTCCTTTCCTTTGTGAGGGCAGAAGGGTCAAATCTTTCTAATGATTGCAATTTTAAAAGTCCTTCTGTGGTTACACATCAATATTTCATTACATTCTTTTCTTACAGCTTACATAATTCCCAAAAGCTTTAATTAATGAGCTTGAAAACTTCTTAAAAAAATTAAGAAGTGAAAACCACAAAGAATATGCAAGTGGTAAATGTCTCAAATGTTCAAGACCTAATAAAGAAGCACTTGTTTGTGTTGTTGCAAATGAGCAGAATCATAATACTGTCACTTTTAATGCTGTTTTTCCTCAATGCCATGCACGGAGAACATGTCCTGTCATTGACACCGTCCTTTCCACCTCTGTAACCTTGCGTTTGTGGTTTATGTCACTGGTTATTACTGCACTACAGCTGCGCCAAAAGATTAATAATACAGCCATTCTAGATTTGCTGCAGTGTAACTGTTGTCCTTCAGAAGGAGGATCGCTCCCCTGTGCCTCAAACAGTGAAAAATCGAGTATGACACAAACGTAATTGCATGGGAAGTAATCAATTAGACACACAATTGGAAGTGACCCGGGGTCTGGAAGCCTCAGTGCGAAAGATGGAAATGAGTGTTGTGCAAGCACCAACAAAAGTAATTTTCTTTTTCTTCTCCCTGATCCCTTTACACAGACCGCACTGAGCTGAAAAAGAAACTAAACGGGTAAAGAGAGGGAGCAAGAGACAGACATGTGTCTGAGGGAGTGATAGGCTGATCTACTTTTCTCCTTCTTTGTCTTTCATCTCCAGTGTGCTGTTCCTGACCGCTTTCATGACACGCTAAGCAGGACTCAATGAGGTTAATGCACGATCATTGAGATTTTCTCCTTGAACAGGTGCAGGTATATTGAAGAGTAAACATAAAGAGCTGCTATCATATCTACATGAATGTGTTTATGTTTGGATGGGAAGTACTAAAGTTGAGAGACTATTTACATATTGATTGCAGTTGTGACTGAATGTAATATTGCAACATGTTTTCTTTCATAAAATACATAAAACATCAGTTTTAGCTTTAGATTGTGCACTTCTAATATGCCCACACTCTACAAGAAGGTGAACTGGGATGACAGGAAGAAGAACTTATTTAATCGTAATTCAAAGATACGTGCGATAACATTTTTTCATTCAATATGACATACATAAACAAAATGCTCATTTTAATAATAGGTGGCATCCATCCATCCATCCATCCATCCAAGTGTCTGTAAGGCCTATACAAAGTCATCGTTTTAAAACTTATTTTAAAACTATAAAACAAGGCTTCGGAAAGCCAGTATTCATGACAAACAAAAAAAAAGTTTTTCAAGTTAAAAATGATTAATCAATTATCTGATAAATGTCTTACTACAAATTCAGATTTGAATTGTAATTCAACATCCTGTTTGCTGCCTCAATTCAAATTTGATTCAAATTCTGTAAATGAATTGGAATTTAAATGGCATTCTTGATTCAATTCTGAATAGTGCACACTTAATACATTATATATGAAACCACAGGTGGAAGAAATAGCATGTGAATCTGCAAGAAACAGCAAAGAGAAGCAGTAGTGGGTAGACAAAACCACAAACACATGAGAGCAGTACCAGTAACTGTGATCATTCACAGTTCACATTTTTGAGCCTCAAGATACATTGTAAGTTACAGTGACAACAAACTTACATAGATGTCAGTACATAAAGATTGGAGTATTTGAATGTCCTGTATCAAAGTGTGCATCTGTAAAATGTCTCTATCAATTGAAACCTACTGAAAAAAAACAAATATTGAAAAAAATGTTAAAGCTTTAGAGTGAATGTGAAAGTAAATAAAATGCCATAAACCACACAAAACCCCACCATTTACTGATACAAAAAGCCTCAAGTTAATGTTAAAGACAGGCAGACAGTTGACAGCACAATCTATAAAAACCTAGCGTACAGTACAAAATTAGAACCTTGAGACAGCACAGACACAAACCTTGACAAAACAAAGTTCTCTTTCAAGATAATTTGTTCTAAAAGGTAGAGAAATAAATAGCTTGCATGAAGGACAGGACGTTGAAGCCCATTTTCCACAGCTGAAAATAAGAATAATGAGCAGTACTCCTACAATTCTGAGTGAGAGGCATTCAGATATTCATGTTAATATCATGTAATACGTCTAATCAAAGGTTGAATTATGAATTACAGTTCAAATGAGAATAAGCTTGGAAAGTAGAAAGTAAACGCACAATTTAACAACAATTTATTATGGAAACCATATAATTATCATGATATAGCTGTTCTATAAAAATACCATAGTATGTTTGCAGAGATTTAGGAAACATGCTAAGTTCACATTTCTCCGAAAAACAATACTACAGCCAGTTATTCTACTTTGAAATGTGTGTTCCGTCTCGGAATATCTGTTTTTGTTTTGGTCTGTGTGATCCCAGCATTTGCTAACTTACCCAATAGTATTTTGACATCCATAAAAATACAGTGTATTACTGCCATGGAAGCAGCAAACAAACTGGGTCAGAGATCGCAGATTCTACCCGACCTAAAAAGCCTCGGCATCCATCTAAAAAGCTCTATGACCAGAGGCATATTAAAATGCAAATAAATCAACTCATCAACTTACAGTGTCTTATAGGAGTCTGAGGAGGAGGGGGAGGGGGAAACAATTTGAATTTGAACTGCTGTACCCATTTCAACCACTAGCTGTCAATATTACATACGGCACCTTTGATACTGATACTGATTCTGGGTAGAGAAGAAAATAATGTGTAATAACCAAAAGCACTCATCAAGGGCAAAACATAGAAAGTGGGAGAAATAATACAGACAGCAGAATAGCCTACTAAAAAAAACTGTAGCTGAAAAAGTGAACAGTTAAATTTACACACTCATCTGTTCTTATGGAGGTTGTTATTATTGTGAGGTAATTACTGTCTAAGCTGCATTTGCTGAAAGAAATAACAAGAAACAATGAGGTGCACAAATGTTGAGTAAAAGAAAATGTTTGCCTAGGCATGAACAAAACATTCTAATTCTTCTGCAAAGGACGACGGAGCGCCACTTTGAAATGTCAAAGAAAGGATGCAAAGTTTAACCTTTGCTCAGCAGTGGGACGAGGTATAATTATTCCAAATCACCTGCCTCTTGAGGACACGGACACAAGACGCACAGCTCCTTCTGGACTGACAGTAGCAGATGGTAACACTTTCTATGAAGCCTGTATACATGAAACATTACAATGCACATCCTAATCCATAACATCTTTCCATGAATAATTGTAATCAGAGCTATAATTCTTGATTATATTGAGCTATTCATTCTTACACTTAAAAGAGTAAAAATACAACAAAGGACATGACATTTTGGCATGGGTATTTACACACTAGAAAAAAAAAATGTAAGTAAGGATATTATTTTATAATTATACATAATGTATTGTTAACTGTTGCAATTATTTACGATAACATGCAATGAATAAGATATATATTATAAGGCATAATTGAAGCATAAAGAATATGTTTATCTATTATTGTTGCTATTGGTCACACGTACTACATATGCACACACACTACATATGCACACACACATAAACTGATTTAAAATATTTAAGCAAAAACCACTATATGTAAATGTGTGTCCAAACTTTTGACTCCTAGCATATAATGCATTACACATACAGCCTTCATAGAAAGTGTTACCATTCAGACAGTTTATCATTTTTTTTTAAAAATTTTTTTAAAGGACGGTTGTACCAGTGAGTTTGCTAGTAGGCAAATTACATCATACTGTGGAAGCCAAATGAAAACACACAGGAGATAATAAAAAGCCTAAATCTATTAAAAAAATCGTAGCTATTATTTCACGCCAAAATCCTTAATCAACAACATTCAAATGTTTTAAATGCTTTTCAGGGCGTAGTAAAGATAGTGTTGTACCATTTTGCATTCAAACAACTAGTTCAAATAGCTCACTCCATTGACTCTAACTTAATAACCCAGCAGGGAGGATGTTTGAAAGCCAGTCACAAGGGAAGCCCTAGCACCACATCACTGTGTCGCCCACACACCACCTCAGAAAATCAATAGAGCAATACCAGAATATACCAGCGACAAATTGATTTTATCCAGGGCAATTTCTACCTCTGTGGATTTCAACTATAGTAGCAATGCCGACAGGCTGGTTTGATCAGATTCGGGATTAGACCAAGCGCAGTTAATAGCCTTTATTCTCTCAGATATCATTTATGGATGGCATTGATCACTTTACACATCTCTGGAGAACTGCTATGAGAGGAATGACATGATAATGTGACAGGGGATCAAAAGGCTCATAATGTACTGTAGGTCTCCTTGACGGAGCGCGAGAGAGATGTTGCCGGGCTCTGTTCCAGCTTTGATCTGTCTCAGGGTTACATGGCGCTGACTGAGTTCAACATTTAGAAGACCAGTGTTGGGAGTAAATGACTAAAAATGGCTACTTACCTGTTTCTTCCTAGTATTTCCAACAGGTAGTGGCAAACTTTGATAAAACGTTACATTGCTCTATTTGTGTCACGACCCACGTCAACCATTGAATCCTGCAATTATTCGATTCATTTTAATGAGTCATTTGGAAGTTTTATGTAAATTATGCTATCGTTTACTCCCCCTTATGTTGTTGCAAACCAATATGTATTTCTTTCTTCTGTGGAACACAAAAGAAGAATGACAGGGCATAAACAACACTAGACCCTGTTGAATTTCATTGCACCAGCAAAAAAAAAACACAGATATTTGTTTTCTCTCCAAAATATATTCTTTCCACAAAAGAAATAAAGTCATGAAGGTTTGGTACAACATGAGGGTGAGTAACTAATGATAATTTTCACTTTTGGTTGAACTTTCATTGAAAGAACAAGCTCATACAATTCCAAAGTCGCTTTCTTATTGCTGTGGAAGAAACATACAGCTTCATCTAGGCCTATAATACTTTGCTATCCTGCTCAATGAAAGCACGTGAAAGATACAGATAAAGTTAAGAGGGCAACGAAAGTAAATTTCACAAAGACTTTGGTGAACAAGAAAAGAATGAATGGGTAACACTTTAATTTAAGGTGAAATATAGTTACACGTTACTACTGTGCATGTATTTACTTTAGTAACAGTAAATTATGCATATTTACAACTAACCATAAACCAAACCCTAACCATAACTCTACAGTAATTACATGTAGTTGATTAATACTACTTAGTACTTATTTGAGCAAGTACAATGTAACTACGTCACCTTAAAATAAAGTGTAACCATTGAATGTACGCAGAAAGAGAGACGGATGAGAGCGTGTGAGTAAACGAGAGAGCAGAGCTTCTGTGTTGTCTTCCTTGTGGGCATGGCTGTGATTTCAAACGTTCCTTAACTCCAGTGCTGTTCCATGTTAGTCTGCCAAAGACAGGGGATCACACTCCTCTGGGAACACCTGGTCTTCTCGATGTTCCTAAACACTGTCATCTTCCAAGATTACAGCATTAAATGAAGCAGGCTTTAAGTGATGTCAGCATTGCAATGTGGCATTTGGGTTATGTACGCTGCGTCGAGTGGACTGGGGACAGAGTAAGTGGAACAATACACATGGCTTAAATTATTTACCCAGTCTGCTATGCCATGTCTCTCTCTGCTCTATTTCCTTTGCCTAGCCACAGCAAGTGAATGAAGGTGTTTTCTGGGACAGAAACATTGTTCCATAAGAGACATACAGTGTTCCCGAACCATTTACGTGCACTAGGTTAAATACAGTCAACAAACCAGAAGGAATCAAACTAGAAATGGCTTGTAGTCGCCTTCTCATTTTAAGTTGGGATACATTTACATTTATACATTTTCCAGAAAATATCATCCAAAGCAATTTTCATTGCATTCAAGACATATTTGTTTTTAATCAGTTTATGGTTATGCACTAAAGTTTAAGCTGCAGAGAATTACTGTACTAAAGTTTGGGGCAAGTATGAAGTTTTTGA
Source organism: Meda fulgida (assembly GCA_030578275.1). NCBI lineage: Eukaryota > Metazoa > Chordata > Actinopteri > Cypriniformes > Leuciscidae > Meda > Meda fulgida. The sequence continues at coordinate 8,940,362 of CM060624.1, read as the reverse complement.
AAATTGTTATACTTTTATTCAGCAAAGTATGCATCAAATGCATCAAAAGTGAAAGCTGTTCTTTTGAAATCTCTTCTCATCAAAGAATCCTTTAAAAAAGTAGCGTTGCTTTCAAAGGAATAAATTAAATTTTATTGTGAAGTATTATTGTGATCTAAAATAACTTGTTCATATAAAATATATTAAAATTATTTTATAATAACAGTTCTAATATCAATTCAGTGGATACAAATCAACTGTGTTAGCAAACATCTGTGTAGGATAGATTACATAATGATGAACCTAAATGTTATATTTATCATCATATCATTTTTTTAAATTATCATTTGTTCAACAGGGTCATGGATTTGATTCCAAGTGATAACTCAAACTGATAAAATGTATACTGTAAACTGCTGTTGATAACAATATTTGAAAAATAAATGCATGTAGATGAAAATGGTCTTAGTCCTTAGTGAATTGAAAAGAAAGAAAGTGGCACTGCTCACAGTTTAGAGCCCAAATCTTCTTCTCTGCATCCTGGTTCCTCAAACTAAAGGCTGACTGGTAATCGCCACTGATTAATGCTGGTTAAGATTACTAGTAAGATTACTAACTGGTCGTAAACAGTTTTAGTCCTGTTAGTGTCATGGTCACAGTGTGACCATAATAAAAGTACAGACGCAATTACTACCACCTCCATCAACTATTACAGTCTGTGCCATTATGGATGTGTCTGGAAGATCATTTAAGAGGAAACATACTATTAATTTGCCAAAGAGGACAAGAGAGGAGCATGGTAAATGTCAGGCCCATGCACTTATAGTGCTATTAACCAATGTTTGTGTTGTGTAACACAAATGATCAAGTACTGTGAAGAAGAGACATTTCCAACTGGCCCTGGTAGTGAAGAACAGAGACACTTACAAAATCCCCCCAACTCATCGCAGTTTTCAATTATGAAATGTTTATTTACCACAACGTCCGACTCCACAGAGGTTTGTGTTTGGTGTCTTTTTTATATTGGGCCTCAAAATTTTCTTTTAACCCATGATGAAACATGCATTTGAATTTAGCTACTGATTCAAAATAACAATTCGGAAACCTCTGAATGAGTATATACTGAATGTATGTCCTTGCAGTGAAATGAACAACATTTTAACGAACTCGAACTGAACAATACTGAAGAATATTTAATAGGCATCACACAATAGGTATGGTACAAAGAGCAGAGCTGTTAAAAAAAGGTCCTTCACAGACAAACCACAGTACTTAGATTAATGAATGGAAAGGACGTTTATGTCTTTATTCCTCATCAAAATGGAAAATACTTCCTTTAAGATGAATCAGCAATCATATAATGAAAAAACTTTAACTTTAACTTTTTTAAATTAAGTGAGAAAAAGAAATAGATTTATTCAGCAAGAGTACAAACATTGTTACAAAAACAAACAAAAAAAATCTATGAATGCTGATTTTTAAAAACTTCATATTCATTAAAGAATCCCGAGAAAATAAAGGGTGAGCATAAGATACTCTTAAAATACAATTTAGGGAAATACATACTTCCAGAGTAGTCTTAAATAAAATCGCCACTGAAATATTTTGAATGTTTACAAATATAGCCTAAAGAAATTCAAAATTTACTGTGCTACAGCAGATTTTATTGTACTAAGAAAACACTAACCAGTGTAGACTCTCTGGCACCTATACCACTCCTGCAAAACTGACAGATCTAAACTATAATAAAGCCTTGGTTCATATCAGAGCAGCGCCATCATCAAGCTGTTCAAGCTCCAGCGTTCCCCAAACCTTTCACTGAGTTTTATGGATCCAATTCCAGGTGCAGATATTTAGCTGTATTTCACTGCCAGCGTCGGTCCTCATCCATCCACCAGTTAGAAAACCAGCTAAGTCATTTCTGATGGAAGTTGTGTGAAATCAATTTAGTATGATATCCATATTCATAAATCCTCCCCCTTTCATTTCTCAGAGAGAGATCAGAAAGCACTTGCCAACTTCACAAAGACCTCGGCCAGTGATATTTACTCTGTGTGATTGTATACGACAGATATACATTATCAGCCAGAAGCAGTTATTGATGTTGTAATGAGTGATTTCATCCATGGATCATTGTATTAAAGTGGATATCAAAAACGACAAACCATCTTAAACAAAGAATGTATGCTCAATCAAGAACATTCACAAAAAAGAAGCAAGACAGGGAATGAGGAAAGAAAATGAACACACGATCCATGTGACCTGTGGACTCGTAGGCTAATGTTGTACCTGTGAGGTTCTTAAGGCCAAGCTGACGGAGACCGAAGTTGCCGTCTCTGCGGTAGTTGAGGAATACAGCCAGGGCGTAGCGGTCTTCATACAGCCTGGTGCCGCGGATGATGCGAAGATTCTCCAGGGGCAGATATTCAAACTGATTTAGAGCCACGAGGACATAGCCCGTCACCTCACGAATGGACTGCAGGCAGAGAAAAGCACAAATATCAATCAACAAATATTAACCAACCAATCGAGGTTCTGGAAATAAATTAGATGAACAAAAAAATACATATTAAACTTTGCAAGGAGGTGGATGCAGTACACACCACGCTATTATGTAGGGGGGAAAACAACTTCTTTTTTTTTAAATTGATGTCCAATCAAAAGTAACAGTATGAGAGTGGTGTGGAGTAGATAAGAGAGCGATTTCTTTTTCAATTACTCTGATACTACTATATCAATTGAATAATGACCCATAACGCTATTGCATGTTAGAAATTATTTTTTACTTGTTAAATATAGTGTTCATAGGCATTTAGCAATCAGAAAGAAAGTAAAATCTGTTATATAAAATTGAATTTATCAGGGGTAAATTCAGGGTCTGAATCAGAACATAAAATCACAAACGTTGAGAGAGAAAAACTGTAACTCAAACGTTGCTTAGAAAACTAGTCCTGTCCGTGTAGGGCTTATTTATTGAAAATACATTTCTGAAAAAGAGCCTTTTCCCATATGATCTTGCTGAAATATGTTTGTCTCAATTATAAAGGTGAAATCTAAAGTGCTTGTGATGTAAAGTTATTGGTAGAGTCACCTCAGGCCTCAAGGCTCATCATATAGTCATTAGCTGAAGTGTTGGGACTGGGCAGTAGTAGGACACACTAAGCCAGAGGGTCTTTGCTCTCTCTTTCTCTGTCTTGTTCTTTTTTATTATCTCTCTCTCTACTAGACAGATAATGATCACGGGGATGACTCAAACCCATCCAACCACATCCGTGAGACCCTCGCCGTGACATACTGGTGCCGTCACCATGCCTGTCATTAAGGCAGACACAGTTTCATTCATTCTGACAGAGCGCCTCCTGCTGTGAATGATGACACTAAATGTGTGTGTTGGGGGCCAGAAGTAGCCTTGAGGAAGTGCTAACAGCGGGGAGTGCTCTCACTGACAGCCGTCAGTTAGCGTGAGCTTCATCTCGGGACCCATGCAGTGTGACAGGGCCGGTCCTGCTGCTGTCATCGTCCGCCATGTCCGGCTAATGGGCAGAGACGTGAGCTCTTTTTAGCAGCAGCGCTAGAAGGCCAGAGCCTCAGTCATTTATCTGGGCTAATGAACTGTTCTAATAGCTGCAGGGACATTGCAGGAAGAGCTTTGTGTGCGTGTACGAGGGGTATCACTGATGTGCGCAGTGAGTGTTGTGTCAAGTGGGGTTACAGGACTTTCGAAGAGAAGATACGGAGAGCGGACCAGCTGGGAATGGCATCACAGCTGTAAACAGAATCAGTGCTACTTCAGTACACGCTATACAAAGTCGAGATCGCTTTTTTCAGTAACTCTGATACTACTTCAAGAGCACAACATATTAACAGCCCATAATGCAATTGTATGTTAGAAATAATTTTGTACTTTTTAAACAGTGTCTGGGGCTCCCTTAATAAAGGGAGATAAAGGAAAAGGAAAATAAAAACTTCTTGAGATTTTTTTTTTTTAAATTTTTTAAAACTTTTTTTAACTTGAGTGCCACAAAAGGATGCTGCAAATGATGAGAGATGTGAGTGGAATGGTCAAACAGATTCTGTCTGGTACATGTTTACATGAAAACACAGTGGAAATGCAGTGCAAGTGAATGCAAAAACACATTCCTTTAACAGGCTTTTAACATTCAGAAAGTGAGATAAAAATCTGTAATGTACTATCAAATAAATGGGCTTTGGGAAAATGTACGACGGCCAAAGGAAAGTTTTTTTGAAGACATGAGTTTAAAAAAAAAAAAACTTGATTCCTTTTACATGTGAAATTTAAATGATTAACATCAACTATAAAAATGATACACACATTATGTGCACCAACATTAATATTCTCTAACATCAGTGGCGTGCGGTGATTCTCACTTTTTATTTAATATACCGTATATCAAATATAAATATATGTCAGTTACACTTAATTTTCCTGGCTAAATAAACATAACATGAGAGAACAAATACAAATCTATTTTGTATTTTTTTTTTTGCTATAACTATGTAAATTTCTATTTATTAAAACCAAGTATACATTTTAAGTTAGTGTTTTAAGCATTTGTGCATTTATTCCAAAAAAATACCTAAATGCAGTAGCAATTTAAACATATATATTTGTGAACTAATTCTTCAAGTTTTCTTTTTAATAGTCAACTCTTTTTCAGTGGCCATCAAGCTTGTACACACTGGTCACCTATGAAGATGAACATTTAATTTCCCCAAGCTGATTGCTCTCTAACAACCCCCAGTTATCATGTTTTCAGCCCATTTCAAGTTTGAATTTGACATGTCAAGTCAAGTCAACTTAATTTATATAGCGCTCTTAACAATTTAGATTGTTTCAAAGCAGCTTTACAGAGGTAAACATATAATTTAATGTAACAGAGATTGTTTTGGCTTTATAGCGGTTCTTGAATAATGTTATTTTCCAGCTAAAGTTAGTTTTGATTGATTCACTTCCGTCGAAATGATCATTTGTTATTAAATTAGGGGCCACTAAGACGACGCCGTTCTCTCTAAATATACTTTAAATGTGAACCTGTGATAAACGCTGATGGCGTTTACATTCGCATTAAGAATTGATTCTAAAGTTATGTGCGTTTGAATATATGTGCACAGGTTTGTAATTCCCTACAAACCATGCCTAAACAAACTACTTGCCTTACCTAGAAATTTGATACAGAATTGTATGACATGACATAAAGCGATGAGTTGTTTACTTACTTTTTAATTAGTCTTCCCATTAACGCCATAATTAACTTCTTTCAGGCTGATGAGAATGCGTACAAAAGAGGTGGGATTTATCGCACGAACCAATCATATCAAATCATAACCGATCATATCCAATCATAACGCGATGGAGGCACTGCCTCCTCTTCAGTGACTTTCCCCCATTCATTCTCAATTACCCCCCATTAAACCCACCGCACACATTAGGGTGTCCGTTTTAAGTCAATTGGAACAGAGGAGGCGCACCTCCTGCTGTAACTTCACCTGCAGGTTTCGCTGTTGGACACTGTTACTTTATAAAAACTGACTTTTACACTGTTTAATGTCACTGTAGCAATGTTCAGGGAAGAAGGAGGCGGGAACCGGCGAGCCATCAAAATATAATTTATTTAAAATAAAACAAACAACCAAAATACCGCCAGCAGCCCCTCGCGGACGACTGCTGGCTAAAGTAAAATACAAAAACTAAAACACAGGCCTGTTCCTCTCTCGATCATCAACGTCGTCGCTCCTCCTTTATGCTTCCGCTCCTCCGTGAGAGATGAGAGACCGGTGTGCCTCACAGGTGTTGCTCATTAGCAATCGCACCACCGGCCTCGCGCCGTTCTCTCACGTCCCTCGGCCGTCCTGTTCGCCACAGTCACATTTTGTAATATTTGCATTGTTTTATTTGATGTAATACTGATTATTTTCTCATTTACTGATTATTTTCTTCAATACTGATTATTTTCTCATTTTCTGTTGCCTTTGGCTTGTTCAGTTGGGGATATTCAAAATAATTAGCCAAGCATTAATACCATTGATCAGCCCTACCAAACGTGGATGTTTTTTCACTAAGAAACAAACATTATGTTATTTGATTGATATTGTGAAGCTGCTTTGATGCAATTTATATTGTGAAAAGCGCTATATAAATACACTTGACTTGACTTGACTTGACTCATCCAGTTTTTTGAGGAGATACTGCCTCCCTTGCCTCCTCAGAGGAAACGCACCAGTCTAATAGTGATAACCAATATATTGCGCATCCTGTAACAAAAAAAAGAAGAAAAAGAGAGCAATTTTTGTTATGTAAACTTGGTTTCTTTTACCGGAGGAGCAGAAAACGTAAAAAACTCCACTACTCCACTCTCATACTCTGATCCCGTAACGGCATCTGAATTTGGATGAAAGCTCGAATACTGGCCAAGCCTTTGACCTTGCTGTGGTCCCTCCATTTCCTCTTCCTCTCCTTACGGCCAACAAAAAGCCACTGCACTTGCCACATCCTGCCAACAACCCCTTCGCCCCTGGCTATCGGGAACTAAACCCATCCCAGTTACCTAGCAACCTCTGGAACCTGCTGCTGTCTAAAAGACCTGAGAGAGGGGGAAAGTAAAAAAAAAACACAGCAACATCTTTGTTGTACTTCTCCTAATTTAATTAAAGGATTACTTTGCAGAGATTTTCCACACAGCCTATTTGGCTTCCCGCACTTGGTTTCCATCACCATTTAATTCCTCTTTCTCAAACTAATTTGTTATTTTCAAGCCAGTGGATCGATACTTCTCAGAGTGGAGAAGAGAGCGGAGGAGAGGGATAGAAAGGGGTCCTCTTTCTTCTTTCTGTTTGCTCAATAATGAATCACATATATAAATAAGGTAAACATCTTTTTGTGATTACAAGCGTAATTTAAAGCTAATGACGTGACATCAATGAGGAGCACTTTCCACCTGTTGTTAAACAGAACACATTCAACCTGAGTTGTATAGAGATCAATGGACACACAGAGCAACAGCTCTTTCTGTTACAACATCTACGGTCCTCTACAGAGTGAAAAACAAACCCTAAAACTTGAGGCAATTCAAACTCTGACTTCAAAGTTAAATTTAAAGTTGTTTTTCAAATTCATGCCTACAAAAATTGTTAAAAGACTGCAAATCATTGTTATATCTGAAGATCAAAACGATATGAACAAAAGTTCATCTTCAGAAAAATAACTTTTTTTATAGATATGTTTTGTTGCAAAGACAGAGATATATCAAAAGTTTGGGGTCAGTTTAAGATTATTTATTATTTTCGAAAGAAGTTGTAATTTTTTGCTCACTAATGTTGCATTTATTTAATCCAAAATACTATAATCAGTAATATTGTGAAAAATTATTGCAATATAAAATTGCAATGGTGATAGTGAAGCTTTATTTTCAGCATTACTCCACTCTTTAGTGCCACATGATCCTACAGAAATCATTTTAATACGCTGATTTGGTGCTCAAGAAATATTTTGTATTATTAACAATTTTGAAAACAATGATAACAGGATTCTTCAATCAATAGAAAGGTTTAAATGAACAGCATTCATTTGGAACAGAAATCGTTTGTAAAATAATGTCTTTACTGTCACTTTTGTGCATCTTTGCTGACTAAAAAAATGTCTTTCAAAAAAACAAACAAACTTTTGAACGGCATTTTATATATATCCTCTCTCAGCATGTCTACATATCCTATCTGCTGTACTTATAAACTAACAAAAGACACTAAAGATGCTTTTAGAAGCCAATGAGAGAGACTCTTATACAGGTGGTCTAATAGAGCACTTAAAGATACACCCAGCGCTAGGGGCCATTTGAATGATGCCTGTTAAAGGTAACAGTCCTGATAAAGCCAATCCATAAATACAGCTCATGTTCCTCCATGAGGTGTGCAGAGATATGGGAGCCCTGATGTTGGCTTTGGAAGCTCTGATGACAGTGGTCCACTTAAAGCTCTCGTGATACTGACAGGAGAAGGACACATCTGAGACTTTTGAGTGCTGGTAAAGCTACCGTTATATATGGACTAGGAAGTGATTTTAAAGATATGGAAACATAGACCATATTGTCTGAAATGAGCCTACATTACAATATCATTCAAATTTCAGCATGGATTCTGAAAGATCTCTTTTGATTCAAAAATATGTCCAGTTATAACATTCATCTCCATCATTTGAAGAATCACTGAACGTGTTTCTGCATGTGGTAAAATATAGTGTGCAAACGTCACAACAGTTTAGTCTATTCGCCCTGGGCCTTCCATTCAAACGCAGTCAAAAAAAAACAGCAGTGAACAAAGTAAAGGAGAAATATATGGACAGATTCTCTAGATTTCCAGGGATTCTTTCTTTTCTCAGCGGTAGAGTGTCGGAAAAGAGGAAGTGTGCCGTGAAAACAAAACCCCTTTCACTCCCCGAGACGTGCTCAGTGTGGAAATAAACTACTGCAATTCACAAACGTGGAATGGAGAGAAAAACCGGGAAGAGGAGAAAGAAAGAAGGATGGAGAGATGAGGATGAGGAGAACGTCAGGGCTGCAGTCGAGTGGATCATAGTTGGTCCTCTGTATATTTTAATGCATAATTAATACTCCACCTGTTCCAGTTCAGAGAAGACAACAGAGGGGTTGAGAGCGAGAGAGGAGGAGGAGGACAGACTAGACAAAGAGAGATTGAGAGAGATTTAAAAGAGAGAAAGTAAGCATATAGCAACACCATGGCCCTGTGTATACCATTATGCTAATTAGTGCTAATTTACATACATATAGATCTTGTTGTGTCTTTTGGAAGAGTGGGCGGAGACATACATAGAGGTTTCGGTGTTTGGATCACTGAGTGTCCTTATGCTAATGCATTATACCCTCAAAAAATACAGGCACAGCATCTCTCTGCTACATTTCTATACAGTTTTATAATGAGGACATATTTATCATTATTATGCAAATACTTGTTCTGATTATTATAATTACTTATTAGCAGAGTTGCTAGTCATCATTCATTAGCAACATTCTTTGAATCAACATGCAGGTGGCACTTTCCATGCAGTTGGTGTCATACTTTTTTAAAGGCATATAGAGGTGAACAACTTTTTTTTTTAAGAAACTACCAGAAACTTACTAGTAACTAGTTTGAAACACATCAAATCTGTATCCCTCTGCCACCCCATCCCACCTCAAATATCTTGACCTTCTCTGTCGAACAGTGAATGTAATACTACATGACAAAATCATGAAAAAAATCAATGTAACAAAAATGCTCCATGCCCAAAATTGTGTGCAACTCTGTTATACAGTTTCCCTCCATTTCAAAAATATTGTATCATTCCTTAAAAAGGTCCTAAATTTCGTTGATTATTTGTTGAAAAAGACAAAAATAATAACTCCTAGCCTCTTTATATTTTATTACATTCAAAAATCATATCGCCATGTTTTACTAGGGTTGAGAATCTAGAACACATTAATTAATAATAAAAAAATAAAAAAATACCAGTGCTAAATTACATATTCATGCCATTATTTCGTTGACAGTTCTTGAAAAACATTACTGTGGAGTTTCCCGCAACTACTATTATGCTACTTAGTGCCACAGCAAAAAAAAGAAGGGGTTTTAGTTGTAAAGCAATCGATAAAGAACAATCGTTAATTGGAAATCCTTATGCTTCCCATACCCAAAACTATATGTGTAGCCACAGCTAAGGGAAGATATGTGATGTTCCAGAGTTATGCAGTCCTAACTCCTGCTCCATTTTTACCCTTTATTTCTCTCTTTTAAGTTTACTTCAAATAGTGACACTTGAAATAAATAATGCTTATGTCGATATTTTGATCTCACAAAGATGCGTTTCATCTCACCCTTCAACCACAAAAGAAGGACATTCTATCTTGAACAAACTAAACAAAAGTACAATCAAAGGAACTAAAATCCCCTCTTTCTTCACAAAGACCCTATTTTATGAATGAGAATTGTAAATGTAAACAAGCTTTTGAGCTACATTAAACTAATTACCTTTTTTAATATAACTCCTTTCGGATATCCCTGTCACCATTAGAACATACAGCATGTCATTTGCCTAATCTGTGTGGACTGACGGAGACGCCAGCGCTCCGTTTGATTCTCATTGGCTTAGACAGTGCAACAGACACATGTCAGGCTCATTGATAAGCAAAGCCTGCAGGATATGTTGATTACCACAAAACATTCTGTGACAGAAAATATTTGAAACTCAGACATGACAGACAGGGAGGTGTTCTCTGTAATTCCATAATTAATGCTAAAGAAATGGATTGCTGTGTTTTGGAATATTACCTTGCTGCTTGTGCAGCCATATTCTGAGATAAACATGCACATGCCAGTTCTAAGTGCCTTGACTCATTTTGTGAGACAACAGAACATGGTAACAAACAATAAACACAGTCTCACAATGATGTGAGCAGATTTACAGTAACACTGTAAGCAAACACTGAAGTCACAAACGGGCCATTTGAACCTTTAAAGTGCAACCATGGGGAAAAACAAAGTCAAACACAAGGGTGAGTTCAAACTTTTAAACAGAAAAAAATAAGACAATAAACTTGAAAAAGGAGACAATAAACTAAGATTACTTTACTATAGGCATACAATTATTTCTATAAGTTAAACGTGTAAGAATAAATAAGCCGAGGTGATATGCATTATTGGTAAAACTTTAGATTTGGGAACACTATTCACCATTAACTAGTTGCTTATTAGTATGCATATTACTAGCATACTGCTAGTTTATATATTTATAAAGCACATATTAATGCCTTATTCTGCTTGACCATATTCTTGATCCCTCAACCCTACCCAATACCTAAACATAACCAACCCAACTACCGCACTTACTATCAATAAGCTGTAATTGGGTGAAAGAAAACTCCAAGTTAATGGTGAATAAGTGTTTCCTAATCGAAAGTTTTACCAATAATGCACATCAGTTCAGATTATTTATTCTTACACATCTAACTTGTAGAAAGAATGTTATGCTTATAGTACAGTAATACAAGTTTATTAGTATTACCACATTATTTGTGCATATGGCAATGGGAAATACAATATCACTGAAAGACATTTCTCATATTTTCAATCCAAAATATGTCTTATGATTATGATGATTAGCCTACACGCAATCGGAAACAACCGCATTTGTTGTAAAACACCATCAACCTGATCAACCTGTCATTTTAGAGAAGAGAGAGTAGGATGACATGTTTTGAAGGTGGAGTGAGCTGTTGTTAAGAGCTGACAGCACTGTAAACTGTTCCTATAGCGATCCTTCCTATTCCTTCGCACTGCTGCAATGGACTACTATCTCACACAGAGTAGATGTCACAGGAGCAGACAGCAGCCCACCGCTACAATGATGTCACCGATAATTAATGGAGCTTTGGGCCTTGTTTTAGCAAACATGCATTTTCAAACCATCTGGCTCAGCGGAGTGTTGATGCTCCAGTGTGATATCTTTATATTTCACCGCCTGAAATATGTTTGGGAAACATGTCTGGCACAGGGTGCTCCATCTGTGTGCACACAGATGCTGGTTTTGAGATACAGAACAAGCTTTTTCCATTTGTATTAATACATATGCCTAATGGAAAATAAATAAAAACATGTTTAAAACATATGGCGCAGGTATAACTTTTGTTACGCTTCCAAAACCGAAATCCACTATCATGTAAACGTGAAAGTATGACATTTTTTAAATTATCCAGATATTAATATTTTTTAATGAATTGACCAATCGTTAACCTGCGTGAAAGCATATCCAGTGCAGACCGTGCTGTAAATATCACTTTACACTTTGTTAAGTGAATAAACTACTTTTGGAACAGAACGCATTTTGACATCCACTGCTCTGCTTTTTATATGTCACGTAAATATTGTGCTACGTGGATGTGTTTTACTGTTGCACGGCATCTCTCTGTGTTTCATGTAACCCCTTCTAGTTCTACTTCACCGCTTCGAGCAAAATTCAAACCGAACCGACACTTCTGGCATTGGAGGCGGGCACATTAACAAGGACACTAAAGACCAAAGCCTCTACACTCACCCTCCTAAACCTCACACCCATCTGGGTCACCCCGATTTGAATGATGAATAATGAAGGCCAGCTAGAAACCTCAGTCCACTGATATTGAGAGGCGTACGAGCGATAGACGCTAGAGGCTGTGTTCTTTAGCATCCTTGTTAGCGTGCCCATCTCCAATCCCGAAAACGCTGGTTCGAATCCTGCTTAGAGCGGGGCAAGTACATGCGCACACCTTTTAATTCGCTAGGGACCAATGGAAGAACAAAGGTGTTTCGAAGTCCTAAAAAAAACTCCAAACAAAGTTCATTTTGGCCTGATTTTGTTCAAAATGACATCACATCAGTTCGTTCTTTGATTTCTCTTGACGTATATCAGGGCCTATATACTTCATAGAAACATTTAGCTCACCAGTATAGTCTGAATCATGAACACATGACTCTTATGAGTTGGTTCTTTTTAATGAATCAAAATCAGAGTGATCAGTCAAGCCCAATTCCCACATCTAATGATCCTTTTATGACCTGTTAAAATCAATCAATCTGAAACACTGACTACATAATTTACAGCATTAGCAGACAATTATTTTTTTTAATATTTAGGCAAAATGGACATTCTAAATGAAATATACCCAACTGAATCAAAATTGAATTGAATTGAAGTGATACTATACATTATAGGTCAGTCCAATGACATACTATCTCATGATTCTGCTTTAGAAGGCAGATCACAAGGTTTTGGAATAGAGACATTATGTACTGTGTATCTGCACTACGTGTGTGCTATGCACAATTGCTCAAGATAATAATCAGTTTAAGCAGAAACAGAGTTCTGGAGAGGCTCTCCAATAGCACGATCATGCAGGTTTGCACTGCACAACATCAGGAAGATCAGGCCCTTCTTACTGTAATTGAGATGCAACACAACTTGTCCAGACTCTTGTCATTTCTATGCTGGACTATTGCAATGCTCCTCTGGCAGGAAATTCAACATGTGCAATCAAACCTCTACAAATGACCCAGAATGCAACACCACGACTGGTCTTCAATGAGCCCAAGTTAAAGACAATGACATCAAGTTCAAGACATTGATGTTTGCGTACAGAACAACCATGGGCTCTACATCCCCTCCAGCGCCTCATGGTATGTACGAGGCACAGAATCACTCAAGAATGTTTTCGTTCACTTTTCCCAAACAATATTCAAGAAACAGCCGGAAACTCATCTCTTCATGAGCAACTGCATCCTGCTAATAAAAAAAATAATAATTCTATGCTTACAATATTCCTTCATCCATTCCTCCCTGCTCTAAATTGTCCTTGTCTGAATTGTGTCTGAAACTTTGTATTACTAGCCCGTCTAATGTTTATGCCTCTTTAAGATGAATTGCTTGTTGAATTCCTCATTTGTAAAATGCTTTGGATTTAGCATCTGCTAAATGAATAAATGTAAATGTAAACATCTGCAAGGCCATTCACGGGTGTGAAGCTTATTGAGTGGATGGTCCCTTCGGACCCTACAAACCCTTTCATCTCTCACTCCGAGGGGCTCGGAAAGTGATGGGCGCTCTTACAGTGACGCCCCATTCTAAGATGGAGGCTGGCTGGGATTGTGTGTTAAGACCCTTGATTATTGGCGAGAGAAAGAAAACCTGTCACTCTGCAGGAAGTCTGTCTTTTATCCTGCTTCCTCTACTTTCCACCTTTTCCCTGTGGACTAAGGATCACAAAAGCAGTACTGCTGTTGCACTACAGCACTCTCATCCTCTCTCTAGAGAGAGACGTGTGTTTGTGTGTGTGTGTGTGTGTGTGGATTTATTGGGATTCGCTGTCGGGAGATGCCTCATGAAAATAGAACGTTCCCTCAGATGTCTTAATATAATCATTCATTTATTTGTTTTATCTGCACTTAATAAAAGCTTTCACGCACACAGACTTCAGCACCCAACAATGAACTATGCTTGAGTTCCTTTCGTATTGATTGAGCTCAACAGTAATTAAGAATGATATCCATCTCTTTCTGCTGACTCTACCCATGATACAGATCCCTTCCCTTTGCTCTTTTTCCTCAACATGTGCTCACAGCGTCAGTTGCGTCGCTTCACTGCCATTCATAAATCGTCTGTAATAATAAAGTGTCCATCGAATGCACACAGAATCTCGCCGGAAGTAGTAGGTCATCCAGGGACTTTTCCGCCTTTCTATTTTTCAAATACTATTTTTCTAATACTAATACAACTTTTTTAGCATACTATATAGTAGGGAAGTATTCGATTTTGGATGCAGTGTATGTTTTTCAAACCTGCCACACCACAATTAATCATCTGATGAACGAAAATCAATGCCATGTGGTGTCAATGACATCGACCACAGATTTTTAAAGCAAGTAATTATAAATAAAAAATGACTTTAATTTTGATCTGTACCTATATATGTTCCTTATATACTACCATTCAAAAGTCTAGGGATATCCTTCAGAAATCCTTGTGATATGCTGTTTTGGTCCTCAAGTAATATGTATTATTATCAATCTTGAAAACAGTTGTGGTGCTTAATTATATACATATTATTCTGTCAAGATTCTTTGAGGAATAGAAAGTTCAAAAGAATAGCATGTATTTGAAATAGATTTGTTTTGTAACATTCTAAATGTGTTTAAAATTTTGATCAATTTAATGTGTCCGTGCATGTACACAAAATGTATGGGTAAACGAACCCTTTAAATGGAGATTTCCTCACTGGGTCTATAGCCAAAGTGAATATTTCTGCTTTATTTTGTCTTCAAAAGCATTTTCTCTTTGATTAGATTCTGTCTGTGTCCGTTTCCTTTTTATCCTGTCCTCTGCACGCTGAGATGTCAAATATGTGATGTTGACAAGAATCGGAGTGCTTGAGACAAACCTTCACATTTTTATTTTATCTGCCACTGCAAGGATTTCCTTTATTGCAGGGCCCAGTTCTAGCTGTACTTCCTGTGCTGCTGTTTCAAATGTTTGGTAGATTTCTTACAGACTCAGTGAACCTCGTTATTTTTTACCTCTTGGTTTAAAAAAGAAAATTCCATATATTTACATTCGTGAAAGGTCACCCTATGGAAAAAGATGATGTCTAGAAACTGCCAGGAAATGATCAGCTTTACTTCTGATGCATTAACCTTAAACTTTGAGGTTTGGCTCTTTGTGCATAGAATGTTAAAATGTGCCCGGCACTGCAGCTGAACCCGGGATGTCTTCAGAAGCTGAAGAATTTCCAACTTTATGGGCGCTGAATCTAGGAAATAACATCATCGGCAGCAGACAGTGATGTATGAGCTTTGCCCTGGCAGGTGGCAGATCAGACTCTCTGTCTCTAAAACAGATGTTAAATCGCGATTTAAGAACGTTCACTCTTCTTGAGTTTTAAAGGTCTCTTTGGCTGGCTTGTTACTGGAGTTGAAAGGTAGATTTTCCAGACATGAGAAGGATTACGATTCTGCTGCATTGTAAGAAAACAAAACCCTCAAACATTTAGGATCTCACATACTTTTAGCCACTTTGTGTTCTGTTTCTGGAATAACACCTAGATTTCACTGTATGTTCCAATAACACTGATTTTGTTGACAGAAAACATTAAACACTGGCTATGGTACAACATATCATACTACTCTTATGTATACAATCTGTAGTATGTGAATTTTTCATGTTTAAACAAATCCCAACATGTACATGTGTGTGTGATTGGTTTTCTTTTGTGCCTCTGAAAGTCACTGAATGATTTGTACATTTCCATGGAACAAATCCTAAATAGCAAAATCACACTGATCAGCCCAAATAATAAAACAACTGGTTTTGAGGAAACACATTCAGCATATGTATAATAAACGTATTTCTACATAGTCTGATAATGCAATGTACAATGTCTAATGTTTAAAACTGTACTAACCAGGACCATCACTAACATTTTAGTGATGGTCCTGTAATATTGAACCATTTCCACTGGGCATTCTGATTAGTGCTATATCACAGAGCTGAAGTTTCAAACAGAGGGCCAGTTTAAATGTATTATTTATTAAAATATCTAAATATTTATTAAATGTGTGTTATTGCATGTTGCTTTGGACTTGTATTTATTGTGAACAGCACATGGGAAATCTGCACTTTATAGATCTTGATTGTATTGGAAAAAAAAATTCTTCCGGATTTAATTAACTGACATTAATGGGATAGAAAAAAATATATACACTGTCAATTTAATTAGCAAATATTTTCCAGATAATAATGTAATTTTATTCTGTGGCTACATTACAGAGACAACATAAAAGCCAAAAAATAAATATGTTAATATTTTTCCTCACACAGTATAAATGTTTTTTTGTTTGTACATGAAAACACACAGTAGACATATTATTTTAAAAATGGGGGGCCCCAGCAAACAGATCATCATATTTGGGTGTCCTAGGCATCAAATATTTTGAAAAACCCTGCCATAAAGAACCTAAACCTGGGACACACCAAGCCAAAGTCAAAGAACTAGCGTTGACAAAAGCCGACTGTGTTGTCGCCTCTCATCGACTGTGTCTAGCCCAAAAGCTGCGCTTCAGCACGCTAAAAGGACTAAAGGCAACTGTCAGCTAGCACGTGTGTTCTGCGACTACATGTAAGTTAATATCTGTCTACATCAGCAGGTATCAATAGCCTGTTTTCGTCATTGAAAAAGGGAAACGGAAACTAAGACTGCAGATATACAAATCGTAAACAAAACAGCGCTGGCTTAGCATTTTGAATATCAATCACACTGATCACTTTCTTCATTCCAGTCGGCTCATGTTATTATGAAGAAATGTGTGCTTTCGAATGCTCGGGTAAGATGACATAAAATTATAACAGCCTTCTGTCTGTGCCGTCTTGACTTCTTTGCTCGCTTTCATCTCTTTCACTTTTATTCTCATGCAAAGTTGAACAGCCAATCAGAGTTCTCTCTCTCACAGCCGGCCTGACGCCGATTCAACAAACTGAATCGGCCCAAAAAACCCAGATGGCATCCGGCTAGAGCCAATGTAGGAACACACCAAAAAAACTAAGGTGACTGACGTTTAAAAACAGCCCGACGGCCGACCATGTCCCAGCCTTTAAGTGGGCCCCACTCATCACAGAGACCAAGACAACACTCCAGTTTTTTCCATTCCAGACAAGAACCATCAGTTCTTTTATGTGCTACATTCATTTAGACTCATTCACATTAAATATGTCCTTTCATGCCAATCAAATTTCATTTTCTCTGTCTCAGGGATTTCAGGATAGATGATTGAGCAGAAGAGAGGTACAGACCTGCGACTTTGACACTCCAAACATCTCCTTGAGCAGTGTAAATGTATCGCTGCGTACCGGGTGAGCTAAAGAAGAGCTGTGTCTCTCCTCCTGGGAGCGGGACTCCATCAGCACTCTGATAATGAGGGGCTCTCCAGCAGGAATTCTCCGAATGGAGTGATTTGTAATTGATTTGGTGCATTAATTACCGTCCGGTTCTGCCTGTGTCATGGTTAATATTGCACACTTCTGATGAGAAGAGGATCCGCATTGGGATCGTTTGGGCGAATGGCAATTATTCAATTAGAGTTGAGGTTACCGCTGCACATCTTCATTCAGTAGTGGTAATCACACTAGATGATGGTGTCTACAGCAGAGTACGCTGCAGAACACCCAGTTCTTCATGATATAATGATATATATATACTTATATAATGATAAATAGAGTAATTGTCTCCCAAAGGAAAGAACCGATTCTGAACTGGATGAAACGAGTCGTCAGAAATTTCAGTCTTACTTTCTGCATGAACCTACATAGGTTTGTAACAAATGTGCATAATGCCAGCTTATTGTCTTCATTGGCTGCTCGCGAACAATGTCTACTTTGACCCATCCTAAAACACTGTGGTTGTAGCTGAGGCCTGAAAGAGCTTGGTTCATATTATGAACATGTCGAGAAGATGCTGTTTTCTGTGTTGTGAAAGCAAATCCATGTTGAACCATTTCCAACACTGTGAGAAAAGAGGTGATGCTGCAATGTAATATACAGAAAATGAAAGTGTTTTTGAATGTGATGCACGACTTTCGAAACAAAATTAGGAGCCTTTAAAATAGCATAATAGGGGCACATTAAAATATAAATATTCTGATATAAAAATATATAAAAATATATTCTGAATAAAAATATTGTATTCTATACAAAATAAATGTCAAATTGAATGTATACATATCATGAATGATATAACAAAACATGATATTCAAACATTTATTCATAATTTTTTTTTAATATTCAAACTTTTTATAAAAATTGTATCCTTTCCCTCTCTATTATTTCTCCCTCTCCATTTTTCTGTTTCACATTTTAACCTAAAGGTTTGCTACAAAAGACAAAGTCAAGTAGTCCTTGAGAATTGTCTCTGATGACTGAAGATGGAGATCACAATGAAAACAATGTGCCTTTCAAACGGCTTCATTCAGTCATTTAGAATCACAAAAAGCTTGTTTATGATTCTTTGACCATTTAAAGCTTCTATAAAGGAAGTGATACGTTTGTTATTCACTAGCTTATTGCAGTCATTGAAAGGTTTTGTTGAGCATCTCACGAGAGACGGCCTAATGTGAAATGCACCTGAGTGAAACTTCTCAGAAAACCCTGTTTCTTCTGATTGGTTTTGAATGACTTTTCCCCTGCTATCAACAACAGCATCAGGTTAATTGCTTATTTTCAAAAGTATGAATATGCATAAGATCTGCAGCATAGAAATTAAAACGCTAAATGAAGTCATTGTTCACTAGTTTAACCCCTTCAGGCGGCATAGAGACGAGAGAAACGTGCCCTGTGAATGCATGGCCCTGTCATATTGATTCAAAATAATTACAAAATGATAAGAGTGTTTTAAATTATTTACGTGGGTTGTTTTTAAGGGTTGTAAATCTAATAGTCACTCTGGAATGAGTTGATGTTACTGAATTACGCACCGATTTCATTTAGCCGAGAGAGTAATTCTCATTTAGTCATAAAAACTCATTTGAGCTGTCTGTCATAGATCTGTGTTATGAGGATGAAGTTTTACATCTTATTATACTAAATTGGAGAGAAATAAGCTTTACTTTTATGCCTATTTTAAATCTAAACACATATTAGCCATTAAGATATGTCTTTGCTGCTTTTCTTTCCATTTGCAGGCATATCTTTAACAATATCAGAAAATGAATTTCAATAAATACTGCAGTCATAACTAAATATATAAATATATATAAGGTTTTTCATAAAATATGTTGCGTTTCTTTCATCAATAATTTTCATGAACACCATTTTATTGTCACTGACAAAAACGAGATGACTACATAAAAAAAATATTTTTGATGACAAAATATGATATTTTCCAATCAGAACTACTCTCTTTGTGTGGTAGTTGTGCACGATTGAATTGAAACGTACCAATCCACCCAGCCAGACCTAAGTCACACATGCTGCATGTCTAATAAAACGTACAACAACTAAAACCTACACTAAAGCTAAAACAATTCAGATGACTAAAACTAAAATGGCATTTGAGTCGAGACAAAATTTGCTGTCAAAAAGTGTAGCCATAGGCTGCATCTGAAAGCGCATACTTCCCTACTAGTAGGTGGAAATAAATAGCCTATGTGACATTAGTATGTCTGAATTCACAGCAAAAAGTACCAGGATGACCTACTACTTCCAGCAAAATTGTGAAGTGTGCATCTGATGGACACTTCACTATCCCATGAAGCCACAGGAGAGCATTTGTGAATGGCAGTGAAGCAATGCAAGTGACGCAGGTAGGTCATATAACAGGGACAACATGGCGAATGCAGTACATCTGGATTACATTCATACCACACGCATTCATTCTATATAGACAGTGCTGGGTAGTAGGCCTTACTGATTACATGTAATCTGGATTACATAATCAGATTCCAAAAATATATTAGTTGTAATTCGATTAAATTAGATTTTAAAATACTTGTAATCAGACTACAGTTGTTATTATTATTATTATTATTCTATTACACGATTACACGTTATTCTCACAATGGCAGTACATTATTCATAATTCAGTGATTCGGTCAACTGCCTTTTTTTTATCTTTTAAATTGTCCTTTTTCTAAAAAAGCCTAATTCTTATATATATTGAGAAGGTATTCCAGGTTTGTGGAATTACACACACAGACCAGCAACTAGTCAAAACTGAGACTCACAGAACTTTTGATTACTGGATTTACAGAAATCATTTCTCTTTTAAGTGTTTTTGCAACATTGCAACATTTCATATCCAGTAATCTCCTTTAACACATTCATTATTATTTGATGTATCACTCAGTGAGTCATTTAACAATGTATTACTGTATTTCAAACAAGGCGTTTGTCTGTCAACAATAACATTTCTAAAAAGTCAATAATAATAAATTCATGGTTCTCTGATATCAGTTAATGGCCACATGACACATGTAAACACATGACACATGTAAACATTTAAAAAAATAAATTTAGTATTTTAATTGTATATTTGTATGATTAAAAGCTTTTTATTAAACACACCGATTTCTGCAATTCCTTCACAAACCACAATTTGGGAACCCTGACGTAATGTAATATTTAATGCACTTCACGCTGTTGACCAAACAATGGGATATATTTTATTTCTCTTAGCATTTTTATATCAATATAGAACAATTATCCTATTCAAATCAATGTGATAAACGAGTTAGATCAAAAGTAATTTAAAAGTATATCAAGAAGTAGTCAGATTATATTATCTTGTAATGTAATGGATTACGTTACCCACTACAATTTTTAATTACCAACTACAAAATTAAACGTGAAATACTATGTGAAATTGGACATTGCAGACTGAGATATCTTTAGAAACACTAGATGAAATATGTGAGATTACTGTGGTCTTTTCTCAAGAGCAAAAGCAGGAGCAAATGTCTTGCTGCTGTCTAGGAGAAACAACTGAGATATTGAAGAGACAGCATTAGTCTTCTCTACAACTAAATTCCAGCAGTAATCCATTGTGGCCCTCTCCAGCATGCCAGTCTTTTTTTTTAACAGCTACCACTAATGGGAGACAAGACAGTAATGCATCTGAGGTCAAAACCATTTGTCTCAGTATCACCTGCAACTTAGCTGTCCCCATTACTGTAAAGTGTGTTGGGACGTAACCCACTTTAGCTCATGCACTTCTGAACTTGTAACTCAAACCTCAAACAATATAAGTTATTTTAAATAACATATAGGCTATAATGAAAACGAATACGCTTTGCACTAGGAATAAGCCCTATTTTTAACCTTACAACATCATCACTGCTCTGTTAATAATTATGCGGTGAGAGCAGCTGTAGCACACTTGCTAATGCTAACTAGCGATAGCCGGGAGCTAAGAACACCTATTGGTCTTGCTGTATTGTATTAAGCCTATTAGTTCAAAATTACTGGTTTGCGAATT
Source organism: Meda fulgida (assembly GCA_030578275.1). Taxonomy (NCBI): domain Eukaryota; kingdom Metazoa; phylum Chordata; class Actinopteri; order Cypriniformes; family Leuciscidae; genus Meda; species Meda fulgida. The sequence goes on along the minus strand of CM060624.1, from coordinate 8,918,829 downwards.
GTTTCACCGGCTTTTTAAAGTACTCAAATGGAGGGATGTTTCCTGTGTGGATGGCTGATGATCTGAGAGCTAATTAACCTAACCTCTGTTGTGTCTTTTTCTTAGCCAATCATTACCACTGCTGAGGTGTTTTCAGATATAGTGTCAAATCATGCTGAGATATTGGCGAGCCCAGTTTTTAGCTTCACCGCTCATGCCGCAAGGTTGTTTTCCTGATGCCTCCAGAGAATAGTTCTGTTTAATAGATGCAACAGTTATATTAGCTAGTCTGCTGATAGGCTTTGTTTAATAAAAGAGCTGGTGAGAGTTTGTCTCTTTGTTCTCTCTTGCTGTCATAGACAGACAACCAAAACTACTGGGAGAATGCCCGGCATTTACAATAGATTTCCCTCAAGAAATTGGCTTGCAAACTCTTCTGAAGCATCTACATAGGCCTTACTGGTTGTGTCTCCCTAGAAGAGAAAAAAAGTGAGCTTTACGACTCTGCTCGCCTTCATCAACACAAAGAAAATGAAGAGAATATTAATTTAATAATTTTGGTAATTTTAGTATTTTTTTTCAGTAAGGGGCTGAGAGTTGGCATACATGAGGGTAGATATTTTGATATTATCATACATACTGATGTTTGTGCTGTGGATGCAAAAAAAGGGGGGTTACTACCTGAAAGATGTCATCAAGTAACTTTTTTTTTATTAGTTTGTTTTGCGAAAACATGATTACTAATCAAAACAACATTCCCTAAAAACCCTTTGATTGCATAAAGGCAAAAAAAGAGACATACTCAATTGCTTGAAGTGTTCCATTGTAGAAATCAATGCATAGCACAAAAATGTCAACTTCAACTCAAACTAGACTAGGTTGTTTTAATTACTTTAAAAAAGCAATTCATGTTCACTTGATTGTGATATTATATATTTTTATTCCCATCTTTTTACAAACATTTAGTGTAATATTTGATCTACTATTTTAATACATTTATATTGGGGCATGAAAATGTGCTACATAGGGAATGACCCAGTGGCTTCCAGTGATTTGATCGCTGTCAGGATGAATGCACCTTTACACAGAGCCAGGTTGCACTTTTACATTAATCTTTAATTCAATCAGCTTGTGCTCACCTTATAGAGAGTTGATGAGGCCTGCTTATTGATCAGAACACATGGAAAGACACAAAGTCTCTATTGCTCTCTACATTGATTTTTTTCGGCTGTAATACAGATTCAGTTTGCTTAAACACAACCACTCTCTTGGGTTCAAACAGAGGGAACAGAGTTTATCAGGTACCACGGTCCAGTAGCAACAAAAGGAAGCTACAAAACAAGTTTCTTATATTCATAGTGACATTTGTTCAGGTGCATGTTCAGGTGCACTAGAAGTAAAGGATACGATACAAAATAAGATCCAGGGCAGTCATGAGTGCATGTCTACCATTTTGAAAAGGCCTGTACCAAATTACAGTGACCCCAAAGTATTTGGACACTTAAGCTGCCATATAAAATGCAAGCATGTCTTCACATTATATATAAAAATATAAAAACAAGTAGAATTTATTGTAAATAAATAACTAAACAGGAAACATACGTGTTTGGTTTTGTGATGGTGTCACACGGCACGTTTCGGCACAGTCAATCGTTCCCTTTAAACAGTGTGCTCACCGTCCCTACAGGGGAATTTATGAGCTTTCCTGAGAAAAGCTCTCTCGCCCAGGCAATAACTCCAGGCCCGCATCCATTCAGGGGTCTAAGGCATTATCATCAAATTTTCCAAAGGTTGCAATGCTGTCAGAACTCCGTCCGGCCGCATCCAGATTTACAGGCGGCTCTGGAAATAACTGGCTTTTCAAACGCACATTACTCACACACTTTCACTTTTTCACACTTTCATTACTTTCACACTTTCGTTTTTTTCTCTTTTTTTACCATTATTTGAATTTTATGAACAAAAGAAGAAAGGGAACGAACAATTTGCTTTTCATTGCTATTCGTGCCTAAACCGATACAAAATGTCTATAATTACCCAGCTCTGACTGTATTTATGAGGGGAAGATGAAGTCCTAACACTGGTATGGGGCGGAGCTGGCACGCTCTGTGACAATGCTTTAATTTCACAGTAAAGGGCTGTAATTACACAATCGTTCTCTCTTTCGCTCCCAATTTCTTTTTTTCCCTCCCTTTCTCTTTCTTCCTGTGCCACAGTCCCCTTATTGGTTCCTTCGGCGCTCTTATCGGCCCTGCTGTCAGAGTGAGGAATATTAGTGCTTTAAAACAGCATCATTAGCTGATGAGCAATTAAATTAGTCTGTCGCCTCTATTTAAGGGAAGATCCGAGGAATGCGTCTTAATCCCCCCCTCTTCGTTCCCACGAAGTACCCTTTGTTTTAAATTTTGCAATGAAAGGGGATGGCTCTCGTATTGAACTCTTTCAGCCAGCAGGGTGGTATGCAACTTGAGCGGGGCAAAGCTGAATATATCTGCGGCTCGTTCCATCTCAATTATAACCCCGTTCATTAGCCCAGGTGCCGCACTCCTGCTCCCACAAATCAAAGTGAGGTTACCGAGTGTCCTCGGCTCTCGGCCAACTACAGTGAGAGAAACGCACATCGCGAGAACTCCTCACTGAATTACAGTTCTTGCAAGTTGAGCACTGTATTGAAATCCCTCATATGTATTTTAGTTCTTCTGCTACACTTTTTCTGAAATAAATTCATCGCCAACACCTCCATTCAAATTTATTTTGGGGATCATTTCCACCCTAGGTGCTTGTTTACTTTGCACTTTATTATCTATTCAGTTTGCCATAGAACAGAATTTTACTTTTGGCACTGGAATAAAAAAAATAAACAGACATATATCATTCTTTAGTGCCATTGCCAAAGACAAGTTTCCACATTATGGAAAACTGAATGAAAAATAAATTGCTAAGTGTAAAAAAATATATATTGTGTACATAAGAGTTGAAATGATATACAAAAGCTGATCATTTTCACCTTATGTGATAAAATAGACATAGATAAACATAAGTAAAATGTATAATATGTATAAATAAATAAATAAATAAATGATTCAATGAATCAATGAATCAATGATTCAATGAATGATTTAATGCAAATTGAGATTAGATTTAAGATTTCCCATTGATGATATCCTTGTAATATTTGCATAGAGAAATGAGTAATTGAGTTTTATCACAGAATGCTTTGCAACCACTGGCACTTCCTTCAAAAACATGCCAATCTAACCAGTGGTATAAAGTCTTCAAGGAATAGCTCAAAGTTTACTGAGAAACCAAGAAAAACTTGGAAAAGTCACGGAAATGTGTATGTCGAAAAAGATGGTAGAAAATGAGCTTTTTCCAAGTAGAATCAGTATGAAAAAATATAAATAATCCTAATCCAGTAATCACAAATGGCTGTTTAAGAAATGAATTAAAGCTGTAGGAAGCCAGATTAGGCACAGTAAAAGTGTCTATACGACTTCTGTGCTATATTGGAAGTCTTCTGAGGCCATATGATAGCTTTGTGGGAGGAACAGGATGAAATTCTGGGGGAGAGATTATCAATGAATAGAGATTGGAGCAGGTAGGAGCACAGAGATATTTCTGTGTGATTTTTAGCCCACACATGCTCAGGGACGAGGAGTGTGAGAAACGGCCCGGGCAGAGCCTGTGCTTTTTGGTCAACTTGATTAATGACTACACTAGTCCCTAGTTAAAGCCATAATTATAGCCCAGCAATTGGATTTCAGAGGGTCCTCTCTGCAGAGAGAGAAAGGGCAACAGGAGAGAGGGGAATGTGTGGAGCTGTTGTTGTCCCTATTAAGCTGCAACAACACACAGGAGGCAGCCTCATGAGCCACTGCACATGCTAACGCCTCAGGACAGAAAAAGACCGAATGGGGGGAATTCAAAAAGAAAGAGAGAAGGGAAAGATATGAACAAGGAGCAATAACTGAGGAAATGATAAAAAGGCAGGAAATGGGAAAGATAAGCATTGAAATGTGTGCTGAAAAGACATGTAATCAGGTTACAGAGAAAGATCAGGGGAGACCGGGGCTAGTTGTCACACTCCAGTAAATATTTCACAGGGTATGTTTTTGTTTGAAAGTCTATGTTAGTCTTGGCAAAAAAAAAAAAAACCCTACTGAAATTTTACACCGTTACTGCCCAGGAAAAAAAAGAAAGAAAAACACATTCTGTGACAACTTGCCCCAAGTGTGTCACCGTATATGGTAAGATGTCACAATGGAATATGCCATTAATCAAACAGTAAAATATTGCAGACAAATATAAGTTAAGACTTATACAGAATGAGTTAAGAAGGCTAATCTGTAAGGATGCTAACTGAAAACACAAAGAGAGACAAATCTTCAATTTGTGGAATATTTACCTTTTGTGACAAAATGCCCCAATAGCATCACACTATATGGGGTAAGTTGTCACAATTAGAATCGTGCCATTGATCAAATGGTAAAAAATATTATATTACATGTATATATTATATAATACATAATATTTACAGTTGAACCATTTCACTGTTTAAGCCTATACCATGTAAATGGTTATGAAAGTTATATATAAAAATGAAATATAAAAATAATCAAAAATATTAAACCATTGTTTCAACAAATACTGTAATTAATAAATGTATATAATTTAAAGCAAATTTGACAAATATGATTCAAAACTGACTGATGTATAACCCTGTGTAACCACAGTCACAGCTTTACTTATGAGCATAATTCTCAGCAGAAGATGAGTTATGAGTGGGTTTGGGTCTCACGCAGGAGTAATGATGACGTCTTCATTTGTTTTAAAAGAAGTTAATTTGGCCAGCACAGGTCAGTAAATGTGACCGGTCCCTCAGAGGGCAATTTCACCTTGCCCTATGGCCCTTTTCTCAGTCATTATTTTCAGCTACACGAGAAATTGGCCACTGGCTAATCAACATTCAGCTCTTCCAAGTGTGTTATTACACACAGCAATTGATGGATGGTACAATTACACCCAATGTCACTTAGCTAAATGGCTATGTAATTCTAATGAGTTCTTATTTAAACAGTCACTAGTTATTGTGTGAAAGTATAAGAAGGGGGGGGGGGGGGGGGGGGTAAACAGACCGGACATCGCATAAAGCCATTCGTTTACTAAACTTATTACGGTGAGGCTACGTCGCACCATAGTTTAAGGAGAATAAGTGACATTTTAATCTCTCTAATAAACATCTCTTAAAAGGCAGGTTAGTCCTTGGTTAAAAAACAGACCTTTTCTCTCACATTCCCCCGTCTTAAAACAAGGTCAGAGGGACAAACGGCGACCAATCATAATTAAATTCAAGCGGCACAAAAACCAACCCTTCGCACTCAAGGACCCCTCGCTCTAATAGAAACAGAGGAATGCCGTGGCTGAGGCCTAGCTAAAATAGCGTAAAACATGATGGATTCCTAGCCATCCCGGAGCCTGCCGTCTCTCCCAGTCACACGCAGACACACACATGCACCTGTCTGACTGTCACCCTCTCTGCGGAGAGCCGGCCTGGCATGGACACGCTGCTCAGGCAGTCCTATCATGCATCAGAGCGTGTCACATCTGTTCAGCCCTCTTTCTGCAGGTATTAGTCTTCATTTCCATTGTTTACCCATTCTGTCCTTCCTCTGAAACTCCATCCTCAGGGCCTCCTTCCACTGCTAGCTCCTTTATCTTGACGGCTATAAAACCAGTAAACCCCCCAAAAGAGGACATTCTTTCTTGTTACACAAGCTCAAATATAAAATTGTGTTTTTCTGCTTTCTTTTGGCACCTTTGGAGATTATTAGCTTGCACCGATCGGTAAAAATGTACGAGTCAACATCAATCAAACTGATGCTATTTAGATTCTTAAGACATGAATATGGTCTAACTGTGCATGATTCATCAGTGCATGTTGAAAATCATTTATCAAAATGTAAAATTCCCTCTTAAATGACCTTCATTTTCAATTAAAGCATTATCATCTTAAGAGTGAACTTGACCTTCTCTCTCCAAGGTTCGCCTTTAGGTGATTGAGTAAAATAGTCACAATTAAACAGTATGATTAATGCAGATTAATATAATATAATTTGATATAATATCATCTTTTATATAATTTTATATAATCTATCTTAATAATAAAAGTTAAGTGAAAATTGTCTGGTGTGGGTTTATTTTTAAGTGAACCCTTTCTTGGCAACCAAAAAAAAAGAAAGAAAAAAGACTTGACTTGGTCTTGGACAAAAGCAATGGTGAAATAGACTGCAGATTTAGTCTGGACGTGATTATGAGTACAGCTTCCCCAACACAACTCCAGAGAACCCATTAAAGGTCGTCACATAATATGAATGAAAATGCGAATGGGGGGGGGGTGGTCTTCACTTAATTGCAGATGGCTTTGTTATCAGGAAGCAGCGGTTAATAAAGTATGTTCAGCCATTATAAGCACGTTGAGCCTGACACGACCCATACTGAGAGCCCGGAGTGAGAGCTGCTATTGTGTAAATTGATTTCGTTTAGCGTGCGAGAGTTGTCTAGTCCCAGATTCCCCCTCTCGCTAAGGAGAGCGGAGGGGAGATAGGACAGCGAGACGGCTAGCGTAAGTGCGGCCCCCGGACAGACTATTGTGACTCCCTTGCTGCTTTTCCTCTCATACTCTTTATTCAATGACCGGTGTTCTGTTGAGATAAGAAACCAACGCTTCTTCTCTTTATCTCGTTTCTCTCTCTTTCTCTTTGACTCTCTTTATCGGTCTGCTTCTCCTTTCTCTGGGATTGCAAAGTGTATATGAGAGACGTGAAGTGCTTGTCAGGTTGCGCTCTGTTGTGGTGGGTGTAAGACATCTCAGTTAACACGGAGGAAGTTCCTGCAGACATACAGCGGATCTTGTCCCCTTCATGCCATGCCTCCGCTCTGCTGAAAGCCATCTTCATGCACTTGAGGACAGACTGGGGCTACTTGTCACACTTTGTTCTCCAGTGAGTATTTCTCAGTATAGACACACTTGCATTCAAAAGTTTGGGGTCAGTAAGATTTTTTGGTAACACTTTACAATAAGGTTCATTAATTATCATTAGTTAGAGTATTAACTAACATTTATGAGCAATACATTTGTTATAGTTTTTATTCATCTTTGTAATTGTTAGGTAATAAAATACAGCTGTTCATTTTTTGTTCATGTAAGTTCACAGTGCACAGTAAACTACTGTTAACAAATACAACCTTTGATTTTTATAATGTATTAGTAAATGTTGAAAATAATATTAACTAAGATTAAGCATTTATGCTGTAGAAGTATTGTTCATTCTTGGTTAAATAATGAATGTAATTGCAAATTGTTGCAGATTTTTTCATGTTTTTGAAATAAAGTCTCTTATGTTCACCAAAGCTTAATTTGTTTGATCACAATTAAAAACAGTTTAAACAGTACATTAAAAATAGTAATATTGTGGAACATCATTACAATTCACAATAAAATTAAAATTAATATAATTTATTTCTGTGATGACAAAGCTGAATTTTCAGCATTTTTTATTATTCCAGTCTTCAGTCTCGTGATCTTTCAGAAATCATTCTAATATGCTGATATGGTAATAACATGTCTTATTATTATCAATATTGAAAACTGATGAACCAATATTTTTTGTGTAAATGTTTTCCCACCCCCCAAAAGAACAGCATTTATTTGAAATAGAAATCTTTTGGAACATTATACATTACTGTTACTTTTGATCACTTTAATGCATCCTTGCTAAATAAATCTATTAATTTCTTTAAAACAATTAACATTAGTCTACCTTAAAGTACAGGTACACTAAGCTAATAATATGTAATATGCTGACAACAAAGGTAAAAAGAAAATCATGATCCTGGAAAAACCAGGTCAAATTCTTGCAAAGGGAAATATTTTACAAACCATATAACAGAAATGGCAAAAATGTCATGTACAACAGAGATCCCAAATTAACAATCCAGATCAAGAATGGTTCCAACTGGACTGCACGTCATTCAACAAACTGTAAATGAATATATATTTCAGTCCAACTATTCAAAAAGAGAAGCATGAATGAACTACTTTAAATTATATGTAGCTTGCAGTTTGCAAGATATAGTTTTAAAGTATCTTCCTCAACACTGATGTGGTGTAAAGCAACAGTGGAATGATGGATCTGACTGTAACAAAGGTGTCCATCAGGGCTTGTAGCATCATTAATGTGCACTGTGAGGAGGATGTGCCCTGACTACAGCTCATACATCTTCCTGACACACACATTCAGGACAGACCCTGTGAACTCCAGCCCTCTAAACACTGACCCAGCCAGTATTAAACACATGACCAGCACAACCTCTGCATACTTTCCTGCTGTGAAGTTACGAGGGTCACACACACCACCTACTACATCATAGTAGGTGTAGTAGCGAACGACGACAACCTGGGCTGAGTTTCTAAAAGAGACAATTCTGACAAGATATGTAGAACCTTTCAACTTACATGGCATTCAAGTTACTTTGAAATATTTAACCATATATCTTAATAATTCAACCACATAATTCAACAGTCAGGATTCCCACACTTTTCCATAAATCAGCTGTGGTTACTAAGATAAAGACAATTAAAAACAGTTCGAATTAATACATTTATCATACAACCATACATGTATGGAAGTCTGCTTCCTCCTCAAAATAATAATACTAATAATTCAAAAGTTTTGGGTTAGTATTCTAATACAATGTAATGGATAACATGTATCAAAAGCGACAGTAAAGACATTATTTGTGTTATAAAAGGTTCCCCTTTCAAAGAAATGTTGTTCTTTTGAACTTTATTTTTTTAATGAAACAAACCTAAAAAAAGGTATCATGCGTTTCCACAAAATAAATAAATAAATGCATACATAAAAATAATTAAAAGCAGAACAACTGTTGTACAACATTGATAATAAAAATAAATGTTTCTTGAGCACCATCAACTTCTTTATATAAGTGTACAAATGTCTTTGATATGGGAAAAAAAAAAAAAAAAAAAAAAAATCATCTTAAATAGAGGAATCAGTTTTAAATGCCACCATATGCCAGATTTGTTTATTCTAAAATATGTCAATAAAGTACAGTGGTGTGATGCACAGTCTGAGTCGTGCGGATCCATTTGCAGAAACGTTATTAACAATAAGCAGGCAGAGATAATTCAATAATGATAAACTGGAAAACAGTGTAGATCCAAACTCAGCAACGATACCAGGCAGGGGTCGAGGCAGGCGCAGACAATTACACGGAGACCAGTTGAACAGGCAGAGATCAGAGAAGACAATAGATTATAAAACGCTCAGAGATGTGGGCCGTAACTGGTACAAGACCTCGCAATGAGCACTGAGAGAAGGCAGTTTACATAGAGAGAAGTGGTTGCACCTGTGCAGGTGATTAGGAGTGACAATAGGACTGATGGGAAATGTAGTTCAATATTCAGGTGAAGGTGATCTTTGATGACCTGAGCGGGACATTGATGAGCAATCTATGACAAGTGGAAATATTTGCCAGTCAGAACAAGAAACATTGAAATTTCTTACTCTGGACAGCGTGTAAAATGTTTGGGGAATGCACATTCTGAAATATCTGTAGAAAATATGTATTAAAGTCCCCCAGTTGTCAATTATTTTATCAATTAAAATTGAAAAAAAAAAAAAAGTCATGCCTTAAAATAGATTGAATGTCAGTCTGCAGCCTTGATTTAGTGTACACGGACTCATGAATATGAAAATGAGCCCCGCCTCCACTCACTCATACAGACTCTTCTACAAGTCGATGTATCAGAATGGTAATGCGCTATATGTAGTTTTAAGGAGAAAATACTCAGGAATGGTTGAGTTATGATTTTGCAAATGGTTTGTCTTAAAGAATATTAAAAACACCACATAGACAAAAACAACTTTATAAAACTTGATTTTAACCACAGGGGGAATTTATGGAATGAAGGGGGAGGTAAAGAATCTTGGCAAACTTTATGTTCTGCCTTCTATTGGCCAAAAATATATATCTGCTAGTCAACCACAAAAGAGAGATAAACCTTCAGCTGACAAACACTGACTGGTCCCGAGCACATAGAAACCAACAATATAAACAAAATGCTATAATGCTTGCCTGTTACACTTGTGCTTGTTTCACTATATCACTGTCTCTTGTTTCAGCTCAAACACCTGCTCTTTCTTCCACACTGTCTCCTGAGGTGTTGTCGCTCTGCCAGAGCTGGACGACACTCATTATTACGGGAAGTGAGACATCCCTGACTGCAGCACTGCTGTGTGTGCCTTTGTGAATGTGAACCTGTGCTGACATTCGCCGTAGGCATGAGAACTGAGGAGACGCTGCAGCGGGCCATGAGTCGAGAAACAGGTCTCTTTCTTTTTCCATGCATGCGTGGAAGTGTTTATATTTCTTCTAAAACTTAAAAAAGTACTAAAACTTCTAACATGAGCTAAAAAGTTTCAGTGATTCTCAACTAGTTTTGCTAAAGGACCCAGTTTTTACATTATACCAAAAAAAAGACAGAAAAGTATAATATAATATTAATGTTAAAATAATTTTATAATAATTTAATGTTGACAGCAGAATTTAATTACAGTCAAGATAAAGATATTCTGTAAAAGTGGTCTTTTTCCTATGTCCTCTTATTGCACCAATATTTTACTAATTATTCCCAAAGCAAATGAAATTCCCCTCCTCTCTTGCTCCTTCTCTCTCCTCCCCTTTTAAGCCTGTCTTCATGTCATATTAAAGTGATGGAAATTAGCTTGAGAGTTTGCTAATTGCGATTGTCAATCCCATCCAGGCAGAGCTGAAAGACATGGACTCCCAAACACTTCATCAGTCTTCATTAATATTGAAGGGCACTGTGAAAACGTCTCTCGATCACAGCCAATCTAACGTATCTCTTAGCCCTGGAAAAACGGCATTACCTGAGGTATAAAGTACATGAACTTCATTACTGTACTTTAGTGTGCATTTCTAAGAATTTAAAAACACTAATAGGGGTGTGACGAGATCTCGTGTCACAAGATCTTGCGTTTTTTCTGGTTGAGGTGAAAATCTTTCTCGCGATATCAGCATGACTGTTTTTGTAACAACATGTTTTACAGTGCTTGCATTTTATTGTTCTGTCTTTTACTGCATATGACAATTTATGCTCATGAAGTAGAACAATATTAAACAAGGATTTGATCAGGCTGTAAATCGTAACAACAACAATCAGCAGGTCATTGGCGCCCTAAGCAGGCATTTGTTATAATATATAATGTACAGAAGCTGATTGTTTATATTATGTATTGTATATTACTTAATGTAGCCTATAATGACAGTGTTGTTCAATAAAACCATAAAATGACTTTTTTTTACTTTAGTTGAACCAATTATCATTGCCCTGTTATGTATTTTAAATCATTTTAAATTAGGGCTGTCAGTTAAACGCGTTATTAACGGTGTTAACGCAAAGCCATTTTAACGGCGTCAATTTTTTTTATCGCGAGATTAAAGTTCTTTTTGGCCTAGCAAACTGTAGTTTTTTTTTTCCACATGCTTTTGCAACAGGATGCGGCATGCGCGGCGCTATGGAACCCATTCCATTTCAATGGCTTGCGCCGCGCGAGGACGTGTTGTTGCTTTGTCAACCAAAGCGCAAGAGCAGTGGCGCGCACGCCGCGGTCAAAGTTCAAAATAGTTCAACTTTTGCCACTGCGTTTTGTGACGATTACCCAGCGGCCAGCGCTGCGCATTCCGCGTCCTGTCTGAAAGTAAACTACAACAACACACCGGATCTAGCTAGACCGAAAACAACAGGCACGCCGCACACACTTGTTCGGCCTTGCGAGGAGGATGGGTTTACGTTACGTTTTGAATGGATGACGAGCGCGAGACGGCGAAATGGATGGCAATAAGATTCATTGGAAAGTTTACTTTTAAAAAGTTGCCAAACGGTTCCCTTGACAAGACCAAAGTGATCGTCTCGGTTACGTATGTAACCCTCGTTCCCTGAGTAGGGAACGGAGACGTTACGTCGGATGACGACGAATGGGGTTTCGCTTAGAAAGCCTATCAGCTTCGAGTATTACAAAACGAGCCAATGGCAAAGAAATGCCATGGGTCTGCGGAATTTGCATGACGTAACTCCGCCCCACCTCGTGGGTATAAAAGGAGGACGCTGGCAACATGCAGTTATGTTTTCTCGCTGAGGAGCCAAGACTGAACTCGGGCGATCCCCGCGAAACAGCGGAAGTGGCAGGAAGACGTAACGTCTCCGTTCCCTACTCAGGGAACGAGGGTTACATTCGTAACCGAGACGTTCCCTTTCGTTGTCACTCCGAGTTACGTCGGATGACGACGAATGGGGTTACCAGTCAAATCACGCCACCTTTACAGCTGTCTTCCAGCGCCCTGCGAAAAATCTGAGCCCTCGAGATATTAGGACGAAGGACTCCTATTTAACACAGGAATACCAAGGTACACTGGGAAGCATATCCCAAGCTTTTAAGGGGAAATATGCAATTATCACCAACCCAGTGGGGGGGCATTTGAAAATACACATATGACCTGATAGTAACATATGGGGAAACTCTGAGGTGTCCAGCCGCAGGTGGAATATTTCAACCTCAGGGGTGGCAAGGTGGCTTGCCGAGGGAAAGACACATGCTCAAAGAGGCTTACAGTGGAAATACACGTGTGGGGGTAGCTCATGGGAGGGACCATGCACACGGAGGCACCTAGCCGATGCCCAGGCAATAGACACTGGCGCTAGCATCAGGGGTGCTGGAGGAACTCAGGGCTTTCGGAGAAGCTCACCTGAGCAGAATATCGCACGTATCCAGTCCGCGGAGTGGAATGGCGAGCAAGCGAAGACACCTGAGCGGGTCCGGAACTAGCTGTTTGAAGCGAGAACACGAGAGGACACAGGCTCCACTCGGAGATTGTAGAATCTGGCGAATGTGTTAGGTGTCGCCCAGCCTGCAGCTCTGCAGATGTCTGCTAGCGAGGCGCCATGCGCCAGCGCCCAGGAGGATGCCACACTCCGGGTGGAGTGGGCGGTCACACCAAGGGGCACGGTCGGCCTTGCTGCTGGTAAGCCAAAGCAATGGTGTCCACAATCCAGTGAGACAACCTCTGCTTTGAGAGAGCCTTTCCCTTCAGCTTCCCACCATAACAGACAAAGAGCTGGTCTGAGGTCCTGAAACACTGCGTCCTGTCTACATAAGCGCGGAGAGCGCGTACTGGACAGAGCAGTGCCAAGGCTGGGTCTGCCTCCTCCGAGGGCAGCGCTTGCAGGTTCACCACCTGGTCCCGGAAGGGAGTGGTAGGAACCTTGGGCACATATCCAGGCCGGGGTCTCAGGATCACGTGAGAACCGGCCGGCCCGAACTCTAGGCACGCTTCGTCAACGGAGAATGCGTGCAGGTCCCCGACCCTCTTGAGAGAAGCCAATGCAATCAGGAGCGCTGTCTTCATTGACAGGAACTTAAGCTCCACTGATTGCAAAGGCTCAAAGAGAGCACTCCGCAGGGCACTTAAGACCACTCGTCCCAAGAGGGAACGAGAGGAGAGCGAGGAGGATTCAGTCTCCTCGCCCCCCTCAGGAACCTGACGATCAGGTCGTGCTTCCCTATGGACTTACCTTCCACTAAGTCGTGGTGAGCGGCAATAGCGGCAACATAAACTTTGAGGGTGGAGGGAGACAGCCTTCGCTCCAACCCATCTTGAAGGAAGGAAAGCACGAAACTGATCGAACAACTCCGGGGATCTTCTCGGCGAGAAGAGCACCAATTGACGAATAGGTTCCACTTCAACGCGTAGGCATGTCTCGTGGACGACGCTCTAGCGGAAGTGATGGTAGCCACCACCGCAGGTGGTAGAGTACTCAAACCTGTCTCGTCCCGTCAAGGAGCCACACGTGGAGGTTCCAGAGATCGGGACGAGGGTGCCATAGAGTGCCCCGTCCCTGAGAAAGGAGGTCCTTCCTCAGAGGAATTGGCCAAGGAGGTGCTGTCGCGAGGAGCACTAGTTTGGAGAACCAAGTCCGGGTGGGCCAGTACGGCGCAACCAGAAGGACTTGCTCCTCGTCCTCCCTGACCTTGCGCAGGAGCTGCGCAAGAAGGCTCACTGGGGGAAACGCATACTTGCGGCTCCGCGGCCAGCTGTGCGCCAGTGCATCCGTGCCGAGCGTGCCCTCGGTCAGAGAATAAAACTGGGCGCAATGGGATGAGTCGCGGGAGGCAAACAGATCTATCTGTGCGTCGCCAAACTGGTCCCAAATCAGCTGGACCGACTGGGGATGGAGTCGCCATTCTCCAGGGAGGGGCTGAAGCCGTGACAGCTCGTCGGCAGCACGGTTCAGGGCTCCGGGAATGTAAATAGCACGAAGGGACCTCAGATGCTTCTGACTCCATAGGAGGAGGTGGCGAGCGAGCTGCGACATACGGCGGGAGCGTAGACCACCTTGATGGTTGAACAAAAGATTCTCCCCCGGCCCTCCACCGGGGGAAGGAGTGGCCCTGCTACCATCTCCTGCGAAACAAACGTCATCCCTGAGCAGCCCGTCTCAGGAGCGCCGCTTGGCCCGGCGCTTGGCGGGGGGTGGGGCTGGAGAGGGCTGGGGCGCCTTCCTGCGGCTTCCTCCGCGCGTCGGCCTGGGTGAAGGCTGCTGCTTTGGCCTAGCGGGAGGGGCGGGAGCTTTAGGAGGGCGCCCTCGGCGGGAAACAGGCTGAGGCGTCTGCCCGACCGACGACGAGGCAGCAGCGGGTCGGCGGGGCAGAATATGTTTGATGGCCTCAGTCTGTTTCTGTGCAGTTGAGAACTGTTGGGCAAAGTCCTCAACTGCGCCGCCGAAGAGGCCGGCCTGGGACAGGGGCGCATCGAGCAGACGAGTCCGCTCGGAATCCCGCATGTCAGCCAGGTTCAGCCACAGGTGTCTCTCCTGGACCACCGCGGTGGACATCACCAAACCCAGGGAGCGCGCGGCTACCTTCGTCGCCCGGAGAGCGAGGTCGGTTGCGGCACGCAGCTCATTGAAGAGCCCTGGGTCTGTCCTGCCCTCGTGCATGTTTCTGAGCATCTGGGCCT
The DNA here is from genome assembly GCA_030578275.1 of Meda fulgida. NCBI lineage: Eukaryota > Metazoa > Chordata > Actinopteri > Cypriniformes > Leuciscidae > Meda > Meda fulgida. The sequence continues at coordinate 8,903,730 of CM060624.1, read as the reverse complement.
GGTAGACCTGCAGAGTGGCCATAGCATGCAGAGAGGTAGCCGCCTGTCCCGCCGCTCTGTAAGACTTCGCCGCCATAGACGATGAAAATCTACAGGCCTTGGATGGATGCTTAGGCTCGCCCCGAGAAGAAGCACTCTGAGGACACAGTTGCATCGCAACAGAGCGTTCAACCGGGGGAAGCCCAGTGTACCCACGGGCGGCCGCCTCATCGAGGGGAGGAAAGGCGGATGGGATCAGCGAGCGGTCCCGGGAAGACAGGGGGGTCTTCCAGGACTTCGAGATCTCATCATGCACATCCGGGAAGAATGGTATTGGGGTTTGCCGTGGACCACGGGGGTCGGCAGCCTTACCCAAAAACCAATCGTCCAGCCGCGAGCGCTCGGGACAGGGTGGAGGCCTCCACTCTAAACCAATGCTTGCGGCTGCCCGGGAAAGCATGGCCGTCATTTCCGGATCCGATTCAGGCACAGCCGTATGCACACCGGAAGGTGGCAGCTGCGCTGAATCTTCACTTCCGGAAGAATCAAGCCCACCTTGTGATGCTGCTACAGACATGGCATCTTCCTCTGTAGCTTCAACCGAAACCCGCGGGGCACCCGAAGGTAGACCCGCGGGAATCGGAGGCTCACTAGCGGGCACCGTCACTGAAGAGGGGGGCTGGGGTCGCGGACACATAGTCGGCGCCTGGTTCCAGACCGTTACCCTCAGGTCACCCTGGCCACCAGCCGAAGTAGCACTCCTCGGGGGAGCATTAGATCGGGGTGTGGATGAGGGGACTCTCACTCTTGCGAGTTCACTGAGTCTCGACCTTAGTGACGCGATGGTCATGTTCCCACAGAGAGAACATGACTCATCCACGAGCGCTGCTCTAGAGTGATCCATGCCCAAACACACTAGGCAGCGCTCGTGCCCATCAGAGTCAGACACATATCTGCCGCAACCAGAAGTGCACGGGCGAGGCATCTTTAAAAAGACGTGCCGCGTGCAAGCTCTTTTTGTGAGAGAGAAACACTCTGATGTCGAGGCGGCCGGGGAGACACGCACTCTCTGGCAAAATCACTGCACAGATCAGCAGGAAGCGCGGGCTCGCTGGAATCGCCCACAAACACCAACACCAGAGGAACTCGTTTGTAAAAGCTGACAATTCTCAGAGATGGCTTGTGGAGTGAAGAGATGCTCTTGGCTCCAAAGCGAAAACATAACTGCATGTTGCCAGCGTCCTCCTTTTATACCCACGAGGTGGGGCGGAGTTACGTTATGCAAATTCCGCAGACCCATGGCATTTCTTTGCCATTGGCTCGTTTTGTAATACTCGAAGCTGATAGGCTTTCTAAGCGAAACCCCATTCGTCGTCATCCGACGTAACTCGGAGTGACAACGAAAGGGAACTATCATCGCAGCACGTCCAGTCTGAAATACCACTTGATTGCCAAGCACACACACAGCTGATGCAAATTCTGCGCCCACTCATTATCAGGACCTCGTCAGTATTTCTTTCACCCTTTTATTGATGGACAGTGTTACATTGTGAGAGATTATTTGCTCCAAGTCAGAATGTTAGTGTGAAATTGAACACAGTATATGCTAGTGTTGTTTTCAATAATAAAAAAAAAAACATTTGCACAAAGCAATTAAGCCGATTGTTGATAAAGAGAGAGATTTAGAATAGATAAAAATGTGCAATTGCGATTAATCTCGAGTTAACTATGCCATTAATGCGATTAATCGCGATTAGATATTTTAATCGTTTCACAGCACTATTTTAAATGCTATTGTTTTATTTTTATTACTACAAAAAAAATCTTATTACTTATATACAAAATAATTGACCAATTACTCGATTACCAAAATAATCGTTAGTGACAGAAATAGATTAGTTAAATTATAAGTCAAATACACCTGATTTTGTGACCTTCAGTTCTATTTTTCCAATCATATTTTGTCACTGAAGATTTCTTAAATATAGTGTTTCTTAAAAATATCGTTTCGTCTTGTTCTCCTCAATGCAATATTGTGTATCGTCTCGTGTTTCGTCACACCCCGGCCTAAATACTATTGCAACTGACTTTTGCTCAGTTACGTTTCCAATGCAAAAAATATACTTTATCCTATTTTTTATTTAGACTTTTAAAGTACAAGTTACATTAAGTATTTACATCACTCCATGTTCATATTACCAAACTAACACACAAATAAAACTGCTCTCATTATTTTGACTATCTTTTGTCCATTTCATCATCATAATATATTTTTTTTTCCACAGACATCACAATCTTTTATTTATAGCAATATATAACCATTGCTTTAAACAACTATATGCAAAAATCAATCAACTATAATCATCTGCTGTTGAATTTAAAGCTGAAAAGTTTATAAGGCTCTATTACTGTATTTAGGCAGAAGGCAGAATATGTAGTTTACTAGGTTTTTAGAAAAAGCCAGTGAGTCATCCATCACCAAACAAAATAAACAAAAATGATTTATTTTCAAATCATTTGTACCATTTTAAAGTTTATGGAAGTAAATTGTTGTATATTCTCAGGGTTAAATGTAGAACCAAGTATTCACATCCCACACAACCACGGCTGCTTAGACAATATTTGCCAGGAAAACAATCATAACATGTTCTCTATTTCAAGGCAAGTTTGATTTGAATCAATATTTAGAGCCAGTAAACAAATAGGAAAGTTTATAAGAAGTGGAGGTGAATGTTTCTGAGAGTAGCAACCTTCGGCCCATCCAAGCTCAGAGACGCCTCGGGCTGAGAAAAACAATGGAGGACACTGACATTCCTTCCCTATGCGATTGTTTTATTTAGAATTAGCTTATATAAGACATAAAACAATCACAAGTCACTCAGAATTGTATTCCATACAGCCTTTTATGGTAATTCTATAAATACAAATGCAGATTTGTATATATACATTTACATTCAAAGTCACGACACTTTAATTCACATGTTTGCATATATATTTGACGGAACTACTGATCTGTTAAGCATTACATAATATTCATTAATGACTTTTTAAATACTGCTAGCACAAATCTGCAAAATGTCACTGACAGTTGAAGACTGGTGACCCTTTAGCAAAGTCACGTCAGTGCTAGTGCCAAAAGACAACGCCCGATCACTTCAGTTCAGGATCTGAAAGCTATTCTAGGAACATTGCTTGTTTTGGGAAGCCACTTTAACTGACTAGATCAGACAACATGAGGAGAAAAGAAGGAAAATACATAGAAAAGGAAAAAAAGAGACAGTCAATGAGAAAAAGAGACATGAAATTAAAAACAAGAATAGTTCTGGTCCCTGTCAGGGCTCCATGGCAACACCGTATATCCAGTAATATTTCCAATCAGACCTCACACTCTAGGCACTCTGCAGTATCTAATCTTCAGCCTAATGACATGCTGCCTTGTGGAAATATTTACGCTTTCCTCTTGGAAATGATAACCGGTTATTAACTCTATATCGGCTCATTAAATCCTGAACTAAGCATATCATGCATTATATGCGGATGGAGGGTCGAAAGATGACCTTATCAAAGAGGGGGGGGGGGGGGGTCTTGCAAGAGGGTGTCAGTAGCTGGATATCCATCCAAATGTTTACTTTTTTTTAAAAAAGTATTTCAGAAAATTTGACAAAAGAGAATGCAAAACATTGAACTTTATACAGTAGCACTTTGTATGTCAACTTTGTTCTGAGAATAATAATGAAATATTATAATGAAAATACGGCATCTGTTTTGTAAAAAGAAAAATTTCCAGTACCTTTAACTCCACCTCAGCCTAGCGCATAAACCCTATGGACATTTTGAGAGTTTATGCGAATATCAAGTGTCTAAATTCACGTTTAAATTTAAAATGCGCATAAATGGGATGGAAAACCAGCAACTGTCCACATGGACTGAACGTCCATGCAAAACATCTAACTCTGAATTGCGATGTAACCTTTGCCTTTAAAAGAGAAATGTGGAATTTTTAAGAGGGCAGAATTACAGTTATTCATCACATAGAGGGTTTAATTCATCAGCCCTGAAGGCACGAGAAGATGAACTCTGTTTACCACTAAACCTATTCTGGCTGTTTTGAAAGTGGCCATCAATCTCTAGCTATCTTTAAAAAAAAGCATCAGTTTCAATCACCCAAGAGACGGCTAGTCAACTGCTGAAAAGATTTCTCTTCTCCTCCTTGTCTCTTCAAGGTGAAGTTTCCCCAACTGACGTGAAGACCCTGGGGAAGCGTGATATTAATGCTTTAAAATATTAAAAATCCTACCAAAAATAACCATGTGACTCACTCTTTGGCCCTGCTATTGTTCTCAATTAACAAGTTCAATTAACCTGTGCAACTGAGGCCTCTAGATACACCAAGACCTCATTGGCCAACAAAGATGGCAGTCTAAATGTTAAAGCATTTTCCTTCAAGTGATTTTCGCTGTGCTCTATCATCCCCTATGGTGCGGCAAAATAAACATGGACTGGAATTGTTTTTAGATTGATGTCTAAGCACAGAATCCCTAACCATCATCCTATTTAGCCTGAGCAATAATACGACTCTGTTTATCAGCGCTTTTACTTTGATACTAGCGATTGCATTGGCCAATTACCTCAGTGGGAGGCCAGTGGTTGCCCTGCACAGTTGAACAGTTTTCCTGACCTGCGGGGTGGCATTGAGTGTTTTTGCGGCAAGAAGAACAATTAGTAATGCAAAACTCTGCCACTCTGAGGAAAAAAGATGTGATGGACCTACAGGGCTGGCATCAGACAGGACAACTTGGAATGCTGTCCTGGGCACTGTGATGAGGGGTGTCCACAAAGGTCCTCTTAAGCCCTATTCGCACGGGATTAGTATTATCTGGGGACCACCATCTGAATTCTTTGTGGCGCATTCGCACAGGATAAGCGAAACCTGTGATTTTACTCAAATTTACTGACTTATCTCCCGGATATGACGTCAATAGGCTATTGCTTGGAAAAGTCTTGCCGTTATTATAGGTCTAGCTGTATGATATATCAAAAACAGAATAATGTTCCTAACCGGATACTGCTATACATGTCATTTATCTCCATCTAATCATTCTTTTTGTTTTTGCTCTTCTGATGATTTTCAGCTTTCTCTTTCTGCAAATTTTGTAGTTGGTGCTAGCGACATGACCTAGCACCCAAAATACTATCAAAACACTCCAACGCAGCCTCCATTCTTCGCCAAAGATGGATAAAAAGGCGCGCATGAAACAAAAACTTTGAAAAAATTATATACGATCCTGCCAAATCACAGAGATCCCGATTTGCACAGGACTAATATTACCTCAGGACGTCTGTGTTCGGCGAAATATGGTAGGTCATTTGCGTGGGAATTTTTACTTTACAAATTACAGACATGGCCGATTCACACGGGATTAAGAACTCAGACAACCTCCGCAATTATTACAAATGACTAGAGGTCACCAGATAATACTTACCCCGTGCGAATAGGGCTTTAGTCTATCTATATTTGAGTCTTCAAAGCAATAATTCTCCACAAAAATCAAAATTCTGACATTATTTAATCACCCATGTCATGTCAAGTCATTACAAACCTGTTTTTTTTGTCTATACATAAAGATCATATTGACAACATCTTAAACTGCAAAAATTACCTAAAAAAAAGAAAGAAACAAAAATTAAAAGTCTACTGAAGCCACACATTAGCTTTGTGTAAGGAACAGACTGAAGTTTAAGCCTTAGTCATTGAGTCTGTAAGATAGACTGGAGAACCAAATCAGTGAATAAATCATTCAGCTCGGTTTTGTGAACCATATACATTACAATTGAAAAGATTTGTCTCAAATGAACAATTCGGTCATGAATTGAACACTGCCACTTCAGTGAACAAATCATTCATACTGTTTTTTTTCTTCAAAAAAATGTTTAGATCATGAGAAAATCTTTTTTTTTAATCATCTGTTTATTGGATCAATTAATCCAGTTCACAAAACTTATACGAACGATTTGATCACTGAAGTAGAATCGTCTTAATGAGTGACTTGTTCTAATGAGTGAATTGTTCTTTTGAGTATATTTTTTCAATGAAAATTTTTTCAAATGAAATCGATTGAAATTGGTCTTAAAGTTAGCAAAGGGATGTGTGAGAGCCAGAAATGTGTTCACAAGGAAGCAAGTTTAGAAGCCCTTGCTAGTCACGCCTGAACACACATTATACACACAATATTTACACCTGTGTTCTTCCTGAGGAAAAGATCCCTGACCTTTCTTGGAGTACCCATTATCCTCATCATGTTACGGGCTGCAATGTGGAAGATTGTGGCTGTTGTGCTGTTGTGGCTGTTTTTTTTTCTTCACTAGTGGTGTTTTTGTCATGAACAAAGCAATGTCTTATCTTTTAAGTGAACAAATTGTTTTTATTCACTTCCATGCACTTACAACTCAGAAATCTCTCCTGTCACATGATTGCTTTGGTTACTTTTTTCTGACTTCAAAGACTTTATATACAAATAGCATAGAAGTGCAAGTAGCATATCATTGGTTGGACATATCAACTGAATGAATATGCCCTTCACTGAACTACTTGGACGAGACAGAAGCATACTTGTACACCATATGCTACTCTAGCATGCTACTCTTATTATTTCTACCATATGCTTTCCTGATTTCAGCCTTAAAGTGAAGTCAATGAGACATCTTGCCTGGAAAATGAACTAAATGAACTGGGACAGTTCATTTGCAAACGAAATGAACAAAGGAAGCTACCCCTTTTGTGAACAAGAATCTGAACAAAAACTAGGTTGATAAGCGGCGCACATTTGAGTTCAGAAAACTAGTTTTAATGGGTGGTATTTTTTCTAGCTATTGCTGATTATGGATTGATAAAAAGAGATACCAAAAATCCCCTCAGTAAAAACCTTTAACTCTAATATGTCAACAAAATGAAACAAGAATTTTGAACCTGGCTTTATCCAATGTTCATATTGCTGCTCTTGAAATGTATGTGAATGTGTGCATATTTAATTAGATATTGCCTCATTTGCATATTTAAAAACATGTCAGAAAACCTGTAATACAAAACAATTGCCATAATGTACTGTGATTAATCAGCTGGGGAAAGAATATATATATATATATATATATATATATATATATATATATATATATATATATACATATATTAGTTAAAACGTTTACACTGTAGTGTCTTGCTTTAAAAAAAAAGAAGGTGCAGAGTGTGGCGTCATTGCAACTGTTGCAGTGTCTGTAGGAATTTTATATGCACAAAGTCTGTTGCTTTACAGTAACCAAACAAACTGAACTCTGATGCCAAACGTATGGCCAAATTTATGGTAATTAAAAACGTGAACCTTTAATATGGCACAGAATATTAGGACAATATGGAAAACATAAAATATTAAAATGAAATCTGAGATGTCATGTGGGGAATAGTCTGTAATGGCTCACACAAAGTACTTACCCTAAGAAAAGACAGGTCACGACTGCGATCGATGCTGGTGATCTCGAGGTTACCCATCACCACTTCGCAGTTCTCGTAGTATTTACGAAGGGTCCGATACTGCTGGTCCAGGTCTGACAGAGTACTCAGTTTATTCTCTGTGCCAGTACATACTGCAAAAAAAAAAAAAAAAAAAAAAAAAAAATTACATTTTGATCTGAACAATAGATGCAGGAACTGGTGCTTCAGTCCATCCAGCAATGCAATTCAATCATGCCTGAAGACAGACAAGGTGCCTGAAGCCCCAGACGGACAACTTGACAAGTAATTATACAGAGCCATTTCTGCTCATCAAACACCTTGCACCAATCAAAGATATTTGCCATCTGTTGCATCAGCTGGCAGTGCCTTTGAGCCAAGAGTGTAACCCTCCCTCTCACGCCTCACCGAACCACTGTCACAACATCCACGAGCAAATCCACGCCTATCCCATGCCACCCGCTCTCTGCCCACCAGAAAGACAGAGAGAGAAAGGGGAGTCAGCACATGCATTATGACACCATGTGATCAGACTAACTGACAATGCAGCTACACATCTTCCTATTATACTTGATATACAGCTACAGCTGTTTGAGTAATGTTATGCTACTGTCTTATATGCAACAGCAGAGACCTTATTCATCAAGTACTCATTAACAAACTCACGTAAAATGAAGCGGGGGTGCTGGCTTCATGTAGACTAAATACTTCTTTTATTCTACATGCCTTCAATTTAAAGGAATATTTGACCCACATATAACAATTTTGCCATAATTTACTCACCATTTACTTTCCGTGCTTTTCACCACTGACTGGATCACTGAGTTGAACTTCAAATCAGCATGATTCATGATTAAATATTTGAGACCAGACTGCATTTCTTAATCAGTCTAACCCTAAGTAGATTGTAGAACCATAAACCAAAGTTCTCTACTATCAGCTTAGCTCACAATGCACAACGGGCTCAAATGATTCATTGAAAAGATTTGACTCAAAAGAACACATCATTTACAACATCTTCACTTCTCTCTTAAACATACTGGGGAGAGCTACGTCAGATGTCCAGTATTTCAGTGAATCACAACTTTAATTTCAATGTGTTCTATTATATGGATTCAGAAGTCTTGAAACATGGACTGGTTTTATTATACTTTATGGTGCTTTTGCATCATTTTAGAAGCTTGAAAGCTTATTATTTTTTTAAAGGAAGAACAAAAGCCACTACAAGAACATGAGTTTAAGTAAATGTTGGCAGAATATTCATTATTTTTACTTCAAACAGACTGGTCAAAAGTACTATTTATTTCTTAGTTTAACCATTTTAATGAGGAACAAATTACTGAATGCACTTTAGGAAATTATGATTAATTCTGATTTTGTGTTGTCTGTTTCAAAGCTCTAAAATCTTCATTAGTAATCAAGACAAGCACATAACAACCTTCCAGTCTGCCTCAAATGAATCGGGGTAGAAAAAACACAAAATAGGTCCCCTAAAAATACAGATTTTTGAGAAGAAAGTAAAATGAAGAGAGATTGAAATACATTGAGGTCAGGTGTTAGACTTGGGTCTTTTCAATAACCCCTAACATGCATTAGAACGAGGGAGGTATTATGAAAGAAGCTTCGACGTAATAAACATTTATTGCACCCCGAGGGGCTCCGATGTGAGATTACAGGTGAATTGTGGGATATAATCTTGTTAGAGGGGATGTTTCTTTCTATTCCATATTTCTATTCCATACAGCTAACCCACTTAAAGAAAACCCCCACCAACATCAAATTCATGAGGGTGACAAAATATACTGTACTGTAAAAAAATATAACTTGTTTTTGTACCACCAACCTGCTTAGAGTTCACCCAAAACTGAAAGTAAAATAATTTTTAATTTGTGATCATTCTCAACAAACTACCTCTCTCTTGTCAGAGCAATATCGCACTGATCTTTAGGAGCTAAGATGTGCTGTGTGTTCCTGCTAGGCACTTTGTACACACATTTTGTGTACACAAACCACAGGTAAACATCATTTGAGCATCACAGCATGCTTGAGACTTATAGATTGCACACTTCTTTGCCATGGGCCACAGTAGACGTTAAAATGAAGCACGTCTTACAAACCCCCACGTTTGTCTTTTTCAATAAAGAAGAACATATCGTGCTGCCCTTCAGCGAACCTCCTCACTGATGCACACAGGTAAACAACACAAAGAAATGGCTTCTTTATTTTCAGTTTATGCCTCTGTCTGCAGCTTGATTTGTCTTTTTCAGTTTTTTTGGATCATAAATGATGGATTGGGGCATGAATCTCAGTTCTGAATTTTATATTATAATCAATTAATGAAAGTATTTATAATCAATCTTTATTTTTTCACATAGCTCATTGCAGTGCATTATGGGACTACCATAACCACCACTTCTCTTATAATATAGCCAAAAGAAGGGATCTAAGAAGGCATGATGGCATTGTCTATCCTATAAAAACTCTAAGATGCCTTTAAATCCATTTCACAGAGCTTCAAGTAACAAATAAATGTGTTAATATGAGAAAATAATGTTTTTTATCACTTGTTTTATATAATTTTTAATAATTACATTAACACAAAGAACAAACTTGAAAAATTGGACCCCCACAGTAAGAGCAGCCTGTTCTCACGTAAATGCGTCTCTATAGCACGCAGTGTGTATTATCGTGTAATTTATACGCGAAAATTAGTTTTTACGAGCATAGGATACGCAGTTTTCGCGTGCATTTGATACGCAGTTCATTTGCGTGTAATACACACGCACCCCACACCACTAATTCTACCCATGCGTATAATACACACGCACCCACACCACTACTAAACCTACCCAAACCAACCCATGCGTATCCTATGCACGTAAAAACTCATTTTCGCGTATAAATTACACGATAATACACACTGCGTGCTATAGAGATGCAATAAGTGTGATCGGGTTGGTAAGAGAATAGAACATGAACAGCTCTGAAGCACTAAGCCTTGAATATTTTTCATGAATTTTTCAGACATATGGTGTTTGCAGAACAGATATAAAGACCTCTGCAATACACACAGTCAAAAAGCAATCCTTGTTTGAGATAAATCGTTTTAAAAGACACTGTTAATGCTGCTTTGTTTCTGTAGTTTTTTAAACACAAACATTTTCTAGACTGAAAACGGGTAGCTTAGAACATTTTTTATTTTGTGCTTTGCGTATTATATTTTCTTATTACAGCAGCACGCTGGAGCGCACCTAATTCAATCCCACCACATGTCTAATGTGTTTCATCAAAGAAATAAAATACTCTCTTTCCTTACTCAGTCACAGATACACAAACAAAACTCTTTATCAACTGGCCTTGCATTTGTCAGGAAGGTGTGTGTATATCCAACATGACCGGAATACATAAAGCACAATCTTATCACTGGGACAGTGAAAGATGCCTTTAGACCTGCGTCTGAAAGGTGCAGCCTCCATGGGAATCTAAACAAGCATCGCAGCACCCGTACCGTTTCCTTTAGACATGGGATGGGAAAACTTAAAGAGAATTATTAAAGTTTCTGTCATTATTTACTCACAGAGAAAACTGTGTGAGACTTAACCCCCATTAAACCCGTAAAACATTCTACAAACTGTTTTTGATATTTGGTTTGACAAGGGACCAAAATATTTGTCACCACAAAAACCAAATAGGATTTTTATATCATTTGAGTTTCAAATCACAACTGCTAATAAACAACTTGGCATAAACACGACCTCCATTCTCATCAATTCCGACTCCACTCTAGTATATATACATATTCTCATTGGAATTAAACACTCCTCTATTAGTCGATGCATTTCATAAGTATTGCACAAAATGACTTCATCAATGAAGAACGGGGGTTTATTGAACATCAATATAAGCGAGAAAAGAAGTTGGAGTCTCTAAGGCTTACTGGACCCACATCAATGGCAGAAAAGGTCATGCCAATAGACGGCAACTCATTGAGCTAAATAAAGTTGCAAATGTCACTTCCTGAAGTAAACATTGTCAATGCATTGGCTCAAAGGACGTGAGCGGATTGGAAGATCGGAGCAGATCGCCAGAGGGGTATGGTGATGGTGTGATCCATGCAAGCGTACTGCAGTTAGGTTTGGTCGCCTGTTAAGAGGGCATCTGGTGAAGGACTAAACGGTAATAATGACAGTCATGATTGCATCTCTGCGTGACAGTGATACGGTCCGGTAACCATGTCCTCTACAGTCCCAGTCACTAGTCTATGGGTTTGCCCTCTCCATATGGGACCGGCTGATATTAGTATCATAAACACTTTAGCAGGCCGACCCGGCCGACTGAGCACTGGAGCTTTGAACTCACCCGTGAGGTCAGGACACGGTGACATTAACAATTGTCCGAAGGCTTGTGCACCTATAAATAATAGGTTTATTGCTCTCTGAATCACCCGAAGAGACGATTTATCAAGAAAATGTCTCATGAAATGATCATGAAAATAGTATCAGATTCACTAGAGGGCTCGGTTTAAACGTTTTAAACTGGATGCCATTTAGCTGTCAGTCCAATTTTTATTTTAACAGTATATTGTTACAGTTCACCCAAAAATGAAAATTATGTCCTTGTTCACTCTTTCTAATACTGTACCAATCCCATGTGACTATATTTCTGCCGAAGATAAGGGGATTTTGTTTGGTAAAAAAAAGTGATGTAAAAATGAAAAAAGGCACTTAAAAAATAAAATAAAATAAAATAGCCTTAGATGCACATAAATACATTCCAGTCTGTTACTCCTAGCTATTTTATGATTTCAAAAGACTTGGAATACAGTGCACAAGTCATGGATTTTTTTCTGAGGCTTTGGAAAGGAATTCTTCTTTTTTTTTATTTTTACATTTTGGATTAATTATCCCCTTAAAGAAGACTTCTATGGTACTTCTGCATCACTGACTTCTGCATTACTGAAAGTTAAGTGGACCTATTTGGAGTGGGATGTATCATTCTAGAGTATACAGTCTGTCTCTCTGACCTTTTGTTCCTGACCACTGCCCTCCTGTGTGTCCTGGAGGAGGACAGCACAGTCGAAAAGCTAATGGGTTCCTTTATCTATCTTGTTTTCTCTTTTCTAGGTCTACAAACGTGAAGACAAAGTACTGGAGTTCAGAGCGTTCTCAGTCGAATGGGCTGTGCTGACCAAGGTCCACGCCTTATTACCCATAATCCCATAGGCCGTCTCATTCACACTAGCCAAAGAAAAATACATACCTCTGGGAGAGAAGAATGTATCAGGATGGAAACTTCCACTCTTAAAGACTTCAGCTTATCCTGACAGGAATTCGAAGAGAATAAGCTTTGGTTTATCTCTACTGAGCTGTGGCGGATTTGCAGTGAGAGTGGAACAATTTCGACTAACCAAATCGTATTGTTTTTAAGGATTTATTTTATATGCTGAATATTGAATTATATTATACATGGAGAAACAGATTTACATTTACAATTATACATTGTAATCATGCGGATTTAGTAATTTCCTGTTGGATTTCATGATTATCATTTTGCGAGTACAGGTTTTTGTTTCGGCCATCTGATTTAACAGACAAACTTCAAAAATTTATTTTAACAATGTGAGCGTTAATCTCGTAAACTAAATGACTGACAACAATGTCATCAATGCTAACAAAGATTAGTCAAAAATATGTATCATTACAATAATAAAATGATTTTAATGAATTTAAAATGTTTACTGGTGACAAAAATATAACAACACTGAAAAAGCAACACTGAAATATATTTGGTTTAATTTTGCTTTCAACTAAAATGTGTGTATATATGATAATATATGAATTATTCAACACAAGTATACTTACATAAAGCGCTATATATAGCAAATCTGAACTGCCTGATTTTTTTTTATTTCACCGCCAAATGTAACTATATTATCGCCCAGTTCTTTATGTAAAAATGGATATATAAGCCAAACTTATTTGCATACTGCTTGTATTGATGTAAAATGTCAGCTCTAATCTGCTAAATGCATAAGCCAATAGGCATAAGGATATTATATGATAGATATTATAAACATTAACATCATGATTTTCTGTAGAGCTGCTTTGATACAATTGTGAAAAGTGCTATACAAATTATTTTGACTTGCCCTGAAATTTTGACTAAATTTAAAGGACACTATCCTTAAAAATGATTTCTAAAAATAAAAATATATTATCAATTACATTTTGACTCATATATTCAAAAGACAAAAAAACAAGCACAACAAAATATGTGTAAAAATATGATACTTCAGCATGCTGTGTGTCATCTTCCATGGCAGAGGAAGATGGCACACTCTTGTTTTAACCCTATCAGCAGGATGTCTATGACAAGCAGTTTCCTTTCAGGAGTCTCTGCGTGGATGACTTGGAGGAAAGCCACAAACCCTGAGGCACAGCGACCGCTTAAACCAAGGACAGGCACGTATTCCCATCCTCCCATCTCAAGGAGGCCCAAATCCTATTTTTGGTGATGTTGATCGAGTCATAAATCCATGTCATCCGCTAATAGCAGGAATATTTATTATCACAGGCCCATCACAGGGAGGCCGCAACCAAAGGCATTTAATTTGCTGCTGTATGGCAACTCTCGCAGTTTCAGTGCACTAGGTCATTGGCAATTAGAGAGTGCAAGAAATGTGCTGACAGCTGGTGGGAACTCAGTCTCAAAAAGCAGTTATTGTGTCTGAGGAGCACTTCGGTTTTGTTTTCAGCATTCTCTCAGTCTGGACTATCTGTGCAGGCATCAGATGGGTGAGACTGAAACCCTTCCTAATGGCTTTTACAGCACATTTACAGCAGAGGCGCCCCCGTCATCAATTACCCCCCTGCCTGCTCTGCGGTGTATCCTTCATGCGGGAGATCGTCTCATCCCTTCACGTGGCCTATGAAATGAATCTTCATCTCGTAAGCGAGCAGTCCTCATTAATTACAGCGGCTTGAGCCTCCGCTCCTCCCCCTCTTCTGTTCCTGTCATTAAAAGGGGGGAAGGATTTCTCGGGGTATTTTTTCTCTGGACTAGAATTTACACGAAAGCTGGGAGGGCAAGGGACATCTTTCTCTACAAGGGAAAAGCAATCTGATGAGTGTGTACATGTGTGTGTGTGTTGTTGAGTTGTGTATATTGTTGGTAAAATGTGAGACTGATCAGGAGAAGGAGCAGGCAGTAAATTAATAAATGGACCCTCAATGGCTGTTTGGAGTTTCCAGACCAACTTCTAGGCTTAAAATAAGTTAGCAGTTCCCCGGTTTCAGATGTGCCACTGCAGAAAAAATCCCAAATGAAACAGGATGATTCTGAAATGGATTTCATGCAGAAAAGCTTTTTGCACAATACAAAAAATCTTTATTTTACATGACAATGCCTCATTGCAGATAACTAGATTTATACACTAGAGAACGCAAACGGTACATGACCTCACTGCCACAATGCTTCAGTGGTTGCTAGTTTGGTTGCTTACAGACACAGGTATTAGTGCTTGTTACTCCAAATGTCTATGATTTCACTCACGATTACTAGACGAGGTCTTCTAAATTAGCTTGTTACGCGGAATGTCTCCGATCGTCACGCCATGCACAAATCCTTGTGCTACCACAGCAATGGGCGAGCTGTTAGAGGTAACACTAATCTCTGCGATCCATCACTGTAAACCACTCATGACAGGGTAGGCTGTTCTCCTCATTTCTCTCTTCATCTGTCTTACAGCTTGCAAAACAGGGGTCTGACCACATAACACTTCTCTTCCTCCCTGGACCATTATGTTAATTTCATCTGCTTCCCCTCTGTCTGTATCTCTATTATATTGAAGTTCCTGCAAGAAACCATCTGTATCTAGTAAAGCAGTCACTATGGCACATTTAAAGAGAGGAGTGAAGTGAAATCATCTTGGTTAAGCATTGCAGGGTTGTGCGTCATTGAGACCAGAACAGAGAACGCTTTTTAAATTCAATTCAAATCAATTCCTGAATTTGAATTGAGGTAGCAAACAGGATACAGAAAGGTAAATTGAATGTAAAACAGTACAATTAAAATGAAGTGAAACTCATATTACTTTAATAGTTTACTGTTATTTACATACAATAGTTAAAATGTACAAAAATTAAAGTTATATGAATATCATATGTTTTTAATTATACTAATATATATTCATTTTGTGGACTATGGTGGAAGAGCACTTGCATCACTTCTGAATTGCAATTCACTAAATTCCACTTCCCGTCATTCCAGTTCAGCTTCCTGTGAGGTGTGGCCAAATCAATTCGAACTCCAACTCATGAAAAAAGGAGATCCAATTCCCAACCTTTCTGATAATAAAACATTCACCTTCAAAACAAAATGTTCCTAAATATTCCAGAACCAGCAAACTCTGATTTACCCTCATAGTGCTTTCTCATGGAAGGCCGAAAATGGATGAATGGTTCTAGCATACATCACAACCCGCCTGAAGGCTCGTTTCGTATAATAGCCGCCAGGGTTACGTGTAGGAGACATCATAACAGATGGGTTGGGGGGTTAAGCAAACGCTTTAATGAATGCAGGATTGAATTGGTATCCCTGACCTCTTCCATCATGAACATGAGCGAGTACGGTGCCTGTGAGTAAAGAATATTACTCCATCTCCGAGACTTTACATGCCTGAGCTCTGGAAGTTGGCTGTTTCCTTTAAATTTGTGATAGCTTGTCTTGCTCATTATGCCTTGAATCGATTACAATTCGTTTTAATGCTGCACAGAGGAATGTAAACTGCAACTGGTTGGCATTTAGAAAGATATATAAACACTCAGCCAATATAGTCATAGCAGAAACAACAATAGAATTTAACCGAGGATGCAATCTACACTCACATTAGGGGTGGGCACAAATTTAACCAGTGGTATAATATATAATGTGGGTGAAAGGTCTGGCTGTGTGATGAAGAGCTGGGCAAACAGTATGAGCTATAAGAGCTATCAAGGGAAAATATCGCTCTCTTAGATTGCTTGGCAATGCACTCACACTAGCTCTGAGACGTCAGCTCAACATTTTGGCCCTGAAAACAGCGATCCTTTCACATATTTGTGTTAGCCATACCACTAGTGACTATCATTTATGCGTGAAAGGGATGTCATATTTGGTTGGTTTGATCTAATTTCAGGTGTTGACAGTAATTCTCCAAGTTTTCAAACAACATTTAAAAAGATACCCCAAAACTCACAGCATTGTAGGACTGGGTTTAAATTAAGATTTATTGATTCAATTCAGTTCCATTGATTTTAATTCAGTTTGACTCGATTCTAATTCATTTATGTACTGTATATTTATAAATATCACTCTGCAAGTTAGTGTTTCAAACTGATTCAAACAATGACTCTTTTTGAATCATTTACTAAAAGAACTGGGTCATACGAGTCTTCTGTTTTTGAATGCTCCAGAAGAGAAGCTCCAAAGAATTGGCTGAGAAGAATCATTTTGTTTGTGAATTGGGCAACACTGTTAATGCTGCATGTTTTTGATTCACCAAAAATAATCGACTCACACACGCGCCATTTTTCCCTCCAACCCAGTTCAGCGTAAATCCCGCCCTGCAGCTAATTTTATTAAGGTTACAGTGACGGGTAGGTTTAGGGATCAGTGTTTGGTGTAGGCAATCAATACAGTGATTGACATGACCAATGAAATCTTTAGAATCGGCTGCAGGGCGTGATTTCCACTGAACTGATTTGGGTTAAAAAAAACAACAAAAAAAACGCATCACACTCAAACACACACACACAGTAGAATGAGATCCGTACTGTTGCCAATCGGGACGCATAAATTACAAACTTCAACCTTATTTTATCTCAAACATACCTTCATAGAGCAAGCAAATAAGCAAATGAGGTTCCAATCCAAAAAATGGAAATTTGACAGTATAATAAGTATCTCCAGCAGAAACAGCCAAACATGAGCTCTATAAATTAGCTTCACGGTTTAAACAAGAACCGGATCGCTGAGGCAATATGGATGTGTTGTTATTGTTTGAAAGTGTTCATTACCACATCACCACAAAGAAGCTGCAGGTTAAAGCAATTATAGCCTGGCCTTTGTACGTGCTGAATTGGAGAAATGCTAATTTGACATGTTATTACAGCCAAGCCAAAACATCCTCGCCAAACACACCCGGGCAATTCCTTTCTCCTTCACACTCAGCCTTGGTGTTGAATTTCAGCAGGTTGTGTAGGTGATGGTAATGCAGGTTGATAAGACCCACTACGTCTCCGTAACATCAGTAAAAGCTATGCCGGGGCAATTATTAATGGCTTGTGTCTCTTCTAGTGCTGTTTGGGAGGAACGGAACAAATAGGCTCCGTGGTGCAGAAAGAGGAGGCTATTGAACACAACGGATTAAAGTGGGAAAACATTAAAGCATTGCGAGCCAAAGGAGAATGGGTTTAGTGTCTTCCATTTAATTTCAATCCAGCTACAGGTTTAACTGTTGTAACTAAGTTCTACATTCAAAAAAAAGAAAAAAAGATTCCAATTCAGACCTCCATGCAAGTCAGTCAAGAAGGTCCTGTGAGTGTAAGGTGGTCTCAGGTGTAATTTCAGCCCAGGACAGACAGGAGGAGCGTAGCACACATCTCAGCAGTTCTTTCAGGCCAGCTCTAAATTGTCGTCTTCTCTTGGGGCTCACTGGTTGTGTTCATCGAGAGCTCAGGACCTGCTAATTGTTTAATCTGCAAGGAGGTCAGTCTCCTCACTTACACAAATTAGCCCTGAGCCTGGAGCCATGGGAAATTAGGCCTCTGGCTTATTTTCTGGCACAGAAGCCACTTTCACAGCAAGAACTGACTGTTTTCTCTTTCTTTTCACATTTTCTGCTTCCTTCCATCTCTTTGACACTCTCTCTTGCTCTTTTCCCCTCTCACTGTTTTCCTATCAGGAATCGATATATCGCCTGGGACATGAGAATGAAGATGAAAGCAGAGTTGATTTCTTGGAAGACCGTGTCACTACTAATACAAGATGAACTGTTTAACTCACCGTGAGGAAGAAATACAGCCATTGATCTTGGAGGTGTTTGAGGTAATTGAATAGACTTACAGATCTCTAGCAGCTGAACAGGGCACTTCAGTTCGTACAGCGCCAATGGTCACGCAACAACAAGGCCCTTCAAAGAGCACATGGATGTACAAGACATTTTACAGTGACAGTCTTGCCTCACTCGATAAAAGTGAGCTGTACATAACACTGTATACTAATATCTTGTGTTTTGCCATAGCTTGCAGACACTTGAAGCATGTGTCTCCAGGGCAGCACAACTACTCAGAGGAAAACTAACTTAGAAGTTATACTTTTGGAGATCTCAGATGTTTCTCCTAAAGTACCTTAAGAGAGATTAAAAATAAAGTGACACAAATGAGACAATTGTTGATATACAGTGGAAATATAGAGCAAATGTGAATTGCATAATTTAGATAATTTGGTCATGGAAGAATGTGTGTTCCCATTATATTCATTTTGAAACCTTTTCATTACAGACTTTGGTACCTTGCCAAATTTGAGCACAATTCGAGGCACTGTTTCTTCTGAAACACTTAATTTACAGGGATTTATTCTCAGGAGAAAAATCCGAAAAGCAACTGATCATAAAGCAGTCTCGCTGCAAGAGAAACAACTGAACTCTCTACTTTTGTGATCTATTGGACATCCACACTTTTCAAATTACTTTACAGAATTAATCTGAATATATATATATATATATATATATATATATATATATATATATATATATATATATAAAATTATAATTATATATAACTGTAAAAAAGAAACTTAATAAAAATACATTTCAATGACTCTAAAATGATCTAGAATAAAAATAAAAATAAAAATGGGCACATATTGCTTTCATCTTTATTGTTTAATAATTTAATATACACAATTTATCATTTAACAACTCATTAGCAGCACAGACTACAACAAAAATAAATGAAAAATATAATAATAAAAAATAATACAAATATATTAAAAATAATAAACTATAGTAACTAAAATGATAATTTATTATAATTATAAACATATTGTATAACTAAAATTATCAGTCCTGGAGTGAATTTTATGGACAATTAAAAGGATTAACTGAAACCAATTTTTTTTTAAACTGCTCGCCTTCTCACCTTCTTACCTTCACACAAGATACATAATATTCTCCAATATCATAACCTCTGTCAGAGCTGCCCGTCTGCCAACCCCTGCCTGTCATCATGTTTCCTCTTACCTAAAACTGAAGAGCTGAAGGGCTAGCTCTTCATGGGTTCAGACAAAACTGGAATAGCTGTACTCTACAGCAGAAAAACACAGGAACAAGGACAGTATCTGTAACGCTTGCAGATTCCATCCTATTTTAACATTCCACCACTTATAGACCCTCTACTGTATAAGGTGATGGGATGGAAATAAAGTGGATAAATTACAAAAAAAATAATAATCAGTATTTTTGTAATAAAAAACATGCATGGCCTGTAAGCACCATGGCCCAATGAGTCAGATCACTAACCACTAGGCCAGGACTCTGACCAGATTCCACTTAAACTACTGATTTATGATGAACAAATAATGAGGAGCTTGACATCTGTAGCATCTGTAATAAATTATATTCATTTACGATCACATGCTGAACACACCAACATTAATGAATCCTCCAACTAACTAGAACCAAACCCACACATGTGTACCTGAAGGTGGCAAGAGAGGGTCTAACCTGCGTGTGCCTTAATTGTTATATACCCCTTGGCTCCAGGCAGTTATGCTTCCTGACGTCAAATTAGGGACTAATGAAAAACAAGTCACAATGAATAAAGCTCAAGCTCACCAGACCTTCCATCTGCCACCCACCATAATGAAGAGACTCCGAGAGAACTGCAGGATGACTTTGGAAACAAGCTTTGAGACGGAGCGACGGAGTGAAGCAGGGATGGAGGTTTCGGTCCGCTCTGTTTCTCACTGTTTCTCATTATACCAGCCTAGACACTTCACATCTAAGGCTCACACGGCTGCCAGAGGATGACACAAAATGAAGGACTACGGGCTTCAACTGGCCAGTCTTTATAACTCAATTTCTTTAAAGTGGGTTGACACGTGCTCTGACCTCTTATCACTGTCATTACAGAGAGAGCACGTCTGTGCCCATGCCTCAGCGGAGGTGTACCTGACCCTGAATGCAGTGGCGCTACGACGGGCAGGGACACACACAGGGCGGCTGCCGCTGCAAAAACAGAAGTAGTGCTGACTAACTCATGATGCTTCATGAGAAAGGTTCCATTCTAGGTACAAGTCTCATGCTTTAGTCACAACGTTTAATCCAGGGCCCAAGTTATCCAGGCCCCTGAGTTCTGTGGTTAAGCAATTGCAAGCACTTAATTCCTCAAATAGGCAAAAGTTTCCTTAAAAATCAAGAACTGATTTAAATAGAGGTGTACAAATGATAATACTGCAATCAGAAAATTCAATGCATTGGTTACAGATTTTTTTTTTTTAACTTACTTGTTTAGGATAAATCTGGCTAGTTAGTCATATTGATTGAATTAATAGAATTATTGTCAAAAATAAAATAAACGGATGTAAAAAAAAATACTATGCATCAATCTGAAAATGCAATTCATTAACTAAAGAATCCAAAAATCTGATTTTAATTAAGTCTACAATAATGATGCAATTTTATACTGTTAAAAATGTAATTTAAAGTTGCAATTTTAATATCAAAGAACTTGCTGTTCAGAATAATTTTGATCAAATTCATTGAATTATTATCAAAAATACTATTTTTTAATATTCAACAATATTATTGATCTGACTGTATGATGCTATTGTATGAGAATTGAACTGAGCTGGACGATGACAATAATAACAATTGATTATCTTTTCAACAGAACTGAATCAAAACAGAACTGAATCAAGACTAATCTGACTTCTTTTAGTCTGACTTTTATTACATGATTAAAATAAGTCTACAATAATTAAGCAATGTTGTATTGCAAACAAATATTTACAATATAAAATTGGATAACCAAGTAACTTACTTTTCGCACTAAAATTGTCCAGTTAGTCCATATATTGATTGAACTGATTGACTTATTGTAAAAAAAAAATTAATTGAGGTATAAAATAATTGTTAAATTGTCATGAATCTTTAAAAATTGTGACAAAATATCAAATTTTCACTTTTTGGCAAATTTTTACAACTGAATCAAATTGTTGTCAGAGCAAATATTTTCACCACTAAAAAACGGTATCTCTGCAAGAGACACTTACCCAGTTTTATTTTCAGAGTTTAGGTAAGCATTTCAACAGCAGAGAGGCTTTACCTTTTGTTTTTGAAGCCAGCGACTGTGACGGTATGTTTTCTCTCTCTCTGCCCGCAGTTGGCCTGGGGCCCTCCCTCCCTATGGCCCCTGACAGTGCAGTAATATTATCTGAGTGCGGTGGCAAAGCCTTATTGCTTTCCTCTAAATCTCATTTGAAAGATACAATGTGTGTTCGAGATTAATGATTAAAATAATATTGCTTGAAAATAATGATGGCAGTAAATCCATAGGTTCTAAGCTAACCTTGACATATGCATCTGTTTTTATTTGGGGAATGAAAACTGCGCAATGTGACAGTTTTCTTCCCATGCTTCCCTCTTAGACAAGTACAGCGGGACTGGTCAGACCAAACGAGCATCACAGAGGCTTACTTGGAGACTGTGGCATGCTGTGAAAAGCCCCCAGGAAATATAGGGAAGGAAAGGCAAGAAGGATAAGATGTTTTTTCTACCTCTGCTACACTTAAAGGTGAAGTGAGGAATTCTTCAGTGGAGACAATAGGAAAACAATTGAATAATCAAATAAAACAAAAATCAAATAAACTCAAACCAAAGAAAAATGGAAAAGATAAAAGGAAAAAAAATATATATATAAATCTTTAAAAAAACAAAAATACACACACACACACACACATACACACACACACACTCAATTGCAACAGGCCGTTGCATAATAGATGCACACCCGAGGTGGTAATGCAGCCAATTATTCTGCTTATACTACAGTTCAAGTCTAATGCAGTTATTAATGTAGTTATTACAGAGAGAGAGAGAGAGAGAGAGAGAATTATCAAGTGTCTATGAATTACCTGTGCCTCTCAACTGTTTTCAGCAGCAGCGTCTATTAATAGCAAAACTGTAAGTTGATTTGCTCCAAGAACAGAGCCTTTCTTACCTTGCTAGTGAAAAATGCCTTGTATCTTTTATGTTGATAAACTCTTTTACTGAGAAAATCATCAGAGCAGCGCTGACAACACACTTCTGTGTGAGTGTGTCCGTACTGTATGTGTGTGCGTTCGAGAAACAGAGCGGGAGAAACATTCTATGTCCTATCCGTACATGATAAAACTTAATTTTGTGGCAAAAAACAAGGATAAATGTCATTTTGTTTACTATAATTATTTGCTTGGTCAGTGTCACTGTGGGGTTTGGTTCTTTTGCTGTTGCAGGCTGTAAATACCCTTTTAAAATAACTGAAATCATTTGGCGAAGTGATATGGAACTGTAATGCATTCATAAACCAATCAGATTCAAGCATTCAACAGCACGAAGTATAAATACTGAATATATAATTGATGGAGTGTGTAGGAGTGTTCATTTCTTAAGCAGCCATGTAGGAAGACACATCATGGCCATTTTCCAGGATGACAATGTCAAGATTCATCAGGCTCAAATTGTGAAAGAATGTTATGATGTTATTTCCATCAAGAGGTGCATACATTTCTGGTCAAGATCGTCTATTGACAATGCAAGAGTCCATCACTCTGTAAAGTCTACTCGAGCACATCCCAAAGACTTTCAATGAATTTAAGGTCTTAGCTCTGAGGTGCCAATTCATGTGAAAATGATTATTCATGCTCCCTCCCAAACCCATGGAAGCTTGTTCATAGCTAAGCATCCTCTATTTGGATTACACAAGATCATATGACCATGTATGGGTTCTAAAGTCTTGACTTCTGAGTCATTTCCATTCATAAAATCTCTCGGTGAGTAGATATAAGTGTACAATTGCCTGGAAGCCTTTACTCCATCCTATCATCAGGACTGAGGAAGAGTAACACTGAAAAAAAAATGATAGTAAGGCGGACACAGATGGAGGCTTTTAATAAAAAGGTATAGAGTGATTTCCCTCACCTGGAGTGATCTTGCTACATTGAGAAATAAAGTTTGGGATCTGATTATCATAACCAAATACAAAAGTGCTGGCGGTATGGAGAATAGGCGATGGGCATCAAGAGCTGAATAAATCAGAGATTGTGAAAAGAAGAGAGAATAATGGATAGACCGTCTCTGATTCTCCTTCAGAATCTCATTCACATCTGTATTTAATGCATGTGGCACCACATTTCCTATAAACCAATTTTACTTAACTTAAGTGGCCGTTCACACAAAATGCATTGAAAAAAATAAAATAAATGCAATCAATTTAAAAGGAAGGTGAATTTATAGGTGCATTGAAGTCAGCATGAAACGGAAGTATTTTCTTCTCTATTGTGATGTATATCTGAGTGAAATGGCTTCTTGAACAAGAAAAAATGTAGGCCAGGACTTGATTTTCTATATTGGGAATTGATTGGATCATTGGATTGTTGATGCGGCAATCTCATGTGAGTGACAGGTTGTCCTCGCGCAGAGAAACATCAGTGAAGAGACGAAATGTTGCTGCAAGAGGGAGTGAAAGTTATTTTAAATTAAGATTATACCATGATTTTAAAAATAATAATGATGTGCTCAGATAAATAATTAATTTATAATAAATACTTCAATATTCCATAAAAATAATTGAACTGACTTTCTCTCCCATACACCCATTGTTAATATAAACACTCAATATGCTCCGTCCCCAGACTCATGTGTGAACGGCCACAAGCATATATGCGCATGCATGTCTCTATTAGGAGGCCATTGCCCTTTGAAGGGCCATTTTTGCTCCGTGGCTGCATCCTCATTTTGAATGACATTTTAAATTTCAGGTGAACACAAGGAAAACATTGACCTTTCTTCCCAGAGGCCTGTGGAATCGATAATCAAGGAATTAAGTGAATTAGGCAGCGCCAGGGCTGCGTGCTAACAGAGGGAGGGTGGAATAATGTTGAGGTGTAATGATAAACTCAATGGCTTGTAAGTAATGCTCCATCATACGGCCGTCCACGAGTCACCGGGTCTCATGTTATTAAAAATCCGCCACATTCTTTTGTGAGGATTGCTCACCATTTAAAGTCTAGACATTTAAAGTGCTAGACATATGGAAGCTGATTTCTTATTGAAGTGCTTGGTAATCACAGCACTCATAGGTTGTTAATGAGAATGAAAAGAATCTACATTAAGCATCATTCC
This sequence comes from Meda fulgida, assembly GCA_030578275.1. Lineage (NCBI taxonomy): Eukaryota > Metazoa > Chordata > Actinopteri > Cypriniformes > Leuciscidae > Meda > Meda fulgida. The sequence goes on along the minus strand of CM060624.1, from coordinate 8,878,825 downwards.
TACCCATTAACTCTATTATTTAATTCAATAAAATGACACAAGCCTCACTGTGAGATCATGCTTGGGGAATGACTGCGTTCCATCATTTAAAGACTTGAAAGAATTAGTGCTTAATAGCAACATGGTGGCTTTTCTTGGTCAATTTGAGTTAATTCAACATATGTTTGTTTTGAGAAAGAGGCCCAGACATACAAAACAGAGTTGTTTCTAAGTTCACAAACAGGAATAATCACTAGACTGTGCAGTCAACCTTATTTCTGCATTTTGCAAGGAGTGGTAACGTGAAGTGCCAGATCCCATTTAAAACCAGATTGTCTGCTTTCATTTCACTGCCGCCAGCATGCCGTTGGCTCCTTTTTACCATTTCTCCTAACTTGCTTCTTAGAGCTCAACAGCTTGTCACGACCTCTCTGAAGAGGAGTCTTAATTGCTGTCTGAGCCCTGTTAAATGGCACGGTACATTAAGGCATTCGTGATTTGCGAAACAATACTAAAACTCATTTGAAGAACGTGCCCTCCATCGCATTTTGTGTGCGTGTGAGTGTAGCCAGTAAGTTGGTGTAGGTGTGTAGGTATACTTCAGACCATATGAGGTTACTGGGGCTCTAAAATGAGCATTATTGACTGGATCACGATGTGTGGGAGGTGATTTGCCGGAAAATTGGATGATAATGATTCAGTTTTAAGGAAAGAAATGCAGAAAAATACATTAAAGGGACTGTTCACCCAAAAGTTAAAATGCTGCCATCATTTACTCACCCTCATGTGGTTCTAAACCTTCAGGATTTTCTTTCTTTTTTCTTTTGAGCAGAAAATACAATTTTTAAAGAAATTGTTTTCTCTTACATACACTTATGCTTGATTCAAAAGCTTATACTAATGTTCAAAAGTTTCAGGTCTATACGATTTTTATATGTTCTTGAAATAAGTATTTTTTGCTAAAAAAAAAAGAATGTGAAAACTGTGAAATATTATATAAAATACAGTGAAATATAAAATTTAATATAAGTTTTCTATTTTTAAATATTTTTAAATGTAATTAATTTGATGGCAAAGTTGGATTTTCAGCAACCATTAATTCAGTCTTCAGTATCACATCTTCAGAAATCATTCTAATATGCTGATTTGCAGGAAATATTTATTAGAATTATGTTGATTTTTTTTCTTTGTGAAAACTGATTTAAAAAAATCTGGATTTTCTTTAATGTATTGAAAGTAAAAGATAAATAAATAAATACATAAACAAATTACTTCCAGAGGTTCTGTTTTTATCATACAGTCCGATGTTTCATAAATATATGCTTGAAAGAAATAAAGCTGTTTTGTGTAAAGTGCTTTGAGAAGATGCTTTAAAGGAGCTATATAAAATAAAGTTTATTATTATTATAAAAAAAGCTTTCAGAAACACTTCAAATCAGAACTAAAGTAAAATGCTTGGCAAATAGCAAAGATGTATCAAATAAGTTACAATGAATATGAACATCCGCATGTAATAGGCTCCAGATGTTTTGTTACCCACAATTTCCTATGATCCATATTGTTAAACAACCTTTAATGGCAAGCTCAAAAAACCCTACCTTAATTCAAACACAAATATAAACAGGATCCCAACTGACAAAAACGACTCTGTTATGTCCACTATTCAGTTAAAAAACATTTAAGAGCGCATCTGCTAAACCTCTACAGCTCTGGGAGAATCCATCTGGACCCGTCCGAACCAACCTCGCTCTGATTGACCCGGATAAAAAGTAAACTTGACTTGGAGTTGCATCATATAGTCACTGATGCATTATTTGTAAAGCAAACGTCACATTAAAAGCAACTCACACCATTCAGTTTCTACACCGTTTTTCTAGACTCTTGAAGTTAAAAACAGAGATCAGGCAGAGTAGAGATGCAATAGCCAAAATACCTCCTAAGGTATTGATACCGTGGTGTGTTGGAAATATTGAGTGATGTCCGAGGTATACCCCTGAGGCTATAGGACCCTAACCCTAACCCACTCTAACCCTAACCCTAGATTCATTTTCTTAAGGACCTGTAGTGAATAAAAGATGTTTGTGAAGGACTCAATGGCTGTAATGTTCAGAATAGAATTTACTGAAAAATATTTGGTGTAGGACTTAATATAAAACGATTTTCCCATAGATATTCCAAGTACATTTTACAAATAACTACAAAGAAACGACAAGTAACATGCAATTTTTAAGTATAAAGACTGAAATAGTATTTTCTTGGAAAATGTTCTTCAGCTTCAAAAATCTTTTTACAGTGTACTTGCTCAAAGTTCAATGCATACTGTACAATATATAAAGCTCGTATAGAATAAAATGTCTCAATTATTGGCGGTCCAATAACATAAGATAAAACAAGAAATATTACATGATATGTCCATCTCTAAATCATCTGTAAGTTTGCAACCACCCCTTACTATAACACAACACCTTTAGTGGCTTTTTTCTTGCAAGTAATTCCATGGAAGTGCATTGCATTGTTGGGTGGAGTAGTGCTGTGTGTAGTCTGATGTATACTTCACATGTTGGCTAATGTAGTAGGTATCTAGTACCTAAAATATCTTGCTCTTCTATGCATACTATATACTGCAGGAATAGTAAGAACAGTATGCTATTTTGAACCTGAACACAGCCATGAAAGTCCATTGATAGAACATTAACAAGGGAATAATGGGTGTCTCAATCCACTCCAGACAGTGTTTTTACAGCAGGGCAGAGCCAATGTCATCGCAAGACAGTCATTTACTAGCTCAGAACAGCTGTGAGCAGACAGAGGCCAATCTGTGACAAGTATCCATTAGAAACCAGATGACACCCAATGAACGCGGCCTCACAAATGTTTTGTTTATGATGATGAAGTCTTGAACAATGCTATGGCTCATGTGCCTTCCTACTTTTTATCCCACAGCACCATAACTGTCCATTCACAGTTACGACAGTACTAGTCGCTGGCTGGCTTATTCAAAACGATGTTCAATTCATGTTAGATTATGTGTACAGTACACTACTTTTCCTATAAGCAAATTATATCCAATAATCAATTATATGTCCCAAAGCAAAAATCGTGTCAGCACCGTGGCAAAAAATATCAATAAGTGCTACAAACAGGATTTCTATTTATTACAGTATATTCTGTTGCAGGGATGTAGCACCATCTCATACCGTACAGAAATCAGAGGAACGTTCAGATTTACTTGTGGATTTTCCCAATCACAAGATGACACTTAGTCTCTTTTCTAAAATCAGGTCATTCCCACTGTAATTCCAAAAAACATCAGTTTTACTACATCACTGTGAGGCAGTAGAACACACAAACTTAGAGTTCAGGACAAAGAGATACTTTGTAGCCCAAATTAAGCGAACACGGGTTTTGTGTCTTTGTACAGAAGCCAATTGTTCATCATGGCTGTTTCTCATGGCCAGCTATCAGTTATGGGTTATGAAAGCTTATTTAACATGTTTTCATCTCAGCACAAAGGGCTCATATCAAAATGATTCTATTGTATGGAAAAGGGCTACATTCCTTCTTGGTACTCTCAAGATCATGCTGATAATGTGTCCTCATGAAGGCTGTATAGAGATTTCCAAAAGTAAAAATCCTATTCATTTTCACCATAGAGAAATAGATTTTTAGCAATGTGTTCAATGATTTACCATTAATATACATTATATATATATATATATATATATATATATATATATATATATATATACACATTATATATATATGTGTGTGTGTGTGTGTGTGTGTGTGTGTGTGTGTGTGTGTGTGTGTGTGTGTGTGTGTGTGTGTGTGTGTGTGTGTGTAGGTGTGTGTGTGTGTGTGTGTGCGTGTGTATGCTGTGCTGGCAAAATGAGTCTCAATGAGCAAATTTGAATGATTTGTTTTAAAACATTCTCATTCTCATTAAGATTCTCTATTAAAAACCTTCAAAATTACAAAATTACAAATTATTTTATAAATTTATTATGAAATCAGACGAAAAATGAATGAACTACACCTGTTTGAAATTGATAGAGACATCAAAGTCCATTTTGAGAAAAATTGAGTTAAAGTTTTGTGAAGGTTCTAAAACAAAATCACCAATCAAATCCCTGGTAATAACACCAAATTTGGCACAAATGATATATTCCACATTTTTCCATGGTACCACAATTGTTTGATTAACATTAATGAAACAGACTGCCTGTAGCTTATAATAAGACCTACTGTACCACACGGTTCTAATATAATTTACACATCAGATGTTTTCCCCAACAGTTAACCAATCTTCCACGCAAGACATAACAGATAATGTTTGTGTGAATACTCAATAAGACAGATATTTGTAAATACTCTAATTCTGTGTATTTCAGGATTGCACACTGTCTGAGAGGTGCTTCGGACGTGTCAGTCAGTGTGAGTAAGATCGTTTTGTTTACATCAGCATGAGTTTGAAAATATTCATTGGTTCGGACTCATGCCATCATGAACTCTCTAGGATTGTTGGAAAGCTTTGCTTTAGTATTTTTGTCCTTTTTCTTGTAATTTGCCCGTGCACATTTTGCCAGAATATATATTCTGTCATTTCTGTCACGATTAATTGGACCTAATCTTAAAGTTCCCTTTCGAGGGAACTCAACACTGCGTCGAAAATCGACTCTTTGGGGACGCTCCCTAAGCGTACGCCTCTGAAGTATGAATAAAACGAATCCAATCCTGATTGGTGTTGCGTCGTGACGTAACATGTGACGGCATACCCGGAAGTATAAAAGTGACGCTGTCACAACACACACTAGCTTTCGCTCTTCAGCAAGCGCTCTGTGTTGAAACTGTCAGTCCTATTTGGTGTTGTTTGTCCCTATATCTATATATCTATATATATATATATTATGGCCAGCGAGCAGTTCAAGAAGTGTGTGCATCCTTGCCCTCGTTTTATTACGGGTGGGGATACACATTCTTTGTGTGTGAATTGTTTGGGAGCGCTCGAGGGAGCTGCTCGTGTTGACTGTGAAGCACTACCCATTAGAGTGCTGCGCTCCCGGCTGGCGTGCTTTGATGAGCACGGTCAGGCTCGCGCTCCCCGCGGTTCTGGTCCCGCGTCTGTTGAGGCAGCGCGGCGATTGAGATCGTGGGGCTCGCAGCGGGATCTTTTAGATGAGAATGAGGCTGCTGAGGCACCTTCTCATTCTTCGTCTGAGGATCCCGTAGCCCCTGAGAGTGGTCCAGGAGCCCGCATCGCGGCTTCTCCTGCCCACGATCAGGTCCCAATGCTTGAGCTCTCTGCTTCTGAGGAAGTAGATGTGCTCAGTATTGATGCGGATGACCGTGATTTTGGCGCGCCAGTTCACGGCCAAGCTTATGAGGAGCTGGTAGAGGTTGTGACTCGTGCAGTGGCCAGACTTAACATTAGCTGGCCACATGATGAGCAGGGAACGCAAGCAAAAAGTAAGCTTGATGAGCGTTTCCTGCAGCATAGAGCACAACCTCAGCGCCGGGGTTTGCCGTTTTTCCCCGATCTCCATTCTGAGATCTCGAGATCGTGGGATAAACCGCACTCGTCCCGTGTCTCCAGTCCCAGTGTGGTGGATTATAGCAATATTGTGGGGGCACGGGACAAGGGTTATGGGAAGATGCCTAAAGTAGAGGAAGCCTTAGCGGGTTATCTTTCCCCTGAATCGGCGTCTTCCCTAAAAACCCCGGCGCTGCCTAGTAAGCCCTGCAGAGATACATCGGCTTTAATAGGCAGGGCTTACATGGCGGCAGGTCGGGCTGGTTCATGTCTGCACACTATGGCTGTCTTGCAGGCATACCAGGCCGACCTCCTGAAAGATTTGGATGAGGGGGAGGGGCCAACTCCTGAGGGTATTGCAGAGTTGAGGAAGGCCACAGATTTGTCTCTCCGGGCCACAAAAGAGACGGCCCGTGCCATTGGCCGCTCTATGGCAGCTATGGTGGCTACGGAGAGGCATCTGTGGCTGAACTTATCTGGGATAAAAGATAAGGATAGGTCTTTTCTGCTGGATGCGCCGCTCTCGCCTTCTGGCCTGTTTGGCGACGCCGTTACATCGGTCGTCGACAGGTTTCAGGAGGCGAAGAAACAATCTGCGGCGTTCCAGCAGTACCTCCCCCGTAAGGCTAAATCCAAATCAAGTAGGGTGGGGCCGAGCGATCAGCCCCAGCCAGCAGCCAGCTACTCACACCGGGCAGAGCAGAAAGAGAGCGTTTCCTCTAGAGCCCCTCCTCCTGGAGCTTGGCAACAGAGGAAGTGCTCTCAGAAATCGAAGTCCTCCAGCCAGAGAGGCGACCTGAGGGAAGTCATTCAGGCTAGGAGGACTTCGGGGAAGAGGTCCTGACCGGAGTGGTAGGACCTCTGAGGGCTGTCCCCTCCACTGCAGGGCAACCGAGGTTGTTCTCGCAGCGGAGCCCTCTAGGAAACGATGTAGGTTGCCCGCCGTCAACGACGCTTCGGGCCGCATCTCTTTCCAGCGAAAAATTTCTAGTAAAGCATCAGTTATGGTTAAAAGAACCGTATCAACTACAGCCTGCCGGTATTCCGCTTCAGGCAGTCGAGAAAGATGCTCGAAAAACACCAGAGGCCAGTCTCGAGAGGCTGGTACCCCTAGTAGATTGTGTAGAGGCATGGTATCATCTTCCCAACATATCTGCATGGGTCCTGCATATAATAAAATCAGGGTACAGACTGCAGTTTGCGCGCCGCCCCCCCAAGTTTTCTGGGGTGGTGCAAACTGCAGTGCTTCCAGAGCAGGCTCAGGTTATGGAACAAGAAGTACAGACTTTGCTGCTAAAGGAAGCCATAGAACGTGTTCATCCTTTAGACAGGGAGTCCGGGTTTTACAGCTGGTACTTTATAGTTCCAAAGAAGGATGGGGGGTTAAGGCCAATTCTAGATCTCAGGGTTTTGAACCGATCTCTGAGGTGGTTCAGGTTCAAGATGTTAACCATTCCTGCAATCGTGAGTCAAATGAGATCCGAGGACTGGTTTGTCACGATAGATCTAAAAGACGCCTATTTTCACATCTCCATCCTTCCATGTCACAGGAGATACCTGAGGTTCGCTTTCGGGGGCGAACCTTACCAATATCGGGTTCTTCCGTTCGGCCTAGCACTCTCTCCCCGCACATTCACCAAGTGTATGGATTTAGCCCTTGCTCCACTGAGACTTCAAGGCATCCGTATATTGAATTATCTCGACGACTGGCTCATTCTGGCCCAGTCTCGAGAAATGGCAGTTCGGCATCGAGATGTCGTCCTTGGCCACATTCAGAAATTGGGGTTGAGATTCAATGTAAAAAAGAGTGTGCTAGAACCATTCCAGTGCACGATATTTTTGGGGGAATCGTGTGGAGCTCGATTACGATGCAGGCACGAATGTCTCCCGCACGTGTCGAGTCAATTCTGGCGATGGTATCTGGGTTAAGGCTGGGCCAGGCCATCACTGTAAAGCAATTTCAAAGAATGCTGGGTCTCATGGCAGCGGCATCCAACATCATTCCTTTGGGCCTTCTGCACATGAGGCCCCTTCAGTGGTGGTTGAAAACCAAGGGGTTTTCTCCCAAGGGGAATCCGTTTCGTTTAATCAGAGTAACGCGCAGATGCCTTCGTTCTCTGCAAATATGGAAGAAACCTGGGTTCCTATCCCAAGAGCCAGTGTTGGGAGTGTCGTGTCGCCGGAAATCCGTTTCGACAGGCGCTTCCCTCACTGGCTGGGGCGCGGTCATGGACGGCCGCTTTGCCAGGGGTCTGTGGCAGGACCAACATCGTTCTTGGCATATAAACTGCCTAGAGATGATGGCTGTGTTCAGGGCTTTGAGGAGCTTCCTCCCAGACATCAAGGGTTACCATGTCTTAGTACGATCAGACAATACGTCGGTGGTAGCCTATCTGAACCGACAAGGGGGACTCAGATCGCGCCCTCTGTGCAGACTGGCGCATCAGATTATTCTTTGGTCCCAGGGGAAAATACTGTCTATCAAGGCCATGTATATTCCGGGGGTTCAGAATCAGGGAGCAGGAATCCTGTCGAGGCAGGGGCTGAGGCCCGGGGAATGGAGACTTCATCCAGATGTGGTTGATATGGGAGAGGTTTGGACCAATGGAAGTGGATCTGTTTGCGTCTCGAGAGACGTCCCACTGTCCACTTTGGTTCTCCCTCTCACTTCCAGCCCCTCTGGGGTTGGATGCCATGGTACAGGCCTGGCCGAGGCTTCGCCTGTACGCTTTTCCCCCGATCGCTCTGCTCCCGGGAGTCCTGGAGAGGGTCCGTCAGGAGGGCATCAGTCTTCTTCTGGTTGCCCCAATGTGGCCGACCCGAGTGTGGTTTTCAAACATAATATCAATCATGATAGCTCCGCCTTGGCAGATTCCTCTGAGGAGGGATCTGTTGTCTCAGGCGGGGGGCACAATATTCCACCCTCAGCCAGAGCTGTGGAAATTGTGGGTCTGGCCTCTGAGGGGGTTCAGTACCTAAATGCTGGTCTATCAGCTGGAGTGGTTGAAACTATACTTAGCTCCAGAGCTCCGTCTACTAGGAGATTATATGGCCTCAAGTGGAATGTTTTTGCCACTTGGTGTAGAGAACATGAGTTAGATCCAGTAAACTGCCCGGTGGCTTCAGTTCTGGAATTTCTTCAAGATCGGTTCTCTGCGGGTCTCTCCCCTTCCACGCTTAAGGTGTACGTGGCAGCCATTGCGGCTTTCCACGCTCCGTTAGGTGATGGGCCCCTGGGGAGGCACCAGTTGGTCATTCGGTTTCTCCGCGGTACTTGGAGGATGAGGCCTGCAACCAGGTCTAGGGTTCCTGCTTGGGACCTGGCTATAGTTCTGGAAGGGTTATCCCTGGCCTCTTTCGAACCTCTAGAGTCGGCTTCGCCTAAGGATTTAACGCAGAAAATGGTTTTTCTCTTGGCCATTACCTCACTTAAGAGGGTGGGAGATCTCCAAGCCCTGGCAGTGACACCAGCTTGCTTGGAGTTTGCCCCTGGCAGAGTAAAGGCCTTTTTGCACCCGAGTCTGGGCTACGTGCTTAAGGTTCCTTCGAACACGTACTCGGTCTTTAGTCCTTCAGGCATTCCATCCTCCACCTCATGTGTCGGCAGAAGAAGAGAAGCTTCATTTGCTCTGCCCCGTCAGAGCTTTGAGCGTGTACCTTGAGAGGTCCTCTTCTTGGAGAAGGTCGGACCAGTTATTAGTATGTTTTGGGTCACCTAAGAAGGGGCTCCCGGCATCCAAGCAGACTATTAGTAATTGGATAGTCCAGGCTATTACTGAGGCTTACAAGGTGCGCGGTTTGCCTTCACCTTTAGCCGTCAGGGCCCATTCAACTAGAAGCATGGCTTCTTCTAGGGCCCTTCTTTCGGGAGTACCTCTACAGGAGATCTGCGAGGCAGCCGGTTGGGCTACTCCTCATACTTTAATCAGGTTCTACAGTCTCCACCTTCCAAGTACGCCTGGAGCACACGTGCTCAGTCCTTGCTGAGTGCCTAGACAGTTTCCTCCGGGACAGGCCTATTCGGTGCGTGGCCTAGTGGGCACTCGTTCCCCAAAGAGTCGATTTTCGACGCAGTGTTGAGTTCCCTCGAAAGGGAACGTCTCGGGTTATGACTATAACCCTTGTTCCCTGAGAAGGGAACGAGACACTGCGTCGTTCTGCCACGCCCCTCGAGGCCTTTGAGCGTCTTGCTTCATCGCGAGGCTAGTGTGTGTTATGACAGCGTCACTTTTATACTTCCGGGTATGCCGTCACATGATACGTCACGACGCAACACCAATCAGGATTGGATTAGTTTTATTCATACTTCAGAGGCGCACGCTTAGGGAGCGTCCCCAAAGAGTCGATTTTCGACGCAGTGTCTCGTTCCCTTCTCAGGGAACAAGGGTTATAGTCATAACCCGAGACGTTTTCAATACATTTTTGTATTGTAATACTTCCACACTGAATCTCCAAAATAATGTAGAAACAACATAATGACAGTATATTTTTAATGGCATCTTTTTACTAAGCACTATGAATAAAGGCCAGTATCACTGATACCAGTATATTGAAGTCTCTATTAAATGGATTTCCCCCCTCAATTTTAGACATTGATTATATGCCATTCAACATTACAGAATAATTGAAATGCTATCATTTTTGAAAAGCTATAAGTTTAAGCATATAAACAGTGCCTTAATATTTTCAGGTATAATTTCCTGAATCATTTTCTGTATCGGTTTTCACATCTTTCTCAAAGCTACAAAAGTTAAGTTTGATTAACATTAATGAAAGACAGAAGCAGGTTTATTAGGCTGCTGTCACTATAAGACCCAGCGCACATGACGCAGAGCTATTTTCTCACTACTCTTTACGTTCATTTAACACTGTGCTTACAAAGAAAATCGACAAAATGGGAATTTGTCCATTGTCCGTTGGGAGTTTTGGTCCGTTCAAGTGCGAAAGAGAACTCTATGCAGTGCTGGTGTGCTGTTTGAAGCGGTATTCTGTGAACGCGGTTTGGGTATTTGTTTACAGAGCTGCTTTACAGACAGCGCTCCAGTAAACATTTTAGTTAATTTTCTCTGCATTTTATTGCGTTTGGATGTTTTAATATCACTTGAATGATAGAGTGATCATATACGTCAATTGTGTTAAATATTATGAGAAAAAAATTCTGCATGCGTTAACGCATTTATTTTTACAGCCCTAAAATACACACAATGTTCATTCCACGATAACGCATTTTTATCCATCTCTTTTTAATCCAGAAAATTCAGTATTGATATAAATGACTCTATCAATACATCAACACCAAACAAATATTTTTCTACGTTTAATTTCCATTCCATTGAGTTGTTATTGTGCTTAATGGCAACGCATTCAAAATGTTGATTTCTGCCAGCTGTCAGTCGGTTGCTGAATTAGACGTAATGGTTTCTCAGTTCATTCTCTCGTTCTGTCTGCTGCTGTTGACCTTTGGTGGGAGCTGTTGCAGACATTTACACGGTGACTCATATCAGGTTCATCAGTACTGATAGCAAATGTACTGTGGGAGTTCCTCTGGAAGTCATCTGCCAGCCAGGCATCAGGCAATCCCATGGTACCGCATGAGAGAGCAATGCTGAGATAACATCTCTAAAATGTTCACATTGCTGTACACACTGCCTGTGATATCCCAAACCATGATTCCTACACAATTACTACAGATGAACAGGCCTTTGCCTCAAAATTGAATACAGTTAAACATTTATATCCTGCTGGAAAAGAAATGCAGGCACCAACAGATAATTTTCTGCCCTAAAGGATTATATATTTTTTTGCCTCCAGACATCTACAATACTATATACCCTCATATGGTTATTTACACAGACCTTCGCTCATTTTCTCCCCATGTGGCATTTTTATGTCCTCCAGATTCAATAGGGCATTTAGAGCTGGAGGTCTGAAGTCTGTATGTTCTAGTGATTGGCAGGATCCTGTGGATATGTTGTAGCAGCACAGCAACCCTCTCTGCCTGGTTGGGCCATAATGAAAACATATCCAACAGAAACAGCTTTGCTTTAGCTGATGTGACTAACTGTAGTCCACCCAGACATTGAGAACTCAAATGGAGGATGGGAGGTTGGTCGTAACAGTGGGTTTTATGGATTGCTTACACTTAGGAATTATGTTTATTTTATAAAGATGTGGGAAGACATTAACAAAATTCTTCCCCAGTGATGGGCTTAAATGAATAGCTGTGTATTTGGGATATAATGAAACAGTAAGAATTGTGCCTTTGATAACTCCGTCTTAACATGTTTCTGCACGGAGCAATAGTAAAACAGTCACGTCTCAATGTTCTATCGATTGCAGGGTGCAGAAGAAATGGCCATGAACAAGAACATGTTCTGTGCGACATGTGAATTATGTCAAGTCAAGTCACCTTTATGTAGTGCTTTGTACAATTCCGATTGTTTCAAGCTTTACAGTGATAACAAAATCATGCATTTCGGCTGTTCTTCAGCTGAAGTCAGTGACATCAGCCTAATAGGCTACCTGCAGCCGTCTGTGTCCTTAATGTTAATCAAACAATAAAAGACAAAGAAAAATCTCTCACTGCCCTTGACTGAACAAGTAACTTTTGTAACTTATATAAGAATTGATCTGTTTAATTTATACAGTGAAGACTATGCAGTGCTATTTAACATTTGATTACTTTATCATATTTCTGTACCTGAAAATTGTGAATCTTAACTGGTATCTAAAACATTGGTGTCATAACTGCCTGTTTTTGCAAAAAGAATTTTATGGCTGATAAAAATAAATAAATAGTTATGGCCGGCCATTGGCAGGTGTGGCAAAAAGTTAGCTTTAGGCCTTTCTTACACTAGATAACGTTACATAAAGCACCATCACTTCAAAATAATTATACTTGAAACTAGACCTCTGAGTAATACTGGAAATTACAGCAACACATCCCCCTTTGCTTAGCCTGGATGCCAGCCCGAACCAAGCCCACAACATTTTTTGGTTGGGAAGTTCGGTCTGGACTCGATCCGAGTAATTATGATCGGTTCAGAAATCGTCGGGCCAATCAAATTGCCAGGGCGAGCTTTATACGATGATGGACAGATGATCTGCAGTAACGTATTCATCACGTCATCAAAGAACGCTTGTTTTGAAGTGGTTTACAACAAAGATGACTGCAGCTGGAGAATTGAGATGTATAGATTCCGCTATCGCGTCTGTTGTAAAAGAAATCGAAAGCGCATTAATTTTAAAAGACAAACAGAAAGCTGCAATCAAGGCATTTGTCCATTGTAAAGATGTGTTTGCCGTCCTTCCTTGCCATTTGCTTGCTCTGATTGGTTGTAGGTCTATCCAATTGAATGCAGAGTTTTTTTTTTTTTTTTCCTGGTTCGGTTAAGACATGCCTCATAATCAAAGCCCTATGGAGCAGTATCAGACTCACATTCTGACTAGAATATGAGTATGACGAAGTCAGGCTACCCTTTGCCTTTCAGACGACGCTCATGTTTATAACAGTAATTTTAGGGGGTGGAATCATTTAAAGTAATGTAATAGTCTGGTTTTAGCCAGGTTTCTGTCAAACTCAGCACGTCTAGGTTATTATCTGTGATCCTATAATTTACAAAAGTGCTTTTGTAAAAAGGGATCTAATATTCAGCAAACCAAGGGTTTTCAGTGAGCAATATCCCATTTTTGTTTCTCAAACCTTTGCTGCCACAAGGGGCATAGAGATGTTGTGCTTCAGACCCTATAAGCACTGTGGCACAGAACAACCCTGTCCTTGAAGCTAATGAAAACAGAAAAAAGTTTAAAAAAAAGCCTGCTTTTTCATCAGGCAAGTTGGTTCCTAAAGTATTTTACCCATTCATAATTTATATAGGCATTTCTAAAAACTTGTTTAATAAACTGTTTTAAATCAACTAATATGCTCTCAGATAAAGCCAACAATCCAGTCGAAGCAAGGGGTCCAAATGAACTACTTTTTCTCTTGCAGTTCAAGTTCCAGACTTCCTGTGGGGTGTAGCCAATTAAATTCAACTCATGAACTAAAAGGGAGCCAATTCTTTAATTTTGAATTGCCCAACCCCTCTGGATAGCATATTGCATTATATCCCTAAATTATAGTTCCCTTAATAATATATCAGCGTTTAGAGTACATTATTATGAGAACCTTTGAAAAGGAGCACATTTAACTACATACATAGAACCAAAATAAAAGCAGAAACTGCAGCTTGTGGTGTGTGGGTGGGCCTTTCGCTTCTAGAACCCTCCGCAGATCAATCTCTTTTTATGAGGAAAAATAAGGTGTGAAATCAGCAAGCTGTTACTATTGGTAGAGGATGCTTCTCGGCTTAATGACTTGGCAGATGAGCAGGGAGCAGATAACCCTGAAGACATCATCTTCGACTGTTTATACAACCTACATCTATCACTTGGAGCTCCTTCTAATAAGATGGTCAGCGCAGAAGAAGAAACGATATATTAGAGGATGGAGGATGAGCATGGAGGAGTCAGCTGGCGTTCGGGAGGTGACCTCTCCGTCGCAGTGAGAGATTGGGAACTGCCACAGGGAGACAGACAGTCGGGTTGGCAGCTCTTGAACGTTGCCCGAATCATGCCATCTGACACAGGGACGAGAGAGAGCAGAGAAACAGGCCTGCCAGCACTGGGCACACACATGGTTAAGGGCTGGCTGCCACGACTCCTGCCTCCATGTCAGGACTTAGAGGGCTGGACAGGGTCCTTGCTACAGGTCCAAATACCCCTACGCCCCCATCACACTCACAATCAGTCCTTGAGTCCTCTTGTCCTCAAACCATGCCATTCCTTCATAATGGCAATACATCAAAATGGAAAGACGGACTCAAAGGGGCAGGCCAGGACATGTCACCTTGGTTTGGGTTTCAGGGTGTGAGGTCAGATCTCGAAGCCTGTCAGCTTGGTGCTGGGCTCAAAAAATGGCCAAGGCCTGTCTCCAGCAGCTGTGGCCAGAGCCTGAGGTAAGAAACAGCCTGCCCCATACCTTCGCTTAACAACAGAGGGTCCATTCCTCTCCAACTACACCAGATGAAGGTTAGGACCATGGGCCATGACAAAGGTTCTCTGCCCTATCAAAGCAGAAAGACTTTTGAACAAAATATTACAGAGAGAGTGTATTGCAGTGTGTTGATAAACTGAATTTAAAACAATCTGCCTAATATATTATTAAACAACATAGTATACTTCAATACTAAGCTTGCAAGAAAATGTAAACATTAATACAACGACTATTTTGAGTTATTAAACAAAAATGTTCTAACAATGGAGTGAAATAAAACTGATAGAAAATAAATTCATTAAAAGTAATGAATTCTAGGAAATTAAGTTTAAAATTAATTATTTTTTAAATATGATACAAAATAAAAATGGAAATATATTAAATAAATATAGCATTTCTATAGGTGGCTAACTAGATTTATGTAAAGATAGACAGACTGAATGAAAAAAATGGATGGAATAATGGATAGACAGAACAAAAGAACGATGGGTGGAATGATGGATAGACAGAACAAAAGAATGGTTGATCGAATGATGGATAGACAGAACGAAAGAATAGATGGAATGATGGATAGAAAGAACGAAAAAAAACAATGGATGGATGGATCGAATGAAAGATAGACAGAAAGAACGAATGATGATTAGATGGACAGAACAAAAGAATGATGGATGGATGGGTGGGCGAACTTTTCTTGCTATTCTATTTTATGAAAATTTTCTTCAAAGCTGCAGTCCTTAACTTTTGGCGCCCTAGCGGTTGATAAACAGAACTGCATGCATCTTGCAGGTACAGGGCTACACAGCAGAATATAAACGCTTGTTATTATAGGTGTCAGGATATTTCAAAAACACGGTTTGGAAAATGGATTCATGACAATCTCTCTTATTATATCATTTGTGTAGATTGTGAACACAAAAAAAGTTACGGAGTGCGGCTTCTAAAGCTACAGAAGAAAAAAGTTCAGACACCAGATATTATGTGATTGTAATAATTTACCAGCTGACCTGTAGCAGTTGATGAAGGAGATGAAGGCACACCTTAAGCATGTGCAATAATGACAGATGCTGTATTAAAAAGGTGATCTGCCGGCGATTTGATTTCGCCCTGCAGCTCAGGCTGGAAACCTGTACATTCTTTTATCCTGCTACCGTTACAATTTTGTGGGGACCAATCACAAACTGGCTTATCCACCTTGCGCCTTATTGGTGTGTTTAATCCAATCCAATTCCTTTTAACCTCTCGACGATGCTCAATGGCTTCTTTTTTGATTTAGCAAACAAATCACTCGAGTGGGTGTAAATACCACTCACTTTCATGTTTTTTTATTTTTATTTTGCACAACCTGCAAAAATGCTCGATGCCATTGCTGCTTCTGCAAACCGCTGATCAATGCTCCAAACCAACACGTTTGTTGACAAGTTTCCTGCCTGGAGTTTTCGCAGCAAAGTACGTCACCTGGATCGTTGGTCTGATTGGTTGAAGGACTATCCAATTGCGTACAGACTCATTTGAACTCTGCCCGTTGATCACGCCTCTTGTGCAGTAGAAAATACATAAACTCCCCAGACCAATGTTCAGTCTTTAAAGATTGAGCTTGGTTTGGTGATAGCCAGACTGCTTAAATAGCTCTTCACACACAAAGGTGCAGCAGTGACGATCAGACTGAAGAATGAAATGTGGAAAGGATGTAACACACCACCTTGAGTATTCACACTTCAGCACACTTCACACTTCAACTTGTGCTCTATGCCTGGACTTTAAGAGTTACAGTTACTAATAATGTATACGCTGTGAGATAGAGGAGTTAAAACAGTTGTGCTGGTTAAAAAAGAAGAGTCATGAAAATATAATCACGCTGCCACATGAGGCTGGAAACCGCGTACAAACCAAAATGATGTGATATTTGAGTCAACTTAGGAGAGGTTATTTGTGTCACGCAGTTCAAAAATTCATTCATTAAGTTTTCTAGCATGACTTGGATGTGTCAAAGCTTATTTTCAAAGCTTACTTATCATTAAGCTATAATAAAGGGAATAAATCTATTTACACGAAGTGACTACATTATCTTGTTTAAGACGATTTACTGTATGTGAGTGACAACCAAATTTTACATTGCATTGTGTCTCTCAAACATTTTCTTTTGCATCAACTTTGTTCATCACTCTAACAATAGATCTGTATAATGATAGCCGTGCCTATCTATACCATGGTATAAATGTAGCAAAATCTCTACCGGTTGTCAGATCTCTACCCTTGCATGATGTACACCATCATACAACCCAGCTCTAACATAAACATGTGCACATACACAGATAATAAACCAGACAGAGCAGCAATAAAAACAAAACGACATAAAAAAGAGGCAGAGAGGGAACGAGAGAGTGAGTGAGCAGAGAAATAAGAGCTTTAGTGATATATTCAGAGGAAGAGTTAAGATGAAAAGATGGGGTTGGTGGAAGATCAGAGGATATGAAAGGAAAGAGAGATGTCTGGCCTCTCTCGAGGGTCAGATGTAAACACAGAGACACAACTGGCAGAACTGGGCTACAGTACATCAAGTAGCTTTTATGTAACATGTGCTGAATTAAAGATGGGTGAGGTGGCGACCACAGCATTAATTACTCTACTGTCTGTGATGCTGAATTTGGACGCAGGCACTGTTTTGTTTTGGTTTGATTCTCACATCTTAAATGACAGGAAAAACGCTTTAATGCTTTTACTAGTTAGCCTGCCAAACAAAGTGACCACTGAACAGTGAGAGAAACACCAAACTAATGAAAAAGGCTGATATTCTTTCCAATGGAACACCACCACCCAAAAAAAAAAAAAAAATATTTAGAATATTACAGGTCTCCTGAAAGGAATATTTAGGTTGATGACATATTCAGTTTTGTTTTGTAAAGCTACCATATTACTTCAAAAGACATATAGTCAACAATAGTTACTTAAAAATAAATATAGTTCATAAGTAGTATTGACCAGTTTATGGTGATTCTTTGTCTTTTTTGAGCTTCAAAGTCATGGCCACTATACTACATGGAAAAACAATTATCCTCGTGTGCTTCACAATACCTGCATTGAGGTTTGGAAAGACATGCAAGTCAGTAAATAATAAGTAAATTGTCATTGTTTAGAAAATTTGGGTCACTGTTTCTTTAAGAATACACTTTCACTGATGGAGGCCACTTTTCTCCAGTGCTTCTGGCATCTGTTATGAGACATTCACTGAGAATATGGCATATGAGCACAGGAGTCATGAGGTCATGGATTCACAATATCTGGCCAATACCAATGCGGAGAGAAATATTGAAAGAGGGTGCTTTCATATGACATATATCCACATAATTCTCCTTCTGCACAGTCGCCCCGTGACATAAGTGACCTCCCTTTGTCCTCATGATACCTTCTCAACTTCAGAGAAGAAAGGAATAAAAACAAAGATGTCAGTGCATTACCTTTAGTCCAACAGATGAAGCAGGAAAGAGTAAGGAAAAAGGCCTTGATTCCTGCAAGGAGAAAATGGCTGGTCTAATAACAGATTTGGGATTAATGCCGCTTAAATGATTTGTTATTAGACACCAAGCTGGTTTTGACAATCACCTTTGTAGACTGTAATTTCAGCTAAATGGTCAATGATTCCTATAATTTCACCCTAATCGTTTTCTCATGCCCCAGGCGCCTAGTTCACGCATCCTTGAGTTCTGCAGGACAGGTTTGTTTAGCGGCAAAAGCAGGACGCTATTAATTTTGAATTGCTAAAGAAATTAGGGTTTAAGCTGAGGATTGCAAAAGTGAATATTAGAAATTCAAACATCTGAGAGAGACATTATAATAATAAAATATAACAACTTTCAATAAAGTCAATACAGGAATAGTTCACCCAAGATTAAAATTCTGCCATCATCTACTCAAGCTCAAAAAAAAAAAGTGTCCATAGACCTTTTTTGACATTAACGATTGCAAATGCTGTTGGTTTTGCCAATACGGTTTAAGAGCTATTGCAATAGGTCAGGTTTTCCAGTTAATATTGACTTAAATGTATTCAAAAACTTCAGAAGACATGGAATATATGACATAATTCATATGGACTAATCTCATGGTCCTTTGCTCTGCTTTTGAAGACATAAGTCACTCATTTTATCCCTTAAAGATCCTCTTTGATAACCAAAATGACGTATTTAAAAATGTCCTGTGAAAAAAAAGTAATTGTGCCCTAAAATAGCTTGAATGTCACTCTCTAATTAGCCCCGCCTCCACTCACTCACACCAGCTCACAATACCTGATCCACTCTGTCAACTTTACTGTAAACACTGCATAATGGTAAGTGGAAGTACTGGTTTAATCCACTGTATTGCTCTTTACAACGTTGGACACATAACCATAATTAAAATGATTAGCCTTTTGATTGACAACGTTATCAAACAGCTAATAATGTGTTGCAAATGTTACACAAGCCATGTTTCAGTTTGCCATCTCAGTCTGCCTTTTAAAATCAATATCCTTAGAAATGCTTTGAACAACTTAGAACATGTCAGTGGAGAAAGGCATTGTTCATCATAATATTGTGATATGCATCATATACATATTTTACCCGCTATGTTGCTAAATGTACCCAATTTTTCATATCGACAGAAAACGATACCAGGATAACCTGATTCACTTGAGCTTCCCCTGCTTCGCAGCAGTTCATAATATGCTAAAGCCCGCCAACATGTTGACGGGATTAGTTACAACATATTTGTGACGTAGACGTAGAGAACAACTGCAATTTCAAACTGTGTTTTTGAGACTGTCTTTGGTTCACTGCAGTTATAAGGAGAAAATAATCAGCAATGGTGTTGACTTATGAATTTGCACATGGCTGGTCTTAAAGCATATTAAAAACACCACATAGATAAACAATATAAACAACATTAAAAACCTGATTTTCACCACAGGGGGTGAACTTTGAGAGCGTTAGCATCGTGAACAGTCATGTAAAACATCTATGAAAACTATAAGGTAAGACTAGTTTGGAATAACAAGAGGGTGCGTAAATAGCGACTGAATTGTCAGTTTTGGATGAACACTTCCTTAAAGGCATGAAAGACTTTTTGGGAGACTTGTAGGCATTCCCATCAGGAGGGTCTGTGATAGTTAGTGGGGCTCAAAGTCAACCCAAGTTACGATGCCAAAATAAAAATAAAAAGCTGTCAGAGTGTCAGCCAACTCTGCCTTCAGCAACGCTTTGTCCCTGTGTACTGCTGTGTGTTCAAAACAATGCCAAAGAGCATGCTGGGAGAAATAAACAGAGATAGGTCTAAACATCTGGACCAAGAGTCAGAGCAAAAAAAAATACAAAAATCACACAACAGCTGATACCTTCACTGATGATCATCACAAAATATTTCTAATGAGTCTAAGTCTAAATTATTCAAAGTCTGCTTTTGTATTCCAGAAGAAAGAAAGTCATTTTTGGGTGAACCATCTCCTTAACTTAAAAGACAAATGTGATGCTTTATATGTAAGCATCACAGTTCCAGAGATCGTATTTGACATTTCACAACCCCTCTTGTGTTTGAACTGTTCACTCCCTCCAGCCCAGATGTCAGAAATCAGGGTGAGGAGCAGAAGTCCCACAGACAGACAGAACATACCAGCAGCACTTTGAGGGAAAACAAATTAAAAGGGCTCTCTTCATGAAGCAGCAGCTGATGGACACGTACACACACACACACTGAGGAACTACACCCTGTCAGTCACGGGTGTGTGGAGGTGTGTTTCAAGCATAATTGAGATGGTGAACCATGGGCTGCTGAATATGTATGGATGTCAAAAAGAGATCAAGTCAAAGACATGAGATGGTCTCTGTCAAGCCCTTAAACGTGCATGCACACATTTAAATCAAAAGCAGGGGAAGGGGAAAAAAACAACCAGATATTTTAATATTTTTGACAAATTGCTTAAGTTACTATCATAAGTTGTTTTGTATAAAAGTGTCTACTATATGTAAATATTTGAGTAAACTATACTTATATATTTTTGGGGTATTAAATTCCTTATATTGTATTTTTTTCATGCTCAAATATTTTTCTCCCATCCTATGCCTTAAAAAAAGGTAATTTATCTGCATATCGTTTCATGAAGAACCTTTAACATCCATGGGACCTTTGCATTGCACAAAACGTTCTTTATAGTGGACAAAAGGCTCTTTAGATTCTTAAAACGTGCTTCACATTATGAAAAAAATGGTTCTGTTCACAGAAAGGTTATTTGGGAACCCAAAATGGTTCTTCTATTGCATCGCTACGAAGCCCATTATTTTTTAGTGTAGCTTAATGCAGATACAACAGATTGTTGGAAACACACACAGAAACACGGGCACAACCAATAGTGTGAGTTTGCGGCGGGACTATCTTGTGAATTCAGGTTGATTGGAACACTTTTTCCAAGTCATCTCGATGGCAAAAAAATGCCCCAATCATCCTGAATTCCCCCTGCTTAACCGACTAATGACAGTTCAATAAAGCTGATTTGCAACAATCCTAATTTTTGCTGTTCTGTTTGGTTACAGTAGTGACCCAGAAATGTAACATTTCACCAACAGAAGTAACAATGTGACAACCAAATAGATGAACAGTCAGACTTCAATCCTGTATTATCTCCTTGAGAACCACAGATTAATGAGTCTGGATCTGCTGCATGCATCTGCAGCATCAGGGTAAGTTGGTGTAGCCTATAACTTAAAAAAAAAAAAGCTTGCCTGTTTTTTTTTTTTTTAAATTTAATGGCCTATATCTGTTCGTTTAGTGCAAGATTAACTTTTTTTTCTGTTTTCCCTGTTGGAGAAAGACCAGAGTTCATGCGTTATGTTTATATCTAGTAAAAGTGGATTTTAACAACTTTTAAGAGTACACTAGCATATAGATGACCTCAAAGATAATAGACATGAACTAAAAGCCACAAAACTGGCTTCATGGCTTTTAACGGTGAACATGACAGTAACTTGATGGTGTCATGGGAATGATTCTTTAACCCATCAGTATAACTCCTCATAAAGAGGAAGTTGTCTTCTACAGCTCTTATACCTATACCATATGTCATTTTTCTCTTTCTGACCTTTCTCCATGATTGACTTGACAGAAGATGATTGCCTGAAGGTAAATGTGTCATTAATAGTTTAATGACAAGAAACTGCGGAAGAGTGCATGACAACACACACGAAAAGCTTTTCAGCTCATATTTAACAAGGGACACCCAGATGTAATATTTCCTCGAACTGCGACAGGTTCCCAACACATTGGATTCGACTTTTATCCAGTAAATCTGTTTTAAAAGACTGTAACTAGTTCAGCCAGAACCAGTAATACAGTGTTTCTGCTGGGCTGCACATGCTCATGAACACAAAAAACATATAAGAGGCGGATGTGCAGAAGGAAATAAATTGACTATGAGGTCCCGACTGAATGACCTCTAGAGATCAGAGAAGACATGCACATTCTGCAGTATGAAGGGGGGAAAAGGAAGATTGACCATTAGACAATGTCTGCTTCAAACCGCTGAGAGACGGAATATGCGGTTCTTGAAAAAAAAAAGGGGAAATTCAGAAAATTATTTTAATAATTAAATACGGTTAACTAAATGGAAAAGGAACAGGAGATCAAATAGAGTGGACCGGAAAGACTTGGTTGCAAAGACCACATTTCAGATTCCATATCATTCTTAAAAGGAACAGTTCACACACAAATGAAAATTCTGAATAAATTATTAACCCTTGGTGGAATACTTTCCAATTCCTCTTTAACAATGTAGTCCTTTCAAAATTGCCAAAATGGCATAAAAATGGTGGACCAATCCAACACACTCTCGTGACATCTCGTAAAAATTCATATGAGATGAATATGACCATATAAAAACATTTATAGTGCATTTTATTCCATTTAAAATTGAGGTTAACATTTGGATTTAGGTCATACGAGTTTTGTATGACCCAACGTAGAAAGCATCTCATACAAATGCAACGTTCAGCATCTCATACAAATTCCTGTGACTTCCTGAAAACCTACAAAAGAAAGAGGGAGGATAAAGATATTGCGTGTGTGATATGAGAAAGAAAACTCATTTCTCAAAAGGGACCGTTTCGTTTGTTTCTTGCACAAAGGCCACACTATAGACTGACTGTGTTTCTGGCAAGGGTGGTTGAGTTGAGATGCCTTTGTGGAGGATATGTCTGTTTTTTTTTTTGAGAACCAGTACAACACTGGTTGGACCTGGCAGCGATGCTTTTTTTTTTTGGCAGTGAAACACAAATCCTCCCTTTGATTGGTGAACCTACAGACCCATACTGTTGGCGCAGATGCCTGATCCTCCAGCACTGTCAAGTGCAGACCCAAATCTTTCTACCTGCCTCATGAATTTCAATTTCTGGGAGAAGACTTATTTGAATAAGATAACAAATGAGAAAACACATGACACGTGTTTTGGAACATACAGGGACGTGTAAATAATGGCAGAATTTTCACTTTTGAGTTAATTATTTCTTCACAACCTAATGAAAGAAAAATACATAGCCCTAAAGAACGAAGAAATGTATTCCATCCTCTCCAGACATCAATGGAGGACGATGATGACAAGGAAGAGAGAAGGAAAAGAGAGCATGCTAATACACTCTTATCTTTCAAGCAACAAAGGTTTCACTAAAGATTTATAGTGAGAGATTAAAAAAAAACATTTACATTATAACTTTGAAATATTCTTCTTGAAGTTTCCTCTCAAAGCCTCAGCACCCTATTCAATATAAGTAAAAAGGAGACAATACTCTTAATTCGAAAACTCCAGACACAACATGATAAAATGACAAGTGTTAAAAACTCCTTCCATGTAAATGGTATGTTTTACCCTAACCAGCCCATGACTGAAAAAAGCAAAACACCATTTTGTTGGTCACTTGCTTCAAGCCTTAATTAAAAGAGAGTCTGACCCCCTTAATTAAGACTTGAATTCACATAGTAAATGATTAAAAAAATAAAAAATAAAAATAAAACCTTGCAGGCTCTTACTCTTTACACATATATAGTATGTGTTAACAGTGTTTAAAAAAAAAAAAAAACAGTAACAGTTAAGGTACATGTTTTCACATAGTGGTAAAAAGATGATCAGAAGTCTAATTCCAATACTGTTCTGTTAAACTTTATATTCAAAGAATCAGTTTCTACAAAAGAAGTAGCCTAATGTTTTCAACATTAATAAAAATAAATGTTTCTTAAGCACTAAATCAGCTTTTTAGAATGATTTCTGAGGGAACATGTGACACTGAAGACTGGGGTAATGGCTGCTGAAAGATTTATCACAGGAAAAATGTACATTTTAAAATATACCAAAGTGGAAAATAGGCATTTTAAATTATAATAATATTTCAGAATATTACTGTTTTTACTGTATGTTTATCAAATAAATGCAGCCTTGGTGAACACAAGAGACTACTTTTAAAAACATGAAAAAATTGTGTTTCCAAACTTTTGCAGGCATCTGTACATATCACAAATATATTAAAACCAACTAATTGTTCTGAATCTGTTTAGTACTGCTAAGGTCTCCAAAAGACAATATGTGCTGGAATAGACGAACTTCAAGAGTCTGTAACCCTACAATTATCTATATAAAAACTCATTGGTCCAAAATTCCTGTCAACATACACAGTTGTATATTCCAATGTTGCACAACAGACAACTTATTGAATCTTATCTTGTTATGAAACATGAGGGGGGGGGGGGCTGTCACATCTTGACAGCCTCTTGACAACCCGTTAAACGCTTAAAGGGTAATGAAACCTCCCTCTTTCAGCTCAAGTCTAGCTCACAATCTTTTTGGTGAAAAATGCAACTTAAATGGGCGTGGATGGCTGAGAAGAAGGGAGGGAGTGGGTGTGGTATAGCCATCACTGTCATCGCTAGTGGCCCATGCATATCGACTGTCACTAAAAATCAGTGGTAAAACGTGAGGAAATGCTAGATTTTTTTTTTTTTTATAGCTGGCAAAGTTAAAGTCTAAGGAAATACACTGACACTTTATTATTGTCCTTTCAAAAGTAACTGAATGCCCTGCTACATATATTAGCCTACAGTAATCGTACATGTATAATTATACTGTAATTATAAAATATATAGTTGTGTATATACACACAATACATGCATATATTTGAAGATAATTAATTTTCCGCTTAAAAAAAAACCTTCCGTTTTTTAGATACACACATACCTCTGAAGGGATAAAAAAGTCCTCGGGGCTTGGTAGCTACTGCATCACTCGCAAGACGCAACCTACATTGGTCGTCAACAAAGCCGAAGTCCACCATTCTCCAATTCTTGAAGCTCTCTCTAGAAAAATGTTTGCGGCACACACACATATAGTTTAGATGTGTCCGTGGTTGATGTGTCCGTGGTTAAACCAACCGCCCAGTCTAGCCCTGGCAGCATCCCGGGGAAACATATTCAACCGACTTTTGCACCACGAAAACAAACACTTCTGTCCCATGATTGTCTCTGTCATCTACTATGCGATATCACAGTTTGACATGTCTGTCATTGGAAAGATCCACGTGGTGTCATGAATAATTATGATACAGTGTCTTCTCATAGGATATGAAAACTCAGTCTCATTAATAATTATGGTCACAACCTGTGACGTGGACACAATGAAGATTTTAAACCCGGAAGACGGAAAAAGCGGAAAAAAACTAAAATTTAACCATTTTCACTCTACTATTAAATCTAACAGATGCTAACATTGTCTTCAAAGGTGTTTAAGACACATACCTCTGTTAAAATCTCTGAAAATTTGGTTTTGGGTTTCATGACCCTTTAAGGTCAAGGTTAAGATGGACACAAGCTGAGCATCTCCTCTGAGGAAGAAGTATTCACAAAAACACCAAGCCTTAGGCTGACTGCTCTCACACCCCAAACGATGGCCTCATGTTCACCCACAGCAGACGAATGCAAAGTTATTCACCGGATAAGTGGGAGGCAAGCGCGTACACGCATGTTTGAGTGAGAAGGGGTGAGATTAGTGGAAAGATCAGAGCTCAGAGATGAAAACACAAAGAAAGTGGGTGAAAGAAAGATTGAACATTTGAGAAATGACTGTGGCGTGTGCAATTTGTTTCCTCAGACAGCGCCTGAAGCTGCACAGGTGGCCGTGTTTGACACTTTGCGCTGAGAGGAATAGGGCAACAACCCTTCTGCTGCGAGGTCCAACAGACGCTTTTGCTTTTAACCCTTTCTAATTCCATCAGAAAAGATGAAAGCATGAAAAAGAAAGAAAAGCAACCCAGGGACGAGTGGGAGTATGTGGGCCGAATCAAGATACACAATGGTAGATGAGTGGAAAAACAGCTACACAGTGAGGAGTCACGCGCTGAGCCTCTCCATTTTGGGACGCCTTAAAATTCCTCACAGCAGATGGTCCTTCAACCGTCCAGACTGAGGAGAAGACAGAGCGTGTCCACTAAGACAAGCCTCCCGCAGCTCCTGCAAATGGCAGCAATAAATGGAGCTGTCTACAGAGAGGAGGATGAGAAGAAGAGGAAATTGTCATCACCGACGTGAGAGGAAATCAGGCAATTATGCAAAAAGGGTTGAGAGAAATGGAACCATGAGATGAATGTGAGAAATCGCTTTCACAATTGACTAAATATGGCTATTGGGAATTGGAAAAACGAGGCTGGTGATTTCCACACACTATACAGTTCATCACACTTTTACTACAAATGTATAGTCTATATACAAATGTATAGTCTATATACTACACAACTAGTCTATATATACTACCTTAAGACGTGGTACACAGTAATGGTAACAGTCAATGGAGAATCTTTTAACGCATGAAACATTCTAAGAATGTTATTTCAGTAACATATAACTAATACAACTAATTAATCTTGACAACTAAATAAAACTAGCGAATAATGGGGAGAAAAAAAACACGTTCTGATGCATGCTGGGAACACAAAGTTAAGCAAATTGAACCAAATTTACACACTTATAGTACACACAGCAAACAGCAGAGCATCCGCTAGCAAAACCAAGGTAATGGGTTTGGTTCCCAGTGAACGTAAAAACTGATAAAATGTTTATCTAGAATACATTTTAAGTCACTTTAAATAATCTGGCAAGCATTTGGAAAATGTATAAATGAAATATGTGGACGTGCTTTTCACAGAGAAATTTGCTTCAAGTTTCTACTGTCTGCCTTAATCTTCTGTGGTATTTGAAAAGGGCATGGAGGAAAGAAAGGAACACACTGTTACCAATTTTATCCAGTGCATTTTTATATTGAACATTTAATCATCTCTAGTTTGTGATTTGGAGGTTCATTAGTGCGTTGAGGTCATTAGTCCAACCACCAACACAGATATTTCAGATATATGTGAATGTTTATGACATTCTCCAACGGGGGGTCCTGTTTCTAGATCAGGATGGTCTCTGCACACGCAAGGTCTCTCGCTCGCTTTCACTTCAGCGTGAGAAATTAGGGGTGTGAGCGTGTGAAACCAATCAAATGCGTGTGTCTCACACCCAATGCGTAAGAGTTGGCAGCACTGCAGTAAACAGCCACTTTATACACCTGTTCAACTGCTCGTTAACGCAAATATCTATCAAATCACATGGCAGCAACTCAATGCATTTAGGCATGTAGAGATGATTAAGACGATCTCCTGAAGTCCAAACTGAGCATCAGAATAGGAAAGAAAGGTGACTTACGTGACTTTGAACGTGGCATGGTTGTTGGTGCCAGATGGGCTGGTCTGAGTATTTCAGAAATTGCTGATCTACTGGGATTTTCACACACAACCATCTCTGGGGTTTACAGAGAATGATCAGAAAATGAGAAAATATCCAGTGAGCTGCAGGTCTGTGGGCGAAAATGCCTTGTTGATGCCAGAGGTCAGAGGAGAATGACCAGACTGGTTTGAGCTGATAGAAAGGCATCAGTAACTCAAACGTTTCCCAGATGAGTCTTGATTTCTGCTGCAACATTCAGATGGTAAGGTCAGAATGTGGTGTAAACAATATGAAAGCATGGATTCGTCCTGCCTTGTATCAGTGGTTTAGGCTGGTAGTGTAATGGTGTGGAGAAATATTTTTGGCACAATTTGGGCCCATTAGTACCAACTGAGCATCGTTTAAACACCACAGCCAACCTGAGTATTATTGCTGATCATGTCCATCCCTTTATGACCACAGTGTACCCGTCTTTTAATAGCTCCTTTCAGCAAGATAACACACTATTTCACAAAGCTCACAAATCATCTCAAACTGGTTTCTTGAACATGGCAATGAGTTCACTATACTCAAATGTGATCTACGGTCATCAGATCTCAATCCAATAGAGCACCTTTCGGATGTGGTGGAACGGGAGATTCGCATCATGGATGTTGCTAACAAATAAGCAAATACGTGATGCTATCATATCAATATGGACCAAAATCTCTGAGGAATGTTTCTAGCACCTTGTTGAATCTGCCACGCTGAATATAAGTATTAATTTCTTTAAAAAAACAACAACACACACATACTGAACTCTTGAACAGTAAAGTACATATCAATTACTGTGCTATAATGGCTAAAGCTTGAGCCCAAGGGTATAAACACACAACATTCACATCCATAAAAAGCATATAAAATAACTGTTAAAGTTTAGCTGTGCATAACAACTAACTACCTGTTTTCTAGGACCAGTATAATGGCCTGGCGTTGGAAGAGTGAATGTGTGTGTGTGTGTGTGTGTATAGAAACTGATATTATTAATGATATGATATTAAGGTCCCACAGCTCTGGCAGTGTGTTCTCGCTGCTGGAGTTTGGCATTGGCTCTCACCACTGTGTAATCCCTGCGCAGTGCAACAGGGAGTGCACCTGTCCAAACTGTGTAAACACACACACACACACACACACACACACACGCCTGTAACATAAACGGTAATGTTTAGGTTATGTGTTGAAGTTTAATACTCAGAGTTAAAGTTTTTTTTAGTAGAGCAAGTGCCACTTATTACAATAAATTATTAGTATCGCTATAATTTTTATTGCATTCTAACATATACTGCATGGTATGCTATGACTCAATCTGACTGGAGCAAGTGTTATTAAGGCAAAGTAAAGTCTTCTGCCAAACTCTGGACTAAATCAGGAGGACGTAAAGGACTGAGGCTAGACAGAAACTGACAGGTAGTGGTGATGAGAGAGGATGAATGCAGATTGGAGAAATGAAGGGACGGGATGGTGTTTGGGCACAGGGCAGCTGTTAGGGGACCATCTGTGAGTCCAGCCTTGCCAGGGCAGTAATCAGGTAATCTATCACTCAGTTTTCTGACACTCAATTAAATGCTTTGCTTCTCACTTTCAACTCCTCCTTATTCCTCTTCCTTCTACCTGATCTCATTAATACTCAAAGTATATGTATGTAAAGTACACATACAGATTTTTTTTATAGGCAAGGCACTGATTATGGTGTTTTTTCAGTTGAGCTTTGTGCTATTTGTAGCATGTTTCTGAATTTGGTTGCGTTATGAGTATTTGCTGCACATGTGTTGTCAAACTCACGAAGAGGTTTTCTTAATTTGCAGGTGTTTTTTTGTTCTATTTGCATTTGTTTTCTTCAGTTGCAGTGTGCTCTCTCAGCCACCGCAACTGATGAGTACAATATCAACATAGAGAGACATACAGGACCCTATCATGCAGCGCCAGGCGCGACAAGTGTTTTTTGCTAGTTTCAGCCCGACGCAGTTATCATTTTCACATCCTGCTGTTTAAATAGCAAATGCATTTGCGCCCATGGGTGTGCTGGTCTGAAAACAAGGTGGGTTTAGGCGCATTGTTTGCGCGTTGCTATTTTGAGGCAACTGAAATAGACTGGACCCGCCTATAGGCGCACATTACTAACACGCTCTTTAAATAACAAAAAAATTATTGTGCCATTGACTAGACCAGGTTTCAGTTGGTCAAGGGCGCAATATTTTTTTTGTTATTTAAAGAGCGTGTTAGTAATGTGCGCCTATAGGCAGGCACACAACACACGTACACTTTGTCTCATGGATGGTCTGCTTGAGTGCTTTAACCTCGCGCACGAGCAGATCCTTTTCCTTTCTGGAGAAGTGCTCCGTTTTTCCGCTTGCAAATTCTGTCATGTAAATAGCAAATCTCCCATGGCGCGAGCGCAGCTGGCTTTTAAAGGGAATGGGAGATGAGACTGTTTTTTTGCACGTTACGCCCAAAACACACCCATTACTCATTAAGAGAATAGGGACAACCCTTTTAGACTATGTGCCGGGCGCGCCAACCATTTTTCCCATCGTGAAACTAGCAAAAGTGGATTCAGACATGCCCTAAGTAGGGCCCACAGATTAAAATGTTATTGCACATACATACAAGGCTTTATGTTTTTAAAAGCTTTCCATACATTTATATTGTATCAAGGTCTATCCTATTGAGAATGAAATATGCTTTACATATGAATACCTAAGAATACTAATGAGATCATTTCACTCCTCTCCATATGCATTAACAACAGCAGATGATACATTCACCATTTAGTTAAAGACACCACTTTACATTAATCTCACTGATGGGACGTATCAAATTCCATAAAAACTCTTTGTCATTAACATAAGAGAGCTTTACTGATTTTTTACAGAGAATCACACACTTCAGCATTCTAGATTATGTCATGACTGGGGTATAAGGTCTCATTCACATAATTTCCGGTTACTTTCGCCACATGCAAAATGAAATGGCCATTTTCATATGCTATACTGTATGCTGTATGCATAATTGCTATGTTCAAAAATGTAGTGAGCATGATTTTAAGGCTCTCCATATGCAAAGTAGTTTTTAAAATGTATGTAGTATAATGCACCCTCATTTTGGCAAAAAACAATCCCAGAATGCCTTGCGCCAATCATCACGTGTTCCTTTAGAATGTAGAGCAGAGTTAGTATTCTGTTTTAGACAGCAGCAGCCTAAGACAGAGGGATGTGTATAGGATTTGATGGCTTACTGTACATTTGTAATTGTGAAAAGAAAGAAATTAGCACATAAGTTTCAAAGATTTAGGGGGGGGGGGGGGCGGGGGGTGGGGGGGGGGGGGGGGGGCGGTTGTCTGTTGGTTGTGCTCACTGCCAGTTGTGGACCAGCCCCCCGACCCAGAGTTTAGAGCAGGTACGGTGACATTATTGACTGACCTAAATGTATTGTTATTAGTACTATTGTCACTATTATTATTATTATTATAGATTGCTAGAGCTAATGCTCCTATTATTGTCATGAATTATCATTATAAATATTATCATTGATACTATCACCACTGATATTAATATATTGCTGTGATTGTTGGGGTGATTAATACCCTCACTAAAACTATACTGATACTACCGGACTGCCCCTATCTATACTTGCGTCACAGAAAGGATCTCATGTGCCTACATACACCACTTAACATCGATGGCTGTGTTGGGCTGTTTTGTATTTGTCCTTTTTCTCTCTTCTGTATTGTATATGTGTCTCACTACCTTGTATGTGTTACTCTCTTGTTAATTTGCAATAAAAATAAAAAATAAAAAAAATAAAAAAAAAACTTTGTTTAACATAAAATCAGAGTCTGTCCCTGCGGCCCTCTGTGGAAAAGAACAACTCGCAGCAAACACAATCAGTGTAAAGATGCATCCAGCTCCATTATTATCGGTGCGAGCGCGTGACGGACCGAACACAATGAGTTCTGCAGAGTGAAGAGAGGAAATCATTAAACACAGCCTGATCTCTGTCACACTGCATCAAACTGTCTCCTTCATGATACCCACGGCTCAGCCTTGCTCTGTGTTCAGAATCAAATGAGAACATTGCATTTGCTCACTGTTTTTTCTTCTTTTACCTTTCCCCTCCTTTCTGTTTCTTCTAAAAAGTGACCCTCCGTGCAGCATTTAAAAACATTCAATTTAGAGGTCAAAAGCTCTTTGAGAATGTGTTGCATTCAACAGGTTAGTGCCTCGCAAATCTAATTTACAAGGTGCAGAGCGGATTGTCCTCATACCCTGATCACACGCACCCCTCCTCTGGGTTGCTGGGACATGATCAGAGAGGTCTCAAATTGGGAGAACAATGTAGATCTTTAGTGCATAATTCTATTGGTTCACTGACAGTCTGAATAATAACACTGTTCATTTGTTGGCCAGAGGAGAAGTGGTCTCAGACTTAGCCTAGTTTCTCCCAAGGTTTTTTCTCTCCATTCTGTCACCTGATGGAGTTTGGGTCTCTTGCCACTGTTGCTTCTGGCTGGACACTGACTGTATACTGACGCTGTTTTATGAGAACTGAACTGAGGTGGATGATGACATCATTTTTTGGGAGAACTGCTTTGTAGATTAAATTAACTAATTTAATAATTGATGATCTTTACAACGGAGATGAATCAACACTGAACTGACTTTAGCTGAAGAACAGCCGAAATGCATAATTTTACTGTTATCACTGTAAAGCTGCTTTAAAACAATCTGTATTGTATAAAACGCTATATATAAAAAAGATAACTTGACAAATCTATACTGCACTATGAAGACAAACCATAGTAACTATGCCAACACTGAAACAGACGTAATTAACTGATAAATTAAACAACTTCCCTTACCAGACGTGAAACTGTAATTTGCATTTTTTTAACTATTTTTAACAACTTTTTTTCTAGCATATTTGTGACAAACTGTATATAGTCATACAGTCATTTTCAGAATCATATAAAACATACAAAAGAAAATGGTTGTGACTTTGTTTCTCAAGATTTTGTATGGGTGACTTTAATATTGGAATATTTCACTGTCATTTTGGATCCCACTGACAAAAATAGTTGGAACATTCAAATATCCTCAAAAGAATGAAAGCCATATAGGTTTGGAACAAAATGCAGCGAGCAAACAATTATTATTCTTTTTTTAATTACTTAAATAAATCGTTTTATTTATAGTTAAAAAACTATAAATACATTTTTTAACTTGCCAGTCATTCATTTTTTTTTTTTATTTGTTGCTTGCATATTTGTGACGGACACTACATAGCCATACAGTCTCTCACAGTATCATATAAAAAGAGAGAGATGCAACGCATTTCTTTCTTCTGCAAAATAGAAAATAACATATTTTGAGAAACGTCTCAGTGTTTCATGTACATACAATGAAAGACAATGGGGTCCAATGTTTTTTTTTTTTTTTTTTTTTTTACCCAACTGACTTTCGTTGTATGGATTTATTGTTTTTAAACATAAAAGTCATACAGGTTTGTACAGAGCCCTAAAGGGACCTTTGCAAAAATAAAAATATACAGACTTTCGCATGCTCACGAGAAACTATCGCACGCTCACGAGAAACTATTGCACGCTCACGAGAAACTATCGCATGCTCACGAGAAACTTTTTTGAGGTTTGGAACAACGAGTAAAAAATGACAATTTTAATTTTTGGGTCTCTTTAACTTGGGATAGAAGGTTTCGTAAAGTTTACATAGTTTTTGAAAATACATGTGCATCCCAATCAGATGCCGAGCAACAGGAACAAGGTGCCGTTGAGTAGGAAAACCCTCCTCAGCTGACAGGAGCAGCACGACGCCCCGACACCCACCTCTCACACACCTGCTCACTCTCCCATGGAGAAACCACCACAGAGAAGGAAAGAGAGGAAAGCAGGGGAGAGTGATTGGCAGGCAGCCAGGATCTCTACTCCTTTAACTAGTGCTCTATCTCCTCTTGTGTGTCACACTCTCTTTTTCATTTTCTGTTATCTTTGAGTTCTGTCACTGTACCCTTAAATCACAAATATATGCAAAACCTAGGCTTGATACGGCGTCCTGCTCGGTGACTGCATATGAAGAGACATGCTTATGCAACAAGGATGGCCTCTCCCAGTTCACACACACACATCAACACTCAGGGAGTTGTGGTTGAGTGCATGGAAGTTAACACCAAACTTTTTTTTGCAAATCTCAAAGCTAATTATTGCATGTTGGATTCATGGCTAATTGGCTTGCTTGCAATGAATTTTAACATGAACAAAAAGGGCAGCAGATCTAACTGTAATAAAACTGGAACAAGACAATGCATGGACATAAAGTGTGACAGACTGCATGTGACATGGAAATGACATGGACATTGGACATGGCTTATTTCATGAATATTAATTACTGCAGGTCATTCGAATGTTATTTAATCTTCTCCCAAAACTAATGCTTATTAATATTCATAAGACAAGTAAAGCTGAGACTGGTAAATTCCAGTTTCAGCCCAAAGATGTTCTGATATGAGCTTCATGTTTACCTTTTTTTCAGCAGAACGTTTGACTGTTTTAAAATCAAATATTTCTATATTATACAACACATATTTAAACTTACATTGATCTGGGTCAGAGCATTTGCTGCAAATTTAAATGGCAACGTCCACAGTCAAATTACTATTGGATATTAAAATTATTATTATAGCTGTTTGTGTGTGTTAAACAAGTGCAGTGCTCAGGAAAAGAATTTCCCCTGGGGACAATAAAGTTAAAAGTTAAAGTAAAAAAAAAAAAAAAAGTACAATTAGAATGCATTGACCTCAAAAAGTATTTTTGAAAATAGTTCTACATTTCTTTTAAATAAATTATATTTCATTTGATATTTTGTAATGTAATGCAGAAATATTCATTCTGATTGGGTATTTTATGGGGTGAGAATGCTTTTCTTCCTTAATATAAGTAAAATCATTTGAACAAATCATCGGTATGAGAACTTTAATATTACACCTGAAAGAACATGCTATTCATATTTCTCAGATCACAGTCAACTTCCATTCATTTTTTTTTTTTTTTACTTTTTGACTACCATTCACCCTGTCCCTCTGTGCACTTTGAAATATCAAATGCAACTATCGAATTATAGTTCAAACCATAAATGCCCTTTTAACGTTAGCCAATAGAAGTACATATTTTATATCTGTTAACTAAATTAGTTTAAATAGGCTAGTGAAGTGTCTATTCAGATCTTTGAGACCTAAGCTAAGAGATGGATGACACACATGAATCTGTAGAGATGACTGATTGTCCACATCTACATGTAAACGGCATCTCACTAAAAACATTTAAACTGTAATTACACACTGTATGTGAAGATGTGCCTGTTTGTGTGGTTCAAGCTCATTTGAGCGGTTATAGTTCCCGTCTAAAATTCTTTTGTATGCATGGTTGGCGCTACTGATTACCTGGAACAGGAATGAAAATCCCTGAGAAATACTGAAGAAAAAATAACAGCACATCTCTGCATCAACAAATCAACTGACTGATTTTGTGCCCATCAGTGAATTGTCTTATAAAATTAAGCAGTGAAATTTAATAGGGCGAAGAATACTGCATTATTACGGTACTCTCTGAAATGAACGAGGTGAAAAAGCCCTGTGATTTGCTAATGACACTCAGTAGGCCATCGAGCGTCCAGGCTAATAAGCATTAGAGCTGCACTGCAGCTAGAAGGTGAGCTTAATAGGGCACAAACATCCCTCCTCATGCACATAGCACTCGTACCCGACCTAGAGCCGTGCTTTATTTTCTCTCTTTAATAAACGAGCTGCCACACAAGAACATGATTGCATAGGAAACTCTATAGGATATGAGATCCCAATTGTTTCTCCTAGACAGAAACAGAATTAAATGCAGATCAAATGAAGGATTGCTTAAAATATGAAGTGTCAACACTGCACCATTAGCATCACCAAATGGAGCTGCAAAAAAAGGATGACTGTTTTCTGCCATTGTTCAAAAAAGGTACTCAAACTCATTCCTCGTGTCTCTAGAGATCAGCAGCATCTCAAACTGTGCTCAAGACAGATCAGTCTTGGAAATTCAAGAATTCCCCTATGAACTCTATGCACAACTATTTCATTGCTTCATACTCTTACAATGTGTGCACAGTGCAAATGCACTCACTTCATTTACTCACTCATGTTGTTCCAACACAAAGCCGTAAGACTTTGGTTGTCACTGCCATAGTCATGGTCAGCAAACGCATGACGCAATTTGTTTTTTGAAACCGATACCATTATCTTCTCTGTGTAAACTACAAACACATAAATGTGTGAAAAAATGTACGTCATGTGCATGCGTGTCATGTTCAGTCTATACTCCATAGGCAAACAAAATAACAACAAAGTGACATCGACAACTACTGGCCTGGCATTCATAATACAGCATTTTTAGTTGTTTTGTTTGATGCTTGTGAACGGGGATCATTTTGACATTGTCATTGCTGTACCGAAACTTAATAAACAGACTCATGAACTAAAACACAACGAAATTAAATATAGACCCGACATTGGTAAATCTTCAAAGCACAAATTAAGATTTTTTTTTTTTAAATAAATCCTGTTCTGTTACTTTACTGACAGTCTGATAACTTAGAAAACCCAAAAAGTTCATAAAGTCATCGTAAAAATAATTTAGGCTTTTATTTACATCTAAGAATTGATAAATGTGCTCTATGTATGTGTGTCAATCATTGTTTAAATAAAAGCCTAAATTAAATGTGATCATCATAAAAGAGATTGTATCTCAAGACTTGGATTAAACAGCACAATTCACATGGATTCATTTCACTAAGACGTTATGACCTTTTTGGAGACTTGGACTTATTAAATGGAGGGACAAAAACCTGCATGTTCCATTACAATATTTTACTTAAGTTGTGTCTATCTATCCCTTTAAGTCTCTTGAGCTATGAAAGAGCAATCACTGGGTTATCAATTTGAGTTTATTGAGTTTAACCCTGAGGTTTTCTCTTTTTTTTTCTGTCATCCAGCTTGTTTTGGCTGCATTTCAGAGTAGTTATCTTTGTTTTACTCCATGAGTCCTCCCATTCTACCCTCTCAGGGGTGCAGTGCAGCAGAGCATGGCTGTTTCTGGTGAAGTTCACCCATGTGTATGTGAGACGTTTGCAATGTGCAATCTCTGGATCACTGCCTTGGGCATCTGCCCACTGAACAACGAGCAATTTACGACCTCTCTCCTTCAAAACATGACCTAATGAGGGAAAACACTGTTTAACAATAGAATACTTTACAAAAAAGTGAATGATATAGGTTAAATGGCCATTCCAAGTAGATTAATTTGAGATCTACAGATAAAGGGAATAGTTTCCATGAATAATGACCAAAATATTGACATGTTCTTCACATCTATAATAAAGCCATTACAGCTATTAAAGCTATTATATTATTTTAGAAGACTTTGAATATGGCACACAAGTCATATGGACTTTATGACACTGTGTCATTTTGGAGCTTTACAGTCCTAGTAAAGCTAAAGTGCTAGTTCACTTTCATATATGGAATAGAGCATTTTTGGGTGAACTATCACTTTAATGACATGGTCTCTGTAGATTTTACAAATAACTAAAGCATATATGCACAATATCTGAAGAGATGTATTTTTGTCAAAGTAATACAGTGATTAGTGACTGGGCGGTCAAGGAGAAAGACTATTAGCACCATTATCATTCATTAGTGTCAGACTCTTGAAGGACTAAAGCATCCCACTGCTTCATTCACCAATCATCGAGGTTCAATGTAAGGAGACCCCCGAGCAGCACATGGGAGGTTGACAGCCGTGAATCAAACACTGTATATGCACAAGGGCAACATTTGACTGTACAGAGCTCTCAGATATCTGTGTGATGATAGAAACTTCTGTCTCTACAGGGGGGAATGGATCGTTTCTGTCTGCGGTCTCTGGTTCAGCTGTCTTCAGTGTCTAGTTATATTTACTGCAAATTAAATGAACATCCTCCATCTCTGAACTCAGTCGTAAAGGTCAAAGCGGGTGGTCAAATGTTTGCATAATATATTCTTCATTATTTACATAAATTCACTGGCATGAAATGAACTTACTTATTAGCACTTATTATAAAAATATAACATATCAAAGATCAGACACATCACAAACTGTGTTGTGGTTATTTAAAGTGCCCCTATTATTATTACCTTTCATGTAGTGTGTAATATACAGTAGCTGTTTGTGAATGTAAAGGGTCTGCAGAGTTGTAAAGAATTACAGTCTTACTTCCGTAACTTACATACGCAACAATGTAACACATTTTTGATACTTTTAACAAAGATCTATGGTCATCTTTGGCTGCACACACGAACAACGTCTACTTTGACCCGCCCTCAAACACTGTAGCTGGTTTGTGTTGTGTATGTCGAGAAGACGCTGTTTTCTGCTCTGCAAAAGCAAATTCTCTTTGTAAACACTTCCAAAGGATGAGGATGTGAAAAGTCATTGGTTAAAATGACCAAGCGATTCAACAGCAGTATAACCTTTTAACGATTGCTTCTCAAATCTCTGTGAGGTTTAAAATGGGAAAGATCCATTAAAGATGGGAATATTGCTCCTCGGAATCACAATCTGTAAGTTTAACTAATTATTGATGTATATATTTTCTACTGGGTGTTCAAAATACACAGTTTTGTGTTTTATATTATGTAGGCTAACTCATGTTATTACTGTCTTAATTAAATAGTTCTGCAAATCAGCTGTAGGCCACTATAACCTAAAACTGTGTCTATTAATGTAGATTGTCTGTCGTTCTTACTACGGTACTTTGAGTAAAGATAAAGAATGGAGCAAGATTTGTTTTAAAAATGTTTATGTAATATCAGTCATTTACGTTTGTGCTTGGCTAATGTAAGTTATGCTCTGTTATCGATACAGTAAATGATATAGTTCCCACATGTGCACTGCAATAAATTAATCAATTTAATTCAATTCACATTTATTTGTATAGCGCTTTTCACAATACACATCGTTTCAAAGCAGCTTTACAGAAAATGCATGAGTTCACATTACAATTTAGAGCGATCTGTTATCAGAGGTAACTGTCTAAGTTATGTATTTCAAAATTGTACATGTACAAATCACAATTAGCTAAAAATGTACTAATTTAAACAATATAAAAATTTAAGGCAAAAACAATGAGTTCATTTAAGAAATGAATACTTGTTTGTTAAATTACTATGACAGAAATTAGAAATATACACAGCGGTTTGTTGATGGTCATTCTCTTGTTAATGCTGATGGTGATGAATTACAGTTGCAAGCTTGCAACATCTCATAATGTACCTCAAACTGAGTAGCGTATCACTGAAAAAACTTCCTGCTGAAGTTATCCTTGTGATGAAGGGTTTGGGTTGAATAACTAGTTCTTCCAATGTTTAATCATCGGACTTGCGCTCTAATTGATATGATATAATATTCATGCATTGTTACTGTCTTTTACAGTGTGTACAATCGCTGAGAACTCAGGAAGCCTTCGGAGCTGAAGTTCAGTAATGCTAGTGGGTGTTGCATTACAATAAGCGGTAGACCAATCACAACAAACCGGGCCATCTGACCAATCAGAGCAGAGTATAGGCTTACGGAAAGAAGGGGTTTAGAGAGACTGAGCATTTTTTAATATACATTAAAATTGCTATAAAATAAAATAATAAAATTACTATAAATAAACAATAGTATAAATTACTTAACTGTTTATTTGCTATAAACAAAAATTTATTTTTCTTAGAAACATCATCTTTTGTAAAAACGAATGAACAGTTTACTGTTTGCACATGCATTTGACCACAAATGCTAAAATGCTCACACACTCATTCTGCTCTCCCAGTGTCGCATTTCTCTCGCCACGCGTATCTGTCACGGCACACAGATATCAGAGAGAGCAGTCACACTCTTCTGTAATACATGATATTCAATTCAACAGATAAATTATTGTCAGTTTCCACATCCCATTCCTTGCCAGCAGCCTCTCTCTCTCTCTGAGTGTTGGGTGTTCTGCATTCTAAATGAGACGGCATCAATCACAGGCCACCCTACAATCCACTCTGGTTACAAGAACACAGTAAGTCTTTGTGTGTGTATTAATGTATGATGTTTGTAAAGGGACGGGTGTGTGGTTGTGGGAGCTTGGTATCATATCTCACCAGTCAATAAAAGATACAAGACGGATTCAAATGAAAATGATGGAAGATGCTGTTGCCAAACGAGTTATTGAGACATGGGAAAAGGAAGCATTAACAGTGTGCATCAACAATTTGTGTGCAGCACTGCCGTTTTTAATGACTTAAGATACCATGAGAACACAACTACACTAGAGTGTTGTTCACTGGCTGTATACATATTAAAAATTACATTAAATAAATAGCTCTAATATACAGTACTTGTATCTTTTATGCTGACCAAGGCTGCATTTATTTGATCAAAATACATTAAAACAGTAATTTTGTGAAATATATTTACAATTTAAAATAACTTTTCTATTTATATATATTGTAAAATGTAATATATATATATATATATATATATATATATATATATATATATATATATATATATATATATTATGAACATTGGCAATTATCTAATAATCTACAAAAGTATAGTATAAAAGCAGCAGCATTGCGCTAATGTGGAGCGGATCCGAACATCTGCCAGCGAACTGGCCGTTACGACAACAAAGAAAGAGGTGTGGTTCGCATGTGCATGAAGAGAAAGAGGAGTCTTTAATAAGAAGGATGACATGGCTGGGTCCACACCAAAGACCTCAGCATAAAGATCATCCCCTGACCTGTCACTCACCTATTCTCCCTCTCTCCCATGCTCTTTTTTTCTCCCAAGGTGTGGCAGACTAATCCCACACAGCGAGCAGAGTCAAGGGGCAAACACAATCTCAGAGCTGAAAGAGACGCTCTCTCACACCTGGAGCACTGTGCAGAGAGACAGTCATGCCTCCCCAGCCACCTTCCCTGTTTACCCACACTGCACCGGGTGTTAATTGCTTTTGGGGGGGATTAGTCCTGACTGAGCAAGGCCTAAGCCACAGAGCCTTTGCGCTGTCACACACACACACCGGGCCCCCGGAGTCCTCTCTGGCTCTGGACCAGCGGCAGTGAAGCTGCGCTCTGGACCACCGGTGCCTAAAGCACCGACGTTTCCTCACAGCTGATTGGATATCGAGTCGGGCTTAGACTGATTGATGGGGCTGAAGTAAGCAAAGAAGATCAGCTCATTTAGACCTGGGGATCTCAACAAGGTTGTTGAAATACAAGTGAGTGGATAGGCAGAGCAAGGAGAGCATAGTGAAAGTATGATAAAAAGCAGACGAAAATCATGTGAAGTCACATTCTAAAGGAGTATGCTTGATTGTCTGCCATTGATTAGATTGAGAGAGTCAGAGGAGTGACCCCTCAAGCAGGAGTGGACTGTCCCAACCAGATGTACGCTTCTCCCAAGAGTGGACACTTAAGACTGATTTTTTTTTTTACCTACCTATAACCTAAAATTGGTTTGGTTGGATGTTTTGGTTGGATGAATGGATGGGTGGGCATTTAGGTAGGTAGATAGG
The DNA here is from genome assembly GCA_030578275.1 of Meda fulgida. Classification (NCBI taxonomy): domain Eukaryota; kingdom Metazoa; phylum Chordata; class Actinopteri; order Cypriniformes; family Leuciscidae; genus Meda; species Meda fulgida. The sequence continues at coordinate 8,837,850 of CM060624.1, read as the reverse complement.
CGTGCTAGTACAGATCCTGTCTACTTGAATGGGGCAAGTGAGTTTATATCGTCCAATCCCAACCCTGATTTATTAATCCCAACCTAGAGGCATTTCTGAAAAAAATATGCACATAATTATGCAGTCATAAATCAATATTTAAATAAACTTCCATACAATAGCTTTCACCACTGCTAGCATGTGAATATCAACTGTCACAATCAGGCTAATTTTTTGCATAAACAAAAAGTAAATTTACAAGATGAATTGAATTGTCTAAAACAAATCTGACAGATTACACTGTCTTGTTTGTCTTTTTGCATCTTGCATACCTGATAGCCTGACTCGCCACTGTTTATTGTAAGAAATATGACAAAGTGATTGATGGATGGACTCCCGAAAGAGGAGTGACAGCTCAAAGTGTGTGGAGATGGCAGCTAAATCTATCTGGGGGAAACAGGAAACCGCCATCACCTAATCCTGAAATGTCCTTGCATCAGGATTTGTTTCAGTATTATTTATTACAATATTTATTTAATTTTTATATTTTCAGTTTTAATAAACATTTTAGTTGCATTCATTTTATGTTTTTCTCATTTTTTTTTTAAATATTTAAATTTAGCTTTAATTTATTATTAGAGTTTTAGTTTTAGTCATTTTAGTACTTTGATATTAAAATTAATTATTTCACGTAGTTGCCAGGGCAACATTTGTAACTTTCATTAAAGGAATCATGACATGAGAAATCAAATTTGCCTTGATCTTTTGACATATAAGAGATCTTTGTACCATTAAAACATCCTGGGCTGCGTTTCCCAAAAGCATCATAAGTTGATGGTAGAGACCATTGGTGGCAATTGTACTACGATCAACTTAGGCTTATGATGCTTTTGGGAAATGCAGCTCTGGAAGTTTCAAAAGCTTAAAACGTCCTCCTCATAAACAAAGCATTTAGCATTTATTTAATCAAGCTAGATATTGTGGGGTTTGTGATGCATATGCCTGCCTCCAGAGCAAGACATCAACGAATAGCTATACATAATCGCACCATAGGGTCCCTCCATTTGCATTGAGGAACATTGTAATAATCAGAAAGTTTTTTTGTTTTGTTTTTACCACTAACAGTTTTTGCCTTAATTAATTTTTTTAATGTGAGCAACTATTTATACAATACAGGCTCAGATGTGCTGATTCATGTTTGGCACTTTCAAACATCAATAATTCATAAAGATGCATTCTTTTTTATATGTCAGTCTAACATGAATGACTGCAGTTCAAGTCATGTAACTGCAGCATGTTAAATAAATCCTTATTATGAGAGGTGCACCAGTCTGATTGATTAGCAGATTGATCCGAGCTCCCTTGGGTGTCTGTACGTGTGCCTGCTCTGCTGTGAGGGTCTGAGTCTGTGGCTCTATGCCATCTCATTAAAAAGCACCCCATCGGGTGGTGCTGAGAAGGAGGGATGGTCTCTGTAATGCCAAAACTATCCTCTGAGACCGGGAAAACAAACACTAACATTTAAAGAACAGCTCAAAGATAGAGCATGCCACTAAATCTGCAGTTTGTAAGACTCGCTGTGATATTATGGGTGTATGTAATATTACCGGTCAACTGATGGTTAAGACTGAGAGGGTGGCATTTGCCGCTACACTTTACAAACATGCTATTGACTAGGGATGAGATCCACTCCACATTTTCACTGGTCACAATTTTGACTTCAATACCATGGGGAAATATAGATTTTTTTAATATTATCACAGAATTTGCCATTTTCCAAATTTTCCAAAATGTATGTTCAGAATCAGCACAAGCTTTATCCTTTCGCAAGAAACAACAACAAAAACTAGACGCGATATTTGAGAGATTCACTGTACAGTGCGGACAACTTCAGTTTTTATGACGAGAGTTTTAGGGAGAGTGGAGAACGCGGTAAGTAAGTGATCACTTAAAGGGAGCGCTATTGACAATCTAAATAATAGTGTTGTTTTTCGTGCTTCTGCGGAACCAGTGGTTACGCTCACACAGTAAATTATAAAGAGTGATAAATGCAAATGTGGGAGTGAATCCGCTAAATTTTAGTCCTGTGAGTCATGAAATTGCGATGATTGACATGCAACATGAGAACGTGATAACCATAGCAACATTTTGGCGTCTAATAATTTTATGATTTTTGTTACATTTACACTTTAGTCATAAGTTTACATACACCTTTCAGAATCCCCAAAATATAATTTTTATTTATCTATTTATTAATAAGAAGGATCATAAAAAAAAACATTGTTTCTATTTAGTACTGCACTGAAAAAGCTTTTTCACATAACATGTTGGCTTTATACAGAAACATACAATTACTTCTGGGTTATCACATAAGTTCAGTGCCGAAATGTTACATGCAACAGGGCACCAAAATGAATCTGTGCCACTTACATGCTGCAGACAAAACAATGAGGGAGGATACATACAAGCCTTATTCTTATTCCTTGTTCATTCAACACTTTTCCAAAGTCTCAATCCACTTTCTACAAAGTCTCTCAACACCCTTTCCTTATCAACTTATCCCATTTCCCAGTACTCCCTGTTTCTCTAAGCAAAAAGAGATCTAGAGTATTCGTTTTAGCCATGTGAGTATTATCATCCTGCTGGAAAAAGCCTGGCTGAGCCGATCTCCTGCAGACATTAATTGTAAGCGGAAGTGGATTAGTGAATTAGGGGGGATCAGGGAACTGGTCGGCGTTGAGCTGAGAGGAGATTGGGAAGGGGGGTATAACGGAGAGATCAGATCCGCCCGCTTGCACAGCTCCAGGAGTCCGTGAGGAAGCTGAGCCTTAGACGGGGGATCAGAGTGATGGAGAAAGCAAGAAAAAGACATGCAAGACCACAAGCTGTCAGAATGTGTGCGGGAAAAGCTTTGGAGCCTCCACGATTTACAGGCGTAAGGTTTGTTTCACACATGCCTGGCCTCTTGCATCGCAGCAATGTACCTACAACAGCAGGCCCACGTGGTGTTTTCACACTGACAGCGCTTATGCCAAAGTAATGGCCAAAAGCTATAAAATGGAGTGGGCCATTTATATATATTTTTATATAACTTGATCCTCATGAAATGTACACAACCAACTGATTTTTTATTTTCAATGTCTGATGCTTATTTGATCAAACATAGTAACAGTGATACAGTGAAATATTATTACAATTTAAAGTAACTATTTCCTATGGTAAGTGTTGGGTGTAAAACATTACTAAGTAATGAATTACTGAAATTAAAAATATTTCCTTTGAAAATGTAAAGCAAGGGATAAATGAATGTTTCCGTCATTTAACTACCTGAAGTATTAGCAATACATGTATATAGACTATAGAACAATTATATATAAACAATAGTGTGTTTAATGTTTAATGTTAAAATGTATGTTTTTTTTAAATGTAACATTCTTCCTTTAAATGATGTGGTCAGTTCAAACATCTCAGGTTTTTTTATCAATAAAATGTTCAAAAGAACAGCTTTTACTTGAAATAGAAATATTTTGACATTGTAATAGTCTTTACCATCACCTTTGATGGAGGTAAGCAAATGTCATTCAACTAGGCAAAAAAAAAACAAAAAAAAAACAAATGAATGCATGAATGAATAAATACATTTAATTATATATATTTTACGAATGACTCACAGAGGTGTGTGATTTAGAAGCTTTATGGCTGGGCTAATTGCTGATATATTTTGGTGAGAGTCTATCGAGGAGCGGGTCACAGCCTCCTTCCTCCCTTGATTAGCACAGGTCAGCGATAATGAGTGAGAGGTTCATAGCGGCTGCCAAGCCCCTCGACTTATCAGTACACACCTTGGGTCAACCTTTTGATCTCAGCTTTTGGAGTCCAGGGCAGGCTGACCACAGGAGGATAACAGCAGAGGTGGAAGAATGGGGGTTCCAGCCTTTAATTAAGAGCTCTATCTTTCATAACTCACCATATTATGGATATAAAAATGACTCAATCAAATATTTAGATTTAGTTGAAACCAGCATTGGATCTAAACCAAAGATTTATCTATTCTCCAACCACTGTTTATTTGTTTGTTTGTTTTTCCCCAAACACATGCACACAAGCTATCTGAAATTTATGAGCGGTTAAGATGTCCAAGCTCACACACAAAAAAAATAGCCTCAATATGCAATGCACTTTTTGACCTATAGAGGTCGCTGTGTGTGTGAACACCACTGTGACAGAGCTAGTAACTGTAGGTAGCATGAGGCTCGTCACATGACTGCACCACCCTGAACCTGTACTTGACCTGCCAATCACCCAATCACCAAACTAGTTTCCCATATTAAGCTACATAGAAACACAGCCAGCTCTCCAAGGAATCACATTTGTTAATACTGCAAATGGCCTGAGGCTATCTGTGTTGGTCATACAAGTATGTGAACTGCCTTCCAAGTATGCTGCAGAATGTAATGGCCTGGTGAGTACGCCTGGATACACACCAAGAGAGGTCATATGTTATCTGCGGTGTCAGTACCTTCACCTCCAGATGGGCAAAACATGTCACATTCAATTCTTGAGCTAGTTTACAACACTTAGGTTTGATCCAGTCCCTACCCAAGTATGTGAACAAAAAAGCTTCAAGCTACACAATCTCAGTTTTGCCTTTGCACTGTGAAATGTGGGATACATTTTTAAATATAAAGCTAGTATGATTTGCAGATACAAGCATTGTTATAGAAGTACTGGCATATTTCCAAACATCCTTAAAACTAAATACAATTTACGAAGAAAAAAATAAAAAAGTTATTGATCGTTCTTCTCAAACCATGGGATTTATTATTTTAAAGATAAATCTAAGAAGAAAAATATATAGATACTTTTTAACAGCCATTGCATTGGCGCTAAAAGTCAAATTACAGAGTGTTTAATTATGTTTTGGAGTGATGACCATAAGGTGTGTAATGACACGATGCTGGGCACCAGATCATTTAAAATAATTTGATCACACCTCTCTTTGTGTGTTTGTTTTACGATATTCCATGACTAAAATATCTGCGTGCCCCTTTATAGTGTTTGCTGGTCCTGAGCCAAGTGACCATGACAACACAGTACTGACTAAAAGAGATGCAGAGAGAATTTCCAGGAACAGACAAATCGGTTTGCATGCTCATCCCTGTCTCATGCTGTCTTTTTATGTAGGTCTTTTTCGTGCTCTTGGTTTCATTTTTTTTCCCTTCTATATCTCACTTTCAACCTGAAGTAACAGGTTCTTGGAAAAGTAGAGGGTTTGTGTTAATAAACGCTATACGAGTTGTTCGGGCCAGGTCTAAGGTCAGTGCTCTGCTGGAAGTGGAGTTGCACACAAGTGTGTTTCAAAAGAAGTAAAAGATCTGCTCTCAAAAAGCCCTTGAAACCATTTGAGTCACACCACATGGGGCAAAATAATCATCAATGACCTAACATAAAGACATAAACCTCCAGGCATTACATCTTTATTTCTAGTAAAGACTGAACAATAAGTACCCAATCTTGAATTCAGTAGAAAATATAGACATCAGATGTGCTCATTATTCAAATCGCCCTTGCACAAACTTAATCTCAGTTTGTAGCTTTGTCTGAGGGAATCCATGGCTGAATCCGAAATCATTCATTATGAATCGCATTTATTTGAGTGGACAGCCATTTATAGTGGTGTCCGAAACCATAATGGACATTAGTGAGTCCACTAATTCTATCCCACATTGCACCGCATTAACAAGTGTATAGCTGATGTAGACTCAACGGCTGTCCAAATTCGCTCACTCGTTTTTATTCTCTCCTTCAGGTCAACTGTTTTAGTGGAATAACGCAGGGAATAGTGATTGAGGGTTTAGGGGGCGACTCTGGATTCAGCCTGTGTGTCAAAGCTTATAGGGAAGGATTGAATAATTAGCCACAAAGCTTCGGTTTGTAAGTAAGCAGAATCTGTGCTGTAAAACAGTGACTGACAGGTAGGTTACATAACCTAGATAGATAGGTACTGCTAGACCTGTTTGTCCATACGAGAGAACTTAGATGAGCTGGAATGTACACTCTCACACACATATGAATATCCACACATCCATGTACACACAATGCTACAAAACTTTGAAAAAAACCCAGTATCTATCTATCTATCTATCTATCTATCTATCTATCTATCTATCTATCTATCTATCTATCTATCTATCTATCTATCTATCTATCTATCTATCTATCTATCTATCTATCTACCTTTAGCAACCATCTAGCAAGGCTTACATCCCTTCAAACCTCAATTATCTCTTCAATCAACCCAAGTACACACGTCTTGTAACCTTCAGCCTTCAAAATAACCTTCAAACTATTTTACATTTCCAAGACTTGTCAAGCCAACATTCAAAGCTTGTCTTGAGGAAGCTGTTCTTGAAAATGTCTGCATAATCCTTTGACTGGATTTTCAACTCACATCACAGATCCCTTTATTATCAACTTATTCTTGGTCAGCACTATCAATTCTGATACCTAATGTCCACTTTTTACAATCCAATCAATTCCTGATGTCTCACCGTACACTTTTTTCCTGTTTCACTCAGTGAAATGTCAGATTGCACAAGTTCAATGAGTTGCAAATGCTATTTTGTGTTGACACTACCAGATTGAATTGGTGCTCGGCGACTTTAAGAAAACACATTGATCACAGAGAGTCATCTGACATACAAAAGAGAGATCAGCAGGTTATAATTACAAAACCATTGTGTGTTGACAAACTGACTGACAAGCCAACTGATTGTTCCAGTATTGTAAGTATAAAAAAGTGCAATGTGAAGAACTTGCTGTTACTCAAGGCTTGTGCTGCGTAGCTGTTTTGGGTAGTTCAGAGAGGAGAACAAATGTCCACATCTTACCTGCAAAGACAAAAAAAGAGAAAACAAGACAATTTAATTTCCTATCACAGTATAATTCACACACACACAAAAAAACTATCTACATGTACATTCACGCTGTATTCAAAAGATTGACATTGCACAAGCCATCCTGCATTGTTTATTGGCTTCAGTCAATGTACAAACCAAAGGAAAAGGTCTTATTTATACAAACCGACATAAATATTTTTGTTAGTTTGTTAGTTTGTTTTGCTGAATCCATTTTGCTTGAGCAATCAGAGCTTTCTGAGAGAGGTTATGCATAGCCCCGACACATGGGGCCGTAAACAGGTTAGAAACCTGATTGCAGCTGGGACACACGCCAGAGAACCTTTCATTTTCCCCCTCTGCTTCCCTACCAGACAGACATGTTTCATATTTGACTTGGCAGTGACGATCAAATGCAATCTTACTATGCAACACAGATAAAACAGCAAGTGTTTAACCCTTTTAGGAAAGACTGCTGGAAATCAATCAGAAAGTAATGACAAATCAAGTCATGTGGGCTGGCAAAATAGGGAGTCATGGGAATGGCCTGTGTTGAATTTTTTTTTATATTGTGCACTAAAAGTATATGCTTGGCTGGTGATGGAAAAGTCCATACTTATGAGTATATATAGTAAAACATAATCAAAGTACTGGGACATACTTTCACGTTTTAAAAATTTCTTGATACTACCGGACCCCATTGCTGTGTCCTTTTGCTGCTTTTTTTTTTTTTTTTTTACTTCAAAATGCATTGTTATTTAACATTTCAGTTTTAACATAAAAAAGCTGCTGTTATTCGACTGATAAAATAAAAAATGAAAAGTCACAAACTTATCTGTTGCACTTTGGATTAGGGGATATATAACAACCTTTGTTGCATTCATTTCCTGTTATCACTGTAAAGCTGCTTTGAAACAATCTGGATTGTAAAAAACGCTATATAAATAAAGGTGACTTGACTGACTATATTAGCCAAGAAAGACAGCCCATTTTCATACTACTGGAAAAGGGGTATTTCTGCTGTACTTTTTTCCCCAAAATACTATGAATTAGAACACACTAATTGCTATTTAGGATGGACAGTATATGCAAAATGAGATAGGGAGAATTGGAATATCAGTGGCTTCTGGTTTCGGCCTCAGTGTGCCAGTGTGTGTGTGTGTGTGTGTGTGTGTGTGTGTGTGTGTGTGTGTGTGTGTGTGTGTGTGTGTGTGTGTGTGTGTGTGTGTGTGTGTGTGTGTGTGCGTGTGTGTGTGTGTGTGTGTGTGTGTGTGTGTAAACTACCACTGCTTCGCTGCTGCAGTGCACAGGAGGCTATTGACTCAATTAGTTAGTATTCCCCTCATCTCCTGATTGAGGGGTCATGTTGATTTTGTGGAAGAGAGATAAAAGATGAGAAGATGGTGAGAAAATCCCAGATCCATCTTTCCTTCTCTTGTTGAACTCCCTGAATACCTCAAACCCACCACTGCTGCTATGTGTGGGAGTCAAAACAAGTAAAAAAAAAAATTATAATAAAATAAAAAAAAATCACAGCCAATGGACAGTTCTCTAAAATAGTCACCATTCATTCTGATTGGATGAAGTAACCAAACTGGCTGAAGAAATACATTTTGATCCAAAAACTTGGGCACTAAAAAAAGAACAAACAAATGACTGAGCTATAAGGCTGTCATTGGAAAATTATGCTTTTTTGGCTACAGAAATTCAGTAAGACCCCTTTTCCAATTACAAGAAACTATATCTTAAGAAACCAGCAAGACGACAGTATCTTAGTCAACTATGGTTTTTGACCAGCTTCAACCATTCACCAGTTCCTCATAACCTTGGTCAACATAGAAATTCAGCAGGGTTGAATAATGAATTCAAACTGCAGCCCCATGATGCCCACAGATGCTTCATATTTCTGGATCTGCCAGGATAGAAACTATGAATAGTGACACTTGAGGAAGGCTTTGGAGGTAATCCAGTATACAGGAATAGATGCACTTCCTATAAAAACATGATTAACAAACCATTTGCACTCCCTTTTCTGTAGTAAACTCCTGTACTGGCATATGGCACTGATTCCTGAGACAAAAGGAGAATCTCTCTAGAGGAAGCAAAGCAACAACGACAACACTTCTATGACCTGCAGCCATTCGCTACAGAGCCAATTGATTCCCCATTAGCACACCCAAACACTGTCTAAATCAACCTATACTGTGCTCTTCGCATGTCTGACAGTGCAATCTTAATTAATTCTGATCCAAGGCCAGAGAACGAAATTCCTTACTGTGTTCAACGACCAACAGTTAATTTGTCCCGCACAGCTTGGTTTTAATGGCCATTCTGTTTTTCAACACTCTCATACTGATATCTGTCTCTCTCCACTCTTCTTTCTGTATTCGTTGATTCTTTATAGACAAATGTAAACATATTTCTAGTCTTAATACCATTAAAGGTCAATTAGAAAAAAAATCTCAGCTCAAATCTGGAATTTTTTTGCATAAAAACAATCCATCCTTTCTCTTTCCTAGAGTCAAGAGACCACCATAAAGGAGGTTCAGAGCACTGATCTTACAGACTAAAGCATCCTGTCAGTTGTTGTAAACATTACAGCATCTTAACACACAATGTAACAGCAACCACTGTTTAAGGTCATATCAATGTGAATTACTTCAGAATGGTAAAGTCGCTGTGATTGGTCTTTAATATAAATATGAATATAGCAAACAATCAAAGGTGTTTTAAAAAAAGATTCAAACATGACCTTATTACATGACCTTAAAGAACTTTGTAACACAATAACCATTCTGATTGGCATTTTAACAAAGGGGGTGTGACCAGTGTGGAGCTGATGCAGAAGGCTAATGCTGCCTTCACGTGCTATCGGAATTACTGTAAATTAGGGCTGTCAACAATAGCGCGTTAACACATGCGATTAAATCAAAATCCTTAACATGTTAAAATAATTTAACGCAAATACATTTCTGAATAATGTGTATTTGCGTCATTAACATAATTTACATCACACAGACAGAATATCTAAGAAGTTGGGAGTTCATCACACTGAGCATCTAAATGTAGGAAGTAGGAAATTACCAAAAGCCCGTGAAGAGAGCATAAGCCCCGGTTGTCTAGGCTGCAAAAGGCAAGTCTTCACCCCTATAGAGGAAAGCAGCCAATGACGCACGTCCTTCCACGTCCTTATGGAACAGGCTGACTGCAATAGCAATCTGAATTTCACGCCCTAGTGCCCCGGCCAGGACGAATGAGCCTAAGAATGTGAGTAAATTTGCTGCCCTATGTCTGCTGATCGATGAGGCCTCTGGTTGAGCTCTATTGATCTGCCATTTGAGGGATATAATCAGACCTTGTACCCCGGCGTCCCCTCCTGGCCTCTCCGCTTGCTGGCAGAGATTGGCAGAGAGAACCATAAAGCAGGATGAGTTTCACAGATAACATGGCCTTCTCACCTCTGTAAGTGGAGCTAAACTGAGAGATAAGGAACTCCCCGGGGCCTCCAGCCAGCACTTACGGAGCTATGCTCGCCATGCAGAGCCGTTTCCGTCTCACTCTTACTCAGCCGGTGCGGCGGTAGTGCAAGTGGGACAGGAATGCTCGATTGGTGAAGTTCCAACCCTCTCCTCCTACTTGCTATGAATAAATTAATCTCCTTGTTTGAATATGTTCCAACTGGCCTGTACTTATTCATAATTACCTATTAGGGCTTCTTAATGTAATAAGCAAAGCTAAATGTGAAATTTAATTGTAGCACAAAAGAGGATGCGGCTCCATGCTGCCTTACGAAATCAAACGGTAAAAGAAAACAGTAGTTCACAGATCGCCTGGCACCATCTTGAGAAAATCAGATTAGCCAGTGTAAGTGAATAGGAGGTCTGGAAAAAGCCCAGGGCTAAAGCAGCACAGCTGAATTCCAAAGGAGGCCAACAGCTGGCCAATCGAACCACTAAATCAAGAATCAAAGCCATGAAACCCTAAATGTCACAGCTGAGGGCAAAATACTTGTTTTATGAAATGTTACTAATAAACTCCTATAAGAAACATAAGTATGTACGTATTATTGGGCAGATAGACGATGCCATCGTCCATCGCCGATGGATGACAGACATCACGATTTTGAGTCGGCATCGTGATTCTTCACGATTCTTCCGCATCCGCACCACGCCGTGTTTCCATCCGGACCGCGAGACAGAATGGTAACACCATTATACTGTTTCTAGTTGAAGTGAGCAGTGTGTCAGCAGTTCATATAACAACAGCAGATCACAGTACAAGCACTCAGGATTGTTTGTGGTAATGATATTTCAGCGCTTCATTCAAGCCCTTTCAGCTTTGTACGCTCTTCTCTCTTTCTCCAGATGCGCACCACATTAACGGATTTTAACCCTCAAACGCAACCCCCCGATGTCATCGTCTATTGCAATGTTTTACTCTAAACATCGTCTGATGCCAATTGGAAAGACATCGCCCAATCCAAGTATATATATATATATATATATATATATATATATATATATATATATATATAATGTTTTTTTTGTTTTTTTTTGCAATAGACATATTACAACACATTTTGGAATTCATCTCAGCATTCTTAAGACCATATGAATGGTGTCTTACACTAATTTTCAGCTGCTGATGAAGTAGGTTTTGAAAAACTGTCTCAAAGCAGTCCCTTTCAGAGCTCACTTCAGAGTATTATAACACTAATGGCACAAAGTGATAAAGACATCTACAAACCTTCAGATCTATCAAACACTTGGCCACCAGCTCAAGAGTTCTGGTGGAATGAGGCCATATTTGTGGATGTGAGGGACTACGAGAGGAACAGGAGGAGGCGCAGTATTGAGCGCCTCTGCTCTGGGTGCCTTGAGACTCTATTAACAGTAAAACAAGCGGCATGCACACACACACTAATTAACTAAGTTTCCCAAACGAACCATTGCGCAGAAATAAGTGCATCTGGGAGCCCCTTCAAAGCAGCAATGGCACAGTGGCATGCCAGAGATGCAATGCAAATGGGGCTGTAGAGAACTTGCCAAGAGCCATCAGGCTAAAAACACAAAGACAATGGATCAGACAAAACACTGTAATAAATAGATCCGTGCAAACAGTACTAATTCAGTGTCTGGGGAACCGAGTGTTTTGTGACAACAACCCGAGTGGCTTTTGACCTTTAAGGTTGGCTCGTGACTCCTCGTTGAGCTTTGGGATTGGGACAATGATAACTGAGATCAATGGCCGCCCTGGGTAAAAGTGGATCGATGAGTGTCATAAAACAGCTGTCATGATAGCGCATGCATAATCCAGATGAGCAGAAGGATGTGACATTGCCCAAGACGCATGACAGAATTACACTGGCTGTGGATTTAAGCCTCGTCTTATTGGATATCAGTCACTGTGAAAATACAGGAGAGAGAAAGAATTGTTCATTTAAAAGGTCACAGCGAAAATGTCACTTTGTCCACCGGTATACCATAAAAAGTTATGTTGCTATATCTCCATCTATGAAGACATTGAGGCGAGTGATCTTCAGTGAGGTGGGAAAATCAACTACCGACACTTCTTTGCCAAACTTTTACTTTCTCACACCTTCGATAATTTTTTGTAAGATGGGGTTTTACCGCCCACTGTGCTCTCGGTGTTTGCCCAGCGCAACGAAGATGCCAATCTGACTCTTTTGTAACTGGCAGAGGTCTTCTCAACCTCCACATCCCCTGTGTGTCTCTACAGACTGATTCAGTTTAACCTGAACTTATATATAACATTGTGTGTGTGTGTGTGTGTGTGTGTGTGTGTGTGTGTGTGTGTGTGTGTGTGTGTGTGTGTGTGTGTGTGTGTGTGTGTGTGTGTAAAATAAGTAAACAAAAAAACACTTTCTAAAAGACCATGTGACACTAAAGACTGAAGTAATGGCTGCTGAAAATTCAGCTTTGCCATTACAGGAATGAATTACATTTTAAATATATTATAATAGTAAATATTTACTATAAATTGTCATAATATTTTACAATATTACAATTTATTACAGAGTGTATTTTTTACTGAATGCAAAAGCCTATTTAAACTCCAATTTGGTGCTTGGCAAGTGTTAGTTTTGGATCCTGGTCAAATGGCATTGACATTGTCATTACTCATTACCTTTAAACAAGTTACAACATTTCAAATAACATCTTTTGCTAAGTGCAGGCTTTTACAACTATCTCCCTTTTTATAAAACACTAGGAACGTGTTTTTTTTAGCCCGTTACTTACTGAATGCCTTATTTAAACAAAGTACCCTTAAGGAGTTTCATAAACGTTATTATACAGAATGCTCTCACTAATGTCCCTGTTCTTTCATCTTAAAGACAAGGTGAAAACGACTGCTCCCCAAACTCTGCCATAAACCGTTTCAATTTGCCCTAATAAATAGACTGATGGATCAATTAATACATTAGTACTAATACATAACCAGGTAATTATGTGTAGGCACAGCGCAGCTCTCTCTGGTTAGCATAGAAGCGTTAACCCAGGCATAATATCGCTCTTTCTAAGATGGATGATTTTAAATGATCAGTTTAACTTGTGCTTGCAAGGTGAGGGAGTAGGTAAAAAAAAAAGTCTGACAATGCTGCTAATAATAATCACAAATTTGGTTTATTTAATTTATTTATAAGTTTATATAAGTCAGCTAAATTACAGGCTGAAACTAAAAAAATCCGGCCACTACACTTGTAATGATTCCACTGGAGGCAACCTTGACGACCCCAAGTGCAGTATTTATTTAACATAAATGCGTACAAAACAAACAAAGACTTGACTAAGCATAACTTGACAAACTAACACCAAACAGTGGTTACACAAACAATACAAGACAAGAGACTGATAAAACATGGTCAATATTAACACGGAGACTAATGACTTGACAAAACACACCTGTGAACATGATTAAACAATAAACCAATGACAGAACAGAACTGAAAAACCACATGACTAAATCAACCAATGACAACATGACACATTCACAAGGGACACAAAGCACGCGGCAAGAACACATGAGGGAAAAGGGAATCACATAACAGGAACCTTGACTATAGGTCAATTAAAAAATGAAAGACATGAAACGTGAAAGTGAAAACAAAACCAAAACTAGACGTGACAACACTCTAGAGGTGAAAGCAAAAGAAACGTTTGAGGTAATCTAAAACTTGTTTTCATTTTGGATACTTCGGATAGTAGGTCATTTGAAGTGAAGGAAAGATTAAGGTATAGAAACAGCCAATAGGCTTGTATTGTGCATATCACGTCCTTGGAGCTAATCATTTTCAACTCCAGCAGGTTGGCGTTGTTCTGCGCCAAATGTGAACAAATTAAATGAGGCAATTAAAGACTGAATAAGCCGGCGTTGATAATTGTCGCCTGATATGCCAGCGGCAATTATAATGAGCCCAGTTCTGCTTCACAGACTTAGCGCTGTTCAGAAACACAGCCAGGAGTTACGTTTTTCCGTGAGGGCACTTGGGCCAAGGTTTCCACAGCAGTCACTTAGCCGTACCATGCTATAAGATTTTCACAGCGGGACCGGATATAAGATATCCCTCTCACGTCGAAAGGCCTGTTGGTTACAAGCGGACGGCTGTGGCGGGAAGCAGTCTGGTGGAAAATTGGGCCGCTCTGTTATATCCTGCGCTCTGTCATGTCCAGTGCTTCTTGCCTTTGGGTTTATTGTGCACGAAAGCTCGGTTGCTGCCGAACCACTGGAGTTAAGTAGCCCTGTCACTTCCATTAGGAAAACAGGCATGGATCTATTTTAAAAGGAAAAAGAAAATCATACTCTGGTTTAAGTTGCACATGAGTGTTTGTAAGTGTGTCCTACGTCTTGCCTTTTCAGGTCAGACCTGTTTGCTAGCAGTGGAACTTATATAAGAGAGAACAGCAATACAGACTCGTTTGCGGCCGAATATATCTACTTACTAAAATGAGGCAATGATAAGGAGCAAGAGTGCACTGAGATAGTGTAATAGCAACACAAGCATGTCTCTCTCATCTTCTCCATGTGGTCCTCAGAAGACCCTCCACTGTCCAAGACTTAGAAAAGTTGCCAGCACAATCTGACAGAAAACACTTTACTGAGGATGGTTAATGCAAACATGGTAAGATGTGCAATGCATTATTCACGGCAGAAAATTACATTATGGGATAAACAGTTTGATGCAGCGAGTTTACGAAATGTATAGCCATTTCAGGAGCGTAAAGGTTGAGGGTCAAGAGTTACCCATGTTGGAAGATGCCATAACTACACCATGTGAACACACACACACACACACACACACACACACACACACACACACACACACACACACACACACACAAAACATCTTTCTCCATTGACAGGCATTACAAATTAACCTAGACGGTTGTGTAGGAACTTCAGGGCGTTTCTAATGGAAATGCCAATGTTAAAAAAAAAAATAATAATAATACATATATATATATATATATATATATAAAATATAATTATAAAATTAAAATGGGAAATATAAAAACATTAAAATTATGACTCAATGATACTAAAATGACACTGATATCCGTGGTCACCTCAATAAAATCATTGCGTTTACTGATTTTACCCTGCTATCAACTGATATATTACGGCAATAAACACAATCTGGAAAACACAGGAAAAGGGGGAAAAAAAGATAGACAGTAAACTTGCTTTCAACTGCACATCCATTTGAAATTGAATTTTCAAAGCACAAAAAGCCTGACAATCAATTGAAAATCTGAAAATAAGCGATAGTCTGAGCCGTTGTGTTTGCTTTGCCTTGGCCCAGTTCTGTTGTGTTTCTAAGTACTGTCTCTCCTCTCAGTAATGATGGTATAAACAGCTCAGCCTTGGTTCTTCTCTCTCTGAGACCCAATGTCCTCAGCTCTCAAACAGCACATCAGCCCTGACCCACACTGTCTGAAGCCTCTTCTAATAGTGTACACAGCTTCATCTCTGAGGAGAGACACTCCATGCTTTACTGCTCTCATTTTCAATTACTCACGTATTCTTCATTTACATGGGGGAAATTGGGCAGGAAAACTATGGCTTGAATTTTGCATTTAAAATGGATCGGTAGAGAATTTATTTTTAATTTTTATATTTTGACTATGGTTTACATGCACATAGATGATCCAAATTAAATGAAATCAAAACTATAATATGCCTTCAGAGGACTAATAATATGAATATTTCATGTATATAGTATACAAGTTATACGGACTGGATTTACACTACACTAAAAAAAAGTTTAGGGTCGGCAAGATTTTTTACAATGTTTTTGAAAGGAGTCTCTTATGCTACATTTATTTGATAAAAAAAAATACAGTAAAATCAGTAACATTGTAAAATATTATTACAATTTAACCCTCTACTGCTGTCACAGTCCTCGTCTGCACCTGTCTGTCCTTGTCTGCACTTCACTTCCCAGAATCCTCCTTGTCTGCACACCTGAACTCACTCCCTCAATCATCCACCTGTTGATCGTCTTAATCATCTGTGTCACCTGTCCTCACCTCGTTTGTATCTGTATTTAGTTCTCTCTGGTCAGTCTGTCTGTGTCGGTTCTTGTTTAGTTTGTCAATGTGTATGTTTATACTTGTATATGCATAAGTGTTGGTGAATATCCTGCCTGTCTTCCTGCCTGTTCCTGGTTTTGTTTGAAGATTAAATCGTTTGTGTTGGAGCTCTTTGCCTCAGCCTGCCGTCCTTACACACCACACCGTGACAGAAGAACCGACCTTAAAAAGATGGAGTGGGCAGCAATGGACATCCTCCTTCTGGCCCAGGAGGACCAGTCCCTCGAGGCCCACACACAGAGGTTTTTGGACTTGGTTCCCCACGTCCATTACGATGACACCAGCCTCTGTGGGTTTTTCCGGGCAGGTCTCAATGATGAGACCAGAGCACGCCTGCCTGGAGATGGGCCTCGAGGGAATCTCGAGGCTTACATCGAGTGGGTGCTGTGGCATAACGGTTCTCCGTTCACCATTGGGCGCTGCGCCAGTCCAGCCGAATCCTTTTCACCGCTGGTCCCGTCCAGCACCGAGCCCTCTTCGCCGCTGGTCCCGTCCAGCACCGAGCCCTCTTCGCCGCTGGTCCCGTCCAGCACCGAGCCCTCTTCGCCGCTGGTCCCGTCCAGCACCGAGCCCTCTTCGCCGCTGGTCCCGTCCAGCACCGAGCCCTCTTCGCCGCTGGTCCCGTCCAGCACCGAGCCCTCTTCGCCGCTGGTCCCGTCCAGCACCGAGCCCTCTTCGCCGCTGGTCCCGTCCAGCACCGAGCCCTCTTCGCCGCTGGTCCCGTCCAGCACCGAGCCCTCTTCGCCGCTGGTCCCGTCCAGCACAGGGCTTCACGTCAGCCATCCCGAGTCAAGTGAACCGAATCCCGAGTCAAGTGAACCGAATCCCGAGTCAAGTGAACCGAATCCCGAGTCAAGTGAACCGAATCCCGAGTCAAGTGAACCGAATCCCGAGTCAAGTGAACCGAATCCCGAGTCAAGTGAACCGAATCCCGAGTCAAGTGAACCCGTGGATTTCCCCAAGTATTTTTTGGGGGGGGGCCATAGGCCTTCGCCTCGTCTGGCTCCGCCGTGGCCGCCCGAGGGGTCCTCACCGCCGTGGCCGCCCGAGGGGTCCTCACCGCCGTGGCCGCCCGAGGGGTCCTCACCGCCGTGGCCGCCCGAGGGGTCCTCACCGCCGTGGCCGCCCGAGGGGTCCTCACCGCCGTGGCCGCCCGAGGGGTCCTCACCGCCGTGGCCGCCCGAGGGTTCCGCTCCGCCCTGGCCGCGCCCACGTCCTGCTCCGCCCTGGCCGCGCCCACGTCCTGCTCCGCCATGGCCGTCTGTTCCATCCTGGAGTCCGTCCTCCTGCACCTGGTCCGCCTTCCCGTCACGGACTCCAGGATGCCCACCCTCCCACCCCTGTTCTACGGCGTGAGGTCACGCCTACCGGGAGGGGGGAGTAATGTCACAGTCCTCGTCTGCACCTGTCTGTCCTTGTCTGCACTTCACTTCCCAGAATCCTCCTTGTCTGCACACCTGAACTCACGCCCTCAATCATCCACCTGTTGATCGTCTTAATCATCTGTGTCACCTGTCCTCACCTCGTTTGTATCTGTATTTAGTTCTCTCTGGTCAGTCTGTCTGTGTCGGTTCTTGTTTAGTTTGTCAATGTGTATGTTTATACTTGTATATGCATAAGTGTTGGTGAATATCCTGCCTGTCTTCCTGCCTGTTCCTGGTTTTGTTTGAAGATTAAATCGTTTGTGTTGGAGCTCTTTGCCTCAGCCTGCCGTCCTTACACACCACACCGTGACAACTGCACACATTTTAATGGTACATGATACAAATTATTCCACATCATTTCTTGGTTCATTTGGGAACATTTTATTGATAACAAAAAAAAAAAGTTCTCAGAATTATTTGATTAATAGACAATTCAAAAGAAATTATTTTTCCCCAGTTGAGATACTATTACAGTTTTTTAATTAATTTTAGTTAATTAAGTTTTAGTAATTTTGTTGTGTGTCTTTGTCTTTTTTAAGTTTAGTTATTTTAATATATAAAGTTTTTCATATATTTTTTTTATCTCAGATAATGTATTTTTTTTCTATTTCATATAACAAAATGGTTTAAGTTTTAGTTTTAATTAACTATAATATCCCTGAAAAGAGCAGCACTTATTTGAAATAAGTATCTGACATCTTTTGTAATGTTGTAAATCACTGTCACTAATGTGACCTTTCTGAATAAACATATGAATTTCTTTAAAAACAAAAATCTTACTGACCCCAAACTTTGGAAAGGTAGTGTATGTCACATTTATGATGCTTTTGCATAATTTTTCAATTATGAACTCTTCAGTCCCCCTTCACAGGAATTACATGTAAAACAACAGCCAGCATAATTATTTGGAATTTCCCCTTTTGTGTTCCACAAAAGAAAGAAAGTCATTCAGATTTGGAACAACATGCGGGTGAGTAAATGATGACAGAATTTTGATTTTCTTTTCCTCACTAAGAGGAGGGGTGATGACATCCCCCATCTCTCCTGCCCATGCAGCGGACCTTTCTGTGGAGTGTGCAAGAAATCGCCCCCTCACACGGCACTCGGGGATCTTACTCGAGCTGCACGAGTCCTTTTCATCAGCTCAGTAATTGAAAAATTTAAGCGAAAAACAAGACTCTGATTTCCTTGGGATGAGCCTTTGATAAGGCCTTCGCTCTGAGAGCTTTGAAGGGAAGCCTCCTCTCATCTTCTGAATGCTTTACTCTCATTCAACCCCCAGAAAAGAGAGAGAGAAAAATAAAGAATAGGAATGAAAAAAAAAAAAAAGTCAAAAGCATCTAATTGTATCAATGGGGACAGCAACTGATCTAGAGCAGAGACATACTAGTATGCTTAAAATGTTGAATTGAGAATTCAAATCCCAAAGACATTGCAAGGGCTGTTGGGGGAGCGAGTTGGAGCACGATAGGTTCAATGTGACCTCCATTAGTGGCACCAGAGTGTGAAATGACGCGCGCACACGTGTATAGGTCTTCTGTTTCTGCCCTGAGGCAGTAACAGCGAGTCAGTGGGGAGTCATATTCTGTAACGGCCTAATGGAAAGTAATGAGGATCGACTCGCGGCACGCTGGGTTTCAAACCTAACCCCACCATGGCCCATCTGCCGCTAACCAGAGCGCCAACTGATGGATGCAGGAAATCAGACATCTCTCCCATGCAGAGGTCTGCTACCCTAGCCCGACGGGTCCCGAAAAATGTGCGGCTTTCGGGTCGGGTTCGGGTTAATGTTTAATGAACAGCCTCGGGTTCGGGTCGGGTTTAACTTAGAAAAACTAAATAGGCTATATATAGTTTGCGTGCCGTGTGCTTTGCCTGCTTGCTGTGTTGTGGTGACCGGCACGCAAGAGAGAGAAAGTACATACGTGCGCAGATGTGCAATATGTGCACAGTCAGACACACAGGGCAGGCTCTCTCTCTCAAATATAATGATATATATATATATATATATATATATATATATATATATGTAAACATTTTTTTAATTTTTTGTTTTATTTTATCATATCATTTATATCACAAAACTGTTTTGCGCATGTGCTACCGCTCTCACGCGCTATTTCAGTCACAATAGAGACAGACAGCAGACGACAACAAGCAAACCATGAGTCTAAACTGGCCCGTAGTATCCTCAGCATCTCTGCAAGTAGCAGCAGCAGCGAGAGGAACTTCAGTGCAGCTGGACTAACTTTCAATCAGAGGAGGACGGCGCTGAAACCATCAACTGTCGATGCCGTTCTCTTCCTTCATAACTCATACTGAGAAGGATGTTTGTATAAATAGTTTTGCAACAGTGCGTGAACTTTTTAAAGTTTAAAGTTTGAGTTCCAGAGATATTTGTGACTGTTACACCTGTTCGACCACAGCAAAGTTACGTAATTGGTACGTTTTTTCTCTTACTGCTGTGCTGCCTGCTGATAGGGCCGCTGCGCCTATGTATTTGTTTAATATGTCAAGCAATCATTAAATACAACATAGCATATTGCAAAAATGGTATTTGCTGTGAGAAACAGAATGGACCTCGGATTTGTGTTGGGTTCGGGCTTAATATGTAAATGTAATTGTCGGGTCGGGTCGGGTTAAATGATCGCGGGTACGGGCCGGGTGCAGACCTCTACTCCCATGTCTGAAACCTCCCAGGGGGACATTCCTGAAGGGAAATAAGGAATGAGCTGTGGGAATTGTGTAGACACATTAAAGAATGGTTTTAAACAAAATGCTGATGTCACCAGGGCCGCACGTTTTTTTTTTTTTTTTTTTTGAAGGTTTGGGTTTTGCTAAGCTTGAAAAAGCTCTCTTTATGAGTAGAAACTATAAGATAAAATGGTTAGATTACATGCAGACAGAGAACACTATTAATCCATAGATTTCCAATGGTGATAATGGTTTGCAAGAGTGAGGAAAAATACAATTGTTTCAAAAGTGAATCTTCATCAAGTGAACAAAAATGTCCTGCAACTTTTCCCTCAAAATGGATCGACTTTGAAGCGCTCATCAGAGATTTCTCCAGTGTGCAAGTGACGTGAAATGACATGAATCAGCACCAAGACATCATTTCTTAACTTGGAATAAGATACATATCATTCATTTTATTTTATTTTATTTCATTTAAAAGAAATTCATACTTTTATTCAGCAAGGATACATTCAATTGTTATTATAAATGTCACAAAATATTTCTATTACAAATAAATGCTGTACTTTTTAACTTTCTTTTCATCAAATAATCCCAAAGGGAAAAAAAGTTTGATGATTTGCACAAAAATATTAAGCAGCACAACTATTTTCAGCGTTGAGAACATTAGGAAATGTTTTTGAGCACCAAATCAGCATATTAAAATGGTTTTTTAAGGATCATGTGACAATGATGACTGCTAAAAATCCAGCTTTTCATCATAGGAATAACTAAAATTTTAATATATTAATATAGAAAAAAAATGTTTCACAATATTACTTTATTTTTTATTCAATTATTAAAACTTGATGGGCATATGATACATAAAAAAAAAAAAAAAAAAAATCTAACCAGCCTCAAACTTTTGAACATCAGTGTCTGTTATCTTAAACAGTGCTGGTCAGAAACTGTTTAAACATGTTTGATTCTGTTCAGATACAGACCTCCACTAGGTTTTTGAACTTATTCGTGAGTTTTCTCTATGATGTATCAGACACTGCAACGATTTCATCATAATCAATTGAAGGGTGCATAAAATGATTAATGGTCCGGATTTTGCCTGCGGGCCGCTTGTTGGGAGATCCTGTCCTAAGTAATTAAGATACTGATAGATTTGCACAGAGAATGATGACTATGTCTGAAACATAGACATCAGCCTCACAGCCCAGCAGATCAATTTCTTCACAGAAGACAGAATTTTTATATGAAAGTACATCAAGAAACAAGTTGCAGACAGGCTTCTAAGGCACCATAATGTCATGTCTAATGGTCTAGAACAAATTCAAATGAGTTTTAGAGGTAACCAAGCAAATATTGAAGGACTGCAACGCTCGTTTCTTGCTAAAAATGAAAAAAAAAAAACTTTGCAAAATGAATGAATGAACCTGTGTCGAGAATTGTGGGAGTGGAAGATGCTGCCATCAAAATCCATCAAGATCGACAGGATGTTATGCAATCAAACCTCTATATACAGAAGTAATCTGAATTATTCAACCCCCATTGCAAATCAGGTTTATTGGTAAAATTTACAGACTTTCAGCAGTCTGCAATGAACAAATCAAACCAAAGTAATTGAAATAGCTCAACACAACATTTTTTTTCAAGTGGTTTCCCCAAATTCATCTGAAAATGCAACTTTTAATGACTGCAGTCTCAAAATTATTCAACCCCCTGAATACAATCCCTCACAACAGCAGGTGTTGTCTCAAGCACACCCGATGCAACTAATCAAGGGCTTCATTGGTTGCACCAGGTGTGCTTGAGCTAGAACACGTGACATGTCTGAACTGGCTAGGTTTGTTGAGTCCTACTGTCAGTGAGAAAGCTGAAGCTTGGGCTTCATTGGATCTTACAACAGGACAGTGATCCATTGGCGGTTCTAGACCACAGTAACTGGGGGGGGGGGCAGGCAGGGGCCACTTGTGCTTTTACGGGGCACTCCTTTAACATTAATTTTAACCTATTTTCAGTATTAATTTAAGTCATTTTTCACCATGATATGCATCACTTCAATCTGTTTACACCTGGCCACTTCATATGTTTTCTGTGATCGGATAGCTATCCAATCGTGAAAAGACCAAGTGTAAATGCCCCCCGAAACGCATTTGAGACGGATTTGAATCCGATCGCTCAAACCACTTCAGGAGGTGTTCTGGGGCGCATTACAGATGAAACTGGACAAGTGTAAACGCACCTGGTTGTTGAAACCACGTAAATTTTACTCCTCCCAAAAATGCAAAAAATATAAATGTTTGAGAGCGTGTTATAGACTATATGTCATGTTATAGGCAGATATGATGATGCTACTGCAACACGCATCACCGCAGATGAGCATCTATTCATTAAGCCAACGCGCAAACAATCGCAAATCAAGTCGCAGACGCTTAAAACACAATCATCTTCATTAAAAGTAAAGAACCCAAATGATCTTACCAGGGCTGTTGCCGCTTTCTCTTATTGCGGTCTTTGATTCAGAAATTTTAGCTGATGATCAATAAAATGCAGCTCATATCGGTTGCTTTCGATGACGTGAACTCCATTAAATCTGCATATAGCGCGGCAATTGAAGATCGGATCGCGTTTTGCAAAACCACATTTATGTGACCAGGTGTAAATGGAATGGTTTTGATCAATCAGATAGCTATCCGATCTGAGAAAACCCATGAAGTGGCCAGGTGTAATAAAAGACTTTGCACAGTCGAGTCTGCTTCATACCACCTACTAAAAAGGCAAGAAATTAATAGGCAAAACTAGACGATATAAATAAAATATTGAAATCAAAATTTCTTTAATGTGTTAATGTTACATCTATTCTCTGGTAGCTGCTGACTCTTTGCTAAGACTGCATAGTAGTCATGATGACTCATGATTACTTGATATGTAGGCATCAGCGGACACTTGGATAGTTTAATATTATTATGACTGAAAGTAAATATTTGTTACTTGTATCTTTTTGTTGGTGTAGCTCGCCTCTGATGAACATGTGAAGCTCCTTCTCGACTAAAGTGCGCGATCTCGCTTTGAGTTATTTCCTCTTGACATTAAAGTTATAGCACAACAAATTATTTTCCCATTTCTGCCACCCACAGGACAAATTGTGCATTGCACCCAACGTTGTTTGGTGTGATTATACAATTCGTTAATTCGTTAAGACCAGCTAGTCTGAATAATATGGTGATACAATCACAAACCAAGTAAGACTGAACACACGTCACATTCAGAGATGATCCATCAGAAAATTCTTTCATCATTTACTCACTCTCATATTGTTCCAAATCTGCATGACTTTTATTTGGAAAATCAATGGGGTCCAAAACAACACTTTCATTTCACCAAACCCCCCATACATGTTTGGAACAACATGCGAGTGAGTGAGTAAATGATGAAAGAATTTTCTTTTTGGGGTGAATTATCACTTTAATAATCAAAATAATCAGTGCTATTATCATCTCTATCATATGCTTCACGTACATACCTGCTAATATTTTGAAAAACATGTTTAAGTATTTCATGACTCTTCAAGCACATCGTATTTTGTTCGTAATTCTGTTTGTCAAGTACAACTTGAGAGAACTGGTTTGATCTCATTTCTAAGGGTCAAACCTGGATGGAATTTTCAGTTTTGAGTGAACTAACCCTCCAGGCACATTTTCGACACACAAACAAACACAATGGGGTGACAACAGCTGCTAGCGGTTCAGAGAGTTGCACAGTGAGCGATGAAAACAATTAAGGGCTCTAATTACCACAGTACATCAGCTTTCAATATGCTGGCCATTGATTTGATAGAGTGCACATGACTTCGGATGAGCAGTAATCAAACAACTTCACACAGGAGGGAAGATTTTAAAGAATGGCCTGCTGTTATATCTGGCACACACTCGGGGTACTTGAATCTTTCGATATCTCGTTTCCTCCATCTTTTAATCTCCGTCTCACACAAAACACCTACAAACAGTCCAACAACATCTGCGGAGAATGCATAATATCAATTAACACCAATTCATCTGGGAAACCTGCCACTAGTGATTAGTAGTGATGAAAAATGTAATGAATGTCACACTTGGTCAATATACATATAAGTCACCAGAAAAGAACAGGTATTTATCAAATTCAGATTCTCAAAGTATTTATTTAGACACTAACTTCCTGATTACTACACCTAGACACATGATTTTACAGATTTTTCCCAGACTGAAACCAACTGACAGCACAATGCAGCTCCTATCAGATAGGTCGTTGTTTAGAAATAAGAGATGGTTTTATATTACACAGATAAGCGGAGGAACAAGATAAAGTGATGGACCATGTCAGTTTGCTCTCTTATCACATTCTGCTTGGGGAAAGGAAGTGAGAGAGGGAGAGAGAAAGGTGATTGGGTAGTTTGCTGAGCCACAGATGCATTCCTCATCCTCGAAGAAGTCACCGTTCATAACTAGTGAAGTGTGACAGCAGAAATGCTGAAACGCCCATATGGCAGAGAACGAACTGAATAATACATACACATTCAAGAACACCTCAGGTGCAAACAGACACACCTGCAATCTCCAAGAACATGACAGTGTATTATACAACAAGTAATTCTGTTCTTGCTAACTGCCTGTGTCACCGAAATAACAACATAATGTTGGTCAAACAAAGGGTTTGTGTATTATAATAAACCTGTGAGCAAGAAATACGTCAAGAATTTCAAGAATAAAATCATAAAAAACTAAATTAAATGCATTGATTATAGTATTTAATAATGTATTATGATGACTGCAATAATATCCAGATGCTGTTTCAGATTACATGCACATTTTCACAACAGTAAATTTGAATAAACAAATGCAGACCTTAAATGAAGAAAAGTTCATTCTGATTTCAGCATTATTATTCATAATTGCGTGTATCCATTTGAAGAAATTAGTTTATTGTTCTTGTTTTCTTTGCCAATTGCAATATATTCAGCATATTCAGGAATATTTGGAGATTGTAGTTTAAATATGCTTTCCCATGCCTTGACTAAGGATTATTTATTTGTTATTTACATTTTATTTGACAAATTCACATAGGCTACATTTCTTATCCAAAATATTTTTTTTTGAGACTGAATATAGGACCTGATGTATTATTTGTTTTTAATATGAAACTATAGTGCACATTTTCTCTCAAATAGTCTTCTACATTCAGTGCTGGGTAGTAACTGATTACATGTAATCTGGATTACGTAATCAGATTCCAAAAATCTTGTAACTGTAATCAGATTACAGTTACTTTTTATGGATTACATGATTAGATGTTCACACAATGGAAGTAAATTTATCAATTTATTGATTCTCCCTAATTCTTATTTTTACTCAAATACTAAAATTATATGTGTCATACCATTTAGCTTTGACTATATTCACAATTTAGAATGTCATGTAAATAAATCTGTGACGCTTTTTAATTTAGGGGCAAAAGCACCTATCTGTTGCACCATGCATGAGATTAATAATTATGCAAGTCACTAAACACTGCTGATATACAGCTGTGAAACACTGTGTCAAATCCAGGTAATCAAAAAGTAGTCCAAATACATTACCTAAAATGAGCAATCTAGATTATGCTACTAACTACAATTTTTATCATGTAATTTGTAATCAGTAATGGACTACAATTCGCAAGAAATCAGCCCAGCACTGGTTAGATTTACACAACTGTTTTTTAAAGAAAATAATAATAATAATTCAAGGACGTACTCAATTGGTTAAAAAAAAGGTTTTTTTTTACATTATTTTTTTTAATGTAACCAAACTGTTCTATTTAAAATAAACACTGTTCATTTGAACTTTTTATTCATCAAAGAATCCTGAAAAAAAGATAAAATTTTACAACAAAAATATTAAGCAACACAACTGTTTTCAACATTGATAATACTAAAATGTTTCTTGAACATCAAATTCAGCTTTGCAATCACATGAACAAATTACATGATAAAATGTATTTAAATAGAAAACAGTAATTTTAAATAGTAATATGTTTAATCAAATAAAGGCAGTGTTGGAGAGCAAAACACTCCTTTCAAAAATATATTTTTAAATCACACTGCCTTCAAACTTTTCAACAGTAGTGTATGCTTTTACCACATTTTTGGAGATAATATAATTATAATTATAATTTCCAAAAATAATTAAAACAAGACAGAATTGAATCAAATCATTACACAGTTTCATGTTTCACAACACAATGATAAAGCAAATATTTGTAATCAAACTAAATTATTTCAGAACCAATAATTACAGCCCTACTTATAATAACCTGCCGACAGGAAGGATTTAACCCTGTGCAAATCCATGCATCCCGTATCATCCTCTCACCTGAAGCCCTGGATTTCCACTCACCCATGAAAGTCCACAGTCATGGGTTGCACCACAGACAACAGCAGTGACAGATAGCATCAGCTCCCGCCGCACTACCACAGACATGAGAAATCTACCACCAGCAGCCTATTTGGCGACCCATGTGCCGAACAAAGGTCTTATCTCACTGGTTGGGCTAAGTTTCTCATGGAAAATGAGCAAAACAGGGCATCGATGGAGAGAAGATAATGTGTAAAGGTGTTAGTTGTGGTCCGTTCCAGGTAAGAGTGCAGTATGTTATTTAACATCGCAATCATTCCTGCTAGACAACACTGAGATTAAACAGAGAACAAATGGTGACTGTTACTGAAGTGTCCTGCTCAGAGTTGTCCCCTGAGCAAAAGATCCCAGTAATCCCACATGTGCCTCCCAGAGAGTTACAGACATTATCTAATCAATATCACACGCTGGGCACAGATTTGCAAAGATTTCAAAGTTTGCATTAAAAATAAATGTAAAGATTACTCATAAAATACTTGGAAGATCAAATGATCTGAGCAATGGTATCCAAATTCATTTTATAGCTGAAAAATGAATTTGAATTTTAGGAGAACTATCTGTGGCAAAAAAAAAAAAAAAAAAAAAAAAAATCTGAGATGTCCATACAATCTTGTATTATCACCAGAATGCCTTTCTACTTCTCTCACACATGCTCTCTTTTTCTGTCCTGCATATGTTTAACTAAGACAAGATGTAATCGTTGGACTAATTGTATCCATATGAATTGTATGAAAAAAAAAAGCAGCTTGGGCATTGCTCTAAATATCATAGTAAAGTCATACAGGTTTGAAGCAACATGCATGTGAGTATATGACAACATAAATTTCATTTTTGTGAACAAGCCATGCTCATTTTGAAGAGAAACACAAAAATCGATTTCTAGTATGTAGTACCTGACCAAAATACACGATTACTTCTGAATTCCTCTATGAGAGAAATATTTTATGAATAATATTTGAGCCGCTACTTCCTGCACATATTATCTCCTTACAAATTCCCATTCGACTGAACAGTTTGTTAAGGCCCCTGCAATGTTTCTTTGAATCGAACTTGAGAGAGCATGTTCATGAGGGTACTGTCCCCGACGGCAGAAGGCCGATCCAAGCGTTTCTGCTTGATCGTATCACAAAAGAAGAAAAAAATACCAACACGAGAAGCCCGAGAATGAGCTCTACCTCTGAGGCGATTCAGAGCACGAAGCAGAAGCCTCAAAGCGCCTGATATGGCATATTCTTACATTACGAAAATAAGATAAAAACAATGTAAGGCCTTATAATAAAAAAGAAGAAAGCAAAGGCGAGGAGGGGTGAGGGAGCTTTGAAGTGTCGGTGTTTGCATACGACTGAGTTTCCTCACAGGGTGCATCCTAAAAATAAAGAGGGTGCATCAGGGTTTTCAGGGTTGTGGAGATAAAGTAGGCCGTTGGTTCTCTTATTTGGGCCTGTTATTCCTCTGAGTGCCTTTGAGAAGGGACAGGCCCGGCTGCTCTGTAGCATGACTGTGCTGTGATTGAATTCCTGCGGGTCAAAGCCTCTGAAGAGACCACGAGAGAGTACTGCAAACTTCACAGTACGAACTGTACACTGTAGATCTGTGCAATGATGGGGCGTTTATCGTTTCATTATATCAAATTAGGGGAATCGTAAGGAATTTAACGATTCCAGTTGCTGATTGATGGTACGATTAATCGTTCTTTTATACTAAACAAAAACATGACATTTGAACAACCAGTGAGTAATTACATTGATCACATTGATCTCGCAAGGCTAAAGTACATCACTCATGAGTTTAAGACTGATTCATGAGTATTTTCACCAATTATAAAAAAGAATCCGCTCATAAGATCTGTGTTTGCGAATCAGATTGCACAGGACAATGCAATAGAAAGACATGTTGTCAAGTTAGGGTTTGTATTAGGGCTGCCAATCTATAAAAAATAATTAATTAAATTAAATGTAAAAAATTAAAAAATTAAAGTACAAGAAAAATTAAAATAATGATTTATTCAATCAAGCTGCATGATTGATTACAAACTTGTAATTAGAAATTATTATTTTAAATATTACATTGCATTATTATTATTATTGTTGTTTTTATGTATTAAACAGTCCACATTAGTCACAGAATTTATTGCACTGATCATCCCAGCCTTGCAGCTGTTTTTTCTCACCAATCACAAATAAAATTTAGACTGCAAGATCACATTTGAGCTAAAATATGAATTATTTTGCAAATCGTCTAGTATTTTTGAACCAATTTTGTAATAAGAACTGTTTTTCAATACCCATCCCTCCTGATAAATAAAATAAGATTAATGATTTCTTCTCAAAATCTGCTTTTCCCAAAGAGTTTGAGTTCTTTTACAGCCAGCTTTCCATATGTTCATGAGTAAACATCTGTCTACACTGCAAAAGAACAACATGTAAGACACAACCATACTACAACATTCCTATTCTAATCACCAAAGCAGACACTGCAAGTACGCAACACTGCATGTCAGACTGAGGGGCCAAGATACGCTGGCACTCCCCGTCAGCAGCATTCAGCGCTGAAGGCTTGGCACGGACGAGAAGGCTGTTGAATCTCGGCAATGGCGCCCACTCCTGCTACCCAGGCCTCTGTTTATTTATACCCACCCCCAACCAGGTCTGGCACTTCAGACCTTCTCGTCCTCCCCCACGTGCCCTTCCCCTCAGCCTCCAACACACAAGCTATATTTAGCCATGACCACGTTTGGCAGGGCTGCCCGTGGAGGGAGACAGGTGGGGATGAATTCCCCAGCTGCACATTCCCACAGCTTGATGATGGGGCTGATGGGGACCAAGGCGGAACGAAGCACAACTGTCCCTTCTTAGCAGCTGTTGGGATTGTACCATTAGATGGGATTAGAGCATGCAAACAGGCCCCGTCGTCCCTCTCCCGAGGGGACGGGGCTCAGAGGAAAGACACCTTGACCTTGACCCAGACTGAGTCACATTTGTTCATCTTTTGTCGACTATAAAGCGCTGCCACAAGACTGCTACCATTTTCCTCTGCCAAGTTAACACCCCTGCAAAAAGAATAGAACAGGATTCGACAATAAGGACTGTCCAATGGCCCGGGGCCAGCATTAAGACGCTTGGGAGAATCGAAACTGACCCGTTAGTCACAAAAGCTTATCGTTTGCATGTATTTTTAGGTCTTGCCAGTTTTAACATGCAAGCGATTTTAAACCATTGAAGCACAAGAAGACACGGAAAAGAACTCAATTCTGTACTTTTGTTTTGTTTTCTGTGCATTCACACCCAAAGAGCGCATACAGAGAGAGCCGCATCTCAGACAGTGTGTGAATACTTAGTTCTCTTCTACATATTCTTGCACTTGAATGTACAAAATACACTAGAAATCATGTCAAAATACCCATCTTGGGGAGCATCTTCGTAAATACAGCCGGATATGTTTTAAATGAACGTAAACAGTTGAGCAGATGTGTATTAGTATATTGGATCCATGCTTAGGGCTTAAGCTAATAACACTAAGCACTGTTATTTTAAATTTTATTATTCAAATTCTTTACCTGAATACTACTGTTAAACCTACCTAAAAAACTTAAAGCAATGTTCATTTCATTTGTATCTTTATTCTATTGTATTTTTTTATGCTATTACTTGTAATTTGCTTTTATTTTATTACCGACAACCATTTTATTATTGACTTTTTAATAATGTTTGCCTTTTATATTTGTTAGGCTAGTAGTCTTTTTGTGGTAAAGAAATTTGAATTGAAATATATGATATCTATATGTTGGTGTTATACTCTTTTTATTTTATTTTATTAGAATACAAAGTTAGTTAGTTAGTGGCAGGGCCAGTGAAAATTTCAGCACAGCAAGTAAAAATTTGACCCAGTAGGAAAAAAATCCTTAGCGTTGAACACTGAAGAAATAAACCTTTCAAATTGAAAATGAAATCTGTGTTACCATTCAAAGAGAAGGATCATTTGTCCAATGCAGTCTAAAGGAGTCCCATTATCTATAGGGATTGCATGTGGCAACGAAAGTCCTTGATAATAGACCTGGGGAAGAGATTAACCGGGGTTTTAGTTTTTAATGAGACTTGCTCTTTTACTCTGGTAAGCGACCAGATGTTAAGTTAACGTGATAGAAAAATGCCTTAGAAATGGACCCATCATTACTAACTCTACTAATTAAATCAATAATCGAAATCATTAAAGTCTTTAAAAAGTTGTCTCATTCATCGCTGCTTGTATGATATTTTATCTGCTTAAAAGAACATGAATAATGTGTGTCCTCTGCCAATAACCATGGGTGCCGTGTGGGAGAAGAACATCATTCATGTAGGAAAAAGCCAAACTTGTCAAAGACGAACAGTGATGGCAATTGTTAAGATATACCTCATGGTCCAGAACAATCTGCTAAAGCCCGTTTGGCACTTAATAACAGTTGACATTTAACATGAAACAAATAAAAGAACAGCGGTATAGGTGTCTGCCTCCTCTGTCATGAGAAATATGCTTTGCACGGCACTATAAAAATATCTGACACAATATACCCTCTAGTTCTCTCATTTTTCAAAGGAGGCCAGCACAAAAGAGATTCTGATAGAAATACAAACAGAAGAACCTTGAGCAGTAAAAGGACTAGCACACTTATTTCAATCATTAAAACAGCTTCCTTTAGAGAAAGGCATTTTGTATTTTGTGAAAATACATGGAAAACAAAAGTTTCTAACTTTAATATAGTATAAAAATTTGGTTTCCAACTAGTGGCATTCCACGAACTGGCCCTGTCCACAAGTAGTGATATCAAACAGTAGCACTTGTTTCAGTGTTAAATACCATTACAGACTTAGAAACTGAAACAAGTGCTACTGTTTGATGTCACTAGCACTTGTTTCAGTGTTAAATACCATTACAGACTTAGAAACTGATGTTATTTTGGGAATTAGCCCTCTCGGAAATGTTTCATTATGTTATTTTACCGTTTTCGTGCTAAAATATTTTCAGTTCATGAAATGTAGTTTACTGGAAGAATAGTGTAAAAACAGTTCTAGATGTTCTAATGTAATATTAAAAGGAGTCATGACATGATAAATCAAAATTTCCTTGATCTTTTGAAATATACAAAGAGCTTGTTTGTACCATTAAAACATCCAGCAAGTTTCATAGCTTAAATGTCAATTGAAAAAAAAAAAACTATTTTCACCGATATTGTGAGATCTGTGATGTCACATGGGCAAAAACCATTTGACAACCACCAAAGGCCCACCCACTGGCATTCAGTCATTTGTCTGTATCTGTAAATTACGATTTTATATGGATAATGTTTTCAAAAAACTAGCTCACATGCATTAGCACGTGGGGGCGGATGTTTTGTTGATACAATTTGTTTAAGTCCTCATGAAACGGAAACTGCAATTGTCTTTTCTTCCTTACTGTGACAATTTCGAAAGGAAAAAAAAGTAAAAGTAGGTTGGGACTTGATTTTGTCCATTGGGAATGGATTGGATTGTTGAATCACTGTCATTTGCTAATTGCTGCAATCACATGTGAGTGACAGGTTGGTGGAGGGAAGGAATTATTCATAGGCTACTGAATAAAAAAAAAAATTCTATTATTAGATTTACAATAGAATATTTACAAATTAATATTAACCTAGATTAATAAATGCTGTTAAAAAAAATTAAATGCTGGATAAATTGTTAGTGCATTATACCTGATGCACTAATGATAACATACTACAGAAGCTTATTTTAAAGTGTATTACCCACTTCCCTTCAGTTAACCTTTAGTTTAGTTAGTGGGTCTCTGTGAATGCTCAAAGAGAGGTGTTGCAATTTCAACAAGCAGGTGTCCGATTCCCAGCCGTACGTGGATAATTATTGAGTAGTCTATGAAGGATCCACAGCGTACACACAAGTATGACCACGGCTATAAACACAACCCTGAAGCGGGCGCAAGAAAACATTAACCCAGCAACCGTTTAGAGCAAACGAATATTGAGCAAGATCAAGTAGATATGTCACATTAATTTCCTGATGGCTCTGACATCATGACATAATTACAGGTAGGTTATCGTCTCGGTTACGTATGTAACCCTCGTTCCCTGAGTAGGGAACGGAGACGTTACGTCGGATGACGACGAATGGGATTTCGCTTAGAAAGCCTATCAGCTTCGAGTATTTAAAAACGAGCCAATGGCAAAGAAATGCCATGGGTCTGCGGAATTTGCATGACGTAACTCCGCCCCACCTCGTGGGTATAAAAGGAGGACGCTGGCAACATGCAGTTATGTTTCTTCGCTGAGGAGCCAAGGGTTATCAGTCTAATTACGCCACCTTCACAGCTGTCTTCCAGTGCCCTGCGTAAATCTGAGCCCTCGAGAGACTTTGGACGAAGGACTCCTATTTATCACAGGAATACCAAGGTACACTGGGAAGCAAATTCCATAGCTTTAGAGGAAATATGCAATTAACACCAACCCAGAGGGGGGGGCATTTGGAAATACACATATGACCCGAAGGAAACATATGGAGAAACACTGAGGTGTCCAGCCGCAGGTGGAATATTTCAACCTCAGGGGTGGCAAGGTGGCTTGCCAAGGGAAAGACACATGCTCAGAGAGGCTTACAGTGGAAATACACGTGTGGGGGTAGCTCCGGGGAGGGACCATGCACACGGGAGGCACCTAGCCGACACCCAGGCAATAGACACTGGCGCTAGCATCAGGGGTGCTGGAGGAACTCAGGGCTTGCGGAGAAGCTCACCTGAGCAGAATATCGCACGTATCCAGTCCGTCGAGTGGAATGGCGAGCAAGCGAAGACACCTGAGCGGGTCCGGTACTAGCTAGTTGAAGCGAGTACATGAGAGGACACAGGCTCCACTCGGAGATTGTAGAATCTGGCGAATGTGATCGGTGTCGCCCAGCCTGCAGCTCTGCAGATGTCTGTTAGCGAGACGCCATGCGCTAGAGCCCAAGAGGATGCCACACTCCGGGTGGAGTGGGCAGTCACACCAAGGGGGCACGGTCGACCTTGCTGCTGGTATGCCAAAGCAATGGTGTCCACTATCCAGTGAGACAACCTCTGCTTTGAGAGAGCCTTTCCCTTCAGCTTCCCAGCATAACAGACAAAGAGCTGGTCTGAGGTCCTGAAACACTGCGTCCTGTCTACATAGGGGCGGAGAGCGCGTACTGGACAGAGCAGTGCCAAGGCTGGGTCTGCCTCCTCCAAGGGCAGCGCTTGCAGGTTCACCACCTGGTCCCGGAAGGGAGTGGCAGGAACCTTGGGCACATATCCAAGCCGGGGTCTCAGGATCACGTGAGAGTAAGCCGGCCCGAATTCCAGGCACGCTTCGTC
This sequence comes from Meda fulgida, assembly GCA_030578275.1. Lineage (NCBI taxonomy): Eukaryota > Metazoa > Chordata > Actinopteri > Cypriniformes > Leuciscidae > Meda > Meda fulgida. Next base: position 8,803,468 of record CM060624.1, on the reverse strand, counting down.
AACGGAGAATGCGTGCAGGTCCCCGACCCTCTTGAGAGAGGCCAATGCAACCAGGAGCGCTGTCTTCATTGACAGGAACTTAAGCTCCACTGATTGCAGAGGCTCAAAGGGATCTCTCTGCAGGGCACTTAAAACCACTGAGAGGTCCCAAGAGGGAACGAGAGGAGAACGAGGAGGATTCAGCCTCCTCACCCCCCTCAGGAACCTGACAATCAGGTCGTGCTTCCCTACAGACTTACCTTCCACTAAGTCGTGGTGTGCGGCAATAGCGGCAACATAAACTTTGAGGGTGGAGGGAGACAGCCTTCGCTCCAACCCATCTTGAAGGAAGGAAAGCACGAAACTGATCGAACACCTCCGGGGGTCTTCTCGGCGAGAAGAGCACCAGTTGACGAAGAGGTTCCACTTCAACGCGTAGGCGTGCCTAGTGGACGACGCTCTAGCGGAACTGATGGTAGCCACCACCGTAGGTGGTAGAATACTCAAACCTGCCTCGTCCCGTCCAGGAGCCACACGTGGAGGTTCCAGAGATCGGGACGAGGGTGCCACAGGGTGCCCCGTCCCTGAGAAAGGAGGTCCTTCCTCAGAGGAATTGGCCAAGGAGGTGCTGTCGCGAGGAGCACTAGTTCGGAGAACCAAGTCCGGGTGGGCCAGTACGGCGCAACCAGAAGGAGCTGCTCCTCGTCCTCCCTGACCTTGCTCAAGACCTACGCAAGAAGGCTCACTGGGGAAAACGCATATTTGCGGCCCCGCGGCCAGCTGTGCCCTCGGTCAGAGAATAATACTGGGCGCAATGGGTCGAGTCGTGGGAGGCAAACAGATCTATCTGTGCGTCCCCAAACTGGTCTCAAATCAGCTGGACCGACTGGGGATGGAGTCGCCATTCTCCAGGGAGGGGCTGAAGCCGTGACAGCTCGTCGGCTGCACGGTTCAGGGCTCCGGGAATGTAAATGGCTCGAAGGGACCTCAGATGCCTCTGACTCCATAAGAGGAGGTGGCGAGCGAGTTGCGACATACGGCGGGAGCGTATACCACCTTGATGGTTGATGTACGCTACAGTGGCGGTATTGTCTGATCGGACTAGTACGTGTTGACCCATGAGCAGCGCTCGGAAGCGGTGCAGGGCAAGGCGTACTGCCAGATACTCGAGGCAATTGACATGCCATAGGCGCTGGGGTCCTGTCCAGGAGCCCGCGGCAGCATGTCCATTGCACATGGCGCCCCAGCCCGTGGTGGAGGCATCTGTTGAGACAACAACATGCCGGGAAACTCGTTCCAGGGGGACACCAGCCCTGAGAAAACGGAGGTTCAACCACGGGGTGAAGGTCTGACGGCAGGTCGGAGTAACTGGTACTCGGAGCGTGCCTTGTTGCCATGCCCACCTCGGGACTTGGTCGCGAAGCCAAAGCTGAAGCGGTCTCATATGAAGCAATCCGAGCGGCGTCACCGCGGCTGCAGATGCCATATGCCCCAGGAGCCTCTGAAAATGTTTCAGTGGAACCGCACTCTTGCCCCTAATTTGTCTCAGACAAGTCAGCAGTGACTGCGCGCGCTCGCTCGTAAGCTGCGCAGACATGGCGACCGAGTTGATGTCCATACCATACCTGTCCTGCCCTCGTGCATGTCTCTGAGCATCTGGGCCTGGTAGACCTGCAGAGTGGCCATAGCATGCAGAGAGGTGGCCGCCTGTCCCGCCGCTCTGTAAGACTTCGCCGCCATAGACGACGAAAATCTACAGGCCTTAGATGGGTGCTTAGGCTCGCCCCGAGAAGAAGCACTCTGAGGACACAGTTGCATCGCAACAGAGCGTTCAACCGGAGGAAGCCCAGTGTACCCACGGGCAGCCGCCTCATCGAGGGGAGGAAAGGCGGATGAGACCAGCGAGCGGTCCCGGGAAGACAGGGGGGTCTTCCAGGACTTCAAGATCTCATCATGCACATCCGGGAAGAAAGGGATTGGGGTTTGCCGTGGACCACGTGAGTCGGCAGCCTTACCCAAAAACCAATCGTCCAGCCGCGAGCGCTCAGGACAGGGTGGAGGCCTCCACTGTAGACCGATGCTCGCGGCTGCCCGGGAAAGCATGGCCGTCATTTCCGGATCCGACTTAGGCACAGCCGTATGCACACCGGAAGGTGGCAGCTGCGCTGAATCTTCACTTCCGGAAGAATCAAGCCCACCTTGTGATGCTGCTACAGACATAGCATCTTCCTCTGTAACTTCAACCGAAACTCGCGGGCCACCCGAAGGTAGACCCGCGGGAATCGGAGGTTCACTAGCGGGCACCGTCACACAGGAGGGGGGCTGGGGCACTTATGGTTACATGTGGTGATAGCAACATGGAGCAGTGGGAAAAGAATCAGTCAGAATCAGAAGTCAGTTTTTAAAAACTTACATTTCTAGACATCTAACTTTACTCAGAGATCAAGAAACAAAACAAGTGCATATGCCTGTGCCGTGCAATGGTCTCTTGTGACTCAGCAACTCAATGCTTTGTAGTGCCATATCACCCACCAGTCTGAGCCTGAACATTTCTACCTGTGGTTCTCCCATCTAGCACCTCTTCAGGAGCAAACGCTGGCATTCACATATCTTTGCTGTCGGAGTCCCATTTGCGCTCTTATAGGTCATGCTGTTTATTTTATCACTCTCTTCGGCCTAAGTCAATATTTTGAGTTTTTTTAATAGCTATATTCAGAACAAAATACTAGTTTACTACTCCATAATATTCTGCACAGTACACATTACATACTGTACTACATACATACCTACTATGTGAAGCAATGCATTATGCTATAAATGTTAAAAACAGGAGTTGTCACATGACCATCACAATGCATGTTAAATTCAGAAATTATCTTTCTATACTCATTTCAATACAGTGCCACAAGCTGTATTGACACAAATTCCAATAAAACACATCTGACATCACACTATACAGTACACCACACACTGAAAAACAAAAGCAAGTAGGATTTACTTTGATACAATTTCCACTGTAAATTTCACAAATAATTACAAGGACACACAAATACACATTCAATTAAATGTGAAAGACTGAAATAGTATTTTCTTGTAAAATATACTCCAATAGTCATTGTATTATTTATAACTTTGAAAAATATATTTTTTTACTGTACTAATTGTCCAAAATGTGCACAAAGCTGTCGCATAAATCACATACTCAACAGAATTGAATATATTGCAAAAACATGCTCAGGAGTGTCTAAACAAACTGAACAACAAGGTGTGGGTGGATAGTGGGGTTTAGACTCAACAGCAAATCCACACACTGAGGGATTTCTGTCAGCCACAATCCTGACAAATTTCTTTGGCTGAGACTATGGAGTAAAACAAACGGACTGAGACAGCTCTGAAGGTGAGGAGAAAAAAAAACACACTAAATATCCCTGAGAAAGCTGCCCGTGTATGTGTGTGGGTGTGGGTGTGGGTCTAGCTCTGCTCCAAAAGCTAGTAAGTTACAATTGAATTTATCGTAGGCGCTATACATCACGAAGAAGGCAATAGCAGAATGCATTGCAATGAATTAAATTGTTAAGGAAAAGGAAAGGCACAGGAAAAGAGAAAAAAAGAATAGAAAAAGTAAAAAGTAAGAAAACATAAGGCTGAATAAGGATATTAAATTCAGCATGAAATGACAATCCACCATCTAATTTCTAAATGCATGTTTGATCTTATTGTGAATGACTCATGCATGCACTTCATTTTTTTTTAGCTTATTTTAAATCAAAACTCACAGACTTCTCTCTAGTGATGTATGTTGGACTTCTCCAATCGTTAAGTCCACTTAAAACCTAACTTTCATTCAGATCTGCCTCCAGCCAATCAACAGCCAAATGATAGAATAAAGTATCTGCCTTATATATTAGATAATTGTTTTCATTTAAATGAACAATTACAATACAAAAGAAAAGATCTGTTGCTATACTTCCGTTTCATTGTGGAAAATCCAAAATGTCATACAATGCAAGATAGATTAATTACAGTTAGTATAAATACACATAGATACAATTCATTCATTACTAAAACCTAGCGATATAAATTGAATTAAAAATGATATTTATTGAACCAAATATGTGTGTGCTATGTATTTTATGCTTAGTAGGGCATTGCTGGCTTAGCAAGATGCTAATGCTAAACTGGAATTAACTGTGAGGTAAGTTTCCATGTGGAGACCGTTCCAAATTAGTCACTTATGAGGTTCCATTTCTCTTAAGATACTACTTATCTTAACAGAAGAGGATACGATAAGAGCTTAGAAGGCTGGATACGATAAGAGCTTAGAAGGCTGCAGCCTATGTATGAAGCAGGCAGCTCACTGAGAGAGTGTGTGTGTGTGTGTGTGTGTGTGTGTGTGTGTGTGTGTGTGTGTGTGTGTGTGTTTGTGTGTGTGTGCGTGCGTGCGTGTACCGGAGGCCCTTTGCTGACAGAAACTAACAGGTGACACATGGTAGATTGGCTTAATTCTGAAGGCCACTCTAAAAATACAGTATCTCAGGCCCTACACCAGACATAGTTCAACCACCATCACACACACTAACCAACATCCACACACCAACAGGGTGCACATTCCTGCCAACTGGCTGGCGTAAGTTTAAAATGTTGAGTGTTTAGCAGTACTGAATTCCTCCCCATGTGTGCTGGGCTCCACCCTGAACTCGAGGGCCCTCGACATCTGTCTCCAGGGGATCCCGTGGCACAGGCTGTGGTGGCCGGTTGTCAGAACCCAAAGGAGACAGACTGGATCCTGGCTCTGTGTTGGGGAGAGCCCAACGACACCATCTGTCTCTCATCTGCTCTACTTCAGTGCGACGAGTCATGCCGCAGCACTCGAGGGGATTTACGAGAGCGTTTCCAAGCATGAGTGTGAACATATACCATATGTATGTTTGTACACACACGCAGGCACACACGTACGCATGCACGCACACACAAAGAAAACCCAGAATGATGCTTTCTCTGGTGACAGCAAAAGCCTACAGTGACTGAGGTATGTCCTGACAGGCAGCTGTGTAACACACCTGAAGTCTGCCGTGGGATTGTCAGCAGGCATCTGGAAGGCATGACTGTGTGCATGCTGAAACGTTTCTCAGGCTCTGTGTTGCTGTGGTGTGGAGCGCTTATTTTACTCCCCTCCTCCTTTTAGCCTTACTGTTTGCTCTGAGCTGGAGGCAGACAGCCAGAGTGATGTGGACTGTCTGAGGCATGCCTGTCAGGTTACAAAAAGCAATACGTCCACCTGTCAGACTCTCACCCTGCCATCATACTGCCACTGGCCCCCTGCATAGAAATCAGCTTCATATTCCCTGACGCAACAGCAAATCACACATAGAGCGTGTGTATGCACACGGACATGCTCAAACACATTAGACACATACATCCAAGCACATCAAAGGAAATGAGATGAAAAGCAGAGAAGGGGAAAGGTGATTGAAGGAAAGGAAAGGAAAGGAAAGGAAAGGAAAGGAAATGAGAGGAAAAGGCAAGGATAGTGGTAAGAGTAAAGAGGACAAGAAAATAAAAAAACAAGGAAATGGAATGGAAAGAGGAACAAGAAATGAAAAAAAAAACAGAAAAGGAACAGGAAGATGAAAAGGAACAGGGAAAATTAACAAGGAGCAAAAAAACAACAGAAAGAAAACAAGGAAAAGAAAAAAATAAAGAAAACAAGAAAAGGAAAGGAAGGGGAAAAGGAGGAAAGAGGAAGGGGATGAGAAAAAAGGAAAAAAAAGGAAAATGTAAGGTAAGAGTAAAGGGGGTAAAGAGGACAAGAAAAGAAAAAGGAACAAGGAAAATAGAATGGAAAGAGAAACAAGTCATGGAGAAAAATGAAAAAGAACAGGAAGATGAAAAAGAACAGGGAAAATCAACAAAGTAAATTAAAAATAAAGAAAACAAGGAAAAGAAAAAAATAACAGAAAGATGGAAAGGAAAGGAAAGGAGAAAAGAAGAAGGGAATGAGGAAACAGTAAAAACGAAAGAAAAAGGTAAGGAAAGATGGAAGGGTAAAGGGAACAGGAATGGGTATATGGAACAGGAGAAATGAAAATGAACAGGGGAAAAGAAAAGAAAAAAATGTAGATGGATATTGTAGGGAAAGACAGATGGGGAAATAGAACAAAGATAAAGGGAAGGGGAAGGGAAAGGGAAAATGAACAAGTAAATGAAAATCTTCGAAAAAAAGTACAAAATTAAAAATTATGCACCGTTTAGAGGAAAAGAAGGTACAAAAGGTGTTCCTTTGTTAAGGGAACATCGCAATGACAGCTTTCCCTTCCCCATTTCTTTATGGGAGTGTACACTAAAGGGAATCTAACAAAGCTCCAGGATCATTAACAACTTTTGTTGTTTTTCTTTTGGTTTGGACCGCAACCAAGTCTAAACAAACAGGTGGAGGAACTGTGGAAGTTTTGGCCTCAGCAAGCGCTCTGCTCACTGCCATCACAAAAGCACAGCGCAGAATCTCATTCATCAAACTTCTCCTACTCTCAGACAGATGGAGTCTGTGGATACCCCCCAGAAACATCTCTACTGCGAGCATCCATTCACAACATGCTTCATTTCAATTCATGAGAGCTGGCATGAAGGCAGAAGATCAGAAGCAACATTGTGTTTAGACATGGATGTCCAGGACTTGTCATGCTTATCTGGACTAGACAGTTGCTGTATGTGGGCTGCTGTGTCTAAATTTAGGTTAGCGTTAACAGTTGTTGAATGTCTGCACATAGATCTCCACTAAAAACTTAATTGGACAGACAGAAGGGCTTTTCACACAGCGCTTAACCCTGGGATGTCATCGTTCTAAACCACACCTTTAAACGTTTCACATTTGGAGTGAAGATTGGAGTCAATTATTAACTTAATAGAGCAGTACTATCAAGTTTATCCATTCAGCCGGCAGGATGTGCAATGCTAGATCCTTTATGTTTACAAGTGGGGTGCTATGTTCGCCCAATCAGCAACACTGACTAGACTATTTAGGAATGTACAGTGTGAAATGTAATTTTATGAATCCCTAGGATTAATTGTTAACCCAAGGTAGATTATGAGCAGTGAGAAACATGAAACAAGATAACCCAAGATTTCATTTAAAAAAGACCAGGGTTAAACATTTCAAGTGTGAAAAGCCCTAAATAAGGTTTTAAACGTGGATGTGCTCTTAGAAACGCTTCAAGAACACAGTGTGTATGTACCTATCAAAACTATTAACAGACTGAACTTCTCCTAAACTTCCTAGCAATGAGTGAGAGATGAAATAGCCTCTCCTGAGATTCATGATTAAATGTTTTTTTTTTAATAGTGTTCACTGTTGAGTCAGTGCTTCAGTCCTTTAAAGGGATTTAGTTTAATTACATCATATCTAAAACTAATGACTTGAATATGGTCTTTAGTCATACATTCTCTAAAACACTGTTCAGCAAGACTCCACATGGGATGACAGCACAGATTAAACCAGGATGTGTTGCCTTGATTAGAAACATAAGTCTGCCCTCACACCTCACACAATTGATTCTTTGTTTCAGAGAAAACACTTTCCACCTCTTTAAAGGAAGAGGTTTTTTTTTCTACAAAACACCTCTATAAAAACCATCAAAGCATGTGTTCCAGCCAAACACTTGACACGATAATTGAGGGCTATCAAATCCTGCTGGCAAATGTGATGGACACAGATCTGGAAACAGCGCTAGCAAGCAATATATTCCCTCAAGTATAGCATCCATTTCACAGGGAGAAAAGCGTCTTTCTGGCTGGAAGTGTGAAGTGGGTAAGAGGCTGATGCCAGCTCTTAATGGCATTCTCTAGTGCCCTCTGCTCCACTCTGATTGGCCCCAGGGATGTTGCTGGCATGCTGTAGTAGAATGGCAGGGCTGGATAACCCGGTTATGAACAGCTATAAACAATATAGTAATGCTCAGTGTGCCTTCTTTGATGGCATGACACAGTTAAACAAATACAAACTTTTTCTTCATCTCTTTATCAAAGATTTATACAGCTTATACAAAGTCCTGAATATTAGATATATTTTTAAAAAGTAAGCATTTTTATAATAAAAGCAATAATGTGCATATTTTAATCAAAAATTATAATAAATATGCTGCAGCTCAAACAGATTATCAAAACCATATAAAATGTGTGTAAGCTTTATATATCTTAAATAAATGTACATTTGTATTTATTATACATGTGTATTTGTTATATTTATGATAGTATATATAAAATGATAACAGTTTTGCTGCAGCTCACATGGATTCCTTCAACATACACTCCTGCGGATTTACTTTAAAAGTTGGATAAGCTAAAAATATATCTTTTTAGGAAGATGACAGTTCTGGGATGATAATCAGCTCTAAGAAGTAAACTCTCAAAAGTATGCATAATCAGCCCCCTAAAAAACTAAAAAGGCCCACTTGAAAATTGAGCACTGAGAAAAGTGTTTCATTAAAAAAGAGATTGAAGGCCAAATATAAGTACATTATATTCTCTGTACAGACCTTAAACAGAAATGGAAGAGACAGAAGTCAAAATACTGTCCAACTGCACAGCCATTCTGACTGCGTTGATAAAAGTGTGAACGATACTCGAGCAAAAAAAAAAAAAAAAACATGATTTAAACAAGAGTGCACGCAGGAGATCAACAGCACAACTCATAAATGAGCTCTCGTCTGCCTGAGCAGAGATGAAAGAGCGTAAAGGAGAGGTAGGTCATGCATTTACCTCAGATCTCTGTTCTCTGGTTAAAGCTATTCTACAGAAATCTTACAGATGAATCCGCTCTCTGCATAACAAACACAGGTTATGATTTATGTGCTAAGACAGCGCCCAAACAACTTCACAGGGAAAAAATCATGTGCTACCTGCATCACTCCAGGCTTCAATGCCATTTAAAGTCTTGTCAAATTCTCATTCTTAGAGAGAGGGGGAGTAATCTGTAGGAAGCCGTGCTGGTTTCATTCATAAACGGTTTCATTATGGATAATCTCTCTCTCTCTCTCTCTCTCTCTCTCTCTCTCTCTCTCTCTCTCTCTCTCTCTCTCTCTCTCTCTCTCTCTCTCTCTCTCTCTCTCTCTGACTGTTTACGACAGAAAAACCATATATTTTCATGATAATCTACAGATAAATTGCTTCAGTGCTTTATTGTTATTGCCTCCCTGCTGTGGGAGTGGGCAGTTATCAGTTATAAAACGCACAGGGTAGTACTCAAGAGAGCTAGGCCAGGTATGAGGAACTGTCTAGAGTGAAACAGTAAGTCAAACCTGCTGAAGAAAACAGATCTAGTATAAAAAGGGAGTTTAGCCCAAAGGACAGAAGCCTTTAAATGGATGAAAATCACAGGTCTAAAAACCTAGAAATATTCTAACCATATTTGTCAATTTGACTTTAGTTTACATAAAATGCATTAGTAAGTAATGACTGATGACAAATGTGTCACTGGGGAACATCGGTCAGCCAGCTCAATGTCCTTGCAAACTTTTAAAACATCATCTGAGCTAAACTTCACATGTAAATTGTGATGTTGCAACCATAAACAAGTCTCAGATCATCTGTATTCTGGATGAGGTGTTAGAAAAACAAATCCATCAACAAGCCATAAACTCCCCCTTTTTTTCCATCAATCTCAGAGTGGATGCAGATTTCACAGGTAAAAATCTCACTGCTTTTAATTATTTATTTCCCCATAGTATTGACCTTTGCTGCACACTGGTTCTCAGTTCATTAAGAACCAGCAGTGTTTGAAATTGGTCAATATATTTAACAAACGACCTCTTCAGAAGAGTTGCTTGCCATCTCAGCAACTTCTGCAAGGCCGACTCCACTGTTGTGCGAATGTTATTTCTCCCTGACATGACATGATAGGAAGGGAAAAGAGATAATAATGAGGGCTGAGGGAAAATACACAGAATGTAGCCTATATCAGTACTATTTAGAAGCAAAAAGGAACATAACAAAACAAAAAAATAAATGTGTGCATCAATGGTAAAGGAACTATTGGTAGATCATTTCACATACACAAAAAGTCTCACAATTTGAAGTTTCCTTTTGAAGTTTGAACGTTCCTTTCAAATATAGGGAGAGACATATTTGCACAGGTTTAGAGTTGCTCAATTATGGTAAATTCACAATCATGATTATTTTGGACTATACTAAGATCACATTTACATTTACATTTTACATTTATTCATTTAGCTGACGCTTATCCAAAGCGACTTACAATGCTACACATGTCAGAGGTTGCACGCCTCTGGAGCAACTAGGGGTTAAGTGTCTTGCTCAGGGACACATTGGTGTCTGGTGGAAACGTAAAAAAAATATATATTTGTAACAATTTAATTTAAACAAATAAAAAATAAATGTTTTGGTTACATCTCGATTTTAATTGAAAAAACATTTTGATGAATTGACCAGCCCTAGTTAAGGTACAAAAGAAAAAAAAAGGGCTTTTTGCCACATTTGTTACTAGCCATTTTTGCCGGAAAAAAAAAATGCAATAAAAATGTGTTTCTATTATTGATCACTGCTGTCCCTTCTAAGTACTCAAGCCCCTCCCTGCCCCTGACTCCTCACTATAAATCATTGTGGTTCTATGGTGTACAGCGCCATAGTATATGATGCTGTCTTCAGTGTTCGAATGAAGTGTGACCATGCCACCATTAAATAAATAGATGACTGCAAGAGGCTTTGTCTTCCTCCTCTCACCGCTGGGTGGCTCATGTTGGTGAATAGAATATTGACTGGGGCTGAAGATTTAAACCTACACTCCTGAACGCGGACATAACAAATATAGCGCATAATTGAGTTTGGTCAGTGAGTCGTGTTTGAACAGAAGAAGAGGACATAAATGAGTGTTTTTTTGGTTTGAGCCCAAGTTCCTGCCACCAAATAGATGAAGAGGAAAAACAGAAGGTGTTTACCAGACATGAAAAGAATGAAAATGGCAGAAGAAACAGTGAGGTGCTGGGTGGATCCTCTCCATCTGTTAGCAGAGGAGCAGTTCACCTGATCTGGTGTGTGAAGCTCTTAGTGTGGGGTGAGCATGACGGCCACCATCGATCTGTGATGGCCAGCATAAATGCCACGTCCCTGTTGGTGGGCTGTAAGGTGACGGATGCTCAGCTGGTGACAGCCACCACCCTCTGAGACTACAGTGTCCAGATGAAAGATCTACCAATGAACCCTAGAGACTACTTTCCCTTCAAAATCAACAATGCACCAATATATGTGTTTTGGATCCGTATGTTCATAATTACATAACATACTTAATGTTAACCTGTAATGTTGCGGTCTACCAGCTTCACCTTCTAAATTTTGCTTGCTATGGCCGTGCTGCCCTTTTCCCATGTGGAACAACAAGACATTTCCCCTGCCACGCTCCAAAGTATAGCAGCATCCAAGATCATGCAAACCCAGTCTGTAGCAGCTCTGTGCCAGGAATATGATGTCATACATGGAGCAGAGTTTTAGTCCTAAGAGGATTCTTCCAGATGGACAGAGCTCCATAAGGGCCACATAGATCTGCACTCATTCTGCTGCTGAGACTTTCAGAGCCTTTGCCAGGTAGAATCCTCTGAAAGTAAAAGGCGATTTGTGCTTCTGCCTCGAAGCCTGAGCAAATTTGTCCGCCCACTTTTACACTCCCTTTTCCCAATTCCTAGATTTATTTATTTATAGATTGAAATCAATCTATCTATCCATCCATCCATCCATCCATCCATCCATCCTAACAAACTGTTTCTAGTTGAAAAAAAAAGTTACTGTATATTAATTTTTTTTACTTCAATTTCTTTTAAATCCACTTCCTTACATTTAAATTCTGCATTCTGTTTACTAACTCAATTTCTAAACCAGAAATCGAACTCAAAATCAAAATTATGTGAAATCAAAATTATTATCAAATCTGAATGGCGTACAAACCAGGACTTCACGTGGATAGCCAAAGGTTTGGCCTCGCAAGACTAGGTGGGTCACAGAAAACTGTCACACAGATAGGCAGCTCTCACCACGGTACTCTCGCTGCTGTTGGAGATGAGCTGAAACTCAAAGAGGTTGGGCTGAATTCCAACCCAAAGAGTCCAGCATCATATTTGGGATAATTATGTTGAAGAGCTCCATCGGTGTGGATTTTCTTTTCAACAAATGACTGGCAAAGTGAGCTAATTAAATGTGGAGCAGGCAGAGAGGGGAGCTGAGATGGAGGGCTGGAGAGAATAATGATACTCGTGAAGAGCAGAAGGAACAAGATAATGAGAGTGACTCGGATATACAACATACACCCTCTACATCAAGACTGAGACAAGATGGACCAGCGAGCTGTGCGGCGCACACACAAAATAGCAGAGATGGATTTGATGCCAAACACACGCACACACATCCCTCAGCACCCAAAGCAAATCTGTGAGGAAAATGAACTACAGGAATGAACGATATCAAGTAGAGATTACTGTAGTTGAATATCGAGGCTGAAAATGATGCATGCTGTGGCATGCTGCCACAGTCATTATGTGTGTATGTGGATGAAATGTTTATGTTAATGAAAAGTGCTGTGGCAAAAACAAACGCTTACTTTTTCTCCCCATATATCTCATTCTTTATGGCTGTCAGGTGGAGGACACGGGGAACCTCACATAGACCACTTTTTAAATGCTTTGAAACAAAGCTTATGTTTTCAAGAATTTATTATGAAAGCTATTTGCTTGTCTGCACCAAAATCCATTGATACCATTAAATGGTTTTAGATGCTTAGCAAAGATTGTATGCCAATAACATCTTGCATGCCAATAACATTTAGGAGATGAAATGGAAAGAGAAGCAAATGGAGTAATTCCTTTATGATGAAATGATGTACCGACATCTAGAATCAACAACATACTGACAAGGTCCCACTTTGTGTGAGAGAGGATGGGACAATGGAAAAATCTGTTTTACAGTATATTCTGCCAATCAGAGGGCCTCCTTTCTGAGGAGGTGAGAATTAGGCTGCATTTTCACAGCAATTCTTAATGCAGAGATCTGATCTTTTGACCATTTCCGATTTTTTTTGTCCATTCACTTTATACTGGTATCCGATATCTGTGTTTACATTAATCTCTGCTAAAAATGATTCTGTTGGTGGTCACTTTACTGTGCAACATGGTTGTCATGGATGTTTACAGTGCAAAATATGACTGAACGGATATAGACTGGAAAATAACAGTAATTTTCATTGATTATTTTAGTAGCGAGGTAAGATTTAATTTATTTGAAGGATTTTGAAGGAATTAAAGAGAACGAGAGAGAATGTTAGTGTGAATTAACTTGTGTGTGTGTGTGTCTCGATGTAATAGTGAAGCTTGTCAGTTTATTTACAAAAGCAGCAAGTAAATCACCTCATTTCTGAGAAATAGCCTGTAATATAGCTTTCAGTAGCGAAAGAAATTAAGGGGCCTGAAATTGAAACAGTTTACTCCTGAATGTTTCTGTGTGCGTGCAATTTAAAAAAAAAAACTAAAAAGTTTCCACCTCAGTAAAAAAAGGTATAGTTTTAGTGCGAGTGCATAAAGACATGTCTGCTTCATAATACGACATTAAAAAGCTATCGATGTGGTCAAACGTGTCACCCTCGCCTTGTGGTGGCTTGGAATTCCAAGAACTTACTTGTTTAGACGTAGGTCAGATGCCCAGATATCGGATATGACGTGAGACGCGATAAAAGTTCAGAAATTTCAACTTTAACGAGAAGCGATTTTTCGTGAGCGACAACCAATAGGAAAGAAGACTTTCAGTGGAGCTCACGTCACCGTCTTGAGTGCAGGCAAGACAGAAGAGTTAGAGGGTGATTTCACTGTTTTAATATGATTTGACTGTAACCACATATATGGATATAATACAATGATGCATGGAAAAGAAATTGCTGACAGTCTCAGTGAGTTTAATTCATGTGTGTGTTGTAATGTTGTAAGTGTTGTAATTTTTTATGCAAGTTTAGCACTGCTGCAGTTCATTTTACAGTTTCCTCTGCATTATGTTGACTGCTAGGGACAAGAAAATGTAATATTTTGTCAAATTCGAATGATGCTTTAGTAATTTATGACAGTACGAGTGAGTTTAATTTGTTGATTGATTGAACGTTAATCTAGTAAATCATTTAATCCACTGAATACTGCTGTGGTAATATAAAAACACTCTCCCAAAAGCATACTGTTTCTTTTAAGACTAATTCCTAGTCAAATTAAAATTATATAGTAGTATCACTTGTGATGGTATTTTGTATAGATATGGCCAGACGTGCCAATACCATTAGAGCGAGAGCACTATGAACGTCCACAAGAGACTTCACAGTACAGAGACTAGCGACATACAGCGACAAAGTCGCTGGCGGTGTGAACAGGGCTTTAGAGTTCTTGACTACATGACATAATGGGGGACACAACACCATAAAACATTAGGGGGACACAGGTGGTGGTGCCAATACAAGCAATTGTCTGCCTGCAGGACCGTCCAGGCAATCAGAATGAAATGAACTGCCTGTAAAAGTAAACAGCAACTTTTTCTCCATTTAGCGTTGGTATCCGTCTTATCAGAACAACTTCCTATACTTCCTGTTTCTCATTTGCTACACAGCACCTCAGTTCAAATCTTATGATATCAGTTAGAATGTTTTGTAAATGTCTTTAGTGGCACTTTTGATCAATTTATTGAGTCCTTGCTGAACAGGCATGTTGAATATATGCAAAGTGTGTAAACATACTTTACAGAGTTAAATGTAATTGTTAGACAATGTGAAAATGGCACATTGGTATTATATATTGGCACATACAAATGGCATTGTAGACATTGTATTTCATTGTATACATGTATTTTATTTAAATTACTTTTAAATCGTTTGTACAGTTTGGGCGATATATTATGTTCCTAATATAGTTACAAAACTATTTTTAAGATTTTTTTAATGCCTACACCAATTTTTACTATTTGGCATTTGGTGTTAATTTTAGATCTTGGTAACTTGCTTTTCAACAACCATCTGAGGTTATACGCTGAGTTTAACATGCTGGCATTGTCTACATATGAGACTAAAATTAATCCATCGGAGGAAGTGCAAGACCCGATGAACACAACACAAATTTCCTTAATCGAGTCACTCGTCTTAACATAATAGACTCTTTCACTCAAATGGCAGTGCATTGATTAGGAAAATCCCTGTATGAAAACGAACATGCATCACCACGTGGCAGAACAAGAGGCCGCTGCTAATTCTGCTGTTAGCTCGACTGAATGCACCGAACAGCAGACTTGCAAGCGCTGACATATTAAGATGAGCATCTCGTTCAGTGATTGTCGCACATTTGAAAGAGCACTTTATTTCTGCTTGACCCCTACATCCCAGGTTTTGCTCATCAATCCGCCAACTTCATTAGTCCCACAGCCCCTGCCATCTCTGTGCCTTTGCTCTGCGCTCAATGTCTCCCGCCTGAGGTGATAGCTGAATTGGAGCTAAAGCACTCCTGAAGTCTGAGTCTTTAACGTTATACACTAAGCACCAGACACATTTACTGTCCCCTGGGGTCTTTGTTACATTGCTGTCGAATGTAAAGTGTTTTTTCGCCTTCTCACCACCAATCCACTTGACCTTTTCTGCAGATTTCTGTGGGTATCGAACTCGCCCAATCAATTTGGAAACTAAACAGTGAGAGCAACCGGGGCTGAAGGAACCTTGACCTGGGTGCAGTCCAGGGATGGTGGCCCCATTGCAGAGAGAAAAGAGAGAAAAAGAAGACTATGAAACATGATCGATAGGCCCCATTTGTCAGGAAAAAGGAAATAGAAGGATGTATGGGCTGAAGAATGATGGCAAATAAAGAAACACAAGGGACTTCACTACAAAAATTCTTGAGAAGTTCCCAAATGTTTTAAGAACATCTAGATTCTAAAATAATAATAACAATTAAATTGACATTGTATAATAGTCTACTTAAGAAATTCCTGCAGAAATAGCTCTTAAAAAGCATCAGGAAACTTTTAAATGAATTTAAATTATTCTTTTATTATTTTTTATTAGGCTATCATTATTATTTTAAAAATGTTAAATCTTACATTTAAAAAAATATATATTATTTTAATTATTATTATATAATTTTAGTTTTTGGGTGAACTAAAAAAAACATGTAAGAACATTAAAAAACACATAAGAACATTCTTGTTGATCATCTATGTGAAATTCTTAAGTTAAAATTATTCTTAAAAATCTACTAAACTACAAACAAAAAAACAAAGACATATAGCGTATATATTCACTAACAATAATGCAAGCTTTTGCTTCAAAGAATACTGCAATGCTGAAGCTCATAACTTCATTTATGTGTGATGGAGTTTGGGCTGGCGGCCTACAGAAAGTAAAAGTCCATCTAATTATCTGCGTTGTAAAGTCGATATCTTTTGTGTGTCAATATCTATTGTGTGTGTTGTTGACTCAACTTGGCCATATGTGATAGCAGACATGATTTCACTGCAATTATAATATTGATTGAAGTCATGTGCAGCAGAATGCAGTTCTTGGACACATTCACTGTGCTGACCTCACCCTTTATCAGCTTCAGCAAACAGTGAACACAGAACAGAGCTAAACATTAACCTTCCCACACACACACACACACACACACACACACACACACACACACACACACACACACACACACACCACAATCAAGCACTACCACTTTGCTCAGCAACACAAACACACCAAAACCCAGGACATACCACAAGCAAATCTTGTTGAGTCTAAATCCACCACAACCAAAGCTTGACACAGATGTACTACATATTAAAAAAATAAATATAAATCACAGAAATGCATTCTGACAGCAAAACGGGTATGCATAGTTTCAAATTTGTTATTCAATAAGAGGTCTGGCTTAGTTTTGTTTGCCAAAACACAAAAGCAAAGACAGTTTTTTCGCATATTATTCAAATCCATAGAGAGTGGTGTATTTGGGTTCTGGAAGGAACTGCACACGGTTCGAATCAGAAAAAAGATAAGTATCAGTTTCCACAAAGCTGCACAACTGTTTTCAAATATTGAAATCAATAAGAAATGTTTATTGAGAACCAAATGACCATATTAGATTGATATGTGACAGTGACACCAAAGACTGGAATGAAATTAAGCTTTGCTATCAAAGGGGGGAAAAAACATTTTAAACTAGAAATATTTTAAATTGTAATACTATTTCACAATATTACTGTTTTTACTGCATTTGTGATCAAATGAATGCAGCCTTGGTAAAAAAACAAATGTAGACTTCTATCAAAAACATACATTTTAACATCTAACCGACCCCATAATTCTGAACGGTGGTGTACTAACATTATTTTAATTATACAGTAAGGCATAATGGGGTTAAAGTTTCCCCATAAAAAGAGAACACTTGGATGTAATTTTCTCCTAAAACACTACATCCCAACAAAAAAAGACTGCATTTTCCTAAACACCAGGAGTACAGCACCAAGTTGTTTTGCATAAGTGAGGAGGATGGATTTTGAACGATTGCTTTGTTACGATGGATTCGCAAAATGGACCAAGGTTAACATGCTGCAGCCACATTGGAGGTTCATTTGTGAAATACGCCGGTACTAAAATTACAGCTTTAAGATGTATACAGCTCATTTACTAAAAGCAAAATAATACAGAATTTGTTTCAAAATACTAGATAGACTATGCAATCTGGTGTACAGCTGAAAAGAGACCTGTGTAGAGAGAGAACAAGTTCGTGTTGGGAGGCATTTAGAGGCATTACTGCCAATGACAGGAAAATGAGCCACATTAGCAAGCTACCTTTCCCTTAGGGGCTTAAGCTTGCTAACTGTGGGGTCCATGTTCATTTAACACATGCATAAGCATGTTAGGAAGACTCAAGAGGGTTTTAATGGAGCCTGAGCAATGGGACAAGAAAGCAACCCCTCAATTTATTCTTTTACAAGTCTGCTTTTTTCACCTTTGCTAGCACTGCAACTGCAGACAGTGAGGTACATCCTCCAGCATGGGGCTCAAGATGTTATTAGTTACGCTACTATAAAAACAACAGGTGCCCGCTGTTTTAAAACAGTGGCACCCAAGTGCTCTGCCTGCTAAACAGCCGCTCGTGACTCAGATGAGTGCTAGAAACCATTTCACTAGTGTCAGATTTAATATAAAAGCAACATTTTACGATGTGGTGCTGCAGCCATTATCATAAAGGTATGGTTTACTACAATTTTTTAATGATGTCATCATTTACTCATCGACAGGGGTAAGTGTAAAATCCAAGGATGATGTGTGACACAGAAATAACGATTAAGAAACTTTTAATGAACACAAAGATCAAAACCTACACATGAATATAACATTAAAACGAGACTTAAATACGCATGATTAACGAGACATGGAACAGGTATGTAACTAATAAGAAACCATGACAACTAATAAAGAGCTAGAACACAGGCTAGAGACAATAAAAACCATGGCTAGAACCTAAACAAGACAACAAATCCAAACATGACCGTGACATAACATGGGAGACCAGGGCGGAGAAGGTGGGAGTGAGGACAGTGGTGAAACCAGAGTTAAGGAGGAGCCCGGCGGAGCCAGAGGGGTGTCGAGGTGCAGCTGCTGACTCGGAAGTCAGAGGTGGAGCCAGAGCTATGATGAACCAGAGGGACAAGGGAGCCGAGCCTGAGGGATAACAGTCCATGGTGGAGCCAAGGGAACATTGAGCCAAGGTGGAGCCGATGGGTAGGAGGGCCGAGTTGGGGCCTGGGGCTTAAAGACTGATAAGGAACTAAGGGATCCTCAGGCCAAGGTGGAGCAGATGACCGAGAAGCCCCAGTAGGATCTATGTAGCTGATCTGAACTGTTGGAAGATCCGAGTGGCTGAAGTGAGACAACAGAGATGAAGCTGAAGTACTGTATTGCTGTAGGAGGAGGGAGAGGGAGGCTGGACGGGACCATCTGTGATGACAACGACGATGAGGTGCTGGGCTTAACCAGCGAAGACTTGGAGCTAGTCTTAACCAGCGACAATTTAGCATAGCAAACATCTCCTCATTTACAGTGTGTTCTGTCAGGGGTGCATGAAGTTTAATCCAACAAGAGAGCAGAATGAACGAAGAATTACTATATTTATTAAACAAAAAGACCAATAACTTTACACACTTGAACAATAACATTAACGAGAGACAATTAACAGAGTAAAACTGAGGGCTTAAATACACCGAGCGATAAATTAATGAGACACGGAACAGGTGCGTAACTAAGAAACCATGAAAACGTTTTTTTGTGGGTAAACTATCCCATTAATGCAAGTTTTTCAATACAGAGGAGTCATTTAAATTAGTTCTGAGTCTGTCTCTCACACATGAATTATGAGATTGTTGTGTGGGACAATGAGCCATACACGAGTGATTCACAGAGTTGTGTTAGCAGTTGTTATTCCAGGTCATTCGAGGGTTAGTTTTAGACAGGCCCTGCTACTCATGGCCATGAGTCATAATGGAAAAAGCATCCAAGGAACTGAGAAGCTGTGCCTCTTTTGAGTGCATCAGTGAGTAAATAATTTCAGAAACACAACAACATTTCTTAGCACTGCTGTAAATTGTCAGACCGAAGCTATTCAATGTGTCTATAGTAGAGATGTACAAAACAACATGTCACAATTATGAAATTTGGCTGACGGATAATTGTCTAAAAAAACAATTGCGGTTATGCCGATTAATTGCCAGTTTTAGGGCTTTGGTGATTATGCAGATTAATTGTCTGTTTTAGGGCTTTGTCATACATTTTTGTGTGTTTTTCATTCATTAAATGTTTTTGATGAATTTAATCCTTTGTAAGTTATCATTTTACAGTGTAAGATTACAGTTAACACCTTTTAATATTAAATAAATGTATTCAATAGCTATGACATTTTTTTTTATTAAACTTAGTGAGTGTATAAATCAGCAGCAAAAAGTAATTTTTGAAAAAATCTGCACAGTAATTTTATAAAATCTAAACATGTTAATAAAAGTTTACAATAAAAGTACTACACAGTGTACATTTAAAATAGCTTGAATGTAACTCTACACCCTTGCTTCATAACTCGATGAAGTGCTATTGGAAGACATGTTGTCATAGCTTCTTGGTACATAACGGCTACTGTAGTTGCAACACGTATTTGAAAAAGCGAGGTGCTAGAGAGCACTATTCAATTTCACCGCTAGATGGGAGAAATTCCTACACAGTGTACCTTTAAGGCATGAAGAATTTTTTTTCAGACAGTTACACTACCAATACATTGTTTTTAACTTTTAGCCTCATACAAATTATATATGTATATGTATGTCATACACTTACACATGTTTAGTTGAATAACTAGATCCAGACGGTAAAAAAAAAAAAAACATTATGTCATTGACCCTAACACGAAACACACAGACACACGTCTATCTGAGTCAATCCCTGATTGTGTGTGACACAACATAGTGAATGAGTTCTGTCCTTCCACTCACACCTCGTCATCCTTTCTCTAAATGGATTATCACAAGGACCATTACCCCCATTTTAGGAGCTGTCTGGGCCTAATCAATGGGCCTCTTGTCTGGACTCCCCCATTTTCCTCATGAGAATCTGGGGTGGTATTAGAGGAGGTACGTGGTGTCAGAGGGTAAGGCCTCCAACGCTCTTCCCATAAGTCTCAAGCATCGTAAGAGGAAAATGATAAGCATGGCCCCTCGCATGAGCTCAAGAGGATGAAACAACAATGTCTCCACTTGAAGAAACACTGGGGCCTGCAGGCTAAGCTGTATTTATATGTAAAGTGGTTAGTATCCTTAGCTGGGGGTTTACCAGTCTCTTTAAAACCCATGTAACTTTTTCAATGTAAAAATATAACTATAAGGCATCTGTAGGCTGACTTCTCAAAGACACTGTGCCTCTTTAGTGCTTTCAACATTGCTTTTTTGTCAGCTGACTCAACCTACGGTTTGAGTTCTTTACAATGCAAAACAATATCTTAGCATATACCAGTGACACCTGGCTCATAATTGCAGTATAGTCAAGTCAAGTCATCTTCATTTATATAGTGCTTTTAACTATGTAGATTGTTTCAAACCAGCTTTACAGAGATAAACATACAATTTAAGGTAACAGAGATTGTTTTGGCTTTATAGCGGTTCTTGAATAAATTATAGAACTGCATCACACAACAAAATAAACTTCTACTCGCTGTAGGGACCGTAAAAGTGACAGTCTTTAAACATTACTGCAAAGCTAGCACTCAGAAGAAAGTGTTATTGCTGTGTAATTTCTCAGGAGATCTCAAGTATGTGTCCCTGTAGCTCTAACAGTAGAGAATGAGTTCAATTCTCAGAGAATGCATAAACAGATAAAAGGTCTACATCGAATGCTTGAAGTCACTTTGAATTAAAACATTTGCAAAATGCTATGAATGGAAATGTTTTATTTAAGTATCAACTTTATCTCAGATGTTTTTCCTAAAATTCTAAATACACAGGAATGGACCAATATGAAAAGCTAACATCGTTTTAAAATTTAGCTAAGTTCCAGGCAGGTCTTGAACGCATTACAGTTCCATAGCACTTCGCCAAATGATTTTAGTCATTTCAAAGGTCTTTACAGCCTACAACAGCTAAATAATCAAACCAGACAGCGGCACTAAGCAAATAAATATAATAAACAATAGGATAAAATGACAAATTATTTCCACGGTTTTGCCACAAAATTACGTATTATTATGTATGGAAGGCACATACTCTCTTTTTCCGGCTGTCTCTCCCACACCAACGAACACACATACAGTACTGACACATACTCGCACAGAATCCTGTGGTTAGCGCTGCTCTGATGATTTTCTCAGTAAAATAGTTTAGCAACTTAAAAGCTACATGACTTTTTTCACTAGGAAGGTAATATTGGCTCAGTTCTTGGAGCAGATCAACTTACAGTTCTGCTATTAGTATAGACGCTGCTGCCGAACAATGTTGAGAAACGCACAGATTCAGGTAATTCACATATGCTTAATCTCTCTCTCTCTCTTTATCTCTCTCTTACTCTCTCACTCTCTCTCTCTCACTCAGGACAAAATCCTGACAAATGTCTTGAAATACATTATCATATTTTGACATGTGGTAACCGTAGAAGTACAAGTGGAATAATTGACTTAATTATATAAGGAATAATTGACAACAGGCCATTGAATTATTGAAAAATAATGCACAATGCTTTGTGTCGTAGCCATATTACCACCTCGGTGTGCATTATTTTTCTAATAATTCAATGGCCTGTTGTCAATTATTCCTTATATATATATATATATATATATATATATATATATATATATATATATATATATATATATATATATATATATATATATACATACATACATACATACACACACACACACACACACATATACACATAGATCACATTTAAGTGTTAAGTGATGCCAATGGTTAACTAAAATGTAAAAACTAAGGGAATAAAAAATGTAAAAAAAAAAAATAAAAGGAATTTATTGACATGCATTAAGAGAATAAGGCTACAGACTTCTGGTATTTTGACAAATATTTTCGGTTCACTTCTGAAAATCAACAAGAGAAAATAGGAAAGATTACTAGGGTCTTTTTCTCATGAGAAAAATCTGAGAGGCAGTGAATAACAAATTCGCCATTTAAACTCGTCTAGGTGAACCAATTAAAATATTAGGGATCTTTTGTGATTTTCTTTCCTGTAGGTGGTAGCAATCAAAGGCTTATTTTCAAAAGCAGTAGAGGAGGAATCCTGCTGTGTCTGTTTTGGAGAGGGCACTTTGGCCTAGTTTGAAGGCTGTGAGTGAATGCTGTCAGCATATACATTCTAATGACTGTCCACATCCTGACAGAATGAGGCTGCCCGAGTCCCCAGACGCACATGTTTCTCTGTCCTGAGCCCTTGAAACCCTCCAGGAGCCACAAATTCTCTCAACTACCTCAGAGCCAAAACACCTTCTGCAAGCAGACAGAACTATTTTCACTTTTTGTCACGCCTATACAATGAATACATCTAACATTAAGTAATGTCTTTGAAAAATCTTCATTTTGGGGGCTTTTCTTAGCAAATTATTGATGTACCGACTTATTTGTGACTAATTTGATAAATGAAATCAGCAAATCATGTAGTACATTTGATTACCTTTGTCATTCGATTGACAGCACTAAATAAAACAACAATAAAAAAAGAATTATTTCATGCAGATGAATTTCTGTTGCCATGTTAAATTCTATTCAGAAAACAAAGGATGTATTTTGTGTGCAAGCAGTGTGTCTACAACAACATTAATGATTCTAGTCGGAGTAAGACAGATGCTAATGGAAGGCAAACAGAAGCCTGATTAAAAGGACACTTCCTCCTTGGAGACCAGGAGACACTAACTTCCCTTTCCCTTGGAGCGACGGAAACCTTCACACAGCAGCAGAGGGTCCTGATAATGGGCGACTAATTAAATTAAGCCTCCTTTAATAAAAGAGGAAGCAAACTTAACACGTTAATTCTCCCTTTGCCATCAAAGGCACCAGCAGAGAAATAAAAAAATATAGAACATAACCGGCAGTTATGAATATCTGTGCTCTTCATCACACATTTGGAGCTGAATGCAACCCAGAAAAAAAAAAAAAAACTTATACATTGAGTTGGGTCTTGTTTTAGATAGTCAAAGGACTGGTTTTGAAACTTAATCTCTGTACTGCACAACTGAACATAAAAAAATAAATAAATACTGTATTCTGCAATTAACTTTTTTTTTTTTTTTTAACAAGTTAGGGCCCAACAGCACCCTCAAAGCTGACGGTCCAACTGAGTTGAGTGAAACAGGAATGCATGCATACCAGAAAAAATTAAATCTCTGAGTTCTCCTGCGGTAAACCAAAGACAGAAGACAGAAGGATTATCATAAATTTCCATTATAAACTTTTTGGAATCTTAAAAATAGCAAATACACTGGCTTTTGAATAATGATTCTGTAATCTTTTAACACAAGATGACATACTGTAGAGTGGGGGGTCCAAAAACATGAGACCACTAAAGCAAATTAATACAAATCTGCAAAATAATTTAAGTTAAAAACAGAACTTGGTATATGCTAATTTTTCTTTACGGTCACTGTGTCCTCAACAACAAGATTTGAGATTAAATTCATATGATAATGACTATTCACATGATCAATGTCACAAAGTTGCTTATTAAATGAGTGACCTAGAAATAGTGCAGAATATTTCTTATTCATTTTACATCATGTTTTCTTTTTTACATTTTTCAAAACGTTGTTTATTAACAGATTTAAATTAGATTTTCTTCGTGGTGTAAGCCTGTTTATTGGTCCAATGAGGGTTTCCAATAATACAGATGAAGGTCTCTGCGTGTTACTGTCTTTCCTTTTACGCAACACAACAAGATTAAATGGAACACATTTCTCATATGTATTGACTCGTTATTTCATCTGACTCCATAAATGAAAAGGGTTTTAATGATATCTGGGTATCATTAAAAGTGAGCGAATGTTTGATTATTCTTTTGAAACTCGTTAATTATGTTTTACCCGTTCAGATTAGGAAACTATGCCGCTTAGAGATCCTCGCATCTTCTGCGGGTCTCACGATCACAATCTCGTCAGTTTCGTCACTGAACAGAGGTTCCCCTCCAGGGACTACCGCTGCGTGTAATCGCAGTGGGAACGCCCTCCAGCGTGACGCGTCTGAAGCATGAATGAAATCAGTCAATGGAGAGAATGAGCGTACGGCGAGTGACGTCATCGACCAGGAAGCTATAAATATCCCCTAAGCACACAATACGCCAGCTTTTGTTACTTCAGCAAGCTCTGTGTGTGTCTGAAATCTATCGATTGTGTTTGTCTGTTTTAGACAGGAGTTTATCACTATATATATATATATATATATATATATATATATATATATTATATATAAAAAAACCAATATGAGCGAGCAGTATAGGAAGTGTTTTCCCCTCTGTACACGATACATCACGGGTGGGGATTCACACGAGCTATGTGTGGCTTGTTTGGGAGTGCAGCATGCCCAGTCGGCTCTCGAGGGAGTCGATTGTGAGCATTGCGAGCGCTTTCCTCTGAGAACTCTGCGCTCGCGCCGATCGCTCTTTGAGGAGAGTGGTTTGCTGCGAGCTCCCCAAGGCTCGGGTCACGCTTCTGTTGAGGCAGAGCGGCGGCGCTTGTCTTGGGGTTCGCAGATGGATCTCACCGGCGACGTTGAGACGGGCCCCGCCCTATCTCAGCTTTCTCCGGCGGGATCCAGTGCCTCTCACCCGGCTCTGGAAGCACGTGCTGTGGCGGTTACGGTTAAGTGCTTGTCGCTGGGGCTGTTGAGCGAGGGCAGTCCCAGCAGCCGAGTATCTCAAAAAGAGCGCAGCAGAAACGGAGTGTCTCGTCTCGTGCCCCCCCCGCGGAGAAACTGGAGGGACGAGGCGGGGCGCTCTCCGGCGCGACCTTCTCGGGGTAGGGCTGATCTGAGGACAGTCATTATCGCCAAGAAGGCCGCGTCGAAAAAAGGGTGGTCCCCATCGTGGAAGACTTGAGTTCACTGCACAACAACACGGTGCCCTGTCTTTCCCGGTGCCCTCAGGGGTCTGCTCTACTAACCCTGCCTATACAGGGCTTAGAGAGGCCCGGCGAGCGACTTCCCGAGGGACGCTCGCCCCCTCCGAGGAGGGTTGTGGAGTGCTCAGACCAGCTGTTCCCTGCCAGTACGTTACAGGGCGCTGTGTCTGTCACTCGGGATGTTCATCCAGAGGCCAGCCTCGAGAGGCTGGTTCCCTTAGTAGAGTTCCTGGCGGAATGGAAAATTCTCCCCAATGTTTCTCAGTGGGTCCTGAATACTATAGAGAACGGGTACGCTATTCAGTTCAGAACGCGTCCACCTCGGTTCAGAGGGGTTCTGCCCACAGTGGTGGGCCCCGAGCAGGCTCTGGTATTAGAACAGGAGGTAAAAACTCTGTTGCTAAAAGGGGCTATAGAGCAGGTTCCTCTACCCAGCAGGGAGTTAGGATACTACAGCCGGTACTTCATCGTTCCAAAGAAAGATGGAGGGCTGCGTCCCATTCTAGATCTGCGCCTCTTAAACCGCGCTGTAGGGAAGCTCAAATTCAAGATGCTCACTCTCAAGCAGATCGTGTCACAAATCAGATCCGAGGACTGGTTTGTCTCGATAGATCTAAAGGACGCTTACTTCCATGTATCTATCCTCCCTCAACACAGGAAGTTCCTGAGGTTCGCTTTCGGGGGCGAAGCGTACCAATATCGGGTTCTTCCGTTTGGCCTAGCACTGTCACCCCGCACGTTCACGAAGTGTATGGATGCAGCTATAGCTCCGCTCAGGCTGCAGGGCATCCGTATTCTGAACTATATAGACGATTGGTTAATTCTAGCTCAATCGGAACAACAGGCAGTTCGGCATCAAGATGTCGTTCTTGCTCACATCAAGAGGTTGAGGTTGAGACTCAACGCCAAGAAGAGTGTCCTTTCTCCATTACAGAGAACCACTTTTCTCGGTGTAGTGTGGGATTCGACGACGATGCAGATGGGTCTGTGGGAGGACCATCATCGTCTATGGCACATAAATTGCCTAGAGATGTTGGCGGTGTTTCAGGCTCTGAAACACTTCCTCCCAGACCTAAAGGGCCACCATGTTCTTGTCCGGACAGACAACACATCGGTGGTCTCTTATATCAACCATCAGGGGGGTCTGCGTTCTCGCCCGCTTTACAAACTGGCACATCAGATCCTTCTATGGTCCCAAGGGAAAATTCTCTCTCTCAGAGCTATTTATCTCCCGGGGTATTTGAACCAGGGGGCAGACATCCTGTGAGTCTCCTGGAATGGAGTCTTCACCCCGAGGTGGTGGAGCTCCTATGGGAACATTTCGGTCGTGCCGAGGTAGACCTATTTGCGTCCCGAGAGACATCACACTGTCCACTGTGGTTCTCTCTCAGCCAGCCAGCCCCACTGGGGTTGGACGCGATGGTACATCCGTGGCCGAGGTCACGCCTGTGCGCTTTTCCCCCGATCGCTCTGCTCCAGGGAGTTCTGGAGAGGGTTCGCCAGGACAGGCTCAGTCTCCTGCTAATAGCCCCGTTCTGGCCGGCCCGAGTATGGTTTGCGGACCTAGTGTCTTTCCTAGACGGCTCTCCCCTGGAGATACCGATCAAGAGAGATCTGCTCTCTCAGGCGAGCGGGTCGATCCTTCACCCCCGCCCAGAGCTATGGAGGCTGTGGATTTGGCCTCTGAGGGGGCCCAGCTCATAGATTCTGGTCTTTCGGCTGAGGTCGTTGAGACCATCCTCCAATCCAGAGCTCCCTCCACGAGGAAGTTATATGCCGCGAGGTGGAAACTTTTCACCTCTTGGTGTGGAGAGCGCCAGCAGGACCCAGTTAACTGCCCGGTTGGTACAGTGCTGGATTTCCTGCAGGACCGTCTCTCCACAGGGTTATCCCACTCCACACTGAAGGTGTATGTAGCGGCCTTAGCTGCTTACCACGCCCCTTCAAGTGGAGGTTCCCTCGGGAAACACCCACTTATATCTCGCTTCCTTCGTGGCACCTTGAGGCTGAGGCCTGCAGTGCGCACGAGGGTACCAGCTTGGGATCTGGCCATCGTCTTAGAAGGTTTCTCCCTTGCTCCTTTCGAGCCCATCGAGGAAGTTTCGGAAAAGTTTCTTACTCTAAAGACAATCCTTCTTCTCGCTATCTCATCTCTAAAAAGAATTGGAGATATTCAAGCAATTTCGGTGGCTCCCTCGTGCCTGGAATTTGCTCCTGGTATGGTTAAAGCTTTTCTCTGTCCCAGACCAGGTTATATTCCTAAGGTACCAACTTCTTTTGTTAGACCTATAGTTCTGCAGGCTTTCTGTCCTCCGCCTTTTCTGACGTCAGACCAGGAGAAACTTAATTTGCTGTGCCCCGTTAGGGCTTTAGATGCTTATGTCCACAGAGCTGCCCTGTGGAGGAGATCGGAACAACTGTTTGTCTGTTTTGGGTCACCTAAGAAAGGGTGTCCTTCATCTAAGCAAAGGATGAGCAAGTGGGTGGTCGAGGCCATCTCACTTGCTTACGATTCGGCCCATCAGCCTTCACCTTTGGCTGTAAGGGCTCATTCCACCAGGAGTATGGCTGCCTCTACAGCTCTTCTTTCAGGAGCTTCTCTTCAGGACGTTTGTGATGCGGCAGGCTGGTCCTCACCACACACTTTCGTTCGATTTTATTCCCTTGATCTCAGCTCCACTCCCGGGGCCCAGGTTCTATCGTCAGTTTGTGTCTCCTAATGACACACGATGGGGATTTGGTCGTATGGGGATGTGGGTAATGCGTTCCCACTGCGATTACACGCAGCGGTAGTCCCTGAAGGGGAACGTCCCGGGTTACGTATGTAACCCTAGTTCCCCGAAGGGACGGACGCTGCGTGTCCTGCCATACTCTCGGCATCCCCTTGGGTCGCTTGCTTCAGTAACTTTTAAGTTGGCGTATTGCTTAGGGGATATTTATAGCTTCCTGGTCGATGACGTCACTCGCCGTATGCTCATTCTCTCCATTGACTGATTTCATTCATGCTTCAGACGCGTCACGCTGGAGGACCTTCCCACTGCGATTACACGCAGCGTCCGTCCCTTCGGGGAACTAGGGTTACATACGTAACCCGGGACGCTTTTGACTAATATCTCAGACGGTCGGATTCGCCCAAAATACAATCAGAGATACTTTTTGTTTAGTCCCCTTGAATTGGATACACTTGAACTTAATTCAATAGTTATACTTTAGTAGAGGTTTTGGCCCTATTAAAGGTATGAGTTGACCAACAATACTTCCCTCATATTAGTTTAGACTGGCCAAGCCCGTGATTTCTCACGTACACTTATCTAAAGTTACTTTAAATTAAGACAGAGGTAAAATAGACGTACCCAAATTTAGGTTGGTCAAGTAGCACGTTAGCTACCCTAAACGAAATGCCCCGTCTCTACAAAACAAGTACACTTGAAATAGTGACAAAGTATCAGCCGTCGCCAATCTGACGCAGTCTTGCGGGAGCATACGAATCCGATAATCTCCTTGGGAGAACAAACTCAAGAGTCAGAGTAAAATCAAACGTTTACAATTTAATATGTCAGGTAAATGTATCATTACAATTTCATAATCAATTCAAAGATAATCAATGTAAAACCTAAAATGCTCTAGAGCATTAAAGTCTGTTTAGTTTTTCCAGTCTCACAGTGGTCTCAGACATTTGGCCTGTAGTAACTGTCAGGAAACTGCAGTGTACGAAGTTCGTCTTTGGGCTCTACGGCACTGATGCAAATAGACAGGCAACGTCCCGTCTGACCAAACAGGGAGAGAGGCGGCAGAAAACCTTTCCTCCTTGTTATGTAAACCATATGCAGAACTATTCATTGGGGTCCCCTGAGAGATAATTACCAGTGGCTTCCCACCCTAATTGGCTAAATCTAATTTCATTCTTCTGTGTTCTTTTCACTTACTCACACTCTGCTTCAGATGTATGGACTTCTCTCTCTCTCTCTCTCTCTCTCTCTCTCTCTCTCTCTCTCTCTCTCTCTCTCTCTCTCTCTCTCTCTCTCTCTCTCTCTCTCTCTCTCTCTCTCTCTCTCTCTCTCTCTCTCTCTCTCTCTCTCTCTCTCTCTCTCTCTCTCTCTCTCTCTCTCTCTCTCTCTCTCTCTCTCGTTTCCTTCTTATTTTTGTTTTTAAACAGGAAGCATTTCTTATTTCCGCACGGCTCTTCTTTCTACTTTCCCACTGTCTTTTCTCTCTTCTTTTGAGCTTTGGACTTTATCTTTCAGATTTATCTGAGCATCTGCTCCAGCTGGCAAACAACACACACCAGATTTTACAAACCGCTAAATCCTGCTATTTGGCTGGACTAATTACTATTGGACCAGGAAGATATAAAATTCATCAGAGAGTGAGGTTCCTGTAAAATACATACTTTATGATAATGATTATTTCAGTGCAGTTGTGAGGGGATGAGTTTTTCTGACAGAATAACTATATTTCAGCAATTTTCTACCATAAGCAGTTTATGTTTTCCTAAAAGTGAAAAGCGAGTGCATGCCAAAAGCCATTAAAGACACGCACTCATCCACATTCTGTACATTACTCACAACGAAACTTCTTGACTCCAAAATGACAAATTAAATTCAGCAAAAACAGAATATGTTTGGGAGTATTTAGTTTTATGCGTTACCAGCTAGCAATAAATAAATGTTCTATAAACAAAGTTTTTTACAGCTTGATGCCATTGAAGCAACTTTTTAACTTCATACTATAATATTTTAATCTTTAGAAAACAATATGTAATAGTTCATGGGTCACATTTTTTCATGCCTATCTTGGTAGAGAGATGGAGTCTGGCTTATAATAGCATGCATATATTACCATATTAATTTATGTACATTCTTTGTTATGATGCTTGCAATGCAAAGTCATTAAAACAATCATTATTGATGTAAAAAGTCATTCAATTTAAATCCTACTCAATACATTTTAATGTGGGAAGAACAATGAAACAAAACTATAGCTTCTTAATTTCAGCTTTCGTTTAAATTAATATTGTATTCTTGAAGTACCATCACAGATCCCTTTTTGAAGACTCTTGTGTTAGTGCTTTAAAACCAATACTGATGAACATTATATGGCATTGCAAAAATAACAATCAAGCAGATTCTCCAAACACTGTTTCGGCTAACAGAAAGTCAATTTATTTGGTTATTAGTACTAAGCTAATGTAAAATCCATCAGTCAATATCGGTAAACAAACTGCTTCAGGGTGGTATAAGACCCCTTTGATTTTTGTCAGGTTCAACTTCGCTGTATATGTACATTAGTCCTTACTTAATACAATTCTGGGTGTGCCGTTTAATTTCTACCACTGCAAAACTACCAGAGATTTGAATCAGACACAACTTATGGACATCGCAAGTGAGAGAACAGCCTCAGCATTGCTGCATTTGCATTCATGGGAGGAGGAGAAGGTGGAGGAGGTGACACTGGAGCATAATGAAACTTCATTTATCTATTCATCTTTCAGGGCTGGCCGGACGGAGGGAGAACCCTTCACGCGGCCGCAGATTGATGGCCTGCCAAATCACAGCGTACCACTCCACCAGCCGGGGCGTGGGCCGCACACAAAGGAAAAGCCGTTAGGCATTTAATTAAATGACAGTCAAGAGATATGGATTATGACCCAGGGAGTAAAACCTGGGCCATTGTACCGTGACAACATTGCTGTAAAAGCCAGCAGAGCAGTGTGGCTGAAAAGCTGAGACAGGCTTTTCCTTAAGTGTGTTTTTGAACATTGCAGTCAGCTAAACAAGGAAGGAAATGTCTTTTGTTTCTAGCAATGAAATCAAAGCCCATGCTCTTAAAAAATAAATCTCAGTTTTCTGAAAATGGAGGTTAATACATATAAAATAATATTCATTACTCACACATTCTCCCACCAAAATTGAATCAACTCTTAATTCTGTGCTCTCATAGGCACTACTATATATCTTTACATAAAACTGAGCTACGATTTTGCAAAAGATAAACGATGTTAGAGAGAATAATGTGTGTTTTTTTATATTAATTTTCAACTCTATACATCTCATTTTAATCTTGCAATCTTGAATCTTTAATCTTGCATATAGACTTATATAGTATGTCTCTTTGAGGATGACACTTTTCTAAATATTATTCATAACCTACCAATAGCCAATAGTATGAATCATGATTTATTTATTTATTACTTTCTACTTAACCAAATAGAGTTAGACCGAAAAACAATTTGCTAACAACCCCTTTTAATGTTCTAATAAATTCCAGAAGGATTCAATCAAGTCTTGGACTACATTTTCTTCTCATTATATGCTGTTTCACTCAGAAATATCAAATTATTAAAGTAAAATGCAACAATTCACATCAAGTTAAAAAGGCTGTTCAATTTAGCATTTATATTTTAGTGTAAAAAATATATAAATGCTGTCCTTTGTTGAAATGTAATGTTACTGCTGCTGATGTAAGAAATAGTTAACCTAAAAATTAAAATTCTGTAATTTGCATATAATTCAGTTACACTCGGTCACACACTCACAGTCATTTCAACAAAAAGTCAAATTACTTCCTCATTTAAAATGTTTTTAAGAATAATACTGACTATTTGTATGCATATATTTTTCAGAGCTTGACATCCTGTTGTCAATGTGTGATTTCATTTTTTGTTCCACAGAAATAAATGATGACAGATTTCATTTTTGGGTGAAACGTCCCTTTAAAAGCAGTATATATCCCAATATCCAGTCTAACAAAAACAGTAGCATATCACAGCAGAGTTTATGTATGTACACCAAACACTGAGAAATTTTAATTCTAGTATAATAAATACAATTTGAGAGTGTCTTCATTTACTCTGCTATCCGCAGAAGTATACTTTGCAGGTACTGAAGCTGCTGGCTGTTCTGCATGCGCCACTATCAGTTCAGCTACAGCTGCTCTCTTATAGATAACTACAACATTTAACAACTCCATTCCGTGAGTGCTATTTACCGACAATAATGAAGAGATAGCGAGGAAAATGAAAACAGAGCATGAAGAAAAAAAAGAGCTGATAGAAAATGAGGAAATTATGTTAAATAAACATGGGAAATTAAAGCTTTGCGAGGACAGAAATACGAGCATAACACCAAAGGCTAAGGAGAAGCTTTAAAATGGAAAAAGCATGGAACATTGTTGCTTCTGTTTAGTGATTGCTTTCTGAAAACTTGCTGCCAACTTGGAAATGTTAAATAGCTGAACATGAGCACCAATACACGCGTCTATAAATCCCACACAAAGGAGAGGAGGTAGTAACATGCCCTCAGTGTAATCTCTAAACGCTCAGATTTGACCTGTACGCGCTCTATAACAGCATCTGTCACTCCCAGACCACCGCTGAACATCTGATGATTACATTAAGAAGAGAAGGCATTCATTTGTCTCTCCCAGCTCTTCTATGATCCAGGTTCACCGTCTTTCCTTCCTCTCATCGCCTGATGTGAACAGAAGAAGGCCATACTCCAGGGGCTTTTCTCAGAGCCAGTGCGTGGAGACGCTGTTGGCAGAATTACGCTCCACCAGCTATTATAGTGATTAGGAGCAACATCAATCAAAGACGGCCCCCGGAAGCTAAAGGGGACATGCTGACGAACAATTAAAACACTCATAAAATAAGAAGTCTCAACATTCTGCCCTCCTTGAAGATAAAAAGCGGTGCATTGTTCAATTAGTATTTCATGTGGAGTCTCTGACCAGAGACTATCCATCAGCATACATAAAACACCAAAATACATCAAGTAATGCTAAATTTACACTGTAAAGGTGGTACAGAAGCACTTCTGAAGTCGCTATTAGGCGGATTTTAGTCTGGCTTTTATGCAGCATTACAGCTTTACACCGATTTTTGAGCAGGCACTGAGCATCTTAGCATTAGCAAGCACAAAAGCAATTATTTTCAAATTAATTAACCCATCATATTTCTTAGTGATTCCCTACTGATGTAATGTATGAAGTGATAGATATTCTTGGCAGGCCTTTAGCAGTAGCAGAGAGGATGTTAATAAAAACATCAGGGAACATAGATTAACAAATATAACAATTAAAGTCAGTAAAATTATAAAACTATGTGAAGTATGTGAAGGGTCACGCCATACTTTTTAAAATAGTTTTTCCCTATAGGTCCGCTAACAGTATAATATTTGTATTTAATAATTTATAATTATATATTTTTTTATTATAACAGTTATAGTTTTTGTGCCAAAAATATGTAAAAGATATATATACTGCAGTTCAATATAGTTTTCTAATTTTAAAACTGTTAAAAATCAGACTACTCTTAAAAACAAAAGTTTTTTTTGCAGCGATGCTATAGACTGTAAATAGAACCACCCTTTGTGAGAACCCCAAATAACCTTTCAGTGAA
Organism: Meda fulgida; assembly: GCA_030578275.1. NCBI lineage: Eukaryota > Metazoa > Chordata > Actinopteri > Cypriniformes > Leuciscidae > Meda > Meda fulgida. The sequence continues at coordinate 8,769,439 of CM060624.1, read as the reverse complement.
CAGTTCTTAAAAGAACATTTTTTTCTCAGTGTAAAGAATATCCAAAGAACCATTTTCCACTAAAAAGACCTTTTGGGCAATAGAAAAGTTTCATAGATGTTGAAGGTTCTTCATGGAACCATCAATGGCAATAAAAAAAAAAATATATTTTTAAGAGTGTAAAATGATCAGGAATACTGTTTAGAAATAAATCCCTCAGAAGAACTAAGACACATTTTACTCTTACTAGCTCTTCTACTGTTTAGGAAAATAGATATCCTTTTTCACCTATTGTTTTGGGTTTCTGATTTCCAGAGATTTCTGAACTGGTTCTCAATAAATGGTATTTTTCATAAAAGGATGGAAGTTGTGAGTTTGTAAATTCACCTATTAATATAGTTTCATAGCACATTGAACTCTTTAATCTTAAGATGTCATGTTTCCTCGGGGCTCCTTTGAGTCTTAAGCATACATCATTCATACAGAGTGGTTCATACAAAGCGTTTATAATATATTTCCCAAAGCCGGAGCGGTCAATGTAAGCGGTGAATGAACAACATTTACACTCTTGCACTCCGAGCCTTCACTCCATCGTAAGTGTGGATGGGTCTCCTGTGCACTAAAAAATGACACTTCAGCAGAAACAAGAGGTCAACTCAGTAACAGACCTGCCATTTATCAAACATTTGAGTTGGAGCTCACAGCAATACACTGAAACTGAGTGACAGCACAGAGAAACCAGCAGACATAAATCCCATGATGCTCTCTGATGCGATGCACCCCTCCTGTATGACATGAGATCAATGGTATCTGGTCATCACGAATACTGCACAATAAAAACCGCTTGAATATTCAAGGTGCACAATGATAAAAGCATATCACACATTAATAAAACATAAAGATGGCTTTCTTCTGCTGTAATCTTGGCCATATGACTACTGAGTTTGTCTTATATTCATTTATTATGAACAAGTGGAATGATGGGCTACTTGGATTAATTACTTTCCCAAATTGGCTTGTTCCACACAATAGCGCTGTGCTCTGCTTCATTTTATAGAAACAATTCTGTGTCGGATTCTACTTAACATTTTCAGTTCTTCAATGATCACAACAACAATTCTTTTAGTATTTTTGGAGAATGTTGCCCTCCATAATTGGTCCAAACTTTATACGTACAACACATTATCGTAAGAACTAGTCAGCAATTTAGTCTCAGGGAGGAAAATAAACAGCCACTAATAGCCAAAAGATGAACAATCAAAGGTAGAGCAAAAACAACCAAACACATTTTTAAAACAAGGGACAAAGAAAATACATAAATTATATTATATAATATGCTATTAATATAGAATTTGTCTAAAATATTAAATTAAATTCTCACACACCCATAGAACACACACACACACACACACACATAGTGACAGTACAAACTGTATAAAGTGACAGTAAAGACATTTCAAAGTATATTAAAATAGAAAAAAACGTTTTAATTGTAATAATATTTCACAATATATATTTTTTTACTGTATTATTGATCAAATAAATGCAGCCTTGGTGACCATAAGATACTCCTTTAATATTTTTTTTTTTTTTTTATTACTGACCCTAAACTTTTGAACGGTAGTGTAGTGTTGGACTATATGTCTCTCTTTCTCTCTCTGAATGAGTGAGTAAGTGAGTGAGTGAGTGAGTGAGTGAGTGAGTGAGTGAGTGAGTGAGTGAGTGAGTGAGTGAGTGAGTGAGTGTGTGTGTGTGTGTGTGTGTGTGTGTGTGTGTGTGTGTGTGAGAGAGTGTGTGAGAGAGTGTGTGTGTGAGAGAGAGAGAGAGAGAGAGAGAAAGAGAGAGAGAAAGAGAGAGAGAGTCAGAGAGAGAGAGAGAGAGAGAGAGAGAGAGAGAGAGAGAGAGAGAGAGAGAGAGAGAGAGAAGTCCATACATCTGAAGCAGACTCGTCTGAGGTGCAAACCGGTCGATCAGCCATATTCTTTGGGCTGGCAGTAATGAGGATCAAGAGCTCACTGGCGTGCCGAGTCCGACCACGGCTGCAGTGTTGTGATGCAAATGAAGTCGGCATCATGCTCGCCCCTGTGCCAGTACCACCTTTAATTGTCTTCTTTGATCCGCAGCTAATTCCCCTAATTAGGTGCCTATTCTGGAAGTTTTGCTTTGCTTCCAGCAGCTACAGAAACTCAACTGGGTAAACCACGGGGAAATGGGAAATTGGATACCTAGATGAGCAAACAAACATAAACAAGCTCATTCAGCTCCAACAAGAACAGACCCCTAAATACAAGAGACAGATGAGCAGTCACATGCAATCACGCTGCATGGTTGAGCACAGATGCTGACTGCTGCCTTCACTCGCAGAGATGCAAATGCAGAGAACATGAGCAAATCTGGTAAGGCACACATATTAAACACCTTCCCCCATGCCATTTGCACCTGATGCCACATTCACTGTATATGTGCACACTGAACAGCAATGATGATCTGGTCCAATCAATATATATGTCAGTGCTAAATGTACAGTGCACACAAAGGCTTTAGTGAATAGGCACTTTTTTCAAACCAAATCAGCATAAAACAATATTACTTTATTATTATTAGTAGTAGTAGTAGTATCATATTTTACAGTATGCAATATTACAATATGAATTTATTCTCAAATGTCCTCACTTTTACACATCAAACCTTTGAGCTTGTTTATTCTGGTGGAAAATAAGAGCTTTAAGCTTTTAATACATTTCTCATTACAAAATTGGTGAAATGCTGTCGACATGTGCATGAAATAATTTTCAAACTGCACAATGTAAAAACAAAGTGAATGTATATGGACACCTGCTGATCCATGATTTACGTGATTTTTTTAGCTTGGTTTTAAGATAAAATCTTAATGATAATACACTACCTTTCAAAAGTTTGGGTTCAGAAAGATTTTTTAAAAGAAATTAATACTACTATTCAGCGAGAAAAAAAAACATTAAACTGATAAAAAGTAACAGTAAAGATATTTATAATGTTACAAATTATTTCTATATAAATGCTTATGAACTTTCTAATTATCAAAGAATCCTGAAAAAATATGCATCACAGTTCCCACAAAAAATAAGCAGCACAACCGTTTTCAACATTGACAAATAATAAGAAATGTTTCTTGAGCACCAAATCAGCATAGAAGGATTTCTGAAGGGTCAGGTGACACGGAAGACTGGAGTAATAGCTATTTCATACTTCAAGAAATGCAATATAATTTCTTATTTTTCTAGCTGAGTAGTGAGTGAGATCTTGATGAGCGATGACCTTGATGGTATGCATGTAGACAAACCTTTTACACAATATAGAGGTCCCATCCCCCACTGCATGCATACAAATACAGCACATAAAAACTGGGTCAGAGGCAAAAAATAGAAGGAAAGAGGTAAGGACCTAGTGCGCTAAAGTGAGGAGACGACCCAACGCCAATCGGTGCATGGCCTTTTAGCCTCACACTCAGCCTGAGATGCCAGTTTGATGGAAGATATGAGTCCGGGTGACAGTTGTGTGTGTGTGTGTGTGTGTGTGAGTACAACTGGGAAGGCATCGAAACGCACTACAGCGCAGAACATCGCTGTCAATTTGCAGCTGCCTGTAGTTAGAGCTTCTGCTAGCACGACTGCACATTTCCTCACCTCACCTGCAGCTCTCATAAACAATCCCTCCTCTTCTTATTCATTCATGCCTTCATTAGCATCCCTGCCATTAGCGCTAAATCCTCTACCCTTCACAGTCCGTCAGGCAGACATCCCGTCTGTCAGCGAGAGAGAGAGCCATCCTGCAATCCTAATGCTCCGAGTCCAGCGGTCTCACCAAACAATGATATTTTGCAGAATGAATATTGTTTAAAATGACTTTTTTTGGTTATTTATTGATATACATCTCATATATTAAATTATATATTGTATATTTAAAAATATATTTATCAGTCGCCATGCTGTTTATATTGTTTCACCTTTTTAAAAAACTGGGAAACCACCACTTTATTACTTTGCTTGATTTATGAAGAGATAATCAGTTCATATCATGAAAAAAAAAAAAAAAGAAAGATTTATGAGTTTGGGGGTTCAGCGGTTTAAATCTGCCTTTTGTATTAAAATATTCTAAACGTGTTTCTGCACATCCCAAACACTGTCTAGTGAATAAAAAACACGTATTATTAATCAGACTCACTCAATTAATCAGACTCACTTACTAAACCGCAAGTCATTAATTTCGGCAAGTCTGACTCAAGCACAATTCCTGTACTTCAGACTAAAGAGAATTCAATTCACATGTATTTGTATAGAATGTTTAACAATATTTGTTACCCAGGACCACCAGACCCAGGTCACAAGGGTAAATCTTTTTCAAATTGATAATTCATCTGAAAACTGAATAAATAAGCTTTCCATTAGTGTATAGGTTGTTAGGATATGACAATATTTGGCAGAGATACATCTACCGTATTTGAAAATCTGAGGGTGCAAACAAATCTAAACATTGAGAAAATCGCCTTTAAAGTTGTCTATTTATGTTCGCGCTTTTTCTGCACCCACTCACAAAAATATATTTTTTTATACATTTTACGATAGGAAATTTACAAAATATATTCAAGAAACATGATCTTTACTTAATATCCTACTGATTTTTGGCATAAAAGAAAAATCGATAATTTTGACCCATACAATGTATTGTTGGCTATTGCCACAAATATACCAGTGCGACTTGTGACTGGTTTTGTGGTTCAGGGTCACATTTATCATTTCAAATCAGCTTTACAGAAAAAATATATATATATGTTTCAAATACTACAATCAGGAAGCCAGAGGTGATAGAGTCAAGGAGAGGGGAAAAAAAAATAGTGATGGTATTGGAGAAAAACCTTGAGAGGCTCTAAACAGCCTCAACAAACTACTACTCAAATGTTGAAAAAACAGACACAATATAGAACAAAACACATGAAAAACATTACATATTCGATTAATTGTGCACTCAAGATGGGGCGGAGCCATCACCTGTCCTCTCCACCCCTCCTACTTAACTGTGACTCGCAACAATCTGGAGTGTGGCTCTAACGAGCATTTTGTCAGGTTTGTTGCTCTAATTAATTCAATTAGGGAAATGCAGGGGCAGATGGCTACAAAGCAGGGAAATGTTCCCAATTTCTCCCTCTCTGATGCCCCCAAAACTTTCCGCAGGGAACTGGTACAGATGTGGTGGCCGGAGGACCAGTGAGTAAACACTGCAGACAGGAAACTAATCATGCTTGATTAGATGCTACTAACAGAAAACTATATATATATATATATATATATATATATATATATATATATATATATATATATATATATATATATATATATATATATATATCACCATAGTTTATATATATATATATATATATATTTATTTATTTTTTTCCTCATGATCTTGTATCCACCATATCCTACCAGGCTCTATTTTGGGGTCAATAACATTTCATGGCAGTGTTATTTTAGTAACATTGATATATTCGTGTAGTTTTTGTTATTATGTTAAACGTCTATAGTTTTGGTCAAACTAAACGTAACGAAAAAGAGATGTTGCCTTGCAACTTGCTGAAATAAATGTATATTTTTTTATATGTTTTCGTTTTATTTCAGTTAATATTTATTTTAGTTCAAGTAACAACATTTTTGTATGTTTTTTTTCTTCTTCTGTCTTTCCCCGAGTCTCTTTCTACTCTTTCTACATTGACTTTCTTAGGGGCCATTTACATGACACCATTTTCAACAAAAAATGGAAAACTTTTTATGCGTTTTGGTTGTTCATTTACATGATAACAGCGTTTTGGTGGCCTGAAAACACAAACTTTAGAAGACAAAGTGCAAGTTATTGATAATTATACAATTATTGTCTCCGTGTAAACTACAAAAACACGAATTTGTGAAACTGGTGGTGTCTCACGCATATTACATTGCCAACTACTGACATGACATGCATAATACAGCATTTTCTTATTGTTTTTGTGGATCCGTGATTAGGGATTGTTTTGACAACATTTTCGCCTGTGTGCGAAAAACGCGAAGGAAAAAAAACACGTTTACATCGCCGTTTAAATGTACACTTAGAGTCTAGCCCGTGGTTCCTCACTTATAAATCACGTTTCTCACAACAATCACAACAATAGGACGAGTTGTCGTAATTATCCTATTGTTTTGGCAGGGCACTTGAAAAATATGCATATATGTGTATGTGCAGGTTCTCTCTGACTGTTAATGTTTCACCCTACACCACCTTGATTTTACATTTGGACTGTGTGGGCTTAGTTACCCAGCACACCTCAACTCCTGAAACATACTGTTTAAGCGTGTGTGTGGAGTTCTTATAAATTCTTGCTGGCAGCTGAGCAGAGGATTTGAAAGGTTGCTGTGCTCTGCAGTTGAAGATGGCACAGAAACTGTAGGAAAAACTGGCCAGTGAAGTGGCAGTGCTCTGTTCAGACCAGAGCGTTCTGGGTTCCCTCAGCCTTGCTTTGGGCTTCTCCTGCATAACATGACAGATGGTTACAGAGAAGCAACAAAGCGATCAATAACACAAAGCACTAAATCTGCTGAATCAGAAGCTTCTGCGTAGAGCTTTGCATGGCTCCCAAAAATTAGATTTTTAACTTAAGCTTCTTATAAAGCAAAACATTAGATGACATTTAATAACTTGCACAGCTGAGATTCATGACACTGTGAAAACTGCTATAATTTCAAAAAGCGCATTAAGAATAACAATTCAATTATGGCGTTGAGAATATGATACTCGCTCGCACTCGCACATATGCACAAAATGCAGTGGGGTCCAAAAGTCAAAATCTAATTAAAGAAAAAAAGAACAGTTTCAGGGAAAAATCAAATAAGAAATATTAAAGATTATGAAATAAAATTCTGTCACTAATTAAATAAGCACATTTTGAGCATATAGTTTTTGTACAAAAGTTCATATTTTCATGCTTCCATCGAAGCACAAGAAGTTGTTTTGTTAATTTGCAAATCATGCTGGAGAACATGATCGGCATGATGGCAAACTTGGCATTCATGTCTGCTACTCTCATTAAAGCAAGAGGGACAAACCAAATACTAAGAAACTTCTAAAATTCATTGAAATTGTAAAACTTCTCAATCACCGTTTTATGCAGATAATATAATTCTCAATGAATCGGAATATCATTACATTTAAAAAAAAACATGTTCACTTGTATTCTTTTTGGATTTTCAGCAGAGAAAATGATACTCTCTCTTTGCTGACCTGGCTCATGAAGGACTGCTAGTGGGGAGAGCAGCAGAACCTGCCAGCTCCCCCAGGGGCACAGAGTATGAGTGCCCATTAGAATGATACGACCTGGCAGCTGGGTGCCCTTATACCCTGCTAATTAAACCCATGCCACACTGACACTGGCAACACTGCTCATTGTAGCCCGTTGAAGATGGGAAGGGTGTGAGGGAATGGACTCTGGGCATTGTGGGACATATAGGGAGGTCAACTGGCTTTCAAAGGGAATGGGAGATGAGGCTGATTGTTTTATTGCATGTTACGCCCAAAATACACCCATTATTCATTAAGAGAATAAGGACAAGGCCTGTCGTTAAACTAGCAAAAGTGGATTCGGACACGCCCTAAGTGCACTTGCGCCGCGCGATTTGATCTTTAAAATAGGGCCCTGTATGTGTGAAAGGGGTTCATATTTATTCAATTTTACACTGAAAAAAAATGTGTGTTGTTATTTATAATTTCCATTAAAGAAAGTGTATACTGAAAGTATTACGGCCATACAACCATGAGCACTCCCGATCTCATCTGATTTTGGAAGCCAAAGCCAAAGCCTGGAAAAAATGTGTTGCTAAAGAGATGTAGTGTAAACAAGGATGGCAAAGAGTTACCATACCATATCTGGGTTTACTCAGGCAGAGAGGAAGGGCACTGAAACAATGTAAAAAGTGAGTCAAACAAGTACTCTAATTAGAAGCGAGCTTGAACGAGTCCTGAACTCCAGGAAAAGAGAGCATGAAGTGGAAAAAGGCCCAGCTGGATGCTTGCAAAGCCAGTTTGCATAAGAAAAAGAGCACAAAAAAAAGAAAAAGAAAAAAAAAGGAAAACAAGAATACATTAAAAAGAGCCCAGCTGAATATGTGCAGTCATTTCACATAAGAAAGAAAAAAGAATACATGTGTGTTTCTTCAACTGGGCACTTAATAAATCAATAAATCAATCAATCAATCAATCAAATCAATCAAGTAACCAACCCACCCTTGGCCCATTGAAGCAACCAAAGCTGAACAAACAACAAATGCAAAACTATTTTATGCTTTATAAAGCATAGCAATGTATAATTTTACCATCAACTTCTGGGTAAAATGAAAGGAATTGTTACAACTAATGACAAGTTTTCTCTTTCCCAGTGAGAAAATCTGTGCAATGTCTTGTACAATGTTTTATTCATCCTGTGCCTGTCAGCGGGTGAGTGGGAAATATAAAGAAAGAGACAGCACTTTTACCTCCCACACTTCCAGCTTCCAGTCAGTATTTACACTGAATAGATGCAAACCTGAATCCACAAAACTGCTTTCAGGTTGAACTACCTGAGTCTACCCGTGTCTGAGAGGAGACAAAAATGCAGGATATGTTCCACAGTCCATTCACGTGATTAGAGAAACCCCTCAGAGATGGCTCCTCCATCATAGGGGCCGTTTAACTCAAAGACAGCATTTGTTGTTCGGGGCTTTGGCCCATCTCCGAGTGGGGTGTTCTTTTACAGGCTCAGCCCCTGGAGAGAACACAAAACTCAGGTAATGGGAGAGGAGTCTGGGAATCACCAAGCTGGCTATTATCACTCCATAGGGCACAGCGCAGACACCTAAACACATGCTAAGAAGAGCACGGGAGATGGTGGGAGTAACTGAGGGTCACATGAGTGGGATTGAGATGCTCAGGATACACAAGGGATACAATTAATATGTCATACACATATGCAGTTCAGCAAATACTGGCTGTACTGTTGGTTATTGTAGGCGTTATCACTGCTGGATGCCCATAATGCTATTGGTTAGTTGCATAATTGGCCATAGCAAATTATGTTAAATTGACCCATTAGGGATTCTGTAGAAGAACAAGTAGAGCATGGTGCTTGAAACCAAGGTCATTGGTTTGTGTTTGTGTGTGAGAAATCACAAAATGATTAAAATGCATATTGTAGACGTACTAGAAGTCGCTTTAGATAAAACAATTCTGCAGGGAAAATATTTCTATATAAATTTCAGCAGTCCATAATGCATCATCATCACGTATTTACACTTTTATCACTTTTTATATGCGTTTAACCAAAGCGATTTGTATTGCATTCAAAATATACAATACCATTTTGGGGTCTTTAACATCTTTTTTTATTATTATTACTTAAAAAAATAGTAATACTTTTATTCAGAAAGAATGGATTAAACTGATTAAAAGTGACAGTAAAGACATTGACATAGTTACAAAAAAGAGATTTCTATTTCATATAATTGCTGTTCTTTTGATTCACCAAAGGATCCTGAAAAAAAATGGTTTCCATTTTAATGTAATTTATTATTATATTTATAATAATAACCATTTAAAACATTGATAATAATAATACAAGGAAATGTATATTGAGCTCCAAATCAGCACATTAGTATATATATATATATATATATATATATATATATATATATATATATATATATTACTGACCCCAAACTTTTGAACGATAGCGTACATTTCATCAGTTTGTGAATAATTGATACAGTAGTCGGCGATCATGTTTTCATCCCTTTGTATCAAGAACCTCCTCTTCTTCCTTAAAACAGAATTTCTCCACATTTCTGCTTATCCATAGTGTTTGCAGCAAATCAACTATGGTGTGTCACGCACACAATCTTTTTGGCTTCAAGATCTTAAGGAAAGAGTTTTGAGAGAAAGATGCTGTGAGGAGAGCAGCGGTTTCCCTCCAAAAAGTTCATTCAGGCTATACAATCAACAGAAGTCCTTACTGTAACTGCTGGTCTACGGTCAGTTTCTCCAACTTTAACCTTAGGTCTGCAATACCTGGAAAAAGCTATCCAATTTCCAATCATCTTAAAAGCTATTCTCAAGCCTTTGTTCAGAGCTGGTACGTTTTATACAGTATATATAACATTTATATTGTATACAGTATATATATATATATATATATATATATATATATATATATAAATAAATTGAAGCAAAATATGTTTTGCTTACCAAGGCTGCATTTATTTAACCACAAATACAGTAAAAAAGAAACAATTATATTGTGGAATATTATTAACATTTAACGCATCTATTTCCCATTTTAATATGTTTTAAAATATTATTTATTCCTGTAAAGACAGAGCTGAATTTTCAGCATCATTACTCCAGTCTTCAGTGTCACATGATCCTTCCAATATGCTGATTTGGTGCTCAAGAAACATTTCTCATTATTAATGTTAAACAGCTGTACAGATAAATTTTTTGTATCAACACATTGATATTGACGGTACTGATGAGGTCTGTATGTTGGCATTTGGTAGCAGCTTCAAATGTAGGATTTTGCGGATTGAGTAAAGTAATTAGTATGATAAGGTTAGGCATACCGGTATATAGTTTACCTGTCTAAATAACAATAATAATAAATAATTCAACTCAAGTGTTTTGTATAGGAAATGAACCCATAAAGTAGGCGGCATGACTGTGTACCACACAAATGGCAATCCCTTCGGGCACCCCTGAGGTCTGCCAGCAGTGAGTTTGAGGGAGAAAAGATGGAGTGGCAGTATGAGATAGAGACACACCGCCGAGTGGCATGCAGTGGTTGTGTAGATGGCAGACTTTGGGTGTCCGGTGGCTGGCCATAATAAAACGTCCCTGTCAGAGGCTTGTGGCTCCCCAGAGTGAGGTCTGATTAATTGGGCTGTCCAGTCTCTCTGATAGCAGCTGCTTTACCCACTGCTCATGGGAACCGTACCCATGCCCCTTTCACTCAACCCCATGCCAAAAAAGGGAACGAAAAACGAAAGAAGCGAATATCTGGCCTTCGAGCCTTTGCAGCTAAAATTGGAGACTCGCGTTCCCTCGCTGTCTTTCTCCCTCCATATTCCAAAATGATCCTGCATCAGCATTCTGTTCACCTTGCTGGGGGGTTTAATGTGTATTTATGCATGTGTGTTGGGAAGCAGGGGACATTCAAACAGCAGACGCCTCAGCATGAAGCATTTACAAATTTCAGTCTCAGTGATGTGTGTGTGTGTGTACAAGTGTGTAACAAACTGTTAAATCTATAGCCAGGTCACCATAAGACCTCCTAAATTAAGCACAGCTGTCCACAGTAAATAGCCACAGAAGGCAAAACTCAACAGAGATGACATTGCAACAAAATTGCTATACAAAGCCCAAAGTCCTACTAAACAGTGCTGTGCTGCCCATGATTCTCTGCTCTACCGTATCACCAAATACTAGGGATGGGAAATGTCAGAAATCGTAAAGTTGTAATTGTAAATAGAAACTAAGAAATTAAATTGTGTTTTTTATTTTTTATTTATTGCGTTGCCACTAACCGTTCTTTCAGTACTTTTGTGGAAAAACTATTTGGGTGATGAAATTAATAAACATTGAAATTCTTGCAAAACGTCTGTTTAGACAAATGTTTAGCTAACTTTTCAGTCTTTTTAGAGACGGCATAACTGGAGTCCAGTAATTGTCATTGAGCTTAAACAGTAAATGTGTCAAAAATTTGACTCATTTATTCATTCATTTGAACTCTTTCCCCGCCATTGACGGAAATTTCCGTAATTTATGAGACAACACCTCCCTGACATTGATGGAAACTTCCAGCTTTCCATGTTTTCACTGTTATACACGATGACACATCTTCTGAAAGAGTACAGAATCTCTGGATCAAAACAAAGGCAAAAAAAGAAGCAGAAACAAGCAATAGCATATGTAAGCAGATGAATATGTAAAATAACATGATCATCAACATTAAACAGCATGAGCATACACATCAAAACTGCCAAATGTTACAGAATGAAATGTCGACCCAGGACGAGCTATAGGACTGTGAAGCTTTAGGGGGGTTGGTGGACTATCTACTCCATCTATGATTTCTTCATTGTTCCGATCTGGATGTAGTCTTTGACAAAAACATGATTTTCTCAGCTCAAAATGTTGTTGTTTTTATATGAAACTTGCCCATATTCAAGAGTTGATCAAAAGAATGCCTTGAGCTAGAATTATTTATTTATTTTTTTAAAGCAGAGGCTCTTTTCTTTCTTTTGCTTGTTCATATATTCATACAACAAAATATTCTGTGGGCCATAAACGTTTTGTGAAAATGATCAAAAATGCTGGTGGGGAAAGAGTACTAAGTTGGATCAGTTGGATTGTGCTGGTTGCTTCACTGGTTGTGCTGTACAGTTTTGATTCACTAAGAAATATGGGGGCTCATAAGCTTCATTCACTTGAGAATCAGTTGGAAAAAAACAACACTAGTGTTGTGGATCAAAACCATACATGACCTGTGATTCAATAAAAAGTACCAGCTCATATGAGCCATCAGAACATCATTCAGTCTCTGGTAAAAAAAAAAAGGTTATCAGCTCCTACTCTACCATCTACAGAAGAAAGAGCTTTCTTCAAGGTCAATTCATTGGGGAAATCGTTCATCGCTTCCAGGTAAAACGGAGCTAAAGAAACAGACTTCCACAGAGAAAAATAACTCAGCAGACAGACACAAAGACAGCAACTCTCCCTTCCTCTAAGCTTCTACAGGTTGAACGACAGTCCTTGCTCAGCACATGGTTCATCTCTCCTGCAGTCAGTCAGCCAGCCAAGGTCAATTGCCTTTCCCCCTTCCCTCTCATTCAGTGCTTTATGTGCCTTTACGGCCAACGTTTTGTGCCTTTACGGCCAACGTTTCCTCTCCTCTGCACCAAGGTGACTGCTGGCCCACAGAGACTGGCGCAGACTGCTGGGAAACGTTAAAAGAGTAGTTCGCAGAATGAAAACTACCCCATGATTTACTCACCCTCAAGCCATCCTAGGTGTATATGACATTCTTCTTTCAAACGAATACAATCAGAGTTATATAAATAAATGTTCTGGCCCTTCCAAGCTTCATAATGCTTGGACATTGGACATAATGCTTGTTATTGCTTGGACATAAAGCCAGGACATTTATTAATATAACTCCGATTGCATTCGTCTGAAAGAAGAATGTCATATACACCTAGGATGACTTGAGGGTGAGTAAACCATGGGGTCATTGTCATTTTAAAGTGAATTACTCCTTTAAAAGATCAGCAAATGCAGCACAGGCCTGAGTCTCTGGTTCAGTCTGATCGCTTTCCCTTTCCACCTCTGGTCATTTTATATTTCCTCAATCCTTAAATCACATAATAGCTTCTTTCTAAACTTCACCCTTAGCTTTTATTTGGCATTTCTCCCTTTTACTCTCATAACTGGCATGAGCATTCACATTTCTCTTAATTACTCACTTTTATTCTTCAATGTCTTTTTCCTCCTCTCTAAATCTCTCATTTTCTGTCTCTTCCATTTCCTCTCTCTCTGATGTCTCCTTACGGGCTGTAAAATCACCTATAAAGCGCTCACACCCATAAGAGCTTCATTAGTGGGAACAAAATGTGTCTGTTGCACACAGCACAATAAAAATATGTCCCTAAGAGGGAATACAAACATTTAATTATACAGCAATGACGTAAAAATACAAAAAAAGGAAGACTGAAAGAGAGAAAATTGCTTGAAGGTGAAATGTACAATCTATACACTACTACTTGAAGCAAACGGAACTGCAATCTGTTTAAGCGAATGTTTAAAAAAAAGAGAGTGAGAGAGAGAAATTTTAAAGCGAATGCTAAAATGAGTTTTGGTTGGGACAAAATGTTTTTGGCAGATGGGGAAGTGTTTGAAGTGTGTAAATTGGTGCTATTAGTGATGCTGAAATTACACGCTTCACCTTTAACTCATCAAGTACTTACAACAATTATTTTGACAGTCCATTCTAGAGATGGGCAAAATACTGAACATTTAAACTTACAAAATAGTGTTACTAAATGGTGATAGTTTAAAATTGTCCCAAAAGTTGAATCAATGATTCAGCGGTGATACAATGTCCAGACTGTTTCTTACAAATAATTGATTCAGCAGATGACTTCATAGATTTTTAAATAAATAATGGACCATTTTCACATTTCTGGACTTCTCAAATGCATAAGTCGTCATGGTAATGTAAACTTCTATAGGGTCATTCCATGTCAAAATCAACCAAATTTCACAAACTTCTTCGGCTCATTTATTTTTTAATTTTTAATTTTTTTCTGAAGAAAGACAAACATAAATAGTGATGAAAGCCAAAATATTAAATGTCATGGATGTATATTTACAGAGTAATCCACTATTTTGTAGTAGGTGGTCGAAATGATAAATTGCCCCTGAGATTTGGAGCCAAATTAAAGGAAGGTACAGATGGCATTTTATACAGAGATTGGTAGGTCTTGATAGGCTTTAGCAATCTTTGCTGCATTACATCCCAACAATGACAGTTCAAAAAGGGAAAAAGGTACTTTGGTTTATAGCAAACCTTTATTTTTTTATGGTTCAACTCCAGAGATATAGCCTCGAAATGGCTCCATGAGTAAACTGGTAAATGTACACATGTTCAGTGGTCAAAAACCACTGTGATAGAAACCAAAGTGGGTTTTTTCTTATAAAAAAAAAATGCATAGAACATACATGTCTGAGTGCCATAAATATTGATTTTCCAATGTTTGCATGCATGTACCTCAAAACGTACTAAATATATTTTAATATCTTTCTAGATTCTCATTCTTAAAGGGTTAATTCACCCAAAAATGAAAATTCTGTCCGTAATTGCTCACCCTCATGTTGTTCCAACCCCGTAGGACTTTCATTCATCTTCAGAACAGAAATTAAGATATTTAATTTTTTTTAATTTATTAAATCTGAGAGCTGGCTCCTTCCTTCAATACCCACCAGGTCCGGATTCGTTGCGGAACGGCTGCGGCCATGACGGACAGCTCAAGTCACGAGGACCCACGAGATCTAGCGAATTCACATACGATCGCGCAATATAACAATCTGCCCTGTGCTGAATTGCTGCGGAGCTCTCCGGTATCCAGCAAAAATAGAAGCTCTGCGTACCTGCTCAGGAGACTGCGGATCACCGGAGCTGGGACAGAGTCAGAACGCAGCCGTTCCGCAGTCAGTGAAAATACACACATTGACTTTAATGGAAACCTGTTGACTCCGCAACCGTTCCGGAGCGAATCCGCAGCCGTTCCGCAGTTGGTGGAAATTGGCAGTAAGTTTATCAAGCGACGAGAATACTTTTAACGACTATAACAACTAAAATAACAACTATTATTCAACTCATTTTCTTCTGTGTGGGCCTATGACGTGAGTTCACGAGAGCGCCACAACGGATGCGCGAGAACTGAGAAGATGACGCAGATGGGTCTCGATGTAGTCTTTAAAATGCTTCTAAAACGTGCATTCCCTGGATGTCCGAATCGTGAGAAACCAACATGAAAACGTAAAAGTGCCTTACCAATGCCGCAAAATGGCTTACCTTTCACACTTTCCCATCAAATGATCGTGAGCGTCATCTTCTCAGTTGTCGAGCATGCGCCATGGCCCTCTCAAGAACTCTCGTCAGAGGCCCACACAGAAGAAAATGAGTCGTAATTATAGTCGTTATCTTTTAACACAATAAGTATTCTCGTTGCTTGATAAACTTAAGGTTGAGCCACTGTAGTCACTTGGACTGTTTTAACAATGTTTTTACTAACTTTTAAGGACCGGCAGAATGAAATTGCCTAGAAACCTATGAAGGAGTGAGACAACTTTCCAATGTATCCTGAAGGAGTGAGACAGCTCTCAGATTTCATCAAAAATTAAGTATTACGGGGTTGGAACAACATGAGGGTGAGTAATTACTGAGTTTTCATTTTTGGGTGAACTAACCCTTTAATAAGCTTTATATTTGTAATTTTCATTTTATTTTCCTTTTATGGTTCAATCCACTAGATATGGGATCCATGACATTTAAAAATGTTGGCTTTCTTTTTCATTTGTGTTTTTTTACCAGAAAAAAAAAAATCGAAATCAATTTTTAGCAGGGGACCTTTGGTTAAAACCAGTTTGGTTAAAACCGGCTAACTAGTTTTTTGTAATTTAATTAAGGTATAAAACTCAAAGTTTAATGTACATATACATATAAAAGTGAAAATTTTAAAATATTACAAAACTTTCTCGATTTAGGATGTTAATAACTATGGAAACGCAACATCACAGTCTGTGAAAAGGGTCCATATAAAATATATGAAAAAAGATATATAAAATATTCAGCGCACATCCACATATTTGACTTCTCTTCTGATATTTACTCAAACACATATTAGCAAATCAAGATTAAGTCCATTCGGGCAGAACAGTCATTTTTAAACAGTCAGTATCGCTCAAAGTCTGCCTGTAATTACATTGTAAATGCAGATTAGCACTGAATATTTAAAAAAAGGATTACAGAGAAAGAGTGCAAGGCATACAGAGAAACTGCCCCTTCAGCAGCCCCTCACAAGAAAGAAAAACATGAAACGCTCATTAGAGGGAGGTGCATTTTGTTTATAGCCAAGAACGCGAGTCTGTAATTATTCTTTTATTTGTTAAGTCCATTATTCAGGAGTTTGAAAAAGCGAAAGGGGAGGAGGGGTTTAAATGAGGAGAAACAGCTCACTTAGTTGTCAGCGACCTTAGAGGGAACAACAAGGGAAAAAGGACAAGAAATTGGGGATGCACAAATAACTTTAATTCCGTATAATTGCTTTTAATTCCATGCGCTGCGGTAATGAGCGCATTTTAGCAAAGATTAGGCCTATATCCATTGTCATACTAATTTCTTGCTTTTGTGGCATGCACAAGAAAGGGATGAAAGAGGTTGAAAGGAAGAATTGAAGCAGACGGCGGGAAAAGCCTGGAGAACAGGACGACTGTATTAAACGATTGGCAGTGTCAATCAGAGCCAATGTTTAATTTTCTCCATCTCTGTCCTCACGCAGGCGAAAATCCTCGGAATGGCACTTATTAACAGCCCCTCTGCTGTTCTTAATTGTAGGCTGACAAAGCCTGTCTTTGGCTTTGGGAGAGAGGGACAAAAGCAGCTCTCAAACATCATAGCCACAGACGTCTGAGCTGCTCATGTACATCTGAATAGCACTTCGTATAATGAGTCAGAGCACTGAATGTTATGAATTGTGTCAGTGTGAAGAGGTGGAAATTGAGTTTGCATGAAACAATAGCTAGCGGCTGTTTGCCACTGATTGGCGTTCCACTGTTTATTGGCTGTCACTCTGTCACCCTTGTCACTTAAAAGTGAGGAGAACTATCATTAAACTTGACTGTTCATCTGAACTCTGATTCGGGTGAAATGATCAACATATGCAGTCTGCAAATCTGCAGCAAATGATTAGCTGGAATGGTCAAATTGTATCAGTGTTTGCATATAGGCTCATATAGGGTTAGAGGTTTGAACAAACCCCTATGACACTGTGGCACATACACAGTTGCGAATGAGCTTTAAATTGTGTGGTTTCCGAGGAGAAATTTACAAAGCAACTCCATAGCAGTTTTTGTATGGTGGATAAAACTATTGGAAAAAAAGTCCATAGACATTGAAGGAGAGACCAGAGCCATATGGGGACCATATGACTCGATTAGCAACCATCTAGTAACCATCACTAACACCTTTGCAACTTCATACAACCTCCCAAAATCCTTTTGGCTTTCTCCAAACAATAAAACAAATTAAAGGTTGAGTACCACTCACAAGACTTGATTTCTGCTAATCTGGGTTAGTGAGGAACTTACGATGGACATAATATGCAATCCACTGCAATTAAAAAACTTGGAAGAACCAGGACATTTATTAACATAGCTCCGATTGCATTCGTCTGAAAGAAGAATGTCATATACACCTAGGATGGCTTGAGGGTGAGTAAATCATGGGGTAATTTTCATTTTAAAGTGAACTACTCCTTTAAAAGATCAGCAAATGCAGCACTATGCAATATGCTTAAAATGATTTTAGTGTGGAAAAAATCCCTTACTAACCTTTTCTGTGTTAAGATATGTACAATATACCCTAAAATTACTTTACAATTATGGATGAAAAAAATTAACCCGTTTTACAGCTCAAATAATACACATTTTATCTGAAGACGTATTATAAATGCTAAAATAAAAAGCTTTCTGCTATTTTATCCTCCAAAAAAATGGCCCCATTTACTTTAAGTGCCACACCATTCCCTCAATTATTTTTAAAGAAAAGTAGGGAAGAGTCTAAATAATGTTTTTGTGGATTACGCCACAAGTGCTGTTGATTGAGCTTCCTGGACTCTCAAATGTTTAGTAGATATGAAAGGACAAAAGATGCTTGGGGCATTCAGAAGAGACATTTTGTTAGGCACAGACAAAATCGAAAATAATAAAGAGTTGCCAGAAAACAGACAGTAAAGGTGTTGTCATGCTGTAATCGTTCTAATGCCTCTCTCAGCTCTCAAAACGATTTGATTCCAGCAAATTCTCTTCAGGCCAAGATTGCTCTTTTCAATACATCACTGCTGAACTTGTAAAGATGGAAATCGAGAAAACAGCCACATGGGGTCGATCTGGCAGTCACTGCTATTCTAGATAAAGAGAAAGCATCCCCAGCCAGCGGAGCTGTGCAGTCAGAGGTTAAATGATTTGAACTTCTGACTTACAGTAGCTGACCTTGAATGGAAAATTACCGTTTCATGCGATTCTCTTAGATACGAAGAGAATGTAAAGCTATTGTTAGAATGAACATTTCTCTGCAAACAATTTTGTGTTATGAATTACACATGGGTTGCCATGTCCTTTTACACTTAGTCAAACACTGCATGTATGAATACTGATAAAAGTTCAGTAAAGTGCCAAACCAACAGAAGATTGTAAACACAGCATGAGCATATGAATGCATAAAAGGCCACATTATAAATGTTCTCCCTCGTTTTCTCTATCTCTTTTTCTGTTCTCCCTTACGAACTCTGCAAGGTATCAAGTCTTATTGGACTTCAGGCTGTATAAAGGCATTTCATTTCACACTTGTTGTTGGCACTAATTGTAGCACAACTCTGCTCAGTAACTACTATTGAAAGGCCATGTAATTGGATTTATTCTAGATGTGGGGAGAAAAAATTAGACGTATGGAGAGAAAATCGTATCAATCAATTTTCAGTACAGATCCTCTAGTGTACTATTTTTGCTATTTTGTAATTGTTTGATCATTGGCAATAACATCAAATCTCACTGGGGTTTGTTCAGCGTATCCCACAATGAACACATCGACTCAAGTTAATAAATAGTTCCAAACCATGACTTTCTTTCTACTGTGCAAAACATTTCTGTTTTTTATACATACAATGAATGTGAACTAAGCATTTAAGAAGACCTTAACATTTAGGTATAATCCTTGAGCCTTAAAAAGAAAAAAAGAGAAGAAAATTTCAGCGGGCAGGTTTTGTTGGTTAAATCAGTGCAGAAATCTGTGGCAAGTCTAGAGTTTGAGAGGAAGTGACAGAATGTAAATGGGTCTACCATGATCAAATCCACAAACAAATCATCAAATTCCCATTAGCCTCTGAAAGGCTGAGGCAGCACATGTATAGCAGTCAGTGCAGGGAGACACTCAGAGCCGGAGCAGAGAGCAACACGCTGCGCAGGATCCCGTCTTCGCTTGGCAAGAGTTGGCGCTCCTAACAGAATCAAAGGCTGCTTTTCTTCCCATTGAGACACACGGGCTCAGAGGTCAGCCTGCCTTTCTTGGACCAAGATGGAGAAAAACTGAATAAATGGGCTTTGTGAGACAATGGGTTATTGCTGCGTGGGCAGGCGTTTGTAGCACAGTGCCCTCTCACTTTGACAAAATAAAAAGAGAGCGAGAGATGATGCGCTTCGACTGCCACGATAAAAGCAAATACTTTACCCTTTTTGATAGGGCTTCCTCTCTGTGCCACACTGTGTAAACATTTAGATACTGTGAACTTGAGATGTGTGTGCCATGATATAAATATACAATGCCTCACGAACAAGCATATGCCATATCATAAGCCGAAGACGGAGTTACGTGTTATAAAGGATAATAAAAAAGATACGAGTAAACAACAGCATTAAAAAAGCAGGGATTAAAAAGAAGGGAAGACAGCATGCTCAATATATTCAATAGAGAAATTAAACTTCTCCAGAAAGTGAGGAGGGGAAAAGGAGAAAGGATTCCCGTGGGATACTTTGGCCTCATATGGGAGCTGTCAATCAAAACTTGTATGAAACCTCGAGAGGCCAGATCAGAATGGACAGAGGAGAGCTAAGGAAATGTACTTTCCCACAGTCAACAAAAATGTAATATTCACATTCATAGATAGATAGATAGATAGATAGATAGATAGATAGATAGATAGATAGATAGATAGATAGATAGATAGATAGATAGATAGATAGATAGATAGATAGATAGATAGATAGATAGATAGATAAATCCTACATTTAAAAAACGGCATTTTAACACTTCAAATGGTTCCGTAATTGTTCAGTTTGGAGCCATTTTAAGATTTTACATATACAGACAAACTACCCTGTATTATTCACTTCTCATGCTTGTAACACAGCTCCATTGTAGCAGGGAATCCATCCAAGAAAAAGATCAGATAGAGAAAAGGAGAGTTAAATTGCTGAACGATTCATTTTCATCAGCAGCCAGTCTCACTGACGGGACTTAATCCAAAGCTAAGCCGATTAACAAACTGATATGTGTTCTTACAATTCCCCACAAGTCTTGCTAATAAATGTCATGGAATAGACTGATTTAAATTCACGACCATCTTCAGACAGACTGAAACGATAACCGATACAGATCACAATAATGAGTAATACAGCCAACTAAACAACAGCACACTGCAGTGGTCAGATCTCTCATCGTCATTATCATTATCATTAACCCTTTCATAAACTTGGCATTCAACAGAAGGACGCGCTTCAAGATTTGCCCATATTATGACCTGTAACTGATGAGACACATTGTGCGAAATTAACAGATTATTGACCAAAACAAAGTTACATAATTGAATAATCATTTTAATATGAATATTTCATTCACTATTCAACTAAATGTTTAATGAACTTAGGTTCAATAATTATATTGAAGTAGCTGACAAAAACTTTCCTTCAACAAAGATTTCAGGGTAAAACTGATATATGCATATGGAAAAGTGTACAAAATAGGTCATGCTTTTCATAAGGTGCTCCAAAGGTGTGAGAGACAAATTCGTTTTTACAAGTAGTACAATGTTTCCACATTAATATGAGTTTATGAAACCTGCAAACAGTTCTTTATGAAACTTGCAAAGGCTGTTTAGCACCAAAATGTATTATTCTAATTGTTGCAAGCCAAAGAAACATCCGGAGATATGTACCATTTCTTACAAATCATGTTCATAAGTATGTTATTTAGCCTACTTTTGCCGACTGTAACTTTGCAGAACATCCTACAGTAGTGTTGTTGTTGTTGTTGTTATTGTTTTAGCTGTATACCCATTAAAATCGCTCTCCCCTAAGGCTTTTTAATTTATTTAATCTAAAATAACAATTGGATCAGGATCGTGTCTCCTCCGGGCAGCGCAGCGCAGACGTGCGTCAGGAGTCCGTGCCTTTGCCAATGACACTGAGATCAGTAACGAACTATAAGAACTGATTCTTTCGTGATCTTTACCTGCTTTCGACAACTGAAATGGCTCGATTTTGAGCCTTAGGTCAATGGCCAGTGTGTCTAATCGCCACAAATAACGGATTAGCTTTGAAAACACAACGCAAACTGCGCATATGAGACAAACATTGGAAAGTTTCGAGCGATTCATCAAATGGCGTAATACTTTGCTATAAGGTTTTCTTGAATGATTTAATGAGGTCAGTTCAGCTCGAATGTGATGGAGGATCGTGGCTACAGCATAATTTAATCGAAATCGAGGTTGATGAATTTATACCTATTCTGGATGGATCTGCGTTTGAAAATCACGATGACCATTCATCAATGCATGTGTGTGTGCGTGTGTGTGTGTGCGTGTGTGTGTGTGTGGGGGGGGGGGGGGGGGGGGGTGAGTATCCAAGCTAAAATTATTTATTTGTATTTTATTTTATATATTTCAGTTAGCCTAATATTTTAATAACATTTATTTTTAACATTTATTCTTGGAATAGACAACGTATTTGTAGCTACACATGTACGCAAAAACTATAGCTAATGTCAATAAAGGAGAGAGAGAGAGAGAGAGAGAGAGAGAGAGAGAGAGAGAGAGAGAGAGAGAGAGAGAGAGAGAGAGAGAGAGAGAGAGAGAGAGAGAGAGAGAGAGAGAGAGAGAGAGAGAGATCCATTCTATATCGGTTCATACTACCACCATGTGGAGATGTGGACGCAACATTACTGTGTATTTATTCTTATGTCAGAAAATCTGCCAGTCATATTATGTGTTATAATTTCCAAAATGCTACTTACATTTTAAAAATATTTAGTCTGTTAAGTTAAGCAAACTTTTCAATGAAAAAACATTCGAAATAAATTCCCACTAAAATTGTACTTAATACAAATATCTAAATTTCTGCATGTTTACATCTAAAAATGTAAAGGACGCTCAAATCAAATATGGCCCATTTGATTGGACGATGACATTTCAAGTTTCCAGTTTCTTCTCAGCCAACGAAAAGTCAACTATAAGCAGTCACACGCACCAGAGGTACGACTCAAGGCAAAAGAAGTGATTTTTTACATGCAAGCAATGACCACTCAAACTCTTTCTCCAACCTTCTCACAGTGTACGGGCTGAGAATAATAAAACAAACGTCCAATGAGACTGAATGCTCCTTTCAGTGCCACTTTGCGCTATCAGTGCCATTGCTCCAACTGTATGCCAGCCTATTTCACACCAACACACATAGAGACTCTATGCATGACATCTATGCATCATTGTGGTAGTGAATGAATGGCACTCATTTACCATTACAATAACGCATCTTATAGATTTCAGGGTTTTATTGTTAAGGGAGATTCAGGCACACACACACACACACACACACACACACAAATGGTTCCTCGCACCAGAGGATGGGTACTGCGAGAAGCATCCTCAAAAAAGTAAGCAGAGCTCATTGGTGCGTGCACGAGACGCATAAACACCTTTGCGCACGAGACGATGGTCAGTCGTTTACTCACCTTGCTGCGAGTCGCTCAGACAGACCGCCACAGAAGTGAGAAGAAACCCGAGGCAACACAGAGAAGATGCCAGCTTCATGTTTGAAGTTGCCCGTGTGTTTCACATGTCCAACACCATATCCTTTTAATTAAAATGTCTTAAGACAGGAACGCAACTGCGTAGGAGTGACTTCTCAAGTGCTGCTGTTGCTTGTCAGAGTAAATAAGGAAATAAGACGTCCAGTTTAAATGGTAAAATAGTCCTCAGGAAAGAGTACAAAAGTTCAGGTGCGAGAAATTTGCTGTTTAGTGCTTTGACAGGATCTCGATGCAAGGCTCATGCCATTACTCTCTTCAGAAGCTCTTCAGCGCTGCGACGGCACAAAGCCTAAGACACGCCCCTGAAGAACTACGCACCGCCCTCCGCTCAACTGATTGGTCCAAAGTCTGTATAATTAGACAAGAGCCCGCCTTAGTATGCTCAGCGTAAGTTTTTGATTGGCTCAAGAGGCGCTCGCTTCTAAATACACCTGTCTCGTTCTGCATACAGCGTCGTCTTTAACAGGGCGTTTGTTCAGATTTCAAGAGGTTGAAAAGCAAAGCTTTTCCATGAATTGTCAGAGGACGCATGTAGACGTAGTTATTCCGAATAAATCTCTACAGAAGTTGGATGTTTATACAATATGCCACCCCAGTCGGTATATTTATGATATAGCTATAGGCCTAATATACAAGCTTATTGTTTGTTAATCTTTTAATGTAAGGGTTTCAGCATCAATGCAAACATGATTTTACCATGACTTTCTCTACATTTATATTACCATAATTATTATTATTTTATTTTATTTTTTTATCACAATATTGCACTGTCACTCACAAAGAGCAACATTCAATCAAATGTTTTGGAGCCAAACATTTAGACTGCAAAAACTTCTATTACTTTAAAATATTGTATGAATTTCCATGTATTTTATAATAATAATAATTATTGGTATGCTTCACACACACACCCTCATATAAACAGGTCACACAGTCATACTACTCAAGAGCAAAACATTGAAACAATGCGGAACTTACGGTATTTTGCTTTACAGTCAATGTTTCAGTGCTCCTCATTGAATTTGTTAATATCGCATAGTCTATGAAGACTTCTATAAAGTCGGTAACACTTTACGATAAGGTTAATTAATTAACTAACTAACATGAACTAACAATGAGCAATTCAATACATTTGTTGCAGCATTTATTCATCTTTGTTCATGTTAGTTCACAGTGCATTAACTAATGTTAACAAATACAACCTTTGATTTTAATAATGTATTAGTAAATGTTGAAATTAATCTTAACTAAGATTAATAAATGCTGAAGTAGTTTTGTTCATTCTTAGTTATGTCATTTTATGAATTAGAAGTATTGTTCATTCTTAGTTCATGTTAACTAATGCACCTTATTGTGAAGTGTTACCATAAAGTCAATAATAGACCAAATATATACATTTTAAATATCACATCCAGCCCACACTGATATACACCACCATTCTATATATATAGAAGTTAGACATATAGTAAGGACACTATGTCCTTATTCCTGTAAACTCTGCTTTTCACACTTCTGATGGAGTCAAAGCAAAGTTTGACAGCTGGATGTGCAGGTCTGGAGTTTCGGCACTGTTACTGTAGTGCTGACCTTTCACCACAGGAGGGAGTCATAGACCCACCTCTGGGGTTACCAAGGGTCAGAGGCAGCAGGAGATCAAGCTGTTTCCACCCAAGCACACAGCCCTGCAAATGACATTGGCTTCTTCTTAATATTATATGGAGAGAACATGCTCTTTTAAATAAGAGTTTTGTGAATAACTAAGTTTAAATAACTAAGTTTTGTGATTTGATTAAATATTATAAAACATCAGCTGTCACTTAAGACGCTTTCCTGTTCTCATTTGTCAGCTCAACAGCGAACAACACAATTAAGTGACAAAATATTCAAATGGGTTCCTTTAATAAATCTCTCAGAATGGTATGTATGACAATATCTTCCAGATGCTCTCAATTGGATAATACATTCTCCGGATTAGGAGAGTGAATAGCAGAGGGTCCGTCGGTTGGCAAAAACACTGCCAATAAAACCTGAGCCTCCAGAGGCCCTTCCGTGCATAATGATTCCAGACACACAATATCCAAGTAATGAAGCGGCTTTATCAAACTAGGCAGAGCTTATTTCCACCGGTGTCCTTCTCTCCCCTGCTATCTCCCATTACACTTACTGCATTCAAACGGCATGGACGCTTAACAGCCTGCCACAAAAGACCAACAGCAGCACGTGCCAGAATTAGTCAATTTTGAAGGGAAAAAAAATCGACATTATTTACATTCAGGAAATACTATTTCCCAACAGACCATCAGAATCACAAGAGATTATATCAGACTGGATGTATAATGGCTACAGAAGTGGGCTCAGGGTATAAACTGAAAAGGGTATAAACTGGCCATATCATGCCCTTTTACAAAGTCTTGGTTGGTCTACTAAAAAAAAATAAAAAACAATCACATATTTTACATTGTTGCAGCGCCTCTCTTCCCAGTCTTTCAGTAATGCAGAGTACACACTCCACGATTTTAGCCCCAATTTTCACTCGCCGAGAGGTTTGTGGAAACCGCCGTCAAATGCCTGAAATCAGAGGCAAATCAGTGCTCGTTCAAGTAAGTTTTTGAAGGCAGCATAGATGTATCCTTCACTGCTTTTGATATCCCACAATCCTGTGTGTTCTGTGAGTTAAGCTAAAAAATAAAGATGGTGTCTTAAAGTTGCAGTTGGTGGTCAGTTTGTGTGTAAATGTATGTTTTCCACTTGTATCAAACAGCAACATTTCACACTAACAAAAGTTAGAAAAGTGAAATCATACTTAACCACCCCTTTAAATATTCTCTTAGTTATCACCAAAAGCTTTCTCTATTTAGTTGTAGACCAAAAAAAAAAATGTTATGCTGCCACAGAAGTCTGGCCTATAAATCAGAAACACTGCCTGCAAATGTAATGGAGAACAGCTAATAAAATGCCGCGTGGAATCTAGCTCGGAGCGCTGCAAGTAGAACCATGGGGTTACACAAAGTCGTTAGGTGTGTTTGACTTGAAGCGGGGCTGCGTTTATGAAATCATGCTAATGCAACTCAACCAGGCCTCGTTCCTTTTTGTTGTGTATGACTTGGGCAGGAGATATTTAAATGAGAAATATTGTTACGTGTACGGTGTATGTCCCCGGGAGAAAACTCAAGGCGTTTCAGGAACTTCAGAAACTGGTATGTCGAGAATAACTAACCTTTGGATTGGACTTTGTGTTTTGTAACTTTGCAGACATTTTTCATACTCAAACAGCAACATTACACACTAAACAAAACTCTAGGTTGAACAAAGTTGAAAATGTAAAAAATATTTAAAAAAAAAATTAAAAACTCTATAACCTCCTTTGATCAGGTTTAATATGAGCCATGTTATTTCATCTAGTAAACTCCATAGAGTGTCATGTTTGCATTTATGATATGTTTGCATTTATGATATTGCATTCATTTCCCCTCTGAACACACATTTGACTACGGATTCAGTCTACGGCGAACTGCGGAGAACAGATTATCCATTTTTGAGAAAATAACTGAGCTGAATGACACAGAACTAAACTTCTATCTTAGACTGTAATCGATATTAATACATCACAATGTACAAATGACCAAGTTATGACATAATTACGCTCTTTTGAATGAGTCTGCATTCAGTAATCTAAATATCCCCTAAAGTTTGATGATCTGTTACTTTTTTAATGGCCCGGAGTCAATTGACAAATTGTGTCGTCTTTAGGCAGCTTAGATCTGGAGTCGCTGAGCAATGAGAAGCATTACCGAATTACACACACGCCATTACGTGGTCACTGCCATCGCTAACCGCCCTCATCAGAACTTAGAAGAGGAGTCAGTGACTGTGTAATTGTTTTCCGTTCGGTAGATGCTCCCTGCTACCATCTCATCGCGGGAGTTCTCTGACTCACTCTGGGTTCTCGCTGTTTTCATCTACTCAGTACTTTCAGAAACATTTACCCACTAAAATACATGCAGAGAGGAATGAATCTATGGCTGTGTGAATAAGAGAGCGAGAGAGATTTTGGTTTAGCTAAGTGCTGATTAATAACAGTAGTCTGTGTGATGCTGTCAATAGAATTTGAAAAAAGGCTACTCTATGGTTCTAATTTTCACCGGGACAGAGAACTGAATCACTGGCTAACAGACTGATGAAAGTTCTAATGATTCAAAGCGCTTCTGCTTGTTAATGGGTTAGTTCACCCAAAAATGAAAATGATCCCATAATCTACTCACCCTCAAGCCATCCTAGGTGTATATGACTTTCTTCTCTCAGCCAAACACAATCGGAGTTATACACAATCGGACATTTTTGAGTCTAGTATTCAAAAAGGTCCTGTCTCTTCCAAGATTAATGGGAGTGAATGGCACCTTAGATTTTGAAGCCCCCAAAAAAGTGCATCAATCCAACATAAAAGTAATTTATTTGGCTCCAGTGGGGTAATAAAGGCCTTTTGAAGCAAATAATTTGTAACTTTATAAACTATAATCACTACGCGAGTCTAGTTCCAGCGGAAGAGTGACCTCTGACCCGACGTATGATGTAGGAGTAGCGTAAGCATAGGTGAGCTTAGAAACAATATTTCTCTGTAAAAATTCTCATCTTAGACTTCTAATTCGTGACTGTTTTTTGTTTTGCTCTATCCTTCCTCTGCGCTTCCAAGTTCATCAATACGTCATGCGTCGGGTCACACTTCGACTGGAACTAGACTCGCATACAGCCGTTACCGGAAGCAAGTGATTAAAGTTATAAATATGGATATTTTTCTTACACAAACGCACCGCTAAACTTCAGAAGGCATTTATTAACACCCTGGAGTCGTATGGATTGCTTTTATGATTGATGGATGCGCTTTTTGGGGCTTTAAAATCTAAGGTACCATTCACTCCCATTTTAAAGCAAGCTTGGAAGTGCCAGAATATATCTTCGATTGTGTTTGGCTGAGAGAAGAAAGTCATATACACCTAGGATTGCTTGAGGGTGAGTAAATTATGGGATAATTTTAATTTTTGGGTGAACTAACCCTTTAAGTGTGCTCTCTAACAGCAGTCTTCTGACCATTATGATGATAGCAGGATTTGCTATAGGATGCTGCCATCTTCAGGATCACAGAGGCACTACAGGCAGTGTGATAAATGTGGCTTAAGAGAGTCAACAGATAATATATAATCCTATAAAAGCTTTAGCATTGAAGGTGAACAAATTTGCTGTTAAAAAGTTACACCTCCAGAGAAATACTTATTGTTTTAGTTATATGAAAGTCCAGCCATATCAAACCATAACAATGACCAATAAAAAGACCTACTGTATAAAAGAATGGCAATTGTTGGTACTGCAAATTACAGGATGAGCTCATGGATAATGTAACGTCATCTTACATTTTATATATAAAACTATTTGGAAAACAAAGGCTTAAAATCCGTGACTTTACATATTAACAATAGAAATACAAGGACATGATGTACATTAAATCAAATTGTTTAATAAAGGAAAATTCAGACAAAAATAAAATGTTCTGTCATTACTTACAAACAATTCAGAAAAAAAAATCTAAATTGTACGTCTTGTAATCTTCCCCTCTGCCACCGATGGAAAATTCGATTATTGCATTATATGATTGCAGATAAAAGAGCAATCATATGGAAAAGTGCTAAGATTGAAAATATCTCATTTTATCTTCCATGAAAAAAAAATAGCAACATATGAGGGTGAATAAATAATGACAGAACAAATTTTTGGATGAACTATTCCTTCAAAACACAATATAAAGTTTGTGAAATAATGACATCTGCTGGACACTTGGGAGAAACACTACTTTTCTAGTTTGGTAATGAACGCAAGAGTGAAAAAAAAAAGACTCAAATTTAGCAGAAGAAAATAGCCTCCGCCACTTGGAGGCAGCATCAGTCTTGGGTAAACTGGGTATTTGGACATGGCTTCTCTCAGCTGTATGGAAACTGCATTTGTAGTCATGTTTTGCACTGCATTTTGAAGTCAGACATAAAAATGGTACAATGCGAGACAAGTAAACACTAAGAGTTCAATTCCAGCTTGTCATGTAATTATACCAGTTATCTTTGTCGTTAAGGTAAAGCGGGCCACTGAGAGGCCATCTTTTTCTGATAGATAAAGGAGCTGAGAAACCCGCTCTGAGTCTCTATTAAAAGACAAGAGTGCAGTCCTGCGGTCTCGTGTGGTTCGGGGTGTATGGACATGAAGGTTCACATTCACACTATTTCTGTACAGATAGAGAGGGAGGTTAGTGCTAACAGAAGCTCATGTGTGAATGCTCAAATGTGTCTGTAGCCTACAGACTGAATCAGCTTGAACTTATATGTATGGGTTTGTCTTTGCAATCCTGCATGTGCATACTTTTGTGCATGAGTGTTTTTGTCCATGCACAAGTGTCAGTTTGTTTCTGCAGGCTAAGACTTTCCACTATCACACGCTTAAGTCACTCCCACCACTTAACCAGCAGCATCCAGACTCTACACAATTTCCTAATTATTCAACCTACTTCTGTAATGATGAAAGGCCCACAGCCACAGAAAGAAACAGAGAAACATACTCATACTAAACGGTCTGAGTTACCAACTAAAAGCACATACAAACCACAGTCTTCATACTGTATGTTCACCACAAATCAACGGTTTTTTAGTTTTTTTTTTTTTATTGTCATTATTTGTAAACTCGGCTGTTTAGACATAGGAGAACTAGGCGGTTGACACGGAGTGAACCCAGAACTCGATTTGTTTACTATATGCGCTGTTTAATTTAATGAAACAATCTAAAAATTAATCAAGTCCGAACTGCTTAATTTATTTAGTAGAAACCTGTTTTGTAAACAACACAGTTCTCAGAAAAACGAAAGATTACCGTTAAAAATGTCCCGTTGAACTCAGACGCTCAGCTTCCAAACTGACGCACGTAGGGGACGTCATCGGAATATTACCATTCACAAACATTGTGATTGGTCTTCTTACTAACATCTATTTACATACTGGATTGTGATTGCTTCTCTTCCTTACTACATTATTTTTGTGAACCAGTTCGGACGGTTCGTTTCAATGAATCTGTTAAAAATGATTCACCAATTATTTTGAGTCATCACCACACAAAATACGTCCCATGCAGTCGGTCCTGCATGGGATCTGTTTTAGTAGAACTATTGCTGTTTATTGCTATATTTTTATAGCAATAGTTGACATAGAACACTTTCACATCTGGGTAGAATGTCACAAGGTTGCCATCTCTAAATTACGTTTGACATGGTGTGAAAGCAGCATAAGCTCCTTGTCTTGGTTCTGGAGGAACTGTAAAAGGTGGCTGCTGTGTGTTTACGTCGCCGAGTGACTGTTTGCCTACAACTCTGTATAGCCTTATGGAACACACTGAGGACGTGTGATGTCTGTGCGAGTGTTCATAAAAAAACTGCTTACCCTACCTTTAATGTGTTCAATTATTAACATTAATAATATGAATTATTACCAATATTGTTCCCACTTGATGGATTTACTTCCTTACAGTCAAGTTTACAAATGTTTTGTGAATTGGTTCAAGAATCAGTCAAATTAATTGGCTCAAAAGAACAATTAAGTCGCGAATCAAACATCGCTACTGCAATGCAAGGCCCCAGTTTGTTTGTGTAGCCTATAGGCTTTATGTGTGTGTTGCTCCATCCATCTGCCAGTTCCATTATAGTAAATAAATATAGGATCACCTTGCAGTGTAAAGAAGTGAATTGCTTTACATTTGATGATTTAATCTTTACTTGAGATCAATTAACACATCCATCCACTTTTGCCTGTCCTTAGGGAAAATCCCACGGTTCCCACCTCAGATTTTTGTTTCCATGATGCACTGCTGACATCTGGATCTGAGATCTGGATCCTCCTGTCAGGGCAGAAACAATAGTTTTTAAATAATTCTCCACCCAGCCTGTGTGTGCAGAAGCAGCTCACATCTAACCTGCCTTAACCTCTCACTGATCGCGCCATTCACAGACAACCAATACCAGCCCACACACTACTTTATCCACAGTTACAACCAAGAGTCTTCCTACTCATTACAGTACAGTGGAGACACAGTGGTTGCTATGACATTTTGGAGAAGAAGGCACAATGCCAAATGAAAGAGGTAAAATTTGTCACACCATACGTTTATGTGGGCTAGACAGTACAAGTGATGTAATCAAAGAGCTGCAGAACCAAAAGGTTGGAATTTGACTAAATGTATATTTTTCATGGTCTGAAAAAACTTTTGATCTGAAGGCTTTTAAAGCTGAATTCGTAAATAACTGCTTAAAAATAAATTGTACCTACATATACATTTATTTGAAAAATGAATAAATTAAATTTATGAAGATGAAGATGAAAAAAAAGCAGTCAATCAGTGCTCGGCATATGTGAACTTACTGCAGTGCAGTAACACAATTAATGAAACTTTAAAATTAAAATGAAATGCAGATTATATAAACAAGTTCAAAACATTATTAAACACTATAATAGTACCTCAAAGATATTAAAATAACACTAGATGATCTCATGAATTACTTTGAAAGAAGAGTGTTTTAAAGGCAAAAGTGGCCACATGATAAACCTGTCTTGTATTTGAGCTTTTATGTAGCCACTAGCATTAGTTTTAAATTTATTTTGATAAAATTGTATTTTATTTTATTCATGGAAAGGCATCTACACTGTCTTATTTAATGTACTTTATTTATTTTTTTATTTAATGTTATATTTAATTAAATTTTACATATTGAATAAAAAATGTAATGTAAAATGTGAATCAATTAATTTAAATATAACTTCATTTTGTTATGTTGACATGCTTCTGGAAATGCTTCAAAACTATAATTTTTCATTAATTATTTTGTAAAATTAATTACACTTTTTATTTTTATTTAATTTAATATATTATTTTAAACTTAATATTAAATTAAATACAAATTAAATGAAACGTCTCGTTTTTGTTATGTTGACAAGCATCCGGAAATGCTTCCACAGTTTCAGGGGCATCTTTGCAATAAGGGTTTGCTGAGTAAGTGAGACCACACTCCATACAGAAATGTGAGACCAGTGTTAGACCCGCTCCTTCAGCTCCTCTGTGGTTACGTTCCACTGACCTTTTCAGTCCGCAACGCTCAAACGCCTGCTCAGGATGTGAGAGTGTGAACAGAGCGAGCAAGTTGCTAACACTCAGATTGAGAGGCCTAATGTGTGCCTCATACCCGTGAGGAGGGCATGGCATGAGACCGTGCCCCAGGGGTCTGTGTGATCGGACACAGGTCAAAACTTGTGCTTCACGACATCCGGCAGAGAATTCTCCCTCCTTCTTGTATCCTAATATACCTTCTGAATGTCATCATGGGGTTGTCAGATGTGTTGGGAGACGCATGTCATCTTCATTTGTTTCCTGTTTTCACTTCAGCTATTGACAGCTGTGCACCCATTTTTATCAAACCACTGTTTCACAGTTTTCCTCCAGTTATCTGTCTCTCTCTCCCCACACACACAACTCCCTCCATCCTTCTCTCACTTTCCTCCTCCTCTCCACAGATGTCTCTTTCCACACATCTCCTTTCACCTGGGCTCCACACAGGTGCAAACACCCAACCCTTGGTTTTCTGCCTGAGTCGTTAAAGTTTGTTCCCTCTTCGAGCGAGTGCAAAGTTCTTTGCAAGCTTTAGGCTTCGGCGATCATATTTTTGTGCGTTTTCGGGCTGTTTTGCCCTAAATGGGTCCCGCTTTGGGAGTTTCCCCCTTGGCAGTGGCTGTATGAATTTGGTGAGTGGTAGGAAGGAAAGTGGAAGCCCCCCTCCCGCTCCTCCTTCCTCCTCTCGCTTCAGATTGCCCTATAGCGACTGCATAACCACAAACCAATACCCAGAGGCCTTTGCAGCAGTCTCTTTCTCTCTCTCCCTCTTTCTCTGTTCTTTTTTCTTCTTCTTTTTTCACACTTAGCACAGGAAATAGCACTCCTCAGCCCCTTCAGACAAACCAAGATGGAGGTGTAGCATCCCTGTAGCTTGGCGAAATTGTGAAATTGCTGGGTAAAGAGGGTCAGGCAATGACAAGTTCAGATAATTGTGAGAATTCTGCCCCAGTATTCTCTGAAGTGCTCATATATGTATGATCTAATTAACTTTTGGGCTGAACAATGAAAAATATTTACTTACCCTTAATATACATCTTGCATGCAACACTGATGTTGAAAGACAAAAAGGAGATCTTAGGCAGAAGGTCTGAGCTCCTGTTTTCTATACAAAGAAAGTGGATGGTAATTTAAACTCCCAAGCTTAGAAAAAGACAAAGATCACCATAAAATCTTATAAAAGTGGTCCATATGCAGTCTCCAAAAGGGACACAATGATTGTGAAGGAAATAAGAAGTTCAACCAGAAAGACTCGGGAGAATAAATACTGTAACAATAAATACATTTATTGATAACCCAGCAAGCAATAAAGTTCTTTGGCGTAGGCCCCGTCCATAGCTCGCAACCCGAGGGTCCGGACTCTGTATTTCCTGCCTGAAGATGAAGGCAGGGGCGCAGCCGACCCCCCGGTAGGTATAGGAAGGGACCATCCTGGTGGTGGTGGGGAGGTTGGAAGGGAAGGAACCATCTTGGAGGTGGTGGGGAGGATGGAGGTCAATGGAAGCGTCAGCATCCGCGAACTCAAACACGTGTAAGTACCGGTGTTTTATACCGTAAGTATTAGACGCGATTGGATAGATGAGAAGGTAATTAGTGACGCAACAATTGAGTCTTCCTGGCAGAACTTACGCTAAAGCTTCCATGGAGAATTTTTAATTTTAACGCTTTTGCATTTTCTTTCAAAAGTATTGCGTTCCTTGTAGGCACCAATAGCCTCGTGGCAGCATGCCAGCATTTAGCACTGTTGTGCTTCGGGCGACTCGAGTTCCAGTTTTGCCTCGCTGACCTTTTCTGATCCTTTCCCCCTCTCTCTCCCACCTCACTTCTTGTCCACTCTATAATATCCTATCATAATATCGGTAAACATATATATATATATATATATATATATATATACACTCACCTAAAGGATTATTAGGAACACCATACTAATACTGTGTTTGACCCCCTTTCGCCTTCAGAGCTGCCTTAATTCTACGTGGCATTGATTCAACAAGGTACTGAAAGCATTTTTTAGAAATGTTGGCCCATATTTATAGGATAGCATATTGCAGTTGATGGAGATTTGTGGGATGCACATCCAGGGCACGAAGCATCACATCCCAAAGATGCTCTATTGGGTTGAGATCTGGTGACTGTGGGGGCCATTTTAGTACAGTAAACTCATTGTCATGTTCAAGAAACCAATTTGAAATGATTCGAGGTTTGTGACATGGTGCATTATCCTGCTGGAAGTAGCCATCAGAGGATGGGTACATGGTGGCCATTAAGGGATGGACATGGTCAGAAACAATGCTCAGGTTGGCCGTGGGATTTAAACGATACCCAATTGGCACTAAGGGGCCAAAAGTATGCCAAGAAAACATCCCCCACACCCTTACACCACCACCACCAGCCTGCACAGTGGTAACAAGACATGATGGATCCATGTTCTCATTCTGTTTACGCCAAATTCTGACTCTACCATCTGAATGTCTCAACGGAAATCGAGACTCATCAGACCAGGCGACATTTTTTCAGTCTTCGACTGTCCAATTTTGGTGAGCTCTTGCAAATTGTAACCTCTTTTTCCTATTTGTAGTGGAGATGAGTGGTACCTGGTGGGGTAGCCCATCCGCCTCAAGGTTGTGCGTGATGTGGCTTCACAAATGCTTTGCTGCATACCTCGGTTGTAACAAGTGGTTATTTCAGTCAAAGTTGCTCTTCTATCAGCTTGAATCAGTCGTCCCATTCTCCTCTGACCTCTAGCATCAACAAGGCATTTTCGCCCACAGGACTGCCGCATACTGGATGTTTTTCCCTTTTCACGCCATTCTTTGTAAACCATAGAAATGGTTGTTGTAAATCCCAGTAACTGAGCAGATGGTGAAATACTCAGAATGGCCCGTCTGGCACCAATAACCATGCCACGCTCAAAATTGCTTAAATCACCTTTCTTTCCCATTCTGACATTCAGTTTGGAGTTCAGGAGATTGTCTTGACCAGGACCACACCCCTGAATGCATTGAAGCAACTGCCATGTGATTGGTTGATTAGATAATTGCATTAATGAGAAATTGAACAGGTGTTCTTAATAATCCTTTAGGTGAGTATATATATATATATATTTTTTTTTTTTTGTAAAAAGTACTGTGTCCCCTTTGCATTCACTCTCAAAACTTTATCGTTCTCTCACAAAAATATTGCATTCCTCCAAGAAACTTTGCATTCGCCTTAAAACTTTGCATTATTTCGCAAGTATTGCGTTTTCCATACAAAGAAATTGCACGGTAATTTAAACTGCCAAGCTTAAAAAAAACACAAAGATCACCAAAAAATATCATATGGATTGGTCTATACAGAGCCCCTTAAATGACACGATGATTGTGAAAATAACTGGTGGGGAGGAAAATTTTTATTTCAATGCTTTTTTTATTTTATTACAAAAGGAGTGCATTCCTCAGAGAAACTTTGCATTCGCTCTCAAATATTTTGCAGTCACTCAGAAAAAAGTATTGCGTTCCCTAAAAAAACTTTGCATTTACTTTAAAATGTATTGTTCTATCACAAAAATAGCATTCCACCAAGAAATGTTGCATTCACTCTCAAAACTTTCTCTCGCAAAAGTATTGCATTCCCCTGAAAACGTTGCTCTCAAACATTTGCATTCTCTCACAAAAATATTGTATTCCCCTAAGAAACTTTGTATTAGCTCTCAAAACTTTCTCTCACAAAAATATTGTGTTCCCCCAAAAAACTTGAATGCAAAGTTTTTCAGGGGAACACAAAAGTTTTGCGAGAGAGCATAAAGTTTCTTGAGGTTATGTAAAAGCATTGAATTCTCAATCACCATGTCACATTAGGTGCTCCGTAGGTCCATACCACTACAATACAATAACTATGTGAGGAACAGACCAAAATTTAAGTTGTTTTCTCTCGCAATTTTTAAACTTTATTTTTGTTGGTCACATGACATGCAAAAACCAATGCCATTTGTCGTTAACCGTTGTATTGCAATACAATACACAAATAAATAAATATATATATTTATATGTTTGTTTTTTTAAATCAGTCTTAGTGTTTTTGTTTGTCATTTACACAATGAAAAAAAACACCCGTTTTTGTGTTCCATAGAGGAAAGTCATTCACATGAACCACATAAGACAACATAAATGATGAGAGAACTTTTATTTTTAGGTGAATCATCCCGTTAAAACAATCAGCCGATAGACTGGCACACTGGGACCATACAGCTCAACAATGGTAACACACATTCACAACAAATATGACAGTGAAATGTAAACCTACAATATGAATAACCTGCTGTTCCCGACCGCAAAGCATGCTGGGTAACCAACAGTGTCACAGTATGACCAAGCAATATTGGACATGAAAGTAATGATAAAATGCTTATTTTCTTGGTGAGATATTTTTTCATTGAAACAAAGTAATCACACCCAAGCTTTTTTTTTTTTTTTAAATAGTTTTCACGAAAGTGGCTTCAGGCACAATGTTGACAGCTTGTATTTTTCCCTTTCTCACAGATATTCACCTCTCATGAGTTTGTGTAGGATTTCAACAGTAGCTTCAGGCAAGTAAGGTTACTGGCTGTTGGGACTTCATGAAAGTGGCAGCAAACCGCCAACACCAGTGGAGCTGGATTCTCCTGACACTCCCAGTGCTAAAAACAGCATGACAATTGCTCTGTTTTTCCCACATCATTTTCATAACTCTCTTTAAAGCTAATAGACACAGTGACAGTCATGACGCTTAAGATTTGAGCTCCGCACATTTTTCGGATGTTCTGTCACAGAACACACTAAATCCTGACCTCTGACTGTGAAGGTGTAAATAAAGGCATGCGTTTTAATAGGGTGTGTTCTCCAGTGCTATGGATGGCACAAAGGCCAAATAAGACAACCCCCACACTGCCGGGCTGGAAAAACTGGAATAGGAGTCACCTATGATGATTGCACAACAATCCTGAAGATATTTCTGGGTCCCAACACAACACTAATCGTCCAAAAATGTGCATGCTTCACTGGAGCCCTCATAAAAGCTGATTCGTCTGATTGGTTCTGATCATTCGAGAGAAGAGGGAAGCATAAAAGGAGGTTGAATGTTCCAAAATATAAATCATGCTCTGTTGAATTCTGCTGGAAGTTTCAAGTGATGTGTGACATTCATTTATAAACTGAAAAAATGAGAAGTAATCTTTTTTGAAAGCATTCTTTTTGCTCATCAAGGCTGCATTTATTTGATCAAAATACAGTAAAACAGAAATATTGTGAAATATTATTTCAATTTAAAATAGTCGTTTTCTATTTTAAAATATTTTAAAGTGTAATTTATTCCTCTGATGGTAAAGCTGAATTTTCATCATCATAACTCCATCTTTAGCGTCACATGATCTTCCAGAAAACGTTCTAATTTGCTGTTTTGCTGCTCAAAAAACTTTTCTTATTATTATGAATAATGAAAACAGTTGTGCTGCCTAATATATTTTTGTGGAACCCATAATACGGATACAGATTTTTTTCGGGATTCTTTGATGAATAGAAAGTTCAAAAGAACCACATTTATTTTAATTAGAAATCTTTTTGTATTCATCCTTGCTGGATACAAGTATTAATTTCTTTCAAAACAAAATCGTACTAACCCCTTTGACTGGTGGTTTATAATATATATTTAGAACAGTTAATTCAAAAGCCATTAAAACTCGTCAAAATCTATGCATGGTAAATTAATACTGTAACTTACAAGAAAATTATACAGTTCTTTCCACGCTGAAGATGTGTGAGAATATTGAAATAAGGAAGCAACAAAATGCCACAGAGTAAGTTCACACCTATCTGAGGGCTCATTGAATTTGCCACAGCATGAGGGCTAAAGGCCAAAAGCATTTCATGGCACAAGTCGCATGTCAGTTTAAGCCCCCCTTCACACTGTGGTGGATTCTGGTCTGCACCCTCCCTAAGATTTTACACAGATAAAATGTGAGACATGAACGTCCCCACGTGTTACTGTACAGATAAGCCTTCAGTATTAACCAATGCCACTAATTAGTAGAGCCAAAAATGAAAATTCTGTCATCATTTACTCACCTTTATGTTGTTCCAAACCTGTAACTTTCTTTCTCTTTTCTGTGGAACAATGGTCAATGGTCAAAAAACTATTTGGTTTCCAACATTCTTTAAAATATTTTATTTTGTGTTTCACAGATGAAAGAAAGTCAACATGAGGGTGAGTAGGCCTAAATGATGACAGAATTTTCATTTTTGGGTGAACCTTTACTTACATTTTCAACAGCTCAAGCTATTTTGAAAACCGCACAGTTTTCCACTAACAATCTACTTCTTCCAACCATTTAATGTCACAAAATACCACATTGCTATTTTACATTGTGTAAATTTACTTTTTTTTTTTTTTTTTTTTTTTTTAAATAATTTTATAGCAGTTAATGCTGCTAAAACCAGCCAATGGTGGTTGGCTTATCTTGCTGGTTTAAAAGCTGATTTAAACTGGGCGTAGCTGGTATTCAGCTGGGTTGTCAACTGGTCTCCCAGCCTTACCAGCTAAACAAGTGGTCTGCCCCACTAAAACCAGCCTGCTAAACCAGCTGTAACCAGAATGAAAACCAGCTAAGACCAACCAACCAGCTTAAGCTTGTCTAAGCTGTTTGTTTCAAGTCACAGAGCGGAGGTATCACAACAGCCTGCGTCTGGATGGAGAGGGAACTGGAATGATACCCAGAAAATATTCCTCTGACAGTGCATGGTTCCTGTTTGGTTATTTCATTGGGACATTCTGCAAATGTTATTTTTGGGCTTTACATTTTTATTTTTCCCTGCTGGTCTTTCAGCCTGGTTAAGCTAGCTACTTTTATTGGGGTTTTGACCACTACTTTAGCTGGTTAGGCTAGCAGACCAGCTGAACTGTATAGCTCAGTTGCTGAGGCTGCATAACAAAGAACAGCCAACAAAGTTTAATTTTAGCTGTTTTTCCCCTAACAGGGCTGTCTCTTATATACCAGAGAAGCAAGTGTGCAGCCATCTTTAGATTTTCGTCTTTGAACGTTTTGCGGTAGGTCTGTATATTTCTATAGCAGCGCTGTCGAAGTGTATTTTGCTGGTGAAGAGGATTTACTTATTGTAGAGTTAATGTAAGTTATCATAAGCATTGTAATGTTTGAAGCGGATGTCAAATGTCAGCAAACTGGGAAGTTTTTAAAATGACGGGCTGAGGGGAGAGTAAAAGGGGGGGGGGCTAAATAAGGTCAATATAGTGATATTATTGTATACTTTGTCACTATGTTTTTCATTCATTTATCTAAAATAAGGTGAATTCTAGCTTTTTCAGTTGTATTATAGTGTAAAATGTATCTGTCCATTGCTGTTCCCTTAATTGTTCTTTTTTTTCCAAAATGTTGCCCTGAATAAAAATTATATAATCTGTTAT
The DNA here is from genome assembly GCA_030578275.1 of Meda fulgida. Classification (NCBI taxonomy): domain Eukaryota; kingdom Metazoa; phylum Chordata; class Actinopteri; order Cypriniformes; family Leuciscidae; genus Meda; species Meda fulgida. Next base: position 8,729,397 of record CM060624.1, on the reverse strand, counting down.
ATATTTAAAAATATATTGCCCCCATAAGTAGCTTCAAAGTTGTTAGCTACTTTTTGTTTGTAGCTTCTAGCTAACAAGCTAAAAGATTAGCTTGTGAAGCAGGAGCTTCCCTAACACTGGCAGTATGCAATACCTTCCAGAGTAACACACAGAGATTCTCTCATGCTATGTATCTCTTTAAAAGAGTATTGGCCTGTATGAGCCAGTGCATTGGCAGCACTCCTAAAATCAAAGCTAAGCAAAAAAGACAGTTGAAGAGATAAAGCTCACCTCCACCGTTAAGGATATGAGTCATGTTCAGACAAGATCAGGCCAACAACCTATCACAAAGAGAGAGAGAGAGAGAGAGAGAGAGAGAGAGAGAGAGAGAGAGAGAGAGAGAGAGAGAGAGAGAGAGAGAGAGAGAGAGAGAGAGAGAGAGAGAGAGAGAGAGAGAGAGAGAGAGAGAGAGAGAGAGAGAGAGAGAGAGAGAGAGAGAGAGAGAGAGAGAGAGAGAGAGAGAGAGAGAGAGAGAGAGAGAGAGAGAGAGTAGCAAACTGACAAAACCCCAAACAATAGGGAGGGCTGAGTAGAGGTTTAGAGATATTCTGTTGCAATCATGTCTTAACCAACACAGCCCCTTCAACGCAAACTTATCTCAATCATCTATGTGCAACTGCACGCATCTCAGAGGGGCTTCGACATTGCGGGCGCACGAATCGAGCCAGGACTTTGATGCATGTGGACTTTGAGAGGTAGAGGGGATGCCAGCGTTTCTGCAAAGAAAGCCACAGACAAGGAGGTACCCACCGCCTCCTGGCATTTGGAGCATCACCCAAGAAACACACGAGTCAAAAGCAAAGGTCACAGACTGTGACAAGAAGAGGCTTTTTTTTGCAGTGCTGGTGGAGACCCGGCGGGTTCAGTGCTGTTAGAGGTCCCTCGAGGGCTTCTCAGAACACATTCAGTGTAAAATAAACAGGATCGCGTGTCTGTCCAGATAAAACATTTAAACGTCCCGCTCCAGCAGACGCCTGCAGACAGATAATACCTGCGTTTACCTGTCAGTCAAATGTGTATTTAAAATAGTTTGTATTCAAAGGCGGTGATTAAAATGAAGCAGTAAGGTTGAAAAGCAAGTTTTAAAGACATGGTTAGACATTACAAACAGACTTGATGACCTTGTTGCTTTGCTATAATAGAAATATTAGGGACACATTTTCTTTAAAACCATTTTTATTAAGTAAATTTGGCATTCTTCTGCTATTGTGCATTTTAGCATAACTGAAGCATTGCCCAATCAGCATCCAGAACCAGAAGTATCTGATTTATGATAACTTTTAAATATTGATTTAAAAATGAATCAGTAAAAATGGCAACACTAATTGTCCATACATAAAAGCACAATCTAAAACACCTTTTCAAATTTTGATCACACATCTGACTGATCTGAGATAAATATAGAATTTTGAAATTTCAGGAAGGCTAAGCCTTTGTTTTTTTTAGGTCAGCTTCGATCTGTTTTGCCCAGGTTATCTTGGGCATCATTAGTTGGACCTTCCATTTCGCAGGCCGGTTGATTTTTGCACCTCGGTCTGATGGTGTTATTTCGAAGCCTAATTTTGCACCTAGTATTCGCTGCAGGCATCGCATTTGAAACACTTTGGCCTGGTTTCAGACAGGGCTTAGACTGAGCCAGGATCAGGCCTTAGTTCACAGGACATTTAAGTAGCTTTTTATAAACGTGCTTTAGAAAAAAAAACATTTGTGCATCTTGAGACAAAAGAATGGCACTAACTTATTTTAAGAAATGTCAATGCAAGTTGCTTAGGGTTAAAACATGCATTTTAGTCTGGGACTAAGCTTAAACCTTGTCTGTGAAACTGAGAGTTAGTTTTTTTTTAAGTGTGCTTTTTGGGACCAATGCCGGTCCCAAGCCCGGATGAAAAAAGAGGAGGGTTGGTCCCCTGCCGAGGGACTGTAAAAACCAGGTGAGTATACAGTGTATCGCAGACAAATTGTAAAATTAATAACTTACAGACTTCTACTACTTAAATTATTTATTATTATGTTATTTAATTGAACATATGATTCTATAGAAACATAAATACTGTATATACACTACCAATCAAGAGTTTGGGGTCGCTAAGTTTTCTTTCTTTCTTTTTTATATAGTCTCTTATGCTCACCAAGCCTGCATTTATTTGATCAAAAACACAGATAAACATTGATAATGTGATTTTTTTTTTCTATTTTAATATGCAATTTATTTCTGATGGCACAGCTTAATGCCATGAGTCTTCAGTGTCACATGATCATTCACAAATCATTCTAATATACTGATCTGCTGCTTAAGAAACATCTCAATGTTGAAAATAGTTTCTGCTTAATATTTCTGTGTAGACCATGAAACATTTTCAAAATATTCAAGTTCAAAATAACATTTTATCTGAAATATAAATATTTGTAACAGGCATAGTAAATATATTTAGTCACTTTTGATCCATTTAATGCATCCTTGCATAAAATCTTACTGACCCCAAAGTTTTGAATGGCAGTGTATATTAAATGAAAATGATTCATGTGAAATAAAGAAATTACTAATGACACTGACAAAAAAAATAAAAAAATAAAATAAACACTTGATTTTCTTATTATTGTGCCCTCTTCATAGTAGTATCAATCTCTGGCTTGTTTTTCCTGTAACACTGCATGTTTGTTGATCTGACTTGACATTCACTCTCTCAGGCTGCTGAGCATATTTGCAAACCGGAAAAGGACAGCGGAAACATAAGAGATGGCCTTTGACTAAAACCACAAGTCCCTGAAAAAAAAAGGGCTGCCTCGTTCTATGAGACCACATATCTATTCTCAGTATACAAGATCGAAAGATTCACACTAGCAACAATATAAACACAACAGTGTGAAAATGAGGAGGAAAGGAGGGGAACAGACAGCAACAGGTTCATATGATGACAGTATTTAATGCAGAAAAGCCCATGCTTTAAAAACCAACATAGAACGACACACTTTCCTTAAAGATGCCAAGGTTACAAAAGTCAAACTTAGAAACAGTAAACCTTGGTCTTGCTTATAAGATTTCTATCATTAAAAATAAAAAAATATATGTGTATATATATGTATTTATTTGGATATTTGACTTTGTCAAATAGTGCTAAACAATTCAATATTAATTCAAATCGCTCCTACAGTTCCATACAAATGCCTTATAAGAAGATTTTTGACAACATTGTACCTGAGAAAACCCAAAAAAGTGAACCGACACACAGCAAAAGATTACCCCTTTTAACATTTTTACCAAAATATACTGTATATAATTCATACATACATAAATTCACTTGTATAAAAATACACTGCAAATCCTTGTCTTACTGTTTGTAAGGTCCACAGTGAATAAGAACAGTTAAAAAAAAACACCTTTCTCTCACAAAAAAAAAATAAAAATATTTACACAGATGAGAAAATAGCAGACCCATACACTTTAAGGTAAAAAGTGAAACCTGACTCTAGAGTGCCTTTCTTGTAAGTTCAAGTACTCTCCACCCCCATAAGTGTGGACTAAGAACACGTTTTGTTCATGTGCTCTTGTTCATTCAGTTGTAAACATAGTCTTACATCAATGTTTCCTTCACCTTGTTTCTTTTTTTAAACTAAACAAATACAATGTAATATACAATAAGCTTTGATAATTATTCTATAAAATGCCCTGGAATTGTGGAGCACATTCAATGTCATGCCTGCTTGTGACACCAATCAAAAAAAAAAAAAAAAAATCTAAAATGCATTAACATATTCATGCTTCACAAGAACATATAAAATTCTTCAAAATGTTTCAGGATTTAAGAGGTGATATGTGTGCATGTTGTGTCACTTTTTGGAGGTGTAAAAAAAAGGCAAAGCTATTTTTTAAAGAACAATAAAATGCATTTCTAGCTGTTGCCTTTTAAGTCTTTTTCCTCATTACGTTTAAAGGGCATATTCACAGTTTTTTTTTTTTTTAGTTTTTTTTTAGTTTTCCTCAAAACAGAGAAGACAAAAGCAAAGCTTTAAAACAATAGGCACAACAAAGTGTGATAGTGATGTTAAGCTCTTTTAGCATAAAAGTCCAACAAATATGCAAGGGATGTTCTGAACAGTTGTACACGTTGAGGCGTATGCATTGATTGAAGCTGGATTTATGGTTGTGCTACAGAACGCTTCATGTAAATATTCAACAACATTGAAGAAAGAAAAAAAGAGTGTATGAAAGAAAGAGCAAGTAAAAAGGGAAGAGAAACAGGAAGGGAAAATAAACGACTGTGAACATTATAAAACAAATAGTCTAAATTTTAATGACTGATTTTAATGCCCTGAAATTATTGAGAAAATGTCTCTGCAAGCATGGGAAAATTCTAAAGGGTTGGAGGGGGTGAAACATTGTTTGATTAATAAACCGCGTTTTATCTTGTAAAGTTCTCGTGCAGACCGGGTTAGCAATGAAATCTCGACAGCAATCATCTAGCATCTATAGAAGTTGTTTTTAGGTTTATAAGATCTACATTGTTTCAGTATCAGACAGATTTCTTGTGTCATTTGTAACTGCGCAGGGTTATCTATTTGTCTTTTTATGATAAAATATATTAGCTAACTAGAGTTGAAAGAAAAATGCATATGCCGCACATGTAGGTGCATATTTAGGCTCCTAGAAAGCTTACATTGGTCCATGTGTGGACTAAAAAGACAACATTTGTGGATTGAAAAAGAAAATCTAGACACTTTACTGATCTAAAGAGTTAGTGCTGTAACACTGAAGACAGTCAGAGGAGATTTATTTAACAAGGCATTAATAATGAGGCATTCGGTCTGAAAGGCAGAGTGAAATTCACAGATTTCAATCAAAACTATGGCAACCCTGTTGGTAAAGCATGTTAATATAGCTGCAGACTTGTTCAAACTACTGCACTGTGACTAGCTAAACTAAACAATGATCTTTGTTCCCTTTATCAATAGCAAGGAAATAGCATATTTTTGCCCAAGGCCTCAAGCTAATAGTGCAAAAAACAGGTTTATCAAGGCATGTCGCAGTGCTGTTTTCAGCGAAGTGCATAAGAACGCAAGAGATGATAGTAAGTGTGCAACAGAAGCAAAACAGCACGGAAACCCATCTGTCCTTAGCATGGCAAAAATATTACGGTCCCCTGTTAAAATCTACGAGACACGAGGGGATTGTCATCAACACTTCATTGTAATGTGTCCGAAAGACTGCCAACTACATGACTGCTTTTGTGAAACTAGCATAGCACCGGCATGAGGAACAGGAAATTAGCACGAAAAGCAAAGCCTACACCCAGGAACTTCATCGAAATGGAGTAAGTGATGAGAAAAGATGCTAAAAAGATACAAACCACTCTGTAAAAGGCTAAATTGTGCCGTTCAAAACATCAGCAAGGCACTAAGAAGCCACAGCAGCATGAAGCTATGAATTAGTCTTTTTTTTTTTTTTTACTCAAAACTAAACGGTTTATTTCTCCAGTGGTCCTCTGGTTTCTCGGTTTACCTGTAATATTGATCGAGGTCCATGAAACAGGAATGACAGCATGCAGCGAGGTAATAAAGATGACACAAAAAAAGAGAAAGAACTTCACAACTTTAGATAACACATAGCTGCTCTGCTGAAAGGTTCAGTACATACACAACATTAAAATGTGTGTTTAGAAAAAAACTTTTTGGAAAAGAAAGTCAAATGAAACATTCACAAAATAAACTACTCATCCCCTTACCCAGAACAAAAATCTTCAAACAGCTCCAAAATGAAAAAAATTCTATTGGACCCAAACCTTCATATATCTGCCGATTGGTGCTCACGTAATGCTTCGGCAGTAAACTCGTACCGTCTGCAGTAAATTGACTGCAAGAGTGCTAACGAAAGGTGTGTTCTCCACGAACAATGTGCGAGGAGAACTCGTATCGATCTTTGCTGCGGTGGCCGCAGATGTTGCACTCCAGTGGGTCTCTGTAACCATGGCAACCCATGTGGATGGTGTACATGACGTGGTCCAGGAACAGAACGCGGCAGTGCTCGCACTGGAACACCCTCAGCTCCTGGCCCTCGCGGCTGAAGACACGGATGCCATCCCTCGCGGTGACCCGGCTGGCGTCGATCGCCCTGCCTTCCTCTGCCCGGGGTGGAAACCTGTGCCCGGCAGCGCTGAGCTTGTCCTGAGGGCTGCTCCGAGCCGAATCAGCCGAATCCTGTCCACTGTTGCATGGCGACCCGTCTCGGGCCAATTGAGGATTCTTGGGCCTGACCAAGGAAATCGCGCCATTGGTTGGGTGCGGGTTTGGGTGGGGCATTGGAGGAGCCTCGCGACTGCTGGGCCTGTCAATGCGCGGGCCAAGCGGGTACACCGGATGGAATAGCGGGTTCACCATTGGTACCACCTCGGCCATGGAGAGGGATGGGTGATGGACCACAGGCCTTAAGGAGTCAGAGCCCAGGTAGTTGATGGCATTGCTAATGGCATGGTCCATCATTTGGGCCTGCATCAACTCAGCTTCCTTTTCATACTTCAGGCCCATCTCATAGTTCAGTTCAGGGTACGAATAGCGAACCATTTTCTCACCTTAATAGACAACGCAATAAAAGATTCATTAACAAAAGCCTCAAAGTACTTTCCATTATGATCCAAAAATATACTAACCTTGCAATTTGCTGTAAAAGATGCATTTAAAGAATCTGTTACTAAGTTTTCATTGCATTAATGATGGAAAGTCCCATTTGGAGACTTAAGTGAGAAAATTTAACCCCTGCATAATATGGATGCGGTAAACTGCACTGGCGTAGTCAGTAAAAGCAATGGCAAAGCTACAGGTGTGCAAAAACCACAGAATGAAAAAAAAACAACTCCCACTCAAACCTTTTTTTTCTCTCTCTTTCACTTTAATACTTAGTTTGATTTCCGCATATATAATATCAATAGGCAAGTAATGAGTTTCCTTTCAAATAATATTTTCTATCTCCCTTAAGAGATCTTGCATTACAATTTAATTGTATTTATGTCTTTATATTTTTAAAGTGAGTTCTGCTCTCTGTTCCTTCATGTGGAAACTCAGCATTCGCTAAGCAGTTGCATGTGGTATTTCAGCTCAAAAACCTGCGTATTACTCACTAACCACCCGCAATCCAGTTTAACCAGCCGCTAAATGCTCTGAAATAGCACTGTGCTGTATTTAAATAAGTAACTGTCTTTATTTGTGAGCACCTTTTGAAATGAGACATTATGGCTTGTTCCTTATCCATCCAGCTCTATTTGCTGTTGCTTCTACAGAAAGTAGGAGGTACTCATTTCTATTATTAAAAAGAGATGTTTGTGTTGAAAATGTTTATTCCGCCAAGTGACCTGCCTTACATTCATTAGCACCGCTAGAACTTTGAAGATCAGTGTGTTGCATACTGTAGATTCAACCACATTTACTGCTGAGGTGACACTTACCCACAAACTTCTGTGGCGTGGTGCTCTTCCGTTTACCCACATTCCCCAGTCTTTCAATTACAGGAGGCCGGTCAAAAGCAGCCATGCCAATGGACTCCAGCGACCTCTGCTCCTTTGGAATCTCCCCTGGGAAAATGATAAAATGATTCAGCATATCAACCAAGTTGGTCCATAATACATGAAGAAAACTATTCATTAGCATTTCTGTTCATCTCAAAGTTTTGCAGCCAGGTTGTTTTGAGCCAATCACCTGGGTCTTCATTTATAAAGACGTGATCATAAATGTGGATGAACTACAGATACCGAAATGTTTCTATAAACGATTTATAAAACTTTTCCTAAATGCATCTCTCTTTATAAATTGAGGTTTATCTACAGAATGCACACAAATAACTCTTCATGGTTTAGAAGAAGTATGCCACTCATTATCAATGGCAGGGAAATCCAAGTAAACATATGCGCAATAGACAGGGCATATAAATTATGCGTCTGTGTGTAGGCATAAATTATAATTTTCAGGAAAGCATTAATATATATATATAAAATCATTTCAATGATTTAATTAGTAAAAGGCAGTTTAAATGTTGCTCATTTGTGCATTACATTATGTTTATGCTTACTGTGATTGCTTATTTATTTCCATAAACATGTTGAATGAATTCAATTACTGGTGTATTTAACTCTGAAAAAGTTAAATAGTATTGAAAACATTGAAAAAGCTCCTGATTTGTTCCTCACTTTTGATGGAGGATAAAATCCACGGTATTTAGAATCAAATCCGATCGCACGTAAATGAGGCCCTTGAACCGTAAATGCCATGTAGATAATTTCTCTGGACAAATACAACAATAATGTCAAGACAACACTGATTTTAGCTAGAATGATAATGTTCCAAAGGCTTGTAGTTTGGACATCTACCAGCAGGGGTTCACCATGCTAACCAGCAACACGTTGTACCCTTGGTGTCAATAAAACAGGCATGTGCACAGGTAGGGCTCAACCTGTGCAGAGCACATGCCCTTTTTGCCCTTACACTCCGAAGTGCCCTTTTTTTGGTGGTGGTGTTTTTTTCTTCTTCAATAAATCAATGCTATTGTTCACCCTTTGCCGTCTGTCTGTCTGTTTTATAAATATTTAGCCAATGAAAGTTCTTCAAAAAGAGCTTGTGTAAATCTTGTTCGATCCTCAAACTGTCTGTAAACCTGATAACTCCGCCCCCTCTATCGTGACTGAATCTTGACTGAATGAACTGAAGTTCCGCAGCAGGCAGCAGACAGCAGCTGAACGAAGTTTTGCAAGGATAAAAAAAAAAAAAAATCTTGTTGTTTGAATAAGTACTAAACACTATGTCTATAAAGGATCATATTTTATTTATTTGATGTCTGACTGAGATAATGTGGGACCTGAGAGAGAGGTCTAGCATTTGCCATCTAGTCGTAGCCAATACATAGCCAAAAAACTTCGTAACTGCATTTGAATTTGACTTTTGTAAAATGTTAACAATATATTGATAAGTAATACAACAACATATCATTTGTTTTTACCATCGAAAAATCATAAGAACAGGTGCGCCCCCGCACTGTTTCGTACTGGAACTTACACAAAGCGACTGAGTGATCCTCGTCACCTATAACATATACTGTATTTCTAAGAAATTTCTAGTTTGATTTATGATTGCTGACACAATTTATTAACATTTAACCATATTATGGTAATAATATTCAATTATGGTTAATTCAAGGCACATATTCGCTATCTAGTTAATTTTTGAATCTAGTGTTCTAGCTACTCTCTGCTCGTCTTCAAATGTATAAATGTAGTAAAACATGTTTTTTAGGGCTAAAGAAGCCCTGAAAGCCAGTGGATATCTATATTATCTTTATTATTATGGTTGTTATTAATAGTGAATAAATTTAAAGCTATTATTTTGTGTTATTGAATTTGTCATGAGGATGTGTGACCATTTCTTCCTTTTATGTAGGCTTACTTAATAATCTTAATATATATTTTAAAAAATGGAGGGGGGGTGCCCTTTTTCAGTTTCAACACATGCCCCTCAAAAGGTCTGTGCATGGCCCTGCAATAAAATGTACTCCACAAATGTTTAGTGTAGCAAATCTATGTTAGTAATTGCTATTTTTTTTGTTTCCATGCATACCAGCTCATGGAACACCGTTGTATCATCCAACACCAAAACGATTTCACAATAAGTCACAATAACACTTCACTGATGTGGAAAACCGTCATCTTACGTCATCTAAATGAAGTCATGAGCCACTCACCTGGATATGGGCCAGGATTGGAGGCGGAGTCCATTCCGACGCTCTGCAAGTAATTATGACACCGTTCTTTGTGCTCCTCCAATGACGTGCGCTGCTTGTAGCTCCGCCCACAGTAGTTGCACTTGTGTGGTTTGCCCACTAAAATACATCAAAGAGTAGTGAAATAAGTATTAAGACGTAAAATAACTCATTCAGACAGCTCACGCAACTCAGTTTCAGTCTCCAACTGAGTAAGCGAGAAAGTGGGCAAAATCAGATTTCGTGATGATGCAACCACTAAAATGCGGTAAGGGGGTTTGCTCCAGAAGAGGATAGAATTACGTACTATAGTAGTTATATTTGATTTGATTTTATCGTCATCGATCTGTAATTGGCACCACGAGTGATGACTTGGAAAGTCTCTTTGAACAATAAACAGAAACCGAGTGAGTGTTTCTCCTCAGCCGGATAAGGTGTGAAGTGATTCACAGTCAGTTCCACTAAGATTAGGTCAGTGCAAGGGCGATAATGCGGGACAAAACCAACCAAGAAAGATGTAATAGAAACAAGCATCTTGTCCTTCCGTCGTGGGCAGGCAAGAGTAGTAGGAGGACGATGCTTAGCCTCCAGAAACAGATGTGAGTTTTCCAGTAGCTAAGGGAACAATTCGTTTATTGATTCATTCCGAGTTTCATTCATCAATTGGTTGAGTCATTCATTTATCTGTCATGTTTTTTCTCATTCACTCATCGGTATCAATTCGGAACATAGCCCACCATTACGTTTGTGCTGTTCTGTTATGTCAGCTAAAAACATAATTAAATTTGAGACAGGGGCTGCTGTCAGCACTGTTGTCAATCCTTGGTGTAAGGGACTTTCAGAATTATTCATAAAGTGTGCGGCAGTGAAACAAAACAGCCTAGCGAATTGAGTCATACTGTATGAACTCAGTTAACCAGTCTATTACTGCACGTGAGAAAATAATGATAATTCTCACCTGTTACTAGCAAGCCTGTTGGATTACCTGTAAGTGTGCCAACTGTAAAAATACCCCCTACACTTTTCGGTAACCCTCTTCAAAGCACCATAGTGCTTTCTGTCTGAAGCAAACAGTGAAAGTGAGAAAGCTACTGACTGAGACACTATGAGGTGACCTTTCACATGTAGAACGCATGTCAAACAATGGAGGCCCTGTCACTTCTGTGGGAAAGGATGGATTACAGCAAAAAAATAGCTTTGGTTTGCTTGAAATACAATGTCGCATAAAATAATTAAATCATTGAAGTGTGTTGAAATGGTCTACATTGTAGCTTAGGTCTAATTTAAATAGAAAACGATATATGTACATATATATCATATTATTTTAAGATAAAATAAGATCTTATAAATATATAATATTATATAATATTTTATTAATAACTATTTTTATTATTTTATTAAAAAATGAAATATATTTATAATTATAACAAAAAATCTTTTTTTATAAAATGCACATGCAAATAATGCAACATTTACATAAAAATACTTGGTAACACTTTATTTTGATGGTCCCTTTTGAACATTCTGGTGACTATAAGTAACTTTGCAACTACATGTCAACTAACTCTCATTAGAGTATTAGTGTACTGTCTGCTTAATATCTGATAACTCTTTATTGTGATGGTCCTCCAACAGACAGTCTACTGACTATAAGTATCTATGCAACTACATGTCAACTTATTCTAACCCTAACCCTACAAGTCTACTAATACTCTACTAATACTCTAATGAGAGTTAGTAGACATGTAGGTGCAATGTTACTTATAGTCAACAGAATGTGTTAAAGGGACCATCCAAATGAAGTGAAACCAAATACTTTTTATATTTGATTAATATAAAAAATTATATAAAGAATATATAAAAATAAACATGATTATGTGAACTGTCACATGTCAGTTGTGAAGATTGACTAAAGTTGTTTATTATTATTATTATTATTATTATTATTATTATATTTAAATAGTCATTCTATGAACTCTATGAACGTTCATTTCATGAACTTGGTCTTCCTCTGTAAAGGTCAGGTCATCAAGAGATTTAGTGCAGACTCTTACACATTAATAGTTTTGTGGTCTTTATATGACAGTGGGTGACTGTATTGGAAACAGTTTCACCTGATGAGAGAGCTCTGACAGTGACATTTTGTGTCACACTTTCAATATTTCTAATAAATGGGTGTGCATGACAGCACATTAGAAATGGTTTGGCGCAGACATTTTAAAGGATACAGTGCATCCACACAGACAAATATAGCCTATAAATGGAAAAACAGAACTGAACTGTTTGGTTCAATGAACTGTCAAAACACCTGCAAGCTGCAACGTCTGGAACAGGCAATCATGCTAATATGCGATGGAGACAAAATTGTGAACTTTTACGGGGGAAAAGAAAATGCAATGGTTTTATTGATTAACACCAGCCATTCAAAACTCTATGAGTTCCCGTAGCAGAGTTTGGACGATTTCGAAAAAAATCCCTGTCTAAGCACTTATTCAAATGCAAATTCATGCACATAGTGATGCATTAAAGCCCTCTAAACCGCATCCATTCGGGTTGAAAACAGGAAACAGTGAGATGAGGATGACATTTCATTTCAAGTAAATGCCTATCAATTGTAGAGCATCAGCAAAAGTGCTCAACTTACTCAACTGGTACTTAAACACGCACCCGGCTCAAAGTATCCTTTCCCTGAATCAAGCGTTAGCCCCTCACCTCACGTTTCTTATTTTACTAAGCTGCCAAAGACAGCCAAAGCAACCCAAAGAAAAGTCACCAACATTATGAATCACGCCTAAAACTGTGGTACAATAAATGCTGTTTCAGTTTCATCTTTTAGAGAATGTCTGTGGAATCCGTGCATGCGTATGGATTTCAGCGACAGCCATTTGTCAACGATTGGATAGCCAACGTGTTTGAATGTTTTAACTCCCTGTCAACGTAACTGGGCTGTTTGCCACCAATCCTCCTGTTGCCAAGGGCCAAAAGAGGATGAGTCCTTTCATGTGGCGCTCGTTGCACAAGAAGTCGTCAAACCTGCTGAGTTCTTTGCATTCCACTCCAGCAGAAGTGGCTGCCAGGAAGGCGAATGGAACACCAAGGACTAGGCAAGGACTTGTGGCAAAAAGGGCGAGACCACCCCAGGTGACATTGCTGCTTAAGTACTCAAATTACTCATTAAAATGTCTCCAGCAACAACTATACGTCTCACACTGTGGTAGAACAAACCTTTATTGTGGCATCTCCTTAATAATGTCAATAGAAATGGATATGCAAATGATTTAATGACTCTCATTGGCCACAAACGTTTATACGCTGAGGTAGTTGGGTGCGTAGGCTTTAGTGGTAAAAGTTTTCGCACTGACATTTGATATCAATATGATAGACCACAACACACAGACACACACACCACATATTTAGCATAGTTTGTTGATTAAATGATGGAGAATCTATACTACTAGTATGGATACACCAACTCCTACTGTCTCATGACCATTCATGACATTTTTGAAGAATAGTATAGTCATCAAAACTGTAATAAGACAAATGGAAGCACTTGGTGACCAAAAATTTAACTGATCAAAAGTGAAATTATAATGTTAAAAAAAAAGTTTTTTTCAACTGTCTAATCATCAAACACTCCTAAAAAATAATTATGAACAAAAATATTAAGCAACACAATTGTTTCTAACATTGCTAATAATAAGAAATGTTTCTTGAGTAATGACTGCTAAAAAATTCAGCTTTGCCATCACAAAATATTTTTGCATTTTAAAATATATAAAAATAGAAAACATATATTTAACAATTGTTCAGTTTTACTGCGTTTTTGATCAAATAAATGCAGCCTTGGTGAGACTCAAGAACAATAGAAAAAAATCATAAAGACCCCAAACTCTTAAATGGTAGCGCATTTAAAACAAAATGATATTATTTTGAAGACTAAAATAGCTCTCCCACCGTGACCATCAGCACATATGTGAAACCAAAATGTAGCTATGTCTTTAAGAATTATTTCATAAATCATGCCCACAAAAACAGGACACCACAGACATCAGCTGCCTGGCCTATAAAACTGCACTATCCCTGCGCTGTGATTAGAGCTGCAAAACAGGAAATGACAAAAGACGAAGAGAGGCAGAAAAACACGATGAGAGTGATAGGCAGCTCCTGCTCTCCCTATGCATTTCAACAAGCCTGTCCCTGAGTGACAGCTTGTGAAGTCCCGAGCTGAGCGCTGATGGTATCGCATGACCCGGATCTTCAATGATGAGGACTAGACAACTGATGGTGGGCTGATATGAAAGTGGGTTAGAGTGTGATGCTTCACCAAAGCGACACTTCCCTTTGGTTGACAGAGAGCATTTCCTTTGGTGGAGCGCAAGACTTGCAGGCAACACAACAGCGTGTCCTAGGTGGCCTAACCGCAGTGTTTGTTAGGTTGTCTGTAAACGTCCCTCAGGACAGAACAGATCTGCTCAGTTCTTCCAGAAGATGGTAGCTGTGGCCACAGAATAGCAATAACTTGTTAGGCTATGGCACACATTAGTACCACACTACCGCCCATACATGTGTCTACTGTATAGCATGTGCAGAGTTGTGATGGCCTGACCTGAGTGTGTGCGCAGATGTCCAGTCAGGGCGTCACGACGGCGACAAGCGTAGCTGCAGAACGGGCATTTGAAGGGCTTCTCTCCTGTGTGGAGTTTGATGTGCCTCAGCAGGTTGCCCTTCTGAGTGAATGAAACCCCACACTGGTTACACTGGAACGGCCGTTCACCTGATGGACAGTCAAGAACAAGAGGCACATACTTGTCACCGGTATAGCTAATGTTAATAAACATAAATACTGCAGTGTTTTCGGTGCAGCAGTTTTTATATAGACTGTTTACCACACAGCACATGCAGGGATTGCTTTTTCCACTCATGGTTGGCTGATATATTGAATATTAAAATATAAAATGAAGCAAAAAGACGTTTTAATAGAAGCCTTGATATAAATAGAAAAAATTGTGTAAGATTTGTAAAATATATTTGCCAGTCTATCAGTCTATATAAAGGACTCTTTGGGCCATAATCTGAAATGTTTGTGGAAGTCTCAGTGTGGCCTCATATGGCCCTTTAGTCTTCATCTCAAAAAATACCTTTCACAGCTATGAAAACTACGCTAAGCCTCTTTGATACAATTTGTTGATTGGGAACCTAATTATGTTGAATTAATTGGATTAGTCATACATCAGACCTGCTGCATGAGCACCTGCTCTAAATTTAGCCTGCGACTCTAAAACACATTTGATGGACACAGAAATTTAAATCATTAGTAGGGGTGTGCTGGTTTCAGAATTGATGATGACGGTTATGACGAGAGTTTGAATAAACGAGCAGACACTGATTAGCTACTTGCTCTACGCTTATTTCAAATTAACTGCAAGACAGCTAGCAGTGAATTATCTCCGTTTCGTGATTATCTATTGTCTGCTATATTTACTTCTTATTTATTAAATCCAGGCAATTGGTTGATGAAACATTGATTAAAATTAAGATACATTTAATACAAAACGAAATTCACTTTAAAGAAATGCTTTGTGCTTTCTGTTTGATGTCTCTGTAAAAGTTTAAAAGCATCTTTTAGTGCCGCTTTCAGAGCGGTCATGTCCGTAACATTGTTTTTTCCTTATGAATGCGAACACGAAAAATAAAATAAAATAAATATTATATGTTCTGTGGACACAACAGTTACTCATAATTTGTACTCTGAATACGTAACGCCGGTACATGTATTCCGTTACTCCCCAACACTAATATTAGTATATAACCTTATCCGCAAGATATTCTAATAACACGGTTTTGGCGGTTATAGAGTTCTAATGACGGTGTTCAACTATAACCGTCGGCCTCGCGGTTATGTAATAACCGCCACACCCCTAATCATTAGTTTCTTTAACCCCACGTTGAGCGTCGGGGTGCTGCCTTGGCTTGAGAAGGTGAACAATCTATCATTGTGGGCAGAGATGAAAACCTGGAAAAGTGAAATATGACCCTTTACTGCTAACGTGTTGTCTGGCACTATCAGCGTCAACACAGGGCTTGGGAACAGGTTGTGGAGGATTCCTGGGATGCTTTCCCTGAGAATAACTCCTAGTCTTAACTATTGTCTTCTTATAGAACAGCTACAAGCTCCACACCCTTTTAACACTGAAAAAAGGAAGAACGTATGAGTGACAAGCCTTGGTCACGAAAGGGTTTTGTTATTTTAATGGGAAGTCAGTGAAATGTTCTCTGTTGAAACTTGAGATGTGTCACAATAAATTTATGCAAATCATTTGCACTTTGAATTGCTGGATTATGATGCCTTGCATAAAATGGACATGATATAATTAAAATAAATGTTTTTTTTCTAATTATATTATAAAACACACATAGCCTAAATGTATCTTTTAAACTATCTTATCTCTTAAACTTCCATTTTATTTAGGTTTACCACACTTAATTCTTTGAATTTGCCATAACCTTTTCAGTCATTTTTTTATGCAAATGTATGCTTACTTACAAGCGAGTTTTATTTTAGCTCAAGCTTAAGTTTTACTCAAGCCCAATACCTAGCTGATGAAATTTTTAGTCCAGAGCAAAACTAGAAGACAAATATTTCCTTTAGAAGGTTCCATGACTTCTCCATGAGGTTTTAAGATTTTCTAGACTATATCTTTAAAATATATATATATATTAATTTAGATATTTTTCCTTGATATTTAGAAAAAAAAATTTTTTTTGTTGAAATCTTAATCTTATAATCTTAATATTTACCATTATATTTACCATTTGGCAGTCTTATTCCCGTGTCATTTTGCACTTCTGTTCCTGGCCCAGCATCTTGTAAGTTGTTTGGACTGTCAATCATGTGCTCCTCCAATCCAGAACCTTCCTCACCGCTGTGACCCGCCTCATCTGGACCACTGGGCCGTCTCTCCGTCTCCTCCTCAGTCCCTTCCTCTTGTTTGATTGTGCGTGCTGTAAGAAAAAACTCAAGCTTTTAAACATCCACACAGTGGATAAGGTTTTCAAACAGAACAAAACACAAAAGCCAAACATCACCCACTGCACACTAAAGTAGTTTCCATACACATGATCAAGCACTAACGTGTGAATAAAGACTGTGACAAGAGTCTTTTGAAGTCACTCGTTACTATAACAGCACATTGACCAAGAAATCTGTTCTCCAACATGAAAACAGCATTGGGATGTCAACAAACAGGAAAAAACGTCTGATGCAGCTGTAGTCTCTAGAGAAGGGAGACAAACGGTGGGCAGGTGGAGTTCTACATGACTGACAGTGGGAGACAGAGAAGAGGAGGCGGGCCAGCTCTTTGGTCTGGACTGAGCGGGTCTCTCCATTATCTCAGTGCGCAGGCTGTCGAGCACCTCCAGGGAGGCCACCCCCACACGCAGAGACACACAGAGCGTGACAAAAATAGACATGCAAAGGGACGTATAAACACAAAGCGACACGAAAACACGCGACTGCCCGGCCCGAAAGTTTTCCGTCTCAACCACGCACACTCTCCAGGTTTCACGACAGATGGAAGAAGAGCAAGCAGCTCTCTATGCCATCCAGACAAACCTGTTTGTAATTTTACTGTGAGTTTAATCTCTGGGCGAGAGCTTGAGACTAAGCTTTGAGTCACCTCCGTCTTTCCCATCCGTACAGTATGAGTGTTGTCCCTTAGGCAAACCTCTCTGCTGTTTCACTAGATTTGAGTCACAGTCTGAAAGTATGACTAAAATCTCTTGATCCCCCTTAAAAAAAGCTCAGTAGTTCTTACTGTTTGCGGACTCTAAAACCAGTACGATGTCACTCATAAACACTACTCGAATGGGACTAGTTTTCCCTGAGGAGGTAAATGCGTATTTCACAAACATACTTGCGATTTTAATCTTGTCGAAATTGTATTTTCTCCTCACATAATCTTTGAAAAAACTCTGAATCAAACTACTCACCATTTTTCGACTTATCCTAATATATAAGGATACATATCGACCTTTGAATATTGTAGCTATCGTTGCACTCCTTCGTGCACCCTCATTATGGATTTTGACCTTTTTGCCAACTTGTAGTTCTGGGTAAAACAGTTGATGGCTTAAATCAAGTAAAGTCTGATCAGTCTGAGTGAGGTAAGCTTCATTAATCCATACATTATTATATACACATATACTATTCACATACAGTACGTACATAGATATCAGGGTTCCTCAAATCCGACCCACTGTCCTGCAGAGCTTAGTTCAGACCCTGATCAACAATCTGAAATTCTCTAGGAACTTTGAAGACCTTTATTAACTTGTTGAGGTGTGTTTGAATAGGGTTGGAAATAAACTCTGTAGGCCAGTGGCCCTTTAGGACCGGATTTGAGGAACCCTGATATATATAAATATATAATTTTGATAATGGATAATAATTGGCATATAAAAATGGTAAATAATAAAAAGGTAATTGAAATGGTTTTATTTAAAGCCAATTGCAGTAGTATATTATTTCAGTATAGTCGTTTAGAAGACCCCCTCTAAATAGTGCTATACATACAGAAACACAGATTAGCATAAGTAAATTACAGTTAAATTGCATTCAAACATCTCTTTAAAAACGTCCCATTTCGATTAAGAGACTGTATACACACAATGACATGCAGGTTCACAGAGCTTTTGAAAGACAAGTGCTGTGTGGCAGTGCCACAAGATAACCCTCACTTCACTCGCTGGCACTTCCAACTAAGTATTACAGGCGTACTTGCTTAATATTGCACAAGAGATCTTCACTTTCAAAGAAACACTTATGACTCGCAAGAACAATCGCAAGCTTTGGCGATTACAAAATTGTACCCACAGAAAACACGGTGCAATCCTGTCAACACATCACAGTCGAACGGCATTACCTCAATGTGTCGAGACGTATTATATGTTTCTTCCTATTTCTCTGTCCATTCTGTGAATCATGACATCAGAAAACAACTGCTTGCGGTTCTATAGCAATAACTATCTATAGCATACACGTTATGGAGTATCTATGATGCTCACTGCAGCTGAGTGAACTTGAAATGGTTGCCGGGACAACATACAGAATCCTGATCAAAGGAGATGAATGAGAACAAAACGCACTCAGTGCTGGGGATCCATACACCCGAGTCATCGACTATGCACAGTACAAAAGCAGAGTAAACCAACATAGTCGGATGCATAAATGATGTGCCAGTCTAACTCAAAGGTCTCTTTCTATTAAAATTTCACCTTTGCAAAATGTCTAACCCTTGAATATTAAATTATGGATTGCGCTGACGTCTCCTTTGAATAAGTTCTATACAGAATGATACAGTAGATACATTATGAACTATATGCATGTGCATCTGTGCATCCCTCCATCTCTGCATACAAGCATGGGGTTAACTAAACTGTATACGTGTAGGTTAGACTTCTCTTTACCCAGTAACACGTTTCTCAACATCCTGTGCAACATGACCAATTACTTATCTAGAAGAACAATCTCCATCTGGGATCATGGTCTGTGCCTCCATCCTTCAGTGGCGAACGCTTCCCTTTTCTCAGTATGCACGCTCATGCTGACAACCGACAAGCCCTCCATCTTAACCAGTAGTTCATTTTGAGGAAGGGAGATGTCACAGAGTGGGCCTATCCCGCCAGATCATAGATAAAGCTGTGACTTCTTTTTTTTTACTGCGAGATAAAGGTCCTTCCTCTGTCCCTTGCGAGCTGATAATTTCTCCTTTTTCATATATTTTGCATTGGAAAGTGAGAGACTGTATTTCATATTCTCATGTTAAAGGGATAGTTCACCCAAAAATAACAATTCTATCATAATTTACTCACCCTTGTTTCAAGCTTTAAAACTCTTTCAAGCTTAGAAAGGGAAACAAAAGCACAGTCAAATATTGTCAAATATTGTAAAATTAGTAATACTGTAAATACGATGCATGTGCTAATGCTCCTAAGCCATATGAAAGCTTTGTGTGAAAAACAGATCAAGTAATTATTATTAATCTAATCTTCCTCTCCAGTAAGATCGTAAGACGTGATAACTGTTGCTGCTGCAATGTAATCACTTAGTCAGTGAGTTGATTCAAATGAAAAAAATCATTTAAAACAAGTTTTAAGAACCAAATCAAGAGATTCGTTTAAAAATCTGACTCAAAGAATGACTTGTGAACCAGACATCGTTACTTCTGCCCAAGCTGTCATTGGCGCATTTGTGAGAGATGTTTTCATTGAATAGCGACTGAAATTGTGTTCTTTTCATCATATAAGGAAACAATATAATTTTGGAAGAATTTAGATACATATCAATTCAAACTTTTGCAGATGCTCGGTCCAAAAAAGGGGAAAAAACCAACACACCGCGTTATCTGCTCCCATACAACTTTTATATATCACTAAATTACATCGTTTTGACCAATCAAGGTCTTTGTCAGGCCTTAAGACTTTAGATACAGTCATATGGACCACATTTCATGACAATTCAATGGTGCTTTTGCATCCTGTTTGAAGCTTGAAAGCTCTAGTTCTGAAAAAGACTGACCAGCACATTATTTGGTTACACTTTATTTCGATAGTACACTTTAGACATCCTCCTTTTGGAACAAAAATATAAGGGAATATACTGCAAAATATAATGAGATATATTACATGTTTCAATATATGGGAAGCAATATATGCATTGAACATGTATGGCTGTATAGTTATAAAGTATTTAGAAATGAAGACAAAAATAGCATTACATGAAATATTCATAAAGTTTTATCCTTTACTGTGTACATATATTGCACATCCATGTTCCCATATAAATGAGAATACTGTATGTGTACACACATATCTTTGTGTGGACTCTCCATAGACGTAATGATTTTTATACTGTACAAACTGTATATTCTATCCCCTTACACTACCCCTATCCCTAAACCTACCCATCACAGGAAAACATTCTGCATTTTTAAATTTTTAATAGAACATTGTTTTTTTTTTTATGTTTGTTAATCAATTTCCCTCACGGAGACCATTGGCTAGTCCTCACAATGTAGGTGATTTCACGTTTTACTATCCTTGTGGGGACATTTGGTCCTCACAATGTAATATAAACATGAGCACACACACACACACACACACACACACACACACACACACACACACACACACACACACACACACACACACACACACACACACACACACACAGAGACAGACAAACACACTCACAGAATGAGTAACACATACATACAGTTTCCAGCATGCAGCATGCTGAGCATTTGGGGTTACCATTATGCTGAAGAGAAGAGCCTGTGGTTACATCGACGATTGACCAAGCACCATTAAGACTATATGTTACTATTTAAAAAGTAATGGCTGTGCACTCCTCAGCACAGTGATCGTCTCTTTGCTAAATACTTTAGTACATGCAAGAGTGCTTGTGCTATGGTCAACAAGGTAGCTTGAACATATGAAACATTTATAATGTAAATAATTATAAAATATAAGAAATAAACTATATTGTATATCTCTATATACAGTGTATGTTTATACTGCTCGCGTAAATATGTGTTTAATATATTTATACATATGCAGTACCATATCTTATCACATGTGCATCTATAAATTATAAAGTGTATTACTAAACATAAAATTGCATCAATTATGATATATTAGTACATTGTCACATATTTTTCAATATATGAAAAGCGGCAATTCCTTATGTATTACTCAATATATTTTATTTAATTGACACAATATATTATTCTGTATATATTTTCAAATATACCGTTAGATAATTTAATATATTGATCATTCATATATAGGGGGAATATATTTTCTTTTCGTAAGAGTCTACAAACTATAAGAAATCTTGCAACTACATATCAGCTAACTCTCATTATTTTGCAACTACATGTCAACTACGTCTTATTAGACTAGAGTATTAGTATGCTAGGTTAGGGTTATGTAATCAGTTGAAATGTACTTGCAAAGTTACTTATAGCCAGTAGAATATCTGTTGGAGGACCATCAAAATAAAGTGCAAGCAGATATTAAGCAGACAGTCTACTAATACTCTACTGACTGGAAATTGACATGTAGTTGAAAAGTTACTTATAGCCAGTAGAATATCTGTTGGAGGACCATCAAATTAAAGTGAGCAGATATTAAGCAGACAGTCTACGAAATTACTCTAATGACTGTAAATTGACAAGTAGTTGCAAAGTTACTTACAGTCGGTAGAATATCGAAAGTGGACTTTCAAAACAAAGTTTTACCCATTATTTTAAAATGTCCCTTCTTCCATTCTAAGAATGAAAGAAATGCAGGTTTGGAACAATATGAGGGTGAGTACATGATGATAGAAATTTCATTGTTGGCTGAATTATCCCTTTACGCTGATCAATGCACCACATCTAAAGAAAGTCAAATGGGAACAGGCATTGAGGGGAGTGGACTTGATAGAAGACAGGCCTACTTACCAGCAGGGGAATCAGGACTTTGTGAACGTTGGCCATTGGGTGTGCTGGTCGACAGGTCCACCAGCATTCTCGAGTTCTCCTTCCTGGGAGAGCAGTCGCCGTTACCTAGGAGACAGACAGAAACAAGTGCACTAAGGACATTGCCTTGCTCCAGGCAGCACAGCTATTGTGGCTAAATGCAGCTCTGAACTCAGATCTATACGAGCAGACAGTTCAAGGAACTGTCTCTTATAAAAGCAACGCTTTTTGATTATCACTCAAAGATAAAACAGTATAAAGGATAACTGCAACAAAAAGATTAATTTCTTACTGTCATTTCTACTCTAATATACTTTCAACCGTGCTCTACTATTTAATGCTTTGTACTGAATTCTGTTCATTACACCTTTTTACTGCAATCTACTGTTTAAAACAGTTCTTCAGGTCTGAGATGCTGATTGGTTAATATCAGCAGTGTTCTAGCCATGATAAACACACTATAGTAACAGATATGAAGTAAAACGCATGTTCACATTTACTAAATACTCTATGGCTTTTAAAATAATGTTATTTCTTACACAACAGGGACTATATTCCAGTCTAGAGCAAAGATTAACTTGCTTAATAAAATCATGCAGTCTTCTGTTCTTCTTAATACTCTTTATATTCTATACTTAATCATACAGTTTTAAAGTCAAATATACTCCCTACAATGTAATAATATGTTTTGTCAGGTATCCAAAAAAATGTCTAAATTAACTGATTAATTGAACTGAATGATTTAAAACATTATGACATTAAAAAACAATATGATATATTGTAAATATACATAACATTATATATATATATATATATATATATATATATATATATATATATATATAAATGTTATGTATATTTACAATATATCATATTTACACACACACACACACACACACACACACACACACACACAGCTGTGTTTTTGTGATTTGTGAGGACATTCCATTGGCGTAATGGTTTTTATACTGGACAAACTGTATATTCGATTCCCTTACACTGCCCCTATCCCTAAACCTACCCATCCCAGGAGACATTCTGCATTTTTACATTTTTAATAAAACACTGCTTAGTATGTTTTTAAAGCCATTTGAAATATGAGGACTCAGGAAATGTCCTCATAAATCACGTTCAAGTTGTAACACCAGTGTAATACCCATGTTATTATACACATTTGTGTCCTCACAAATCAAAAAAACAAGAGCACACACAAACACACATAGTATATATATATTTTATGTATATATATATATATATATATATATATATATATATATAAAATAAATAAATATTTGTAATTAACAATTCAAATAATATTTATATAATATAATAAAAAAAAAACGACTGAATTAATCTGACTGATTAGAGTACACAACAACTGCTTGTATTCACTTTGCACAGTACTGAACCCTACTGTTTAATATTCCAACAGATGTCCATCTAAAATGTTCTATGATCCTCTATAATACTCACTGATACCTTAGTAAAGGACAGCAACATATCCCATGGTTTTCAGGTACTGTACACACTGCTTTTAATATCACCCGTCTCTGTTACCAGAGCTGAAATTTCTCAAGGGTCAATGACCATCTCAACACTTCAGCTTACAGAGACGGTGAGCCATCAACTCATTTGTGGAGGGGTTGTTAAGCTTTCAGCCACATCCTTAAGATTCAGATTGGATTTCCCCATCTCTCCGCGCACTGGCTTTGGGAAATAATATGGCTTCAGCGTGTCCACTCTGGGGGAGCGATTCCTGCTCCCTGATCCCGTTACCCACTGACCCCTTCAGAGCCAAACACTCAATACAACGGCAACGACATTAGACAGCTCTTAATGCTTGCATTATGCATACACACAACCTCCAAGGGCAGTATCACGGCTTAGATCATTCCTTGAACTCCACGTTTATGACTGGAAAGTACCTTGGATGTTCACGTTAAGCTGGCTGTTATATTTCTAACCAATGCACTAAATCTAGTCAGTCCCTCCTTTAAACAGGTTTGTTAGGTAGCAGAGTGAGTCTGCCAAAGGGCTCTAAAACAGTATTCATGGCATTTTTAATGATTCATTTGTCTGTGTTCTTCTTGTGAATCAACAGGTCCTTGTTCAATCCTTAAACTACTATACTACAACAAACACCACCTTTCATGAACTATAAAGGTTTTAAAAAGATTTAAAACATTGCATTTGTGATAAGTGAATGAATCAGTAAACGAGGACCTTTGAGGTATATCAGGCGACAGATATCTGTGCTGTCAAGCTGGCAGACAGACACTGTCATTCTGACAGGGAGAGCAACTCAGGGAGACAAAGCCAATGACACAATCCCAAAGCCCGTCTCCGGTTACGGTGCCGGGGTTGAGGGAAATCTCAGGTAACCGGCAGTCCCTTGGCAACGGGAAATAAGCAGCCACTTCGATTTGAGTGACAGCCGAGGGGAGGATTTTCCATAACAGAGTGCTGTGTCTGATGGCCTACCGGCATGAGAGAGGTTCTCAGGAAAAAAGATCTGTGAGAGCAAACTAAACTCTTGTACAGTAGCGGCTGAAAGAGCTCTCTTATCCCACATCTAA
Organism: Meda fulgida; assembly: GCA_030578275.1. Lineage (NCBI taxonomy): Eukaryota > Metazoa > Chordata > Actinopteri > Cypriniformes > Leuciscidae > Meda > Meda fulgida. The sequence continues at coordinate 8,704,525 of CM060624.1, read as the reverse complement.
ACAGAACCGCGATAAATATATCTAATGCCAAGCGCATACAACAAGACTGAGGCTTGTCAACATGTGCACATTTAAAGACTAACAGCTTGAATTTAAAGTCAATTATGTTTCTCTTCCCCATCTATTCTATATACACACACACACACACACGCACACACAAACACACACACACACACACACACACACACACACAGACACACACGCACACACACACACGCACACACACACACACTACCGTTCAAAAGTTTAGGGTAAGATGTTTTACTGTTCTCTTATGTTCACCAATGTTGCATTTACTTGATCAAAAATACAGTAAAAACAGTAATATACAGTGAAATATTATTGCAGTTTAAAATACTTGTTTTTCAGCATCATTATCACAGCATCAGTGTCACATGATCCTTCAGAAATAATTATAATATGCTGATTTGCTGCTCAAGAAACATGAATATTTGCATTGTTGAAAATGGTTGAGGTGTGGAAACCATGAAACATTTATTTCTGGATTCTAGAAAACTAAAAAAAAAACAGGATTTATATAGAAATGTATATAGTATTTATATATTATAAATAGTATAATAGAATGTTACACTATAAATGTCTTCACTGTCACTTTTAATCAATTTAGCACATCCTTGCTGAATAAAAGTATTAAATTGATTTAAAAAACATAATAATAAACTAAAACAAAATATCTTGATGAACTTTTGAATGGTGGTATATAATAAATTATGCTAAAATTATTTCTATTCGTTTTCTTTATATATAGGTCTTTCTTCCCAACTATGCAGTCTTGCAGTGTGCATTTAGCTTTGTTATCATTTGAACAATCTCTGACGCACTTTAATATGTGGTTTTCTCAGTTTTAGAATGATTCCACATTGTTTAATTTATTCTATAAATCACATTGACATTCCCACACATATGATTGTTGATGGCCCTAGAGCTCTATTGTAATGACGGCCTACAGCATACGGTTTATATTAATAAGGCTTCCATCTGCCCCCATGCAGTGATGCATGCTGAAAATCCGTAGGCCCTTTGGAGACTACTGGAGTGACTACAGGTCTGGCCTATGACAGTGCTGAGTCAGAAACAGATCCTGATTCACTCATTCGCTGAGACTGTGTTTACAAATCAAACAGCAACCTACAGAATGGACTGTTCCATGCACTTTTTTAGTGGATCGATGAGGAAACTAATTGGGGGTGTTTTTTAATAGTGACCCACGGGTTAAAATAAACGTAAATAGCAACACCTATGACTTCTGTTATGTTTTCAGAGCAAATTGGGATTTTCAATGAGGGAAAAAAATATTTTTATTCATGAGTTATTGATTGAATCATAAAAAGTGGATAAAGACAAAAAGTTATAAATATTTATTTACATTTTTATTGAAATAGCATGAACCATTTGATAAATGATACATTGGTCAATCTGGATTTCATGTTGACTTTGAAATCACTGTGGTTACAAAAAAGGACTGTGTTCGTGTGGAAATATTTTCACTAAACTCAAACTAAACTAAATGACTTATAGCACATTGAAGTGATTTGGGCAGCACGGTTGCCGTCGGCTGTATTATATTAGTGGGGGCGGAGCCTGAAGGCAGGTTCTGTGCCAGAGTGGCGATACTAGACAAGAAAAAGAAAGGTTTTTAACAGGATCGTTTCTCCCTGGAAAGAGAGTTATTGGTTGTGGCATGTCGTAGACGCTAAAGTTCGAGCGTGGATCAGGTTTATCCTGTCCATCCACACACCTCCAAACCATCCTTCCACATCAAACACAAAACACATTCCCACTCACGCTCCTTGCCACCTATACCACCGCTGAACTGCTCTTTAAAAGGACACTGAAGGGGACGAGGTCTTATTAGCATATCAATAGCAGTCTACTGTACAAAAGGTTGAAGTATTACCCTCTGATCTAAGATGGACTAATTTAAAACTGTCTTTTTAGGAAAGCAAGCTGTTTGACTATACCTAGTTTTGAGGGAAATTATCAGCAAGTGATTTTAAACCAGAAAAGAATAAACTTGAAGAAAAAAGATGTGAAAATGATATGAAAAATGCAAACTATTGCTGTGAAGACACTTTGACACATCTAAGCACAGCTTCAAGTCATTAACATCATCATTATTTTCTGAAAAATAAAGCTCTTCAAAAACCAGGTGTTGTTCGACATTCATTCATGCTTTTAAAATATAACAAGCCCTTTAAGAAAGGAAAATATGCCTTCAAGAGTCTATGGAACCGAGTTAAACTGTAAACCTTTCATTTTCCAAGACACCTGCAAGAAATTTTAGATGAGGGACGTTTTATCAGCATGTTCCATCTGAGGGAATCTGCCGGGGGAGTCAACGGGCTTGAAGGTACCACTATGCACCTGGTACTGAAGCCCTGTCCAGATAACAAATCTCGAGGGGAGCCAAGAGTCGATGCTTTTCAACTGGATCTTGGGGGCAGCTAGTGTGCTTGACTACTGCACATATTCATAAAGCAGAACTGGCTTAACAGCTGCAGACAAACTCCCACAGTGCTCTCTGAATTATATAGCATATCTAAAATAAATCAACCCATGTAAAAAAAATATATATTTATTTTTAAAATGCAAAAAAAAAAAAAAAAAGAAAAGAAGAAAAGTAACAGATAAGCTTTTTTTTGACCAGGTCTTCCAATTTGATTTACAGAAAGCATTCCTCGATAAACCTTGGTCCAAATATGTGTCGCTCATTTTAAGAAGTCAGGTGAAAAAAGACAATTATCAATAGGCTTAAGTCTAAAACTAATGAAGTGTGTGTCACACACGCAGCATGAGAGAAACAGAGAAGCAGGTGACATGTTAAAAACATTGTGATGACGGAACTGCTCGACTATTTTAGGTCTGTATGTGTTCTGATTGATTACAGTAGAACTATTACTGTGCTATTATGTTCCTATTAATCTGTCTCCAATTAGATTTTGTCTAGTAGAACTTAATTGTACAGTTGGCAAATTAACTTTAAATGCATTCAATAATTCACTATAAAGGTTAAAAAACAGTTTTGAATGAACCTGACAGACGTAAAAAAAAAAAAAGGCAATATAACATGCTTTTATGTGCTAAAATAAAGGATGCTTATATCTTTTTTGAAAGTGGCCATTAAAGTGTATGCAAATACTTTACTTACTTGCAATATAGCCATTCGACGCCTCCATGTCCATATTCAGGGGGCAGAGCTATGAATTGAAGAGGAGTTATAAATTAGATGTAGGACTTTGCATTATTCTATAATGAAAAATGTATATTTAACAGACATTACTGGCACAGGTTTCTTTAAATATTTGCAGTATTTTTTTTGTCTTTAAAAATGATTACAGAATTATATAATAATGTTCTGTTTTTCCTCCAAATTATGCAACACCAAGGTACATTCACTAGACGTTCAATGTCGACAGTTCATTTGTAATAAATTCTTCATTTCAAAATCAGTACATCTGGCACATAAACAAACTGCTGTGAAAAAAAGACACTCATGTACGATTTCTCAATGTTAAACTTTTCTGTTAGTTTTTAGCTGTTCTGAACTGAATGCAACTGTCTATATCACTGCCATGTATAATCTTAAAAATAAAACATTGTTTTATATAAAACATCTAAATAGTCTTGTGAAGTATTAGGGAAGTAACATATAAAGGGACAACTTCCTGGTTAGGCAAAAAAAGATACATGCAAAGTGTGAAAATTGACATGTTTTCATTGAGTTTCAGGTCCTTCTAAAATAAGTCTAAAATTAAATGTTTGGACAGAGTAAGTGAGCTGTAAAAATCAACAATGCTTCTTCTGATGTACAGCATATCGTCCATCAGATCATATAAAGCTGGCCTCATTGCTGGATAGAAACACATTTAGCTACGATATAACTGATTCTACAAGCTATACAGGTTTAATTCATATAAACTAAAATAATAAATCTAAGGCTTATTTTAGAGCACAATCAGATGAAATCATAACAAAATTTCACACAGAAAAATGAGCATTAATATGCTTTTACTGGTTTTATATTCTAGACCCGACTGGGAGGAATGTCATGTTCACTTGTAATGACAGATAAATTTAGCAATTCCGTGACATTTACGAAATACCACAAATAAGAGCTACAATGCTGTTTATGTTTTGCCGGATGGAAAAATGGCTCCATGTACATGTGTGGAAATATATTCTCTTGGCTTGGTCCCAAATTATCCTTATAGAACCTCACTTATGACAGAGATTAGGGCATCTATAAGCACTGGGTCAGGTTTGTAAAGAGAAATGTGATATTTTTTCTATTTCAACTTTAAAATGTTTAATTACGAGTTTTATGATTTATGAGTATTTCGAAACCCATTAATTAAATATCACAAAAAACAATTAAGAAGCTTAATAAATAAACACTCTTATGCTTTAATAAATTGCAGATGCTAAATGCGCTAGAAAAAAAACTGTTTTATTATTTTCTCTCTCTACTCTTCCATATTAATATGTAGCAATGCACGGTCCTTGAAACATTAAGAACTATAATGTGCACATACAGTACATTAAACAATAATAAATCAATAAAATAAAGTTAACTTTTAAGCCCTCATCAAATCAGGAACTACACAATATCATGAACCATCTTTCCTGAAATCCCATAAATTATGAGGAATACTCAGACATTACACAAGAGTGCACCTGGATACTCTGACCCTGATCAAAGTTTATGAAATAAACAAGACACAAATTACAGCTCCTTGATATGGAAATACAACCAAATTAGTACAAGAAATGATACCTCAAATTAAAAGCACTAAACAATGATAGCGTGATGAAATGTCATGCAAAGCAATAGGAGTGAAGTTGGCCCTGTATGGTGTATGGCGCTGCACTTCTCCAGGGGCCCTGACATACACACCGACCACGGCACGTGTGTGCACAACCTTAACCATCCAGCACTACAACAAAACACTACCGTCCCGGATCAGTTCCTGAATATCAGTAGACTACTGTCATCTAATTAAACCCCTTTGAGATGCAATGGATGTTACATGCATTATAGAGGTCAATGATGAATAAGGATGTCCGGGGGGAAAAAGAGAACTGTTAAAAATCGAATGCAAAACACATTTATTATGTTCTTAGAAATGTAATCATTGGGTTCATGTTGGAGGTGGGGAGGGGGGGGGGGGGGGGGGGGGCATTTAAACAGGAAAACAAAAATGTGGTGTGTGTGGTGTAACCCTCATGTAAAAAGTACTAAAATAGTTTAAGTGCCTACACCATATCCTCATCATCTGGGTTTTTTAAACACATTTTAAACATTTTAAAATTATTTTTTAATTAGTTTTGATTCATGAATATCAAAAAAGTGTTCTTAGGTTAACTCTATTTGACCTGAACAAAAATATTTTAATAAAAAAGTAAGAATACATGAAAATCATGACAGTAATGAGGGTCTACAGGGGTCTCTGCTTTATGGTTGTCACATGAAAACAAAATGGCGTCTTGCATGCTTATGCCAGCCTGAGTTAATTGTTTTTCAAATATTAACAATATTACACATTTGTATTAATAATGTCTCAAAATGTATTTAATGCTTTAAAAAATGATATAATAGATTGTATCAAACTAATTGCACCAACATTTTCAAGAACATTAACCTTAATGACTTCTTAGGCTATAGCCTACATATTTACAATCTTCGGACAGTTACAATGTCTTCTTTTTTTACTTTAAGCCCCACAATTATATGTTATAAATTACATAATTATATATAATTAAATTATATAAATTAAATATTATATATATATTTATATAATAATATATAAATATAAAAGTATGTATATATAATAATATATACATATAAAGCCTATATAGCCTATATAAAACATATATAGCCTCCTCGCGAAATGTTGAACAAGTTATTAGATTTAGACCAAAATTAGCGTCACCTTGAACGGATGTTAATGATATTATACTGTATTTGGGCTATGTCACTTGAGGTATACAGCAGAATTAATACATAATGGCAAAAAAAAGTATATGCATAGCCATTAAAATCTAGAAAAAAGTCTTTCCGGACTTTAATTGAACTACAAGACTCTACGAGATGTTAACCATTAAAGATGATTGCATTAAACTTTTACCTTTTTGTTTGATCTCCCCCCTGTGAAAACGCAAGTAAGTGTCCAAAGAAATCCTTGCGTAAAAAAAGAAAAAGAAACGCGTGAAATTATTTCCAATGACAGAGGTTTTCAGAGTGTATTGTGATGATGAAGTCCTCTGATGACTGTCATGTTCAACTGGAGTTCATATTGGTCACAAACAGGGGACGATCTTGCCCCAAATGAAAAAAAAAAGTAGAAAAAAAAAACTTAGGAAGCAAGCTGCTTCTTGGGTTTCTATCGTTTGGTGACTTCCTTCGCGCCGAACAAGCCCGTCAGCTTTTCCATTTCACACGCGTCTAAGCGCTTTCCCCCCGACTATTAGATTTCTTCCTCTGATCTGAAACTGCTTTGACATAGTGAAGTGAAACCTGTGCCTGTTCAACACCTGGGTCAATCGATGTCAGGCTGGGGCGAATACTCAACTGGATCCACCGGTTCCAAGGGAATTAAGCCATAAATAAGGAAATGATGGGAACTGCCTACAACAGGCTTAGAGCCCAATAATTCCACCTGTCTGACACTCCATCAAAGGTTGTGGGATGAGTGTGTGCGTGCTTTCTAAATGCTTCATGTGCAGCTCAGTATTCATGTGACACATACGCCGACAGTAGGCTAATTCACATGCATTTAAAAGCAGGCTCTTTGCAGACGCGTCATTGACTTCTCATGATGCGCAATACATACGGAAATTTACAAACACGAGTCATAAATATTGATAAGAGTGCGAATTTAGGGGTCTTAAAAGTATATTGTTTTCATGCAACTTTTGTTAACTACATAGTTAGATTAGTGCGCTAAATAACGCTTGCGAGTTGCTTTTGCCTGAGCAGCTATCTATTGCTAACAAAACATTCGTAGGGCTACTGGCGTAATTTATCACGTTAATACAGATGTAACCATCACAAACATATCACAAAAATATATAGTGGTGTTTAAAACGTCTTTAAAATATAAATTTTAAGATTAGTTATGCGCGCGATAGGGGCGCCAAAACAATCTCACCCGATTGCGCCCTACATAATTTTTTTTGAAAAAGAAAAGCAAGTTGATTCCTTTTAAATTTCTTTACCAATTCGCAGCTGTTAGGGGCAAATAATTTCACAATCACAAAAAGTGACCAAGGCCATTGTACGAATTATTCAAGTGATAAATAATGATATGTTTTATGCTAGCAAGCAGACACCTGTTGCTATGGTTACCTCACATTATGTTCGCGAGCGATCCGTTTAGCACACTCGGACTAGCTTGTAATATAACTTTATTAGTTACTGAAACATTGTTCGAAAACGCTGACGAAAAGCAAGTACATTTAGCAGCTACATATGACAAAACTTTGAGACCCACACCTTTTCATATGACCTTTTTTCAGGGGTAGGTGGGGTCAAACTCCCCCATAATTCGCACCCTGATCCAGACGCCTCCCGGACCTGTCAAAACACAGAACATACAGATGCATAAAGCCTTTAAACAAAGAAAGGAAAACCTTAACATTCGAAACGGACATTTTAGCTTACCTTTAGCGATGCACGAAGTGACACACTTCCATCTCATCTGATATGGAGTTACAGACAGCGTCTAAATACTGTGTATCCACTGCAGTGCGATAGACACGCAGCAATAGTGATTCCATTCGCCTGCTTCCTCCATCTTCAGCGACTGTCTGACTCAGAGAAACGGATCTATCAGTGCCGCTCGGTAATCGATTAGACGCATTATCACTGCATTTAAAATCCGTTTGGCGTGATTTCCAGCAGGCTATACAGCTCTATCTATAGCCTAAGATCACACGGAGGAGAAGCTTGAATTAAAGCTGCTATTCTAAACCCTGTGCATGGCGTGATATACTATAATCACATCCTATATTTGAACTGATTAATATAATTATTAGTATTATAAACCTTTGTTACGAATATCATTATGATTTTAGTAATGACCACTGTTGGGCTGCGGTCCTCACACATCTTAATGAATGTGTATAGCCTATCTTAGGCTATACCGTTTTCGTTTCAATTATATATTAATATTTCTAATCATATTTATAAGGTGGAGGAAGAAAGAGAAAATGAATAAATTATAATACGAAAAATGATTTTTATGTAAAAAAAAAAAAAAAAAAAAAGATTCAGGGTCGGCATCAGTCATATTTCTCTTGGACCTCCTCTACTGGTCGACGAGCGAAATACACGACTGACCTAGTTGGAATCCTGTCAGAACTGGAGAGCTGGTGGTGATGTCAGTGAAACAAAAGTCCTTTTGGAAATCGCAACGTATTACATTTCATATTATTACAGTCGGCCCTATACAGTACATATCAGATACAATTCACTGTTAATTCAAAACAATGTTCATATTTATAAAAAAAACTGCAAGTAACTACAATCAGAGAAACCAGCCACTTATAATCTTGAGATTTGTTTTATCATCCTTGGAGACTGAATAAGCTGTCATTAGGTTCTGAATAAGAAAAGGCTAAGTGTTACTGAGATGTTACACTGAGATGAATGAGGAACTGAAGCAGGTCATGTTAGTCATGAAATGTTGTGTATTTCCATTTTTCATTGTTTCTTTTACAGTAAATTGAAGATGGGGATATTAAAATGTATTACTGTAAGTGAGGTGCTTTAAGAGGGTTACATTAAAAAAGAAAACAGGATAACAACTTTTCAATTTCACTAAGCACTTTCCTTGACTATTAGACAATGTGAACTGAAACCTGCCTGTTCAACACCTGGATAAATCTAAAAAGTTTACTTTAACAAAGGTTTAAAATAGTTAAAGAAATTGTGTGCTATTGTTATTGCATTTTGTGTGTGTATGTGTATATATAATAACTGATAATAACTGGGTAATAACTGATTAAATGTAATCTGGATTAAGTAAAAATCCAAAAATGTTTATTTTATGTTTTAAAACTCATTACCAGACTACAGTTACTTTTTTATTGATTACATGATTAAAGATTATTCACACAATGACAATAAATATTCATAATTTATTGATTCTCCCTAATTCTTCTTTGTCATATCTGACATTTTCTTTTCTAAAAAGGATATTGTTATACATAAAATATAAAAAATAAACTAAGTTCATTCACAAACCCCATGGGAAGCCCTGTAATGTTTAATACACTTCATGTTGTTGATGACAAAGAATAGAATATATTTTCTTTCTCTTTGCATTCTAAAAGTATTGGCAAAAAACATGCAATGTAATGGATTACGTAACTGACTACAATTTTTGTCATATATATATATATATATATATATATATATATATATATATACACACACACACACACACACACTCCACACACACACTCCATTACGGATTCTAGATTACATGAAAACAATTTTAGTTAGTAACATTATCCATTACATTACACGTTTAATCAATAATTTGATCAATGAATCATTTATTTATAATTTCTTTAATTTATTTATTTATTTATTATTTATAAAAGTGATCTTGTGGAAAATAAACAAAAGTTGATTTTCTTTGAACAATTTAATAAGGTCACCGTTTGCATGTTCAACTGTGTTCTTTGAGGCCGCATTGTTTGTTTCTCTGCCATCAACTCTCTGATTTGTAGAAGTATCCTCAGATAACAATCACTTGCCTTTGTTCAGCGGCTGCTGGTTAACTTTCCATGGTTTAAAGAGCACTGTTTGAAGTAGAGGGGAAACCGTTAGACGCCCCCTCCTCTGCCACCCTTTCCCCTGTCTTGCTTTTATGTCTTTCTTTTATTTATTTTTCATTACTGTCTACTTTCCTCCCCTTTAAGGTTTCAACCATCCATGAATTACCTCATTCATTCTGTAATGGTTTCCACAGTCCTTACATGATCTTAATACATTAAGTGCCAGTAAATGGACAGTCTCCCAGATGTAGATTTAAGCCCAGTTCTAAACACGGATTCTCAGGTGAGTGTCAGCATAATTTCATTTTAGTAAACAGATTAGGCTATAACTGGAACCCAAATGTCTCAGTAGATGACTAAAATTTAATTTAACAGATTTGATTTATAGGCTCACCATGGTCATGATGGACAGATTTTGACAATTGCTTAGTTACACATTAAAAAAAAAAGTTATTTTTTAAAATCCAACAAAATTGTTGTCAGAAACAAGTTAACTTGTAAAGTTAAACAATGGACACCGAAGCCAGAAAACAAATCAGTCACATAATAAAACAAAAAGAATATAAGTAAAATAAATGAATAAATTAAGTTTGCAATATGAAAACGAGATTTAAACAGATTTGATGGATGACATGATATACACTCAGTCAGTAGCAAGGGTACTAGACAATAGAAAGCAAATATGCTAACTGAAGCATGAAGTTCATTGTACATCCTGTGCTGGTTTAATCATGGGTAACCAGGTTCATCTAATAAATTTAAAGTGTTGTAAATGTTCTGCAGAATCTCAAATAATGTCTTATAATTACATGGTTTGAATTTACACCTTTTCATTATATTCTGTATTTGTGAGATGTTAATAAACATTGCATGTTTTTACTTTCATTTGGGTATAATGGGGCTAAAAGGTCTCCATAAAGAAAATGTCCATGTTTTGGTCCCAAAGTGTATGAAGATCTATATTTAGCAAGATTTTTCTGAAAATAAATTATGAAATAAGTTTGTTATGAATAAAAATTAATGTTTAAGGTAGGGTGCTCAAATGCTTTCAATAATTCACCAGTTACCGGAAATTGTTTTTGATTTATTCACTGAAAACTGAAAATGATTAAGTCCAATGTCTGAAAATATATGTGATAATTTCAGGGATTGTAATTTGCCACATAAATGTAGATCAAATGACCACAAAATGGATATTTTGTTCTTTCATTCCAATGGATTCATAATTTTCAGCATACTTTCAACATTTTATATACTTCTCTAAAATATACTTTATGTACTTATCAGAAATATACTTAAAATTACACTTAAGTGTACTTGACTTATAATGAGAGAAAAGTACATGTATATTTGGCCTGTACTTTTACTCAATCTTCTGATCGAGATATACTTAAAAGTATAATTACGTATTCAAAGTACACTTGGGTTGTGGGTTAACTCTTTTGATCGAGTAGCCTATTAAATATACTATTTTTTTCCATAGTTTTTCATATACAATCTTATGAAACTTATAATGTTTGAAAATATTGATTAAAATTTTGATATAAAACAGATATGTTTCTAATTCTGCGTATCTGAATTTTTGTATAGGCTAGTCCACTGGTAGTGTACATTGGAATTTACTTTAATTCTACTTTACTCTTTCACCTCCATTGACTGAATTTTCCAGCTATCCATGTTTTCACTGTGATACTGTAGGGAGAGCTATGACAACTCTTCCTTCCTCACAACCAGCTGTGTCCTGATGAGATAGCTTCTACCTATGATAAATCGCTTGGTGATGTACTGGATGAGCTTGCTCCTTTAATAACTAGAACTGTTCCGTCTACTCACTCCTCTCCTTGGTTCACCCCTGAGCTCAGAGTTCTGAAAACTCAATGTAGGCGTCTTGAAAGACTCCACAACAAATCCTCCCTTCTTGTTCATGCCATAGCCTTTTCTGACTCAGTAGTGAAATACAAAGAAGCACTTAACTTCACACGCTCTAACTATCTCTTTACTGTTATTCACAGAGCTAAATGCAAACCTAAAGTTTGCACTTTTTACAGAAATAAATAAACTGGTCAAACCGTCCACCATAGCTCTTACTGGTTCTGCTGATCTTTGTGAAGGTTTTCAGTCTTTTTTCCTACAAAAAATTGACAACATCTATCAGTCATTTTCCTCTACTGCCACTACCCCTTCAACTCCATATTTGATTGGTTGTCCGCTAGGCACTTTTTCACTTACAAATACATCTGTGGTTGCAAAATATGATTAAAAAATCAAATTCAACTTCCTGTACACGTGATCCTATTCCAACATACCTTCTAAAAACTCATTCTTCTTTACTCATTCAACCTATTACTCACCTTATTAACAGGTCTCTTGCCACTGCCACTGTTCCGCTTAATCTGAAAGTAGCGGCCATTACCCCAATCCTTAAGAAGCCCGGCCTCGACAACGCCACCCACAGCAATTATAGACCAATATCAAATCTCGCTTTCGTTGGCAAGCTACTTGAGAAGGTAGTTGTGGCACAACTGCAATCACACTTAGAGAAACTTAATCTCTTTGAACCCCTTCAATCTGGTTTCCGTACATAACACAGCACAGAAACAGCTCTTCTAAAAGTACTAAATTACCTCCTCCTGGCTTCTGATTCAGGTGCATATAGTACCCTGGTGTTCCTTGACCTGAGTGCAGCATTTGACATTGGGTGCCACTCTACACTTATCTCACGATTGTCTGCAATAGGCATCACGGGTGCGGCACTTCAGTGGCTGACCTCGTATCTATGTGATAGACAACAATTTGTTAAGATCACGCTCACGCTCTGTTCCTGTTTCTCACGGTGTGCCCCAAGGCTCTGTACTTGGCCCGTTTCTATTTCTAATCTACTTGCTACCATTAGGCCAGATCATCAGACATCATGGTCTCAATTTTCATAGCTATGCTAATGATATTCAAATCTACTTCACGATCGATCCAAACTCATCTTTTCCACCCTCTTCAGTTAACTCCTGTCTTCACGAACTTAAAACATGGATGTCCTCTAACTTTTTACAGCTTAATGCTAGTAAAACCGAAATCCTGTTGATTAACCCTAGATCACAGAGCTCACCCAGACATGACATTTTTATTGATATCGATGGTATCGAGATTAGGCCTTCAAAAACTGTACGGAATCTGGGAGTTTTGTTCGACCCCACGCTCTGCTTTCACTCACACATTAGTCAGACTGTCAAATCATGCTTTTTTCACCTGCGGAATATTGTTCGTATTCGCCCCTCTCTTACCTTTATAGATGCGGAAACTGTTATTCATGCTTTTATCACTTCCAGATTGGACTTCTGTAATTCATTATACAGCGGATTACCCACCAAAGCAATACACTGCCTACAAATGGTTCAAAACTCTGCTACACGTGCCCTCACATATAATTAAAACATCGTCCCGGATCACTTCTATCCTTCACCAACTGCACTGGCTTCCTGTCATAAACCGCAACCAATTTAAACTGTAAGTTCTATAAAGCTGTACACTGCCCGGCACCCAAATACCTTGTTGATTTGGTACAGCCATATGTTCCAACTCGGGCCCTTAGGTCTAGCACTGAAAACCTACTCGTGGTACCCCGGGTCAGACTCTCCACGGTGGGCGGTAGGGCTTTTAGTGTTGTTGGCCCTAAGCTGTGGAATAAGCTGCCCCCGAATCTTCGTGCGACCGACAACATCCGGACCTTCAAAAAACAACTTAAAACTCATATCTTCAAGCTTGCCCAATAAATCAGTATCCTCATCACTGCTTTCTCTGTTCTTCACTTTTCCAGATCTATTTGCTACATACTTCATCGTAATTGTATATTTTGATAAATATACAATATGTCTTTCTTTGATTCATGTCAATCAGTGTTAGCGTGTTTCCATCTGTTTTGTCTCTCATAAGCAGATGGCCTTTGTATTTGTTTTCTTGTCATTGTTTGTTGTTTGTTTGCTATTTGTATTACATTGTGAAGCGACCTTGGGTTCTTGAAAGGCGCTATAGAAAATTAACATATTATTATTATTATTATCTTCTAGTACAGAATCTCTGGATCAAAACACAGGAGAAGAAGAAGCTGAAACAAGTGATAGAAAATTGCTCACTCAAAAATGTAAAATTTGTATTATAAACAGCTTCGCAACAAATGTACAGTTACAATCAGAATGGCAAAAGCAGAGTGTTTTCTTGATAAAGCTTCAGAAAATACTAGTAAGTTTTGGAAAAATGTGAAGCTTTTGACTGGTAATGGATCTGTTACAGGTCTCCCCCCTTGTATAACAAAAGATTGTACTAAAATAGTAGATAAATCACAAATTCTCAACTGTTTTAATAGTCACTTTATTGGATATAGGTCTCAGATTAATAATTATACTGTCAATTCTGAATTCCTTAACGCAGAGCATAATTTATGGACAACAGAGTTTGTTTTTAATCATATTAACTTTTCTGATGTTTGCTCTGCATTAAAAGATCTAGATGTAAATAAATCATCAGGTCCTGATCTTATTGAACCATTGTTTTTAAAACTAGCGGCTGACATTATCTCACCACCATTGACGCATCTGTTCAATCTTTCTTTAACAACCAATAAAATTCCGCAGATCTGGAAGTCTGCATTCGTGGTTCCTTTGTTGAAAGGGGGCGACTCTACTTCATTAGATAACTACAGACCGATTTCGAAGCTTTGTATTTTGTCAAAACTTTTGGAAAGAATTATCAGTGATCAACTGACACAGTATTTACAGATTCATAAGCTTTTGACTACCAACCAATCGGGATTTCGGAAAAAACACAGCACTATTACGGCTGTCCTAAAAGTTATAAACGACCTTGTAGGGTCCTTAGATGAAAAACAACACTGTGCATGTCTTTTTATTGATTTATCTAAAGGGTTTGACACTGTGGACCATGATATATTGCTGGATAGACTTAGAAGTGTTGGATTGTCAGTTAATGTAGTCTCGTGGTTTAAAACATATTTAAAGGGAAGAACCCAATGTGTGCAGGTGCAAGGAATCAAATCCGACTTAAATGAAGTGGTTAAGAGAGTTCCCCAAGGATCTGTATTGGGGCCATTACTATTTACTATATACATAAACTGTCTTGATGTTAATATTGAAAAAGCAAGGTTTCACTTTTATGCAGATGACACTGTTATCTATTGCTCTGCTCCTACAAAACAAGTAGCTTTGAGAGATTTACAGTCAGTATTTGATAATATCCAGACAAGGTTTTTTACTTTAAAGTTGGTCTTAAATGCTGAGAAAACAAAATTTATGTGGTTCTCCAATTCTAGAAATTCCTTAGACAGTTCTATTATTCTTCAAACTTTACAAGGAAAACCGATTACATAAGTGTCAGAGTATAAATACCTGGGCATCATAATTGATGACACATTAAAATTTACTTCACACTTTAATTACTTGAAACAAAAATTAAAGAAGAAGTTGGGATTTTACTTTAGAAATAAGTCTTGCTTTTCATTTAATGCAAGGAAGAAGCTTGTGTCTGCGACTTCCTTGCCGATTCTTGATTATGGGGATGTAGTGTACCAGCATGCTCCCTCTTATATTCTTGCCTCCCTAGATGCTGTGTATCATGGTGCCTTAAGATTTATTACGAATTGCACATTTTCCACACATCATTGTGCATTATACAATACAGTTTCTTGGTCTTCTCTTGCTGTACGAAGGAAAATGCACTGGTACTCATTGATATACAAAGAAATTTTGGGGGTTTTACCATCTTATCTTTGTTGTATGCTTAAGCAAAAAGTAGCAGGTAACCATTCACTGCGTTCACAGTTTTATTATAATCTGCATGTACCTCAAGTTAGAACTAATTTAGGTAAAACTGCTTTTAACTATGCTGCACCTTCAGAATGGAACTGTCTACAAAAGACATTGAGGCTGAATCATCTGGTGTCTTTCAGCAATTTTAGAACACTTATATATGCGCTAGAGAAAGATTTAATGATTTGCAAATGCTTCTGAGGTTGTATTTTTTAATACTAATTTATTGTGTGTTGTATTGTTTTATTGTTATATGTGTGTTTGAACAATTGGGCCGCCTATCTTGGCCAGGACACTCCTGTAAAAGAGATTTTAATCTCAGTGAGGTTCTCTCCTGGGTAAAAATAATACAAATAATAATAATAATAATAATAATGTGATCATCAAACATTAAACAGCGTGTGAATCAAAACTGCTTAATGTTTCAAAATTAAATGAAGAGAAAACGACTGTGAAGCTTTGGGGGTGTTGGACTCGATCTACTCCATCTGTGTTTTGATCATCGTTCTGCCACCATTTAGTGGTGCAAGGAATGCCGCAATGGCAGCCACGTACACCTTACGTGTGGACGGGGAGAGATTCGCAGAGAAACGATATTGAAGAAACTCCAGAACTGAAGCCACTGGGCAGTTAACTGGACCTAACTCATGTTCTCTACACCAAGTGGAAAAACATTCCACTTGAGGCCATACAATCTCCTAGTAGACAGAGCCCTATATAAGTATGGTTTCAACCACCCCAGATTATAGACCAGCATCTAGGTACTGAGCCCCCTCAGAGGCCAGACCCACAATTTCCACAGCTCCGGGCGAGGATGGAATATAGTGCCCTCCGCCTGAGACAACAGATCCCTCCTCAAAGGAATCTGCCATGGCGGAGCTATCAAGAGTGAAATTAAGTCAGAAAACCAGACTCGAGCCGGCCAAACCGGGGCTACCAGAAGAAGACTGATGCCCTACTGACGGACCCTCTCCAGGACTCACGGGAGCAGAGGGATCGGGGGAAAAGCATACAGGCAAAGCCTCAGCCAGGCCTGTACCATGGCATCCAACCCCAGCGGGGCTGGATGAGGGAGAACCAAAGTGAACAGTGGGACGTCCCTCGAGATGCAAATAGATCCACTTCCATTGGTCCAAACCTCTGCCATATCAACTCCACCTCCTCGCGATGGAGTCTCCATTGCCCTAGCCCCTGCCTCGACAGCATGTCTGCTCCCTGATTCAGAACCCGAATGATGAACGAGAAAGTGCCACGGCAGTCTTGTTCTCATCCGCGAGATCCTTCTGCGATCCCCACGATCTAAGCGGCCGCGCCGCCTCAACAGACGCAGGGATCGCGAGCCTGGCCATCATCAGAAAAAATAGCCAAGCAGGAGCACAGCACTCTAATAGGAAGTGCTTCACAGTGTTCACAGGCAGCCTCCTCGAGGGCTGCCTGTGCGTGCTGCGCTCCTAAACAATGAACACACAACTGATGCGTGTCCCCACCCGTGATATATCTAGGGCAGGGGTGCACACACTTAGTGTATTGTTCACTCGCCATAATATAGGGGTTTTGCGACAGGAAAACAACACCAAATAAGACAGACAGTTTCACAGAGAACGCTTGCTAAAGAGCGAAAGCTAATGTGTGTGTGTGCCGGCGTCACTTTAATGTGCCGTCACATGTTACGTCATGACGCAACACCAATCAGGATTGGATTAGTCCCCAAAGAGTCGTTTTCAACGACGCAGAGTTGAATTCCCTACGATAGGGAATTTGTAGTATAAAACTACTAAACTAGTAGTTTACTGAGAGTACACTAAAAGAGCAAAAATAATATATAAATAGTAATCTATAATTATAATGTTAAGTTCACTACTAAACTAGTACTTTACTGAGAGTACACTAAAATAAAACTTGCAAGTATACTTGCAGTATAGAACTACTAAACTAGTACTGAGAGTATACTTTAAAATAAATAGAAAAAAAAATGCTACATGTATTAAAATAGTAAACTACTAGTATACCCATAAGTTCACTTGCAGTACAAATGAGAAACATAATTATGAACTATTGTGCACTTAAAGTTTACTACTGTTACACTTAAACATATACACTTAAACATATACTTTTGTATACTAAAAGTGGGGCAATTTAGTCCCAAGCGGTATTAAAATAGTACACTTACAAGTTTACTACTAGTACATTTTGACATTAGTATACTTACTACATAAAGTATACTTAAAAATATACTTGAACATTACTTAAGTATACTTCATAAAATGAACTTGAAATATACCTCTTTTTCATAAGGCCGCACACACACACACACACACTTTCATGTTTTATGAGTACTTTCCATAGACATAATGTATTTTATAATGTACAAATTGTATATTATATCCCCTAAACCTAACTTTTTTCAAAAATTTTCCAAAAAAAAAAGCATCAAGTATGATTTATAAGTTGTTTTCCTCATGGGGATCAAAACAATGCCCCAAAAAGGACAAGGGTTTCAGGTATTGCCATATTTGCGGGAACATTTTATGCTTTGTAGTTTATCTTACTTCTTTCAGTACTGTTACTCTTGGGTACCCAAACTAACACAAATGTAACTTGTTATCAATAACATGTCTGTCAATCAGGGTAAGAAGACAGGATAAGGATTTTACAAATTAAATATAGAGCCAAAATATGTCTGGATCAGGATGAACTATTTCACCAGAACAATCGTATCCTATAAATTCAATATGATTCAAAATAATCTCACAGATGTATGACTCCTCTGTTCACTGGTGCTCTACAGCAGAGTTTTGGTGAGTGATTTCCATATGAATGTCTTCTGTTTTTTTTTTTTATACTCAGAATGCTTTTTTGGGTTAAGGATCATCCTTATGATTCTAAAAGCATTTAATTATTCTCCATTTGAAAAAATCGAGGAGGATACACAGGAACTAAGTCTGTAAATAAGAAAATCTGGCAAAGTGTGGATCATATGATTGAGTTTTGAAAATCATGGTTGCAAAAACGTGTCTTGGTTTCAGTCGAGAAAAGAAGTGAGTCTCATTACCTCTAAACCGAAACGAAGGAATTTGTTTCATCTTCATCTGGCATAGCTGGTGCACTCACGTATAACATGCAACACATATTCAAGCTTACAAAACCACTGATTAGAAAAACAGCCTAAACCACAGGCCTCATTTTCCTCATAATCTAAAAGAAAATCTTTTTCTTTTTTTTCTTTTTTTTTTGCATTAAACTCCCCCAGATTCACCCCTTTGTACCCCAAAGTGCACACACATAAAAAAAAAGACATACTGACATGCACGAACACATGTACAACAACAGTCAATGCACTCTTTCTAATATTTTGCACAATATTTCTGATCTTAATATTTGATAGCTACTCTTTTGCCCAAGTTTCTTTCCAGTTCTGATGGACATCTATGTATACACAAGCACACATACTGTACACCTACACCACCCCTTAAATATTTTATGTTTGTATTTCAATAATAATATTAATATATAAATAGATGTTTTATATAATTGAAAAGGTCCAAAATGATTTTTTTGGGTCAAATTTAGCAAGCACACACACATAATCAACATGTATTAATTCACCACAGATACGTGTGTCACCAAACTCATGCTCTCTACACACAGAAAGAGAACCAAAGCAACCTCAGATAGGCTTAAGTTTCAGACACCCACACTGAGATCACATAAGGTTGGATATCTGCACAGCCCAGCACCAGGATGGATGGCTGGAGATGTGAAAATATTTGAGAGCATGTGAGACTGTGCAGGGCTTTTGCACATTGGCTTCTCTCACAGCGACTGATGCACTTTAAAACAGGAAACATCTTCATACCCATCACTGGAAACAACCCAAGGTCTTTCACAGGAGAAAGCCATTTCCTGCTTTTGACAAAATGAGGCACCTTGAGCATATTATGTTTCACATAGGAGATATTTCACTGCCAGGTGACAGCATGTAAACAAAATGTCTACACTGTTTCTTGCGTTGTACATTGAGTAATAAATATACATTACCGGTCAAAAGTTAAGGGTCGGTAAGATTTATTAGATTTTTTTGAAAGAAGTCCCTTATGCTCACTAAGGCTGTGTTTATTTGATCAAAAAGACAAAATGCAGCTTATTCCTGTGAAGGCAAAGATGAATTTTTTAGCACTCATTACTCCAGTCTTCAGTTCCCTTTCAAGGGAACTCGCGCTGCGTCGAGAATTGACACATTGGGGAACGCCTTCAGCGTGACGCGTCTGAAGCCTGTATGGAACTAGTCCAATCTTGATTGGTGTTGTGTCATAACGTCACGTCTCAAGTAACGGTGAGCGGAAGCTATAAAAGGACACCGGAACATAACAGCGTCAGGTTTCTTCTTCAGCAAGCGTTCTATGTGACTGTGTGTCTTATTTGGTGTTGTCTTCTCGGTAATAAAAAGGTGTAAGAGAATGGAAAAGAAAGAAAAACAATTCAGACAGCGTGCGTCCCCTTGCCCGTGCTATTTAAGCGAGGGTGACACACACGTGCTGTGTTGTTTGTCTGGGAGTGGAATATGCACGGGCAGCGCTCAAGGGCGCTGTCTGTGCCAATTGTGATCAAATGCTCTGCTCCTGCCTGTGCCTCAGGCAAGGCACGCGCTCCCCAGGGATCAGGTCCCGCGTCTGTCGAGGCAGCGCGGCGCCTGCATTCAAGGGGATCGCAGAGGGATCTGGCTGATGATGTTGAGACGGCCTCTGCCCTTTCTCAACAGTCATCGGCCAGTTCCCGCGGTCCCGCTCGCGGGTCGGAAGCCCGCCCAGCGGCTTCTTCCACCCGCGAAGAGGACCCGATGCTCGAACTATCTGGCTCCGAGGAGTTAGATATTTTGAGCATCGAGACGGGGGAATGTGAAGATCCTTCACCATATTCTCCTGCCTTTGAGGAGATGCTGGAGGTTGTGACCAGGGCTGTGGGCGGTGGAGTTGATATGGAGGGAGTTTGGTCAGGCGGAAGTGGATCTGTTTGCCTCTCAAGAGAACACTCACTGTCCGCTCTGGTACTCCCTCACGCATCCAGCTCCTCTGGGGCTAGATGCCATGGTGCAAACGTGGCCGAGGCTACCTCTGTACGCATTTCCCCCGATTGCTCTGTTCCCAGGGGTTCTAGAGAGGGTCCGGCTGTAAGGGATCAGCTTACTCCTAGTAGCCCCGTACTGGCCGTCCCGAGTGTGGTTTTCGGACATCATAGTTCTTCTATCAGGTCATCCTTGGCAAATCCCGATCAGGAGGGACCTTCTTTCGGAGGCCGAGGGCACAATATTTCACCCTCGACTAGAGCTATGGAAGCTGTGGGTCTGGCCCCTGAGGGGGACCAACTCGTATATGCCGGTCTCTCAACTGAGGTTGTTGAGACCATCCTAAACTCTAGAGCCCCCATCCACTAGGAAACTGTATGCATTCAAATGTAATGTATTCACTTTATGGTGCATAGAACATCAGTTGGACCCAGTTAACTGCCCAGTGGCTTTTGTGCTGGAGTTCCTCCAGAGTCGCTTTTCTGACGGGCTCTCCCCGTCCGCACTTAAGGTCTATGTGGCGGCCTTAGCTGCCTTCCACACGCCTTTAGGGGTGGGCACCTTGGGGAGACCCCCACTTATAGTACGTTTGCTTCGTGGAGTCAGCAGGATGAGGCCTGTCATCCAGTCCAGGGTCCCCACGTGGGACCTTGCAGTGGTTCTTGAGGGGTTATCCCTGGCACCCTTCAAACCTCT
This sequence comes from Meda fulgida, assembly GCA_030578275.1. NCBI lineage: Eukaryota > Metazoa > Chordata > Actinopteri > Cypriniformes > Leuciscidae > Meda > Meda fulgida. Next base: position 8,683,147 of record CM060624.1, on the reverse strand, counting down.
GGGTGAGGTGTCTGAGAAATGTATTACTTTTAAGGTAGCATTCCTGCTCGCCATCACGTCCCTAAAAAGAGTCGGGGACCTGCAGGCTCCATCTGTCGCTACTTCCTGCCTCGAGTTCGCTCCTGGCAGAGTAAAGGCCATTCTCCACCCTAGACCTGGCTATGTGCCTAAGGTGGCATCAAATGTGGCACGGTCTATAATTCTCCAGGCCTTCCATCCTCCACCGCATGTGTCAGATGAGCAAGCTAAATTGCACTTACTGTGCCCGATCCGAGCCCTAGAGGTCTAAGTGCAAAGAACCTCGGGCTGGAGGAAGTCAGACCAGCTACTCGTGTGCTTTGGGTCTCCTAAAAGGGGTTCACCTGCTTCAAAACAAACTATAAGCAGATGGATAGTGGAAACGATTTATTCAGCTTACGAGGTGCGCGACTTGCCTTCACCTCTTTTGTTAAAAGCCTGTGGCTTCCTCTAAATCTCTGCTAGCATGAGTTTCCCTCCAAGAGGTCTGTGATACCTCAGGCTGGGCCTCCCCTCACAACTTTATAAAACACTACAGACTGGATCTGCCCTCTACACCAGGTTCACAGGTTCTCTCGTCTTGAGTGTGCCAGTTTGCTTCACACCAGGGCGTATTCTCTCAGTGTGGCGCAGTGGGCATTTCGTTCCCCAATGTGTCAATTCTCGACACAGCGCGAATTCCCTCGAAAGGGAACGCTGCGTCCCTCGGCCACACTTTTCGTGCTCCTGAGAACGACTTGCTTCAGGCAATCAGAAGCTGACGCTGTTATGTTCCGGTGGCCTTTTATAGCTTCCGCTCACCGTCATTGATACTGACGTAATGACGCAACGCCAATCAAGATTGGACTAGTTCCATACAGGGTTCAGACGCGTCACGCTGAAGGCATTCCCCAATGTGTCGATTCTCGACGCAGCGTCTCGTTCCCTTCTCAGGGAACGAGGGTTGCAGACGTAACCAGAGACGTTTCACATGATCCTTCGGAAATCATTCTTATATGATGTTTTGTTGCTGAAAAAACTTTCTTATTGTTATCAATGTTTAAAACAGTTGTGCTGCTGATCATTATTCTTTAGGAGTGTTTCTATGGAGCGAATTATGTGACATAATTAAACAAACAAACTCGATCTGCTTTGCAAAGGAAAACTCGACTCGCAAACAAACTCGATCTCCTTTGCAAAGGAAAACTCGACTCGCAAACAAACAGAAAGCAATGTTTAAATACAAAGGTCAATTTGAGCGAAAACGCAGTGGAATAACAAATATTGTGTTTTGCAAATATAAATAAATGAGCCTAGATAATTTTTCACAAATAAATACAAACCAGCCTACAAATTGCATGTAACCTTTGAACAAATTCCAAATCTAGTGCACACAAATGCATATCTGTCTGTTACGATTGTGAGACACTTTTTATGAGATCTCTCGGCTCGATTTTGTCTCAAATGTGTCCAGGCAGATTTTCTCACAAATGCAGTTGAGCAACTTCCTCTTCTAAAACAGTAGATGGTGCTAAGATAGGGGATTAATTTAGCACTAGTCTCCCAGGAGAATAACTGATTTGAACTTGCCTTTGCCTACAGCTGAGGAAAATGAGCGGTGAAAATATGAGTAATGGGGCGGCACCAGAGAATTTTTAACGCAGGTGCTGAAGAGGTACTAGATTATTGACAGGGGGAGCTGCACAATTATATATATATATATATATATATATATACACTCACCTAAAGGATTATTAAGAACACCTGTTCAATTTCTCATTAATGTAATTATCTAATCAACCAATCACATGGCAGTTGCTTCAATGCATTTAGGGGTGTGGTCCTGGTCAAGACAATCTCCTGAACTCCAAACTGAATGTCAGAATGGGAAAGAAAGGTGATTTAAGCAGTTTTGATCGTGGCATGGTTGTTGGTGCCAGACGGGCCGGTCTGAGTATTTCACAGTCTGCTCAGTTTCTGGGATTTTCACGCACAGCCATTTCTAGGGTTTACAAAGAATAGTGTGAAAAGGGAAAAACATCCAGTATGCGGCAGTCCTGTGGGCGAAAATGCCTTGTTGATGCTATAGGTCATAGGAGAATGAGCCGACTGATTCAAGCTGATAGAAGAGCAACTTTGACTGAAATAACCACTCGTCACAACCGAGGTATGCAGCAAAGCATTTGTGGAGCCACAACACGCACAACCTTGAGGCGGATGGACTACAACAGCAGAAGACCCCACCGGGTACCACTCATCTCCACCACAAATAGGAAAAAGAGGCTACAATTTGCAAGAGCTCACCAACATTGGACAGTTGAAGACTGGAAAAAGGTTGCCTGGTCTGATGAGTCTCGATTTCTGTTGAGACATTCAGATGGTAGAGTCAGAATTTGACGTAAACAGAATGAGAACATGGATCCATCATGTCTTGTTACCACTGTGCAGGCTGGTGGTGGTGGTGTAATAGTGTGGGGGATGTTTTCTTGGCACACTTTTGGCCTCTTAGTGCCAATTTGGCATCGTTTAAATGCCACGGCCTACCTGAGCATTGTTTCTGACCATGTCCATCCCTTTATGGCCACCATGTACCCATCCTCTGATGGCTACTTCCAGCAGGATAATGCACCATGTCACAAAGCTTGAATCTTTTCAAATTGGTTTCTTGAACATGACAACGAGTTCACTATATTAAAATGGCCCCCACAGTCACCAGATCTCAACCCAATAGAGCATCTTTGGGATGTGGTGGAACGGGAGCTTCGTGCCCTGGATATGCAGCCCACAAATCTCCATCAACTGCAAGATGCTATCCTATAAATATGGAACAACATTTCTTAAGAATGCTTTCAGCACCTTGTTGAATAAATGCCACGTAGAATTAAGGCAGTTCTGAAGGCGAAAGGGGGTCAAACACAGTATTAGTATGGTGTTCCTAATAATCCTTTAGGTGAGTGTATATATATATATATATATATATATATATATATATATATATACTATTATTAGATGAGCAAAACTTGGCCACTCAATATTTAATGTTCAATTATTTTAATTATCACAACTAAAGTTTTAATTTTATTAAATTGAACAAGCACAAAATACAGCATTCAATCAAATATTCTTAAATATTTAATGTTATTATTCATAATGTTATTTTAACATAATATCTAGTTATTTCGACATAATATGGGTGCATGCAACAAGCAAGATGTCCATTTGTAAATCCATTGACACGTGTGCATTGATTTTTATTAATAAACTAGGCAAGGCAAGGCAAGGCACTTTTATTTATAAAGCACGTTTAAAACAGCCACTGCTGACCAAAGTGCTGTACAGTCGGTTCAAACAATATAAAATACACAAATACACCAGCCAACATAAACACAACATACGCCCATCATAAAGCACATCATAAAATTACATTTGACCAAACGCCAAAGAGAAGAAATAAGTCTTTAGTAAAGATTTAAAACTATCAACAGTGGGAGATAGCCTTAGATGATCCAGCAAATCATTCGACAGACGTGGAGCAGCGACAGAAAATGCACGATCCCCTTTTAATTTCAGTCTAGATCGTGGCATAGTAAGCATCAGCTTGTTCGAGGACCTTAATGGTCTAGAACATTTCCTGTGGAGAAGATCTGTAATGTACTGAGGCGCCTGACCATTCAACCCCTTAAAAACGTATAATAAAACCTTGAACTTGACACGGTTTTCGACCGACAACCAGTGAAGCGAAGCAAGAACAGGCGAAATATGTTCCCTCTTTCGAGTACCAGTAAGAAGCCTGGCGGCAGCGTTTTGGACCATTTGTAGGCGGGATAGGGATGACTTAGCCACCCCAAGGTACAGCGAGTTACAATAATCCAGCCTTGATGAAATAAAGGCATGGATCAATATCTCCAAATCTTTTACTGTTAAAAATGCTTTCAATTTCGCAATAGATCTCAAATGATTAAAGCTACTCTTCACCACTGAGTTAATTTGTTTGTCAAATTTAAGGCCGTTGTCAAAAATCGCCCCCAAGTTTTTAGTATGAGAACGAGAGTTCCCTCTTAAAGGACCCAGTTGCTTTTCAATCTGTATATTAGAAGCTGGTGAACCAAAAACTACAATTTCAGTTTTAGAATCATTCAGTGTTGAAAAATTTGCTGCCAGCCAGCCTCTTACCTCGTCAAGACAATTCAGCAAAGACTTTAGGTCATAATTATTCCCATTTTTCAAAGGGAGATAAACCTGTGTATCATCTGCATAAAAGTGATGTGGAATATTGTGTTTTCGAAAAATCGAGCCTAAAGGGAGCAAATACAAGGAAAACAACAGCGGGCCCAAAATAGACCCCTGAGATACACCACAAGTTAATGGTACAGAGGAGGAAGAAAATTTTTCAACAAATGTTCTATCAGAAAGATACAATTAAAACCAGTTCAATGCGGTACCTTGAATTCCTACACAGTTACTCAACCGTTCCAGCAAGATAGCATGGTCAATGGTATCAAATGCAGCACTGAGATCCAAAAGGAACAAAATTGCGCAGTTACCCGAATCCAAAGCCAGCAATAGCTCATTCAGCACCTTCAGCAAGGCTGACTCTGTACTGTGATATTGTCTAAACTAGTGTTTTCTGTGTCAGTGTCGGCTGCAAATATGAAGTTGACATCTCCATCTCTGTAATGAAAGCGCCCATAGAGAGAAATGCACATAATGGATTACATATTACATTATATTTCTTTTCATTTTGAATTGTTTCGTTTAAAGACTTTTCAAGATTTCTATAGATTTATTTCTCATGTCTGTGAGGTTGATTATTTTTGGAGAGTTATCGCAACTTAATTTATGATAAGATGTGCTCCAGTTCACGTGCAATGCAAGCACGATTACATTTTATTTATTAAATCCAGGCAATTGGTTGATGAAAAATGTATTAAAATTAAGATACAATTTAATACAAAATGAAAATTCACTTTAAAGAAAGGCTTTCTACAAAACAAAACTTGATGAAGTGGTCAAAATCTGACCCACTTCATGTCTCCCTTTTGTGCATACTCATGTTCACTTTTCATAATAAACATGGAAAAAAATATCATTATTATATTTTAACAAATATGAAACTAAATGTGTTTAATTACACGTTTAGCATTTTCCTCCCATAGAAAACTATTATAAGAACGCTTAATTTCGCTTAATCCAGATTAGAATGTCCCCTTATTATGACGAAATACCGAGTTACAAAGCATTCTCACCCCAAGGCGTCAATTAATTTACACTTTTGACCATGCGTCAACTAACTGACGCTAAAGGGTGCCTTTAGCGTCAGTTAGATGACGCTTCCGTTATGGGTATGTTTAGGTATGGGGTAGGGTAGGCGCGTCTCATGTTGACGCTAAAGGGTGCCATGTGCGTCGGATGTAGACGCATGGTCAAAAGCGTCAGTTACATGACGCCCGAGGATGAGCGTCATCTAACTGACGCTAAAGGCACCCTTTAGCGTCAGTTAGTTGACGCATGGTCAAAAGTCTCAATTAAATGACGCCTTGGGATGAGAACGGGCTGCGAGTTATGTCGAAATAACGAGATATTATGTTGAAATAACGAGATATTATGTTGAACTAATGACTTATGTCGAAATTACGAGATATTATGTTGAAATAACGACTTAATATCTCGACATAACAAGATAAGTTTTCTTTTTTTATTCCTAGAGTACAGCCTGAATATAATTGCTTCCAGAAAATTTTTTGTATAATTTGTTATTTGTAAAACACAATATTTGTTACTCCACTGCGTTTTCGCTCGAATTGACCTTTGTATTTGAACATTGCTTTCTGTTTGTTTGCGAGTCGAGTTTTCCGTTGCAAAGCAGATCGAGTTTGTTTGTTTAATTATGTCACATAATTCGCTCCATATGTTTCTCTTCAGAAGGGGCCTGGAAAACTCATAAAGATGGAAGAAAGAATGAATGAGAGCTCAGAAGAAAGACAACTACAATCCTGCTGAAATCCTCAAGTCACTTGGATTTAGAGGATGAGTCATCATCCAATGGGACAATGACCTAAAATATACAATATATGTCTGTCCTGGAGTGGCCCAGTCAAAGCTCTCAATCCAATTTTGCCTCTGTGGAATGATTTTAGTCAGCAATTGCCATTAATGCTTCTCATGAGGTTATAACATTTTTCTAATTGATTTTAAATTAAATATCTTGAGCCAAATACATCCACAGACCCTCTAACATTTTTGGGTGAGTCCCTATTCCTGTGTTTCCTAAACATCAATTTCATAAAAGTTGAATTGTGTACAAGTCTTTTGACTGAGTGAGAACGTTAAGATTTTTGGTTTTAAGCCACTCCAGTGTGGTTTTTGCTGTATGTTTAAGGTCATTGCCCTGTTGGAACATAAATCGTCCTATAGAGTCATATTCTGCTTCCGAAATCATGGACTGTCTGAGTAGGTAGTACATTTAACTTGAATTTACTTTGTGATCGTTAAAAAAGTACACTCTACATATGAAAGTGTGTAGTATGAATGCAGTTCAGATATACAGTAGCTACTACATCCGTCATGTTCTTACTGTCACTTGACCAACCAGCTTCGTTGTATCGCTTCACTTCCATTCAAAAATCCTCTCCCGTGGCCTCATGAGATAGTAAAGTGTCCATCGAATGCGCAATTCAGAACCTCGAAGTAGTAGTAGGTCATACGAGGACTTTTCACCTATGCCTACTGTTTTTCTGAATACTATAGTCGGGCATACTACTCTTTTGGCGTGGTGTTTTTGCACGCTATAGGGAAGTATTCGATTTCGATTGCAGCAATAGTGTTCTTGTGGATGGAAGCATTCTTTCCTCCAGCATATTTCTGTACTTGATTTCTCTAGTTTGCGAACAAATCGTTCTTTTGAACTGGTTATTTTTAGTGCACTGGTTGAACCAATTCACCAAATTGGACTGAACCATCTGAAACAGTTTGCGGCGTGAGTCAGCACTGATCTACATGCAAGTTACTCAATATAAACTCACATTCAGACGTGCCTGTCATTCCTTCACAAAATGAGCCAATATCCCTGAGTATATGATGCCAACTCATTCAGAACTCCAGTTAGTCCCACAATACACTGAACTGAGAAGAGTGTTACTGATTGTGATCAGAACTAACTGAACCCCTTTAATATGATAAAAGATGGCTGTAAAAATTAATCTGAATTGTTTATACTTTGATGTTTCATTTAAAAAAAAAAATCACAAAAATATAACCTTTCATTGAAGTAGGCTAAAAGATTTGAAAGTAAGTGTGTGTGCTTCGGGGGGAGGGGGGGGGGGGGGGGCACGTTTGCCACAATTATTGGCACCCCTAGAATTATTTTATGAGTAAAATATCTCTGAAGTATACTCCCATTAATATTATTTCTTTTTAGCACTAGGGTGACTAGGAACATGAAATTATCTAGCTATGACTTCTTGTTTCACAAGAGTAAATGGGAAAAACAAAGGCCAAATTCCTTTAATCATCAATCACAATGAATACAACTAAAGAATATACAGTCGTGCTCAGAATTAATGGTACCCCTGGTAAATATGATGAAAAATGGCTGTAAAAAATAATCCTGCATCATTTATCCTTTTGATCTTCCATTCAAAATATTGGCAAAAATCTAAACTTTCATTGAAGTAAAAGAATAGAAAGTGGGGGGGAAATCACATTATGAAATAAATGTTTATCTCCAAAACACGTTGGCCACAATTATTGGTACCCTTTTATTAAATACTTTTTGCAATCTCCTTTTGCCAAGATAACAGCTCTGAGTTTTATCCTATGATGCCTGATGAGTTTGGAGAACACCTGACAAGAGATCATAGACCCTTCTTCATACAGAATCTCTCCAGATCCTTCAGATTCCCAGATCCATGTTGGTGCTTCTTCTCTTCAGTTCACTCCACTCATCAGGTCTGGGATGGTCATTGCAGAAGCTTCATTTTGTGCTACTTAACACATTTTTGTGTTGATTTTGATGTTTGTTTTGGATCGTTGTCCTGATGGAAGATCCAACCACGGCCCATTATACGATTTCTAGCAGAGGCTGTCAGGTTTAGATTTTTTTATCTGATAAAAAAATCGTATTTGATAGAATCCACGATGCCATGCATGTATCTGAACAAGAAGTCCAGGACCTCCAGCAGAAAAATATGACCACAACATTAAAGATGGTATATTAAATTGTACACATGGGGTACTTTTTATCCTTGTGTGCACCAAACCAATCTAGCATGTTTGCTGCCAAAAAGCTATTTGTTAGTTTCATCTGACCACAGAACCCTGTGCTGTTTGAAGGTCCAGTCATGTCTGACAACTGAATTTGCTGGGGTTTGTTTTTGGATGAGCAAGGAGGATTTTTCTTGAAAACCTCCCAAACAACATGTGGTGATGTAGGGGTTGTTTAATTTTTTTTTTAATAGGCTTTCTGAACCCAAGACTCAACTAATCTCTGCAATTCTCCATCTGTGATCTTTGGAGAGTCTTTGGCCACTCAAACTTTCATCCTCACCATGCATTAAGACAATATAGACACACGTCCACTTCCTGGCAGATTTGTAACATCTTTAGTTGATTGGAAGTGCTAAATTATTGCCCTGATGGTCAAAATGGGGATTTTCAATGCTTTAGCTATTTTCTTACAGCCACTTTCTATTTTGTGATGCTCAACAATCTTTTGATGCACATCAGAACTATATTCTTTGGTTTTACTCATTGTAATGGATGATTAAGGGAATTTGGCCTTTGTGTTTCCCCATATTTAAACTCTTGTAAAACAAGAAGTCATGGCTGGACAATTTCATGTTCCTAGTCACCCTGGTGTGCAAAAAAAAAGGTAAATATGAATGGGAATATACTTCAGAGATATTTTACTGGTAAACAATTCTAGGGGTACCAATAATTGTGGCCAACTTGTTTTGGAGAAAAACATTTATTTCATAATGTGATTTCCCCCCCACTTTCAATTATTTTACTTCAATGAAAGGTTCGATTTTTGCCAATTTTTTTAATGAAATATCAAAAGGATAAATGATGCAGAATTATTTTTTACAGCCATTTTTCATCATATTTACCAGGGGTACCATTAATTCTGAGCACGACTGTAGTTCTGATGTGCAGCAAAAGATTGTTGAGCTTCACAAAATAGAACGTGACTATATATTTAAAATTCACAAACTAACAACACCCTTTTTTTGTGTGATGTAAAACAATTAAACAAATATAAATAATACCACGTTTGCTTTTTAATGTAAAATTACAACCAATGCCACTGAAAACTAAAGTGACACATTTCAGAGAAAATAAATTAAAATAACCTGTTTTAACAGGGGTGTGTAGACCCTTTATATCCACTGTCATTCCCATTAGGACAAGGATATGTAGCTTTTGGTAGCTACTAGATGGCACTATTGGTCTTCCAGATCTTTCACCTGAACAAAATTCAAAATTCACACATCATGTTTAGCAATAAGCCTGTTTTCCAAACTTAATCTCCTCACATCTTAAACATTTCATCAGATAAATCATTAAGTGACCCTCTTTCTCCTCTTAAAACACAGCTGAACCATAGATATGATGACAAAAAAACATTAACATTAATATTAAACTCATGCTAAAAAATATATATAACTTTTTTAAATATAGCATAAACCTTGCTCAATTTTACGCTAGATTAATGTTTTCTGTCATTTTGCCAGAGGCAGAGAACCATAGATCCAACACATGCTGATGAAATAAACACTTTTCCCCTCATCGTTTCACAAATTTAAAGCATAATCCATTTATCAAAAAGCACATTTTTATTTAATTTAGGGATCAATAGGGATTGCAGTGTAATTCACAGTGATATTTGCTCATGACTGTCATGTGTCCTGGCGTCCTGACATTCTCATAGCTGCCTCATTGATCTAGATGTATTTCCCAGCAACCTCCTCCATCCCAAGATTCGTTTGTCTGTGACTGGAAAAGTTGAATGTATCTGAAAATCATATAATAAAACAACACCGAAAATAATGCACATGCGATTTCAATCAAGGTGAACCTCCCTCCCCCCACCCTGGCCTATTTAAGTGTGGGAAGAAGAAGAACTAGTTGGTTTGAAAAACCACAAAACATATCTCATATCATGGCAGACATTATGCCAGAAGGCATGTAAGAGACTGAACAGTCTGGATGGATTCTACCGTCAACAACTTGCAGACACAGATAACATGCTGAACATAATGTGTGCAAAAGGAAGCGAAAACATATTTACAGGATGTTACAAAATATCAAATATACTGTATATATAATTTTATTATTTATCTGCTAGCTTAACGAAAAAGAATGCTGGTTAAAGACTTATGTGCAGCAAATACTTTTTAATTGGTTAATTGACATGAATTTGTCAAAACACATTCTGTAATCCAACACTATAGCGAAAATAGACCATTTAAGAGAACTTGTTTGCTTATAAAATCAGTTGAAACACAATGCGACCAAAAACAATGTTGTAGCAGCGGGGTTTTTTTTGCAACGTTCCATCACTACTCATTGGAGCTTTTTAAGGGACAAGTTATACTATTTTGAAAACAGCATTAGCAGCATCACTACTTCTTCCCACTGTTGCAAATGAGCCCACAATTTGTAAGCAGTTCTCAGCGTAGGTCTACTATTACAAGAGAGTTGATTGCATAAAAAGTGTCAAAATTATAAACCACTCTTTTCACTATTCTATAGAAAATGAAGTCAACCATTTGCCACAGCATGAGCTTAAAGTGGGTTACCTACACTTCAATTAGATCATACGTAGAAATCATGAGTTGACCCACAGGCACTGCACTGAGTCATTGGGACCACAAAAATGATTACCATCGCCCACTGGCTTTATCAACACCGCATTTAGAGCAAAGCCCCTGAGACCTACACCAAGATCATTTCCTGTTCGCTAAACAACATCAGGATGGAGGGCACGAAATTAGTCCACTCATTTAATGGCAATAAACAATGATCAACAGACAAAATAAATACAACGATAGCACATAAGTTTGCATATGATGTGAGTTGTTTCCCAATAGTGCCAATATTTTACAGGAATAGTTTACACAAAAATTTGCCGCTTTTCCAACATTGGTTCAAACCGTTCTCTTCGCTTAACCGTTCCATTCCGTGCCGATCAGGGCCAGCCGGCATGGATATGGTTTCATTTTTCACTGCAGGGATGATAATGGAGCTCTTTGGAATGTAATACAAATGTGTTAGTCTTTGCCTTGGTAACACAAACGTTTACAGGCGATTTGAGATGATAGGATATTTATTTAAATTAATTTAATTATTAATTTAATTATTAGGGTTTTCGTCCCTGAAATAGCTCACTTGCTACAGAGAAACTGGTACTAGCCCAGGCAACAGATAAATGACCAAGTTGTGACGTTACTACACGCATTCTACCAGCACGGTTCGCCAACTAGATTTGTGTGCTCGTTGTATTCAAATGTATCAGCTTCACAGGATTCAAAATTCAACAGACAATACAATCAATACAAACATTTAGTAAAAATTAACTTAGGAAAAAAGTTTTGTATATACAGTACAGCTCTATTAAAATATTTAAATGCACTTGTGACAAAAATGGTAAAAGATGGTCCATCTACGAAATAATTCCTTCAAATGTATGAGAAACTGACTGCTAACAATCAGCAATGTTTGATTCTTGTTCAGTAAACAGATCTGGTTCTCTGAGAAAGATCTCACTGACTCATTGAATCAGTCAGAGTGGTTAACAGCTCACTTGAGGGACTAGTTATGACTGTTAGTGAATAATTACTTAACTTGGCTTCAGAAGACTTGGAATTCAGCACACAAGTCACACGGACCACTTTCATTTATTGGCTGAACCCTTGCTTTAGGTGTTTGGTAATGATTAAAACATTAAAAGCATCGAAAGGTGATTGGAATCATGACATCATTATCACCCTTCAGGGTTATTGGGAAATACATGTGCTCAGTAAACTGCCAAAATCTTTAAAACAAGGGCAGCTTTTCTCAAGGTCCACACTCTTCCTTCTTTGTACTGGCAATGGCAAAAGAAGGAATTTCTCTCAGATGAGTGCTCCCTTTCTCTGTAAAATCTCCTAAAGTGAGTTCAAGAGAGCATGTTAAGTTACTTAAATATGTTGAGCTATGGTGGTACAGAGGCTATGATATTTTAATCCTACTAACAGCATTATAAGCTTTCTGTGCCATGTCAGTACATTTATTGAGGCTAAAGGTCTCACATCCCAAAGGAAAGACTTCACACTCATATTTTTCGTGATATTACAGTCAGTAATGAAATACAGGTCCAGCTGTGACACACATGAAATTCAGGAAACTGGTGTTGATGAGATAAAAAAAAAAAAAAGTTCAGTATAGTCTTTGTCACCTGCCCCCTTTGTTCATTGATTGAATCGCAAATCACACATTTGTAAAATGAATTGAAAAAGAAAGTTAAAATGAATGAAAACCTGGTAAATGATTTATTTATTATTTTTTTTTTTTTTTATATATGTGAATCTTTGTCTCCCATAGGCTGAGGAAAATGTGGAAAGGACTGAAATTGCACATATTACAGCTAATTTCAGAAATGTGAAACATTATGAATCAATAGTGGTCACAGTCTATTCTACGAAATGACTCCATCATGCCTTTAGACTTCAAACACATCATTTTTTTACTGTCTGGAAAAAACACATACACACACTAACATATTACACCACAGATGGACTTTCCAACATTCAATTTGGCCACTAATGAGTGCTAAAGGTTTACAGGAATCCCTGAAAGCTGGTGCATTCATTTTAAGACTATTCACAGAAATCCTATTGTGTTCTTTATGTTAAAAGCAATCAGCCTCAATAAACTCAATGGATTGGCTCATCGCTTGGTTTTGACAGTGCTAGTCCAGTACTGAGTCACGATCCTCCTTTCAGTTAGCCACAGATCAAAATGCTGTTTTATCCAGCCATAGGATAATGGTTACACTATCAGTATAAGACAGAAGCAAAATGCTTCTTTGGTTTTTAACTGTGAATTGACACAAATGTTTCACTTATTGAAATTCTCAGAAGTTCTTATCTCTGTTGCTTGTTTGCAGATATTTGGAACATTTGGAAAGTTAATAACAAAAGCTACATTATGTTATTCAGATTGAAATTACTGTGATGAGCATTTAAAAAGTGGTCTAAATACAGTAAATATTAAAAATAGATCATTAAATTAATGATAAATGTTTTAAAATCTGCAAGATTTTAATATGAACTCAATCATTTCTCATTCCAAATCATTACTTGGATTCAAATGACTGCATGTGATGAAAATTTACAAAGTGATCCAAATACCTGCAACGTTGAAAATGGATCATGAAATCAATGACAAGATATAATAATTTGATCGATCTCTATACAATAAAGCTCAACTGTTTCTTGTCAATGAGATTAAATGAAGAGCAAAAGTAGATTTTTCTCCTATCAAAAAGACACCAGAAATCTCACATATTCTGCGTAGTTTCAGAAGAGATCTCAATAGCGTCTCAAGATGTGCTTAGACTTGCCAAGAAGCCAAAGTCTGAAAGATTTCAATATTAACTCAACCATTTCTCATTCCATATCAAGGCAAAATCATCTTAGCTGCTACCAACATTCATTCCATAATACATACTGTATCGTATGTCAAAAATGTCTGGAATTCTATGAGAAACATCAAGTTAACACTTAACTGAGTGCTCTGAGCTACAAAAGAGCAACCTCTGAGCAATAAAGCATTCCTCTGGGCTATAGCTTAATTTTCGCTAATGATCACTGTTATGAACCCTACAATGTGTTACTTTCAATTTTCAGTGAAACTACTGTGAGACTTACATTAACAACTCATCCAAAGTGTTGACATCTGTAAGTACGACAACACCGCGAGAGTAAGTGCTGCATGCGGTACCTCTGTGAACCCTGCAAGCCTATGCTGGCTTTGAAGCACATTTCGTACACTTGATGAAAGTTCTTCTGAGGTCAAAACAACAGAACAGACAGGCACTGTCATATTAATATCAGTTCTCGAGATACATTTAGGAGAGGCAGTAATGGTAATATAGCACTGCTATAGCCAACCTTTCAAGATGTATGACAAATTCACATTCTTGAAAGTGACGCTGCTCTCACCTTGAACACCCCAGACCACAATGTTCATTCTCAGCCCCCATGGCAGCTCTACTATCTCACCCCCTCCCGTACGAGAACATGTGTTAAAACCATACATGGGAATGTAAGGTGGGCCGAGAAGAAACTCTCCTGGGGTTTGTAGTGTGTAAGCACCTGTAGACTTCCAGTACTGTGTGGGTGCCATTGCCATCAGCCAGGTGAGATATGACTATCAAATGCTCACTTCACTGTACCCTTATCTAGACAAACCACTTCCACTCATAAATAGACTATTGACTCATCCTTGGAAAAAAGGCAATTAGGCAAATTACTGAAGTCATAACACAACTACAGTAACTGGTTTTGGAAAACAAAATAACTTTTACTGGCATGAGTACATCTACAAAATCACTGCTGCGTCAGTGAATGCAAAAAGACAATTCACCCAGACAATTACAATACAAAGTGTTCCTTAAACAAAATATGTAACACAAAAAATAGTAATTGACAACTTTAAAAATCTGTCATGGTTTTTAAGTCTATGTATATATATATATATATATATATATATATATATATATATATATATATAATATAACACAGTGAGTGTGTGTATAAATAACGCATGTATGTATGTATCAATGTATACACACACACACGCATGCACGCACATATATACAGTACATGTGTAAACTCTGTGAAAGAAAGATTTTAAATGGGACTTAAAAAGAAAAAATAACAGAAAAATATGATTTTAGATTCTGCATTAATTGTACAATATATACACATACCTGGCAATTAACCTGTCAACAAAACAAGCAAAACGGGGATGTAAAAGTACTAATAAATTGTGAAATTAATGCTGATTTTTCATGTATTGTACTTCTGTCAGGACCACTATCGTCAAATACGATTGACAATTAGCATACAGTTAGCATACAGTTTGGATTGGTGGTATGGTTCTGTTCTGGGCGAGAACTAGCATGGATAGCATTGGACATTGTGCAAAAGTTGAATAGATTACTTTTATGAAAAATGTATGCTGCATTTCTGTCCTTTTGGAGCATGACAGCTGTGATCTCCATTCACTTTCATTGTATGAAAGGGCAGCTCAGACATTCTGTGAAACTTCTCATTTGTTGTTTCACGAAATAAATAAAATTTGGACGGACATGAAGGTGAGTAAAGGATGACAGAATTGTAATTTTTGGCTAAAATATCCATTTAAAGTGTGCAAATTTGAAATAAATTATGAAAATGTGAATCATGAAAAAAACAAGAACTACTCCGAGATAATTGTCCTTTCAAACACCGTGGCCAAAATTGTTCAGTTGCAGACCTTTTGAAAATTTCAAAGACAAGAATGCCTTCCTATTTACTTTCAACTTTCTCAAGCAAATCCTTTTAAATGTAAAAATATTTAGCAAAAGCTGAGTAGAACCTTATTCCATTTCAGATCCCAATCCTTGCACTTTCCTTTCTATCAATAGATTAATCAGTCAAAAGTCAGATGTTTAAAAGTGTCCTTCATGGAAATTCTGTCGTCTCTTCAAGATGCTTTTGCTTGAGGTTTAAATGGAAATGGCAGTAATGGTAAACAACCACAACTGGTTGAACGTAAAAGGAACTTAAGAGGTTAAGCGGTTATAGAGTAGGGGCCTTCCTTCAACTTACACAGACTGATAAAGACAAACATTAGATTTAATGGGTGCTTCTTTAACTACAGGTCCAGAGAACATTTAGAAAACACTGTTAAAATAGTAAAACAATAAATAATAATAAGGCATGGAAGACAGTTTAAACAGTGCAAAGAACATATAAATGTGACATATAAATATAAAAAATTAAAAGCTGTTAGTTATAATAAATATCAACCAAAGTGCCCATAAATTTAAAAAACACAAAGCTTTCACTCACATAATCACTCAAGACATCAGGTATTCTGACCTTTACATTTTTTCCAGGAAGTCAGAGGAAACCGAGCATAAGCCCAAGAGGGGACGACAGCGCCGAGGAACCGCAAAAACAGGCAATCAGTCACCACTGAGAATTCTCCTGTTCCAATACATCCACCAGGTCTCAAAACAACATCTCACTGATCTGAACACACCAAAATACCATCAACAGAAGTGACTCAGATCTACTGCAGGATCTCTCACATACACAATCTATATACACTATATTCTGTACTAGGGCTACCATTATATCAAAATAATGTGTCATGATAATTATATGGTACTTTAAAGTATTTCAAAGAATAACAAGGTTTTACCATGGTACCATGTACAAAATAATAATAATAATAATCTCACCCTTCAATATAAATAATCTTTGCAACTAGCTACAAGTCATTGGAGTATTAGAAGACGGTCTGCTTAATATCTGGTAACACATTCATTTGATGGTTGACATGTACTTGGAAAGTTACTGAATGTAAGGAAGTTGGCAATTATGTCAACTGATTCGACTAATCCTATAACTAAGAGTTAGTTGACGTGTAGTTTCAAATTTCTGAGAATTAGATGTTTAGTTTTAAATAAGTTAGTTTACATGTAGTTGCAAAGTTAGTAGAATGTATAAAGATGACTATTGAAATATGAAAGTATAAACATTCAGAGGATACCATGCTGAATGTCCAAAAAAATGTCCATGGTAAAAAGACGATTTACAAAATATGATTTGTTTTGTTATAAATTTGTGTTAAATTACAACACAATATAATATAATTGCATAAAAATGACATTTGTAAAGTAAGGCAACATTTTTTTCTCCATAGCTGTACCTTTGCATCCAGTGTTGAACAACATTTGCATGCCTCTGAAGCCTGCAATTCATTTGACATTGGTGAATCTCATGACAACAGTGATGGGATGCCCTCTGGTGGTAGCTTGGCAACTTGAGAGTTTGTTTTCTAATCACATTACTTAAAACACATCTGCAGAATTAATCATCTACTGTGCAACCGAGTTTCTGATGTCTGTTTACTGATAACACGGTACAGCGTGCAACCAAACAAAATGTACAGGAGCGAGGAATCCGTTTAAAACACCAGGACAGTGAGTGCGGGTATTACACCGATAAGCAGATGCAGAGAGAGAGAGAGAGAGAAGGAAAGCATGTTTGCTCTTCCGTATTCTTGTTGAAAATGTCAGCCGGTGTTGTACTGCACAGAGAACTACCTGTCTTGTGAACGCAAAGTGCATACCTGAAATAAACAAGGAATCCCTGGCTTTTCTTTAATTGAATGTCAGCTCACTAAAAACATTGCCAGTAATCCGTTTAGAACTCCAAATCTCCGTCTGGACCTGTTGTGATCCTTCTGATGATCATTATAACAGAACATGTTCACAAGCATTGGAAGGCTGGAGCCTATAGGAACCCCTATTATAGCACTATATTTGTCACGTAAACACACAGGGGACAGAAGATCCAAAAGCGTATGTATTTAATAGGGTAATCCAAAACTCGTAGTCATTCAGGCAGGGGTCCAAATCCAATAAGGGCAATCCAAAACATAGAACAGGAACACGCAAGGCACAGACGTGTTTGGACATTAAACAAGGACTCCGTAACAGACACTAACAAAGACAGGGAATATATACACCACTCTAACAAGACTAACACAGAACAGCTGGGAACAATGATTACGGGGAAGAGCTGAGTGCAATGAACTGATGAGTGACAGTGACAGACAGAATGCTGGGAATTGAAGTGAAACGTGAAGGACCCCGTGAGAATGAGGACCTCTAGTGAAAGACAAGGGAACAAAACCAGACACTGTGACAATATTAGCCGGTTTTATTAAGGTCAAATTTATCCTATTGTTTCATACACTAGATCTAGATGGCATAACTTCTTGCTATTGCCAGTGAGAGGCATCTCTTTGTAACTTTTCACACTTTCACTCTATTCTAAATAGATAAAGACTGCTCTTTTTAAATGTGCATATCAGCTTAATCTACAGTCAATTTGAAATGTTGGACTCAAAGCTATTATGGAAAAAAAAGACATGATTTGCTATAGTATTTGCAGACTAATAAAATGTTAAATTATCAGTCATAAACTAACCAATCAATTAATGACCAAATGTTATTATGCCACCTCCTCCTTGTACACATACATTTAAAGATGCAGTAATTGTAACAACCTTCTATCGATAATTCCGTTCATCATATATTACACAGTTGCCTCACATTACCAGTGTTGTGAGCGTGACTGGGTTTTGCTGTTCAAAGCTATTTCAACGCATTCTCACCCCAAGGCGTCATTTAATTTACACTTTTGACCATGCGTCAACTAACTGACGCTAAAGGGTGCCTTTAGCGTCAGTTAGATGACGCTTCCGTTATGGGTAGGTTTAGGTATGGGGTAGGGTAGGCGCGTCTCATGTTGACGCTAAAGGGTGCCATGTGCGTCGGATGTAGACGCATGGTCAAAAGCGTCAGTTACATGACGCCCGAGGATGAGCGTCATCTAACTGACTGACGCTAAAGGCACCCTTTAGCGTCAGTTAGTTGACGCATGGTCAAAAGTCTCAAATGACGCCTTGGGATGAGAACGGGCTGGCTATTTAGCTACTGAGCTGTTATGAGCTAGCTGAGATCTTTGCCAGTGTCAATGTTCAAATGGGAAATATTAAGAGGGGACACATCCACAGGAAGAAGCCACAGGAGCCAAAGCACCTCTAATTGATGAATGCTGTTGTAACATGCTGCTGTTTCCAGTCCCTGCCTTCCTCAACACTGTCAGCCCTCCACATTAAGTGAGTCTGAACAGTCTTATACAGCTGTTCCATCAACCTCCACTTCTTTCCCAGCTCACCTCTCAATTACCAGATACTGTTCCCCCCAGCGAGGGATCTGTAGACGCTGCCACGCAGAGTGCCTCGCAAATTCAATCTCCACCATCTCCCTCTAATTACACCGTGATGAGGAGCAAAATAGGAATCTGCCATGGAACACATTCCAATCCCATGCACGGATGAGGCTGCTAAGTAATTGAGCTGATACAGGTGCCAAAACATTGACAAAATGCCTTGGGTGTTTTGTCTGAAAATCTTCTGCCCTTTGTAGAGGAGCTGCAGGCAAGGATTGTATGAATGAAACTAATGAAATGCTCACTTGGTGGTGACAGATTTAGAGCTAAGATATAATAATAAAAAAAAAACATGTAAACGACTACAGTCTAACCTCTACTTTTAAGAAAAAATAGCCAGCTAGTCATTATCAACTCAGGATCAGCAACACACTCACTGGGCGAGATGACAAGATTACATCCTGTTCTTATATAATCGCACAAACTTTAACCCTCCGGATCTAACGAAGCCTCACACTTATAAATTCCTACGGTGGATACTTCGGCATTAGACGCAACATCATTAGATTGAAATGATGTGGAATTTATCTTGCCCCATACTCCCAAAATGAAGAGCTACAGCACTAATAACCTGCTTGCTGAGAATGATGATGAGGAAAAGAAGACTAATATAACAGTCTGCCCTATTTGATATATTTCAGTCTTAATGAACTACTTCAAGTACTGTGTCACTTTAACTCAGCATCATACATATACACCTAAACAACACGTGCAATTATCAGCATCTGGTTTGACCTCTGACTGAACTGCTATTTAACCAAATTATCTTTTACGGTTCTATAATTTACTGCAGTTTAATTTCAAACCATTAATTAAATGGTGAAATATGTAGAGATGTGCTTATAATAAACCAGAAAAGGAAAGTTTGTCAACCTTTAATGGTGTGAAAAAGCCAAGCCTGAAAGTTTAAGAATGGTTTTAAAAGGTAGACTGTCTGGGGTGTGTTTTCCTCGCTGCTTCACTACCATGGTACGATGCATCGTTGCAGAAATCAACTAGCTAGTCACGACTGTTTCCCGAAACCATATTGTCGCAAAGTGGCCGTTCAACCACGTTGGTTTATGACGTCAAGCACGTGCTGGAGTAATAACTTATTTTAATGAAACTGTTTGAGATCGAGTTAATGCTAGATCTTTTGATATAAATTACAGACATGGCATCTGAGGACTATTTCAAATTTTTCTCAGTTATTTTGCTTTATTTCCAGATTCAATCATAGGCTTGTTCTTACATATAGGCTAGAGCTCGTTCGCACATGCACAGTCTTCAAAAACGGTGCTTTAAATCTCCTGACACACTCAAAGACGTAAATGGCATTTGTATGTATTCTAAATAAAAGACACAGGTTGTAATGAATGTCAGCTTGCTTATTTTTCTCAAGATAAGGATTTATTAAGTCCACATGTCATGCAATCTAGAAATATGCTTCTAACCACAGGTCAAAAGCTGTCGTTCCAACCACACAACTTTGCGATTCGGTTTGCGAATGTTCGTTGGAATGATGGTTTCGGGATACACCGACTCGTTGAACTATGCTGATAACGACGGAACTTGCGACCATAGTTGGCTAACAATGCTTTCGGGAAACACCCCTGATTGACAGATTGACAGAGATATAGATATTAGATACCAACAGACAGTCTAATAGAGACAGACAGATTGAAATAATGTTAGACAGACAGACACAAAGAAAAATAGACATTCAGATAGACAGGCAGACAGACAGATAGGAAAATAGACAGACAGATAGACAGGCAGACAGACAGATAGGAAAATAGACAGACAGATAGACAGGCAGACAGACACATAGAAAAATAGACAGACAGATAGACAGGCAGGCAGACAGACAGATAGACCGATAGATAGATAGATAGATAGATAGATAGATAGATAGATAGATAGATAGATAGATAGATAGATAGATAGATAGATATTTGTAGAGATACTGAAGTAGCAGTTCACAATAACCTTCAAAACACTGACATGAGAGGACTACTCAGTGTGCCAAGTACATAATTAAAATGCACTAAATAGCAAAATTGCTTTCAAAATGACATTGAGCGAATCATATTCAGGTGTTACGGGGCCCTTGATAGATAACAAAAAAATATGGGTATTAAACAGTAGCTTAAAGCCCCCCTGTCTACTTAAACCAGTCTTCATAGTAGAGAAAATTCCCATTAATGGGAGCTGAGAGAGCAGTGTTCTCTCGAGGATGACATGGTTAATGATCTGTTCCCATTGTGCATAAACCAATTAGCCTGTGTGACCCCAGACATGCCGTCTATGCCATAACAGAACAGAAGATTCTTGCAGCTGCCAATCTCTTATCTCCAGCCACCAATACAAGGCTAGAGGCAGTGCATTATGGGCTAGCGTTGGCCGCATGATGAAATCACAGACACCAGGCAAGGTCAATTAGTGAGAGCTGTGCAGAATGCTATGAGACATCTTCACCTTTCCTGTCTTCACTGTGTTAATGGTAACTGCTTGTCATTGTGGGTGTTAGTTCTGTGGGCTGTAAAGACCTTTGAAATAGCTGAAATAATTTGGCAAACTGATATGGAACTGTACTGCGATCACAACCTGCCTGGAACTTTAGCCGTGCGTTTCCCTGAAAATAATTGCACACCTTATAATGTTCATCAACCAATCAGAGGCAAGCATTAAAAAGCCCCGTTGTATATATATACATATAAATACAATTAGACCACTTAACTTAGTGATTGCTATCAGGATGTGAAGAGACTTTTAACCAGCATAACAAAAAAACAAACAAATCTGAGACAAATCACTAACCTTGTCTTTAATATAAACTGTTGGAAATGTTGAAGATCATCCCCTTTCTTTTTCCCTTAAATGCCACTGAAGTGTCTTGAAACACGCAGCATTATTCAGTGTTGACGTAATTTTCACTGAAACAGGAAGATAGGGCGGGACATATCAAGCAGCTCCTCCCCTTTTGTAAAATAGCCAATAGCGTTTTCTTTATATCACAGCTCGGCCAGAGCCGTTGAGCTCGGCAAAGCCGTTTTATGTTGTAATTGCCTGTTAAATTTGCCACAAGGTCAAAAGAAAGTATCATGATAGTTAATCACTCATTTCTTGTTTGGGAGCAGTAGCACACAAATAAAGTAGAAAGGGTATGAAACGGTTCTTAGCGAACCAATTGTACAGACGCATGAGGCCATGGAAATGTCCTCATCCGACTGAAGGAAATGTGGGTTAACCCGGCTGATATGAGCTCCCAAATCACATAACAAAAACTTTTTTGAGAGTGGAGGGTCACACGGCTCATGAGTCTCGCTAATGTAAAGCCTGTCATTCTGGGAAGTAGAGCTGAGGAAAGCATAAATCAACAGTATGTCAGTCAAAGATTTCCCACCATGGAGATGTTCCAGAGGAAGAGCTTCTGCAGCAGATGCCCTGAAGTCTGTCAGCCCTTAAAGGCGGCACTTTAAAATTCAGCTCACAGAATGTGTCAGACTGCAGCGGCACACACTCTGTGCTGATTCTCTTGGATCTGGTCCACGTGTCTCCTCTGCTCAGGCGAATCGTCTCAGGGCCCTAAGGCAGGGCTTTAAAAGGTCTGTTCTGATAGCAGGAACCGGCTCGACTCTGACCGCTTCTGAGGGAGGCTTGATCCGCCGTGACATGCCACTTCTTTCCACGCTGCAATTTACCATGCATATAATGCCATTAGGGTTTTTCTGTGAGAAAAACACAGACACATATTTAAACCATCCAATGCTTAAAACATAGATTGTGACTAATCTAAGAAATGAATAAGGACTGTTAAATCATCATAGCATGTTTTGATTACTCCTTCACTCCATTTATCATCACGAATGATGGATGTGATGGATGTTTTTACGGATACTCATGATGCAGCTAACATAATTAATCCAGACAGGACATGACATCAGTATCTCCGCCCACTTCAACTCTACTTCGGTTTTAGTCTTGCGATATGTAACGCTCTAAGTGGCCTTTCACAATATTTCATTTGGAAAAATGAATGATGTCAAAGAATGGGAGTGGTGTAGATCATTTTATTCGGGAAACAATGTTTTCCGTCACTTTGTGATAAATCGCACCTGTTCGCTTGGTGTCTGTTCCGGATGCGTTAAAATCTCAAGACAGTCAACAAACCCTCCCTCCCCTTCATGATGCTCAACACTTTTTCAATGATACTGCTCAAGGGCAGAGCTGGAGGACAAAATAAACATGACCACCCAGCTGCAAAGAATGTGCAATTAAACCACTCCGAAGATTCATTTACGATTGTTTCGAGCAGTTTTAATTAGGATTTTTATATTCAATTAAAGGTGCAAAATGTTTATTATAAAATGGATAGTTCCAGTCCTTGATTCTGATTGGTTGAGCCGCGTTCCAAGCCGTTGTAAATTACTCAACAAATATACACCTGTGACCGCATTACATTAGTAATACTGCGCAACTGCCGTTTGTGATTCTATGTTGCTTCATGTGTTGCTTGGCAATCTCTTTGGAACTACATTGCTTGGCGGAGGATTAAATGTTATAATGTTATATTTTTTGTTGCTGGTGTTTATTTTATGAATAAAATACATTTTAAAATTAATATTTTTATGGAGTAACTGTTCTATAAAAGCAATAACCCCCATGAAGCCGTGATTTACAGTGAATTTAGAACAGCTAAGGGGGTTTTAGGCACTCCGTTCCACGTCTAAATACTTCTAAATTCACTGTATATCACGGCTTCAAGGGGCTCATTGCTTTATTTTACACACAAAACACAAGAACCCACTTGTAGCATATACTCTCACATACATAATGAAAATGAAAGAATTATTTTAAACATTAAAATAATTCATTATAATTATTTTATAAAAATTATAATAATATAATAAAAAAAAGTAATTTAACAAAACAAAATATTACCTGTAATTGCTTCAGATTAGTTCTTCATAATCGATCACACACACACACTTCATTATTACCTCACCATGACAGTCTATAGCATTATTAATTCTTCATAAAGCAACACACACACTCCACCTCTCTCTCTCTCTCTCTCTCTCTCTCTCTCTCTCTCTCTCTCTCTCTCTCTCTCTCTCTCTCTCTCTCTCTCTCTCTCTCTCTCTCTCTCTCTCTCTCTAACAGTCCATAGCATTATTTAGGCTACTTATTTATGAAGAATTTCAGCTGTATTAACTTTAATTTCATGGAATAGTCAAAGCAAGACTTATGAATATAATACTTTGTACAATAATGATTGTTTCAAAGCAGCTTCAAAGTAATAAACAGGAGAATAACAGTATTAATGCTGCACAATTCATCAATTATGAAAGTAATATAAGTTCAATTACAGCTGTAATGCAGATCTACAGAAGACAAAAGTGTCATCATGTAGTTCAGTTTAAGTTTTTGTTCTCATCCGACAGTGTCAGTACAGTCAGATCAATAATATTTTCTGAATATTGTTTTTTAAGCCTCAATGTAATGAACAAGAGGGTCATTAAATAACAAAATTATTTGTGAGGTGTGTGAACTATCCCTTTGAGGAGCTGCAAATGAACATATTGATGGGTTTCCCATAATTAACATTTTAAAATATCTGGTGTGGTCAGAGTTTTGCAGAATGTACTTGCATAAGAAAGGTATACAGAGTTTAAAGTGCTGCCTGTGAAAGTTGTTGGCTCCTCACCACCTATATCGAGAAGAACAAATATATGTTTTCTTGTTATGGCCTGTGCCTAATGAAACATGGACAGCTATGTGACCAATAGGCTCAATGTTACACCTGAGAGGTCAAAAAAAGACATTATCTCTTCCTCATGTCATTTTTTTACTGTTCCATCCAGAACAAATTTCCTATCTAAAAGAGATGCATTCTATTTCCGGACATACAGGACTGTTGTTTTTGCATGATACGACACTGACTGCTCGCTGTGAAAGTTGTTGGATATCAGCTTCTCACTACGAGAAGAACAAACATTTTTTCTTGTTAATGCCCTGAGTCTAATGAAACACAGACAGCTATGCGACCAATACAGTGCTTAATGTTACACCTGGGAGGCATACAAATACATTTTCTGGTCTGTATGTATTTTTTTTTCCTGTTCCATCCAGAACAAACTTATCTAAAAGAGATGCATTGTATTTTTGGACCTACTGGACTAATGTTTTAACATGATAAAACACTGACAATGGATCTAATATGTGTCACAAGTGACAACTGTAGATGAGGCAGAATGATATTTCTGTCACATGCTAACATGCCTTTCATTGTATTGTAAACTGTTTTGTTTCTTATGATGTGCCTTTCTGTTTTGTTGATGTGTCTCCCAGAGGTATTAATATCTGTTCATGATATTCCACGCTCTCTTATTTCTCAGCGAAACCTCTAGGGTCTGTTTAACAGAATAGGATCATTCAAATATTTTCAAGCATATTGTCTGAAGAGGCAGAAGAACAACATATTTTCAGGGAATTAGAAGAGGTAATAAAAAAAAAAAGCAGAACTAATATTAAAAACTGTCAGGTACAATCAGATCTTTTTAAAGGATGGCAATGTGATTTGTAGTCAAACTCGCAGCTGTTCCTGTGAATGAGTCATTAAGCACCTTTGAGGTCTTCTATCACAAGGGGGCAGAGTTGTCTCAGCATTGTGGTAACATTCAAGGTGATTTTTTTTTAACTCAACACGCAAATATATTATGAAATGCTGGGTCACTCTCAGAAGCGTAATAAAATAATAAGAGCATCATCATTCAGTGGATCTGAATCAAAAGCTAATTTTTAACGTCCAGACTTGATAGTGAGGAGAAAAATGGTCTTATTCACTGACCCCTCTTTTCACTAGCCCTAATTACTTGTGAAGGGCACAGCTCCTGCTATGTCAAATTATTAGAAAGTGATTTTAAGAGCATGTCAGACTGAATTACAGTAATTCAAGCTCTTATATTCTAATCATGTGCTGTCACAGACAGAGTACCTGAATATCTGAACCGTTGATTAGATGGTTCATCTAACCATGAACACAGAGCAAGTAATTGGAAATTGAAATGTGTCACATATCGCGAGGAATTTGTTCCTTAGGGTCAATTTTAACATCAAATTATGCTTGAATAAAACAAGTTTATCAAAGTAATACAGGCAGTCAGATTAAATTGAGAGCACTGGCCCAAGAGAACATCAGTGTTTTTGTAGCTCGTTAGCTCATCAAAATATTCTCATAAAAAAATAAATAATAGAAAAAAGCTTGCGTTTTATGAAGAAAATGTGAATGCTTATACAAGCAAACCCATGTTGGAGTTTTCCAGATTACTTTCTATGTCATTGCTCGCTGTCAAGTAAAAAAAAAAAAAGCCCCACTATGAAGTCTCTGAGACCACATACACACTGCAGCTAAATATAGTTGCCAATTCACCTTTTACTGCTAATTCCTGTTCTTTACACACAGTTCAGTCATTTACAGCAGTGATAGGTGCATTCTACATCCGAATTAACTCCCGAAAAATTAATGTGACATCTGCATTTACAAAAATCTATGCAGAGTGTACGGAACCGAAATAAATACAAATACTTTATATTAAAAACATGATGGAAATTGAGACTTACACCTGCCAACTTTAATAACTCCATGAACTTAATGGCTTCGAGCCAAACCTAAACAACAAGCCCAAAAACACTTATAATAAGTACAAGTACAACACTACAAGTAGCCTTCCAAACAAATTCAGAACACGACACAGCTGTCTACGGTGGTTTTGTAAAAACAGCAGAACATAATGAGTCATTTGTCATTGTAATATTACTTAATTCAAAAAAATCGGATACCAAAAGCGCGAGATGCCAGAAGATTTCTAAATGGTTACGAAGGTGTCAATCATCGCAGTTTCGAGAGTGAGTTGTTTTCCATACACACAGAACAATAATTTAGGGGATTCACTCCTGCATTTAAATGCGGTTGTCACTCTTGAAACTTTGCAGTGTGTACGTGCCCTGTGTTAGTCTTGTCTCTATCTTTTGTAGTAGCCATTGAGTTATAACAGAAAATAAATGGATAAAAATCCCCCGGGGTGAACTTAAGGCTCAACTAATTCTATAGCACCCTTGCACTGCAACACCTGAACTTCGTGCGCAAGTGCCTGCCGTGGATCTTGAGCTATTGCTCGTCTTACGCCAGGATGAACAGAGACGACAGCGAAACTGTATACCCTCTTGAAGGGATAGTCAGCAGCCACCGATTGGTTGTTATCGATCTCCAATGATCCAGGTGTCTTTCCGTACATTTCTGCGTCAACGATCCCGCTTTAGGCACTCTCGTGGAAGCTTGATGTAAGGTTTGGTTGGCTTTATCTTCTTTGCCAGAGGTACTGTGTCGAAACAATTTGCGACATCTCCCATTGGTTTTTGGTTGAATTTATGGACCAGCTACATAGAAAGCCTTGGACTGGCATGTGTCGGTCTCTGAAACTCATTCCCGTCATGTGGGGACAGCCTCGGGATCCAGGCCGCCTCCAACAGCCTCCAGTGTCCGTTATCACAATGTAGGTGCAAGATCTGCACATAGACCTCTTCAAGCATCTCCAGCATGGGAACCCAAAAGCTCCTCCACCTCCTAGGCATGGTGGGACATCAGTCTCACACACGACACCAAGACCCCCAGCGACGTCGCCCACCTCTAAAGCATACGCAATCATATAAACTCTTCCAAATAAATGTAATAACATAAGCCGACCTCAGCCTATGGCATTTTTTTTTTATTGACTATATCGTCTACCAGGTGAAAATACATGCCTGTAGCCCAAACAGTGCGAGACGAGAGATACTCTGAAGTTTAATACTTGGAGGTTTGTTTACATCACTATCCTCAAGTATGAGCAATAGTAATATTGATGATTGCCTTAACAACCACCACAACCATACCTAAGGCAGTGGTAACTCAAAGGAACAAAGGTGTTTGAAGCCCTAACAAACCAGTCGGAATACCAACTGAGTCATTTTGAGTCATTTTATTGTCAGTCAGTCAGTCAGTCAGGAAAGCCTTTATCAGGTACAACCACTGAGACATGATCCCTATGAACATGTGCCCACTGAGTGTCTTTCACCTACTGAGAGAGAACAAACGGTAAGCAATACAGGTGCCGGTTAAAAATCAGATCCATTCTGTCGTGGTGCATCTGAAGGAGCAAACAAAGTGTGACAGAGAGCTGCATTAAGATCTCATAGTCATGACAAAACAGACAAACAAAGCACTTTGGACTAAAGGGAGCTGTCCTACAGTCAGATGTCTCATTAAAAGTAAAGGAACATGTTTGCTTGCAAATTTCAGTGTCTTCTGTGTTTCTGTTACTATAACGACAGAAATTATGCAAAAGAGACACGGTCAGACACCCAGCGTTCTCATTTTTGATTTACCTCCCATAAATCCTCTCTTATGAAAGCAATGTTTTATTTGACCACAATAAAAATTACATAGAGGAATTTGTCTTCAGTACACAAATGAAAAGCAGAAAATGGACGTATTTATGCAGCAGAATGCTGATGTTTTTCTTGCTCCAGGATCATTCATAGCAGGGTTTCTCTTACCAGTGAGCATGGAGGGAGAATTGGAAAACCCATTTAGAGTTAAGGCTCATTTTAAAATATTTCATTATGAATTTCATATTTTGGTGGGGGAAAAATAACTAAATGGCCAAAATGTGTGCAGCTATTCAGCAAAAACGGTTATCTTGCTTGTGCAATACTGATTAATTATACACATCTGACACAATCATCTCAAACATTCTCATCTAAGCGCATGGTCTAAAGCACATGACGCAAGTGCACATACGGCGTGTCCGAATCCACTTTTGCTAGTTTAACGAAGGGAAAAATGGTCGGCGTGGTCTAAAAGGGTTGTCCCTATACTCTTAATGAATAATGTATTAATGTAATTAATGTATTTATGTATTTTGTATGTAATACTTAATGTATTTTGGGCGTAACGTGCAAACAATCATCATCATCAAAAAACAATCATAGTGTCATTTCCCATTCCCTTTAAAAGCCAGTTGTGTCCGGACAGTGGTGGATTCGCTATTTACATGGCCGAATTTGTAAACAGAAAGACTGAACGCGTCTCCAGAAAGCAAACTGATCTGCGCGGGCACAAGGTTAAAGAGTGCAAGCAGACCATCTATCTACGGGACAAGCCGGATTCCACCATATCTTTATGTACACAATATTAATCTTTTACACTATAATGCTTTTATTATTAATATTTGGCTAGTTTGTGTGCTGCTGCGCGTCCCTGTGTGTGCAATAAGCAGAGTGTATGCCTGGCGCTACATTGCGCTGGGTGTATGATAGGGCCCATAGTGTTTAAAAGTGAATGTTTAAGGTGCTTTTAAAGGTGAAGTATGCGATTTCTGAGAAACTGTGTTGATTTGAAATTAACCCAAAAAAACTCCCCTCCCTTAATTGCTCCACCCCCAAAATGCACAAATAATCAATTCAAGAGTGGATGTCACTTTATCATAGCTGAAGCGAAGCAAAATAATGCTTCTTTTTCCAGTGATATTCCTCTGAACTTTTCTTTTTTGTAATGTCTCTCAGTCAGTCATACCAGCCCAGACTCATTAGAAAAACGTACCTTTGGCAACATTTTTGCAAAACGCAAAATACGTCACGTTGTGCACGTTTCGTGACAGTTTCAAAGTTAAAAGTCCAGTTGGTGGCGTTGTGTTTAGTTGAGTTTTTTTCCGGAACAGATGAATGTGAATATGGAGTACAATGGAGTTTGTACGTATCACCGCAGTTCTGAATTGAAATGTCCGGTGAGTGACACTAAAAGCTTAATTAACCATTTCAAAATAAAGTACACCTACAGTAGCCTGGGAAAACCCAGACGAACTTCTGGCAAATTTAGATTTGCTCTGCAAGGTAGTCTGGCGAAGAGGCCATTCAAGCTCATTTCCAATCTTTCCAAATCGAGGCACCAATCACAGACATTGAGGCGGGCTTTACACGATGACAACAGCGCAGCAACGGTGAAGCAGATTTTGTACATTACAAAGATCATCTCCTTCATTGCTCTGATTGGTTCTAGGTCTATACCTACAGTACACTAAACCCTAAACCTACCCGATAGTGTTAACAAATGCACATGCGACATAAAAACGCAATCAGAACCTAGCATTTTAGCTTGTTTTTTAGCTCTTTTATCGTGACTTGTCTTTCATGGGATTCGTACCCAATCTCTCTGCATTCCAAGTACAATTCTGTATCAGCTCAGCTACTGAGCAAGCTTAGTATATCTGTAAAACCGAATATACGGAGCTGGTTAAGTAATGCGAACTCCAAAATATATTCATTTACAAATCATGCACTATGGTAAAAAGTGTTTTTAGGTCATAATATATGTTATTGTAGGTCAAATTTATTTACAGTACAGTAGGACAGTACAGATGTTTTTCTGTTAAATAAATTGCAAAAATATCTATTATGATAATTAAATTACTCAATTGTTGTAAGTTAAAAATTACTAGTGCTGCAAACTTGCAACTCCGCAAATATGTAGTGTACCTTTAAGTTTTTTTTTTTTTTGTACCACCTGCATTCTTTCCCAGGTATTTTGATGTCTCATCCAGAAATTTGACAAAGTACTAACCCATTGATTACTGGCACCTCCATTTATCAACTGGATCTGGACTTGGGCCCAAAGTTGTCATATGGCTCGCACCCAGGATGAAAGATGAAGGAGATGCAGGTGTATTCAGGGGTACTGGAATAAATCAATAACACTGCCAGGGATTCATCAAACAAGAGAAACAAAATGTTTGTTGGTAAATGAAGCAATAATACTTAACCTTGAGAGATGTAATGTTTTATCCTCTTTAATAACTACTTATAGCATTCCTTAAACTAATCACTGGTCCTGTTTACACCTGGTATTAACATCCGTCTTGGGTGATCTGATCAGAAGTACTTAAATGATACCAAGAAAGTCAATAATACCTGTCAGGCTATTAATCAATGCGTATTCATTTCAACGGCAGTCGCTCGACTGACGCAGGAATTTGTGTGACACATATTAATTCCATGTGTAAACAGGGTCACTGCTATATAGTAAAGTTGTACATTCTGAATGAGTACACAGTGAAGTACATATATAATCACAGCTGTCATCTCAGGTTTGGCCATTCTGAAAGGTGGTTATGGATCATTTGTCAAAAATTCATTTTAACATGTTGTTTTACTGCCATTACTTGACATGAGCCGTCTGCTTATTTGTTGTTAAAACT
This sequence comes from Meda fulgida, assembly GCA_030578275.1. Taxonomy (NCBI): domain Eukaryota; kingdom Metazoa; phylum Chordata; class Actinopteri; order Cypriniformes; family Leuciscidae; genus Meda; species Meda fulgida. Next base: position 8,651,817 of record CM060624.1, on the reverse strand, counting down.
AAATAATTTATTTTTTCTGACAACAACTTTGCACTTGCATCACTATTTATCCTTTGGTTTAATCACAGTATGGTTCCAGGAGCTGTGGGCAAAACAAACGCCTTGCAGATGTGTTTCTGTAGAGAAAGAAAGAAAAAAGAAAGAAAGAAAATCTTTACTTTCCAAGAAGCCACACAAGGAGTCTCCAACTGAACAAAGAAGTCAATAAAATGAGAAAAACAATAGTTTTCTTACAACTTGGCCATCTGTTTGTCCTTAAAACAGCAATTCTGCACAGTCGCTCCACAGTGAATACTCCAGTCATAAAACATGAGACTTTACCAGCACATAGCAGTAATTCTAAAGACATACAGTATAACTAGCTTAAGAGTAAAATAAGGGAATCCACTGCAAATATAAAACATTCTTGCTTATAAGCTCATAATCAGCGTTAGGAACCCAAATGGTGTTCGGTTCTGTTAATAATTCTCGCACAACCAATGTAGTCTTATTCCCAAAGTAAAGACTCCTTTGGCCCAGTTCATTTTAGTTAATCATAAACTTTCAGGGTGACCAGTGTAGTCCAACTCTTGAATCAATTACTCTTATAAAGTGCTACTTTTAATCACAAATAAATGAATCTAATGGCACGGTTCTTTTAAGCGAATCAAGCACACACAACTAACTAATCAAAGCTGAGTTTCCCCAAAGCATCGTAAGCCTAGATCATAGAACCCACTAGAACTAATGGTCTTTAAGATGATAACACAAATTACAAAAAATACAGTACTTAGGCTTACAGTGCTTTTGGAAAATGCAGTCAGGTGTAGTTACTGACTGGTTGTTCATATGACGTGTGATTAAAAATACACAATATTATGAACCCAGAACACCTATTTCAGGGATTTCAGACAGGTAGGGACATCTTGTGCATATACAAAATATCTTAAAGGGATAGTTCACCCAAAAATGAATATTACCCCATGATAACCTCATCCTCAAGCCATGCTAGTATATGACTTTCTTCTTTCAAACAAATACAATCGTAAATATTTTAAATAATGTCCTGGCTCTTCCAAGCTTAATAATGGCAGTGAATAGACAATGCGATTTCAAAGCCCCAAAAAAGTGCATCCATCCATCATAAAAGATTTCCACATGGCTCTGGCGGGTTAATAAAGGTCTTCTGAAGCAAAGCGATGCGTTTGAGTTAGAAAAATATCCATATTTAAAACTTTATAACGCATCCAATAACACATGGCCTCAGTGATGTCAGCAGAAAAGGAAAGTAATTTCAGATAAGAGGAAAGTTTTGATTAAAAATTACAAAGACAAATGTTTTTTTCTTTTTGACCGAGCACCAATGCATAATTTAAAATAGACCTAGGATCATGCATTAAGAAAGTAAATAGGGTTGATTTTGAATGTCATGTCAACTTTAACTAAAGGTGAAATGAAAAATGTTCATTTAAAATTAATTTTGAGTCAACACTTATATTGATTGAGAAGACTACGGAAACCTTTCAAAAGCGATGAACAAATCAAACTATAGAAACTCAGCATTGCGAGTGTTTGATCTTGTGGATCTTTTTCAGCTCAAGTGCCTTACAGAAAATGAGGAAATGTCAGCTGCCAACTCAATCTTCTGTCCACTTTGGAAGTGAATACAATCTTGATATCCTTCCCATCATCTCTCATTAGAGCTCTGGACCCTCACATTAACATTCTCCAGACTTTATTTACCCACCCCAAAGGTTTTCATGTGGCATCTTTCATGCTCAGCTGCTCTATTGTCTTGAAAATAGTTTAGCATCGCAGGCTGCAATCCTCCCTCTCCCTCCCAAGAGTTAAGTCTTCCTGCACACACACATATGAAACTCTGCCTGCTGGCTGTTTGTTGCTGTTGCATGCAAAATGTGTGCCAAGCCAGAGCAGCTGGAAACCAATTTGATGCATTTCAAAAGAAACACTTCCTCTGCTCTCTCTGCAAAGCCAACTGACGGAGAGAAATGTAGGGATGTGCTGTGGGTCTGTAATTAATTGTACCACAAACATATGAATAAATCATGGGTCTGCATTTATGTCCACACACAAGATTATTGTCACATATCATTTAGTAATTAATGAATGCAACACTTCAGAGGTCAAAGGGTTCAATGACTTGGGTTATGTTCTTATATATATGCAATACATATATGGTATACATTAGGATAACATTTTTGCTGACTATTTTAAACAACCAAACTTTGAACATTAACTTTTAACAGCAACATTTTTTACTACTAAGCAAAACATCTCGGGTCACGACTGTATGAATGAAACTAATCCAATCCTGATTTGTGCTGCATCATGATGTAACATGTGACAGCATACATGGAAGCTACAAAGGGATGGCGGCACACAAGACAGTTAGCTTCTGCGATGAAGCAAGTCGCTCCCAGGCAGGAGAAGGCGTGGTGGAGGGACACAGTGTCTCGTTCCCTTCTCAGGGAACAATGGTTACAATCGGAACCCAAGACGTTCCCTTTTGAGGGAACTCAAACTGCATCTATACAACACTGTGGGGAACGAGTACCCACTAAAATCTGATAAAAGTATGAGGGGTGGCCCATCCTGCTGCATCGCACACTTCTTGGATCGGGGCCCCTGAAAGGAGGGCTCTAGAGGACGCCATGCCTCTGGTTGAATGAGCCCTCACGGCCAAAGGGGAAGGCAAGCTGCGCACCTGATAGGCCAAAGAGATAGCCTGAACGATCCAGTTACTGATGGTCTGTGTGGATGTGGGAAACCCCTTCTTGGGCGACCCGAATCACACCAGCAACTGGTCTGACTTCCGCCATGAATAAGTCCTCTGGATATAAATCTTCAGAGCTCTGATAGGGCAGAGCCAATGAAGTCTTTCTTCATCCGCCATCACGTGAGGTGGAGGATGAAAAGCCTGAAGAACCGTAGGCCGTGCAACATTATATGGCACTTTAGGCATATTGTAAACAATGAGTCCGCCCATCAGAAAATGCTCCAAAGCGATTTTAATAGTTGCTCACCACGTGTAACGTTTCAGGCCCAAGCCCTTCATCAGACATGTCTGGACTTTCCTGAGCGATTCTCGCTCGTCCCTCCATGGGGGGGACAGCCCTGCCATTTTCGTCTCGTTTTCGATATCATGAAGTGGAGGACCGGCAGGGAAAAATGAAACACCCGAAAGGCTGAAACACCCGAAAACACATGGCTGTGTTGGATTAGTTGGATTAGTTTCATTCATACTTCAGATGTGTTACGCTAAGGGCGTTCCCCAAAGTGGTGTATCGATGCAGTGCGAGTTACCTCGAAAGGGAACAGTAAAGTTCTGAAAGTAAAAACCCAGTGCATTTCTGATAAAATCAGACAATAAATCAGAAGATAAACTGATTTTTAAATATAACAAATATAAACATTTCAAGAAAGACATGAACAGCAAGGTTGTTAAGAGATGGAACTTATGTAGACCAAAAATTAGTGTGATTTAAAGAAAAATGGTTTATACTCAGTTCAATCAATCAATTACTTTAAGTTTACAGTTTGATTTGAAGTGAACAGTTGATTTGATAACCTCATTCCCAATGCTTTATGGGAAGAGTATACTGATTAAAGTAAATTATAGTTTTCTTTTTTGTTCAGTGCTTGTATGCCTCTGCCAAATGTTTTCCTTATGGAGAAAATCAATAGGAAAAAATACAAGGACTGATGGGGGAAAACAGCAAAGAAACTGTAATATTACCAAGACTACAACGAAAGTGAAAATAAACATTTATTAAAGCTTATTTTCAATTAAATTGTATAGCTGGAACAAAAAAAAAGTGCTACTGCTCTTTCTTCACTGCATTTTTCATTGGATGCCTTTGAACAGCACTTGAACTGCAGGTCAGAGAAGATGCATCCCACAGTTCTTTACCCTCACTGATGTCTAAATGAGAGTTCTAAGAAAAGCATCAACCTCTTATTGGCAGTTTGAACATTTACCCAACTCTCCAAGACCAAATAATCCTGTTCCTAAAGAGGACTGGGCACAACACAACTGAACAGGAGGAGCATTTATAGGCAACTTCTATACTTATGTCAACACCCTTGTATGCTTGTACATGCTAAACCTGCCTCCAGAATCATTTGATTGGTCCAAAAACTGACATTGATGCATACTGAGTTTCAAGGCAAAAGTCAAACTATTTTAACTTTAACACAACATAAATGTTGAAAATAACAGTCAGACAAGCCAAAAACTTCCAACGAACAATTAAAAAAAAATGCAGTTGGAAGCAAAAACACATTGATATCCCTTATTTTGTTACGCAGCTCTATGGAACTGGCCTACTTTATTCTGGTAGGTCAATCACTCCATTCATCCTCTGATATCTCCTAATATCCACTGCCAGTAAAAAGTCATAATGATGCAAGTTAAAACAAGTCATAATTGTTAAAAAATTAAAACGGTAACACTTTACAATAAGGTTGCAGTGGATAACATTAGTTAACTAATTTAGTTAACATGAACTAAGAATGTACAATACTTTATTTATTAATTAATGTTAATAAAATTAATATAATTAATATAAGTTAATGTTAATATCAACATTTACTACATTATTAAAATCAAAAGTTGTATTTGTTAACATTAGTTAATGCAGTGTGAACTAACATGTATAAACAATGAACGACTGTATTTTTATTAACTATCATTAACAAAGATTGATCAATACTGTAATAAATGTATTGCTCACTGTTAGTTCATGTTAGTTAATACACTAACTAATGTTAACAAATGAGACCTTATTGTAAAGTGTTACCGTTAAAATTATGACAAAGTCTAAATTATTGCCCAACATCAACAGTTAAAGCTGAGGAAATAAACATGTGTGACTCACTCTATTAATCTCTCAATTATTTGTCACACCATATTGTGCATCAGGCAAATCATCATCTGTGTGATTGCAAGATATTAGTGAATACAAAACGAGGGGTATTAGGAGGACCATTTCTAATGTGAATTTCTCATGCTTATCGGTTCCTGTGATCCTCATATATGGAGTGCTCATGCTGTCCGTCCCTCAGGAGAAGACTGTCGAGAATGTGCCTTTGAATGGCTTTAGGTTATTACTCAAATCCGTTTAATTAGTCCTTGCTCTTTCAATGCCGTTCCTCACAGAGCTGCTTCATGATAGTGATTACTCCCTCTGTCTATGTCGTCACCTTCTCTATCCGAGGTTTCCAAACTCACATGCACATGCTCGTTGATTCCACATAATGCCAAAGAAGGTAAATAAACAGAGAAATGTTCCATGTACAGAGCCATCTCTGCTCTATTGCTCTAGTATTGAATAAAAGGAGTGGTGTGTTCCAGAGGAACATATTTACATATCAGGTTGTTGTTGGGGTTTTTTTTACAGCATAAAAATCCTGTTAAATAAACGGCAGCCGTGGTTGGCAGGAATTGACTGTAAAATGTGGAAACAGTTAAGGGATACCATTTCTAAACATTTTACAGTGCATTAAAAGTAGGCCATTTCATTAACTGACATGGTAATGTGACTAGGTGGCTGTTTACTCAACAGCGTTTTCAACTAAAACAGAGTAATTTACACGACAACAGCGTTTTGGGTGCCTGAAAACGCAAACTTTTGAAAACGGGTTTCAAAGCGCACGTTTTTGAAAACTGTCATCTCCATGTAAACTACAAAAACCGAATCTGTGAAAACGGTGAAGTCATGCACATGCATATTACGTTTTTAGTCTATAAGATTTTTTAATATCAAATGATATTAACAGTAAGAATTTTTTATTTTTTTAATGAAGTAAAAAGGAACTTTATTATCAGAGGAGAGCATTCTAAAATTGGGCTTACAGTGAATGGCTCTGTCTTTGTGAAGACGAAATTTACCCAGAAGACAAAGTAATACTGTAGTTGTGTCTTTTTTTTTTACAAAGTGACATCACCAACTATTTGTCTGGCATGCATAATAAATTAGTCGTTTTCACAGATCCGTGTGAATGGGGATTGTTTTGATAACGTTGTAATCTATACAAAGAAAAAATGTTTCCAATTTTAGCACATCGTTGTTATGTAAATGTAAAGTCAACCAATTTACTGCATTAAATGACTACATTTGTATTATATTTCTTCCTTTTTCTAATACAATTTCAGATTTTTTATCACCTTCACTGTATACTTTAGACCTCTATGTCTGCTGTAATCATGATATAATCTATTTTCCTGCTGAAATTACATTTTGAGTTAGGAGACAGATGCTGAGAAAAATTTTGGTAAACAGTGACTCACAGCAGAATTACATTTTAGAGGCACATTTGATGTTATTCTCAAACCTGCTATTTGGAAAGAGGGAATTAATCTGTACCTTTTGGACCACAAACACTTCAGAGGCGGTTCTCTGGCCATGCTCCCGTGCCAAAATTATGGTGTCTCATGAATTTGAACTCAACCTAATGATGGTGGCACTAGCACAAACAATGAATCCCATTACTTTGGAAACCAGCAGTGGCTTCTATCCTTCCATAACAAAATCAGCATTCAGTTCTTTCCAAAAAGCTCTGGTGACCTTGACAAGCTTCCCCTCGCCAGCCTAGTCCCGTCAGCATTCGTGTTTTATAACCGGGGCAGTGGCGGTTCATCAGCCCTCATGGCATCTGGGTCATATGTGAGGCAATCTAATCAGAGAATTGCTGCAGCGTAGAGGAGGCAGATCCAAACCCACTGAACAGTCACAGTCCAGGAGCCTTTGTGCACCACTGAATATGCTCTGTTCAGGTGGTAAGAACAGGCCCCACTGCTGGCCAGATGGTGTTATTAAAGGTTGGGCAGACGTGAGGCAGTCAGGAGCCAAGATACACGCTCTGAACCTCTCACTGACGCAGCGTATGCCATTACTTGCATTTCACTCTGTGCCATGGCAGAAAACTTTGATCAAGAGCATGATATGACCTCTATTAGTTCCTGTGGACCTCATCTCCATCTGCTAACAAAGTAAGGGTTCAGAACTGCTCGGATGATCTGGAAACCTTGTGTTAATTATTTCCTCTGTAAAGGATAAGGATAGTTCACCCAAAAATGAAAATGCTGTCATCATTTACTCACCCTCAAGTTGTTCCAAAACTGCATGAGTTTCTTTTTTCTGTTTAAAAAGAAAATGTTTTGAAGAATGTTGGTAACCAGACAGTTGAAGGTAGCCATTGACTTCCATAGTTTTTTGTTTTCCTAAGTCAATGGCTACCGTCAACTGTCTGGTTACCAACATTCTTCAAAATATCTTATTTTGAGGTCAAAAGAAGAAAAACTTATACAGGTTTGGAATAAGTTGAGGATGAGTATCATAAATTATGACAACATTTAAATTTTTCAGTTAACTATCCCTTTAAGGGAAATAATACATACACAATACAGCCCAATACAATCATGTAATCCAGTATGGAACACACACAGTATGTAATATATTATTGACATTAAAATAATTTATTCTTATTTCTTATTAATATTCTTTATAAGCTACACACACAAAATTTGAGAAGCATTTCTGACATTCCTGCTCAATGCATTAGCAAATCAAAACAGTGACTAATCATCAGTGACTTCACATTGAAAAGCAACGAAGAAAAACAAAACAGTTATTTAAATTCTGAATATACTATATACAGAAAGCAAGCAAATAATGAAAGGACGTACCCTTTATAATGATTAGATGTCAATCACTTCAGTTCAGCACTCAACTGAGCTTTGTACTAAGAGTGAAACTAAGAGTATTCGCCAGAGTGTGAAAATAAGTCTTTAAGTCTGTCTGTAAAGTTTTTCTTATTAATTATTCTATTAATTATTTGCTACATACTTAGATCTAGTAAATAATACAGAACAATGTTGATTTGTTTACTTACTATTCTGAAGTTTTAACAACATGCAACTTTCAGGAACAAGTAACACAGTCAAGTTCTTAAAATAGAAATTAAACATTAAGTTCAGTCAAGACATTGGCTTACAACAGTATGTTTAATGTTTAAATCCTATGAACATGAATAATACTGTTGATATTGTGCTACTGAAATGTAATTGACCGAGTGAAACTTATGTAATAAAACACCTGATGCTACATTTAAATATTCTAGAGTTGGAGGGCCTCAGGTGCCCTGCATGGGCAGAACATTTAGTCAGTTCTCACAGAGACCAGCGCTTCCCTCCCTTTGAGCTTGGTAAAGATCCAGCCTGGCATTTGTTTTGTACATTATCTGCAGCCCTGCCCATCCTTCCAGATGGAACCAAACATCATCTCACCCTCCCAACAGCTCTCTGCACTCAAGGGTTCTGCTTCCTCCTCCATCCCGCTTGTAATCACTCACCCAATGGACAAATAGACGGTTCCATTATCCGAGTCATTATCGTTCGTATAGGCCAGCAGCATCAGGCAATTTCATGCCCCAGCATTTGTCAGCTTTGTGCTCTCATAGAGATGCAAGGGTTGCGAAAGAAAAATCTCATTTTTCATTATTGCTAATTATCCTCTACGCACTGTCCTCTACTTCTTACATTCTGCTTAGTACATTTCCCAGGCTGTTAGCAATAAATGGCGAAAAATATAGCCTAAAAAGGCACTCGACAGACAATCTCTTTTGTCTTTCTGAGACGTACTCAATGCATTTTCATTAAAATTCCCTTTGCAATAAAGAAGTGAACTTGAAAGCAACATATAAAAACTGTTCCACAAACCAATTTAATTCTCCAACTCAAATGAGACAACAGAATTCACCAACACTCCACGCCAACACTCCTCCGTTATGACTCAAAGCCGCCCACGGCATGGTCAAGAAATAAATAACAAAACGAAATGCTTAAGCCACGAGGCTTGTTACACTGTTTAACCTAACTATCTTAGAGTCTATGTGCCAACCAATTTAAGTGTTAAAATATATCACCATGTAGAAAATAAATCCATTACTGCCTAGTAAACAATATTTACTATACATCTCCACAACATCAGACAAAGTAAATGTCACTGGCTTACATAAACAATGGACAAAAATACCCACTATGCTAGTCAAACATACAAGGTCAAGGTTTGAAAGCTTAGCAAAACCCCATTAGCCCCCGATGATGGATAATGTAACTACACCATCTGAACGACCAAAAACAAAACCTTTTTGTAAGTAAAATGTTTTGCAAACAACATATCTACAATATTCATTCATACAATATACACCTGTAGTTACAATGGGATTTTAGTGTGTAAATAAAAAAAATAAAAAACTATCATGTCATAACCTAACAAGATATATAAGATTGTAATATTATATTCAGTATAATAGAACAATGTTTTGAGAAAAAAAGTCAAAATTATGTGTACAAAATCATATCAGTATGAGATTAAAACTAATATAGAAGAAAAATATATCAAAGTAATGTTATCTTCAGCATATTCGTAATCTAAACTGTATATAATCAAACCTTTTTTTCTCATAATTGTGATTGTTTTTCTCTAAATAATTAATTTACCCAACATAACTTTAATATACAAATTCTATGATTTTATTCTCCAAAAACATGGGTTAATCCACAATAACTGTGCTTTAATTGAAGTAGCACACATATGTTTATTCAATAGAGAAATACTTTTTAACATATTCAAACGGACAATTATTTCATAGCACCTACAATGAGTCCAAAACAATTTCAAAGCGACATGTAAATCATCATGACTTTTTTTAAAAAAATTTATTTGAACGATAATATGAATGTACATTACTTATATCATGCAAGATGCCATAAAAACTATTAATTTTTGCATACATTATTTTCTCTAATGTTGTCTGACTCTCTAAAGCCTTACTCTAATTCAGCCAGCAGAGGTTGGTCATATAGAGAGGCTGTCAGGCTGAGTGGAGAGGCAGAATTCTCTTTTTGAAGAAAGATAAAAGAATAGAGAGCATCCTATGCACTCGGGCTAATTGTATTTGACCAACAAGTCCATCCTTGCCAACCATGTTCTCCTCTGAGGTTCAACACGGTTAGACAGAACAAAGAGCTGGATTCACAGGTTTGTGAAAAAAGAGGGACATCAGTAGCAAAGACAAGCGTTCGGCTTTGATCCCACATGAGGCCAACGCTGACAATCTCCCATCCTTTTGTCTTTGGCAGCATTAAAAAAATGAGTTAATGATATCAGCACTTGTGCTAAAGTTGCCAGAAGATGGTAGTAAATTGCTTTTTAATTACGTACCAAGGAAAATGAAGTGAGTTTGTGTAAAACATGACTTTGCCTTCCTTTTTATTGAGTGGTCATTTTGTCTAACAACCTCATCTGTAAACGAATATTGATAACATCAGCACCTTTAACATCAGCTCACTTTCTGTTGCAGGAGTGACCGGGGCTGGTTGTCACATGTTTTATCTCAGAATAAATAAAAAGTATAAATAATATATATAAAAAAGTAAATATAATTAATAATAATGATTGATAATAATACAATTAATAAATGAACGTATTATATAATTAATAAATTAATAATAAAAGTATTGAACAATACATTTATTCAATTAAAAAATTGCAAGAAAACGCCTCGGTTACGACTGTAACCTCGGTTCCCTGAAGAGGGAACGAGACGTTGCGTCGAATTGACGCTAAGGGAACGCTTTGCGTGATGATGTATTGAAGCACATGTAAAATCAGTCCAATGGTGTGACGGAACGTCAGAGGCGGGTGACGTCATGAACCAGGAAACTATAAAACCTGCCCAAAACAAAGCGGCGTCAGCTTCGTAAGGTCTGAGCAAGTAGCTTACAGGCACGTAGGAGATATGGCAGGTGACGCAACGTCTCGTTCCCTCTTCAGGGAACCGAGGTTACAGTCGTAACCGAGGCGTTCCCTTTCAAGGGAACTCGCGTTGCGTCGAATTGACGCTAAGGGAACGTCTATACCAACGCCACCATAGCGAGAAGTGCCTGTCCAGTGTGAAATCAAGGCGAGCAGCACTAGGACGAGAGCACTCGGGACCCTGGTGTAGAGTCCAAGTCCAGAGAATAGAACCTGACGAATGTGTGAGGTGAGGACCAGCCTGCCGCATCACAGACGTCTTGAAGAGGTACTCCAGACAATAAGGCCTTAGAAGCCGCCATACTCCTAGTTGAGTGAGACCGCACCAACATGGGTGATGGTAGTCCGGTCGACTCATAAGCAAGTGAGATAGTCTCGACCACCCACTTGCTCATTCTTTGCTTAGATGCTGGTGACCCCTTATTAGGGGGTCCAAAACCGACAAAGAGTTGTTCGGATTTACGCCACAGGGCAGCTCTGTGGACGTAAGCATCTAACGCCCTAACCGGGCACAGCAAATTGTGCTTTACCTGGTCCGCATCCTGGAAGGGAGGAGGACAGAAGGCCTGCAGCACTATAGATCGGGCCACATTAGTGGGGACCTTGGGAACATAACCCGGCCTAGGATGAAGGAATGCTTTAACCATGCCGGGCGCAAATTCCAAGCACGAGGGTGCAACCGACAGAGCCTGGAGATCTCCTATTCTCTTCAAAGATGAGATAGCGAGGAGGAACAGCGTTTTTAAAGTAAGAAACCTGGCTGGAACCTCTTCCAAGGGCTCAAAGGGAGCCTGGGAAAGACCTTGGAGGACGATAGCCAGGTCCCAGGTCGGGACCCTTGTGCGTGCAGCAGGCCTTAGCCTCAACGTGCCACGGAGGGAAACGAGATACTAAGGGGTCTTTACCCACAGACATTCCACCCAAAGGGATGTGGTAAGCACCTATGGCCGCCACATAAACCTTCAACGTGGACGGGGATAGACCTGCAGTGAACCGCTCCTGCAGAAACTCCAGCACTGTACCAACCGGGCAGTTAACTGGGTTTAGCTGACGGCCACTACACCATGAAGCGAAAACCTTCCACTTCAGGGCATAAAGTTTCCTCGTGGAGGGAGCTCTGGATTGTAGAATGGTCTCCACAACCTCGGTTGAGAGACCTGACTCTATGAGCTGGGCCCCCTCAGAGGCCAAGCCCACAGGTTCCACAGTTCGGGACGAGGATGAAATATCGAGCCCTCTGCTTGAGACAGTAGATCTCTTCTGACGGGGAGCTCCAGAGGAGGCCCGTTGAGAAGAGACACTAGATCCGCAAACCATACTCTGCCCGGCCACCGCGGGGCTATAAGAAGCAGGCGCAGATGGTCCCTGCGAACTCTCTCCAGAACTCCCGGGAGCAGAGCAATCGGGGGAAATGCATACAGACGTAGCCTCGGCCACGTCTGTACCATCGCATCCAGTCCGAGAGGAGCTGGATGCGTGAGGGAGAACCAGAGTGGACAGTGAGACGTCTCTCGAGACGCAAACAAATCCACTTGTGCTTGGCCGAACTCCCTCCATATCAACTCCACCACCTCGGGGTGGAGCCTCCATTCCCCGGGCCTCGGCCCCTGTCTCGACAGGATGTCTGCTCCTATGTTCTGGGCCCCCGGGATGTAAGCTGCTCTGAGTGATAGCAACTTGCCCTGGGACCACAAGAGGATCTGGTGCGCTAGTTTGCATAGTGGGCGTGAACGCAAACCCCCTTGATGATTTATATAGGCAACCACCGACGTATTGTCTGTGCGGACTAACACATGGTGGCCCCTGAGATCTGGGAGGAAGTTTTTGAGAGCAAGAAACACGGCCATCATCTCCAGGCGATTGATATGCCAAGAGAGATGATGGTCCCCCCACAGACCCTGAGCCGAGCGTCCCTCCAGGATCGCTCCCCAGCCGGTGAGGGAGGCATCTGTCGTTAGCATCCTGCGACGACAAGAAGCTCCCAACACGGGGCCCTGGGACAGGAACCAAGGTTTCTTCCACATAACCAAGGCACGTAGGCAACGCCGCGTAACCTTGATCATGCGAAAGGGGTTGCCCCTCGGGGAAAACCCTTTGGTCCTGAGCCACCACTGCAAGGGTCTCATGTACAGCAGGCCAAAAGTTATCACGTTGGACGCTGCTGCCATCAAACCCAACAGTCTCTGAAACTGTTTCACAGTGAGTGACTGGCCTAGCTTTATCCTCTTTACGGCTGACAGAATGGACTCTATGCGTGCCGGAGACAGGCGCGCCCGCATCGACATAGAATCCCATACTACCCCTAGATAAGTGGTTCTCTGTAATGGAGAAAGCACACTCTTCTTGGCGTTTAGCCGTAACCCCAGCTCTCTCATGTGGGCGAGGACGACATCTCGATGCCGAATCGCCAACTGGTGCGACTGAGCTAAAATCAACCAATCGTCGATGTAGTTCAGTATGCGAATACCCTGCAGACGCAGTGGCGCCAGAGCTGCATCTACGCATTTCGTGAAAGTGCGGGGTGATAGTGCTAGGCCAAATGGAAGAACTCGATATTGGTATGCTTTGCCCCCGAAAGCAAACCTCAGGAACTTCCTGTGATATGGAAGGATGGAAATATGGAAGTATGCGTCCTTGAGATCTATCGTGACAAACCAGTCCTCGGATCTGATCTGTGGCACGATTTGTCTCAAAGTCAACATTTTGAATTTCAGCTGCATGACTGACTCGTTCAGAACTCTTAGATCCAAAATGGGACGCAACCCCCCGTCCTTCTTCGGAACGATGAAGTATCGGCTGTAAAACCCGGTGTCCCTGCTGGAGGGAGGTACATATTCTATGGCCCCCTTGTCCAACAGGTTCTTTACTTCTTGTTCCATTACCAGAACCTGCTCGGGGCCCACCACGGTGGGAAGGACCCCCATAAACCTGGGCGGGCGAGACCCAAACTGTATTTGATAGCCCTTTTCTATGGTCTGCAGGACCCAACGAGAAATATTTGGCAGTAGCTTCCACGCTACCAAAAATTCTACTAGAGGTACCAGCCTCTCGAGACTGGCTTCTGGATTTAGTTGTTGTTGAACAATCAGCCCGTCGCCCTGTAACGGCGAACCGGCAGGGAACGACTGAACTGACTGCTCTAGGACCCTCCTCGGAGGGGGCGGGCATCCCAGGGCCACTACGTTTCCGGGTGGCATCTGAGATATGTGCTCGCTGGAGACCGCTGCGCCCTGTAACACACGAGGTGGCAGGGTTAGCATAACGGTCCCCTGAGGGCACCGAAGAGAGACGGGCACCGTGTAATGAGGTGTTAACCGCTCTACTTCGGGGGGGAACTGCCCTCGATGGCCTGCGCACTCGGACGTCAGGACCTTTTCTTTGCAGCCTTCTTTGAAATAATGACGGTCCTCAGATCCGTCTTACCCCTACAAGGCTGCTGCTGAGCGCGCCCCCCGTGTCCCCAGTCTTTTTGTGGGGGAGCACAGGAGGCCACGCTCTGCTTTTGAGTGGCACGGTGTGAGGAGCTGGCTTTAGATGTTTGGGGCTGCTCCCGCTCAGCAGCCCCGGAGACATGAGTTCGGCGAGGGAGAAGCTTTTGAAAAGCAGCCGCTTGTTTGGCTGACTCCTGGAACCTCTCGACGACCGAATTCACTGCGTCGCCGAAGAGGCCAGAAGAAGAGATGGGAGCATCCATTCAAAAATGTTTATCTTTTTCTTTAATGTTTCTTAAATTCAGCCAGAGATGCCTCTCAGTGGCCACCAGGGCTGCCATAGACCGGCCGATAGATTTAGCCGTCTCCTTAGCGGCCCTGAGAGACAAATCTGTGGCCCGACGCAGTTCGCAAACAGCGTTCGGGCCAATACCCCCGCCTTCATCTAAGTCTCCTAACACCTCAGCTTGGTAAGCCTGCAGCAAAGACATGGTATGTAAACATGCTGCAGCCTGACCAGCCGCTGAATAAGCTTTACCCACCAGATTTGATGTTAATTTAACTGGTTTGGTGGGTAACACCGGGGCCTTAAGGGAAGATGCAGATTCGGGAGAGAGATAGCTCGCGAGCGTCTCTTCAACCCTTGGCATCTCCCCATAACCGTGCTCTTTATATTGGGATATAGAAGAATAGTGAGATGTTTGTGCACTGTAAACTCTATATGATGCTGGTTTTCCCCACGATCTCGACACCTCGGTGTGGAGATCGGGAAAAAACGGCAGACCCCGGCGTTGAGGTTGTGCGCGAGAGGGCAGGAAGCGTTCGTCCAGTTTACTTTTTGAACGAACGTCCTGCTTATCTGACGGCCAATCTATATTTAATCTTTCGACCGCTCTCGTCACAACCTCAATCAGCTCCTCAAACGCGTGAGATTGAGGTGGCGAATCCTCAACATCACGTGAGTCAACACTAACAACATCTAGTTCCTCGGAACTAGATAGTTGTAGTGTTGGTGCCTGTATCAGGGCGGAAGAAACCGCAGCGCGTGCTTCCGAACCCTGATACAATGCACTAGATCTGTCAGGTGAAGGCAGAGATAAGGCCGGGCCCGTCTCTAACCCCGCTGACAGATCCATTTGCGAACCCCAAGTCTGAAGCCTTCGCAGTGCCTCAGCAGCTGCGGGACCTGAGCCTTGGGGAACGCGAGCCTGGGCGTCCTCGCTAAAGAACGCCAGGCGGGATCGGAGCGTTCGTAATGGAAGCACTTCACAGTGCTCACAGCCAGCGCCCTCGAGCGCTGACCGTGCATGCTCCTCTCCCAAACAATCAACACAAAGAACGTGCGTGTCCCCACCCGTTAAATAACGAGGGCAGGGATGCACACACGCTCTGAACTGTTGCTTGCTCGCCATGCTGAATAATATATATATATATAACAGACAACACCAAATATAACAGACAGTTTCACATATAGCGCTTGTGAAGACACAGAAGCTGACGCCGCTTTGTTTTGGGCAAGTTTTATAGTTTCCTGGTTCATGACGTCACCCGCCTCTGACGTTCCGTCACACCATTGGACTGATTTTACATGTGCTTCAATACATCATCACGCAAAGCGTTCCCTTAGCGTCAATTCGACGCAACGCGAGTTCCCTTGAAAGGGAACTACCATTTCTTTTCTTCTATCTTCTGTTCATTTGCCTCCTGTCGTGAGATTTACGACTAATTGAACTCTCAGCAATCACAACAGCAAAAGGTTGTATTTCAAACCGGTGCAGTAAAAACAGCAGTATCTATAATTTAGTAAAACATCCCATTATGGTCTAATTCACCTCATTAGTATGTGAACAGCAAAAGACCTGCCTATAATTACCAATTACTGCCTTCTCCATGCACATATACCAGTACATGCTTGGCATTTTTTTCCCGCAACATTTACTTAGTTGTGATTTGAATTTCAGGACATCACAATCAAGGAATCATTACCGTGTACACAAGGCCCTGCGTGCTCATTATCATAGAGTTAACTGTCTATGTAGTGATGTGCATATCATTATCTTGATAGCTGCACATTTCAAAACAAATTGTCATGTTTGCTGAGAACACAAATGTAATTTACTATTTAGCTGTGAATAGACATGGACATCATTTCTATATGTGGGGTCTGCAGTGTTGTGTATATTTTTCAAACTATACAATGACAATACAAAGTTGTTCAACTTCAATATATCCTGAACAAGCAGTTGTTACGCTACAATTAACTACACTGAAGCTAGTAAAATATCTTTCTGAATATAACTATCGAACTATATAGTTTGTAATTTTATCAGATCCATAGTTGGCACAAAAAAGACGTTTTTTCATGATTGAATAAATGAATGTTTGAATTGATAAATCAAAATACAACAAAAAATTAAAACACTCCTTAATACAAATAACTAAAATAAGACCAACTAGGCTAAACGTTCTGCTCGACTGATAAAATAAAATAAATATCATGTATCAGGGTTATTTTAGTATTGCTTTATTAATATTTTGAATTCGATTGTTTAAATTTTCTTTTATAATTTTAATTCAGTTAAAATTGTAGTAAATGTTTTTCTATATAGTTTATACAGGTCCTTCTCCAAAAATTAGCATATTGTGATAAAGTTCATTATTTTCCATAATGTAATGATAAAAATTAAACTATCATATATTTTAGATTCATTGCACACCAACTGAAATATTTCAGGTCTTTTATTGTTTTAATACTGATGATTTTGGCATACAGCTCATGAAAACCCAAAATTTCTATCTCAAAAAATTAGCATTTCATGAAAAGGTTCTCTAAACAAGCTATTAACCTAATCATCTGAATCAACTAATTAACTCTAAACACCTGCAAAAGATTCCTGAGGCTTTTAAAAACTCCCAGCCTGTTTCATTACACAAAACCGCAATCATGTAAGACTGCCGACCTGACTGCTGTCCAGAAGGTCATCATTGACACCCTCAAGCAAGAGGGTAAGACACAGAAAGAAATTTCTGAACAAATAGGCTGTTCCCAGAGTGCTGAATCAAGGCACCTCAGCGGGAAGTCTGTGGGAAGGAAAAAGTTTGGCAAAAAACGCTGCACAACGAGAAGAGGTGACCGGACCCTGAGGAAGATTGTGGAGAAGGACCTATTCCAGACCTTGGGGGACCTGCGGAAGCAGTGGACTGAGTCTGGAGTAGAAACATCCACAGCCACTGTGCACAGGTGTGTGCAGGAAATGGGCTACAGGTGCCGCATTCCCCAGGTCAAGACACTTTTGAACCAGAAACAGCGGCAGAAGCGCCTGACCTGGGCTACAGAGAAGCAGCACTGGACTGTTGCTCAGTGGTCCAAAGTACTTTTTTCGGATGAAAGCAAATTTTCCATGTCATTCGGAAAATCAAGGTGCCAGAGTCTGGAGGAAGACTGGGGAGAAGGAAATGCCAAAATGCCTGAAGTCCAGTGTCAAGTACCCACAGTCAGTGATGGTCTGGGGTGCCATGTCAGCTGCTGGTGTTGGTCCACTGTGTTTTATCAAGGGCAGGGTCAATGTAGCTAGCTATCAGGAGATTTTGAAGCACTTAATGCTTCCAACTGCTGAAAAGCTTTATGGAGATAACGATTTCATTTTTCAGCACGACCTGGCACCTGCTCACAGTGCCAAAACCACTGGTAAATGGTTTACTGACCATGGTATTACTGTGCTCAATTGGCCTGCCAACTCTCCTGACCTGAACCCCATAGAGAATCTGTGGGATATTGTGAAGAGAAAGTTGAGAGACGCAAGACCCAACACTCTGGATGAGCTTAAGGCCGCTATCGAAGCATCCTGGGCCTCCATAACACCTCAGCAGTGCCACAGGCTGATTGCCTCCATGCCACGCCACATTGAAGCAGTCATTTCTGCAAAAGGATTCCCGACCAAGTATTGAGTGCATAACTGAACATAATTATTAGAAGGTTGACTTTTTTTGTATTAAACACTTCTTTTATTGGTCGGATGAAATATGCTACATTTTTGAGATAGGAATTTTGGGTTTTCATGAGCTGTATGCCAAAATCATCAGTATTAAAACAATAAAAGACCTGAAATATTTCAGTTGGTGTGCAATGAATCTAAAATATATGAAAGTTTAATTTTTATCATTATATTATGGAAAATAATGAACTTTATCACAATATGCTAATTTTTGAGAAGGACCTGTATTTATTCATTTCAGTTTTAGCTTTTTTGTTCAAGTTAAACATGAAAATGGTACATGTTGCCTTGGCAATTGGCTAAAATAAGTTTAAGGTTTTTTTGTATATTTTATTTCAGATATAGGTTTTATTTTTACATTTTTTTCTTCTTTTTTTTCTTTTAAGTTTCTAGTTGTAGTTACCTTGCCATGAATTAACTCTAATATGTGATCTTTGGGGCTGTTTACACCTGGTATTAAGATACGTTTTGGTCAATCGGATCAGAAGAGACACATACCTGTTTACACCTGGTGTTTTAATCTGTCTCTTTTGTTCACTTTCAACCATTTCTGTCCTGATTTCTTTAAGGTCTGTGGGAGGTTAAATGTATCGGATGGGAGGGTAAATGTATCAGGGGGATGGGAGGGTAAATTTATCGGGGGGGGGGGGGGGGGGGGGGGCAGATCTTTTGATCTCATGGACAAAATAAGCTTGTGTAATTGACATGAACACACATAGAGATGACAGAAAAAACATACGGGTACCAACTTTCATTTCTGCTCCGACAAAGCCAAACTTCAGGTCTTCAGGTCAACGAAGTTTAAATCCCGTCTGGCTAGAGCGCTTCCCATTATCTTTACGCATTAGGTCAGTAGGCGGAGAGTAGACAGTCTGTTGTGGCTGTTCGAACACATTTGACCACGTAAGTATCTACACTTCGAAAGCAATCCTGTCGAATGCGTCTTCAACTACCTCTGGAAGTGGTCGAAAGTGGACAAGCTCAAAACGTTTTACATGTTTTCAAGACCCAAGTTTTACACCTATTTAGCGTCATCCACTTGTGATCCGATCAACCAAAACGCTTCTTAATACCATAAACAGGGCCTTTATTGAATCTGCTAAATTACAACAGCAAAAAGTGAGTGAACCAATTCACTATAATGAATCAGACGTTTCAATGCTACATATGGGAGTGAGATGTTTAGACTAAACTGATTTACTAGAATGAATCGTTGTGTTCAATCGTTGTACATGATTCATGATTGTATGGACCACTTTTATTATACGTTTATGGTGCTTTGCATCCCTTGTGAAGCTTTACAACCCCAGGCCTCAGTGAAAGGCAAAATTATCCTTTTTTAGGTGAACTGTCCCTTTAAATCAAACAACAACAATGTAAGCCATGCAGATTAAACATCAACGGTGGAATTACAGCGGTCCGAAGCCATATCAGAACATCTATCACAGTACAATTTAGCCCATTCTCCTCCTCTCTGAAGGCTTATATTCTGTGTAATATCCTCATGTTGATGTAGTTAAGCTTTGCCTCTATTTATTAATTCATGAATTCACATGAATCTCTCAGCTTCCCTGACTAGATGCAGAGTAACAATGAGGGGGAATTAGGCTACCACAGATTGGTACACAAACAGTGGGCACTGCAAGCTTGGCAGAATATTCTCTGGAGGAAGAGAGATAGATCAGTGTGTGAACAAACTTCAGCTGAGTCGGTGTAAACAAACACAAATTACAAGAGGATGAGCCATGGTGACACTGCCTTCATTTTTAACATAAGACTCCGACGAGATTTGCAAGGGTAAACAAAAAACACTGAGTAATAAAAAAAATATTTCAAATGCAGCTACAATCTTAAACTGGATCTTCCTCACCTGTATAGAGGTGCATACTTTTCTTTCCGGCTTCTTCCATTAAACTTTTTTTTATTGTTGACATACAAGAAAGGCAGTTCAACAAAGGTTTCGGAAAATCTCTCCCTCAACTTCGCAGTCTAACTAAATATCACTCTTGTGAAATGTAGCCGTAAGTTATACAAAATGTTCAAAATCTGTTTTTGTATGTCTAGCCCTCTGAAGCAGAATAAGAATTTAGCAGCAAGCATCTGTGTAGGAAGTATCCACTCTGCTCGCAACCCTTCTGACAGATGTCAAAGTCAGAGCTGTTTGAATAGATAAACATATGTTGAGATTTGGAAACACATGCATGCTGTTCTCATTTACATAACAAGATGAATTAGAAGTACAAAGGCTTTACTAGTAAGCTAAGGCTGAGATTCTTTTTCCGCATATTTCCTCAGTTTCTTCTAGGAAAAGTCAACATAAGCATTCAATCGCTCATTGATTAAATTCAATGCATTTTAATTAACCTTTAAAAGTGGCCTATCCATCATATTTCTGTCAGCAAGGTGCAGGCAGACGATGAATTAGCAGATGATGATTCAAAACGCAGAGTTTAATAAAAATCCAAAAAGTAATCCACAGACGGATTAGAACAAACACAACTAACACTGATGCTAACATAAACATGACCGGGCAAATGAACACTGAAAAGGCTGCAACTTAAATACAAAGCAAATGAGGGAAATAATGACAAACACCTGTGATGATAAATTAATCTCCATGACAACTAAAGGGTGGCGGGAAACTGAACAAAGGAACACATGAGACTGAAAATAAACTAAGTCTAATAAGATTAAACTAACTAAACAGAACCGCAACATTATGCCCAAGGAAGCGCTGTGAAGAGAAGGAGGCGGCTTAGGAGGAGGATGATTAGATGGCAAAGGGATGGTAAGCAGGGTAGCTGGAGGGATGGTGAGAGCAGGCAGACAGACCGACCGAGAAGACCAGGCAGGAGCCAATGGATGAAGCATCCATGGATGCGATGATGGGAGGAATGGCCAGGTGGTGATGACCCAGAACACAGCAGGAATGACAGCCCACGGTGGAGTCATGGGAGGAAGGAGCCAAGGTGGAGTAGATGCTGATGTCAACTGTGGAACCACAGACTGAGGTGGGGCTAATGGATTCCAAGGGCAGACGGAGAGCCGATGGACTTGAGCGACACCGCTGGCACTGGAGACCTAGGTGATGGCGTGGTGACGTGCATCTGATGCAGAGCCAGAGTACCCGAGGACTGAGGCGGAGCCAGTGTGACAGAGGATAGACGCGGAGCCGGCGGGAAGGAGGAACCCGCTGAAGCCGTATGGGGTGGAGAGACTGAGAGCAGTGGAAGGCTCGAAAGTCCCTGGTGTAGGCAGAATGATGACTGACCAAGGTGGAGCCGGAGGGACGAAGGAACCCTGTGGAGCAGCAAGGTCGAGGGTCTCTGGTGGAGCCGAAGGTGGGAGAAGCCAAGGAGTAGCCGACAGGTCGACGGGCCGAGGTGCAGCGAAGCGATCAGATGCTGGAGACGGAGCCACAGGATACTCTGGCTCGGGAAAGGCTGCTGGTTGCACGACCTGAGGCTTCACGTCACAGCAAGGCGTCACTGTGGAAGGCAAAGGGCTGCAGGCATCCAGCAGAGGCAGGGCTGATGTGGCAGAGGTAAACTTGACTTGATCAATAATGGTAATTCCAATTCCCAGCAGTTCGATGATACAGTCTTACTGCTGTCTTGAAACAGCGATGATTTAGAATAGACAGATGATACTGAGTGGGATAGGGTGGCAGTACCTCTATTTTCAAATTCATCAGCCAGTCTCCAGTGTCTAAATATACCAGTATTCCCTCTGTTGCTGCTATCGCTGGCTCACACCCCTGGTCAGACTCACTATGGGGCACTGGCTCCGGGGCAATGATCAGCTGCAGCGCTGTCCCTTCCTCTCTGGGTTCTGGTTCTGGCCCAGATCCAGAACAGTGATTTGAGGGTCTAGACATTAAAGGGGCAGGTAACGGCAAGACGACAGAATTGTTCAATACGACTGAAGAAATTGTGGCTCATCTGAGCCACCACAGCAACATTTGCAGCGTATTCCATATTTAGGTCCGGTCTTCTGTCAGCAAGGTGCAGGCAGACGATGAAGCAGCAGAAGATGATGATTCAAAACACAGGGTATGAGAAAAATCGAAAAGGTAATCCACAGACGGCTTAGAACAAACACAACTAACACTGATGCTAACATGAACGTAACCGGACAAATAAACACTGAATGCAACTTAAATACAAAGCAAATGAGGGAAATAATGACAAACACCTGATAAACCAAATCGCTTTGAGTGCAAAGAAAAGCACTAAATAAATGTAATGGGTAACACTTTATTTTGATGGTCCCTTTTAAACATTCTGGTGACTATAAGTAACTTTGCAACTACATGTCAACTAACTCTCATTAGAGTATTAGTGTACTGTCTGCTTAATATCTGATAACTCTTTATTGTGATGGTCCTCCAACAGACAGTCTACTGACTATAAGTATCTATGCAACTACATGTCAACTTATTCTAACCCTAACCCTACCAGTCTACTAATACTCTACTAACACTCTAATGAGAGTTAGTAGACATGTAGGTGCAACTTTGCTTATAGTCTACAGAATGTGTTAAAGGGACCATCCAAATGAAGTGAAACCATGTAATGAATTGTTATTATTATTATAATAAATGAATCTCCATGACAACTAAAGAGTGGCGGGAAACTGAACAAATGAACATATGAGACTGAAAATAACAAATGAAAAGTCCATGAAAATGAAAATAACTATACAGAACCGTGACAATTATAAAATTCAGATCATCTATAATTGCATATTTAGGCATTATGTTTAATGAAAATATTGTAATGTTTTCTGAAGGATAGTATAACTCTCAAGACTAGAGTAAGAAAAACTCATTGACTTTTCCATCACATCAATAAATTACATTTTATAATATATTCAAACAGAAAACATTTTAAATTGTAATCAAATTTTACAATATTACTGTTTAGTTTTATTTAATTAAAATTAACTTTTTTGGAGGTGTATAATCATCATCATTATCGTCATCATCATTATTGTTAATTTAGTGTGTTGCCTCCAGCATCAATGACTATTTGCATTCATTGGTGTTTTTTTTTTTTTGTTTTTTTTTTTTTTACAAATCTTCCATTGTAAATTATTTGGTTTTCTTGCATAATCTGCACATTTGAGCTCTTCTCAACAGTGTTAAAATTCAGCTTCACCACTCAGGACAACTGTTGGAGACAAGCACATAAACATTTAGCAAAATATTGTTTTGTTTGATATTGTTGTGATTTCGGATTCAAAATCATCAGAGGCCAACAACAACAACAACAACAAAAAAAAAAACAATAGAAGCAGGACTGTTGGCAATGTTTTTCCTAATCCTACGGTCCAAAGAGAATGTTTATATATATATATATATATATATATATATATATATATATATATACACACACATATCGTTTTACCCTCTGCTGCTGGCACCTGTTGTCTTCACGACTTTTGGGACTTTGAGAATCTTATTATATACAGAGCTTGTGTGCATCTCATTTAGAATCATAAAACAGTGCTTTTGACGTGGATCGCTGTTAGAGTCTCTGCGGTTTCATCACCTTGTAATCCCCTCTCTACTTTGTAAGCACAGCACTGACTAGCTGGTGAAAAGAATGCAAAGACAATAGCGAAAGCTCTTTGATGGTTCATTTTTGTGATGGAGATGAAAGAATCCTTTCTTGAAAGGCGATGGTTATGATGTGCTCCTGTGTGTCCTTGTTGCCGCAGCGCACACACACACACACACACACACACACACACACACACACACACACACACACACACACATACATACACACACACACATCGAACAAATGTAAAATCACAAGTCCTCTATGTAAAATCAATAATTAAATACATGAATAATAAATAAGTATCTGTCTCATTACATTTGCCATCTACATCAGCTTTTTGTTTTAAAATTTGTGCTATAACTAACAAAGTACTGTATAGGCATACACTTTGTCATAGAGGCAATAGGATGTGTAAAATTAAGGGGATAGTATACCCCCATTTTTTTTTTTTTGCTATACTTTACTTCACATGCTTTTATTATTTTTTCTTCTGTGAAATACATAATGAAATAATAGGCAGAATGTCCAAGCTGCCCTTTCCCATACAAAAAAGTGGATGGGGATTAATACTCCAAAAGGACAAAATGTTTCATATACTCTGATATGATTGATGTAAAAAATAACTGTGTGAGGAACAGAAAAAAAAAAAAAGCTATTTGGTTGTGTTCAATAACGAAAAAGGCTGAACTTAACGTTGCTAATACCAAACATTATTGGTTCCCACATCATGTGATTGATGAAGAAGATAGAGTGGAGTAAATGATGACAACATGTTAATTCTTGGCTAAATTATTTATTTTATTCAATATGTAAAGAGTGACTGACAAGATGATTTATGGATATAACTGAAAAATAACGCAGCACAGTATTGTGTTGGTCTCTCACATGCTATACATGAGGGTTTGCATTGATAATTCACTGATCTTAATGATCCAGACATATTTGGTAGGCCTTAAGTCTTTTCTAAAAGTCTTTGCTAATTTGAATTAGGGAAAAAATGAAAATAAATGGCTCATATAGATTCATAACTCAGGGCATTTATGAGGTAGACAGATCAGATCTGTAGGAGATGAAAGAATACATTGCTGAGTTACTGAATAGCAGAAGAAACAAGAGGTGAAGAGTTACTCAACTTCAGAAGAAGAAACAGGTGGTAAATAAATAAATAAATACATAAATAAATATATATATATAACCCACTGACACCACACCGTGTCTTCATTCATTGTGCAACATGAGGGTATGTGGAATTTGTCTTTAAATGGCTCTGCAGCTGTCAAAATAGGCTGATGGAAAAGCTAAAATGTTGGTACAGGAATGCATCCCTCTTGCTTTTTCAGAGTTCTGCACACCGGCTCAGTTTCGCTTTTAATCATTTATTCATCTGACCCATTGGTGGTATGATGGTTAGAATCCAAGAGGAGAGATCAGAGGCAGGGACATGGTTCCCACTCCGGTTAGAAAGAATTTGGAATGATCCAATGTCACCTGGTTGCTTTCAGCCAACCTATTTACCCATGAAATACATGTGTGCTGAGGTGTGTCAAAGGTGGATTGCTTTTGAGCAGCCACTTAACACACCAGTGGATATGGTGAAGAGCGCCAGGCCACCTGGAATGAAGTGAGCAGAATCTACAATGTCAACACCGGACTCATGGTGAGTACACCAGGGTGGATACGGTCGGATCACAATGTTCTGGCATCTGGACTGCTTCCGAACAGAAACATCTGTAAACCTGATCACTGTATCTTGCTACATATTATCTTTCTACATATTTATTGAGACAAACATAAGGAATACCTTGAATGCACTTACTTTGGAATTAAATTAAAATCTCTGTTAAACATAAATGTAAACATTTAAATTATGTCATTATTTACTCATTGTCACTCCAAACTTTTATGCTTCGATATTTAAAGCCTAAAGGACTTTGAATGCAAATTCTAAAACAACAAAACAAGGTTTTTTTTTAGTCCTTTCAGTCCTTCTGGCAAAATTCACTGCCTTTCCAAAATGTAATTTACTTGTGAAGAACTGATGAGTTTTAAATGTATATAATTCAAAATGTATATAATTGTGTCTGTTAGACATTTGAGAAGACATTTTATAAAAAGTAAATGTATGTGGGATTGGATTACTTCTTATTTCTTATGATTTTGCTTGGTTAAGAAAATTTAATTATCGATTAAAATTGTATACATTTCATTTAATAAATAAAATTAATGGTAACGATTTATTTTGACGGTCCCTTTTGAACATTCTGTGACTATAAGTAAATTTGCAACTACATGTCAACTAACTCTTGTATTGATAAACTATCTGCTTAATATCTGCTAACTCGTTATTGTGATGGGTGGAGGGCGATGATCCAGGAGAGGGATGAACAAAAATAAATTCCAGGGTGGTGCAGGAGGTGGAACTAACCAGGGGATGGCCTTGAACCGGGGAGGGCAGATGGTGACCCAGTGCACAGCCAGGACTGTGCTCCATGGTGGCGCTGCTGGAGGGAAGAGCTATGAAGGCAGACCGGACGACACCATTGTAACAACATTTAGTTTTACATTAAATTAGCTCAAATTATATATAGGGAATTTTAATAATTAATCATGAATATGATTAATATATTGCATATTACAGTTAAATTATCGAAGTTGAAAATAGATTGATTGTACACACGAATGATCAATCACAACGAATTATAATTCCTCATTCATATGTCAATGGTCCATTTTCAGATCGATTATATGAGATAACCTTTAAGGGAGTTAATTTAGCTATCGAACTGTTTGTCCAGCAAACGGCCGTAAGATTAACTTATCAACTTCTCAACAAAGTTATCCCTTCTTATAAACTCCAAGAAATATCAATTTTCTGGCCGTGAACATTAATTTTCCTGTGTTTATAAAATTAGACTACGCAACGTAGTCAATAATGAAAGCTTTGTAGCTATGATCGAGATTTCATTGACTTTGTAAAATGAGCATTTTAGACAGAAGGCAATCAAGAATATAATGGTTTTAATAGTTGGACTAATAATACATCGAACTACAATTCACACAGAATATATGTATATACACCCGAAACAAACAAAACGAAAAACATTACAAACACGAATTAAAATAGGATGAGAGAGGAAGATAAAAATGAGAGGGAGAGAGAGTTGGGAAGAGAGAGAGAGAGAGAGATCCGTAGGATCACAGTTTGGCAAAATTCACCTGGACATTTAAACCTTTAAGAGACAACACGGAAAAACAGTCTTAATGCTCTAAAATCTTGGTAACTCAAATATACTTGCATATAGTTCTCATGTGTCTGAGCCCTGCGGCGTGTGTGAGCGGCTGGTCTTTGTATGTTCCGTTGGAGCGTCACGTGGTTTGCTGCGGTCTGGAGCGCGCAGTTTCAAAGAAGGCTTAAAGGTCTTTGACGTAAATTACCAAATAAATAATTCAGACTAAGTTCATTTCTGGTGAAATGAACAAAGGAAAAACAAACTTAAACAAAAGAAAAGAAGAGGAAAGATCCCCCAGGGCGGGGATCACGAGTATGATGGTTACATCGGATCGAAGGAGAGAGAAGAGTCCAGACCAAAGTCGAAGTTCCCTCGAAGAAGGGAGTTCCCCCAAAGATGCAGTTCTTTCTCCCCCCTCCTTACTCTTACTTCACTTCTCCAAGATCCCAAAATGAGGTGCTTGGTGGTCTTCTTTAAAGACACTTCTGTTTACGCCTCCTCTGGCGT
Organism: Meda fulgida; assembly: GCA_030578275.1. Taxonomy (NCBI): domain Eukaryota; kingdom Metazoa; phylum Chordata; class Actinopteri; order Cypriniformes; family Leuciscidae; genus Meda; species Meda fulgida. The sequence continues at coordinate 8,624,267 of CM060624.1, read as the reverse complement.
GAATGCACCAATCAGCTGGGAGGAAAGTGTGCGGATAAGTGTTCCTTTGTTCCCTCGAGATTGACTTTGCATGTTTCATGACCGTGATGTAAAAATGCGTTCAATTTTACTCCAGAGATGATAAAACATAGTAACATACATTTTACGGTTTGCACCCATATATATATGGTTTGGTCAGATCAAGAGGATTCTAAAGGTGTGAAGAACGACATACAAACATTATAGGAAAACACAGTTACATTAAAAATGCATCTAAAAGCACCTCTGTTCATTTAGAGTTATAATACGATCACATCTAACCCCAATGGAACATGGGCAAACATAAAAACATATCGAATGTATCATAGTACAAGTCTCTCAATTGAGGAGATTGGAAAAACATTTGTGTGTGTGTACTGTGGACGTGGCTGGGTCATTCGTTGGTGAAGATGTGGTGAACTTTTGCTCACCCCCCTCCCGGGCAATGATATGTGTGTGCGTATTCTTTGAATTGATGAGTTTTTAAGTCTGGATTACAATGACCAGTGTGGTTCATTCCACAAGGTTGTCTGTGTTTGTGAGGTGTCCTGCAGAGGGGACACCACGGGATCTCCGGCCAGAGAGGCGCTCCTGTTGGGTCACATGTGGTAAGACAGAGGACCCTGTGATTACTTATCAGCGAAAAACGCCGCGGGGGCACTTCTGGCATCGGTCATTTAATTAAGTCTCATCGCCATTTGCTTGTGTGTGAATCAGTAGCTTAAAAAGTCTCATGACATCTCCATTCTTCAGATTGTGAAAGAAACAGGAGTGTTTACTTAATTAGAGACTTAGTTGATTAAAACCACATGATTGCGCTGATCATCTGATTATTGCTACACCATGGATATGACAACGTTGGCGGTGAAGATCCCACCGTGTAGCCGAAGAGCCGATGAAATGGAAAGACTGCGATGACCTAAGCGGCTGGGACGGAGCCACAGCGACGACCCCCCGAAGTGGAAGCAGGGAGCCGGAAGGCAGAGGTTGAGCTGGAGTAACCAAGGGTGGAGGGTGGAGCTAGCCAGAGCTGTATGTATGGAGGCCAGAGAGCCGCGGAAGGCCCGCAGGTCCGTGGGAGAAGGCGGTACGATGTCCGAGGGGCAAGCGGTCCAAGGGAGCCCGTCAAGGCCAAATTGCCGATGGTCTCTGCTGGAGTCAAGAGAAAAAGGAGCACAGGCGCAGGAGCTAGGGCAACACAGTGAATTAATATCTCTACACTCAGATAAAATGTCACTTCCACAAGGATGATTGGTGCAGCCGGCTCGCACACCTGGTCTGACTCTAATGGCTCCGAGGTGATTTTCTGCTCGGTCGCTCCCGTTGGCACTGGCTCAAACATCGTGGCAGAGGTGGACTCGTCTGTGATGGGCTTGTGCTGCAGCTCCTCACAATGAGATGGTATCGGGCTGGGCACTGGATTGGGAGTGGGGCTAGCATCGTCATCAGGTGGTCCGATGGTCAGCATTGATCCACAAGATACCATCACCCACTCCACATAGTTAGTGAAGCTCCCCCAACGGCCCCCAGGGTGGTGTTCAGGCCAGCATACAGAAATGAGCAGAGGCAGTCATCTGGGAAGTTTGATAGATGTGCGAGATAGAGGAAATCCTCTAAATGGTCCTTGAGGGAGTGATACCCTTGTACCAGGTACATTAACAAAAAAGAAGGATTGTCGATGGGGGAGGGGGGGTGGGACACAGCATACAGGTTTGAAATATAATTAGGGTGAGTAAATAATGACAGAATATTCATTTTTGAGTGCATTTTATCCAGCAGGACTATCTTGGTCAGCTAGCTTGACCAATCAGACACTGGAGGTAGAGCATAAAAGATGGCCTTTTGACCGGGTTAATCTGCTAATCACTCACTTTAACATCAGAATTATACCAGATCGCTATTGTGAGATTGTGTACAGAATATTCTCATCAGCAAATGTCAACATGCCACGGTATTGATGGAGAAATCCAGAGTAAGATTCTGGCTTTAAGTGAATGCGTTATGGGAGAGGTCAAGGGTTAACTATTCTACTGTCAGGCTATTACTCTGATGATGGTGTGCTGTCATAAATGAGTTCCAGGCTGAAGGCGTGAGCACCCCATCGGGGGCGAGAGGTCAAGTGACTGGTGCTGATTCAGTCAGTCACAGTCAGTCCAGAGACTCTCTTCCTACCCCTCAAAATCATATCTGTTTATGTTTTATTCATTCATTCGCAGCTCTGGAAATACTGATAGGCTCAGCTTAGGGGTTGTTTCAATTTTTCATAAGCTCCTTGATAGGTACAATGTCTGATCTGTATGGTAAACGCAGTACTGTATATCTGATTTTATGGCGTTCACAGCGGCTGAAGAATATGACGAACAGCACTTCTCCATACTGTGATATAAACAGCTTCAGAGAGGCCTGTGCAAATGTAAAATGCAGCTAGAAAGTTTTAGATATGAGCGAAGGAATATTTCAAAACATATCGTTTTTTTTTGCATTTCTTGTTTGTTACATGTACAAGCAAACAACCATCATAAAAAATCATGACAAAACAGAGACGTAGCTTGGTGTATATTATATTCAGCCTGTTCTCACCTAAATGCGTCTCTATAGCACGCATTGTGTATTATCGTGTAATTTATACGCGAAAATGAGTTTTTACGTGCATATGATACGCAGTTCATTTGCGTGTAATACACACGCACCCCACACCACTAATTCTACCCATGCGTATAATACACACGCACCCCACACCACTACTAAACCTACCCTAACCAACCCATGCGTATCCTATGCACGTAAAAACTAATTTTTGCGTATAAATTACACGATAATACACACTGCGGGCTATAGAGACGCATTTAGTGTGATCGGGTTGTTATATTATATATTATATATATGTTATATTATATATTATAGAGTTTTATTTTGTTACTTTGTAACACTTCAATTTAAAGCAAACCCAATCTTAAACTCTCATATTGATTTTGCAGTCCAAAGCAAAGCAAAAGTCAACTTAAAGTTTCTCCTTCCAATATTTTTAAAATGATTGGATGATTTTCAAAAGTTAGTGGGCTCATTTTTATAGGCTATTATTGAGATTCAATTATTTTGTCTGATCCTGCCAATAAAATGCAGGCTTTTCTTCCATCATTTGGACTATTATACACACGCACGGCAAATGTTTTTAGCATATCTCTCAAATTTCTGAGAACGACTAAAAAGATGTACTTCTTTCTAATACTTGTAATAAAAGAGTAAAAAAACACACAATCCACCCAACTCTTGATACTCAAGGCTGCACAACATGCGGCTGCTGTTTTCTCATAAATCACATGCAAGCATGAATTACGTTTAGTGATTTTAGTGATTTTCAAAGGCAAGGCAAGGCAAGTTGATTTATATAGCATATTTCATGCACTATGGCAATTCAAAGTGCTTTACCGAAAATAATTAAAATAATCACAAAATAAAAGTAAGGACAATTAAAACAGTTATAAAAGAAATTAAAAGAGATATATGATACAGTTATAAAATGAATTAAAAGAGTAAAAAGATGATACATAGATAAACTTCTCATCTGGCAAAACACCAGATGTAACATTTTTCACAACTCCCAGTTTTACTCTGAAATTTTCCCCATGGTGATTACACTATGTCTGTGGTGTTCTTTCGGCACGCCTAAGAAATCTATTGTATGGACTCGATTTTTCCCTAAAATCGGACAGAAGGAGCTGTAGGACTGACTCACGGGGGTAACCAGTCTGCCATCAGTCCGCACCCCAGAAACCCATTTGTTCGGAAGCTCCAGGAATGGAATCAACCAGTCCGCATCCCACAGAACCTCGAGTTTAATTACACATCAGACTCACTGTTCCAACACAGACCTAGGCCATCAGCATGGTTTCATCTCTCTTACCCAATTCTCAGTGCTATTTGAGTTCAGTTTAGTATAAAAAAGAGGATGCAAAATAAAATGCAGTGTATTCAGTCAAACGTACAGTGGCACAATACTCATTCAGTAAATGCACAGCTAAACAGATGTGTTTTGAGTCAGGATTTGAATGTGACAAGCACATCTGATCTCTTCTGGAAGGTGGTTCCAGTTGAACTACATGTGAACTAAAAGCGGACTCACCTTGCTTAGAGTTAACCCTTCGTATTTCTAGCTGCTGACGTGACGTAACATGTGACGGCATACCCGGAAGTATAAACTGTGATCCTAATGATCTGAGTGATATGTTTATATTTGGAGGAACTGTTTATATTTTAGTGAGCATATCTGCAATTTATATACCAGTAATAATACTTTAAAATCAATCCTAAATGTAATTGGGAGCTAATGTAAAGACCTGAGGAATGGTGTTATGTGTTCATATTTTCTGGTTCTGCTCAGAATCCTGGCAGCAGCGTTCTGTATGAGCAGCAACTGTCTTATGGTCTTTTTGGGAAAGCCAGTGAGGAGTCCATTACAATAATCCACTCTGCTGGTTATGAAAGCATGAACAAGTTTTGTCTGGAAACAAAGCATCTAATTCTTGCAATATTTTTGAGATGATAGTATGCTGATTTAGTTTTTGACATAACTACTGAAACTAAGGTCTGACTCCAGAATCACACAGAGATTCCTGACTTGATTTTTATTTGTTTGACCCCTAGCGTCAGGGTATGCATTCACCTTGAGAACTTCATCTTTGTTTTCAAGCGCAATGACTTCAGTTTTGTCTTTGTTTAACTGAAGAAAGTTTTGCCACATCTAGCTGTTGACTTCATCAATGCATTGGCACAGGGAGTCAATGGGGCTGTAATCGTTAGGCGATAAGGCTAAGTAGATCTGTGTGTCATCTGTGTAAGGATTGATCAGGGCTCACCAGCTCTTTGGTCAATTTTAATTTTGGGGACAAATATTCAACAGTTATTAATCTCTGATCAACAATCTATCGAATATAATTTGAGCCGAGTCCTTACGTAAATAAATCGCCCAACGAGGGGTTGTACAGCATACTCGTCTGCCGGGGCATGTATATAACAATTAAACACAACAAATTATGATCAATTAGGAATATACATCCTACACAGAGAGATATGGCTGATCTTCAAAAATGACCAAAGCAATTGAAGCCTCCTTCTCAGTCCGCTCGTCCGCCGTGCAGTGTTGTCAGAGGTTATCAATCGCTTTTGGTCTATCTAGCTTAAATTTGCTGACAATGTTTTGTGCACTCAACAATATCAGAATTGTAGCTTTGGGATCTTATATTAAAGAGGCTTTGTTATGTGGTCAACAACAACAGAGGCAATGAAGTATAAATGAGGTTTAATAAATGAACTACACTACATGTAAAACAAGGATATAAATGAAACAAAATGAAATGGAAACAATAAGGAAAGAAAAAGTAGAAACACAAGGAAAACACAATCGCTAGCACAATCAGGCCCTCAGAGACAGTCGCAGTTACACACTTGAAAGCGTCTAAATTTTGATAGAACAACTTGCATTCAGACCTGTTAGTGTTGTGTAGGAGAGAGCTCGCGGCGTCCTGGAAGTGGGAGGCGGACTTCTTTTGTTCCTCCAAGCGTGGTTGATTCGCGGGAGATTCAAAGCGTCCTAAAGCAGTTCTGTATGGGTGAAGGTAGTCTTAACACCGAAATGCTGGAAGACTAGCGAAACGCACGTGGGTAACCCGGTCGGAGAACTCGAACAGCACTAAGAACGGACTGGCTATCAGCGAAATGAAATGAAGACAAAACAAAATAAAACACGAAGATTACATCGGGGAACAGGATACGAAGGAAGGAGAAGGATAAGAGAGCGAATGTCTCTATTTTGGGGTTTTTAAGGATGAACTAAGCACACCCTGGTGAGGCGTGCCGCCAATGGCAATGGCCCATCTTGAGGAGCGCGTACGCCCCTGGTTGGGTGGGGTTCGGCGGTAGTTTGCATTTTATGATCAAAGGTAAAATTAAGCTTACTTTGGTAATGGCATATACATGTGGTTATACATTTCACGATATTGATATACAGCTTAATAGATGGATCAGATTAAGAGGATTGTAACCATATCAAACATCACACTTTACAGACATAATGTTGCAGAGTTACATCTAGATGCATACATTCAGGCATTTATACGTCCCTTACACTTATTAGAATACATTCTTAGGACAGTCTGCACATTACAGTTCTTTTACATGTGTTTCAACATACCGAATCTGTTTTAGCAACGACTTTTAGATAGAAGATTAGGTTTCCTGCGTATGTGTACGTGCATGGACGCACGTGTGTGCGTGTGGATGTGTATTGCGCGCGTGTGGGGGAGCCAAAGGAACATCTGTTCTTCTCTTCTCCCGCCCGATTTCCGCCAGGAGGGAGTCCCAGGAGGCCTGGTTATTGTCTCAAGAGAGAGAACACGCTGTTTGTAAGACACTCGTGAACATCTATCAGCATAAATGCCCAAAAGTCCATTTGCTCCCCAGACTTCTAGGCGCCAATTTCGAAAGGGGGGAGACCTTATCACTGGACCACATGGCCGTAGGAATGTGGGTTAGTTAGGGCTCTTTGTCCCCCTTTCTGGTTGCGAGTTAATGATTTAGCAAAGAGAATTAATGATGGTCCTTGGAATCTCTACATCTGCATAGCTGTGGTAAGCAATTTGGTTCTTTTTCATTATTTGGCTCAGTAGGAGCATGTACAGGTTGAACAGGAGTGGCGCAAGAATTGAGCCTCGAGGGACTCCGTATGTCATGGACGTCCACTCAGACTCATGGTCACCTATAGTCACATAATAACCTCTCCCTAGGACTATAGGATAGGACTATCCCAGAAAGCGCAAGCCAGTTTTCTAACCTGTCAAGAAGTATTTCATGATCGACAGTGTTAAATGCAGCACTGAGGTCGAGTAGTACCAGAATTGATGTTTTGGCTGTATCACTATTTAACCGAATATCGTTTATTGTCTTTAAGAGTGCTGTCTCTGTGCTATGATGTGGTCGGAAACCAGATTGAAAATTGTCAAAGTATCCATTTGAAATTAGGAAGTTGTTCAGCTGATTTAAGACAACTTTTTCAATGATCTTGCCTATGAAAGGAAAATTTGAGATTTGTCTGTAATTGCTCAATATGTTGTTTTCCAGATTGTTCTTTTTCAGGAGGGGCTTGACAACTGCAGTTTTAAGGGACTTTGGAAAAGTCCCAAAGAAAAGTGAGGAGTTTACCACTTCTAGGAGATCTGCTTCTAAGCAGTTTAACACACTCTTGAAAAATAAGGTGGGGAGTGTGTCAAGGGCGCAGGTTGATGTTTTAAGGTGCTGTGCGGTTTCTTCCAAAATTTTACCCTTCATTTCTTCGAAATCAGACATAGTGACTTTCTGAGAATGTGGTCTGATCTGTCTTACCTCAGTGCCACACCAGAATATGATGATCGCCTTTCTGATATTATTGATTTTCTCAGAGAAGAAGGAAGCAAACTCACTGCATTTTCTGTCTGAGAGCATTTTACTAGGAATCTGGCTGGGGGGGGGGGGGGGGGGGGGGGGGGGTGTTAAACTCTCTACACTAGCAAAAAGAGTGTGTGTGTTATTTATGTCTCTGTTTATAATATTTGAGAAGAAAGTCTGTCTAGCTTTGCCTAGTTCCACATTGAAAGCATAAAGGATGCCTTTATAGATGTTATAATGGACTACAAGTTTTGTCTTCTGTCACATGCACTTAGTTCCCTTTCGAGGGAACTCTACACTGCGTCGAGAATCGACTCTTTGGGGACGCTCCCTAAGCGTGCGCCACTGAAGTATGAATAAAACTAATCCAATCCTGATTGGTGTTGCGTCGTGACGTAACATGTGACGGCATACCCGGAAGTATAAAAGTGACGCTGTCACAACACACACTAGCTTTCGCTCTTCAGCAAGCGCTCTGTGTTGAAAACTGTCAGTCTTATTTGGTGTTGTTTGTCCTTATATCTAAATATTATGGCCAGCAAACAATTGAAGAAATGTGTGCATCCTTGCCCTCGTTTTATCACGGGTGGGGACACACATTCTTTGTGTGTGAATTGTTTGGGAGCGCAGCACGCACGGGCAGCTCTCGAGGGAGCTGCTTGTGTTGACTGTGAAGCACTTCCCATTAGAGTGCTGCGCTCCCGGCTGGCGTGCTTTGATGAGCACGGTCAGGCTCGCGCTCCCCGCGGTTCTGGTCCCGCGTCTGTTGAGGCAGCGCGGCGATTGAGATCGTGGGGCTCGCAGCGGGATCTTTCAGATGAGAATGAGGCTGCTGAGGCACCTTCTCATTCTTCGTATGAGGATCCCGTAGCCCCTGAGAGTGGTCCAGGAGCCCGCATCGCGGCTTCTCCTGCCCACGATCAGGTCCCAATGCTTGAGCTCTCTGCTTCTGAGGAAGTGGATGTGCTCAGTATTGATGCGGATGACCGTGATTTTGGCGCGCCAGTTCACGGCCAAGCGTATGAGGAGCTGGTAGAGATTGTGACTCGTGCAGTGGCCAGACTTAACATCAGCTGGCCACATGATGAGCAGGGAACGCAAGCAAAAAGTAAGCTTGATGAGCGTTTCAGAGCACAGAGCACAACCTCAGCGCCGGGGTTTGCCGTTTTTCCCCGATCTCCACTGTGAGATCTCGAGATCGTGGGATAAACCGCACTCGTCCCGTGTCTCCAGTCCCAGTGTGGTGGATTATAGCAATGTTGTGGGGGCACGGGACAAGGGTTATGGGAAGATGCCTAAAGTAGAGGAAGCTTTAGCAGGTTATCTTTCCCCTGAATCGGCATGTTCCCCAAAAACCCCGGCGCTGCCTAGTAAGCCCTGCAGAGATACATCTGCTTTAATAGGCAGGGCTTACATGGCGACAGGTCGGGCTGGTTCATGTCTGCACACTATGGCTATCTTGCAGGCATACCAGGCCGACCTCCTGAAAGATTTGGATGAGGGGGAGGGGCCGACTCATGAAGATATTGCAGAGTTGAGCAAGGCCACAGATTTGTCTCTCCGGGCCACAAAAGAGACGGTCCGTGCCATTGGCCGCTCTATGGCAGCTATGGTGGCTACGGAGAGACATCTGTGGCTGAACTTATCTGGTATTAAAGATAAGGATAGGTCTTTTCTGTTGGATGCGCCGCTCTCGCCTTCTGGCCTGTTTGGGGACGCCGTTACATCGGTCGTCGACAGGTTTCAGGAGGCGAAGAAGCAATCTGCGGCGTTCCAGCAGTACCTCCCCCGTAAGGCGAAGTCCAAATCGAGTAGGGTGGGGCCGAGCGATCAGCCCCAGCCATCAGCCAGCTACTCACACCGAGCAGAGCAGAAAGAGAGCGTTTCCTCTAGAGCCCCTCCTCCTGGAGCTTGGCAACAGAGGAAGCGCTCTCAGAAATCGAAGTCCTCCAGCCAGAGAGGCGACCTGAGGGAAGTCATTCAGGCTAGGAGGACTTCGGGGAAGAGGTCCTGACCGAAGTGGTAGGACCTCTGAGGGCTGTCCCCTCCACTGCAGGGCAACCGAGGTTGTTCTCGCAGCGGAGCCCTCTAGGAAACGATGTAGATTGCCCGCCGTCAACGACGCTTCGGGCCGCATCTCTTTCCAGCGAAAATATTCTAATAAAGAAAAAGCATCAGTTATGGTTAAAAGAACCGTATCGACTACAGCCTGCCGGTATTCCGCTTCAGGAAGTCGAGAAAGATGCTCGAAAAACACCAGAGGCCAGTCTCGAGAGGCTGGTACCCCTAGTAGATTTTGTAGAGGCATGGTATCATCTTCCCAACATATCTGCATGGGTCCTGCATATAATAAAATCAGGGTACAGACTGCAGTTTGCGCACCGCCCCCCCCCCAAGTTTTCTGGGGTGGTGCAAACTGCAGTGGTTCCAGAGCAGGCTCAGGTGATGGAACAAGAAGTACAGACTTTGCTGCTAAAGGAAGCCATAGAACGTGTTCATCCTTTAGACAGGGGGTCCGGGTTTTACAGCCGGTACTTTATAGTTCCAAAGAAGGATGGGGGATTAAGGCCAATTCTAGATCTCAGGGTTTTGAACCGATCTCTGAGGAGGTTCAGGTTCAAAATGTTAACCATTCCTGCAATCGTGAGTCAAATCAGATCCGAGGACTGGTTTGTCACGATAGATCTAAAAGACGCCTATTTTCACATCTCCATCCTTCCATGTCACAGGAGATACCTGAGGTTCGCTTTCGGGGGCGAAGCTTACCAATATCGGCTTCTTCCGTTCGGCCTAGCACTCTCTCCCCGCACATTCACCAAATGTATGGATGTAGCCCTTGGTCCAGTGAGACTTCAAGGCATTCGTATGTTGAATTATCTCGACGACTGGCTCATTCTGGCCCAGTCTCGAGAAATGGCAGTTCGGCATCGAGATGTCGTCCTTGGCCACATTCAGAAATTGGGGTTGAGACTCAATTCAAAGAAGAGTGTGCTAGAACCATCCCAGTGCACGATATTTTTGGGAATCGTGTGGAGCTCGATTACGATGCAGGCACGAATGTCTCCCGCACGTGTCGAGTCGATTCTGGCGATGGTATCTGGGTTAAGGCTGGGCCAGGCCATCACTGCAATTTCAATTTCAAAAGCAATTTCAAAGAATGCTGGGCCTTCTGGCAGCGGCATCCAACATCATTCCTTTGGGCCTTCTGCACATGAGGCCCCTTCAGTGGTGGTTGAAAACCAAGGGGTTTTCTCCCAAGGGGAATCCGTTTCGTTTAATCAGAGTAACGCGCAGATGCCTTCGTTCTCTGCAAATATGGAAGAAACCTTGGTTCCTATCCCAAGGGCCAGTGTTGGGAGTGTCATGTCGCCGGAAATCCGTTTCGACAGACGCTTCCCTCACTGGCTGGGGCGCGGTCATGGACGGCCGCTTTGCCAGGGGTCTGTGGCAGGACCATCATCATTCTTGGCATATAAACTGCCTAGAGATGATGGCTGTGTTCAGGGCTTTGAGGAGCTTCCTCCCAGACATCAAAGGTTACCATGTCTTAGTACGATCAGACAATACGTCGGTGGTAGCCTATCTGAACCAACAAGGGGGACTCAGATCGCGCCCTCTGTGCAGACTGGCGCATCAGATTATTCTTTGGTCCCAGGGGAATATACTGTCTATCAAGACAATGTATATTCCGGGGGTTCAGAATCAGGGAGCAGACATCCTGTCGAGGCAGGGGCTGAGGCCCGGGGAATGGAGACTTCATCCAGATGTGGTGAAGTTGATATGGGAGAGGTTTGGACCAATGGAAGTGGATCTGTTTGCGTCTCGAGAGACGTCCCACTGTCCACTTTGGTTCTCCCTCTCACTTCCAGCCCCACTGGGGTTGGATGCCATGGTACAGGCCTGGCCGAGGCTTCGCCTGTACGCTTTTCCCCCGATCGCTCTGCTCCCGGGAGTCCTGGAGAGGGTCCGTCAGGAGGGCATCAGTCTTCTTCTGGTTGCCCCAATGTGGCCAACCCGAGTGTGGTTTTCAAACATAATATCACTCCTGATAGCTCCGCCATGGCAGATTCCTCTGAGGAGGGATCTGTTGTCTCATGCGGGGGGCACAATATTCCACCCTCAGCCAGAGCTGTGGAAATTGTGGGTCTGGCCTCTGAGGGGGTTCAGTACCTGAATGCTGGTCTATCAGCTGGAGTGGTTGAAACCATACTTAGCTCCAGAGCTCCACCTACTAGGAGATTATATGGCCTCAAGTGGAATGTTTTTGTCACTTGGTGTAGAGAACATGAGTTAGATCCAGTAAACTGCCCGGTGGCTTCAGTTCTGGAATTTCTTCAAGATCGTTTCTCTGCGGGTCTCTCCCCTTCCACGCTTAAGGTGTACGTGGCAGCCATTGCGGCTTTCCACGCTCCGTTAGGTGATGGGCCTCTGGGGGGGCACCAGTTGGTCATTCGGTTTCTCCGCGGTACTTGGAGGATGAGGCCGGCAACCAGGTCTAGGGTTCCTGCCTGGGACCTGGCTATAGTTCTGGAAGGGTTATCCCTGGCCCCTTTCGAACCTCTGGAGTCGGCTTCGCCTAAGGATTTAACGCAGAAAATGGTTTTTCTCTTGGCCATTACCTCACTTAAGAGGGTGGGAGATCTCCAAGCCCTGGCAGTAACACCAGCTTGCTTGGAGTTTGCCCCTGGCAGAGTAAAGGCCTTTTTGCACCCGAGTCCGGGCTACGTGCCTAAGGTTCCTTCGAACACGGCTCGGTCGACAGTCCTTCAGGCATTCCATCCTCCACCTCTTGTGTCGGCAGAAGAAGAGAAGCTTCATTTGCTCTGCCCCGTCAGAGCTTTGAGCGTGTACCTTGAGATGTCCTCTTCTTGGAGAAGGTCGGACCAGTTATTAGTATGTTTTGGGTCAACTAAGAAAGGGCTCCCGGCATCCAAGCAAACTATTAGTAATTGGATAGTTCAGGCTATTACTGAGGCTTACAAGGTGCGCGGTTTGCCTTCACCTTTAGCTGTAAGGGCTCATTCAACTAGAAGCATGGCTTCTTCTAGGGCTCTTCTTTCGGGAGTACCTCTACAGGAGATCTGTGAGGCAGCCGGTTGGGCTACTCCACATACTTTTATCAGGTTTTACAGTCTCCACCTTCCTAGTACGCCTGGCGCACACGTGCTCAGTCCTTGCTGAGTGCCTAGACCGTTTCACTCCGGGACAGGCCTATTCGGTGCGTGGCCTAGTGGGCACTCGTTCCCCAAAGAGTCGATTCTCGACGCAGTGTAGAGTTCCCTCGAAAGGGAACGTCTCGGGTTATGACTATAACCCTTGTTCCCTGAGAATGGAACGAGACACTGCGTCGTTCTGCCACGCCCCTTGAGGCCTTTGAGCGTCTTGCTTCATCGCGAGGCTAGTGTGTGTTGTGACAGCGTCACTTTTATACTTCCGGGTATGCCGTCACATGTTACGTCACGACGCAACACCAATCAGGATTGGATTAGTTTTATTCATACTTCAGAGGCGCACGCTTAGGGAGCGTCCCCAAAGAGTCGATTCTCGACGCAGTCTCGTTCCCTTCTCAGGGAACAAGGGTTATAGTCATAACCCGAGACGCTTTTCTGCATTGTCTTTTCATATTTTTCACTGCTGTTGAGTTTCTCCAAGGTGCTTTTTGTCTGCAACTCTTCAATAACATCAATTACACACTGTACTTTTGAGTTAAAAGACTCAAGGAGATAATCAACAGAGTCCACAGATATGCTTGGTGTTAAAGAAATGGCCTTCATAAATAGCACACTAGTGTTCTCATTTAAGCAGCTCTTCTTGATAGACACAGCTTCAATAGTAGGAGAGATCAATAAATCAAAGAAAATACAGAAATTACCAGTGCTACATCCTTAATAACAATCAATTAAATGTTTAGACCCTCACTGATAAGTAAATCTAGAGTGTGTCCACGATTGTGTGTGGGTCCGTGTACAAGTTGAGTCAGATCAAAAGTATTTAAAACAGTTATGATTTATTTTGCCATATTGGTTTCTGCATTATCTATGTGAATATTAAAATCCCCAGCAATAGCAAAACAGTCAAACTCTGAGGAAATTGTTGATAACAGTTCTGTAAAGTCCTCAGCAAAGGCTGGAGAGTATTTTGGATGCCTGTAAATGTATAATGCGTGGATCACCTTTTAACACAATGCCCAGATATTCGAAAGACTGGTAATTCCCAAATGATATGTGCTTACATTGATAGACATCTTTAAATAGAGCAGCTACACCCCCACCTCCCTTACCCACTCTGCAGACACTCATAAAAGTAAAGTTAGGAGGGGCTGTGTCATTGAGGACTGTTGCACTACAGCTGTCTTCTAGCCAAGTTTAATTTAGAAGCATAAAATTTAGGTTGTTTGTGGTTGTCATTTACTAGAAGTGACTTATTTTTAAGTGATCGGATGTTTAAAAGTGCTAACTTGACAGTATTCATTTTTCCCCCACAGCAATCTTAGTTTGACATGTAACATGCAGCAGTTAGGTATGCCGTACAGCTTGAGAAGACCTTAGACTTTCTATCATGTAATATAACAGAAATAGAGAAAGATACACTGGGTTCCCGCTTGTTCTCTAAACATTTGAGAAAGTTACTGTTATCATAGCGGGGACCCAACACTTATCACTGAGTGCTGGTATCAGTTGGTTTTGGTTCACCTAGAGCAGATGGATGAGGGTGTGGGCCCTGGCGCTGTGGCAGAGGCCGAAGAGCTCTCACAGGATAAGGGGGAGGCGTGCTGGGCCCGCAGGCTTTGGTGGTCGTCCCTTTTTGGTTGATATCTGGGGGCTTGCAGCGAAAGAGTGGGATAGTTTAGTTGCATCATACACTAGTTCCTCCAATTTCTCTGAGAAGCTCAGAGGCGGGGAAGCTGGAGAGAGGAATAACATGTTTGGTGAGAGGGGCTGTTGCTCTGGTGTTACCTGAGGCTGTGATATGTTGTCCTGGTTTTCCTGGCTGTTTCCCAGAAAATCATCCTTGGGTGCTGAAACTTCGAGCAGTTTTAATCCGTCACAGTCTGTCTGTGGTGAGCTCTCTGGACAGGGCTCAGCTGAGATTGTGTCCGTGAGCAGAGGTTGTTTTGGCTGTGTGGTGTTATCATTGTCCTTGTGTAATATGTCAGCCACATGTCCATACTCTGTCCAAGTGTGTGTGTGCCATTCAGGTTGAGTGGATTGGCAAACACTGCTGAAGAGTGGGATAAGTTAATGTTGTCCTTTAGCACTCTTGCACCAAATTTGGTTGGGTGGAGGCCATGCTGTTTGAACAGTTGTCTCTGACTCCAGAAAAGATTGAAGTTGTCAATGAAGTTTACTCATTTTATATTGCAGGTTTTTTGCAGCCATGTATTAAGCCCAAGCAACCGTGAAAACCGATTTGTTCCTCTCGCTGGAAGTGGTCCACTGATGAACGTCTGAACTTTCAGTCTTCTAATTGTTTCAAAAAGTTTATTGAAATCCTTCTTGAGGAGTTCTGACTGATCTTTCTGAGTATAAGTCGATTTGCAGTCTTATGTTTTATCAGAATGTTCTGAAGTTCCCTATTTACAAGTTGTTGCTTGTGGAAGGCAGCACGTAGTTGAATCCCTGCTGCTAATGTTTCTGATTATGGAGTCACCCACTATCAGAGTCCTGAGCTCGGATATGCTCTGAGCTGACTGCCGCTGTCTGCTCGGCTTTGAGCACCAATTAGCATAACCCCTAAAATCCACTGGATCCGTCTACGGCGCGGAACGTCAGCGTTGCGGATGCCAGAGCTAATCGCAGCCATTATAGTCAATGCTCTTAAGTCCACCAGCTGCTCAGAAGCGTCCCAGAAGCGTCTCTCCGCTCCGCTCCGCAGAGAATAGGTAGCAGGTCTATTTTCGCCACTTGCCGCGTCAAGCAGCACAGAGCACATCGTACCGGGCAGGAAGTCAGACACAGAGCGGCATAGAGGATCCGGTAGATTTTCAAAATAAAACACCCTGTGGAGACTGAAGAAGTCACCAACACTCCGCTGTTGAAACACGTCTGAGATGCTTCCAGTGGACTTTGACGCCGAGCTAGGGACGCATAAAAAACGTGGCGCTGACGTTCCACGCCGTAGACGGATCCAGTAGATTTTAGGGGTAAGTGTTAGCTACTTGCTGATTCGGTCTGTTCGATCACATTGATCTCATTTGGGGATTCCTCATCTACATTCATCAATACTTTAAATCTGTTCTCAAAATGTATAGGCGGTGATAGGAAACCAGTGTTTGCAGTCCTTGTCATAGCCATATCTGGGGCAGAGGATGCTACTGCAGCAATATGTGATGCTCGTGACAATCTGATGTATCGAATGCCTTTGGGTCTCACTCCCTGTTTGTGCCATCGATTTGTGTGTTGATCGGCTTGTTTATCTACACTCAGTATGGCCTTTCGAGGAGCACTAGATACATGGGACTCACCGGCTGTATGCTGAGGGTGTCCATGACGAAGCTCTATTGTGTGTTTCTTCTGGTTTGGTAGTCCCGAAAGTAACTTTGTTTCAATAACTGCAATCCTTTGTAAAAGTCTGTGGCAGTTTGTGCAGCAAGTAGATTCTAGAAGAGACATTTTCTTTCTTATCCTTTTGTATGTCGGCAGCTGTGTTTTCCCTTCTCCGTAATGTAAGCTGATGGCAGTGGGAGGCAGGTCATATAGGAAAACGGCTTTATTGTAGTAATCTTCCAGTCACAAAAGTTTCTGTGCTGATTTGCTGAAGTTAAAATTAGAAGATATAATATAAAGCAATAGAGCAAAGTGTGGAGCAGTAAGCAAGAGCGTCCGAACAGTAGCTAAGCAGGAAGCAGGAAAGTTTTTGTTTTTGTTAGAGATTGACAGGAGTTTATGGAAACCTGCATGAGTTTGTTGTGTACAAGGTTTGGAACTTATGAAAGTATAAAGTACTGCTTAGTTTCATAAAGTCTGTCAATGAGCTGTCAGAGCCAGAATGAGCCTCAGTGTCCCAACGCCTCTCATCACACTCACTTTATTCAGCTTTCAAATTCAATTTACCAGTAATACATATGATTGTTCGACCAATTCCCTGCAGGCAAATGTTGCATTACTGGTTGTCACATAAGGCTCATTGTCATTTCCTGAATATTAATTAATATGGGATGAATATAGTATCAAAATGATTAACATGTGCAAGCACAATTATCCATGAACTCGATAAATGTTGCAGATATGTTTTATTTTTTTAATGAATGTGTTGCAATTTGTACAAATAGGGACATTTTTGTGAATACAAATGTTTTCTTTTGTATTAATGTATCATGATTAAGATGTGCATGTGTGGATCAAGTGACACGCGTGCATTCATTGAAGTCTTTTCTGAGTCAATCTCATTTGATTCACTTGGATTTTGAGACTTTCTTTTCTGGGTTTTTAAGCATTTCACAACCCACAGACATCAACTACAAATGAATAGGCCTGGTGCTAATTATTAATGTATGCACAACCACCCATCTATTTGACAAATTCACAAATGTGTGTCACTACATTTAAACTAAAACAATACAACTTGTGTATGCAAATTCCAGAACCACATGAATGTGCAGCATTTTGTACTGAGACATAGCTGTTAATACAAAACCTCAATTTTGTATCAATTTGTCCATGCAACAAGATGTGCATTAGTGGATCAGGTGACACGCATGCATTCATTGACTCGTTTCTGAGTCGATCCTATTTGATTCATTTGGATTTTGAGACTTTCATTTCGCCGGTTTAGCCTTGCACGATCCACACACAGTTGTCTGAGAAAACCTGCTACCACTAGATGACAGTAGTGGTAAATCAGACAACGGCACCGTAATTGAGCGTTCTTCCCCATTTAAGACGCTTAATGTGCGGATTAAGAAAGTGATATCGAAGCACAATATAGGCCTACCTTATTAATAAAGCACACTTTGTAGAGGCAAACAGATTAAATCATATTATGAACAACACCCATAGAAAACCATTATAAAATGCTCAACGTGCAATAGCGTATTGCATGTTCAATAAGGTGTATAGGCTATCCAGTTTTAATATCACCGTCTTACTGCATTAACGTTAATCTTTATCTTTATAATAGGCTCTATGGGAGGAAAACTATATACAGACAAGAGCCTATATGAACGTGACACACAAAGTTTCACGTTAAGGGCATTTTCCTTCCCTAGAGCCTGTTAAAAAGGAAAAGCTTAACGTGAAATTTCGCAGTTGTATTCAACTTTGCATGTGTAGGGGAGAGCAACCGGTCCGGGAACACAGTAAAGTAAGTTTTAGGTTTGATATTCGCCGCATTTTCTAAAGTTAAATTGTATTAATAACTGTCTCTTGTAGTAGAGTTACAAGTTCCAGGAAGGAAGAGGACAGGGTCGGCTTAGGAGATCGAGGGGGGGTTTATTAAATAAATTAGAAAACAAACAAAAACAACGTGATCGCGTACTGTGCACTCTCTCATACAAAGTCCTCATTCTCATGCTGATCCCAGCTCGTTTGAGCTATGTGCGTTACGAACCGATCTTCAGTACTCTGTCCTCAATGATGTTTCCTCGTGACTTTTAAACGGACTATCCACGCTAATCACTGAAACAAGACACAGGTGTTCGTCATTTGCACTTGACCCACTTACACCGCACCTGTCTCCCGATCCTCTCTCCTGTCACAGACTTCGCTAAACCAAAGGCCATGAGATGATTAAATGTCGTTATTTGACCTAAATGTCCTGCCATGGGATTAGAATGAGCCGCCTGGAAAAGCATATCCCGACGGCTTTTTGGTACTATTTTGCTTTGTCTGAGTGTCTTGTGTCAATCGATACAACCTGTGTTTAATAATCACAAAATAGGGAATGGTGAGCGGCCGGTCGGGTTGGAGAGGCTAACCATCAATGGCACGGACCTGATCGAATGTGTGTTTTAACGAATCATCCTGAGACTGCTCCAGGGGAAAATCATCACGCTCCGAGAGAGTCTGTCTCTCAATTGTGCTCAGTCCCCCTGAATCCAGTCTCGGAGGTCCCAGCTCAGCCTCTCCCATCCGTACGTCCGCCCCCTTACCATGCTCTTTCTTAATATCTGAGACATCCGCACATAACCCCCTCAATAATTCACTAAAAGCCGGCCCATTTGTTCCCAGAATCAGCGGATGTCGTAGATGTGGGTTAACTGCCACATCTATACTATGCTTTTGACCGCTAAATTGAATCGCAGCTGACATTAACAGATAACGAATAAGCAGCCCGCTGCAGGGGTAGGGGAGCGCAGTGGAAGATCACAGAGGAAGAGAAGGTGGAGTGACGGCTGACCAAGGGAGAGCTGGTGGGATGAGGGATTCGGTAGTGTCGAAAGGCCGAGGGTGTCTGGTGGAGCTGAAGGTGGACGGAGCCAAGGTAAAGCCGACAGGTCAACAGGCCGAGATGGAGCATGGTGATCAGAGGCTGAAGGGGAAGCCACAAGATCCACCTGCTCAGGCTCTGATGGTAGTTGCTTAACCTACGGCTCGACGTCACAGCATGCCGTTCTAGGAGATGGTGGAGGACTGCAAACCTCCAGCAGAGACGGGCGGGGATGGAGGAAGATGAAGACTTGACAAGGTCTCTGTGCTGTCTAGAAACAGTGATGAAGGTTCCGAACAAAAAAATAAATCAGAGTCCAAACAGTCTAGAAACAGTAATGAAGAACGAGATACATGGTGGGATACAGTGGGAGACGATACCTCTGTACTGAAGTCTTTAAGCCAGTCCTCAGTCACTATTTCCACCGGTATACTCACAGCCCTAGTCAGACTCACTGGAGGGCTTCTCTTCCGGGACGAGGGTCAGCGCTGTCCGCTTGTCCTCGGGCTCTGGCTGACGCGTCGCGACGGGTGGTAGCTCTCCGTCTGCTTGGGGCTCACACGATTCCTTTGTGGTCTCAGGTGGGGAAACAGGCTCTGGGTCCGGCGGTGTTCTGGACTGGAGGTAGACACTCTCCAGACACTGGATGATGTATGTATGTATGTATGTATGTATGTAGATAGGTAGGTAGGTAGGTAGGTAGGTAGGTAGATAAAACTAAATTTGCCACATTTGTCCTTCAACAACAACCATGAGGAAACCAGAGAGTGGTGTCTAAGAAGTGAAAGCCAAAGAAAAAGACGGATGGAGTTTACATATTTCCTGGCATTGCAAGGAAAGGGCTTCTGCACATTTCACTGTCAGAGTGGGAGAGATGAGTTTGGAGAGAGAATATTTTACTACAGCTCCAGCATACTGTATATGAGGTAGTAATATTTGTAGTTTATGGGGTTACAATCACAAACATCTGGGCAGGTCCAAGTACCTAGTAAACACAGTTGAATAGCACCCTTGCATTGTAGATGGTCAATTGTGGAAAGTGGTATTTTCGGAAACATTGTGACAGTTGTGACAATGAAGGCACATTAAAGTCTGCAACCTATCTTTCTACAAACAATAGGTTCACCTTTTCATCCATAACATCCTGTCAAGAGAAAAGGCAATGTTTTGTTCTTTTTTTTTTTTTTTAAATTGTAATAATGCAACCATATTGGTTTCACAGTTCTATTTGCTCTTAAAGGGGAACTGTTTTCTTTACAAGACATGTCAAGGCCTTTATGTACCCTTCAGTTAGATTTGTATGTTAAGACAACAGTTTAAACAAACAAACAAATAAATAAATAAGGACATATAGTAAGACTAAAGGGAAAATAATGTTTAAAAAAACTTGACAAACTAGCATTACAACCAATAAATCTAAATCTGCTACATAATAAACGAAACTTAAATAGCTAAAATTTAGAATCTCTCAATTAGAAATAGGCGGGAGAGGGTGGGAAAATATATATTGTATTGATGTAATTCTTATTTGATTGGTAAATGTGACTGCATTAAAGTGGAGTTTGGAAATGAAATAGTTTATGTATAGTTTATATTTGTTTTAAATACATATTGTTCATTCCCTCTCTGTTCTATATGCCTGAATACTAAAATACATGCCTAGTGTTTATAATGCTTGTAAAAATGTTGGTTATTTCTGAATGTAATAATAAAATGTGACCAATACACCGTTGCGACTTGTCAAACACGATATGTCCTTAACATCTCACATCCAGTTTTTGTGTCAAAACAAGAAAGAAAAAAAAACACCCAAATTGAGATATTGTGCCCTTTTGCACTAAATGATCAAGACCACTCAGTGTTAAATCTGCTACAGTAATGCTGATCAAGGCTTTTTGCAAGAAAGTGGAATAACATGTAAAATAGATCACAACACTGGTCAAGTTAGGCCTTGAACATTTAGGAGCAGCTCAAAGCAACACAATGATAATCTCAGAGGTCCCAGCAGGGTCTCTAAATACAAGTCAGATTTAATAAGCACAGGGCATTAGAAGTGTTTTTATTTTTCCCTCCAGCGATTACCCAAGAAACAGTCTTTAGTAATTCCTCATTCCGGGATACAAACAATCAACAGTAAAGTTTATTTACAAGCTTCACCGAATCACTAAAGCTTTGTAAAATCCTTTGTGGTTAATTATAACTGAGCTATGTGTTTCAGAGTGAAGCCACAATAACTTCTCCTTTAAAATCAGTTTATTGTTTATCTGAGGACAATGCATAAAACCATAACTTAAAAGTAACCTAGGAAAACACCAGGATCCATGTCATTTAATGCATCTGTAATGAGTGCAATTCCAAAAACGACTAGGAAAGAAAGATTGCTTAGTCATTTCTCCTAAACAGAAATTAAATAAAATGGATTGCATCAAATAGAGAATTATTATTAAATCTCCTGCATCTTAGATTTTCTTACTGATTTGTCAAGACACCGTACACTAAATGACAGTAGGCTACTCTAATCACAAGTCAGAGATCTCAGTTTGACCTCAAACACTTGAGGAACAAATGATCTGTTCTATGCTATCCACATTCCTTTCCTAGTTCAAACGTCTTGATATAGATCAACAATAACCTGGATGGTTACTTTTTTTATTATTATTCTACACTCATGAAAAATAAAGGGTCTTTATTCACATCTTTGGTTCCAACGAAGAACCTTTAACAACCATGGAACCTTTCCAAGGTTCTTTCCCAGGCAGCAACATGGTGTCGGTCCAGATACGGCCCACATCTGGTACACATGGATTCCACATGGCCGGATCTGGGCCGACACTATTGCTGTCTGGGTTATAGTGCAAAAAGGTTCTTTGGATTACTAAAATGTTCTTAACTCTAAGAAAAAAATATATTATTTTAAGAAAAGATCTTTGGGGAGCCAAAAATGTTTCTTCTAAGGCATCACTAGCCCTTTTGGAAAGAGAAAGGAAATGTTTGTCACAGATCTTCTCAAATTAAGTTGATACTCAAATTAAACCTACTACATAAAAACTGCATTACTACATAAAACATCATAAGCCACAAAATAATATGTATAAGTTATATCTGAGCAGACAAAAAACATTACTTTGGGAGCTGCAGGAGACTAAAGCTATTGATAAGGATTCTATCATCAATCATTCATGTTGGACTCTATTAGTTGAAAATGACTCCCTGTCCCAAATAAAGGCTGCTGTCCCACGCAAGTGCGTCTACATAAAGCACATGCCCATCAAGCATTCTTCACAGGGTGCTACCAAGGGATGTTAAATATTCATTGATTGCTATAAAGGCTTTGAACAAAGATATGCCTCACTTTGAAAGGTAATATAGGCAAAAATGAAAACAAATAATAAAACTGAAAATTCATTGTAGGCACTTCTATTTCAGATTGCATTTTCATTCTCCCCAGCGTTACGGAGATGAAACAGGGGTCCCTGAGCTATTCGTTAGTGCAGTCGCACAGAACATGCTCCCTAATAATGAGGAGGCAGCAGCAGCATCAGTGTACTGGCAAAGGTTAATTAAAATGCAAGAGAATAAAATCAGAGCCTGCTGTCTCCCATGAGGCAGAGCAATAGAGGACAAAGATGGATCTTGTTGCACCCAACAAAACTATCTCTAAATAATGTGTGACAAAATTGGATGACCAAAACAATGACCATTGGTTTAGGGAAGGGGTTTTCAAACTCCGGTCCAGGGGGAATGCTATGGGTCTGTGGAAAAGTTTAGAGAATAGCAGTGTAATTTTTTAAATAATAAATAAATAATAAAAATGTAAAGTAATTAGTAAACAAAAATATCTGATTAAAATAATAAATTAAAATAATAAAAAATTGATTTAAGTACATAACTTAAATAACTTTAAAAACATTAAATACCGGTAATACACAACAGTGCAGTACTACAGGCAGCGAAAAGGAGGGAAAAAAAAACAATGTAACTGTAGCAATGTTCAGGGAAGAAGGAGGCGGGAACCGGCGAACCATCAAAATATAATTTATTTAAATAAAACAAACAAACAAAAATACCGCCAGCAGCCCCTCGCGGACGACTGCTGGCTACCGAAAATAAATATAACTAAAATAAAATACAAAAACAAAACACAACTAAAATACAGGCCTGTTCCTCTCTCGATCATCAACGTCGTCGCTCCTCCTTTATGCTTCCGCTCCTCCGTGAGAGATGCGAGACCGGTGTGCTTCACAGGTGTTGCTCATTAGCAATCGCACCACCGGCCTCGCGCCGTTCTCTCACGCCCCTCGGCCGTCCTGTTCGCCACATACCCCCATCGCCCCTCACAGGCCGGGGGGTACTCACGAGCCTGTGCCTACTCCCCCCCCGGCGGCGGCGATCCCTGGGGGGTATGGACAGACAAACCGAGGGAAACGGAGACGGAAGCATGAGGAGCGACAGATCGAGAGAGGGGAGAGAGGAAAAAAAAATTGGTCCGGTTCCCACAACGCGCTGCCATCTGGTCCCCCACCAGCTAGGCGATCTCCTCCGCGGTGCCTGGCGGCGACGCTGGGTAGCCCTCGGTGGACGGCTCGACGCTCCTCCGCCGCCCGGTGGACGGCGACGGCTCCTCGGGTGCCTTGGGCAGACGGTAGGAGTCCCCCGCTCCCTGCTCCTCCCCTTCACTGGTGGACGGCAGCAGGCTCCGGCCCACGGCGAGCGGCGGCGACTCCTCCTCTCCCTCCCGGATGGCAGCCGCCCCTCCAATACCCAGGCGGCCGGCAGCGAGCTCGACCGTCCCACCGGCAACTCACTCCAGCGCACCGCCTCGAGCGTCCGTGGCCGCGAGTCCCCCGCTCCCTGCTCCTCCGCTCGCTCGGCGGATGGCAGCAGGCTCCGGCCCACGGCGAGCGGCGGCGACTCGCGCACCATGCTCGATGGCACCGCGGATTCCCCACACCGGCGAGGACTCTCTGACAGCGCGTTCCTCCCTCTTCCCGGGTTTCGGCACCAGTGTAGCAATGTTCAGGGAAGAAGGAGGCGGGAACCGGCGAACCATCAAAATATAATTTATTTAAATAAAACAAACAAACAAAAATACCGCCAGCAGCCCCTCGCGGACGACTGCTGGCTACCGAAAATAAATATAACTAAAATAAAATACAAAAACAAAACACAACTAAAATACAGGCCTGTTCCTCTCTCGATCATCAACGTCGTCGCTCCTCCTTTATGCTTCCGCTCCTCCGTGAGAGATGCGAGACCGGTGTGCTTCACAGGTGTTGCTCATTAGCAATCGCACCACCGGCCTCGCGCCGTTCTCTCACGCCCCTCGGCCGTCCTGTTCGCCACAGTAACATAATCAACACATTTATAATATAAGTTTTTCTACAGTATTAATTGGCTCTTTGAGCTTGAAAATAAATAACTACCTTTTAAATTTTAGGATAAAGATTCCTCGCAAGAGGATGATCATATTTGGAGGTCCTTGGCATCTAAAAGATTGGTTTAGGGAGAACTGTGATCCTCACTGTCTGTCCCCTACAATAGTGCCCTATTTAAGTGTTTAAGGGGTGATTTCAGACACAGCCAACATCACTTGTTTCGTTCCAAATTAAATCACTTTCCTTCAGGGGTACGGTTGGTTGGTTGGTTGATTGATTGATTGATTGATTCTTCAAACTTTCACAAAAAAAATACTATATACGTAAATGGTAGCACATACAATAGTATTTACATTTGGGTGCAGATAGATCTGCAATAAAACGGTGTATATATGGTCTTTGAAAAAACATATTGACAATAAATAGATGCATATCACACCAGTCTGGATGAGATAGGAAGTTATAGTTCTCCATATCCTGAGACAGAAAGGAAAAAAATTACCTAGGCTATATTAGTTATGCCCTGGCACACAGAATCTAAACCCTCAGAATTCTCACGGAGGTTACCGCAGATTCTAATTAAATTTAATTTCATATCATATAATTTAATTTGGGCCAGTCAGTTTTTAGTTAACTAGTATACAGTGCTCTGTTTATTATTTAACATTTCATCAGTGTTTCTATTTGTTCCCCAGAATTATGCACTTTTTAGCAAAAAATCAGCACAGAAAATGTGAGAAAACTCTTCAGATTCTGTCTGGGCCTGTGTGGCATCACCTTTAGCTTCATCATCAACACTGGAGGTTGGCAACATCTGAAATGAAGACACTCAGAAAAAATAGTAGATACTCTCTGACATAAACAGGACTAATATCAGACATGTTTCCTTCCAGACACACAGTGGTGTCAGTGAAAGGCCCATCAGTTGAAATATTGTAAGCAGATATGTGTGATAACCCTTGGGTCTGTACGGTGACTGATGACAGGACACAGCAGAGCATAAATATGCAACTAAACGTCAGGGTGGTGAAGCAGCCATAAATCTGTGAGGAGGAAAGTCTGGTATATCCTCACAGAAGAGCTGAATAATATTTCCACAGTGTGATAGCTGAGGCTGTCCAATACATTATGCAGTCAACACAAGAGGTCCCTGAACCATTTAATCACTAGGAATAAGCGGACCATTGTTAAGTGCACTGCACACATTGACAGGTCTCAGTCTATAAATAGTCCGGGAATGCATCTTTGATCATGCTTGGAGTGTCTCGCTGTCATAGTCCATACATGCATGCATAGACACTACATGACCAAATGTATGTGGACGCCAGACCAGAGTATGTAAGCAGTGCAGAGTGGTAACAGAGTTGCTTAGGGTTCAGTTGGACGTATTTTTGTTAGAAAATAAAAACAGCTGACATGTAAATTTTGACATGTAAAAGTTTAGACCCTGAATATAAGATGACTCTATTTTGGAGCGCCAACAACGAGGGGCGCCAAATATGTGTAAAACGTCCTAAAAGTGGCCGCTTTGAAGAGACTGACAGGCAAGTGTATAAGTATGTAGCCGAAAAAAGAAATGAGGGGTTGCCCATAACCAGAGCCGTCATCCAGCTGAAGGCACTGGAAATCGCAAAAGAGCTGAATTTATCCACAAGCGAGGCCCATCATTTCTTATTTCGGTTACGTACTGACACACTTGCCTGTCAATATCCTCGAAACGGCCGCTTTAATGCGCCATAAGAATGATGCGGCTTAATAGATTAACGCACCACTTGCCCTTCGACTTCAGGGAGACACTGCTTTCATTTCAGCGTTATGTGATCGGCCTGAGGAAAAAACATTCATTTCCCCTGGATCAGATAGGTAATGCGGATCAAACGCCTGTGTTTTTGACATGCCAGCATCTGTCACGGTACATAAAAAAGGTGAGAAATCAGTATAGTGAAATCTACTAAAGTTATTTTTAAATAGATATGTATATAGATATTTTTATGTTAGCTATAAAGTGTTTATTTTTAATGTGATTGTTGTTGGTACATTTTATCAGTAGCCTATGTTACCATCAAATTTTAAATATGAAAAATGAAAAATATTTGGTCATCAAAAAACCTTTTCCAAGGTACATCTTGAAAAGGTGTCTGTGTGTGCGTGTGTGTGTGTGTGTGGGGGGGGGGGGGGGGAGGTCTAATATTCAGGGTCTTCTTATATTCGGGACAATACTTTTCTTTCAATGTCCAGGACCTCAACTATGACAGACCTAAACAAATATTTCATATATTGTTTTTATGGACCCCACTTTAAAAACTCATGGTTTACACAATAATTGCACAAACCCAGTATCACGCTTGCAATCCTGCTGTTAGAAAACCTGAATTAAAGCTTTGATGATATTCAGTTAAACACATTAAAATTAAATGTTCAGTCATCAATCGTAGAGTTAGTTCTGGCAGGTCACGTTAGTGACTCTCAGCTGATCCACGTCTACCTATAGGAATACGACACCTATCACCGTGTACATATATTAGCTCCTTCAGTATTATCAGCAGCTGTCGCGTTTCTCAGGAGCTATTACCCTCCTCCATCCCCAGATCCTCCTCTCGTCAGTCAGGATTTGCCATTCTGATTCCCCTTGAATCAGAATAAATTCTCAAATTATGTTGTACTTTAAAATATTGAATTAAATATATTTGCATACATTCATGTTGGTTCTGTTCTGTTTACCCTAAGGGGGGTTACTACTGCTCTCCCTGCTCTTATCCATGCTAGGCTGCATAGATGCGCAGGGAGTTCTCAGAACGGAACCATACCGCCAATCCAAACTGTATGCTAATTGTCAATCGTATTTGACAATAGTGGACCTGACAGAATTATGAGAGTAGTGTTCAGGCGTCCACATACTTTGGTCAATGTGGTGTACTTTCACTTACCACATTAGGGGCCCCCGAAATGTAAGGTATACGTGCAGACGTTGCGATCTAATGCTCCTGTGCCCCCTGTGAAAATAGTGTTTCTTGTCACATAGGCTAGCTCATATAAATTCAATATCATTTATATGAGCTTGTGTTTATGGTTCCTCAGAGACTGTCTCATTTCAAAGGCCTGCCAGAACAGTTTGATAGCTGTTTATATGGAGCTAGGTGAGAGGAGCGGTGGGAAGAAGAAAGAGAGAGAGAGGTGAATCCGTCCAACTGTGGCAGTGGTCACAGAGTGACACGGTGACAGACAGCAGAGAAAAGAGAGGAAGATTGCAATCCTTTAAAGGGCAGAGGAAATGAGAGCATAACTTTGCTCTGTCAATCACCCAGGCTGGCCTGTAATAAGCAGCGCCCAGGTTTCTCCTCCAAACCAGCAACACGCCATCTCTTTGCTCTGGCCAGGCAGCTACTATGTCCTGAATTTCAATTTACTCCTAGTCACAGCAGCACAGAGTCTACTCACATGTGAATTTATAGTGGGCGCTAGCTTTTAATAATATAGACATTAATGGAGGGGATCTTTTACAATTTGGGATGGAAATTATGTATAAAATGTAAGACAAATTATAATTGTTCTGTTTGAGCTTCAGAAAAAGCTATGGCAGAAGTTATGATCAGGTGGAACTGGTCTGGTTGGCACCTCCTCAGGGACTTTGGCTGCTGCTGATGGAGATCTTACTGAGCTGTCACAATTCACAACCCCACTATTTTCCAAGAACTTAGCCACTGAATTTATGGATGACAGCATCAAAAGAGCCAGTGGTACATATACCAGCCCAAAATGCAAATGAATAGAGTATAAAATAAACTCCAACATAACGAGCAGGATCCTGATATGGGTTTATTAGTAACAACTCACCAAATAAATAAATACATGAACATACGTTTTTCAGTAATAAGTATTCAATAATAAGTATTTCAGATAGCAGTGTAATCAAATTATTAGTGTGATAATGTAAATACAATAAGATATATATTACATTATATTACAGATACTAAAGTCCCCTGAGGGCATTTTCACTGTTTTTAAAAAATGTTGCATTTGTAAAACAAGAATTCAAGTCTGTGTTGTTTTATGACGAGAGACATTAAAGTAGCGCTGGTATTAGTGTATGTGGTCTGATACACAATACAGTTTTGCCAAGTACGACGACGAGTATTAGGAAACATCTGACCATTGGGTGGAATAATTGATCAATCAGAATCAAGTATTCCAGACAGGCGTGTAATAATGTTCGATAAAAGGCGCATGGAGGCTAAAAGTACACAGTAATGCATGTTCAATATAAACAAACATCAGTAGTCAACATTAATAGACATACACATTTTTGTTTGCAGAACAAGCAGAGTGCAAATTAGAATAAACTAAATGTAAGAACATTGCTGACAGAATCAATAATATCATTCTAATAAATTATAGAATTAGAGCAATCTTATTGATTCTCTGTGTCTGATGCTCATTGCTTTATTGTTGTTGATTTGTAGGTGATTTCTGCTTCTCCAAGAGCACCCGAAAGCATTGTAATTGTTTCAGGATGATGTGTGCGCCATATCTTTTGAATCTGATATGATTCTCTCTGCCAGGGCTGCTTATCTCAACAGATCAGATCAGGTAATTAAGTGACATCATGCAAATAGCTGATAATGACGGCTGGCATGATAAGGCTTACGACGACATTCAGAAATTAAATAGGGGATCTTGAAATACACATTAGCATTTTATTTAAACAGTTTGTTTTGCATGTCTGAACGTTGTGATCTCACCGAAAGATAAAAAAAAATAGAGCTGTCAGCCAGTGGATGTGCAGGTGGAAACCGGATTTCTGGGGCCTGTTGCCTTTTGAATGAATAAACCTGTAATTTAGGGCAGTATATCTATTTCTGGACAGAAAAATATGGAGATGCAACATCTTTTAGCAGGGTAATCTCATTACCATTTTGTATATAATGTATTTATACATGTGAAGCGTACATGTACTAAAATGTGCTGACAGCATGTAAAACATCAAACATTTTACATACAGCTAGAGGAAAATCTTATATTTTTTTCTTTTCCTCTGAAGACTAGTTGGAAACAGAAATTCTAAATAAAATTCAATGCTGACAAACTAGGAAAAAAGTATTTTTAAAACTTGTTTTTCAGTAAAATATCTAGAAATCTTTAAAACACTATACATTTATTTAAAAAGCAACACTCTGTAAGATAAGACTTGTTTTCATAAATTGTATCTATGAATGTGTGTATAACTAACTGCTCTTAAAAATATTATATGGCTCTTTATATTTTTTTTTTGTTTAAACTATTTTTCATATTATAACAGGAAATTTTAAAACAATAAGAAGTGTTTGTTTTTTTTGCTGCGCAAATTATCCTATATCGGTATTCTTAGTTTTCTGTAAATTGTCATTTATTAGATTAGATTACATTAGAAATCTTCATTAATCCCCTTGAGGGGAAACTTATTTGCCACCATTATACATCACAAACAGCACAAACAATTAAACATTACAGCACTATCAATTCATATAATAATTGCACAGCTTCATTAAAAAACCTCAATGCAGCAGGAATGAATGAACTTTTAAGTCATCTAAAAATACTATATAGTGCATGACCTTCAAGGCAAAATTGAATCTGGAGTAAAACCAATAATCGAACCAGCCTTCCTCATCATTTTATTAATCCTATTTTTGTCATTAAAAAAATACTCCCCAACAAAGCAATAGATAACACAAGGCACTGGCCACTATTCCCTGATATAAGACAAAGACAAAATACTTACGATAGTGAAATATAGTCGAAAATACAAGAGACACACTGATTATGTTCTGTATCTAATTTTAAAACGTAGACATGCTTCAGATCCCAACGAATAGACCTAATATAATCACAATCATGCCTGTTTGGTTGAGAGAAACATAAACTAGATTTGACATTTACACAATACTTTCTCACACTGACTCTCAGATATGTCACTGATGAGCAAAAATATCATAACCAGTCACATGGAATATCGTTAATCAAGGCACATATTACTGGCTCGATTAGATAGTAAGCAATCAATCAGTTCTCGTAATAAACATGTTGGATGCAGGAGAAATTGGCAGGAATGAAGATCTGAGTGACTGTGATAAGGGCCAAATTGTTATGGTAAGGCGACAGGGTCAGAGTATCACTGAAATTGTGGATTGATCCCTGTCAGCAGAGGTAAGAATATACCAATAGTGGTCTGAAAGCACAAACAGGCGACAGGATATTGGGTGTTCAAGGCTCATTGATGCACAAGGACCACGAAGGCTGTATCCCGTCTGGTCCGAGCCAACAGAAGGTCTGCTGTGGCACAAGTCACAACATTTTGATGATGGTTATGGGAGGAATGTGTCGCAACACAGTGCATCACAGTCTGCTGCCTACGGGGCTGCGTAGTTACAGACCAATCAGAGTGCCTGTGTTGACCCCTGTCCACCTGTCCAGCATCCCACTGGACCTTGGAGCAGTGGAAGAAGGCCGTCTGGTCCGATGAGACCCTTTATCTTTTACATGAAGTGGACGGCCGTGTACATGTGTGCTATTTACCCGGGGAAGTAATGGTACCAGGATGCACTGAGGGACGACGACAAGCTGGTGGAGGGAGAGTGATGCACTGGGCAATGCACTGCTGGGAAACCCTGGGTCCGGCCATTCATGTGGATGTAAATTGGACACGTGCCACCTACCTACACATTGTTGCAGACCAGGTACACCCCTTCATGACAATGGTGTTCCCTGGTGGAAGTGTCTTCTTTCAGCAGGATAAGGCCCCCAGCTACACTGCACACATTGTTCAGGAATAATTTGAGGAACATATTGAAGAGTTCAAGGTGTTTCCCTGGCCTCCAAATTCCCCAGATCTCAATCCAATTGAGCTCCATCTCACAATCTACAGGACTTGAAGGATCTGCTGCTATAACGTCTTGGTGCCAAATACCACAGGACAACCTCCAGGGGTCTTGTAGAGTCCATACCTCAGTGGGTCGGTACTGTTTTGGCAGCTTGGGGAGGAACAAAAGCATGTTAGGTAGGTGGTCATAATGTTCTGACTCATCTGTGTATGTGCTTTTTGAAGAAGCACCGGAGGAAATGGTTGTCATTGCAGATTTTTATTTGTGAAAATGGGACTTCATTGACTTTATTTTCTTTGATGGGTCTAGAGAGAATTTAAAGAGGTTTTAAATGAGAAAAATCTTTAATTATTTAAAAAAAAAGTCCTCCTTCTGACGCCCTGTAAGCCTGGATGTGTTTTTATTCCTGTGCTCATTTGATATCACCTGCCTGTTTACACAATATGGTCTACCTGCAGTTTTGATGTCGTGTCTCTTCAGTCTCTGCTTACAGGTTTATTCACCCTCCAGTCCTTTATATTCTCTGAATATTTTTAACGTGTTATATAACCCATCAATGGGATATCATTTCACTCACTTCTGAGTGGCAGAAGTTCAGCTCAAACACAAATATATTCTCATTTTGATGATTGATTTTATTTGTTGAATTAGTGGTTAACACATACTCTTTACGTGGAGCAGGTAAAAAGATTTTCCTTCTTGAAAGAAAAACTTAGATCTCACAGGAGTTTTGTTTTGTGCAAAAGATAAAACTTTTTCAAAAAAGTAACCAATACCAGTGCCATCCATCTTCTTATTTGCAGTCAGATCTCTGAATCAAATCAAGGCCATTGAACATTCTGAAGTTAAGGCTTAAGTTTTACATGACATACTGTACACACAACTTTTATGAGAAGACGTGAGATGAAAGAGGCGAGCTGAGATGAGATGAAGAGACAAGGGAACGATAGTGGAGCTACATTATATAGGTAATAGTACTATGTTTGCTCTGGTGAAATACATAGTGTTCAAATATTACTCTAAACTCTAACCAAAACAATCAAGTTTACAACCCACCCAATTTTTATACAATGGTTAATGGAAACATAAATCAGGATATCAATTCATTATATACATAGCACATTCTGAGCTTTTATAAGCACTAACTTTCTGTACGAACCGAACTGACCAATTATCTGCGCAACATGACTGAAGCCCGGTTTGCGCAAATTACTGTTAAGGTGCTTAAATAATTTAAAATACATGCAGTTCTGTTATTAACCAACTTTGCATGTGCGATACCACAAAAGACCATTTTGCAACAAAAAAATAAACAAACAAACAAACAAGCAAACAAATAAACCTCACAAGGGAGCATGTACTGGGACCCCGCTAAACGGTTCACACTTCAACGCCCCCCAATGTTCGAACCAAAACTACGCCCTTGGGTAGCACAATCTACTCACACATCATTGATAGTTAGTTCAGGTGCTTGCTTGCTTTTTTATATATATAAATGAAATTGTACAAATTCATACCAATTCACCAAAACGTAAAATAGTGGTTTTCTTGGTTGTATTGTTTCACAACATTATGGTGGAAATGACACTTAAAATATTTTTGCAATAAAACAGCCAACTCTTTTGTGTTGCTAAGACTAATTTTAAACCTAGCATGTTATGTGTCGCAAATACAAATTATTAAATCATATTTTAACAATTTTTATATAATCTGACAAAACTGAACCTTCACTGGAATTGACAAAACATCCTGTTCAAGTGAGATTTAATGTTATTTGATATTGTTCTCTACACACATCATGTCTCACATTTCTCAAGCTCTTTACTGACACTGTTGTCTGCTTGGTAAACAAGTGGTGTAGAAGTATTGGTCGTTATGGAAATGACACAACCCAGCTGTAATTTGGGTAACAACTTAAATAAATAATTTTATTGCATAATGTTGAAATGGTTTGCTGGACTTTGTTTACGATAGCCTATCATAGTTTTAAATTTTGTATATTTTTAAGAATGACAATTTTGGTCTGAAAGGAGAGTAAAACTAAATATATAAGAACATTGACAACTATCTAAATAAATTATGAAGATAATGTGACATTCAAATAAAAGGAAAAGAAAAAACAACCTCTGGGACACGAATGTACCCGAAGTTGAACTCACTTATTATGAAGACACAAATGAAATATTTAGAGCTGCTGGGTGGATTCTCTATTTTTATTTACTCTGAGATTAAATGGTATTGAAGGCTTTCATGTTTTGTTCTTTATATCAAACTTAAAAAGAGACAAGCTAAACCACACAGCACAATATGAAACTTCCCTTTGTTTGTTGGAAATTTGCGTCTGTTACAGTAGTTTTGTTTGTGATGCTATGTGAGTTCTTCACTGGCTGAACGGTACAACTTTGATGGATTGATTTGAGAAAGTTGCCTAGAATGGCCCGAGGCTCAATTTAATTCTCCTTTCTCAAAAGCATGGCAGTAACTTTTCACATTTCAAGTTTGTGAATTATTGATACGTCCTTTCAGACCTCTCCATCAATCCTCCTGTTAGCTGTTAGTGATTACCGTCGAACCAACCAGTAACCATCTTTCCAAAGCTGCCTCGGAAAGTTGCACGACTGGGAATTCAGTCGAGAGCTTTAATGTGAGACTAATGTGTCAAATAAGAAATGTAACCCCATAGCTCAGAGGTACTAAAGGTATCACTGTTACAAGATTAGTTTCTTGCTGGCTTTGTATTAAAGAACACTGATGACTCATACACTGAGCACAATACACAATCAGATGTCTGTCATTATTTAAAAACTAATTAGTGACATAACACGAAACTGTAATTTAAAATCACTGATGTAAAAAAATAGTTGAATTGCGGTTCTGATAAGTGCACATCAGGGCACATAAAAGTGATATTGTGCTCTTGGGGATTCAACTTAGAATCTGGCCACATCCTGATTTAATTTTTCCCTCGCTCTCCTCTTTTTTCTTATAACTGTTCTGTCTATTAAAGGCAAAAAGTAATAAAAAAGTTAATGCTGTCTTTTAGTGGACATATGTTCCTCTTATCTTATCTTGCTTTGCTTTGCTACATACAGTATGTAATCCATATAACTTAATTTCTTATATCCTCCTGCTATACTCTAGTAAAGATATTTGGCGCGTTGGTTATTTTTTTCTGCAGAAAATAAACCACTGATTAAAGTTTAAAATAAGAGGAGATATCTGTTCAAATCCACATTTCATTTCCTTCTTTAAAGCAGAGGTATCTACAGGGGTCCTCTCTTTCATCTCTAATGAATTCTGTCATATTTAGCTTAAGCACTATGAAAAACAGTTTTAGTAACTCTCACCATTAGTAGTAATAGTCAAGTTAATAATCTTATGCAAAATTAGACTTGTAGACTAATGTCAATGTAAAGATTTGTCGAACGACAGTAGCTTTTAATTGATTTTGATTTAGGACTTTACATCGGACATCAAGTGGAAACCCAACACATTCCCAAAATGGCATTTTGTACAAAATATTAATAATATTAATCAACCCGCTCATTGGAAATGTGTCCCTCAGACAACATCTCTGCAAAAATACATACAATGTACTGCAGTTTCCTGAAACTACCACTAGAAGCAGTAAAACACCAACAACTTTTACAGTTGATTACAGAGGCAGATTATTGATTAATAATGACTTATTTTCATGCAGTTCCTTGCAAAATACTGTTATGACTTCAAAACACATTTATCATAGTGCATGATCTACTATTAAACGAGTACATTTTGATGTTTACATCACACAACCAGAACCAAATGTATGGCTTTTCTGAATTAGACTTGCTCTATTTTGTACTGTTTAACGGTTTTCAGAGAAAATGCAACACGCTACTTTGAATCAGCCATGAAACGTGATACAACCAACGCAATATCATTTGGCAAAAAATGATTAAGGTTAAAAAAAATTCCACGACACCGACTGTTGTTTAAAGTCGTCATGAATTGAAAGTTACGTTAGTCTTTTCTTCCCCACTGTGCCATATATACATGTGCCAAGAGTGAAACAGCTTTTGAAATGAGGAAAAAATGTAGGGCGAGGCTTGATCCTTCGGGAAAGATTGGATCGTAGGAAGTTGGGCGTTGATAAAGATGAAGGTATATAAATGCCTGTTTGCAGTCAGTTGTGGAGGACATTTAGTCCCACCCTCTACTGAGACACACGTCATGAAGAGAACAGATCGGTCATTGTGAGGGGGAGGCTAACATTTATGATTAAAGATTATAAGTGCATAGAAATGAAAAAAAAAAAAAAAAACCCGCTTCTGCATAGCGCATCTTGTGGACGAGTCAGCTGAAAATTGCAGCAAATAAATTGTACCCGGAGGACATATTTCGGTAACATTTTATAATAACTGTACGCTTTTAATCATTAATTAAGCATTAGTAAACAGTCAATTCATAATTTATAAAGCATTAATAGACATTAATAAGCAGTTTAAGAATACAGTTATAAATGCTTTATTCTTGATTTTATAAGCATAACTATAACGTGTTTAATAATTGTATTGCCATACTTTATTAATGATCATTTTAAATTAAGTATAGCATTATTTACAAACTAGTTATTTAGGAGATGTCAGTGATTCATAAGATCACTTAGAAATTGTAAGTAAATGAAGTAAATTCAGGTAGTTATAAAGCTTTTAGTAGTGGTCAGTTAACTATTTTTGTGAGCTCATCTAAAGTGAGGACTAGTTATGCCTTGTAAAGCATTTACAAAGGAGATTTAAACATAAAAAAAACATTATGCTTGGCACAAACCATGCGTATTCTCATTACAAATTCATATTTAAAGTAGTCTAGGTCATATTTTATTTTACCTTACATAGTTCTGTTCATAGTTTTGAGGATGAGTGGATGTCATGCAATTTGCTCATGTTGGCATCTGCACAATTTGCCAGCTTCTATGCAAGAAGAATTTGCAAATACCAAGGATAAGCCTATTTTATTTTTCTAGCCTAACTACGGGTATGCACACGTAAATAGTTTTATAGATTTATCAAGCAGATCATTAGAAACCCTAAAGACAGAAATGCCTCAGTCCTAAGCTAAAACCACTTATACCATTGGTTTTGAACTAAGCATGTTAAAGCACTTCAGAAGCACTGCTGTAAGGTAGTGTCAGAACAGTATTATCACACATGGTCGTGTTTCTCCTGATAGAAACACAGTCCCTGGGGCACCAGCATTCTGTACACACCTCTCAAAACATGAACATTTTGATCAAATCAATAGATTAATTTTCCATCAATCAGCCAGCTGTCACGTTCATGTTAGGCGCTGTCAGTATCTTTCACCCTGATCAGCCTGTAGTCTTCACACATGAGAAGACCCACGTGTGTTCGGTGAAAATACGGATGCAGGGCTTGATCAAAACACAGCATAAATCTCCAGAAACCTTTCAGCCATTCGTTTCCATCAGGCCTGGCGGAGTGTGTCTACACACCAGCGTGAGCAATGGTTTGCCTTTCCCTGAAGAGAATGCCATTATAACTTCACAGTACAGTACAGTACATGTTACACTGATATAATAGAAAAAAACAAGCTTGTGAAACTTTTTCAATATGCATTCTTAAATAGTCATATTTTGAGGTCAGCTTAATAATTTATCTAACAGCTATTTGTTCTATGCCTTTATGAAGAAATAAAAGTGTTTTCTGATCTGAAAATAAAAAGAGGATTAAAACTGAAGTGAAATTATTTCTGTCATTAGACTAATAATGCTGCTTTTCCCTTCATTTTAATGAATGATTTCCGATCAATCAGATTACCAAAAGGTAATTTAATATTAATACTCAACATTTATGAAACATTTATGACATTGATGAAAGTATGCTATACATAAGATTATAAAACACAGTAGATTGCACCATAAACAACTGTTTGTCAACTGTTTGAGTTTGTTTTAATTGTAGTAAATTATTTTTTCCTTTAAGGGACAATTACATTTCCTGTGCTTATAAATATTTATAATTATTTGTCGCGTTAAACTGCAAAGAAGCGCATGACACAGGAGATTCGGAGAAATAAACTGAATTTAATAATATAACCACACAGAACTCAGGAGAACACAACCATGAGACAGAACAAAGAACTGAGGAAACTATGGGCTTAAATACACAGGGAGAGAAATCAGGGTAAAACAGAACAAATGTGTTGAAATTAACAGCCAGGGAACTGAACTAGGAAATTGCAAAACAGGAACAGAACAAAACGGACTAATACACATTACATTATTACAATACGTTTACTTTTATAATATCTTTTTGCAATGCTACTTTAAATTGATGCTGCACTTTTCTAATGACGCTGCAATAATGCTGTCAATGAAACATATATTCTCTAAAGACATTACCCCTGAAATGAAGGCCAGTTAAGTACACTGCTCAATTCCCTCCGCTTCTTTCAAATTCCTCGCTAGACCGTGAGGTTTTGCAGCGTCGCGGTCCACAGTATATCTGTGCATCAGAGTGAACTCCAGGGAGATTCATATCCTTTCTTCTCAGAAGGCAGTGTCAGAACCAATCAGGGAGAAGATGGCGCTGCACACTGGGAATGCAGATTGCCAGAGGGTACTCACATAAAACTACTCTTAGAAAACTTTGGGCTGTTGGGAGAGGATACACCCTGAGGATGTTTAAAAGTTATCAACTTCTGAGTTGCATAATAATGCTGCAAGTATGGGGAAATCTAGAATTGATAATCTCAACACGACCATCTTTGGCCTTACTGTTGACACGTCTCCTCCGGCACATTGACCTGAGGGTTCTTCGACCTTCGACGTACCAACAACTGTGAAAATGATTTACTGTTTTTTTTTTTTTTTAAATGCCTATCATTTAGGCACTGTCTAAATGACCGCCTGTCACGTCGGTCTTGATCTCACTACATTGCCTGCCAGTCAGAATTGAAATGGTAATGTTTGTATTTAAATCTTGTCGTGATGAGGCACCGCAGTATCAGATCTGCTACATCCTACACTCAGTCAAGGTCACTTAGATCTGATAATTCTGGACTATTGTAAGTTCCCAGAACAAGACAAAAAACAGAGGTGATTGTGCATTTTCTGTTATCGGCCCTATGGAATATTCTCCCGGTTCATATCAGAATTTTATGCTACCTTGTGCTTTATGGATTTTTTTTTTTTTTTTTTTTTAGAGAACTTTGGTCAACTTCGGTTGTTTTTAAATTGTGCTTCATAAACATTGTATTGTATTGTATTTACATTTGCCCGGTTTACAGTTTTACACCACTTTTTGTTCAAAATTTCAAATTCACTTCTGATCGCAAAATATGTTTGCAACATACAATTCTCCCGCAAAATCCTATTACCATTTAACCTCAAAGTGATTATATTGGATGCAATAACTTTTCATTGCTACTATTCGGTGCCTGATTTGTAAATCTTACAAAATTGCCTTATGTATGTAAAATTTAATTTAATTTAATTTAATTAATATAATTTTAGGTCTATTAAATTTCATGTCACTTTCAATATTATGTTACCAACGTAAATGGTCAAACATTTCTCATTCTGTATATGATCAGTTTGCCTAAAGGCTAGTCAGTTAGCCTACAGCGTTACTAAAGTGATGAAACGTTGCTAGTAAAATGCTTAGAATCCTACTAGATATCTTTCATTGTGTGTTTTACTGGCATGACAAATAATGGTACATTTGAACTGACAAAGTATCTGTGGATCATTTTATGCATAATAAATAAAGATATATTTATATTTTAATTATCATAAAATGATATAAAAACAATTCACTTAAGTTGAGGAAAATATCAAGAGAAAATATTTATTATTAATATTTATTTATTACATTATTAAGTGCACATTATTACTCTGACTGGACACTAGCAAACATGTCACACAAGAGAGATAGTGTAGTTGAATTATTCAGAGATAACACATACTTGTTCCTCTTTCTCCTACATAACAACATGTGAGAGGAAAAATAAAGAAAGATTGAGTGTTTAGATAAGAGCCAGTTCTAGCTACATTTCCTCAGTGAACACTAGAGTGATGTCCAGGAAAAGGAGATATACAGTACTGTGCAAAAGTCTAAGGCAAGTTACACACACGTATGCACACACGCACACACAAAATAATGGTTTTAAGCCAGTTATTTATCTTTTGCTGTAGTGTGTCAGTAGGAAATATCAGTTTACATTTCCAAACATTCAATTTGCCATTAATTGTAATAATCCAGTGAGATTTTTTTATGCACAAGGAGTCTGACAACAGCCGCTGCTCCACACGGAGATCTGATCTCACCATCATCATGTCTGACTGTGATTAAGAAAAAGAAAATTCTGAGACGGACTAAATCCAGAAGAACTGTGGAAATGTCTCCAAGACGCTTGAAGAGACCTTCCTGCAAATCTACAGTACATGTGAAAAGTTTTAGGCAAAAAGTGAGGATGCTTTCAAAAATAATGTCATAAATAGATTTTATTTATTAATTAACTTCTATTAATTAAATCAAAACAATATTTGGTGTGACCACCCTTTGCATTTAAAACAGCTTTTCCTGCAGTTCTTCTGGATTTAGTCTGTCTCAGTTCTTTCTGTTTCTTGAATTAGCCCTGAAACCAATTACTAATTTATACTGTATCTCATTACTAAAAAAGCAAATTCTTTGTGGTGGAAAACACTGGAAAGAGAGAGAACAAACAATGCTAGTTGTCATTTACCTCTCTTTATGAGCAAAATTGCTTATTGCAAGTATGATCTACTGGACTAGATTTTAAGTAGGCAACATTACACAATGGGACAATGGTGGCCAAGCAGGATTGTGTATTTTAATTACCCTACTGTATAAGAGGCTCAAGTCTTTATTCCTTTATGATTTCAGCTGCCGGGAACCAATGTTTCAATGTCTCAAAGACATTTCCAGTGCTAAGTCATCTTTTACAGAAGAGAATAAATAATTTTAGAGAGAACAATTTCTTAAAGCTTATGTTGAGCCAAATATCAAATAAAGTGTGCACTATGCAGCAAATTTTCCCCATTCCTCAAAACCCTCAATTTACATTCAACATTTACAATTTAATACATTTCACTGAATTTAAATGCTAAACGAATCTGCAAATATGTGATACCTCTTTTTCAGTTTAAGTTTAGATTTTTTTTTATGACAGTAGCAATCTCATGAGTTACAAGTCAACATTTAATAACTTCAGATTGTCTTTTAAGTTAAAAGTCCTTCAAAGAATCAAAATGATCAATAACTATTCCAGACATGCACTACCCATTTTAGTTTGAAATTATACTACAAAAATAAGTGTGAAGCTATTTTCCAGACTAGTGGTTTAAAGAGTTACACCAACTCTGCTTCCCTTGACACGGCAGTGGATCAAACACATCCTGCACAGCAGGTAACTACATGCTGAGTAATTTAGTTGTGAAAGGTGACATGTTTATTTGCTGAAACAAGTCTTGGACGCTTCTTTAAAAATGACAAGCGTTTGTTTGTGATATATTAAAGCTTGCTGCAATGTTTTCCGACAAACACAACTCAGAAACTCTTCAAAAAGACTGCAGCTGACACAGGAGATTTAATGCACAACCTACGACTGCTTGGGCGGCAGTAGCCTTCAATTTCAGGGACCTCTCATTGTACAATGAAAAACTCAATAAAACTATATGAGGATTGCAGTATGTCCTGATTGAAGTACCCCCTAATCTTAGGCACTTAAGATTTTAAGTTCAATAATTTAACAACACGTTTGTATGTTCACAGTAACATATATGCAGTTCTCTCGCAAGCCCAGTTTCGGAAACCCTGGCCAAGGAAAACACACACTTGACCACTTGCACCATGAACAAAATCAATAAATTACAAATTTACATTAATTTGTGATTGATTTATTTCCAGCATCTTCACCTACATCTGCAGACCTGCCAATCAGAGAATGGTGAGAAAGAAAATGAAATACCATTTCTATTTGAACCAAGATCCCAGGGTGATCGATCTGATGATCTGATGAAGAGGACCACAATAATCAATGGGATGAGTAGCGGTCATCATTATTAGCAGTAGGCTGTCCGAAAGCTGGAAAACACTGCCTTTGCATATATGAAGCAATCAAAACACTGGTCTAATCCAATGTTTGCATAGCAACAAGATTTTCCATTATTTTCTTAAATTAATTATGTTTGACCAATTCTCCACTCTTTCTCCTTTAAGGCTTAAACGCCCACTGTTATGATTGGCTAACGTCATTGCATAGGAAACGGTATAAACAACCACTCGCTATAGCACATAAGTGTAATGAAAACATTATCCATATAAAATTGTAATTTACTGACAAAGCATTATAGATTTGTTACTTACAGTTTGCGAACCAATACAGCGCCTTTGCAAACCCTCCATTACACTGTGCCTCATTTACAAAACAATCTGCAATCAAATTCTCAGAACAAACATATAATCCTCTGATGCGTTCCATAACATCGTTAAAAAAACAGCCACTTGTTCATGACGCAGCCTTCTGAAGTCTCTGAGCAAATGAGCTGTTTAAACAGGATGTGTCAAAGCCAACGTTCCTTTATGCTTACATTTACTTTTCCATGTGTCCTCTTGTCGACAGACTCAAGCATGTGAACTCGAGCACGTCAGAAAGTGTACGGGCACCTGTATACTGTATCCAAAACACCAATTTTCAATATTTCAACACATCACATGTACATGACAATATGTATCAAGTGCACATTTGACCTTTTTACATAAGACCATCAGGTTGAGACAATTAGAAAAGTATGGGAGCTCAGGAGATTTGATAGAGGGCACAAAAACAGGCGACGCAAACAGAAAGAGATTACAGGGATGAGCTGATGAACCGTTTTCCAAAATAACAGGATTTATGCTCTGCTGTCTAACTACGAAAAGCTTAAGGCATCTGATTTACTAGCCTGATCAGTTCAACAGTTAGGTCTAGCCAAGATTTTGTTTTAGGAGACAAGCCAGAAAGGATCAATTTATGGTCATATCGTGGGGTGGATTTTAAGGGCCACAGTCCAGGGCCCTTTAGTAATGGAATCTCAATCTCTGCCTCTCAGGAAAAACAGCCCACTCTTACTCTATTACTGGGATAACGAGCAACTCTTTTCCATCCGAGTGGAGCTGAATGGTGGTTGTATGTCAGACCCATCATGCCTGATGTAAAATTCCCCAGGATGATATTGATTTTGGGAGTCTGTGAGGCAGACATGGGCAGTATTTCAATTAAATGTATTTTAAATAGGTATTTAATTACTTTAGTGTATTTTGTAATTTGTATTTTGCAGGTGTGGAAAAAATTAAATGTAGTTTGTAACAAAATATTTTGAGGGAGTGTATTTAGGGTATTTCAAATCACCATAGTAAATGATTTTGCCAAGTTGGTTGTACTTAAAAAAAAAAACTAGCCCAAATGACAATGGTTTAGTTTTCTCTTTTGTAGCATAGTTGTGTTATTGCTACTATTTTTGTTGTCAACCTTTCAATAAAGCTGTTAGTGCACATAACATAGATTTATGGCTGTTTCCCCACCCTTAGCCAGTGATGAGGAAATGTCTCTCCACACTTATTCAAGCCTTAAGGCACGAGTAGAGTAAGGGTGATAATATGGCTACGTAGCCTACATCAAACACGTTTTGCTATTAAGGGCAGCCTACCACACCATTGATGTGAACTTAGCTATACATGCCATTTACGTCAGAGGGAGCTATTTCAGGCCCTGTAGAGGGCAATTCGTTTGCATTTTATGAGGTGGCTAATTCGTAACAATTCATACGACCTCACTCATATTTTACGAGTTGCCAAATTCGTATGAATTCATACGAATGACCTACCCCTGACCCCGCCCCTAAACCTACCCATCACATGGGTTTAGACAAATCATACGAATCCGTACGAGTGAGGTCGTATGAATTCGTACGAATTAGCCACCTTTTAATCACTCGTACAAATTTGTACGAATTGGTCGTGAGATAGCGTTGCAGATGCCCATATTTATTTATTTTGCTACTTCGCCATTTTTAATTGACACATTTCTCATATTTGTGTTATTGCTACTATTTGTGTTATTGACCTTTCAGCAATAAAAAAAAAAGACTTAAGATTATTGTGGGAGTATTTTTGTTTTTTCAAAATACTAATTACTTGTATTTTATTTAAATACATTTATCACATCAGTATTTTGTATTATATTTTGTTACATTTCATGAGCCAGTATTTGTATTTTGTAACAAAATAGTTTTTGATGTATTTGTGCCCACCTCTGCTGTGAGGCAACAAGCCTTGTCTGTCCGATGAAGAAACCTCTAGAACTGGACAACAGTGATTACTGTTCGAGGTGACTCTACCGGAATGGTCATTTCACTACCGGACATTTCATGTCGGGTTCAATTCAGTTCAATTTATTTGTATATTCCGTTCATACATATTGGATTTACAAACTTTTGATAACAATAATCCACTTGGGGACCATCTTCCTTTAATATAAAAATATTATATTATATTATATAAAATGCATTATATTGTAAAGAGAAATTACTGAAGATATCCAAAATCAAATTATTGTATTTGTATTAAATAATTGTCACTGTCCTTCAGTAAATTATACATTTCACAATGGCTATACCTGTATTTAATAAAAAAAAATGTTTACGTTTACCAAATTCAAATGTAATATTATTTCAATTTGGCAAATGTTAACAATGATTATTATTATTATTAATGATAATCAAATTAATATATACTGTATCTAGTTTTAATTTTATTTGGTAAATGTAACATAACACTATAGTATATGCAAAATGCAAAGTTTATATATAATAGTTATAATACAAAAATATAATGTACTATTTACATATATTTTATATTTACATGTTAAAATATATACATGATAATATACATGTTAACATTTACCAAATTATTTAAAATTATAAGAATTATAAATTATGTAACCACAAAATGTTAAATCAAATCTATCTAATGTTTGAGAAAAAATCAATAGTCTTTGTCTAGATTCCAGCTTCACTAAACCAACTTCATGAGATCTTTATAAAAATAATAATAATATCATGCATTGAATGCCTCACAGATTTAAGAGATTACACACAAAAAATCACTTAATCTGATTCTTATTGTTCAACTGAGCAAAAAGGTCAATGGCCTGGTAATAATTTTTAAATTATTATGCAGTAAAATTCTATCCAAACAAAAAGTTTAAGATAAGCTCATCTCAGCCTTTCCGTGAAGGCCAAATTCATGCTGGTGGTAGAGCAACTGATTGTCACAAGAGTGAAATATCCCCACAGTGGAGAAATGCATAACAACTCAAGAACAAATCCCCCTGCAGTAAGGATATTTATATGGAGCTGTACGTGCATTAAATGTCATCATGCCTCTGAAAGAATGATGGCTAATTACTCAACCCACAAACAAACAAAGCCCAAAAGGAATTAAAATTCAAAAAAGGCCAGTGAACAATGAAGACAGGAGATTTGAAATAAAATTAAGCCATAGACCACAGAAGTGTTTTTAAAGGGATGTGGAAGAAGACCATGAAACGCGACATACCCAATGTAACATAAAATCCTCCCATTATGTGTATCGTAGGTGTTTCAGTCAATTTAATTGTAATTACATATTAATTACATGATTAAAATATTCAAGTGAATTGCAGTTATTTGCAATTATTGTATATTTACTTTTAAAGTCATGTCACTGAACATAACTCTATCACTGGCCTACAGTCCACTGCACTATCCAAGGCACAATATTTCGCTATTACAA
Source organism: Meda fulgida (assembly GCA_030578275.1). Classification (NCBI taxonomy): domain Eukaryota; kingdom Metazoa; phylum Chordata; class Actinopteri; order Cypriniformes; family Leuciscidae; genus Meda; species Meda fulgida. The sequence continues at coordinate 8,579,393 of CM060624.1, read as the reverse complement.
AGAAAACTTATTAATAATAAGTGTAAGATCACATTTTCACTACCGGCTGCATCGAGAGCATTCATTAAACAAAACGACACATATTACTTTGCTTAATTAATTATCGCATGTCATTCTTCGTACTAATGATTCAATTTAGAATAATGCATTTGGTGTGGAGGATGAACATCTGGCCATTAGTAAGTTTGGCTGAAAATCAAATAATGCTTGCAACAGCAAGGCATGCTCTTCCCATGATGCCCTCTGTTTAGAAGATTCCCAAAGGGTCTGCTCACATACGAGAACACAGATCCATAAAACTTTCATCCTATACTGTCTCAGGGAGAAATCTGAATCAGATAATGCTTTTCAAAGCTGCAAGGGTGAAATCAATGACAATTAATCTGCCTAAAAAAGATCAGCAATCATGTAATCAAATAGACAGGTTACACTGCATGTCACAAAGCAGTGAAACAGTGAATATATATTATTGTGTAAATATGTGACAACTATGGCCCTGATCTCTAATATTTTACCACAAAGCTTAAAACATAACAAGCTCTGAAAGAATGAATGAATGAATGAATGAATGAATGAATTAACTTACTTATTTTGAAAAAAAAAAAAAAAAAAATTCTGAATAAATTATTAAATAATTTTTAAGTACATATTTAAATAATATAACCAGTTCCTCACGCTTTTTAACCAAAACGAATAAAATGACATGGAAAGTATCTCCTTAATGCTCATATTCATCCAGAAACCCCCTTTTGGTTAAAGGAGATTGACATCAGATTCTTCCTCCCTTACTTGAGGCATTTAGCATGTTAAATGTAATTATATTTGAGACAAATATTAATCCCTAATGCTAATCTTGTCTTTTCCCAACTCTTGTGTTTACCCATTGTAATTTGATCCTGGTTTATTAACAGGTTCAATGATGACTGCTTATGAATTGTTTAACATCCAGAAAGATGACTGCCCATACCAGAGTCAGAGACCGATCCAGACTGTACATTACCATTACGTGAATCAGAATTCGTTCACAATTAATTTGTTGATTGATACAGCACAATAGACAAAGATAGCAATTAATCTGTAGGCTACAATTTTGAAAAGTGACATAATTGTCCACATGACAAAAACGGGGGTCTAAGCATTACAGGTGTTCACAGAAAAGTGCATTTAAATGCAGAAATCTCCTCCAGCCTTATCGCTGAAACAAACGGTGGCAGTTCCAAACATATGTTGCAGGAATGTATCAGACACTAAATTGAAAGCTTCTGGCTTTTGGCTTTGTGCAGGAGTCTTTGTTTGTGGCTATACATTCATGTCCATTTCCAGTACAAAGCCCTACAATTGCATGCATAAATCTCCAGATGGGATGAGCGAGGATGTCAAGGGCTCAGTGAAGTGTCCTGTTTGTAACAACATAACAATCCAAATTCTGGACTATAGGGTTGATTAATAATGGCAAAAATCATGGTCAATATTGAAATCACAATTAATTAACATCATTATTGGTGGGTGATATGATCAAAGTCTGAAATATCAGTGAAATTTCACAATTATAGATACTTCAGCAAAAACAAATACTATAGGTTAACTAACGTAGGAAAAATACAACAGAACAAACATTCAGATTAAATAAACTGTTTTAAGTTTTTCATGAAGATACTAACAGTCGTAATCAGATAAGTGATAGCCCATACAAAAAGAAAAATGAAATAATCAAATGTAAAATAACACTGCGTATAATACTCCATAGGCTTACACATTAGATTAATCCTTATTAAAGCTATACTTAAGTTATTCAGTCAAGATCAGTTAGTGATTTTCCTTTGTCTTTTTTTTTTGATGATCAATAATGATCATCAAGTGCCTGCTGTCACTTTAGAGCTAATGCATGGATCCAATACACTTTTACACACGCATTGTCTTTCTCAACTGTGTACATTAACTTAAGACATAACTCATGTTTACGTGGATTCTCTCCAAAAAGGCATTTTGACATTTTTGTGCGTACGCATATCGGTCCGTATCAGAAGCGCATTTGCTTGTCCGCGTTGAACTCCGACTTGAGGCACATGCACAGAAAGTCACCTGGGGAACAGCGGCTTAATGCGCTTTTAATAACACGGTTTAATATCAAACTCGTCTCGCAGGTTAGCAACAAAAGAGTGCATTTTACAACACTCACTTATTTGGCAGATTTGGGACTTTTGGGTGTTGAATTTGGGCCTTTAGAGAAGAATGAAAACACTGCTGTGAAGGAAATGAAGGTGTGTGGACAAAATGTGGCAGCGGCACAATAATTATTATACCTGGATTATCTTGTTTTTATAATTGTTGGTAGCCAATATCGAAACCTACTGGACAGGACTTAATATTGTAGCATAAAACTAAATACTATTTTTTAAATCTTCTTTTGTGTTCAATAGAGAAAGTAATTTTTTTGGGGGTGAACTATCCCTTTAAGGTCCTGGCTCACACCTAATTCTCACAATCCAGACCTTTTGTAATGTTCTTTTTATAATGTTAAGCAAAGGTTAGCTAAACATGTGTGTAAAAATAGAGAGAGGGAGAGGAAATAAATTGAAAATACACAGTGCACAAGGATTAATGTTCCTTAAAAGTGTTTGTCAACTGCTGTGGCTGATGCCAGTGTAAAAGTGCGCCTTTGGCAAACATTCTGCACATAATCTGTCACTACCAACTCATATTCACAATTTATGTGCATTTGGTCACCTTTCATGACCCATGAACATACGCCATCATAGCCAGTTTACTTTCCACTATATTATTACTTTATATAATCAAAGAGCAGTTTATGGAAATCCTGAATAACGTTGTTTTGTAGCACAAAGACTTTATAGTCAATAAAACAGAAAAGCAAAAGTGCATGTTACAGTAGGTGACTAACTGCACACTAGAGATTTAACAGATAATATGAATTAAAAATGTATCATAATACACATTATTTATGTTATTTTTGGGGTTAAGCATTGCTCAATACATCATTGCCTGTTGTTGGAAATGTTATGTTATTATATTTAAGCATTCATTATGTGATATTTACGTGTGTTTCTAAGGTAGTTTGTGTGTCATTTGTAAATTCGATGGCATTACACTAAGTAAAAATGTGAACAGTGCATTTCTGACTGTGGTGCTGCTTGTGCCTTTTTCATTTGTGTGAGATCATGAGAATGAAAAGCCTGATTAAGCTTTTTGCCTTCCGAGCTTGACCACTATGTCAAAAATCAATCATTTCATCCTCCAGAGAGAAGAGTTGCCCAGTGTTGCCCTGCTGTTGAGATAGACTATATGGTTTCAGTGAAACCGTTTGTTGTTGGATCTATAACTTGTCTTGTTTGCAGGGATAAAACTCCCTCGCTCTCTACCAGGGCAAAAAATTTTAGTGTTTCCTGTTTTGTACTGTATTTTAAGTAGCCTATGTATGAGGCTATGTATGCTTTATGGATGAGGCAGAATGAAATCCCATTAAGTAGCCTACACATACTGTATACTAATATTTATCTGTCTGGCAGTGAAATAGGCCTTACCTTAGCTTTACTAGTTGGCATGATTAGTTAATATGGTCATATTCTATGTTTGTTTTATGTTGTCTATTATGGAAGGGGTTTTTAAACATTTTGATGCAAAGCCCTAAATATGACAATCCAAATCTGTTGAATGGTAGTGTATGTTGTGAAACATATTATAGAGTTAAAATGTATAGAATTACTTAAAGACAATGAGCACTATTGCATTAATTTTGACAGACATGATTTTAAAGTCATACATTATGCAACTACTTTGAGTTCCAATGCTATTGACTTTTTTGAGAGGTGGTGGAAAAAGTTCACCTTTTAATGTTTAGCATTTCTCTCAGACTTTAACCTATGTTTTAAAATGTGGTCCCTTCGGAGGAAGCCGTGTAACTCCAACACAGAAATACACACAAAGGAGTCTAATGTGCTCTACATTCCACAAGACAGAGGCCTGAGCCTGAATGGGTTTTCTGGGTCATTCTATACGGTCCACCCACAGGATTCAACCCGGTTGGCCTAGTCGGGTCAGGGGGTGAAAGTGGCTCAAAGTGGGACATTAAAGTTGTCTTCAAAATAAGTTTTGATAGATAGTGTGGCATTAACAAGTGGAGGGAAACGTGCTTCATAATTAATTTAATCCGACTATACGCCACCCTGGTGGAGAGCCAGTGAAATACTCCTAATGGCATACAGGGTCCGTTTTACCACAAAACTTTACTATATTATAATAAACATCATCATCAATAAAATTCTCTCTCTCTCATATATTACACCAAAAATATATAGAAATAATTCTATAGGGCCAGGCTTAGCACAAGTCGGGCCGGCTGCAACTCATGAGGTTTTAAAAAAGGGCTTTAAAAATTTAAAATAGGGGAAATTCAGTTTCCTTGAAAAAAAACCTTTCTTACAAAAATGTAAATGTTTTATCAAAGCAGATGGAGGCCACAGTCAGATAAAAACAAAACAAACGCGTGCAATAATAAATTAATTTAATAAATTCAGTAAGTCAGACTCACCTGCACTTTTTTTTACTATCAATCACTTAAAACACCTTCAGTGTATTGATGCTTTAGAATTGTTTTCATAAATTTAAATAATAATTTGAGGGCCTTCTAGACAAACATGACGGTGAAGCAGCTCTCTCCGTCACCTGTCAACAAAATCCTTATCTCACCTGTATGCATCCCTACCTCGGAGAGCATCATTGAGAGACACTGACATCTCATCAAAATCTCATTCCAGTGTCGTGTTACCTCCTTATACATTTTAATGATTCAGGAGTAGATTATTCCACGTACAATGCAGTTAAACAAACTTCATTTTTTTATTCTCCTATTGCAGTACTCAAGAACAGCAAGCCTCTTTCTTTACACTGATAATAGCTTGCGGAGTGTCCCGATGGATCTTTCTATCAGCAAGGTGCTTGTGTTTGGTATGCTGGTGGGTGAATCTTTTTCGAAACAAAGCTTCTATTCAGGTCCATTACCGCACCATTGATTTTCGCTCTAGGAGGTGGGCAGGGACTCCTAACTGAATATTTATGAATACACTGTGTTTAAGGCCACATGGAAGAAGTACAGGGACAAAGGAATTTATTTTGAAAGGAATTTCAGCAATTTGGTCAGCTAAGTTCGTTATAATGAGACAAATATAGTCATATCAACATATATGAAGACAGAAAAGACAACTTGAACACAAGCATTGCTGGTCACCATCATAAGTTGTGTTTTTAAAAGTGTAAGCTGGTTTCTTTACCAAGCTTCTTAACCAGGCTTCTTATACTGTTTATGATTTATTGTGATATTTTATTTTTAAAGAATGCTTGTAATAAATAGGGCTGTCCCTAAACCAAAATGTAAATGTTCCTTACTTTTCTTTACTACTTTTTTTTCCTGCTACTACTTTCTTAAAAGTATGTATCTGACAACAACATAATCTGAAATGATCCAACAGTGAACTTAAATGTGCAAATACAAAAATGAGCATTTGCCATTTTGCACAACTTTACAGCAGAACAAACACATATTTCAGTTGTACTGTGTGTGTGTGTGTGTGTGTGTGTGTGTGTGTGTGTGTGTGTGTGTGTGTGTGACAGGTTTGCACAGACAAAGTGCTTTGAGAGTAAAGATTTTTCATCTGGAGTAAAATTGCGGTCTTTCAGAGGTCTCATGTTGTGAAAACTAGCTTTAATTCTGAACAGTTGGCCACTATTTGCAAAGAAGTTCCTTGTTAAGTCGGAGGAGGGGAAACATTATCCCACCGTGCAATCCCAGGTTTTGCATAAGCGGCTATAACTGCTCTCCTGTTAATTATTCTCACAGAATTTTGCACAGAATTACGGCTCTTTACATTCTGACTTTGTCATGAAAACTACATGAAGATGCTTCTGAAGGTTTGCAGCTTTTCTTGAGAATAAAAACAGTAGCATTAATAAATCCAAACAATAACAAGTCAATTTCATGCACTTAAAGGGCCCTTAAAAAGAATCAGGCTCTGGTTAATCTTCCATAATAATATTGTGAAATATTAGTGATGTATATGTTACTTGCTATATGGTATTACAACAAATAACAAGCAGGCCTGGCTCATGCTAATCAGCCAAACCTTGATCCGCTGTCAGAATCAGTTCAGAGACTGTAATTTCTCATTAAGTTGCAGGTCTTTGGATGAAAGAATTGTGCCATAATTGCCATCTCACACTCATGTTACTTTAAGAGTTCTGTGTTAAATGTCAAATGAACTGTAATTGCTGTAATCAGCCTGTGTTGGAAATGGGCAATGATCACTATCATATGAAAAATATGAATGACCCTCTAGAGACACATAGACCTCAGAGACTAATGATGATAGCGTATGTTAACGCAAACAGAATATGTGTTCTGCCATATTACCTTGTATAATCAGATGTTTACTTTTTGACAGAATTGATGTGCTTTTTTCTTGGCTATTGAAGCATCAGCTCTGTTACAAACATTATAGTGAGCTGCCTACTTCCTACCACCTACATTTAATTACACTGAAAACAGTTTAAACACTGACAAATATGGCTAATTGTTTTATTCATTATATGATTTTAATAATTTGGCTCTGTGGGATTATATTGTCCAGAATGTCCAGCATATTATACTTTTTTGAATAGCCTTTGTCTTGAAAGCACGACTATGATGCTTTAAAATGCTCCCTATGTAGGCAGCTCATTAGGTTACACTAGGTACACCAGTACAACAGTATTGAATGTCAATAATGAACATGGAAAACAAACAAGCAAATGTGTAAACAAAAATACTATACTGTAAACAAATCTTCTGTCATGCTTCCATGTCTTTTCAAAATTGTACATCATTTTGTTGTTCATTCGATTCAGTAATTATTTATAGATAGATGCACAGAATTGTTGTAAGTTTGTGAATAGACTTGCATACTGAAGGAACAATTTAGTTAATTGCAGCCATTTCAAAAATTGATCCATGTCCCAAATGCTGAAGTTTCTAGGTAATTGTACTCAGAGTTGTGAAGTGGGCACCGTGTGGCACATAATAATGTTTTATTTTTGAGTCATCCCACAATTATACGCACTGTTCCTTTTGTTTGGTCTGGTCCAGTGACCGTCTAAACTGAAGTCTGTTTGAGCACCTGTCTATAGCTTCTCCGGACACACTGAAGTAAGTTAGAGAATGGTACAATTTACTGTTTTAGCTGTTGCGAATGCTGATACAGTTGCCATTTATGGCTTTTAAAGTGCCTTTCTCATGGGTGAAAGCTGCCAGCTACTATCCGTTCCTTTCATGGTGTATGATGTTGCCATCTGTTCAAAAGAACCTTCTGGTGTTCACATGCACATGAGCTGAATCTGGAAATAGTTTTGAGAGGGAAAACTTTATGTAAGTATACTAATATCAATGTACTAGAAGTATGCTGGTAAGTGTAGTGTTTCAATACTACTTGGGACTAAATTGGCTCACTTTTTAATCTATAAAACTATACTTTTAAGTATACCTTAGGTAGTAAACTTTGGGGAAAGAGTAAAGTAGATTTGAAGTAAATCACTATGTACACTACCAGTGGACTAGCCAAAAAAAAAAAAAAAAAAAAACAGATGCTCGGAATTAGGAACATAACTGTTTTCAATATTACAAAAATATTCAATATTTTCAAACAATGTAAGTTTATAAGACAGAATAAAAACTAAGCTTAAAAAATATATATTTAATAGGCTACACAATCAAAAGAGTAAATACTACTAAAAGCCAAGAATACTTAGAATCCCTGATTAAGATTGAGTACAAGTAGGCCAAATATACTTAGACCTTTCTGTCAGCACAAGTCAAGTATACTTAAGTGCAAGTATATTTTTAAGAAGTACATAAATTACATTTCTGTGAAGCACTGTAAAAGACTGAAATTATACTTTCTTATTTTTTGTTAAAAAGAAGTATACAATTAGCACACTTGAATAAACTTCTGTTTCGTAAGGGATATTGAGACAGCACCGCAGAAACAGCCAAGAAGCAGATTTAAAAAAACAAACTGATCAAATTGCTTTGAATGTGGGTATTTTCAGTTCACTTGACTGTTTTCTCCTGAACATTTTTCTCAAAAACACCAAAATACAGCCAATAATTTTCTGCCGAATAACACATCTATCATACAACTTTTCGTAAATATTTCATAAATTCAGATAGGAAGCTGTTGAATGCTTTAAATATCAATTTGGGAAAATATGGTTATTGAATGTGATTTGAAGAGTGCATCCAAAGCCTCGTCGTTTTACCTGTATAAGGAATGTTTGTTAGCTTTCGGCGCTTAATGCTTAACTAAGGGTCAAGTTAAGGACTTCCACCAAACAAACAGATTTCCATCCGCATTTCCATACTTCTCCGCAAATAATTTGACTCCCACCTGTGTGGACAAGATAAGTAGAACCCTATGGCCTCAGAAGCATCAGAGACATTTGTTCAAACAATCACTCTCCTCCATGTCTCGCAGCTGAAATGAAAAATAAATAAGATGAAACAAAGCAGGAAATTGCAGAGTCACTTTTCCATATGGGCCTAGAGGCAAATAATTTGAAGAATACTTATTTATTTTCCTAAAATTGATTCAAGCTTGTTTTTATGATCCACGTTGTCCTGAACCTCTTGGAATATTTACCGGAGTTATTTATGTGTATTGCTAATATTTATGGGACCATATGGGCTGATACAGGCCAATACTGCACAAAAAAAACCTGCACCTCAGAAACATGGTGCAGCAAAAAATAAAACACCAATAAACAAAAATGCACAAAGCAAACACGCCAAATCCACTGGACTAAGGATATGTAGTATACAGTAAACACATTCACACAAAGCAACAGAACAGCAGATGTAATTTCTCTTTGAATGAAAGAGTAAATAGTATAATTTATTGTGCATGTGCATCATTTAAATAAGCAAATAAAATCTATGAAATTAATTTATCTTGAATATGCAATTGACTAAATACAATTCCTTCTAGGACTCTTTGTTTCTCTTAATTATCATTTATTCATGCTTCACTTGAAATTAATTTAAGAAGACTGCCTATAAATGCACTTATCAAACAGAGAATAGAAAATAGAAAAACAGATCACAAAGACAACACACTTGGGATTAAATAATAATAATATAATAATAATAAATCGTGGCTACTCTGAAAACTATTGACTTCAAATCCTTAAAGCAACTGAGCTATTAATTGTCATGTGTATTAATATGTGTATTTAAATATGTCTAAATTAATTTAAAGTTTAGAACACTGGACACATCAGAGATACAAAAAGTGTATGAATGTTCACCACAGCTTTGCATTGGAAACTAAAGCAGGAAATCATCAGTGTAAGCAAATGGTCTTTGAAAAGGCAGAATGGCCTCCACTGTGAAGTGAATGCAGCCCCCAGAACTAGAATACCATAACTACTGGCTGCCACCAACGGCTGCCCCTGTCTCCTACCTTACTCCATACAATATTTCAATGGGCCATTGATTGAGCAAGATTAGCCTTTTATGCAGCATGGTATTAAAAGATGCCAATCTTCAGCTACCATTTATGTCAGCTGTGATGCCCAGCTGTCTGGCCCAGTCTAGCGACCATTCAGACCAAAGGCATAGTAATTGCATGTAATGCCGTCAATTGTAAGGGAAGCAATCACTGAAACTAGGCAAGATTTACAATTGCATGTAAGTGTGTACGCTTGTGAAGATGGTAGTGTGGCAAGATGGCTAAGGAGGTTGATTCATATTCTAACTAATATTCTCAGAAATGTACGTTGTTACAAACAAATCTGAATTAAATGCTGTTCTTTTGAACCTTCTATTCATCAAATAATATTCTATTCATCAGATTTGAGCATATTACAACTATTTTGGACAGGTCATGTGACACTGAAGCCTGGAGTAATGGCCGCTGAGATTTCAGCTTTGCAATCACACAAAAAAAATCATGTTTTAAAATATATTAAAACAGAAAACATTTATTTTGAATTATTATAATATTTTACAGTATTATGAAATTTGTTCATTTTTTCAATGATTAATACACTAAGGAAAATGTTTCTGTTTGCCCCCTTTGCTGCAGTGTAAAAACATTATTATTAAATCACTGACTTGTAATGTAATGAGCAAAGCTAATAAAGTATATAAAAGTATTCTCACTCCAATTACTGCAACCGAAAATGAACTGATAATTACCAGATTTAAGTTTGCAGTTGTCAACCCAGGCTCAACAACACAAGCATAATGGTTTAAAAAATATAGACAAGAAACCCATGTGAAAAAACAGCAGACATTTGAAAAGCAGTTTTACAAAACAAGAGACAGTAAAACTGACAACTATCACACAGCTATTATAGGAGGAACAGAAAGAAAACACAACAGAGAAACAGAGGGGCCATTGAGAAGGAAAGACAGACAATACAAGACTCATTTTATGGAGAAAAAAAGGGGTATCCAATAGACCAATAACAAACTGACAATCCACCTGCACAACTTTAACAGATCTGTAACACACCGTGAAATGTTTTGCTGAGAGGCCTGGAGAAAAGTTTCTCAAAAAAGCAAAATAGATTTTCACAAAAGCACAAGCACACAGAGGCTTCAAGCTTGAAAATGCTGAGAAAGTTGGAGTACAATGATACAAAGGGCCTTTAATATGTATACATTTTCAAAAATCGAAAGTCAAGAAAAAAGTGCAACTAAAACCCACCACACAGCTCTTTCCAAACAGTAAAATCATTCTTCAAGCGTGACAATCTGGCATGAAATAAAAGTGACAACACTGTTTTGACTGGGAATAGTTTAAGAGGCCCAAAAGCAAAAATATTCTCAGAGAAGGACAGAAAACAGAAAAAAGGCTGGTCTTCTGTTTTACAGCAAAATCAAGGAAAGCACAGTCAGGGCCAGTGCAAGAAAAAAAAAGAGGTTTTTCAAAAGCAAGATGAAAACAGTCATGCAACAAGAGGGAACAAAAATATACTTAATGTCAAACAAAAATGAAGCTTTTCCTAAAGTTTAAGAAGGAAAGTCCACTGGTGAAGCTGTCATGTGCTATGCTTTACAAATATTGTCCTTTTCAGGCTGTGATGCCAACTGCACTTGACAGAAACACTTGCTTATGCAAGATCTGTTTGTGGGATACAGCTAGTGGTTCAAAACACGTCTGTAGGCTGAGCTCCTCATGGAGTATGTGTGTGTGCGTGTGTGGCTCAAAACTTTTTAAGTTACAACCATTTCGATATTTCGAAGATAAGAACTGCTGTTCATCACTGTTGTTTAACAAGCCCAAACGTTTACATATTTATCACAGCAGTCAAACACCACACAGACTTTTATGTGTGCATGATTCCACTGTTATAATATTCAATGAGATCATATTAGTAATGGTAGGTATTTGTAAGTGTGATTATGACATGCATATTTTCATACTTTGGCACAGACTATGACACCTTCATTATTGATGTGCTGACAGGATCTAAAACTGAAGTATTAACAAAATTAGAGATGTAAAAATGTTTACAAAACCTTTTATGTTAATATAACATTGAATTTATGGAATCAATAAGTTGATTTTATTGTATTTAAACAATGAGATTAATTTAATATGTTCAATGTCATCAGATGTGTGCAGTGTGTGATTTTGAGCGACATCTAGTGGATCAGTTGCGAGTTGCACTAATGGCTCCGCCCACTGCTCACCCCTCCCTTTCGAAGAAGCTACGGGGGCTAAAACGGGACAAACATATCGTCGACTGAGACAGCAGAGAATACCCAGAGTAAGCCGAGAGTGTGTAACATTGTCACTGTTTCTGTACCACAGTCAATTATAAACCACATCATAGATAAAGTTTACAAAGCCATAGTCAGGTGAGGGTCTTAATATATAATATAATAATAGTAATCAGCTGATTGTCTCACAAACGTAACCAGCACATTTCTCCCCACATAGCAAACCCATAATACAGCGAGGGAGAAGAACCACATGAAACTGTGCAACTATATTTTTTTCTAACAGGGTAGTAAAAGTGTACCTGGCTAATATGAGCTTACTGTGGCTGAGCTGGTTAAAGCGTAAAGCCTTGTTTAAACTCGACGCGTCCGCATGAGCCCAAAGGTGCGCGCGGCAAAAATGACATGATTGTAACAGCGCGCGCGCCTCCGCATCCCTTAGACACCATTTACTACATACAATAGGCTTTTTTTCTCTGGTTTTGAAAACTCTTCGCGGACGACTTAAAATGCTTCCAAGATCGACGGGTTGGTGATTCCTGTAACATACTGTTTCACGGTCAATGAAAAGAGTACTCAGCTGTCTCACGAACGCAACCAGCACATTTATCCCCACATAGCAAAGCCATAACACAGCGAGGGAGGATAACTAAGTTACATGAAACAATCCAACTACATATTTTACACCACTGACAAAGGAAAGTCACTACTCACGGTGTCTATCTGGCTTCTCTTTCAAGGTAGTGACGAAACGCGCTCTGTAGCGCTGTGTGTTCGCTGTCGGCTACGGTAGAAACATGACGTCACAATATGGCAACCTTCATAGTAGGGGATTCCCGCGCCTATGTAGATAGAAATGACTCCTTCTAAGGTAATACAAACTTAACGGTTCATTAAGTAAGGTCTTTATACACCACTAAACACATAGTTATGGATCTAATATTGCATTTCTGTCAATAGATCCACAGAAATATTACACACTGGACCTTTAAACGTGACATCAGATTACACCTGACTAAAGTCCTGCTTGGCCGGTGGACTGTGGCCTGGGGTCCTTTGACAAATGGTGTCCTCTTCAGTCTGGTAGTCATGAACATCTCTCTCAACATCAGCCTTCTGTTGCGGACACACTCTCTCTGAAGACCAGAACACAACCGCACACTCACAGACTGCAGCATCCAAATATACAGATACAACAATATACAGATGGAAAAATAATCTCAACGATGTCTGAAAAACAAAGAGCGCATTTATGTGAGCTATATTTCGATTAATTAATGTTTCTTCTTAGACATCTTGAAATAAGGCACTACTGCATGCACCCTTTGATTATAAATATACACGTACCGGCCACTTTATTAGTTACACCTAGTACCAGGTTGGACCCCCTTTTGCCTTCAGAAATGCCTTAATTCTCCATGGCATAAATTCAGCAATGTGCATGCCATAATGACATGATAGCATCACACAGTTGCTGCAGATTTGTCAGCAACATCCATGATGTGAATCTCCCGTTCCACCACATCCCAAAGGTGCTCTACTGGGATCTGATGACTGGAGGCCATTTGAGTATAGTGAACTCATTGTAATGGTAAAAAAAAAAAAACAGTTTGAGATGATTTGAGCTTTGTGATGCCGCGTAATCCTGCTGGAAGGAGCTATTAAAAGACGGGTACACAGTGAAAGGGATGGACATGATCAGCAATAATACTCAGGTTGGCTCTGGTGTTTAAATGAAGCTCAATTGGTACTAAGGGGATTAGATTTCATTTAATCTTGTGCTAGTATATTTCATTTGGAACTCACATGTGAAAATGTAAAAATAAATGTACAAAAATTTATATGCAACTTCACTGTCTGCAAGAAGTGAAACCATGTCTTAGTGTTTCAATAACATTTTTTTTTAAATCTTTAACATACTTGTTAAAGTATGTTTGTCATGGAATTTGTCATTTATGCATAACGCACAGATGTTTCATTTTTTGAGTTATTGATTTTACAAAATGTGCATAAAAATGACCAAAAACTGTAGAAAACACATTTTGATTTTGATTATATTTTTTTGAATGGAATTTATATGTATTTCCTTGTTTTAAATTAACTCACAATGGAGCCTACATGTGACCTAACATGTGCTAATGTCTCCTTCACTTCCTTGTTGCCAAAAATGTCAAGCACATGGCACATAGATTTTAATTTTATTGGATGAAGGGCATGTCATATGATAATACTAAAATTGCTGCTCCCGATAAAGAAGTCTCAAGTGTAATATATCATTACACTACCCACACATCTAATTTTTTGATCATTTTAAAAGGGATATTTCTGCCAGTTTCCAAGAAAACCCCAAATACTAGAATGAACTGCAAAACTGAATTAGCAAACGTAGAGCACATCCCTCTGGGAGGACAAAAAGCCTGCGTGAGGGCCACCATTAATTATAGCCATCGCAAAGAGTGAACAAAGAGGAAACTAAAAATGTACATGGTATTTTTACACCACTCATTATCCTTATTTATCCTCCCAGAAATAACAAAAGGGATCGCTGAAATGCAGTCTAATTTTCTTCTCTATTGTCTCCAACTTTTTTACAATCATTCTGTTTGCACTCTTCCCCAGTTTCCTCTGGTAGGAGGACTGACTTCGGGTGAAATCATAAAGCTTTTTATGAAGACAAGAGAATCTAACACTGTGAACACCGCTGATCCTGTTGACAATCACTCACAAATCATTTTTTGATTGCTAGAAATACAGAAAACTCATAATCCTTGCGAACCAGTTGAACATTGTTTTAATGTGCAGCAGACAATCAAAAACAAATACAATTCAAGGTCACAAGGTTTTAATAGCTCATGGTATGTCTGCATGGCTCTCTGCCTTTAAAGCTTTACTATAGCCTATAAGATACAAGAATACATTTTCTTACAGTCAAGGTTTTACAGAGATAAAAATGTTAAGTCAGCTTGAAACGTAACTTATATCCGAGTGAAACGGCTTCTGGAAAAAGAAAAAAATGTAGGGTGGTACTTGCTTTTGTCCATTTTTATAAATTTATAACAAATACTGCAATATTCTATAAAAAAGAAACAAATGTCCATTTTGATTTCATGGTGACTTTAAGTTTGTCTTAGCCAACTTTCCTTGCTAATAGCATCCTGGTAATTTGCACTTTAGCAAAGTTAATAGGATGGTAAAACAAGGAAATTTTAGTCTCGTATTCATCTAATTTAAAGCACTGGCACTAAATCCTCAATTTACCCCTTGTGTACAAATTCACCTTTTATCAACAATTACTGACAGACTTTAAAGGCACAATATGTAATATTTTTCGCCACTAGAGGGCGCAGTTTCCAACAATAACAAAGGCGTATGTTTATGACGCAGTGACGAGCGCTGAATGATGGGACTTGCTGTCAAGCTGAAGGATCTAATAATGTTTATGGATGAGTGCAAACATTCACGTTTTTTAACATTACAGTGGTATAAAGCAGGTAGCGATTGCTAAAGAGAAAGATATCACACGCGAGTCCCGCGGATATAAAGGAATAAGGACATTTTAATTCTACCGATCTACCCGCAAGTGCTGGATTACTCACACAGGACAGTTTATTAGACGAATTAAACTTGAGAGGTAACGCAGCGCTGCTTCACTTGGTCTAACATTACAGTATCACACCAAATGCCATTAAAATGTGTGTTGAAAGTTATGTTATTCTACGTGTTACTTCGTTTGCTATATGAAACTAGCAGTAACGTTAACGTTAAGCTAGATCAACATTAGAATAACATACTGACCATATTCCATTTCTAACATTTCATCATGTTGAGCTAACATTATATATCATTGATTTGTTTTATGTAGCCTACATTTGCTCACCTGTCTAATAAAGCTGTCAAGTCATGACTCGTGAAGCTATGTCAAATCCAAGTTAGTCGCGGACGTGGAGCTCTCGGCATCTCAAAAACGGCACGCTGATATTGATCCTTATTTTAGTTCTCCTTGTTTGTCCCAAAGTCTGATTGCCATGGTCTATGTTTGAACGAAACAAGAACTGCATGCCGCTAAACGTTACGCACCTAGTTGTCCACGTCTGTCGCCATGGTTACGTCATGCTATGGCAGTTCGAGCGGAAACCGAGGATAGCGCGGATATTGCATCATTGACAGGCGACATTTTTTTCCGGGACGGCCACTTATTTAAAATGGGAATTTCTCTGAAATAAAAAATCTTTGGAGACTTTTGGGATATTGTAAGTACACAACTGCAGGAAATATATCACACTGTGCAAGTGATTTTTGGATAAATTATTACAAAATTCGTACATATTGTGCCTTTAAGGGAACGTTTACAAGATACCATTTTCAAATAAAAACGGAAAACTTTTTATGCATTTTGGTCGGGACTTCATGGGGGCCTGAAAAATAAACGTTTGAAAGCGGGTTTCAAAGTGCACGTTTTTGAAAACTATATTGTTATCATCTCTGTGTTAACTACAAAACGGTGATGCCATGCTTTTCTGTTTTAGTACATCAATGTTGTGTATATGTACCCTAAATCACTGACTATGAGAAAACTAGTGAGAAAAAAATAATTTATTGTGTTCTGCAAACATCAAAAATAATTGCATGCGCTTAAAAAATCGGACCTATCAAGGGGTCTATCAAAAATATATCTTTAATTTTACTTATGCATGTAAAAAAAAAAAACTGAACAAATTTGCAAAGTGTGTTAAAACCAGAGCAGAGAGCAAACATTTCCTTCTCTGTTCTGCAGAAGAACATAGGCTACATCATACAATTTTGGAAAAACATGAGAGCGAGTAAATGATGACCGAATTTTCATTTTTGGGTAAGCTATTCCACTAAGTGAGACGACTAAAGGACAATAAACCTAAATTGACTCTGATGTCACGGGCGGGTTATTAGGCTCATAAGAGATGTGCTGAGGTACATCAGCGGTGGTTCAGTCCTGTCGTGATTCCCATCATTCATTCAAGATGAGAGTCTGTGCTGTGGACTGAGAGCGCAGAGAGATCCTTTGTCAAATGACTGGTGGTGTAGAACAGATCTGGATTGAGCTCAGGATCTGTGTCCTGCTGCTGACATGCTCTTTGAACACACACACATCCACACACTCCTTGAAGCAGCGCTACACAACATGCAGCCTCGAGCCAATTTTTGTTGCGTGATGTTGTCATCATTGTGGCAATCACATCTGCTATAATCACAAACATGTCATCCTAACAAAATAATAAGGAGCAGCTTGGCTGTTCCCATAATATACTGTGTGACAGCACAAATGTATATAGAATTAGATAGGGTACATTGTAATTTGTTAAATATTTAATATAGTGGATTAAAAATACACATTAACAGTTATGTATTTAAATCATGATCACAGTACAAAACATATTTTGCTATTATATGTAGAAAGGTGTGGTATGACTTCCTTAAATTAGTATCTGACTATTAACTTGCTTGCAATATGATATTTCAACAATCAACTTTTGAGCGTAGGATATTCCAGCTCTGTTACATACTTTTTGGATTTGTTCACACTTGTAGTTCGCTTCTCTTGGTTCTTTTGATCTAGACCAAAAAATAAAGTGATCCACTTAGTCCTGGTTCACCCTGTCGTTTTTAACACTGAAACTAAATATACAAAACAAAATGCCTAAGAATGAGGTCACAAACTTACTGGACATCTTTTATGACATATATTTGGTGACAGAACTAACTGAACATTCAAAACTGTGTGCTGGGATAAATGAGATTGCTGTTGCTATGTATGTATATACGTTGGCATTTTTACCAGCTGAGAACTCACAAAGCTCTTATAAAATGTTTAAAGTAGTCAAAACAGTGCCAGAAATTCCTGACGGTAAAATGACGGTGGTTCTGATGCCTATACTGAACTGTAATAGGTAACATCATGACTATGACGAGAAGAACCAAGAATCCTTGACCATTGTGTCCTTTTTAGGGTCGCATCTTGTGACATCACATCCTGTTTTTTGGTTGGTTTAAATGTCTTTGGTTCATGTTGCATTCATATTTCAGTCGAATCGTACTGAAGTTCATTTGGAAGCAGACCAAGACCCCTGAAATGGTGGGATGGCAGTATACATACTTGTTCAGATGAATCTCACTAACAGCAATTGTACCAGTTTGTTTTAATCTAACCAAACACCTTTTTTTTGTTGTTGTATTCTCCAAGATATCTTCTTCTAACCAAATTTAAAGGCAGCATGTACTCTTCACAGGGAAAGCAATCCCATAACACAATTGCTGCGTCCCAATGTGCCTCCTTATACTATTCCCTAAAATATGTACTTTTTTGTGAAGAAAAACATACTATCCCATCATAAAATTGCGTCTCTAACGGACACACTGTCACATAGTTACGTGCATCCTGTCACCATAAACTGGCCTGTCAATCATCTTGTCACAGTTAGTATCCTCAACATTTCATTTAATCGCAGAGTTAAGAATAACCTCCCTTATGTTTTTTCATTAATGTTTGTAGTTCTGAACCGAAACCTCCTCCAAAGCACACTGGTTTGTGGGCAACATTAGCTGTTAGAGTGTAGCCTACATGGATCCACACTTCGAAAATCAACTGAAAATAGTAAACCATCCAGGGACTTTTGGAATACTCTTTTCAAAATACTATGCTTTGGGACACACTTATTCTAATCTCACATATTTAGGTTGCTTAGTCTGCACATTGGGATCCAGTGAATGGAATGGGTTCAGTGGGGAAAAAAAATCATCCAAGATGGCAGACAAGTTGAGATAATATTATATTGTTTATACAATATGCAAAATATGTTATATATATATATATATACATACACACTTACAAATATATAGCTCTAAAGTGAAACTCAGCTAAAGTCATTCAGTACAAAGGACATAAAAGCCCACTTGCGATGACAGAGTTGTACAGGCTTTAACCAATGCCTCCAGACTAAATAACTAACAGCATAAATACACCACATTTTCTCTAGAGAAAATTGCACATGTTCCCTGTTATCGGGCATTATTCAAAGAAACCAATATTTTCTAAATGAGCTTTGCTGCTGGCCATTACTTCTGCAGTCCTCCACTTAATGAATCCTCCTAATAGCTACCTGCTTGGGACACAGGTGCTCGGCAAATTGCTCCCTCTAAATGATTAACGAGCAGTGGCTCTCCTCTAGGCAGTGTGTGCGGCTCTGCTGGGGCGACTTGCCTGGCGATGACATGATGGCTGGATCACTTAAGCGTACACTAATAATTTAGACAACTTTTCAAAGCATGGAATTTGGGGGTGTGACCTTGGAAAATTATAAACAAAGCATGTGCCTACGAAACGATTATCACATCCGTTTAAATAACTATTGAATAATTGTGTTAATTATTTAATAACTTTAATAATAAAGTGTTAATGCATCTTTTTACTTCTCTGTCCTTTTGCTGGAGGGATAAATGTGCTTTAACCAAGAGTTAGCTGACCAGAGCATTTAATAAATACACATTCTCATATTTTCATTTGATGGTAATAGCTGAAGTGCAATTAGCATAATTTTGCAGAACACTACCCAAGTCTTCCATTGGTCGCTCAAGTATTTGTCTCAAAATCATACTAATGACTAATCTAATTTTGGCTAGTCAACAATAGCAATGTTTTGAAAGCACAACCCAAAGCAGCAGTGTTTACACTTTCGTAGTTGTCGCTGCATTTTAAGTTGGCAAATGAGAAAGAATTTTAACATCACAAAAAAATGACACACTTCTGTTTTAGAGAAGAAATCCTGTCATTAATTACTCACCCTCCTATTGTTCCAAACCTGAACGATTCCAAACCTGAACAGAAGCTCAATCGAACCTGAGAACAAACCTCATTGGTTCTTGCGGAAGATCAAATGTGCTGCGTAACACACGAGAATGAACCTCGATGGTTCTTGCAGAAGCTCAAACATGTTGCGTAACACACGAGAATGAACCTCATTGGTTCTCGCACATCAAGCGAACATGCTTGAGCTTCCGTTTACCACAACTGATGCGAGTTGATGAATGTTTAGACAACAGGTTAGAGATACAGTTTTAAATCACTTTGTGATTGAATCAATCTTAGATTCAATTGCATAAACTTAAAATGTTCTAGGCTAATTATTTTAGGTTTACATGGTTTTAAAATACTCAAAACTACCTTCTTTTACCTAAACTAATTTAAAATACCACACAGACCTCTGTTATCTATAGTCAAACAATGAAACCACATTAATTAGGTAGCCTATTGCATTCTGGGAAGAAGGTAAATGGAACTGCACCACATCATTTTGGTTTTGTAAGTTAAAATAAAATAATAAAATAAAACTTTGGTATGTTTTTAGTATATTTTTTTTTTAAATCTAAGCATCATTTTTCACAAAATAACTGCTTATTGTATACAGCAACATCCTCGTTTGATCGCCGCCTCCAAATCCGCTTTTGTGTTAACAGCTCCGACCCACTGACTGAATCACACAGCCACCCTGAAATATAGCTGTCTTGCTTTCCTCATTGGCAATAGTTCACACCGCAGGCAACAGGTACTAATATGTTGCTTTTATCAGATATTTCATGTGCACCTGTTTGCTGGGTCCCACCGCTGCGTCTTGTTGCATTAGCTGAGTGGAGTTGGCCATGTCCTTGGGCTGTTAACGACAGGATAATGAGGTTGTTCTACTTGCCTCTCATCTGCCTCTTACATTCAAAGTGTTCAGGACGCATTACCTTCATAAGCTAGACAGTCATCGTCAGCACTGATGTTTCCTCTCTTAAGAGGTTGAAGGCAACATAGAAAAAGGATTTGTTTCCTCTAAATGGCTGAAAATCCTTCAACTGTATGATGCGAGTTTACAAATATAGTAACAGCCTGGTTCTGCAATTCCAAGAGCAAAGAATGATTTGTATAACTTTTTTATTACTTTTTAGGTTCTTATAATACTTTTCCTCATCGTGATTTCATTAGTATTCATAGGTGTGGTAATTAGGACATGTACATTTTTGTACACTACCGTTCAAAAGTAAAAGAAGTCTTTTCTGCTCACCAAGGCTGCATTTATTTGATTAAAAATACAAAACAAACCCAGTAATATTGTTAAATATTATTTCAATGTAAAACAGCTGTTTTCTATGTGAATACATTTTAAAATGTAATTTATTCCTGTGATCAAAGCTGAATTTTCAGCATCATTACTCCAGTCTTCAGTGTCACATGATCCTTCAGAAATCACTCTAATATGATTATTTGATGCTCAAGAAACATTTATGATTATTATCACAGTTGACAACAGTTGTGCTGCTTCATATTTTTGTGCAAACAGTGATTAATTTTTTTCAGGATTCTTTGAAAGTTCAAGAGAAAAGCATATTTTGCATTATTATAAATGTATTTACTGTCACTTTATATCAATTTCATGCGTCCTTTCTGAAGAAAAGTATTAATTTCTTTAAAAACAACAACAAAAAAAACAAATTGACCCCAAACTTTTGAACGGTAGTGTACATTTGGATACGCTGAAATCAACTACCTACAAACAGGTAGGTTTCGTGCGGCACATTTTCTACTTGTCAGTGTCCTAAAATTGTGAAAAGGCTATTTACTTTGCTTTATTTATCCTTTATCAGCATGAATCTTAATTTAAACTTGCTAATCAGAAAGCCCAAACAAATACAAAACAGTAATGTACCAACACAAGCAAGTATTTTTGTGTTCTAAACAGCTGATCTGTGCCAGGTCTTTGGGATCAACCAGGTTGTCGTCACTAACACTCCTTAGGGGTTCTTCTCTCCATTCCGGATTAGTTCTCAGTCATGAAGCCACAGGTCTCAGAGACGCGTCAACGAACTGTCTGAGACTCATGCTTTTTGACACAGAGTAGGCGAGGGAATGGATGAAAACACACAAACGTAAACACAGAGACAGACACAAAGAATGGTTAACTCAAAAATGAAAGTTCTTTCCTCATATATTTACCATTATACAAAGCCATGACTTACTTCCTTTCCTATAAAACACAAAATGTGCAATTCTGAAGATATTTTCATGCAATTACAATGAAAGTGGATTAAAACTTTCAAGCTTTGCACTGATTGAAGTGTCTGTGGAGAATCAACAACTGGCTAATGATCTGAATGTGTTTTACTGCCGATTTGAAAAGCCCAGTCACAAGATCTAACACTTATGAGAAAAAAAGTCAAATAGTTAGATAAAAAGTCATCTTTTTAATTACAATTATCTTTCACATTTTTTATTCCATGGCGGAAACAAGCTCCCATAATATGCAGTGGTTGCTGTAAAAAATAAAAAATAGTATCTGATGGAAAGGTTGAAATAATTATTAATTATATACTTAACAAATGGGCAACTGACAATTTCATTTTTAACTTAGAAATAAGAATTGCAGTCATTAAATACTCTCTTGGTAATCTGAAATTGTTCAGGATCATGGACATGATTTGACCTGAAATCTGAAACCATTTCCTTAGAAGGTACTCTTATAGCTACTCTTATACTCTTATAACTCTTATACCTCTAACTAACTATCTAAAAATACTTAATGGGTCCATTTTGAACAAAGCTTTGATTTTCAGCGCGGAAGCAGAGGGACTGAATAATTTACAGCTTTTAAAGGTTTGTTGTGAAAATGTTGGGTGCTAGGATGTACAAGTGACACAAAGGTTTGAAATGAAATATTTAATGCATGAAATGCCCATCAACAGACAAAAGCAAAGGTAAAAAAAAATTAAAAAAAGAAATGTCTGGTTCATTAAATAAACCCCTTTAACCTTAGCATGCCAAAACATGCCTTCAACACTACAACGTCAATTTGAAATACTCCTGCCTTAAAATGTAGTCCAGAATTACATGAATAATGTATGCGCTCTGTAAAAGCAGAGCTGGGCACATAAACATAAATATGACATATCTCTGGACATCTCTGAGGGGCGGATCAATCTGCACATTGATTAGCACTGCCGTCACACTTCCCTTCTCATGCATTCCACCTCTCCAACCTTTCAAGCGGCTGGCATTTGCAATATATGACACCAAGTAATGCTGAGGATCAACAAGATCAGTGAAGCAAGTGTGTGTTGAATAGTTAGATGCCAAATGGCTCGCCTAAGATGGCAACGCAAGTTGGCGAGTGCAGTAAAAAAAGAGCTGTCAAGTTGGACCAATTCCCACTTCACGTAGATCTGTGACAGAGATCTGTTATACATGGAGAAAGCTATCCATTAGCATCCATCTCAAAGGTATTTGCAAAAGTAAAGGTTACAGTTTATTTTGATGGTCCCCTTTAGATATTCTGTTGATTATAGGCTACGTAGCGTTGCACCTACATGTTAACGAACTTTCATTCGAGTATTAGTTGAGTATTAATAGACTTTTAGGAGTAGGATTAGGGTTAGTAGAATCGGGAGTTAAGCCTTAGTAATAAGTTGACATGTACTTGTAAAGTCAGTGGAATATCTGTTGGAGGAGCTTCGGAATAAAGTGTTTGAAGATATTAAGCAGACAGTACTAATACTCTAATGACTGCTAGTTGACATGTAGTTGCAAGGTTACTTAGTCAAACAGAATGTCTAAAGGGGACCATCAAAATGTCAAAAGTGTTAAAGTAAGATTTGAAATAGATTGAATGAAGTAGTAATCAAATAAAGCAATCAATCAATTTTAAGCTTAATAAGACATGATACTTTGTCATTACAAAGTCATTACTTTGCTAAATAGCCTACATTAATAAAATGTATGTGGCCTGAACCAGACACATTGAGAATTGTATATGTGTCTCATATCACATCACAAGGTGGTTTCTATCTTGGAGGGCATGTATGATAGCCATCCAATCAGTAAACCCACATGACGTAACTACGTCTGGAATCAAACCTGCATCCTTTCCGCCACTAGCCCAAGAACTTCATGACTGTGGTGTTTGTATTGCTTAAGATTTAGGGAGCAATCTGGCCGAAATGCAACTTCAGCATCTGCTTTGCATACTTCACACAAAACCAGTGTGGTTTTGTCCATATCAGTGTTTTACAATATCACTTCGCACTACATGAAACACATTTTAACAATACTTTTAGATAAACTGGCGGGAGTCATCTCTTCTCACTACTGTAGTTTCAAAGGGTTCCACAGAGACTGCAATAAGAAGTAGAGCAGTGAGAAGGTAAGAGGAGCTTGACTGATGCCTCCAAGGGGGAATACAAAATGCATCCCCTGGTAATCTCCCAGGATGCCTGTGTTTAAAAAGACAAGGTACTGTATGCATATAAAGCTCATTCAAACTTTCAGCCTCCTGTTTGTGTAACTAAATCCAATTAGAGGATAACTAATTTACTAAATGAGCTTAATTGGCCAAGCGACTTAAAGGGTGCTTGGCAAGCTCTAGTTCACATGTAATTGTCTGGCTTTGGGTTTATACTCAGCTTTTTAGACTGATCTTTCCTATTTTCTTCCTTTAATTATCTTTTGATCGTGATGGGAACATAAAAAAAAATGTCCTTAAGACAATGTCTATATTAAATTTGGGCCGTTATTGAAAATAAATCTCCCTCTCAGACTCTGCTCACAGAAGTGGCCATCTATTGCTATTCTCTTACAATATAACTCATGCTTAGTGGTTTATTGTAAATCTTATATTATTGAGAGGGAACAAGCTTTGCATTGATCCAACCCATAAAGATTTCTATGGATCACTGAATAAGACTGGAAATAAATTGGATGGCCGAAATATGAGATTGTGAAGTCAAGGTAAAAGCTAGAAGAAGAAGCAACTGTAGTACAAGTTTAGCAAATCGTTTAAAAAATATAGTAGTTCAACTTGACATTTTCTAAAAAATAAGAAATTTAGAATATGATTAACATTAGTACAAGTAAAATACTGACTCAAAGTTGTTAGAAGCCACATACCTAAAACCCACGCACACATCTACCCACCTAAGGATTACCTATACAGGACCTTCTCAAAAAATTAGCATATTGTGATAAAGTTCATTATTTTCCATATTGTAATGATAAAAATTAAACTTTCATATATTTTAGATTCATTGCACACCAACTGAAATATTTCAGGTCTTTTATTGTTTTAATACTGATGATTTTGGCATACAGCTCATGAAAACCCCAAATTCCTGTCTCAAAAAATTAGCATATTTCATCCGACCAATAAAAGAAGTGTTTTTAATAGCAAAAAAAAAAAGTCAATCTTCAAATAATTATGTTCAGTTATGCACTCAATACTTGGTCGGGAATCCTTTTGCAGAAATGACTGCTTCAATGCGGCGTGGCATGGAGGCAATCAGCCTGTGGCTCTGCTGAGGTGTTATGGAGGCCCAGGATACTTCGATAGCGGCCTTAAGCTCATCCAGAGTGTTGGGTCTTGCGTCTCTCAACTTTCTCTTCACAATATCCCACAGATTCTCTATGGGGTTCAGGTCAGGAGAGTTGGCAGGCCAATTGAGCACAGTAATACCATTTACCAGTGGTTTTGGCACTGTGAGCAGGTGCCAGGTCGTGCTGAAAAATGAAATCTTCATCTCCATAAAGCTTTTCAGCAGGTGGAAGCATTAAGTGCTCCAAAATCTCCTGATAGCTAGCTGCATTGACCCTGCCCTTGATAAAACACAGTGGACCAACACCAGCAGCTGACATGGCACCCCAGACCATCACTGACTGTGGGTACTTGACACTGGACTTCAGGCATTTTGGCATTTCCTTCTCCCCAGTCTTCCTCCAGACTCTGGCACCTTGATTTCCGAATGACATGCAAAATTTTCTTTCATCCGAAAAAAGTACTTAGGACCACTGAGCAACAGTCCAGTGCTGCTTCTCTGTAGCCCAGGTCAGGCGCTTCTGCCACTGTTTCTGGTTCAAAAGTGGCTTGACCTGGGGAATGCGGCACCTGTAGGCCATTTCCTGCGCACGCCTGTGCACAGTGGCTCTGGATGTTTCTACTCCAGTCTCAGTCCACTGCTTTCGCAGGTCCCCCAAGGTCTGGAATCGGCCTTCTCCACAATCTTCCTCAGGGTCCGGTCACCTCTTCTCGTGCAGCGTTTTTTGCCACACTTTTTCCTTCCCACAGACTTCCCACTGAGGTGCCTTGATACAGCACTCTGGGAACAGCCTATTTGTTCAGAAATTTCTTTCTGTGTCTTACCCTCTTGCTTGAGGGTGTCAATAATGGCCTTCTTGACAGCAGTCAGGTCGGCAGTCTTACCCATGATTGCGGTTTTGAGTAATAAAACAGGCTGGGAGTTTTTAAAAGCCTCAGGAATCTTTTGCAGGTGTTTAGAGTTAATTAGTTGATTCAGATGAATAGGTTAATAGCTCGTTTAGAGAACCTTTTCATGATATGCTAATTTTTTGAGAAGGACCTGTAGAAAACTATATCAGTGAAGTCAATCGACTATTCTATGTGCAGTGATATTTGAATTAAATTAAAAAGTCATACATATTCATAAACATACAAAACACTCCCACACACATATATCCACACACACTCATACACAAACTCAAAGAGTGATGATAATGGCAAGAGAAGTGATTATGGATCGCATAGAGTATTGAAGAAAATGTCCTGACTTAAATTAATTAATTCAACAACTTCCATCATTTTCCCCATCATATTTTCAGGAACTGTTCTTTACTGAGACTGTTCAGTTCAGTAAATTCATACTAGTGTTGTAAAGTATAGAGTAATTGTACTTGTGTTTATACTGTAGATAAGTTAAAAAGGCAACTGGATATTTAATGAATGTCCAAGCACAAAGGAAAAAAAATGCAATTATGTCAGATAACAACAAAATGCAGAGACCGCCTCACTTATTGGTCAAAAACTGGTGCCACATTCATGTAGTCATCTAAAGTCAAATTCATTAAACAGTTTTGCCACTACACTCTAAATTGTTTTAAAAAAAATTAAGGTTTTCAAAGCAATGTCATAGAAGAACCATTTTTGGTTCCCCAAATAACATTTTAGTGTTCTTTAGTGTTCTCTGCAGTTAAAAAATACAAAAACAAAAAGATAAAATTTGTCTTAGTATGAAGAACAGTTACCTTTTTCCACTATAAAGAACCTTCGACGTAATGGAAAGGTTCCATGGATGTTAAAGAGTCTTCATGGAACCATCAATGCCAAAAAATAAACTTTAAGAGTGTATTTCATCATAGACACCTGTGGCTATTACATTTTTGGACTAGATGGTAATATCCCTTGCTATTATTGCACCTTCCCGAAATAAGTGGGGAACATACATGGAACAATATGGTGGTGATAGGAATAGAGTGATGGAGGTAAAAAGCTTCATTAGGGTCATCAGGTGGGCACCCTCTTTCCTTGGTGTTTCGATTATATATACCCACTCTACCTCCAGAGGGCTCATTGGTGACATCTGGAGTTCCATGTGCGCCCACCTCCAATTTTAACCCCACTCTGTGCCTCTGTTGTTATGGGGCCCAGACTATATCTCCCTCCTCTTAATCCAGAGCCATCGACTCGCCTGTTCAGCGACACTGAAGAGGGCCTTGAGAGCTTGCCGTTGGTCTTGGCCTCGAATTCCTTAAGAATTTTGATAGCAGATCTACCTAAGAGGCCTCAACAGCCAACTTCGACCAGGCAAACCTTTGCTTTCCAGCCACGTTGTTCCACATCGGCAACTAGCTCAGCATACTTAAGGCTCTTGCACTTGCAGACCTCCTCCACAGCATCCGCCCAGGGATACAAACCTTACAGACCAACAGTAAGCTCTATGATAAATCCAGTGCAAAGTGAGGAGGACCAAAGCACAAGGTCTTGTCTGAGATTGGTAGCTACAATCTCGAACGGAAAGCAAAGCCTCTGATTCAGGTAAGCTGAAAGCTTCTAAACGCAAGCTCCACCCAACTGGCCATACTTTGACCTCCCTTGCCCCTTCCCTTGAGCAAGAATATATAATGGAGGAGATAAGGGGTTGATGGAAGTCCATCTAGTTTCCAAAGACGCTGCAAGAAGCTTCAGCACCTGGTTGTGCCACCGCCTATAGAGGCCTTGCATCAAGCTTACCTTGCAGCCAACCAATATTCACTAACCATACACAAACCAACCAGGTGCTAAATGTGCAGAATTTGTGCTGTGCCATATTTAAGTTAAGCCAATGGTATCATTTTTAATACAAACTTTTTATACAAACCATTTATTCGCAAAACTCATTGCATGATGAAATTAACATTATGCTATTACCAGCTGCAGAATTACATTTATTATAAAGAGGTGTTTGTGTATTGACCATGACAGCATTCATTTATCAACTGAAAGAAAAGAGAGTTATGACCCAACGTAATGCACAGTATAGTTGAGTACACTTTGGGCATTTTAAACAGCCAATTCAAGTGCATGGACTGCAGAGCCAAAGTATACAATGGTACTCTGCTGCATTCTCCACAACCTATTCAGAAAATATCTGCAAGATGTGGATTTGATTAATACAGGATCAAAAATAAAAATAAACCCTGGAATTAAACTAATGTTGTGGCCATGTTTGCACCTGTTTCCAATTTGCATAATTAATTTAATTGAATCTGGTGCTAAAACAAAACGAACAGCATGTGCAAATAAGCAACGCTAACAGTCACTTTATTCTTAGCGAAAAATTCCTCCAAAGTCAGTGATGATCAGTCTAGGGCACAGAAACAACAAATTCCATGGCCATCAGCATCTCTGTCTTTTATAGTCCATCTTTTTGCATGAAATGTGACACAGGCTCACAACCCAGTACAGCACAGCTCCTCTCTGGCATTATTCACAGAGTCTGCAGCCCATTGGATTGGCATGCTGGATTTGTCCCCGCGTCCCCCAATTACCTCTGTTCACGCTCCGCAATGCAGTCGTTGTCCTCCTGCTGCGCTTTTGTCTCAGTACAAATTTCACAGTATCCCTCTGTGAGTTACCATTTCAGTGCCACCACTGAGCACTTAAATACATTTGTTTTTGTCGTGGGCTCTTATGTTAACATGGCTGTTACTGTCAGCTCGCAGAGAAGAGAGCAGTCTGTCAGATGTAAGGGTTTAAAAGTGGGTGGGTCTCGTTTTCAGAGCTTTTTTTAGAGTAGAGCAACAGTAATGAAGAGAGAGAGATGGAAAGTAATTCCTGGGTGCCTGTTTACAAATGCAATGGGGTCCAAAAGCCTGAAACTATTCCTATTTAAACCTGGAAATAAAAAGTTGAAGGATGTTGAAAATAAAATAAAAAGAATAAATTATATTTAGGGTTGTTTTATTATTTATCATTTATAGTTCAATGTTCACTCAAATTGCTATGCAGTGAAATTTGTAATGAAAATATTAGATCATTGTATATTAGGGGTGAAAAGGAGCAAAACAGAAGCATTTTCACTAGTGGCCTTGGACTTTAGATCTCTTTATGATTCTGTATTTGTGGTCTAATTTTAGTTCTGATACATTTATTCACTTATAGGAAAATCACAGTTACTGTAACAAGAGCAATTTCAGCTGAGTGAGAATAAAAACGTCAGAATTTACACAATACTTTCTCGAGCACCATAGTGAAAAGACTTCAGACTGCAGAAATTTCCGACTTGCATATTGCTTGCATTAATCTTCATTTGGATCTCTTGGACTCCCCAGAGGGGATGTCCATATAAATATGCTGTATTTTCTCTAGCTTCCTCTTCCACACACTAAGAAACAGAAAAAGTATAAATTCCACTTAATGTTCATTTTATGGAAATGGTTTGTGCTAGTGCCAATGAGTAAATCTCCTTTATTGCAGCCGATTGGCTTTTAGGCTCACAGTGAGATCATAACAGCAAAGGCTTGCATTTTTATTGCTGGGGCTGATGGGACAGGAGTTTTCTGCACCACTGATGAAAAACATGGACATATGTTTCACAAATTCACATTATTCCAGTAAATAATTACATAATTCCTGTAGATTTCTAGAAAGAGCTTCCAGCATCATATATGAGATGAACTGGTCATATTGTTTTTTTCAATTCCTTTACTTTCAAGATTAGATTGTGTATTATATGTTAATGATTTTGAAATAAATTAAAATATTACATCACACAAATTAAAATTATGCAGTTATATAACACAAAAAGATGCATAACAATAACGATAGAAGGAATATATACATTTGTAAAGAATTAAAATATTTTATTCAGCAAGGATGCAGTAAATTGAAGAAAAGTGACATTAAAAACATTTACAATGTTACAAACGATGTCAATTAAAAATAAATGCTGTTCTGTCATAACTCTTGGAGTGTTTGGCATGGTAATGGATTTGACAGTTGATCATTTGGTTCTCGTGAAACTGCTGTTGCTTATTTCTGGTGCTGCTGCTGCAGAGCAAGTACAGGATTTGCTCCTGCCAATACATAGCCTACATGCCATGCTGCTCTGACCAAGTGAGATATGCTGCTGCTGAATTACCCGTAGCAGATCTATTCAGGTGGAAGGTTTCTGAAAGCGTGCTACACTGCTACAGTATTTGAAGGCTAAGCACTGAGGTCATTGGCTACTGATAGAGCAGGAACCAATCAGCTGCTCCCTAGAGAATGATGTGATTGCAAGCAGACTGAGTTAAGGACTTCAGCCTGCGCAATCTAGTTTCATGACAGAACTTTGTACTACTACTTTTGTACTCTATACTTTCTAGTCATCAAAGAATGTATCTCTGTTTCTTCTGTTTTCAACACTGATCAGAATAAGATATGTTTATTGAGCACTAAATCAGCATATAATGAATTAGAATGAATTTTGAAGGATCAATATAAAGGATGCTGAATGATACTGAATACTAGAGGGATGGTTGCTGAAAATTCAGCTTTGTCATTACAGGAATAAATTATTGTATTATCAAATAAATGCATGCGACTTCTTTCAATCTAAAATTTGACTCCAAACCTTTGAATGTCAGAGAACACAATATATAATATTGGTAACACTATATAATAACTGTACGCTGTTAATCATTAGTTAAGCATTAGTAAACAGTTAATTCATCATTTATAAAGCATTAATAGACATAAATAAGCAGTTTATAAATACAGCTATAAATGCTTTATTCTTGAGTTATAAGTATATAAATGCTTTATTCTTGAGTTATAAGTATATCTATAATGTGTTTAATAATTGTATTTCCCTTTATTAATTATCAATTATTTCATTATATACAAACCAGTCATTTAGGAGTTGTCAGTGGTTTCATAAAAAGTGTAACTAAATGATTAATAAACTATTTAAATGTGCATTCATACATCTTATTATGCAGACATATAGCAATAGTTAGTGGATTAATAAATACTTTGTTAACATGTATTTCTACTGTAATTAATGGTTAATTCAGGTGGTTATAAAGCATTTAGTAGTGGTCAGTTAACTTTTTGTGCATGCAAAGCATTACAAAGGAGATTTAAATGTTCAGCTATCTTCTAAACAGAAAAAGGAAACAAAGACAACACAGTGATACAGAACATACACATATTTAAGATTTATGAATGTACATTTAAATAGTTTGTTAATCATTTAATTACACTTTCTAATTGATCTTATGAACCACTGACAACTCCTAAATAACTGGTTTGTAAATAATGCAATACTTCATTTAGAAATGATAAATTGATAAATAATATAAATTAAATATATATTAAATATTTATATATATATATATATATATATATATATATATATATATATATATACACATATACATATACACACACACATATATATATATATATATATATATATATATATATATATATATATATATATATATATATATATATGTTAAATATATTAATTAATATATCATATATGAAAATACAATTATTATATATATTATATATATACATACAGCTATACATGCTTTATTCTTGATTTATAAGTATATTTATAAACTGCTTATTAATGTATATTAATGCTTTATAAATGATGAATCAACTGTTTAGTAATGCTTAACTAATGATTAATAGCATGCAGTTATTATAAAGTGTTACCAATATGGGTTGTATAAAATGGCATATATACAAGAACTATTATGCAAAAAAAAAAGGAAGATGGAGTATCACCATTTTAACACGATCTGATATTTCAATTTAATCAATTTCAGTCTTAAACTAGAATCCTGCAAAAATAGTTGACTACAGCACCTGCGTGATGCTTCAGTCAAGTTGGTATGGATTTTATCATTTCTTCATAGAAGTCTCTAGATGATATGATATTTCCCAGTGGTTTTACTGTAGGCATCCGAAATACCAAAGGCCATTCTTCAAGAGCTAATGAAACCTGGCCCTGACATTATTGTAAAAACCCTCTCCTGCAGTAAATCTGATTAGAACATGCACCAATAGAATTTGAATTTGAAACCCATGCAGCTGTCACTGTAATTCCCAGTGGAGTTATGGGTATGGACGGCTAATGGGTTAGTTTGGATGCTGAGGTCATCAAATTTAAGTAAACTAAAAAATGTATTCTACCCTGAATGTCTCAGCGTTGGAAGTATTTTATGATGAAAGCAAAAGTTTATGAGTACTATTCCAGTTAGCTTTGATGAAAAAAAAAAGGCAGTGAAAAGGACGTTTTTTTTTTTTTAAGACTAGGTAGTGTCACGGTTGGAGGCTGTAGAGAAGCGCACGATGACAGAGAAAGAAAAACAAAGTCTTTCAAATGAATTCAAACCAAACACTCAGGAGATAAACTTGTAACAAAACCATGAATACATCGACACAAACATTACTGGACAAAGAACTAAGGAGAACTCAGGGTCTAAATAACATGGAGCTAATTGGAAGAACAGAAACAGTATTAAAACTGCAAAGCAAAATATATATGTGTGTATAGTCTCTATCACTGTAAAAAAAAAAAAAAAGAAAAAAACCTAAACCTTATTATCTGTTTGGGATTTGCTGGTAGCACTGAAAGATCTCAATCTCTCTTTAGCTAACACACTTTAACAACCGCTGACAGAAATGAATATGTTATTGAAAAGCACAGTGGGTATCAAAGAGGATGCAGTCCTCATAGCTTTATCTCTGAACATATCCTATCGAAAAATCTTTAATTACTAAATTAACCTGAGATCTTATTCATCTGGCAAGTGAAAAATGCAGCGTTTGTTTCCGCTCTATCAATATTGCATGTTTCTAATTGAAAAACCAAAATAATGCTGTTTTGGGAGAAGCATATTTGACCTTTCATGTGTTTGACATTCTTTATTTAAGGATAAAAATGTCGACAGGGGTCTTGAAATGCCAGCTGTCCCAGCTGCCATCAGTGACACGCACATTAAAAATCAACATAAAATGCAGTTATCAACCTACTTTACAGTAATAATCATGTTAAATAATGGTGATTTCAATATTGACCAAAAATAATCGTGATTATAATTTATGATTTTTGCCATAATCAAGCAGCTCTAGTCTATACTGGCCCTTCTGATCAATTTGATCAAATCAATCCTTGCCAAAAAGAATAATAGTTTGCATCTTGAAACATCAAACTGCCATCCTAAAAGCTGTAGTTATAGGCTTGAAAAAGGACAAACTCTAAATTGCTCCCTGTGAAAGCTGTTAGGTGAGTCCCACCAGCTGTGAAGATGGATGTTGAGAGGGGACAGTCTGAGATTTTGTCCCTATTCATACGTCAAATGATAAAATGATGCCAAAACCTCCAGGTAGATACTTCACAAATGTGCAAAGTAATTTTGTATATATATAATTATGTTAATATATATATATATATATATATATATTTACTAAAAACAAAAAAATAGTAATTAGTATTAAAACATTTCTGTTCATTTGAATGAATCTGAAATAAAATAAAATATAAATAATAGTTACTAAACGGTAATTAAAATTGTTTACATTTTGCCTTTGCAATAAACTGAAATCATTTAAGTTGAAGCACTAAAAGTGTTAACTGGAAATAGATACAAACTAAAATTAACAAGAAAACTACAAATATGAAATTAAAAGCTAATTCAAAATATTAATAAAACTATATTAAAACTCAAATGAAAACTAGAGGGATAGTTCACCCCCAAAAAATAAAAATACTGTTAGCGTTTCACACCTGTATGACTTTCTTTCCTGCTTAGAACACAAAAGGGATTATTCTAGGGGCCAGGGACAGACGTCACCATTAGCTTACATTATTGGGAGAAAAGAAGCTTCATTGTTATATAACTCCTTTGGTGTTCCATGCAATAAGCCATTCAACAACACGAGGGTGAATAAATTATGACATATAGTTTTCATTTTTGTAGAAGCACCCCTTTAAGGCTCTAAAATGTAACACGTGAATTCCACAAGTACCAGACGTGGGCCAGATCTGGGCCGACACTATGTTGCTGTCTGGGCTTCGGCATCAGTGCAAAGAAAGTGGCTGGTGATTTACAGTATACCGCCAACAGAACACATACATACAGTAAAAACACCTCTCAACGACTCATACACAATCACAGGTACTAATATTAAGGTAAACTAATATTAAGCACTATCACATAAGCAAGAGTGCTGCGATTCGGCCTTTTCACACTGCACATTGACTGAACTTAGCTTCAGTTTGTCAGCTCTGGTCAATTTGAGTAAAGGAGTCAAGGGTGAACTGGGGTTCCTGCTGTAAGCTTTGTTCCAACTAATTATGTTTCACTCCTTTCTCCAGTTTGAGCTACTCAGTTTCCACCCTCCAAAAGATCAAGCATCCCGTGAAGAGCACAGCCTCTTCTGTTTTCCCT
Organism: Meda fulgida; assembly: GCA_030578275.1. Lineage (NCBI taxonomy): Eukaryota > Metazoa > Chordata > Actinopteri > Cypriniformes > Leuciscidae > Meda > Meda fulgida. The sequence continues at coordinate 8,544,843 of CM060624.1, read as the reverse complement.
TTGGAGAAGAGAGAAAGATACCCTTCAGGGGTCAAACTACAGTTGCTCTTAAAATTGCAGTCAAATATGCCCCAAAAGATTAAAACTGGAAGCTCTTCATCATGATAGTTAAGAACAACTGGGTGAGTAAAACAAAACATGTCCATGTCATATTTCAACCTAAATGGAAAAAAGAGAAACATCTATTAAATTAAATGTTTTCAAGAATTTCTAATTTTTTTTGCATTGTAACATTTTCATGTCAATGAAGTCATTTTCATCATAATACATATTACTTACATATTACACACTTCTTAAAGAGACATTAATGTTGTATTCTACAACATAAATTAAACGGCCATACCACAAACATAAAAATACCTAAAAACATAAAGATGGCCTTAAAAATGCCCTCCAGATTGGCTTACAAATTGAGATAATGACTAAACAGATTTACTGTCATTACAATAATGTTACAATGCAAATTTCAACATAATTTTATATATATTTGAACTATATACTGTATATATGGATTTGTCGGATTTAACAAAAATGTGACTGTCTATAAAGTCTGCCTTAAGTGTATTATCAAATCTACTCACTAAAAAACTCACTTCTAAATGCTTGTCTCATTATGACTATTGTCCCTTTACTAATGGTTATGGCAACTGAGACCAGACATCCATTATTTAAAATACATGGGATGACATATCAAATGCGTTAGAGGTCACACAGTGATCTGAACTGAAAATGGTTTCATAAGAAATATTTATAAAGCAGGTTCTATCTCAGCCAATGTCATTTGCCATGATCCTAGGTTGGAAAGTTTATTTCCTTGCAATGTAAGCAGTCATATTGTCAAGATAGAGTCATATAAAAAATGACCTTTAAAATATACATGTACAACTTAACCTATCATCTTGTCTCTCTCACTACAGCATACTGTTTATATTACCTATATACAATATTAACACTATTCTTGAGTGCTGTTCGTTGTACCATACCCCCCCCCCCCCCCCCCCCCCCCCCCCCCCCCCATGGATTCCACATTGCAGATAACTAACATGCCGATGGTAACCTCAGATTTTCTCACTCCAAAATGGGAAATGATATTTCTAAATGACATTCCGAGGAGGGGAGTTTAACTGCTGCAATTTTAGCTGCTGTTCCATGGGGGCAAATGAAATGTCAAAAGAATCTCATTTAGACTGAAGCATCGGCGCTGATAAGGGAAGTCCTTCTCTCCGAATTTCCTAATAAATTAAAACACTTTTGAATAATCCAGCCTCGCTTCGTCCCCCTGGATTGCTTTATGATCCATAAAAAGTCATCAGCCTCTCACAACACTAGGTTCATTCATTACCACACTGAATAGATGGATTATTAGAATGGATTATTTTTCTGCGGATAATGAAAAACCTTGAATGTTTACGGACTCACTTGACAAGCTTATTCACATATTCAAAAGAGTTGAATTATCAAATGTTTGAAGACTTTAGCCGGCCATATCGACTGATTAATCGGCCAGATGACACATGATTATGGCCGAGTCCAAGCGATGATAAGACATTAGCAAAATAAATCAGAGGAATGGCAGACGGTGGGGGAAAGCGAGCTGAATAAACCCTTAATGTAATGCTAATGCAGAAGCCAACTGCCTTGTTCTCTCACAGGCGCTTTACTCACTCATCTACGGGATATTGTTGTACACTTCATGCTCTGATTACATTAACATTGCTTTCAGACTGAAACCCAATGTTTAAACATTTGCACAAAGACAGTAACATTTGCTCTCTCTCTATTATTAACAATGTTGGGTATGCTACCATGTTAAAAGAAATATCTGTCATCTGTCAACCATTGTGTCCAACTGAGCCTTAAACACTATTAACATGGGATTTTATTTGTTTAAACAGTCATGTAAACGGCAGGCGAGTTACAATTATTATTAACACAGATCCCATTAAAATAAATAAGACTTCAAAATGTGAAATTAAACATTTTATATATGTAATAAAGGCAACAAATTAATAAGGTGAGTGTAATATCTGATCTTTGTTTGTACATAAAATCTACTGTTCAAAAGTTTGGAGTCGGTAGACTTTTTTTAAAGAAGAAATTAATACTTTTATTCATCAAGGATGCATTAACAACAACAACAACAACAACAACAACAACAACAACCTTTATTTATAAAACACATTTGAACAATATAGATTGATCCAAAGTGCTGTATTGCAAAGCAGGTCTACACTATATATATATATATATATATATATATATATATATATATATATATATATATATATATATATATATACAGTATTGCAAAAATATTACAGTTGAAAAAGCTATGGTAATAAGTAGTCCTGCCACAAATGTTGGTCAACACTAACACTAACTCACTTATTCACTGTACTAGATTCATAATGAATTTTTATAACAGTGCTCCATAAACTTTCTTTGGCCTCACTACCCTTCCATTAAACTCTAGGAAAGACTTCACCAAAAACAATATAAAATATCAATTTAATAAAAACAACTGCTGGGGGAAACACCTCCTGTCGCTCTCCACACAATGCAATTCAAAAGTAACCTACTGAGAGCAACATTATAATATTTGATCAAAATCTCAAAATCTACATAATGATGACTGACATCTTCCAAACGAATATCTTCCAGTCACTGATGCTTTCAACTATAAAACAGAAATCTAATTTTTATTAAATGGAAGCAGCCCACAATGGGCTTCAGCGTTTAAATATACACAGGCAATAGAGAAGCTTTTTTTTTTTTTTTGTATGTGTATCTATGTATGTGTGTGTGTGTGTGTGTGTGTGTGTGTGTGTGTGTGTGTGTGTGTGTGTGTGTGTGTGTGTGTGTGTGTGTGTGTGTGTGTGTGTGTGTGTGTGTGTGTGTGTGTAATGCACTAAGGGTACCACCACGATCCACACTTCCATCTTCCCTAACTAAACTAGCTCAGGTGTTTATTCAGCCCCAGGGCTCTTTGGGAGAGACTGCTGCAATGGTCCAGACGGTCAGGATAATACAAGGCGCAGAAACGTAGTAAAAAGTGCTAATCAATATGATAAAAATCTTAAAACTACATGCCTGTAATTAGAAATGAGAGCACCAGTAATTGCTTCCGGCATCATTTTACTCCTGCATGATGATCGGTAGGAAAGTTGGTATAAACCAAAAAGTCTGATAGTGTCCTTTACATATAGTGAGCATTCAACATTGTTTTAAGAGAAACTGGCCATGTTGCAAAAAGAATGATACACAAAACCATAACGATTTAATGAAAGCCGACACATCATGACATCACTCAGACCAAAGCAAAATTGCGACAGACACTTCCGCATCAAACACAGTGAATTTTTACATGAACTATTATGCAGAATTACAGCAAATGTGCAAAAGGGTCGCTGAGTTGGTACATTTACAGATTGACCATGTTAAATGTGCATGTTTTTTATTTTGTTTTGTGTAATGATTTGTCTGTCCTCTAGGGGGCAGAAGTGTTCTTGTTATGTGTGTTCTTGTTTTATTAGGAACTGATTTCCTGCACCTGTGTACTGTGTGTGTGAGGGATATAAGAAGCCTCATTGCCATGTCTGGGCGGCGGGATTTCGGCAGTGGTTCTCTGGCGCTCCCGATTGTTTTTCCTTCCACAATTGTTTTTGTTCTATTTGATAATAAATTGCCCTATTGAAACAAGCTTTGTCTCTTTTGTGTTATGGCTGTGGCCGTAACAGACCAGTAGGGTAATTCTGCAAAATGACTGTTTTCTTAAATACAGTTTAACATACAGTAGGCTAAATAAAACAGTGGCAGTGGCGGCCAGAACAAAATCAGTTGGCACGTGACCTTTTCAATTTAAATAACCTACCGAAACAGCAAACAATTCCAGAAGTAAAGCTACAGCTTCTTGGTTGATGCTGTCATCCAGGACTATCGTTTATAATTGCTGTGGTTGAAATAATTTCAAAAGCTATGTCTTTCTGCACCAAATGCATCTAGAATGGCAAAAGTTTAGCATGTACATGCAATGAGTTCTGAGGGACTACAACAACAAAGCACAAACTGCAGTACTAATAGATCCTAGACAACAGCTGGCCTTAACTACCTGTCCAAGAGGGAATGGAAATAGAATTAGAATGATCCACAAAGTTGAAATGTATTTAGTTGGCTAAAAATAAACTAAAACAAGTACAGCTCAGCGAGCTTTAAAATATTTCTAGCAGTGCACCTTTTGTCAGCAGTTAAATTGCAGTAGAGTAAAAATAACTTCACCTCAGAATTGCTGAATGAGACGCTAGAATTTACACGTATTCATTTAGCAGATTGTTTTCAAAGCAAATCTCAGTCCTAAATGAAGGATCAAGGTCGTTCAGCGCTTACACAGATGTACTAAAAGAACAAAATAGGCCTAAAGTATCACTAAGGGAGCCAAGGTATCCAACATTAATTGAGATTAATTGGAAAGCTAACAGCTCTCTCAAGGAATAGTAAAAAAAAAAACCTCTGCATAAATAGAACAAGTGAGAAAGAAGTAGTGATAAAAAAATATGTAAGAGAAATCAAATAACAATACAAACAAATGGGTGAGATGTGATTTGTTAGCAAAAGGAGGGCAGACATTCATTGCATGAATATGCAAATGAGCACTAGAACAGGGGTACTGGGCCATAATTACAAACAGATAGTGCAGGCATTACCATGCAACAAATATTAAAGTAGACAGGTATACTGTTGTGAAAAATAGTTAATTTTCCAATTAGTTTTAGGCAAATATCATGATGCACCCTTTTGCATAGGCTCTGTAATTATCTCGAAACAAGACAGTGGTGATGTCAAATTGATCCAGAATACCCAAATAAAGTCTCTAGAATTTCAAACATTATAATAGATTCTATAATGTGGTATTAGTGGCATAGCTGTGACAAAGTATGCTGGTTTAATAAGATGAAAATGACTAAGGCACAGAAAATTGTAGTGACTTTTATCTGTGAACCAACAAATTGTATATATATTTATATATCATATATACTGTATATATAAAACAGAACATGCCAATAAATGTACAGTCACACACACACACATATATATATATATATATGTATATATATGTATATGTATATATATACTCTACCGTTCAAAAGTTTGGGGTCAATTTGTTTTTTTGTTTTTTTTAAAGAAATGAATACTTTTCTTCAGAAAGGACGCATGAAATTGATATAAAGTGACAGTAAAGACATTTATAATAATGCAAAATATTTATTTTTTAATGAAATGCTTTTCTCTTGAACTTTCAAAGAATCCTGAAAAAAATGAATCACTGTTTGCACAAAAATATGAAGCAGCACAACTGTTGTCAACTGTGATAATAATCATAAATGTTTCTTGAGCATCAAATAATCATATTAGAGTGATTTCCGAAGGATCATGTGACACTGAAGACTGGAGTAATGATGCTGAAAATTCAGCTTTGATCACAGGAATAAATTACATTTTAAAATGTATTCACATAGAAAACAGCTGTTTTACATTGAAATAATATTTAACAATATTACTGGGTTTGTTTTGTATTTTTAATCAAATAAATGCAGCCTTGGTGAGCAGCAAAGACTTCTTTAAAAAACATAAAAAATCTTACCGACCCCAAACTTTTGAACGGTAGTATGTATGTATGTATATATATATATATATATATATATATATATATATATATATATATATATATATATATATATAATTTTATTTTTTTTAAGTAACGACCATATTCACAATTGTTTATAAGACAAGTGTGAGCGGATTGCATTTGAAATCACTGATGTTAATTCTGTCATAGCACTTTTTTGAGACTCTTTGCAATATCTGATAAAGTATGAATGACATCTAAGAGCTTTGACAGAAAAAGTTTTTCTTGGGGAAATTGTTTTATTCTGTTCTTCATGTCTAGCTTTAACAATTATGATAATGTATAATTTTAGAAGACTTGGAAGTTGGAACATAGCAAATGAGATTAGCGTTTGTGATTCTAATGCTCCAAAATGAGATAGGCTTCAAAGTGACGTTTATGGCACAAAAGTGACATTTGGTACTTTTGGATAAATGACTACAACAGTTCAGTTCACAACAGTGAAAGTGTGTTGAAATGAGGTTGTTGAAAAGTCACCAGTCCTGTAAGTATTTTTGAAATGTGAAATGTGTCCAGCTGCCTCTTACTTTGTCAGAAAAACTGCTTGGGATGCACCCCAGGTATCAGCCTGTTGTCTGTTCTCTGCCTCACCCCATGATGGTTTGCATACAGAGAAACGGACAGATCCATCTGTTTGTCAGAGAAAGCAGAGGTGCATGGGAGATGGGAGCAGACCTCACCCTCGCACTGGCAGCTGTTTGGGTAGATAAAGTCTAAAGCTGGGCATAAAGGGAATTGAAAGAGTGATTGGTGCATGTGGAAGTCAACTTGTAAAGATGTTAAATGGCAGAAAGAGATGGCCAGGAGGCCTGGACCATATGTAAAGAGATTCAAGGGTGGAGGTTGTATATGTAATGACCCAAAGGGATTAGCATGGATGGGCTCAAGGTTATACAGTCTTACAAAGTAGCTAGTTGTGAGTCAAGGGTTTCTGCTCCCACAGCAATAAAGCAATTCCCCTAGACTTCGTGTAAATGTTTATCTTGAATATATTGTAATATTTCGTCAAAGTTATTCTTGTTTGCAGAATACATTATGATTACAGGAACAGAACATATTGTATCTCGAAACTATTTACCGCCCAGAAAAATGTTTACTTCTCCAACCATTTGCATATGCTGGTCATTATCAGTTTTCATCATCATCAGCCTTGAGAAGTCAACTAAATTTGAATTCAGACATTTGTGTCACAGGTGTCTTAGTTGTAGTAAATCGCACAAACAGGAAACAACCACGTCTTTAATAACAATGCTCAGGGAACATCGAAATATTTAAACATCAACCAAGTTGAACGACACAGACGACACAAAATAATGAACAGAGGAAGCTAAGGGCTTAAATATACGGAGTAATCAACAAAACAGCGAACAGGTGTGGAACTCAAATCAGCAATCAAGGTAACTAAAGGTGCATTCACGCCATGTTGTAATTTCTGTAACTATTCTTCGGTGTGTTTCCCGTACAACGACATAACTCGCTGCTTCACTACCATAGTACGATGCATTGTTGAAGAAATCAACTAGCTAGTCACGACTGTTTCCCGTAACCATATTGTCACAAATTGGTCATTAAACCATGTTGGTGTATGACTTCACACACGTGGTGGAGTAATAACTACTTTTAATTAATCTGTTTGAGATTGAATTAACGCTAGATGTTTTGCTATAAATTACGGACATGGCATCTGAGAACTATTTCTCATTTTTCTCAGTTATTTTGCTCTTTCCAGATTCACTCATAGGCTCGTTCTTGCGTACTAGAGCACGTTCGCACATGCCCAGTCTTCAAAAAACTATGCTTTAAATCTCTTGACAAACTAAAAGACAAAAATGACATTTGTATGTATTCTAAATAAAATATATCTAGATTGTACTGAATGTCAGCTTGCTTATTTGGCTCAAGATAAAGATTTATTAAGTCCACACGTCATGCAAACAAGAAACTACTATTCTAACCACAGGTCGAGAACTGTCGTTCCAAACACACAACTTTGCAATGCTGTTTGCGAATGTTCATTGGAACGATGGTTTCGGGAAACACAGATTCGTTGAACTATGCTGAGAACGATGGAACTTGCGACCATAGTTCGCTAACAATGCTTTCGGGAAACGCAACCCAGAACTAAAAGCCTTCCCGTGCTTGTAGAATTCCCAGTGAAATTTGCTGGAGTAAGACTTTATTCTCACCGGACTTTATGCACACCGACTGCATATGCCTATGTATTCTAATATATATATATATATATATATATATATATATATATATATATATATATATATATATATATATATATATTAAATATACAAAACATAGCATTTTTCTATAAAACATAGTGTGTTAGTAATGAATTACATACATTAAATGTCTTTAGCATAAAGGTGGATCGAATCAATATTGCTGTGTCCTGTTGTGGACACTTTCCACAACAGGACACTTCCTCAAGATTTAATTTTGTTCTTATAATTTTCCTCATAATTTCCATACACCGCGCTGCACTGGAAGTTGCAGTGGCCACTGAGGCTAAATGCTAAAGCAATAGTGCATACAGTCCATTGTGCTATTGAATTGAGTATTTTCTAAGCTGCCATTTTCATTTAATTTGATCTCATTTCCTAGTCACGCAAGATTGCTTTTCTCTCATCTGATTGCTGTGACCTTGACCTCTATTAGCCAAAGTGAATGACAATATCTCTCACTCTATTCTCATGAAGCAACATGTTTTCTAGCAGAACAGATGCTAACTCAGAGTTAAGGAAGCATCTATCCTCAGAGAAAATATCCTCACTTAGAACTAAGGGTGAGAATGAATGTTGACAGTTTTGATAAGGCTATATATGGTGTGCAACTCATTATACTAATCTAACATATCTTCTGATGGGTTCCTCAAAATGGCACTGCTCAATTGCTGTCAGTACAAAATTCAGAATTTGCTCCCCTCCGATTTATACGTGTGAATTTAAATTGAACTGGCTACACCTACAGGAAGTACCTGACAGGAAGAGGAAATCATTGAATTGGAATTCAAAGAACACAAGTAATGCATTCTGGGAATTGAAGATAAAAAAGTTATTTAAATATGATGCCATTATATGTAAACTAGATACAAATGTCAGATGGCATTTCAAACTGTTAAAAATTGCAGTAGCTGAAAAATGTGTTACTTTGAATTTCAATTCAATTTTAATTCTACTTCCTTACATTAAAATTTTAAATGCAGTTCCTGTTTGGTTATGTGTCCTTGCTTAAAAATTTGAGCTTAACACGCTGAAAATGCTAATCGGTTCTTAAAAAAGCACAAGACAAGCATCATTCTATTTCATGAAAGGGGTTTAATTCCCAAAAGCTCACCTACAGGTGTGGGTTAAATCAGAAACATTGTGATTTCAACCACAAAATTAGCTTAAGGTAATCACGGTGACTTGCGTCTATGTAGCTAATGTAAAAGGTTGATATGGTGATGGCAGGATCAGAATTCCAGGTACAAACAATTTTCTTGAGATGAAATTAAGTTTGCTAAACTTATAACCTCATGAGTATTCAGTCCTGGCTCCCTGTGTTTCCTAATGAGAAAATGTGCAGCCTATACCGAAGCCACTGGCTTGTGTAATTAACTGAAGACTTTTATACAAAATGGCCTTCTGCGATAAAAAAAATAGAATGTATTCCTGTTGAGGGGTGAAGAATAAAGCAATAAATCTATCCTAAAGATAGGAGGCAGCAGTTTGTTTTTGTTTTTTCTTTCTTTTGGTGTGAAAAATTCATTATGCATCACTGAGCCCCAAAACTCAAATTGAATATGAATAACAGTGAAACAGACTGCAGCTGATTAAATTCCACAGTATTTCTTTCATTTTCCACATGCTGCTTAAATCTCTCCCTCTTGAGATGATAAAGTTCATCTGTGAATGATGTGCTCCTGACCTTTACAACTCCTGCTCAGGTATCTGAACGTTTAAGATGTTGGCTGGCAGTGAGCACTAAAACTGTATTTGAAGTAATTTATTGCAGTTCACTTCAATAATGTTTCAAAAAGACCAGTGAATAGGCTTTTCATTTCAGGAGACTTAAACTACAGTATATTGAGTACTAATGAGTACTAACCAAAACTCTTAAAAGTACTTTGGAGTACTAACCAAAACTCTTAAAATCACGATACTGAGAATACAAATAGACACATTACGAATCAATCAGACCATCCAACTTTTCTGACTTAATCTCTGACACATTCTGCTCTTATTTTAAGACCAGTCTTTTTTGATACTGAATCTTTTACAGTATTGATGAAAAATGTTGCCGAATGTTCTAAAAACCTAATAAATGTTTTAGTACCTCTTGACCACATCGGCAGGAAAGGTTAAACTGCCAGGTCGAGTTGGCAAGGAAACACAAAAGAGAAGTCAAAATCCAAACTCAGCAACAGCTGTTCAAAACTACAAGCTCCTTTTCAGAATCAATAAATGCTCTGCTCAGCTCATAATTGCACTCTTTAAAAAGATTTGGTAGTACCAAAAGGTTGTTGAGTTTATTTCACTATAGTTTAAAGCTTAAGTCAAGTGCCTTTTCAATCCATCACACTAACTGAATGCAATACTTTTCAAAAGTTTGGGGTCAGTAAGATTTTTTTGAAGAAACTAATACTTCAAATCAGCAAGGATGCATTCAATTAAAACGTGACACCAAAGACTTTTAAATTGTTACAAAACAAATCGTGTTTAAAATGTATATTATTTTGAACTTTCTATTTATCAAAGAATCCTGATAAAATGCTTCATACCTTCCACAAAAAAAAAAAAAAAATCCAATATTGATCATACAATATGAAATGTTACCTGAGATCCAAATCAGCATATTAGAAAGTTTTCTCAAGGATCCGACACTTTAAAAAAATACACTTTAACATATGAAATATTAAAATAGAAAATAGTTATTTTAAATTGTATTAATATTTCACAATATTACTATTTTTGATCTTTTCAAAAACATAATAACGTTTTTGATGTTTTCAAAAACATAATAAAGCTTGCCAATTGAAACAGCTCCACTAAAGAGCTGAATACTACATTACTAAATAATGGTCACTTCTTCTTCAATCCCATTCCTAAACAAAATTAATAATGTTAACTAATAATTTGATGTACATAAATTTAGTTTTTAGTGTTCTTCATTAAATGTTGTGGACACAAATGTTACTTCTTCATATAATGATTCCTGTAAGAACAACTTGTAAAACCTGCATGCAGGCTTTAATTTGCCCCATCCACCAAAGGCATTAGAAGATTAGTATTAATTAATGTTACAGGAGACAGATTTAAAGTGCCCTTTTATGTGCAAAACTATTGAAGAAAGGAAAACGAAAAACATTTGAAGGAATACAAGACATGCTTAGAACTATTTCTGCTAACAGCATTCGTTTTTTAAAAGTTGAACTTCTTTTAACTTGAGTGCCGCGTTTTTAGAATGCCGTGTGTCAGAATGCTCGGATACTGTATTTATGGAGAGTAACGAAGTACATTTACTTGAGTGCTGTCCTTAAGTAAACTTTTTGAGTATCTGTACTTTACTTGAGTATTATTTTTTCTGGAAACTTTTTACTTTAACTTCACTACATTTGAAAGACACATATCATACTTTTTACTCCACTACATTTCTGTCAAGATCCTTGAGTAAAAAGTACTAACGTCAGTCAGGGGATGACTTTTTTTTTTTCTTCATCTTCACGTGATTGGTTTTTTGCAGGTTACAGACAGCCCATCAGTAATCCCTCTTGTAGGGTCACGTGTTGTCAAGTTCGGCGATTTGCCATCATGGACGAAGATAGATCCTCAGCGCAGTGCGCACATCCATTGCAAATATGTCTTTCTATTTTGCTGTTTGTTAAACCATGCTGTTGGGCAGTTATACATGGTTGTGTTGCTGGGTTTTAAAGCAATTTTTACAGACCACTTGATTCAAATGTGCGTGAATGGATACACATAGATGTATACTTCTTTTGTTGGGGTGGTAGGAGTGTTAAATAAATTAAAAAAGAGTCTTTTTTGTCAATTCAGTTGTTTAATTTCTATAGGTTTTATAACATCCTAAAAGCTCTTAATTCCACAGATACTATAACTGGTAGGTGTATTTACTAGGCTGCTTCAGAGGCATAAGGTACCGTATTACATACAACAATGCAACAATTATTAAACAATGCATTGGCATTTACTTTTAAAAACAAGTACTTCTGTACTTTTACTTAAGTCAAAATTGGTCGGTCTAGAGTGCTTATATTGAAAAACAATGGAAAAGCAGCATAGTGGAATGGAAAAATCGTTTTGTCAGGCAATGGACCATTAATTAAAAAAAAATTAAGAGCTTTCACAGCCTCGCAGGCCATTATGATATTTACATACCTAAAACATAAAACATTTTCTTTAACATGTCTGTATATTACGGGTCAGAAGGGCTCTATAAAAGTAGGCTCTTCCAGGATATATAGGAGCATATATCCATTTTGTGGCCAAGCTTTTATTAACTGTAGACCCATAATAGGACTTTGAGATGCACTCTGGGGAGATAAAAGGGCATGGAAAATAGCAGTGGTGAGAGGCTTCAAGGCAGTAAATGGGGAAAAGCAACTTAATGCAGCTGGGCAGCAGTTCAGACTGCAAAGAGTGGGAAGAGAGTTCTAATTCTCTTGACGGCCACTTTGATGACATATTCATGGGTTTCGCTACCGTGCAAGTGGTTTATAGCACTTGGACTAAAATTTGACTAAATACAGCGAATTCCGCTACTGGGCTCATTTTGCACACGGCTTGTTTAATTATAGGAAATGTAGGCTTTAACTAATTTACTATATATTCCAAAATGACTTTCACCAAATGAATTCCAAACAGTCCTTTCCTTTCTAAAGAACTTCCTTTGATGACATTATGGGAGTGCTGTTGAATCTGTTCATATTTCATTTAAAGAGTTATGGCCAACTGACAATGTGTTTGCCAACATCTCATTTTTATATTCAAAGAAGGTATTCAGAGAAACAGGAGCAATGGTTGTTTAGAAACTTATATTTTGAGAGAGTAGACCACAAGTTCACTTCATAAATTTTAAATTCATTTCAATTCTATTGCATAGCACTTTTCACAGCACATTTTGTTTTGAAACAGTATATAAAAGTTACTTTGGTTCCACTTTATTTTGATTGTCCACGTTACATTCTACTAAATATTAAGTAACTTTGCAACTACATGTCAACTAACTCTCATTAGAGTATTAGTAGACTGTAGTAGACTGTCAGGTTAGGGTTAGGGTTCGGGGTTCCAAGTTACTTATAGTTAGTAGAATTTCTAAAGTGGACTATCGAAATGAAGTGTTACTGTTACTTTAAACAGAAGTAATCCAGCGTCAAATAATTGCTAATATTGATATGTTGTTTAAAGTACTGATGTGCCGAAATTTCAGCTTCCAGAAATATTCGCCCAAAACAGGAAAAAAAATAAAAATAAAAATGATGATGATGTGTTTTGATTGTGTACACAACATGGATAAGCTACAACAGGTAAACATGTCAGTAGTTTAGACGCCCACACAAACATCTGTACATGCTATTGAGCAGCACAGCAGAGCAGGTTGGCACGCCAACACTGACAAACATTTGGCTTGCACTGCTCCATCGTGGCACCTTAAGCAGCAGCCTCATTCCATCATTGTATGCTACATTGAGTTACTGCATGCTGCTCTTTCTGTAGCGACGCCACAATTGGGCAGTACATAGGGGTAAAGAATGCTTTAAAAGGTGTCTTCACAGATCCTGAGCACATACTAAATTTGCAAAGCAACATATTAGCTTGTGCATACATCATAAAACACTGTCTGTCCCTATCATCAGACAGGTCATCAGTTATATAGTGTCCTAAGAATCATAATATTACTCTTCTTTGCATTTCATATAATGTCAAAGTGACATTATGACATTCTCTCAATGACCTTGGATAAAATACTTGGCCAGAGCTAAATAGGTCGGTAAAGGTGTTTAGAAAGCCATATTAGCATAATGGTTTGAAATCTAATATAAGTTAAATGATTTTACCAGCAAAAGTTTATGTACTAAACGATAAAAAAAGATTTTGACGCATATCCAAGGGTTTGTGGGGAGTGTGGAGGGCGCACTGCATGGCACGGGGGCGTGGGCACGAACACTTGCGTTTTCCTATCAACAGCGGAAACCACTTAAAATACCCTATAATTTCTGGTCATACATCATTCACAACTATTTTTATTTGTGTAAACTCACAATAACAAGAAAACGTTGTGCTTTTGTAAAATACAAGAAAACAATCAGGTGCGCTTTCATGGTCTCCGTGAACTGGATCGTGTCTCAAAAATGAACTGAAACTAAATATAGCCTATGTAGGATAAAGCTTGAAATGTCCACTTTTAAAGAACCAAATCGAATCGTCTGATTATGTAATCCATATACATTTCTCTCTAAAGGCGCATCCGCTTTACAGCGGAGATGGAGGTATGTTTCCAGCCGACACTGATTTAGAAAACACTAGTTTATTCATAAACCATTAAAATGCCTCGTTATTTTTTCAGATTATAAATCACCCATAGCCTAAATCACCTCTCTGTATGGTTCGAGAGTAGAGTGTAGAGTGGGTTTACAGAGCGTATCATATGAACGTAAAAACTAATCTGCAAATAAATTTCACGATTAACACAATGCGTACTATTAGAGAAGCATTTCATGAGATAGGGTTGATCAGAGTGAGGCGGGATCATATCGGAAAAGCTTATGCCGCAGGTCATTCACACAGCTAACATTTGCTGTGAGCGTGGCGTCTTCCATTCGAGATATACAACTGGAAAACCTGCTGATAAACTAGTACACCTTGGAAGTCAAATGGGTTGCGCACATGAAGAAGTTTGCCTATTTGACCTTCAATGAACCATTTTGCTAGTGGGTCAATTACCTCACTGAATCACATCCTATACATAGTCAATGGTAATGTATTGAACATCAGACAAAATCTCTTTCCTCTTTCCAGGCAGAAACGTGTACTGTCCACCAGAGTACAATGTTGATGGCAGGTACCATGCCAAGCCGGCGACAGTGTGGTCACTAGCGATCCTTCTGTTTGTAATGATGTGTGGGTATTATTCCACTGCCCATGACTTGCACATGATCAACCTGGCCTGTGACAAGGTGAGATCTTCATTTAAAAAAAATTAAAAAAACAAGAGGGCCAATTTGAATTCTAAATCAGTCAAAAAAGGTGTACATCATGAACTAATAATCACACGTTTTTGCACAGCATTTTGCCAGATGATCTGCAGCCTAATCCACAGCAGAAACTATTTATCCATAACTGGTTTAAGGTACTAAAAGTAGAGACTAATTTTAGTCACATGTTTGTTTTGTTTTTTCATTTCATACTAAACTTTTTGTCAAATTTGCTCTAAATGTAATGTATTTAGATAAATAATGCTGATATATATATATATATATATATAGATAGATAGATAGATAGATAATTTATAATAAACATTTTAAGAACATTTAAAAAAAAGAATATTCATTTATATTCATCAATAATATTCATATATATATATTCAAGAAAATATGTAAGAATTCATAATAACATTATATTTATATTAAATTTACATTTATATTGTTTTTTGTGGAGTTTCATAGTACATTACCATGACATAGGCACTCCTGCAAAAGTAATTTCTGTCACTACAGGTTTTTAAACAGTATTTGAACATTTGATAAGATTTGACAGTAAGCCGAAAGTCCAACAGTGCATACAGTATATCCAAATATGTCATCTGAAAAAGTAAGTAGCATATCTCCAACCATAGCAGCCTATTAGCCGGACCTTCTTTACTTTTTATTACTTTATTCATGTGATAAACAAATAGTAGTAACTGAAGCAGTGTAGAGACGTACAGGAAGCTAAGGATAGGGATAGGGAGCAAGTAAACGCCAGGATGGGTGTCTCAACATGTGGGTGTGGAAAAGGAATGAAAAAAGCTGTTCGTGCCTCTGATAAGTATAGTATGTATGAAAGTAATGAAAAAAAGGAAACAACAGAAACAATTTCTCCCAGCATACAGAACTGCAGAAAGATCAGAAAGCCAACTATACGTCTGGCTCAACTGATAAACTAATCAGCGCTAGCGCCAAGTCAATCCATTACTTCTTGATAGCATTATTTACCCTGATCTTGAAAAACTGGGTGAGATTGTGTGTTGGATGTGAATCTATTCAAAAGATAAGGTCATTCAGTTTATTCTATATAAATGCAAAGGGGCAGACACTATGCCCTTGCTCCTTTTGTTAGCATTTAATGTGATGTTTTCCATTCATGCTCTCACTCTTTATTTTATTCTCAACCTGCCTGTCTTTGTTTCTTGGTCTTTATCTCTCACTCAAATTCCTCCAAAACAAACCAATCTCAAAAAAACACATTCCCACATTTGTTCACACTATATGATTTTGGCTACGATTTGGCCGTCTGAGACAAATTGTCTTGAGAACCCTAAAGCTTGGGACCAACGACATCAAAGAACTTGTGATGCCGAAAGCTGACTGTGTTGTCGCCTCTTGTCAGCTGCGTCTCGGCCAAAAAGCACACTTGAACAGACCAAAAGGACTAAAGGCAACTGTCAGCTAGCATGTGCGTTCTGTTCATATCAGCAGGTATCAATATTCTATTTTCTTATTCAAAAAGGGAAACTGAAACTAGGACTGCAGATATACAAACCGCAAACAAAGCAGCGTTGGCTTACCATTTTGAAAATCAATCACGCTGATCAATTCCAGTCGGCTCATGTTATTATGAAAATATTTATGCATTCGAATGCTCCGGTAAGATGGCGTAAAATTAGAACAGCCTTCTGTCTGTACTGTCTTGACTTCTTTGTTTGCTTTCATCACTTTCACTTTTATTCTCGTCCGCTAAGCTAAGCAGCCAATCAGAGTTCTCTCTCTCTCACCGAAGGCCCGACCAGCATGTTGAATTGGCCCAAAAAAAACAACAGCGCCCGACTAGAATAAACGGTGCGGAATACACCGAAAAAACTAAGCCTACCAACGCTCAAAAACGGCCCGACATTGTCTGACGGGAAACCGTCAGCTTGGTGTGCCCGGCCTTAAAAGATTCTTCTTATCCTGGGCCAAAATCTGTAGTCTTTGATTGTTTAACATGTTCACCACAGCAGACTAATGACCCATTGTGATCAATTTTACCTCTGACAAAATTCAGAGGTAAAGTCCGGTTGAGGCACAGTCCGGCAGTGTGACCTCCTACAACAAACATCAAGTCATAAACCAATAGGAGCACAGAACCTGACGACGCTTGTGACCCTTCGCAATTGATCCTTTAAGAAAAATAATAAGTATTTTGCAACAGATTGCTGTAACACCTCAGTTCAAGCGGCATGTGAACCGATCATCTCTTGCTACAGTTATCTTATGAAATAAACACGAAAGAACATCAGAAGGTATGTGGTTTCAACCGCAGAAAGATGACAAAAGACACCATGGGTGCATCCGAAAACTTAAGCAGATGACTTGTTGCCTTACCTTGCTCCCCTATCAGGCAATGACTTTGCAGGCAGTGTTTGTGCAAAAAAAGTATCTTAAGAAACTGGATTTTGGATAGAATTCTGAGGCAGCATAATGGTTTAATGATCTACAGCAAAAGAGAGCGAGCTTTAGTGATAACCAAGTATATATTTAATTTGTACAATAGTAATTTCTTGCTAGAAATGGTATCAAAGCCAAAGGTGGAAAATGTTGGTCATCTTTATTTTTTATTCTTTATTTTTTAAATGTCATAGAATGGAACACACAGAATTGTGGGATATTAAAGGTAGCAAAGATCTCACCACTGTTATCTATCACTTGCAGCCTAATTAAAAGTGATATCATTTTACATTGAGTGCATGATTAATATCTCGACCAGCACGAATACTTTATCTTAGTAACCCTCCAAATTATCTGATCCTTACAGAGTAAATTAATAATAACTCATAGCGTAATATAATACTAATGACTGCTAATAGCTTTTGCATGAAGCTGTGGTTTTTTTAATACATAAAAATTCACAAAAAATAACAAACACGTTCAAAATGTGAAAATATACGACTGTTCAAAAGTTTGGAGTCTGTAAGATTTTTTATGTTTTTGAAAGCAGTATTTTATGCTCACTAAAGCTTCATTTATTTAAAATAATCATTTTCTATTTTAATACATTTTAAAATGCTGTGAGGGCAAAGCTGAATTTTCAGCAGCCATTAGTCCAGTTTTCAGTCACATTCTCCTTCAGAAATCTTTCTTGAGTTGGTGCTCAAGAAATATTTCTTATTTCTTTTCTTTTTTTCAGAATTCTTTAATGAATAGAAAGTTCCAAAGAACAGCGTTTATTTGAAATAGAAATGTTTTGTAACATAATAAATGTCTTTACTGACACATTTGATCCGTTTAATGCATCCTTGCGTATAGCTGTATTTACAGGATGACAGATTATTTATTTATTTATTTTTTTTCAAATATAAATATGGCTGGGTTTATATTTAAGATGTGAAACAAACATCCTTACCAAAAACTGCTCATGTAACAAATATCATGCACTGTCATTTGATATGAGGGAAGGTCCACTGCAGGCCTTACCATAGTATACTATTGTAGGTGTTTATGGAAATGTATTGGCTGGAAGCACTAAACCATTCCGTCCACGGTCTCTTGGAAGGGTTTATGTCAGAATGTCATCTTATTAGCCAAGGTAATTGGATTTCTGAGCTGCCCCTGCTCATGGTTGTGCTCTCTTGTTATTCAGTCGCCCCTCGATTCTCTCTGCCAGCCTCAGCTGCTCATTCATTTGTTTATCAGCAGATGGCTTGTTTACATTACAACTCTGATGACTATGTACATCCATCCCTCAGTTTATTAATCGTTTGGACCGTCCTTCAGTAGTTGTCAGAGTTTAAAACCAACACTTGGCGTCATAAAACCTTTTTTTCATCTGTTACTTAATTCATCGTGTTTATGCAGGCAGAGCAGTTGTTCACACTACACTGAGTTACATGCTCTCATTAATGCTACAGCGACTAATTAAAAGAAATTCTTTTTTTCTTTTTTTTTTTAAATGAACCGCAATTAAGCATTTAGCAAGCAGAACTTATTGGATGCTTCAGTGCAACTAAAGTCCATTGAAATGCCACTCCATGTATACCATGTGTACGCTGTAAATTCTTCAACTAAGACATTAATGGCATTGCAAGTTAAGGTGAAACATGCTTTCTTTGATATTCTGGAGGATGTTTAAAAGTTTAGGATTGACAGATGCTTGCTAAAAATAAGAATAATACACAAATAAATCTGTAATACACAAATAAACTGATGGCAGATTTAAAAGGTGCTGATGCGTTTTTGAATACCACGCAGTGAGAAAAAGATTGACATTCAACTGCCACAGCAATTTCTGCCTCCGCTTCTTTTCTTAGTCATTTAAGTGTAGGAGAACCACATAAAATGTTTTGTTACACAATCACTATGGATACCAATTGCGGTTTTCAATATGGGGCATTGTGTTTGCTCAGGAAAAAGTTTGGACGACGTCAGAGCAGGACAATGGCTTGTCGGTTCTTCAGTGTCAAAAGAAGCTTATGGATGGAAGCTTACCATCATGATGTTCTACCTCATCCACACACACACACACACACACACACACACACACACACACACACACACACACACACACACACACACACACACACACACACACACACACACACACACACAAAAGATACTTTGAAGAATGTTTAAACAGTTTTTTGTCCATATTGAATGTCAGTGGGGTACAAAACAACATTGGACCCCACAGACTGTCATTGTAAAGGACAAAAACAGGCATCATTGAAATAAAAAAAATCTCCTTTAGGGTTCCAGAGAAGAGAGAAAGTCATACAGATTTAATGAAAGAACTATTAATTTAACACAGCAATGTAATGTTTTTGAATGATCTTTTCATAATTTTTTATTCAACATGATTTATGCAATTAATTGTGATTAAGTAATGGGCATATTACAGAATTAATTTGAATTAAAATCAATCTATATACAGTGCTAGCTTTTTTGGATCTATTATTCAGTTTGGCACCCAAAAACGTCTCTCTGACAACAGGATACTGAACTTCAGTCGCTGTGGCCTTCAGTTGGAAGAAAGCTAGTCCACATGGCTCATATGTGATAGGTCAAGAGAAGTCAAGTAAGGATGCTTTTCTGTTAGATATTCTGAAAAGGCTTTTCCAGAGGGCATCCAAAAGCTTAAAAGCAAATGTTATACAGACTACAGACTCCAGCTTTCAGATGTACAGCAAGTGCTTTAACCAGACTGCAAAGTGCTTTCAATTGTGGACTAAATTAAGAGCCTTAAAAAAAAATATATATATATATATATATATATATATATATATATATATAATGTATAAAATGACAACAACAATACTGACTTTCCGCTGTAGACAGAAACCAGGTCAGAGTCACACCATTCAGATTTTAGGACAATCCCTCCCCTGCATCAGTGTCACTAGAAAAGTATAAAAGTATTTGATGAGTAAATCCTGTGCAACATTTGCAATATTGTGTACTACAGTTTGGTGTACAATGGTTAAAGCATCAGGTTCCCTTAAAATTGCTCCACTGAAAAAAGGTCACCGCTCCCAAAAGCAAAGGTGATACTAGCAGGCATGAATTAATAATAAATAAATAAAAACACATCTGACAGCTGTCAAGGTTTCCCCCAGACACACATTCTTCCATTGTTTCAATGAAAAACAAAAAAAGTTTATGATTACTTTTTTTGGTTTGTTGGATGACATTGGTCCGTGGTATTACAGATTGCAAGTGCTTGACCAGGTGAAATCCCTGACTTCTACAACCTAGTGCTCTACAACCAATGCAATTTGCTATGCCCTTCAAAATGAGATGACACGTCCCCTATATATAAAGGGAAGGATGTGTGCTGAAAGAGTTCAAATGGGGCAGAAGTAACAAAAAAAAAAAGTTCTCTAAAAAGATGTGGTCAAAATGTAAAAAATAATTAATATTTCATGGCAGGGTTAGTCATAAATTCTACATAAGGAGATTGGGGTAAGATGTGACACTATTTACTTGTCCTTTACTTTGTCCTTTAAATGTCCTTTAGGCCAGGAGAAATGAGAGAGAGAGCTAAAACTCCTAATCTTTGTATATTGTAGAATATCTGCAATCAACTGAAAGGACAAGAAACTAAAGCATAACATGGGACCATTGAAAATTATTTCTATAGGGTACACAAAAGAGTAAGTCTAGACATTGGGAAGTACTTTACGTTAACAGTCCATTTGAATTTACTTTTCAAATACAAATGAACAAAAATTCGAAAAATGATTTACACAAATGCAGAATTTACTTCTTAAAGTCTTCTTCTTGATGCACATTTCACAATGATATCGCAAGCTTTAGCTACAAAGGCTTTAAGCAATTGTAAACACAGTTAATAATGTCATTGGTTACCATACCGTATCAATATATAGACAATGCATTGCAGTATATGGTCAATGCATTGCAGTATATTGAAGTAGTAGTATTAGTAGTTTTAAGAGAAGACTTGCAATGGCTTGAAAACACCACAGACGTTCTACACAGATGCCTTGCAACATAAATCCCTTTTAGAATAGAATACAATATATTAGAATCCAGGAAAAAAAAAAATGGAACTTCATCCCCAATCACAATGCAAGCAGCCATGACAGGCATTGGTGAGAAATGTCAATAACTGAACCCATAATCCTTAGCAAGAAAAGTGTTTAAAATTCTCTACTGATTGACAAGTAAAAAGGCTGCAGGCAAACTTAATCTGAATGAGGAGCTGTAGTTATTTTAGAGAAGTAAAACAACCACCTCCAAAAATGGAGCTGAGGTACAGGTGACATCTAACTGGCTTGACACAAACATGTTCAAACTAAGGCGAGAAAAGGGTAGGAAAAATGTCAAACTTGATATGATGTCAAACTTCAGGTCACGGTCCAAAAAAAAAAAAAAGGATTATGAAAGAAGAAAGGCATTTTAAGGATATCAAAAGCTTCTGAGAAATTTAATGGAGTTCAAATGTACGGTAATAAGACTTCAAAACATGGTATGGTCATATGGTAATAAGGAATTATTGGTAACACTTTACAATAAGGTTCCATTAGTTAACATTAGTTAATGCATTAGTTAACATGAACTAACCATGAACAACATATCTGTTCAGCATTAGTTAATATTTGTTAACGTTAACTCACACATTTACTAATGCATCAATTCACGTTAACATCACAATTAGTTAACATTATTTAACGCATTAATTAACATGAACTAACCATGAACAACATATCTGTTCAGCATTAGTTAATATTTGTTAACGTTAACTCGCATATTTACTAATGCATCAATTCACGTTAACACCACAATTAGTTAACATTAGTTGATGCATTAATTAACATGAACTAACCATGAACAACATATCTGTTCAGCATTAGTTAATATTTGTTAACGTTAACTCGCATATTTACTAATGCATCAATTCACGTTAACATCACAATTAGTTAACATTAGTTGATGCATTAATTAACATGAACTAACCATGAACAACATATCTGTTCAGCATTAGTTATTAATATTTGTTAATGTTAACTCGCATATTTACTAATGCATCAATTCACGTTAACAGCAAAATTAGTTAACATTAGTTAATGCATTAATTAACATTAACTAACAATGAACAACATATCTGTTCAGCATTAGTTATTAATATTGGTAAAAATTAACTCACACATATACTAATGAATCAATTCACATTAACAGCAGTTAGTTAATATTAGTTAATGCATTAGTTAACATGAACTAACCATGAACAATGCCTGTAAATAGCTTTACTGTTTTGTAAGGTTAACTTACTGTACATATTTACATTAGTTTACGTAGCAGTTGATAAGTATGAACATTTCTAACTCACCATGTTACCCTAAATGTAAAAATACTGTTGTGTACCTTATCAACACTCTTTTATATAAGGTATTGATTTGTTAAACATAATTCTACAGCGCACAAATTTGTTGTTCATGTTTGTACGGACTTTACTATCATTACTTGCATTCAAAAAGTATTTATTAATGGAATTTATGAACCTTATTGTAAAGTGTACACTTTTCAACATGAACTGATGTGTTACTAACATTAGTAGACTCTTTATTAACATGAATTACCATTAATAAAGGGAATTTATGAACCTTATTGTAAAGTGTACACTATTTCAACATTAACTGATGTGTTACTAACATTTGTAGACTCTTTATTAACACAAATTAACATTAGTAAAGTATTTATTAATGGAATTTATAAACCTTATTTTAAAGTGTACACTATTCGACATTAACTGATGTGTTACTAACATTTGTAGACTCTTTATTAACATGAATTACCATTAATAAATGGAATTTATGAACCTTATTGTAAAGTCTACACTATTTCAACATTAACTGATGTGTTACCTTATTGTAAGGGTGATGTACTAAAATTTGTAGATTTGTTACAAAACAGTGATTATTGATTTTACTGAAGCGTCAGAGTGAAAGTCACACATCACTTGTATTCTCAAAACCTTTACTACATTTCATAACAATGGTATCAATGAACAATGTATACATATTACAAATGAATAAAAATACAATTGGAAATTCATTTGTACAACTGTAGTGTTTTTTAAATTATGTACGTAAGCAAGAAAAATCATCTGCAGCAAAATTACAAAATATACAAAATAAGAAATATATAAATATGGAAATTTATATACCGTTTGTATCAATTAATGGGACTATGGAAGAGGTGTTTCAAAAGAGTAAAAATAAGGATGATCTGGGAGTGAGCCAGCATGGTCAAGTTAGGCTGGAGAAATAATGGGCTTCGGGAGTTATCAGGTTGGTGTTTTATTGATATTTTCGACAAATATCCTTCAACAGTTTTCCAAGAGGACCATTTTTGTGCCGATTTCCAAGCCAGTAAGTCCACTCTATCAGCTTAAGATGTTGTTTTAGTAGGTCCTCTGTCCTATTTCCTCTAAGACGCCATATTTTTACTTTGTAAGTTAACCATGCTCTTTCCAGATTTTGTGTATGGCTGCCTGTTATTGGATCTACAAAAACTGATTATGCTTCACAGGAAAATGGTTATAGCCAAGATTGGTTAGTACCCCTCTGTAAGCACGCCATTCATCACTAAGTATGGAACATCCAGGATGCACATGTCATACAATATGTGGGATAAGGTGATTTCGGGACCTTTGATGAACGAGTTTTAGAATAGGCTTGCTATTTCTTGGTGCAACCCCCAGCATCCCAAAGACCCACTTTCTTCTACGCCTGGTCTTTGCGAACCTTCCACGTCCATACTGAAAAACAAGTATACAACAATACAATATTTAAAAATACAAAGCTTTCATTTTATTTTAATTTATTTAATGCCTCATTTCCACTGAGCCGTACGGCACAGTACAGTTCAGTACGGTACTCAATTTTTGTCGTTTCGATTGTCAGAAGATGTGAATGATACCGTAATTCTGAACTGAACCATACCGTACCACTTTTTTGAGACCCTTTCGTTGGGGTACCTAGCACAGTAGTCCCGTACTAAAGGGTGGAGTTAGCAGAACATTGATTTGTTGACAGATAATCATCACTTGCGCCTGCTACAAGAGAAATGACAACACAAGAGGAGCCATTTTTAAATACAGTTGAAACACAATACCATTTCTTCTTGTGACAAACAGAAGAACTGCCAAGAAGCAAGAACAAGATCTGTATGTCATACTGTATGTCATACAATAAACTGTTTGTCCTCCATTGTTATTTTCTGTGTTGTTTTCTACTTTACAAGAATTATATTGTTGATTTCTTTAAGGCTTACACCGTGCCAATCAAGTGAGGGTCGGCCTACTTTTGGCAGTGGAAATGCAAGCCAGATCAGGATGTACCATGATGAATCGTACTGTACTGTACCGCTCGGTGGAAACAAGGCATATATCATTCAAAACAATGCAATCCTTCTATACATTCTAACACTCATCAGCCTATCAATCTAACACTATTTGAACTTAACACTCAACACTCTTTGTTTTTTGTTTAGCAAAAATATTGCATTGCAAATTTTGGCAAAATAAAGTACATAATGTAAAACACAAATTCACAAACATAACTAAGGTTATTAATCTAAAATAAATGGCTTACATTTTATGGGAATATTTAAATTACCTTTCGCTTGTGACGGAAGTTGCTCTCATCAATCATAACAAACTCCCTGGGTTGTCCTATCATTTGGCCCTTCCTTCTGGCATACAACTTCATGGATTCTTTACAAATTGCTCGAAGTTTTTTGGCCATGCTGCTGAGTGTACGTGAGCTTCCAGCAATGCCATCTTCAATCATGTCGATTTGACTCAACTGAAGGTCTTGAGCAAACCTTTGTTAACAAAAGTGAAAATAATTTAGTGTTCATATTTCTGTTCAACTGCTTTCAAAATTAGGCCAAAGCTTGAATTATTATGTTAAAAGTGATCCATACCTCACTGACTTGAATCTTCCCTTATGTCTGTTTCGTGTACAGGACCTTTAAACATGTTATAAAAGATTCTAGTGAGTAAGACCCTGTGTCATTTTTGTTTAAATTTTCCAAAACCATAGCAGACATTTAACATTGTCCAGCTATGTCTGGACAATAACATTATGAATTATTAAAAAGATAATTAAAGCAAGCAAGCTCTGGTCATACAATTATATATATATATATATATAAACTAGAAACTAGACTAAAGGAGTTTTTCGGTTCCTTGGCACTGTTGCCTTTGGCTTGCTCAGTTGGGCATATTCAAATTAATTAACCAATCATTAATACCATTGATCAGTCCTACCAAACGTGGATGTTTTTTTCCACTAAGAAACAAACATTGTTATGTTATTTTGATTGATACTGTGAAGCTGCTTTGATACAATCTATATTGTGAAAAGCGCTATTTAAATATACTTGACTTGACACTGGCGAGTCGAAGAATCGAAAAATTTATTAGCCAATGGTTAATGATAGACATTATTTAGTCGCCTAGAGTGAAGATTTAGTCGCGTATGCGAGGGATTTACTCGCATTGTAGAGGGTTGCAAATGCATGATTCAACGAAGTGATTCAACTGTATTCATGTGCAATTTTTGAACAAATCATTCTTTTTAGTCAGGTGTTACAAATAAACCGCTTGTCCAGTTCACAAATTAAGTCATATATTGGGATTTTCTTGGGAACTAGGCCATCCAGCATGTCATCCAAAATTTTCTGCAATCTGCCTATATGTTTAATCAATCTGTTCATCTGCAAATCTCAGAAGATGGAGGCCAAACAAGTCCATGGCCATAACATGACACAATCATAGTTCACTATGCCAGCAGATTAGACCCAACTAAACAACACCCACACACAGAGACAAAATAAATGTTAAATCGTTAATCATTTTGAAGAAGCAGTTTGCAGAGCACCTGTCTCAAGCAGTAGACTATTAGAAGACTCCTGGAGAAGAGGACCGTGGGTCTAATAGCTGAGAACAGAGCTTATTTCTACACATATTGGCTAGAACAAGGTAGACTGTAAAAACAATTTACTCCAGAATTGAACCTGTGCTTAGCCACTAAGAACTGGCATGAAATGGCAATTTTTCTAAAGGACTGCTAACTGGGGTAAGGGTGGCTTGACTTGGCTTTTCAATGTCTTCTGAAGTTAATGATTTAACCTAATGTATGTCTGTAACACAAACAGAGAGAAGCAGACGGTAGTGGGCCTGTTGCTGGATGAGGATGCAGGTTCCTAACAAAACTTGGTCTTGTTACTATAGCAATGCCAAATCCAATGATGACTAAAGGCTGTTTCACACTGCCCCAACAAACAGCAACTTTGTAAACACTCTAGTTAGCTGTTGTAAATACACAGTGTTGAAAAAAGTCATGTTCACACCCTGATTAAGTGGTTAATCTATCAATTGTTTCACTGATTAATTGCCTAAAAAAGCTCATGTTATTTTATTTAAAAAAAAATGTTATTCCACATTCTATACCCAGTGGTGTCCACCAAACATTGTGCAATTTAGAAGATTAAATATAGCAATTGTGTCTGTGATCTGTGTAGGTTGCACTATTATGTGCAAAAAAGGATTAAAATATAAGATATATTACATTTTAAATAAATAAATACATTTGTTACAGTTAAGCAAAAGTTTAAATCAGTAATTTTTTGCATTACTTGTAGAACTTTTTGCCTAAATCTAATGCCCAGCAACACACTTATTACAAAATTACTGTTTTAGTCCAAATTATTGCTAAGGAAAAATGTATTGAGTTAAACAAAATCTTATGCTTTTGAGATAATCATTGAAAATCTGCAATAATTCACATCTACATAATACATCATTGGCGGGTTGATTTCAAGGTTAAAGGGTTAAAGGGTTTCTCATTCTATTCCGTCCAGCCAACTAAGCACTAAACTCCCTCCCCATGGCTGAACGCAGTGGAATGAGCAACCCTTTAACCCTCAAATCAAAACCATACCATCATTTGATGCTGATCAACATTTACTGAATTAAATAAATATGGAAAGCCAGCAGAAAAATGCTAAGAGCTCAAATGCATTACAAACTCCAGGAGTAGAGACATCTGATGGAAATATGCACCCTGCAGGGAGCATATTTTAAGCATTAAAGAAATAACTCACCCAAAAAATGCTCATTCTGTCATTATTTACTCAACCTCATGCTGTTCCAACCAATTTCATATTTTTTTCCTTTGCTAAACATAAAAGAAATCTTAGAATCTATGCAGCTTTTCTATAAAATGAAAGTGGATGGATTTTAAATGACAAGCTCAGAACATTCTGCTTAAAGATCCTTACCCAAATATGAAAAATTCTGTCATTAATTACTCACCCTCATGTCGTTCCAAACCCGTAAGACTTTCGGCTATCTTCGGCCACAAATGAAGATCTTTTTTATGAAATCTGAGAGCTTTGACAGCTACGCAACTGACACTTTGACGTTTCAAAATTTCATAAAACTAATCCATATGAATTGATCGGTTTAGTCCAAATTTTCGACTCGATTGCTTTATATGATGAACAAACTGAAATTAGGCTCACAGAAGCTCAACCGAACCTGCTTGACGTGCGAGAGCAAACCTCTTCCGGAAGCTAAAATGTGCTGTGTAACACATTGGTTCCTGCACGTCAAGAAAACATTCTTAAACTTCTTACCACAACAGATTTGCAAGTTGATGAATGTTTGTTTATATGTGAATAAAAGATTAAATTAAATCTGTTCATCATATAAAGCGTTTGTGTCTCTTCAGAAAACGAAACCGCTCAATTCATATGGATTAATTTTACACTCTCTTTATGAGCTTTCTGAAGCATCAAAATGTCAGTTGCGTAGCTGTCAATAGACAGTACAGAAGGCTCTCAGATTTAATAAAAAAGAAATTAATTTGTGTACGGAAGATGAATGAAAGTAATACGGGCTAATATGAGGGTAAGTAATTACTGAAAGAAGTAGTATTAACATATATTAATAACACAAATTGCCATTGAAGTTTTTTATGGTGTGTTCCTTCAGGGTATGCCTTTTCACACCTACGTCACAACCTACATCTTGAATATGATGTTTTAAATAAGGTTAGGGGTTACACTGTTAAACACAGAAGTCATTCTGCAACTTTCCTGATACAATGGCTGCTCCGAGAACTCCTAAAACCCCTAGAAAGGTTATGTGTATTTCGCCAACAAGAGGACCTGTTGAAATGAGAGAGGATCTAACTTTTGCTCTCTAAGGAAAAAGCTAAATGTTAGTTTGACAAAGTTTCTTCATGAAGACACAGCTTTTGTGAAACGTCTCGGTTACGTATGGTAACACTCTTCCCCTGAGGAGGGAACGGAGACGTCTCGTCGGAGGAGTTTCCAACGAATTGGGATCACGCTAGGGAGACCAATCAACTTCGAGTGAACTAAAACGAGCCAATAAACATTGGCATGCAAGATTTGCATTCCGCGACCCGCCTAACAGTGCGGGTATAAAGGCGGAATCAAGCGCATACACAAACGTTTTTCGCTGAGGAGCCGAACGGTGTCCAGTCCTCCGCGAAGGTACAGCAAGCATGGCGACGTGACGAGACGTCTCTGTTCCCTCCTCGGGGAACGAGGGTTACCATACGTAACCGAGACGTTCCCTTTCGTTCGGGAACTCCTACGTCTCGTCGGAGGAGTTTCCAACGAATTGGTATCCCTAACAAAACGCCATGGTGCTGACCCCTTCCAGCGCCCCGCTTTGCTCCCGGCATAGCAGTTTCTTACTTATATGAAAGGAGCTAGCAAGGGAGAATCACACTGCTGTTCCGCAAGACCCGCTCAGTGGATTGGATAACACTGGGAAAGCGTGCCCAACTCGTAGGAGGGAACGCTGCGGAGACCCTGCCCGCCCAAAGGGAGGCACTGGAATACACGTATGTACTAACCCGTAGGGTAGTGAAACATATGGCAGTCCTTGAGGTAGTCCCAGCCCGAGGTATGGGAGCGTACTCAGCAAGGACGACAGAACGGGTCTGTCGAGGGGAAGACACGGTGCTAACCCGGAGGGTAGCTGGAACGTGGAAGAAATGGATCGCCGTAGGGACCACTGTTAAGGCCACCCAGTCTAATAACAACTCCTACGAGAGGTAATAGACCTGGCGCCAGGCGATCCGCCTCGCCTGGTGCCGGAGGGGTGATGGAGGAACTCACGAGGTTAACCGTTTGTTGGGGAACCAACGGAGCAAAAAGACGCACGTATCCGGCCCATGGGGCGGGAATGGCGTAGCGAGCCGACATAACCTAATTCCTCGCGCTACTGGCCGTAGCGAGTACACGAAAGGAAACAGGTTCAACACGGAGGCTATGAAACCTAGCGAACGTGTTAGGTGTCGCCCAGCCCGCAGCTCTACAGATGTCTGTTAGCGAGGCGCCTTGCGCCAAAGCCCAGGAGGAGGCAACACTCCTAGTAGAGTGTGCCGTCAACCTAGGTGGGCAAGGCATGTCCTGGGACTCATAAGCCCGGACAATAGCATCCACTAACCAGTGGGCTAACCTCTGCTTGGAGACAGCCTTCCCGTTCTGCTGGCCTCTGTAACAAACAAAGAGCTGATCTGAGGTCCTGAAGCTTTGCGTTCTGTCCACATAAACCCGCAAAGAGCAAACGGGACAGAGAAAAGCTAGGGCTGGGTCTGCCTCCTCCAGGGGCAGCGCTTGCAGGTTCACTACCTGGTCCACAAACGGAGTGGTAGGAACCTTGGGCACATATCCGAGCCAGGGGCTCAGAATAACATGAGAAAGGCCCCGACCGAACTCTAGGCACGATTCGTCGACCGAAAAAGCCTGCAGATACCCTACCCTCTTATTTAAAGAAGCCAACGCCAACAGGAGAGCTGTCTTCATAGACAGGATATTTAACTCAACCGTAGATAAGGGCTTCAAAAGGGGGCCTCTGGAGTGCTCTGAGCACCAGAGTTGAGTCCCAAGAGGGTACGGGGTGCAAATTACGAGGCGGATTTAGCCTCCTGGCACCCTTAAGGAATCTAATGACCAGGTCGTGCTTCCCCAATAACTTACCTTCTACTGCATCGTGATGAGCGGCTATTGCGGCAACATACACTTTGAGGGTGGACGGAGACAGCCTTCGCTCCAACCCATCCTGCATGAAGGAAAGCACGACTCTGATCGGGCAAGTTCAGGGGTCTTCCCGGCGAGAAGAACACCAATCAACAAACAGGTTCCACTTCAACGCATAGAGGCGCCTCGTAGAGGGGTCTGCAAAGTCCTGCAGAGTTGAGTCCTGCAAACCAAGTCCGGTCGGGCCAATACGGCGCAACGAGCAGGACCTGCTCCTCGTCCTCCCTGACCTTGCAGAAGTCTGTGCAAGAAGGCTCACTGGCGCATATTTGTGAAGGCCCCGGGGCCAGCTGAGCACCAGTGCATCTGTACCGAGAGATCCTTCGGTTCGAGAATACAAGCACTGGCAATGGGTCATGTCCGGAGAGGCAACAGATCTGAGCGGCTCCGAAGATTCCCCATATCAGCTGGACCGCCTGGGGATGGAGTCGCCATTCTCTCGGAAGAGGCGGCTGCCGTGAGAGCTCGTCGGCTGCACAGTAGAGCACACCAGGGATGTGAATGGCCCGAAGCGACCTCAGATGCTTCTGACTCCATAGGAGGAGATGGCGGGCGAGTCGCGACATACGACGGGAGCGTAGACCCCTTGGTGGTAGATGTACGCAACAGTCGCAGTGCTGTCCATACGGACCAGTACGTGCTTGTGCAGAAGGCTTGTGTGATGCGGCACAAGGCTAAGCGTACTGCTTGGAACTCTAGGCAGTTGATGTGCCAATGCAGTTGAGGCCCCGTCCACAGACCTGAAACTGCATGCCCGTTGTACGTGGCCCCCCATCCGTTGGCAGAGGCATCTGTGAAAACCACAGCATGCCTGGACACCTGGACTAAGGGCACTCCGGCCCGTAGAAACGCAGGGTCCGACCAGGGACTGAAGGTTTGGCGACAATGCGGGGTAATGTTGACCCGGAACGTGCCGCTCTGCCACGCCCATCTCGGGACTCGATCATGAAGCCAGCGCTGAAGCGGTATCATATGAAGCAGGCCGAGCGCCGTTACTGCGGCTGCGGCTGCCATATGCCCAGGAGCCTCTGAAGCTGTTCCAGTGGGACCGTTGACCTGCCTTGAAAGAACTTGAGGCAGTTGAGCACTGACTGGACGCGCTCCTCTGTGAGGCGCGCAGTCTGACCGACCGAGTCCAACTCCATACCGAGATAAGAGATCCTCTGCATGGGGCAGAGTTTGCTCTTGTCCCAGTTGACCTGAAGTCCCAAGCGGCTGAGGTGCATTCGGGACGGATGCATTCGAAGATGCGCTTCTGTGTGAGCATTCTGAACGGGAGTTTGTGCAGGGCCCTATTCAAAACTCGCAGGTCCAGGGTCGGCCGTAACCCACCCCCTTTCTTGGGTACAATGAAGTAAGGGCTGAGAACCCAGACCTCATCTCGGCTGGAGGAACCGGCTCGATTACATCCTTCGCCAGCAGGACGACGATCTCTTTCTCCCTGTATTTGGGAGGCCGGCGGGCAAACTGAATTGCATAGCCGAGCCAGATGGTATGGATGAGCCAGTGGAAAGGCCTTGGAAGCGCTAGCCAAGATTCAAGAGACCACATCAACGAGCCCACCCAGACTACCGGCGTACCCGAGGAGGGGCAGCGAAGTGGAAGGCAGGGACCGGACTCTGGAGGCATTACTGCGGAGAGAGGTCTGGGTGTGCGGGGCAACACCTACCTGCTTCCACCGGGGGGCAGACGGCAGGGAAGGCCCCGAGGCGTTCGGCTGCTGGCTGTCCCGAGGCGAAGGAAGGAGGGGAAACGAGGAGCGAGGCCCGGGGGGCGTTGAGTCCAGGTTTCCGCGCCTCCTTGCCAAGCGGGAGACGAGAGTGACGAGGCCGTGGCGGCGTCACTGACATCTGAGCGATGAAAGAGGGGGAAAGGAGTGGCAAGGCATGGGAGCGTCGCTCACTGCAGTCCGCACCCTCTTGTGACCCAGAGATGGAAGAAATTGCTCTATAGAAAATGTGGGTACCACTGGACTCCAGGGAGCCAGCGGCGGGACAGAATGAAACAAATATTCTCCACCCGGTCCTCCTCCGGGGGAGGGAGAGGTGAGTACACCATCTCTCAGGGAGCAACTTCCTCCAACGCTGGGTCGCCCGTCTCAGGGCTGCTGAGACAGGTGGCGCCATCTTCCTGCGAAAGCTAGACGTCACAGCAGAGCTGGCTGTGACAGCTTTTCTACAGGGGACTGACACCCTTGGCGACAAACAGGCTGAGGAGAAACCACAAGTGACCCGGAGCACATCGGGTCAAGCTCCTGGCTTCCTCAGCCTGCTTCTGAACTGTGGAGAGCCGCTGGGCACAGTCTTCAACAGTGTCACCCGAAAAAGGCAAACCTTGTGAAATAGGAGCATCGAGAAAGCGAACTTTGGCGATGTCTCACACCTCTGCAAGGTTTAGCCCTGGGACGCTTCTGGACCACCAGTGTGGACATCGTCTGACCGAGGGCCAGTGCTGTGACTTAAACCATGTTCAGTCACTATGCACAGCTCAACCTCGACTCAGAACTACCCTCAAGCACTGCATGTCTTGGCCTTACACAGACTTGTAGTGTGGCCATACATGCAGGGAAGAGGTGGTCTGCTATTAGCAAAGCCACCCCACCACCAAGGGTAGTGAGAGAGGAAAAACTTTTTCTGCAGATTTTGGCATGTTTGGCTTTCCACATTGGCACTAATATGCTTCCATACTGCCAAAGTTTTTCCACACACATCCGGGCAGGCACGGGGGCAGGGCAAGGCGATTACGCGTTGCACTGCGCCCCCAGAGTAGCCCGGGAAGTGTGGCTGTCAAGTCTGAATCTGATTCAGCATGAGCACACACACCATTACAGTGGGAACTCAGCATCATCATTTCCAGAGTGTAACAGCCCTCTCTCCGATGCAGCGATCGACACCTGATCCTCCCCTGGAGCCCCGAATGAAAATACTTGGTCCCTCACGAGAAGGACCAGTAATTCCACCCGAAAGCTGCCAGGCATGTGAGACAGTGAACGTGGCCATCAACCTTGATGGCACACGGCATGCTGAGCGCTCAAGCCCTCGTGAGAAAGGCAAGACGAACAACGTGCCGACGTGGTCATGCTCTCATAAGAGAGCATAAACCACCCACGAACACAGTCTCAACATGTTTGCGATGCGCTAGAGGAGTGAGGGGCCCGAGGAGGTGGTCTCGTCGGGGAACGCTCACTGTAATCCTCAGATCACCAATGCTATTAGCAAAAGTAGCCCTTTTCTGGTGGCCACCAGAAGAGGAACTAGATCGGGGAATAGGCAAAGGGACTCCACCTCGTTTGAGGCACTTGAGTCTCGACCGCGCATCTAGAGCGCCGAATGACGCGCGCTGGGTTGCCATGAAAACCCGCGCTGTCAGCCGGCAGCTCGACGGCACACGGCACGCTGAGCGGCTCAAGCCTTTACGAGAAAGGGGAGACTAACAACGTGCCGACGTGGTCATGCTCTGATGAGAGAACATGAACCACCTTCGAACGCAGTCTCAACATGCTTAAGCCCAGGCATGTGAAATAGTGATCGTGGCTGTCAAATGAGGACAGGAAACGACCGCATCCAGAAACACACGGGTGAAACATCATCCTGAAAAGGACGCGATCTTCACCCGTGTTGCTCTTTAACAGAAACGCTCTCTTATTTTGCTGAAGCACACAGGGATCAACGCGGCAACACAGCGGGGAAACTGCAAGCCCGCTGTGTGCACTCAACCGAATACCAGCTGTGACAACAGCTCTTCTTTTAAAGATGTAGATCGCGTGCAGTAACAGCTAGTACCCGTGAGCTCGCGAAGATCACTGAAGCGCCGTAACACCAACACAGAGAGGTCTTGTGAAAACAGAGACTCATGTCTCATTCACTCAGAGGACACAACCGGTCGGCTCCGAAGCAAAAAGCGTTTGTGTATGCGCTTGATTCCGCCTTTATACCCGCACTGGTAGGCGGGTCGCGGAATGCAAATCTTGCATGCCAATGTTTATTGGCTCGTTTTAGTTCACTCGAAGTCGTTTGGTCTCCCTAGCGTGATCCCAATTCGTTGGAAACTCCTCCGACGAGACGTAGGAGTTCCCGAACGAAAGGGAACGTGATTTCTCAATGTCTGGTAATCGTGTGGCTAGATATGTGTTTGACAAGGTGTTGCGTACTGTGAAACTCTACACGGCAGATGTTGAAGACGATTTTACATCGCAGGCACCATGTCTGATTTTCCACGACAAAGACTGGTTTCTGTTTTTCAACTACATTTGGAGAGATTTGAACGACTGTGGTGATGATCCGTTGTACGTGGCCGAGTGGGATGCATAACTCCTAACAGAAGATTTCCTGTGATCGGGGACCATATTAAAAAGTTACCAGACGATTGTGTTTATATTTTTTTGCTGCAACGACAAGACAAAGCTCTGCGAACGTGTGTGGCCTATTCGTGAATCTGAGCATCATAAGTGCTACGACATGAAATTGGTGTTTCAGTGGAAAGATGTTTGTATGCTTAACAACGTATTTACATGCATAGACAAGATGTTTAGATGGTGCGACATGTATGATCGTTACAGTTCTGTAAAGATTAAATTGTTTCACACCGAGCAGGGCGTTACAAACCCCGAAGACCGCCTCTTAAGCCCACCCACATATTACAGTCATTAAAAAACCTGCGGATCGGTACAATCACTACATTCATTCACCATGTCTCAAGAACCTACTACTGTCTACTGCTACAACGAAAACCCTGAGGCGGCCCCAGCGATGCCTGATGACAATGCTACAGCGCTGGAGCCCCACCCACAAACTGGCGACAACGGTTAGTTGGATACATTTTGCATGGATCTTGGATATCACAACCTGACCTTCCTTACAACACCATACGGCAACACTGGTGCAAAAGCTGGAGCAGTGGCCTTTGCTGGAATTGACAACACAGACAGTTGTATCCGCTTTGACGGGTTCAAAATCATAAAAGCAACTGTTGTGGTCATTAATGAATGTGCCAATGTATCTGTTACTATAAACAGATGTGGCGTTGATGCCAAACGTTTTACAAGCCTCAAGAAACAATTGTCTTTTGTAAGAACTTTGTCAAATGAATGGGCAGATATGATGCGTTTATGCGTTAATGCGGGTTAACCAATTTGTGTAACTATCAGAAAAATTTTAGACCTGATGACTGAATATGGCAGCTGTATTAGAATAGCAGATATATTGTGCTTGTGTACATACGTGACTGATCTATGTGTAGACAAATTGACAAGAAACAATCAGACTGATGTTTGTGAAATTGTTGAAACACTGGTTGATTACATTCTTGAGAAAAACTTTGTGATGTGTATAAAATTTCTACACTACATCGATGCTGTATGATACCTTTTGTTTCCTTTTCGTATTCCGTTGTTTAAGAAATAAAAACCCAAATCACTTAAACCACCTGTGTAATTCTTTTGTGGAGCGTGAAGTGGAAACATGTCAGAAGAAATGAAAAAGACTTATAACACACCTTCTAATCCTGGCTCTTTAGGGGGAAAAAAACGCTTAAAAGAAGCTGTTTTAAAAGAAACGGGTGTCCGTTTAACCGATAAAGAAGTTTCAGACTGGCTCGCTGACGAGGATGCATATACACTTCACAGAACTGCTCCACTAAAATACAAAAGGAATCGGGTTTTTGTCTATGGTATTGATATGCAGTTCCAAGCCGATCTAGTTGACATGTCGGCATATGCCAAGGTAAATGACAACAACCATTTTCTGTTGACATGCATCGATCTGTTTAGTAAATATGCGTTAAAAAACAAGAGTGGTGTAGAGGTCTCTAAAGCCTTTGAATCCATACTGAAAGAGTGTAGTGTACCACAGAAATTACAGACAGATAAAGGAAAGGAGTTTAACAAACACTTTCAAAACGTAACAAAAAAGTACAATATTGCCCATTTCGCAACAGCCACAGAATTAAAGGCATGTGTTGTCGAGCGGTTTAATAGAACCTTAAAAGGTAGAATGTGGAGATATTTAACAGCTACAAACTCCAAACGCTACATTGACATACTTCAAGACATCACACAAGGATACAATGCGAGCCATCACAGAAGCATCATGATGAGGCCGATTGATGTGAGGAAAGAAAAAAAGTCTGTGGTGCTACATAACCTATATGGTGATACCAGACCTCATAGTGTTAAGCCCATATTTAAATACAATATTGGTGACGTGGTTCGAATTTCTAAAGTCAGAGGTCCGTTTGCAAAAGGGTATGAGGAAAACTACACAAACTACAGCGTGTATGCCACGGGACCCCCCTGTTTACAGATTGAGTGATTACGACGGGGTTGTGATCGACTGTGTTTTTTATGCAGAAGAATTGCAAAAAATATTTGTCAGTAAAAACAAGACATTTAAAGTTGAAAAAAATTTAGATAAAAAGACGAAGGGTCGCAAAACATTAGTGCTGGTACAGTGGCTCGGATGGCGCACAGAATTTGCATCATGGATTGATCAGAAAGAGTTAGTTGATGTACAGAAGCCATAAAAACAAAGCACACACACAGGTTGCATACAGTTGTATAAAAACCAGACATGGCAGAGGGTGGATTTTACGTCACACTACCCTGCAACGCTTCACTGTCTGTATACCCTGATAATAAAATCTCTAATTATAGAAAAAGACTGGCTACCCCTATAAATATAAAAGGAGAATGGGAGGTGGGACTTGTTCAAATTGAATATCCTAGAAGCTGGTACACCTTTAACAGCAATGATGCCGTTTTCGAGATAAACATCGGACCCACCACTGCCGATGGTGAAAAATACACCGATAGCATACGCCATAGTGTAGACATGAAGAAGACCAGCTTATCGAAACTACGCATACCAATAAAAACGGGGTATTACGAAAATGTCCCATCTGTAGTTAGTTTAATAAATTATTTAGTAGCACCTCAGGGGGTATTCGGTTACGACCGTGTAAAAAACAAAGTATTTCTGAAAGCAAAACCTAACATTTCAATAACCTTCCATGGAAAACTAGCTATTATTTTAGGATTGAAACCAAGCGTCCCTATAGGAGATTCTATTCTACAAAAAACAAATCCTGAAAAAACTAATTTTGAAAAGGATGTTGTAACGTATGCAATGCATCAGTCGGACATACATGGTGGTTTCTATACTCTTTATATCTACACGGATATTATCCGTTACCAATCCGTAGGTGATGCTTTTGTACCGCTCCTGGAATGTGTACAAATAACGGGACAATAACACAGTCAGTGTTCGGTACGACAAACCCCACTACGCGTCTATCAACAAATCGGTCATCACAGATATTGTTATACAAGTGAAGGAGGATCAAAATCAGCACGTCCCATTTTCTTACAGGAAAGTGTGCATTAAACTTCACTTCAGGCCTGTAAAACATTTTGTTTAAAATGGCATATTTCAACAATCACAATGTCGACCCTATGCGTTACGTTGCCTATTACCAGAATCAGGCAGGCAGCGGACTCCACGGGTATGCAGGAGGCGGAGTTATGTATGGAGTCGGTTTGGGGGGCCTTTGTAGAGGCCTCTTTAGAATGGCTATACCCCTACTAAAACGAGGGTTTAGCATAGCCAAGCCGCATCTTAAATTAGCTGCAAAAAACATCCTAAGTGACGTTGTTAGTAATACGTTATCAAGATCTTTTAACAACAACTATGATACTCAAGATGGATCCGGGCTAATGGTAATGGCTCGCAAAAGAGCATCTAGGCCGCCAGGGGTGCGGAGGAGTGGCCAGAAGCAGAAGAAAACAAAACATCCTTACAAGAAAACATCAGTTGTAAAACGCAAGCGCAAGGAGACAGCTAAGCGTACTGCTTCAAAAAGATCAAGGAGCTCTGTTAAAACAATATTTTAGATCATGGCATTACTACACAACATGTCAGAAGAGTGTTTAAAGACTGAACTGGATCTGTTTACTGTACCACTAACTCAAACAGCAATTGAAAAAAAAACACTTATATAGAAGTACCACCATTATCAGCGATATCCGACACATCTCCATTGGAATTTTTTATTGCGGGGAATGGAGAGGATCACATAGATCTAAACAACACATTCGTTTTTTTGTGCCTCAAAATCACTAATGCTGATGGAACGGATATTGCAGACGGAGATCCCGTAGGTCTTGTTAACTGTCCTGGAGCTACGATTTTTTCACAAGTGGATGTATCGCTTGGAGATCGGCTTATATCACAGAGTTCTAGCACATATCCATACCGCTGTATGATAGAATGTCTTACCAATTATGGTATGCCCTTGAAACGCTTTTCTCAGCAGGCTCTTTTACAAAGACGCGGCTGGGCATATGGATGTGGCGGACCCGGCTGGGGAAAATAGCGGTCTGACAAAGAGAGCAGCCTTCACCAATGCTAGTGATGTGGTCGAACTACTCGCACCTGTTCACAGTGATATCTTCTTTCAGGAAAAACTATTACTTAATGGATTAGACCTTAAAATTAGAATGACTAGAGGTAAACATGAATTCTGCCTGATGAGGAGCAACGCTACAGCCTATAAACTGAACATCCTGTCTGCATCGCTATTTGTGAAAAAAGTGTCTGTGTCACCAGCTGTGAGGCTGGGTCATGCACAAGCCCTACTCTCAACCACGGCAAAGTACCCCATCGACAGAGTGTGTCTGAAAAACTTCTCTATACCTGCCGGCTCACGTGTCTGCAATCAAGAAAACGTATTCTTAGGAACTCTACCAAAATCTCTGGTTCTAGCGATGGTTGATAATGATGCGTTTGTGGGGGCATATAATAAAAACCCATTTGCGTTTAAAAACTATGATTTAGAATTTCTGGCCATTTATCTGGATGGTCAACAGTACCCAGCGAAGCCACTGCAACCTGAATATGAAAATGTTTCTGCAGTCCGGGAGTTTTACCAGTTAGCGCTGGCTTCAGGAAGGCATCTTAAAAACCAGGCTCTATGTATCGATAGGGAGGATTTTCTG
This sequence comes from Meda fulgida, assembly GCA_030578275.1. NCBI lineage: Eukaryota > Metazoa > Chordata > Actinopteri > Cypriniformes > Leuciscidae > Meda > Meda fulgida. Next base: position 8,505,381 of record CM060624.1, on the reverse strand, counting down.
CACGGCTATACACTCTACGCGTTCAATTTCGCACCAGATGAGGAGTGTAGCCAGCATGTATCGCTCATCAAAAGTGCCAATATTAGACTAGAAGCCCGTTTTAGACAGCCACTACCACGTACGGTTAATTTAATTGTTTATGCTTTGTTTGACAGCTTGATAGAAGTGTCAAATCGCCGACAGATCCTGGTTGATTACTACTAATACGTTCAAATGAACACTGTACAGCTTACGGCTGTCATGGATAAGGTTTCATGCGATACTTATTTTCTTGGAATTCTACCATGTGACTATCTACCAAAAACCCCTTTAAGAAAACTACCAGCAATGGTTTTAATCAATACACATCCTCTAGGACTCCCAGGGGAACACTGGTTGGCCATCTACATTAATGAGGATGGTGTAGGTTGTTTTTTTGACAGCTTTAGTAAGTAACCAGATTACCATGGTTTTCCGCCGATTATCAAAAACTTTTTAAAGCTCAACTGTAGTCAAGTACAACATTCAACTGTGCAAGTCCAAGATTTTTCATCAGACACATGTGGTCAACATTGTGTGTTTTTTCTCTACCACATGGCAAAGGGATTTCATTATGATTATGTGTTGAAATTGTATAGCAATGATTTTATTAAAAATGACAAAAAGGTGTCAGCATTTGTGAAAAAACTAAAACAAGCTCCATGTAATGAAAATGTTTCCAAATGTGTTCAGTGTGTACAAATGGGTGAAATGTTCATGTCTCATGCTTAATATTTTTAATAAAACAACTAAAGAACAGAAATTTGTTTCTTTAATACCTCTTTTATTACATATACATCACATCATAAGTTCCAAAAAAAAAAAGAGAGAGAAAATGAGAACACAACACATACAAACTGTGAGATTAAAAACTTAACCACTGACTCTGCTCGAGATTGGGTGATTTGAATACGAGGTCTTCTGAATATTTTGAATGTATCTGTGTGCCTGGAATCGCTTTCTGTTTTTTCCTCCTCTTAGATGACCGGTTATAGTCGGGTCGATTTGGTTTTGAAAAAGTTAATTGTATGTCTGACATAGTGGTTTGGTACCACAGAGTATGGCAAATTTAAACTAGCAAAAGCCTCCAGAAACTCACGCCACCCACCAGGTCTCCGCTCGTCAGCAATCTTTTGTAGAGCCATTAAACACAAACTCTCCCGACTCAGTCCATGAAGTAACATCTTTAGTTTTAGACATTTTATCTAAAATGTAACAAACATTTTTCAAACTCCTCTGCGGAATATTCTTTAAAATCTCATCTGCAAAATCACCTATATCGTCATGGGCACTCACACGGCCTGTTGTGGGTGGGTCTTCTTTTTCAACATTACCGGGTTATGGAAGACTTAATGTTAATGTGGTGGATTCCCTATCCCCTTGTCTAGTGATTGTTAAAAACCTCTGTAAAACACCTGTGTACATCTTAGCTTTTTCATGGTGATCTAGGTCAGCCCTGTGCAAAATATTTCTGATAGTCATGTCCAAGTTGTTCTCCACAACGTGTTGTATAGACTCAGGGGTGTTAGAGGATTTCAGCTTATCCAACTGGTGTTGGGGGACTAAAAACATCTTCTCAGCATACTCCATCACCAAACTTATTTAGATGCAACCAAACTGGTTATAAAGGGAATTGCGACACTTAACAACGGTAATAAAAATCCTCCTTGTTGATTGATTAACCGTATTTTACGTCTAACTCCAACCTTTTTATCTGCAACAATTTTGATCTCGCTTCTTCTTCTCTTCAGTTTCTGATATTGTTGTGATGATAGTGGAATATTATCATGGACTACGTTGAGAGCTACTTCACACAATGTCACGATGAGCTCGTCTGTGGCGGCCTCTAAAATAACGCGTCTTTGTTTAGGCGTGGCTTTAAATAATAATTTTAAAAGAGGTAGGTTTCTTAAAAGTCTTGCAGACGTTTTCAAATTTCTCTGTCAATGTTTTCTATTCTGAATGTACACAACAGGATATTGTGACAGTATATCTGTTCTGAGATGGTACTGCTCTGGTGTTTTCGGTTTAAAGTCAATCAAAAGGTACCCGAAAGGAATGCTGGTTGCATTTTCATTACAGTCCATAAAGAAATTTGTGTTTCTAGGGTACATTTGACGCGCTAACACATTAATTTGGGTATTGTCTCTGGGGTTTTTAAATAATACCAAATAATTAGTGTTCAAGCTAATGGTCCTGCTGGATTTACCTTGAAAAAAACTGTTTTGTACAATGTATAAGGCACTCAAGCTTTTGTGGTGAACATACTGCGTGAACACGCGTTGAACTTCAGAATGGCTACTAGCATCGTTCATAACATCATCAAGTATCAAAAAATTTGTCTTGTTGGTGGGGAACAAACGGTCGTCATTCAGGGTCTTTGGGATACCTTCAATAAATTTAATATCATACAGTTTCAACAATTCATCATACAAAGGTTGCCAGCAATCATAAATGTACACAATGTTTTCAATAATTTAGAAATTACACTTTTAGCATTTTCCAACAACATTTTTACAAAAAATGTTTTTCCTGAGCTAGAAGGTCCGCTTAACACACATGAAAATGGGTGTTCTAATCTGAAATCCAAACCATCTGGGTCTAGCACCCCTCGATGACCAAAAACGTTGTCAGTAGCCATATGGTAGTGTGGTTAGATCAGGTAGCAAAACGCGCTTGTTGTACACAACTTTGAATTTTTTCACAACTGACTTGTTGTGTAATGTGAACTGCTTTTTGTTCCTCACTATACTGTCGGTATGTGCGAGAATGTGATTGCTTTCGTCCCTCCCCCTCACATACTGATCAACAAGTTCAATTAATGGTCTCAGAGTTCACGGCATTCAGAGTGATACCCTTGGCCTTCATACAGACCCTTACCCTTAGCAGTTCGATACCCGTAACTTTTTAGACCACTTGAAGAAAATTCCAAAATATGGTCTCCATCCCCGACTTCATCAGTAAGCTCACCAAGGTATTGTCCTAGTGGGGGTTCGTATTCACCGTCTTTAGATGTGAAAATCTGTATCGCAATAAAGCAGTCTATCACCCAACCTGTCCATAACATCATAAAGCTCCAACCGTGCATGCGCCGTTGTAAAAGCACCAAGAAAGACGTTAATGTCACGAGTCTGGACCCCTTTCCCATCGGAGTAAGCCCACTGAACGATTGCATTAGTGTCTGACACAAATGAGAAATGCTTGATGTCATACTCTGTGCCAAAAATGTGTCGGGCAAACTGTTCAGGGTCTCTTAGTATTTCGGTTGTCGACAATTGTTCTCTCACAGAAAACCGCCCCCATAATGAGTTAAGAAGTAGCTTCATAATGGATCTGTGTGCAGCATTAAACTCAATCTTGTCCAGATTCAGTTTAATCCCTTCTTTCTCAAAGTAATCTCTAACATAAGATTCTTTGTCGGCGTCGGTCACAGCGTCTTTTGGAAAACCTGAACTTTCAATAGTGAACTGAACTGAAATAGTGATCTAAAGTCAACATACCTAATGCGCTCGCCCTCCGCAACTTTGTGGTACAGTTTTAATGCGTTTGTATGACCACCGAATAAAGCCTCGCGTGGTTTCAATCTTTCAGAGTGTTTGTAAGTGGACATGAAATCCATCACTGCTGTGTCAGTCTGTTTAGCGCGGACCCAATCACATTCCCAAATCACCTCGACCAGAAAACCGTACGCAAGCTCCAAAACTTCAATCCTGTCATCACATTGTCTTCTCAGAACACCATAAGACACTTTTGATGACGGGTTTATATCATTGGGGTTATAACAGCGCTCGCACCCATGAAAAAAACACCCGAGAAATTTGAATGCTTTTTTCACAACACCGTCAGAATAGAAGCCGTCCACATAGTATTTCCAAAATGACGCCTCACCACTGTTTAGGGCATGTTGAACATCTATGGACCGTGATTTTCGCACATATTCAAGCTATTCAATTGAGATGTTTGAATAAGTCTTGTTCTGGTTGGTGTATGCATTGTTACGTGTCAGAGCTATTGTGTCTTTTGGGATGTAGTGTGTTTTATACGTAGCCATACATGTTTCTGCCAAAGTGGTGTAATTAAATGGATCAAGGCCTGTACACAAAAGGAATTCATCGCGGTACTTCAGGCAAGCTTCTCTCAGCAAAACGACATCGTTTTTACCATAAAGCGCCAGTTCTTTTTTTAAAATCGAACACTTTGTCAGATATGGTATTGTACCAGTCATCAAACGCAGCCCTGTCTTGGTTCGACATCGTCGCATACCCATAAAAGTTCTTGTCAGGGTACAGGCCTATGTAGTTGTCATATTCAATGCGGTTAAAGTGGTGCGGAAAATAACCCTTCTCTGCATTTGTCCAATTAAACGCAACAGGTGTCTTGGCCAAACGCATGGGGATGAATGAGTATGAATCACTAAAACGTTGCTTAAAAGCAATGTCATACATTAAGATTAGCCTGCAGCCTTGCATCGTGATTTTAGGAGCAATCCCCATCTTAGTAAAGTATTCCAAAAGTATGGAATTGTCAAATCCGGATGCATTGTGCGCAATCCATGTGTAATTAAGGTAACGTGGTTGTCTGAATTTTTTAATGAGGCGATCCAATCGGGAACTTCAGCCACGAATTCTTCGCCATTAAACGTGATAGCACATACAAAATCGGCAACGTGTTTACCATTTTCATAACGGGTCTCAAAATCGTAGAAAATGTAACGATCGTTTGGTGTCTCCGGCTTAACTGGCTGAATAAAACATTGATGTACACCACCGGTAACCAAACTCTCACCACAGTGCACACAACGATCTGCAGAGCATTGATGGGGTTTGGGTTTATCACCGCTGACATGGTAAAGTCTATTACATTTTCCACAGTATTTGGTGACATCACACTGCGCGTATTGCATACCTTGAGGCGTTTTTTTATGCATCTCAAAACAATAGTCAGATTTACAGTAACACAGACAGTCATCGCAATGTTTTGGCTTTTTGGGTTGTTTATGACATTCTGGTGCATTACAGACATCACAGACGTACCGACATCTGTGATCTCTCCTACAGGTGAATCCTTGGTAGCAGTACACACACACATATGGTGTGCCAATAAACGCTCATAGATTTTTAATCATAAAATAATGATTGTCATGCAGGTACAAAAACATTGTTTTAGGATGCGGATCATCTGTGTTTGTATACTTCTCCAAAACACCTGTATCAGGCCGATAGAAGACAACTATTTTAACATTCAGCATGTGTTCAAACCGTCTGATGTCATTAAAGGCTATCTTGTGTTGATCTGCATATCCAGCTGACTTCTGCAATGAAGATGCTACAGACTCTAGCTCTACGTGCGGTTTTTGGGGGTTTAGGAAATGAGCCAGGCAGATTGCAAAACAAAGATTGTTTGAAATATTCGTAGGACACAACAGATTAAGTCTGTTTTTGGTAATCACTTTATTGTGGGCGAGATCACGTATTTTTCGATAAGCACCACCACGTTTACTTCTTGCTACCGACACTCTTAAATTCAATCTCTCATCTAACTGGACATAAGAATTGCTTTGCATTATTTTTTCAAGATCGTTTATAAATAGATCTGCACTGTAACCATTGCTACCCGACAAAAGTGTACTAACATCTGATGTCAAACTTGGACCCATCAAGGTGATGCTGATTAAGCTATTGTCTCCGCCTAACAGTCTGGAAAACGCCACAATTTCAGAAAATTTGTTGTGTAAAAATGTTGCATAGACTGATAAATCTGTAGAAGGTATCTCCCGCAGATTTATAAGTCTGTGGATTTCCAGACCATTGAACCGAGTTCGTGGTAGTACAGTGTACCCACTCACATCGCCACCCTCTCTTACAAGTGATTCTATATCGCTATCTGTGAGACCCATGTTGGGTGCATCAGGGTTGAGTGTGCGGTGTGACTGGGTACCTGTGCCCTCTCCTGACTGGTGAGAAGATACAAGATGATCAATATCAGAATTTGGTTCTGGAGGATGTTCTGACACCTCTCCTGTGTGTTGGGTATTTACAAAATGCTCAAAATCAATATTTAGTTCAGGATCCTCATCGGACATTGACCTCACAATCTTTAATAATTCTACCAACGTACCAGTTGTAGACTCAGACCTATTCATATCCTCCACAGTCTGTATTAAATAGAGCAATGTTTCTGTGCTACTGCACTGTTCAAGGGGCACCAGACTACCATCATTTCGTCAAAACCTATATATCGGACCCTGATCAAAACCGTCTGGTTCCCGACACCGTTTAGGCATTTTTAAATTAGATCTTTTTTATTTATTTATTTAAATCACACTTACTTAAAAACTATGGATAATAAACCCAGTGTCCATACAATGAAAAAGACAGAAAGAAAAACCACCTAACCAACAACCATACAGTCATGCTAAAATCACACCCAGTGTGTGACAAATGTTGAAAAACAAAACAAAAAAACATAGTATGCAAAAAAAAAAAAAATGATATAAAACGTTCACAACTCACCCAAGTTTCTTTTAAAGCCTGAGCACAAGTTGCTTTAACAATTCTACAGTCAGGCTTTGTTCTCTGGCTACTTTTTGAATAGCGCCACTATGCAACCGCTGCGCTGCTATGCATTGTTTTATCCAAATACCATGTTGTTGTTGTGCTGACTCATAAGCATCTAAACGTCTCTCAATTACATTAAGGCGTTTGTCAAAACGTAACTCGAAGGCATTAAATGCAGTCTTGACAGAGTCCTATATCAGTCCGGTTATGTGTTGATCGTCTATATCGGGTTGTGATTCCCGTTTGTATGCCTCCTGATTTGAAGGCAGCTCTTCAGGGTCGGATTCTTCCACGGCCACCACACGTTTGCTTGATGGAACAGTCTGCTGTGTTTCTTTAGGGACAGTTGTCAATACACAGTCATCCCACGATTGTATCAGACCATCACTCCAGCTCTGTACATCATTTATATCGGGAACTGCACTGTCAGCTACGACCATCTCTGTTAAGAAGAAGAAAAGGGTGAAAACAAAAAGTTAGTAGGCTACAGATGTGTGTTAATATTATAATAATAGTAATATTATTATTATTATATTTTCTAAGACTAAAAATAAAATAAAATCAGACTGGTACTATGTGTATTGTAGTGGCAGATATATAAACAGACAATCAAATAAGACCAGACTAACAACGCCTATGAAACGGACCCTGTAATACTAGTGCACCCCTATAGAGGGCGCAACAGGCTAAAAAAATCACCATGTCTACACTTTTACACACAGTTCTCTATTGGTGTCAGTTAAAATTATAAATAAACGCATACTCTAAGAGATATGCAGGTTTGTGTTTTATGTTTTTTCAACAAACAACAGTTCTAAACTAATGTATTGGCCTAGTATACGTACACAAACACACTCGAGCTCTCACTATTACATCCAAATAAAAAATATCATACACTGCTACTTTATCTTTCTGGTTTAGTGTGAACCGAAAACAATCCAACAGCTTTTGTTCGTTACATACTTTTAACAGCTGATCGTCTTGGCTTCTTCGGGACAGATGTCTGTGGCACAGATGTCTGTGGCATGTCTCTCGAAGCCCCATCAGCAGAAACTTTTGCATTCACACGGGAGTCAACCGTAGCTTTACGTTTCAGCCTATTTTTCGGTTTCGCCTCTATTTATCTCAATCTAGCCTTCTCCGCATCATTCGCAGATTCAGACGTATCACCCTTGCTCACAACGTCTGATAAACCTTCTGGAAATACACATGTTAAAGTTTTAAAATAAACTCAACAAACCACAGTAGCATATAATAAATAATAAAGTAGAATTAAGCACTTACTGAGTGGCGCAACATTAGTGGGCGCGCTGTCTCGCGGAGGTGAATGTACTATCGCCATGATAATTCCCTGTTTCGGCCCTGGTAAAAACAAAAAAAAAATTTTACACATCCACACCCCCGTTTAAACACGGGGTGTAACAACATTTAACATTACCGGCCACAAGTGCGTCCGCGCTCTCTCGTGAAGATGCAACAGCGTTGAGCGATGCAGCTGCAGTGCTAGGCCGAGCCACACCTCCTGGAGAAGAAAAAAAAAAAACGATTATCCACCACACACACACACACACAATATGCAACATTTAAACATAAAACGTAATTATACGTACCACTCGCTTGATTCAGGAAATTAAGTTCCTCAACAATCTCGAAGAGACTCAAATTAGCATCACATGAAGCGCAGATAACCTATTTAAGTAACGCAAGACTCTCTTGTAAATAAATAAAGTTTCTTAATAATATTACTAAATAATAAAATACACTTACTGTCAAGACAGGCAACCATCTTCTTGCACTCACGTTTCCAACAACACAATTTGGCTTGGAAAATAGTTTGAGAACGAGGAAAATCCCCAGCGCTTGACGGTCTGTTCGGTTCGGTAGCTGTTGTTGCGTTCTACACGAATTTATACACGCAGCTTTTGGAGGGTCATTAGTGTGAACTCTGGGCATGCCCGCCGACATAATTAACTCACGGACATAACACCTAGCCACAGGTAAAGGGCAATAGAGCCCGGAAGCCTATGGCCAGACACCTTTCCTTAACACCCTCCAGATATCACTACAGGAGGACACGATGCCAAACTTACTAGACGCAGACGCCAGCCCCGCTATCGTAAATCAGAAGCGCTGTTTTCTTGATACAAGAACACTGTCAGTCATGAGTGACAGGGGACCACTACACAGGACCATAAATGTCATAAATCACCATTTTTGACACAACGTACATGTTAATACTACTGACAGAATTTTAATTTTTGGGTGAACTAACCCTTTAAAGGGGCGGTTTATTATGATTTCACTTTTCTAACTTTAGTTAATGTGTAATGTTGCCGTTTGAGCATAAAAAACTTCTGCAAAGTTACAACGCTCAAAGTTCAAAGAAAATGAAAGTATTTGCTTTTAAAGAAATCGTTTTTTAAGGACTACAACAAATGTCTGGTAGGGACTACACGACATTCCTACCGGGTTAGTGACATCACCAACCCTACAACCCTGCAACCCTTTACATAAACCCCACCCCCGGGAACACGCAGTCCATGTTGAGAAGAGGAAGAGTTGTTGTAGTAGAGCACATTTGTGAATCAGCTCAAACTAACGCATCTGTCTTTTCACATGCAATACAGGTAACACAACTCTGTATGCATCTTACAACAGTTCCCACACGAGCGATTTATAGATTATCATGACAAAATATGCTAATCAAAGATTTGAAGATAGTTAACTCCACATCAGCAGCATAAATTCATTAACTTACATTAACCATTCAGAAACATCCTGTTGCATTATACATGTTGACACTTCTTCTTGAGTCTCTCCATCATTGTCCGACTTCAGTTTAAACATTAAAGGCAGAACAGTTTCTCACATTTTAGTGCTTGTCTACGTGAAGTAATCGGAGCTGCTAAAACACACACACACACACACACACACACACACACACACACACACACACACACACACACACACACACACACACACACACACACATGCTGTTTTAGCTCCGCCCTCTGTGGTGGGAGCAGCAGTTGTTTGCATTTAAAGGGACACACACGAAACAACATGTTTTACTGACCCTCAAAATGGGACAACTTTAACATACTGTACAAAATTATCTGTGGGGTATTTTGAACTAAAACTTCACATACACACTCTGTGGAAAACAGAGACTTATTTTACATTGTAAAAAGGGGCATTATACCACCCCTTTAAGATCTTGTTTCCATAAAAGAAATACAATAAAACCATATTGTAGTGACAAGAGTTTTTATTTCTTGGGTGAATTATTGTTTTAAGTAACAAACAGGTTATTGTTAAATATAAATGCTTTAAATTTATGTAATTGATGTATTTTCAAGTTGAATCCACTGTCTCATTTTGTTTGATTGATTAATGTGTTGTCTATTTATGACTCAAGTGACATGACAGAAACAATGCGATTGCTTATTTTCTTGTCTTTGCATCAAAATAAACTAGATTAAAACAATATTCCATATTTATGAGAAATCACGACTGAGATTGGTCAAGTTAAATCGAGCTTTTGGACACCTTATTTCTATTGTTTCTCGCATGTCATGTGACTTATCATGTGATCACCACGCATTTAAAAACACTGCATTAAATTATAGTTTTATTATTAGTGTGTGAATTAGTGTCATGGCAAAATTTTCATTTGTTTGTAAACTGTACCTTTAATGTTTGTCATCAACATGATAAAACAATAATAGCCTATGTATATTTATAAACAAAAAATATATTGTTGATAGGCAAACTGTTCCTTTCAGAACATACTAATTTAATTAAGAACATACTAATTCATTCATTCACAAATTTAATATTATCATAATTTATGCCATATTACCTGCGCTGTCATTTTGCTGGCACCACAGTCATGTTTTGCATTGCTCTATGGGAACCGACCATTGGAAATGACAAGCTCCTTTCTTTGTGAGTGTGTGTTCTCTTGTGTTCTGCGAGTGTGTGTTTATGTCAGCAGCAGGAGGCTAACCCTGGGCTCAGTTCAGAACTGTCCTACACTGCCAGCCTGTACACCACTTGTGAAAAAGATCCCTCTCTTCTCACAGCAGGGACTCTCGGCCAGGAGTGAGATGGAAGGAAGGCATTTCTGGATTTGAGAAAGAGAGAGAAGGAGAAAAAGACAAAAAAAAATGGATAAAGAAAGATAAAAAGATATATGCAGAAGATTTTAAATTTTTGTTCACCCTTGCCGCAGTCTTTTATAGTGCATATGTGGAGTTTTATTATGGAGCAGAGATGAAAATGAGCAGTCTCTCAATATGCTCATAAGCCAAGCAGTATTAGAGACAGATGATATGAGAGTCAGTCAATGAAAAAAGTTATTAATTTGACAAAATGAGTGGGATGAATAAGTCAGTCTTGACTGTTATAAGGAGTTGTGAATACATGTATTAGTAAGTATTTTTCCAGGTTTTTGAATGTAAAGTATCCTAATTTATTTTAGTATGTTTGGGTAGACTAAACATACTATCAACATATCGGCAGCATCTGAAACAAACTCTTTTGTATCTGAATATTTTAAGAAATGTACTAAAACCTGTGTGAGGACTTATCCGAACTCTCATTTATCAGTTAATGAAAAAGAATCTTGTCAAAAACTTTTCAATGGCAAATAAAATCAAGATGGCACTAATAAATGTAAAGCTGTTTGCTCTCTTGAAAGGGCAGAATTTAATTATCATGAATCCTAAACAAGCATTAAATATGAATGAAACATAAATCTTTAGTTTAGGGTCCAATTCTCACTATAAACTAGTTGCTTATTAGCATGCATATTACTAGGATTTTGGCTGTTTTTTAGTACTAAAGCACAAATGAATGCCTTATTCTGCATGACCATATTCTACATTCCTCAATCCCAAATCCTAAACTTAAAAACTACTTTACTAACTATTAATAAGCAGTAATTAGGAGTTTGTTTAGGCAAAAGTCATAGTTAATAGCTAGTTAATAGTGAGAATTGCTCCCTAATAAAGTGTGACAAATGAAACACAATGTTGTGTAACATTAATATTTTAGTTTCTGTCATTATTTACCTTCATTTGCTTCAAAACCGTTTGTTCCCTTTTACTTCAATTGTATTTTTTGTCCATTTAATGGAAGTCAATGGAAACTATTTGGTAAAAAAAAAAAAAAATCTTTTTTTATGTTAGAAGTCAGTTATGCAATAAGACTGCATGACAACATAAGTAAGTAATGAGAGAATTAAAACATTTTGGGTGAACTATTTCATTGATTGTCATTATTGTTCCGAACAGAATAGATTGGAACTATTATAATTTCAAATGATATAAACGTGTTAACTGTGTTAAAAAAAAAGAAAGAATTATGGCGTATAACATAATTAGTATAATTTAACTAAACATGAACTCAATATACTGTGAACCTTAACATGTCATATTGCATGTACCGGTGTCTACATGAAGTGCCTAAAATACTAGTGTGCTAGAACCATACTTAACCATTGACAGAGCTATAAACACTAACTAATGAGATCTGGTTGTCATATGAGTATAGGGGAAGTATATCTCACTCTTTTTTTGTCTCTCATTTGACTCTATTTGCTTCCCTTTATGTCAAATTACTCTCACAGATTGGCGGTGACTCATTTAAGGATTAAGGTGCCGTCTGTCTCTCATTCGGCCGGAGGTGGAAGGCACTAGAGAATCCCAGGGATCTGGTGCCGTGTCAATGTGTGCAGTCTCAGCATAGGACGAGATAATCAATACAAATCGCCACTTCGAATGAGACTCACTCAGCCATTGTTCAACACAGGCCAAAAAAGAGGCTGATGTTTTGTCTGACTTTTTCTGTCATTCTAGAATAAAAATAGCCCCGTTTCGATGTACCACAGATAAGTGAGCCAAAAGTGCATCACACAAAGGCAAATATGGGCCTCATCCACTGCGGCATACTGCACATTTCTTGTGTTTAAAAGCATGGGCAGCCTTTTCAGTTTTAGCAACAGTCATACTTAAAAATAAAAAAGGCTCTTGAAAAGTATTAACAATTTACATGAACTTTTAAAGCATTTATCACATGTAATATTTACATAAAAGTACAAAAGTACATAGTACATAAAAGTTAGAAAAGTACCGTAAAAATGATAGATTAAAACCTGTTAATTGGTTAACTGTATGTTACCTTAAAATTTACAAGTAAAAACAAAAAAAATGTAAATGGTTTAACATGGCAATATATGTAATTTCACTGTAAAAACGATGAATCACCATATCATTTACGGTGAAAAACTGTAAAAGACTTACAAGAAATCCCTTTATGATACATTGCATATCACATCACATATGATATTATATTATATTAAAATAATTTTGTTTCTTCTCAATTTTGTTATTGGTAATGTAAGTATTTAGTTCATTTTTATCGCATTATTTAAGCGTCATGTATATGTATGAGTATTGGCCCTTTTTTGTGTGTACAGGTCGTGATTCGTCATGTTGCTTTATTATTATGCTGGTTAACTATATTTTAAAGTAAAAACTGGTTTTGGTAGTTCTTTGTACTGTATATTAACATTATCTCACTTTGTGAAAAAGTTACCACTTTACAATAAGGTTTCATTAATTAACACTTTACAATAAGGTTTCATTAACACTTTACAATAAGGTTTCATTAAATTACTGCATTAGTTAACATTAACTAATAATGAATTGCACTTCTATAGCATTTATTAATCTTTGTTCATTTTAATTTCAACATTAGCTAATACTTTTAAATTAGTAAAAAAATAAATAAATAAAAAACGCAGCCCTAATTGGTTGACTGGAATGTTGTAGGATGTCCAATATGGTGAACGTGATTATTCGCCTATTTCAGACATACCGTAAGTTATGAGTAGGGTTAGGTTTATTGCTAGGGATTAGCCTGGGAAAACCCAGACAACTTCCGGCAAATTTAGATTTGCTCTGCAAATAAGTCTGGCAAAAAGCTCATTCAAGCCCATTTCTAATCCGTCGAAATCGAGGCACCAATCAGAAACGTTGGGGCGGGCTTTACACGATGACGACAGCCCAGCGACGGTGAAGCAGATTTTGTACATTACAAAGATGGATGCCGCCATGGAACATCACTCGTTCGAATCAGCTATCGTGTCTGTTTTAAGCGATTTGAACGTTTCCCTTTTGTTAAAACCCGAGCAAAGAACAACACTCGGAGATGTTTCTCCGTCGCTCTGCATACATCATCTCCTTCATCGCTCTGATTGGTTCTAGGTCTATCCAATTGCGCCCGGAGGCATTTGAGCGACGTCCGTTGGTGACACCCCTTTGGAAATGATTTGTCTATGAAGCTTTGCCAGACCATAACTCAGTTACTACTGAGAATGGTCTGGTTTTAACCAGGCTAGGTAGGGATAGGGTTATGACAAAATTTCCACACAGGAATGTTGTTCCAGTATCAACAAAATATGTTGTTCCTGGAACATGTCGTAATTGGCAAAATCACTGTGACTCATAATATGAGTAGTATGGAAGTGTTAATAACCAGAGACATCAACCTCGACTGGCTGTCCGTGGACACTGAGCAAAGGGCTGTCATGTTCTCACTCATCCATCACCTTTGCTTGTTAAGCACTATTAATTGGCCACTCATGAACCATTAGGCATTGTTTATTAATTAACATCTCATTCTCATTACACCCTATTAACGGTTATAAGATAAACAGTGTGCAATTATTCAGGGAAAACTCCCTCTGTGATAAAAGACTTTGCAGTGTTTCTCACGGTTCATTTTGTAAGCAGCGTGGTCACCATCGCAAATCTGGAAAAAACGAATGTTTTATAAAATGTGGCATGGGTTGAATTTTGAGAACGTAAACAATAATGGTAATTGGATGCATTGTTTTCCCGCAATGCTCAGCTGATAGCAGTTTCAAATAACCTGCATTGAGACATGTAGCTACAGTGATCTCATTGCATTAATCGATTTAAATTGCATGAATTATATCTGTAATAGATTAGCTGTCATGATGATTTATTGAAAGTGATGAACTCTGCATGTGGTTCTTTGACCAATGACCACAAAGCGTCTCTTCTTAGATTGAGCCGTTTGATCCTGGGGTTTCAGTTGTCCTTAGTACACATGTCTGTATCATGTCTCTAGTCTTTTTTGAGATTTTGGAACAGAGTGTGAATGGGTTAGTCTATTGGATCTGACATGAGAGGCAGGCTACTGCCACAGAGACAAATGATGCTCTTAGAAACTCAAGCTTCTCACACTGGGCAGTGATGTGCGAGGAGATTTGAGAAATGGGTTTTACAGGAGTAAAACAAAAAAACTAATTAAATCAAATGTTCAACTTTGAAACAAATGGAGACTGCAGCTAAGCACACAGCAACAAAAAAAAACATTAATCATCATTTTTGTTTTACTTTCTGATAAAAAAACATCTTAATTAGTATTTCTGTCTTGTTTTCTAGTACAAATATCTAAACATTAAACATTTTTTTTGAGAAGCAAAACTGCTTAAAATGTCAAGACTTGAAACACAAACACATTTTGCTTCTCAAGTAAATTAATTTTTGTTTAAGGATGTAAGGTTTAGGTTTCAAGTCTTGACATTTTAAGCAGTTTTGCTTCTCAATAAAATTGTTTAATGTTTAGATATTTGTACTAGAAAACAAGACAGAAATACTAATTAAGAAGATTTTTTGGGGGGGGATTTGCATGCTTTTAGGTTAATCTGGTCACGCAAATGACAGGGCTGTCAGACAATTTCTGCAAGAAAAATACACAGAACTAGCTCATTAATGTATCATGCTGGGTTATCTCACTATACTCTTGGCAAACAATGTCTTGGTAAAAAATGATAAACAGCAACATTAAAAATAACTAGTGCCTGCACTGAATGCCCTTATTCTACTCCATAATATTCTGCCAACAGCTTGGGATGTTGCATAATGAAATCATTTATGCATTGTGAGCAGGTAGAAGGATCTAGAGTCAGTGACACTATGATGTCTTTTAGTTGTTGCAGTAAATTCGGTCACAGTCAATGCTAAAAAGGTTTGTATCCAAGATTCAATAAAAATGTGATCATATAATTGATGGTTTAGGTTGCATTTTAGAATACAGCTATGGGGATTATGTCAGTGGACTAAAGACTTGCTTGTGTGCGCGCACACACACACACACACACACATACGTTTACTTAGCTATCTAAATGGGGACATTCCATAGACGTAATGGTTTTTATACTGTACAAACTGTATATTCTGTCCCCTTACACTAAACCTATCCCTAAACCTACCCATCACAGGAGACATTCAGCATTTTTACATATTTAAAAAACCTTTTATTACTTTATTTTTAAACCTGATTTACAAATGAGGACGTCCCTAAAGGGAGTTTTTTGGAGATTTTTTCAGGTTTTGGTCACTTTTGGGTACAAATTTGTCCCCAAAATATAGTTAAGTAGGTACACACACACACACACACACACATTTTACAGTACTTTTAAATCCTTAAATGCAAATAAAAAATACAATAGACCTTTTGTTTTTGAAAACGAAGGCTATAAGGGATAGACTTACAGTCTTTACAATGGCAAGCACTGTATAAAGTTCCTAGATCACGTAATTTTCAAAACTCACAACTTTAATTGAGTTTTCTTGCCCAATGATTTTTTCCTCCTGGAAAGACGTTTGTCAGCTGAACAATGTATGTTGTTACACAATAGTACAATCCATTGAGCGCCCTGTTCTTCTATCCTTCACCGTCTTGTTTTCATTCCTCTCAAAACTTAAAAATGTCGCTGCCCTGATTAAGGTCTATTTTGCATTTTGTTTGATACTTTAATTCAATTTAAATTCATATATTAAAACATTCTCAATGCAATAATTTATACCATATAACCCTCTTACTTCAAAATCCTCAAATTGTTTAAATGCTTAACATGAGCACTGTGATGCAACAGTTATGGAATCGTATTGGGACAAAAATGTTTTCATTTTAAAACTAGCCTGAGGACTTCAGGAAGTTAGGAGGACATTGGTGCTTTCACCATGTCCTGGCTGAGTGGTGACTTCTGCGGTCTTCGGAAAGATCTCTGTTCTTGTTTATACTCTTTCTCCTTTGTTCTAGCCTGTGAACAGTTCATCTTTTCAAGCCTGTCTCTTTCAAGAATCAGTTCTGACTTTGTAACTATTGAGCTGTAAATTGACCAGACATACCATTCCCTGTGGATAAAGTTTGCAGATCCATTATTTAACTTCTCTTGTGGCACCCTTTGAAAACTTTCACTGCTAACCAATAAAGAGGCAGATGTCTTTTATATAGTCAATGCCACTTAGTTGCCTGGAATTCCTTCCATTTTCTATTGCGCCAAAGGGTATTTTGGCTTCTTGGCCAAAATACATTGTCAATCTTTTTGACTTCAGGGATCAGAACTGAGCCCTCACAAAAAGTCATGTCCCAGTGAATGACCTTAACTAATAGGACAAACAAGTCATTATAGTATTTCACTGGTCTTTTTTCATATTCTCCTCAGGGATTCTGCAGCCACTGAACCAGAGGCAGTTACATTTTAGCGGATTGTTTGTAAAGACTTGATTTATTTCCTGTCCTTTTTTTTATTCTGCATTTCAAAAGTAATTTAAGAGGCCTTTGAATAGGTGTGTGTGTATTATGTGGACAGAATCATATATACTGAGTAATTCTCAAAAATAATAACTTAAAAAAATGGCACCAGAAATGACAGCAGCAGTGTTACCCAAGGCCGGCATACCAGACGATTGTTCAGGGTACATAATCGCATTTGGTCTTAGGCACAAGGTGCCCTAATTTCATGTCACAATTCCATTTAAAAACAAACAAAAAAAACAAAACAGGAAAGGTTACACTCCACAAAAAAAGAGCAATTTTGAGAGGCAAACAAGAGAGTTTTTATTTATTTATTTATTTATTATCTGTGAGACATTATGCTCAAAGGCAATGATGCTTACTGACTTTGACAAATCCAGCCTGCTGACTTATCTGAATGCAAAACCTGCGGGAACAATTGTCATTGCATGTTTGTATACCATCATAAAACTCTGAATTCTCTAAATACATACAAATGATGTATCTCTTACATGGGGTTTATTTGCTTTTCCACACTGAAATTTAATTTGGTATATGAATAATTAAAATAGCTCAAACTAAATGGGCTGCTGAAATACAAAACTGTGTTGTTGTTATTTTTTTGCATAATGAGCAATGGGTATGTGTTTTAATAAATCTGTAATTAACAAGTTTTGAAGTAATAATAGCTTTTAATTAACTGAGCTGAAATGATCGTTTTCATATTGCAAATGCTGGGTTGTTGGTTAAAGTAATACTAGATTCAGTACAATTTGCACATTTGCATTTACAGCATTTGTGGAATAATGTCAGTTACCACAGAAAATTATTTGGACTCATCCCTTTTTACAAGAAGGTTGGAGGTTGCAAGAATGCACTTACAAGTGGATTGGGTAAATGTTTTGAGAATTTAAAAGCAGAAACAGGAAGTTTACAATTTTATAATTGGAATTACTTGCATTAGTTCTGTTTAAACTTGTGTATTTCTGTGTCTGTAAAGCTTTTTATTCATCCATTTTATTGTAGTTTTAAGGTTTATGATGTTGCACTGTCATGGTGACAAAGATGTAGAATTGATAGTACTTTACACAGAAGGTAAGAATGTTAACACTAAAATTGTTTACATCTTGAGGTTAAACCTTTGACACAGTAAGTATTTAACATTTGCGGAATGGCTCTTTCAAGTGCCTCAGTAAGTGCCTCAGTGTAACCCAGATTCTTACTTTTTTAAAGAAAAGACAAGTGGATTTTTTTTTTCTGTAGCTCAAACGGTAGAGCATGGTGCTAGCATGGGTTCGATTCCCATCGAATGCAGGAAGTGATAAAGCGTCTGTCAAATGCCTATGTAACTGAGGCCAGTTAAAAAGAGCTGTGCATGTAAAACCTCACTCCTCTGGCTTTAAGAGGCGCTAGCAACACCCCCATGATGGTGACACTGGTACAAATCCCGCTTGATGCGACTAAGACCAGTTACATTGGTGCCGTGACCCAGGTGGGAGTGAGGTTTAAGTGGGGTGAGTGTGATGGAGGCCAGCTATAAAACAACCTTGCAAGTAAACCTCACTCCCCTGGCTATTTACTTACGGAGTCCAGAATATGTCTCTCGTCAGAGACCATTAGTCAGTTTAAAACTAATGACAGAAATACATATTATATAAGCCAGGGTGGATTTTTGAACATATTATTTGCATAAATTAGAGAAAATAAAATGATCATGGGTAGTGTTGAGAATTTGATTATTTAACTTTTAAGTGTTTCAAAGATGCCAGCAATAGTGGTGTGTTTTTCACTTTAGCTCTTTCACTTTTTCATAAATGCATGACATTGTTGAAAACCTTAACTTTGCTCAGTTTCTGCTGTTGAATGTGACGCTCTGTCACAGCATCACCTGCTGATTTACTTATAGTTAAGCTGGCGCTTAGGTAAAGGTCAGGTCACCAACAACCTTTTCTTTTAAATTGCTTTTTCTTTTTTTTTTCATTCTTTGAATTTCCTATTCAAGATGTTCCACATTGTCAGTGATCTTACCTCCCTCAGCAAACTGTTCCTCTTTCTTTAGTTCTTGAAGGACTTCTCGTCATGATGGAGGCTTAGCTATATCTTCAGGAATCACTTTGATCACCTATTGATGAATTTGTAGCTTTGAAGTAAAGTTTATAAAGATCAACCTCTTTAGTCCTGTCTTTTGTGCACTGGATTACAGACCTCATAAATTTAATAAGGACTTCATCCAAGAGCTTTTGTCACTCCTGGTATCTCGGTCTAACAGGCTGAATTTTAGGAGATGTGAATATTCACATTTGCTGTCCATCTAAATCCTTGGTTAAAGAATTTTACAAACTTTTGGACTCATTTAACCTTATAAAATAAGTTTTAGGTCACAAACACCTGAAACAACACATGTGAGAAACAAATGTTATCAGTTGTCGTTTTACTGTGACTATATGTATATTTGATGTTGCTATTTCTGGCCACAATCTGGTTGTGTTTAAATGCATACTGTCATGTCCACTGCCCATACTCCCCCAGCAGTTCTCCGATGCCTACAAAGCCACCCATCTGTCCCATGTCACGAAAACCCTTGTGGTTTGGACACTGAGCAGTTGGTGGGTCTCTTTAACACTACATATACCCAAAACAATCCATACAGTGTCTCCTCTTAAACCAAGGAGATCTAAGGCTCTGCTCTGGCTCAATGAGTCCACCCACACTTAGATAGATACTGTGTAGTGTAGATACATGTTTTTATGTGAAATTCTCAGAGACTGTCGAAGATAATATCAAAGCTATATGTAAAGGCAGAAAAATCTATTTTCTTAGTTAATTGTGTAAGATAAGTTGCCTAGCCAACAGAACTATAAAAATGCTGTAGTTAAAATTTAGCTGAAAAGACTGCCCGTAAAACTGTAGGCCAATATCTAATCTTCCCTTTATAGAACAACAAGAATAGATCTGTTCAGTTCGTAGTTTTTATTTCCAGAAAATTAGCATTTGGCAATTAAATTAGCCATGATTTCCCTCTGAAAAATAAGTTTTGAACTACTGTTCAAAAGTTTGGGATGGATTGATGGATGGATGGACGGATGATTCGATTTAATGTATCATGGATGGATGGACATTAAATTGGTCAAAAGTGACCGTAAAGACTTCTATTGTTATTATTATTTTTCAAAGTATGTTCTTTGGAACTTTTTATTCATTAAAGAATCCTGAAAATACCTCACGTTTTCACAAATGTATTATGCATAACAAGACTGGAGTACTGGTTGCTAAAAATTCAGCTTTGCCATCAGGAATAAATTACATTTTAAACTGTACAGTTATTTTAAAAATATATAATATTTCACAATAATACTGTTTTACCGTATTTTTGAAACTTTTGATCGGCAGACCTATTTCTAAGCTACCCATTAAAAAAAGTTCCATTTCCCTGACATTTTTACTAAATCTTGTGCCGTCTTAGTCCTGCTTGCATTTGACATGATTGACCATGACATTAATAGGCCTTGAGTCTTTGATTGGCATCCAAGATCCTGTTATAAAATGCCTCTTGCCTCGTATAAGAACTTTTTCTGTTAATAACGAGAAACTACTTCATCTACAAATTTGTCAGTCACGTTCAGTTTGTTTTAGGTTCTTGTACTTTCTGCTTTGTTTACTTTCATCACATGTGTTCCTTGTTCTAGTTTATTCTGAGGTGCACCAAGGCTGTAAATTCAGACTTCAGTATTTCTGTTTTTAAAAAATATTTTATTTTTATTCTGCTTAATGCATTTTTTTTTATCTTATACATTTTAGTTACTTTCTTGTTGTCCCATTAATTGTTTAAAATATTTGCTTCACCTTGGCTTCTCCTTTTTAAATGCACTTTATGAAAAAAAACATGACTCGACTTGACGGTGCTTTCGGAATATGGAACAATGTTTTTTGTAAAGAAAAACATCTTTGATAAAAGCAGCTGCCTCAGTCTCACAAACATCTTTGCAGAAAACATACTTTTTATGACTTGACCAGGGTGTGCATACCTATAATGCAACTCAGATATAGATGTTGAAGGAATAATGATCCAATAATGTAAATTCTGTTATTCTTTACTTGCACCCATGCTGTTCCAAACCCATCTGACTTCCTTTCTTTCATGGTGATACGGTTGTTATTTTGTAGCTTGACAGCCCATTCACATGCATTATAATGAAACAAATGCCCAGGATATTCTTTAAAATTAGATTTATGTGATCCATGAAAGAAAGAAAGAAAGAAAGAAAGAAAGAAAGAAAGAAAGAAAGAAAGAAAGAAAGAAAGAAAGAAAGAAAGAAAGAAAGAAAGAAAGAAAGAAAGAAAGAAAGAAAGAAAGAAAGAATGAAAGAGAAAGAAAGAAAGAAAGAAAGAAAGAAAGAAAGAAAGAAAGAGAAAGAAAGAAAGAAAGTCTTGTGGTTTTAGAATGACTAAATGTTCTATTTATGAGTACAGAATTTACAATTTGGTGAACTATTCATTTAAGAGAGGTGCTAATAATGATCGATTCTGAGGTTCATGAGGGTCCAACCTGTCTTTGGCACAGGGGATCATGTGGAGAGTGGCATACTGAGGATTTGACATCATTAGGGTTGTTAATTAGAGCCAGCAGGATCTGGGATGTCTGCAATCCCTCAGCACGCCCACAGTGACAGGTGAGCCTCTGTTCACCAGGAGGGTGGAAAGATGGGTCTCAACCTCTCAATTATTCCTCCCTCTTAAATTAAGAAGAAAAAAAAAAGGTTATGGGTTTGGAGAACTATGTGGCTATTTTAAAGTAAAATGTGAGGTTCATCAATTTCTCATTTGTCTGCTCATTTTCAAGAGTTTGGTTTATTTATAGTCTTAAACCGCTGACCCTTCTAGAACACATCCCATAGGGAGAGAAAAGGAAAAGGAAAACTGACTCATGGGATCCCAGACAAATCTCTCTCACGTTAGGAAATATACAGATTTTTAACGCATACAATATACTTAAGTGTCTAAAAGGCAACAACAACAATTGATGTTCAATTTGCAGTTCTTAAACCCAGAAAATAATTATAATTTTGAGCCATAGTTAAAATTACTTTTGAACTACTGTTACAAAAAGTTTAGGGTCAGTAATGTTTATTTATTTATTTATAATAATAATAATACTTTTATTCAGCAAGGACACATTAAATTGATCAAAAGCGACAGTAAAGACTTTTACATTTACATTTTACTTTTACAAAATAAAAAATAAGGCTAAAAATAAAAGTGCTCCACGGCTCCGGGGGCTTTAGGAGCAAGTAGACTGCATATGGCCATTTGGCCGGAAGGTGGAATTTTACTTTGTAACGTGTTAAATATGAATATTTGCACTTTTATGGACATCAAAACAGAAACGGCCATTCACTGCCATTATAAAGCTTGGAAGAGCGAGGATATTTTTGTAATATAACTCACATAACTTATTTGTAATAAGAAAAATGTCATGTACACCTAGGATGACTTGAGGGTGAGTAAATCATTTTCATTTTTTGGGTGAACTATCCCTTTAAGATTCACATTTTTCATTAATCAAATAATCTTGAAAAATGTATCATGGTTTCTACAAAATATATTACTCAGAACAGCAGTTTCAACATAATAAGAAGAAATGTTTTTTGAGCAGCTAATCAGCATATTAGAATGATTTCTGAAGAATTATGTGATGCTGAAGACTGAAGTGATGCTGAAAATTCAGCTTTGCCATCACAGGAATAACTTACATTTCAAAATATATTAAAATCGAAAACAGTTATATTTTGCATATGTTAAACCAGAAAACAGTTTTATATTATAATATTTCGCAATATTACTGGTTTACCTTTTGAAACTTTTGAACAGTAGTGTATTTGAAGACTCCTATTTGTTTAACAGCATACATAAAAGAGACCTCAAACATGAGTTTTGAAGATGCGGTATAAAAAAAATAAATAAAAAAAAATAAAAACACAAGGATGTGAGTTCACATGCTTGACGAATCTAGCAACTTACATATGTTATGATGGAGTTATTAAAGCGGTTAAAGACGCTATTCTAAAACCCCATTTGAATTTCCAGACTGAACACATGTCAAATTATCCTTCTGGATTTGTTCCACATATCTCTCCACTGGTTTAAGGAGAAAAGAAAAGAAAACAGCTGCAGCTCTTGTCTGGTGCGGTTCATTTTTTCTTTCAAATTTCCTTTCACACACTATTTCCACTACTCAAGTATTTCTCACTCATTTTTCTTTATTGTACCTGGCATTTTCACTCCAACAGTTTTGCTTAATGTAGACTGTTTAGAGAATAATTTCTTTCATGCCTATGAAGTATATGATGTACAACAATAACATTCAGTAACACATCCGTCATTACCTCCGTAAAGCATTTATATCGTTCCATGTGAATATTACATGTGCCCTTCAGAGCCAGTTTCAATGTTCTAAAATGTTGACACAGTGTCCTTTTTCCTATCTACATGATGAATAACATCCCGTAAATATTCTGAAGAGAAAGGTTGTTTATTTTGTGATGCCCCAACAAATCTTCCAGAAAGGCATGTGCAGTTGGACTGATGGACAGCCTACTCAAGCCAAATTGGACAAGAGTGAAATAGCAACAATTTACTTCCTTTTCCAATTTTACAGGCAATGTCATTTATTGCTTTTTCTCTGTATATTTGTACTTTGGTTGTCAGCATTCAGTCAACAATGTATAAAAGGCAAGTATGTGTTTGAAATAGTGACTTCCCAGCAGTTTACAAATAGCCCCAACTGACGGACAAGGACGAATAGCTAATAAAGATTAAGTTAGTATTGAGTATGTTACATTTTAGGAATGATATTGTTATTTTGACTGTTTTTGTTACGGCAACCAAAAAAGCTCAGCAAAACCACGGCAGAATTCACTTTGCATGTCTCTGAGCAACACAGTAATGAATGGATCAGTGTGTTTGAAGGAATTTGTTCAGTGAATTGCTCATAAAGACAGTTGTCTCATTCCCGAATGAATCAATGTGATTGTTTGAATGAATCAAATGAGTGAATGATTCACTAACTTAATTATAGAAGACGGTGGCTATGTGTTAGGAAATCTCATACTTACCTACTATATAATAGGTGAATAACACTGTGTGACAAAAGAAGAATGTCCAAATTGACAGAACTCAGAAGAAATTAAAAGGTAGGCAAAAAGTACCCGAATGGCATACTTATCTCCAGCGAGATTCTGAAGTGCGTATACAGTGGACATACTATCCTATGAGGCCACGGGTGAAGAGTTCTGAACATGGTGAATGTAGTATGTCCGGCTTACATTAATTCGACACACATTTATAATCTATAGAACATACTTTTTTTAATGCTCGCAATGTACTTATTCAAAATAAGTACCTACTCAGAGTGCGATTTCAGATGCAGCCAGTCACTTGTTTCCTTACTAAATGAATCTGTGAATTTGAACAATTCTGTTCAGTAAATTAATTCACTGACTAGCTCACAAATAGAGTCACTTGTAACCTGTAGAAAGGGTCAGTGAAAATGTAGTTAATGTGGATTTAGCATGATGAATATTTGAATATATTACAGCTGTAATTTGACTGTAGTTTACTTAGTTGATAGCATTTTCTAAATATGGAAGCCCTCTTATGGAAAATGTGGTAAATTATTTTTAAAAATTATCTTAACATGAATACTGAAATGCTTGGGATCAAGTTGTATGACGCATATAATAAATATTTGTATTCAATATATAAGGACTCAATCAAAAAAGCAAACATCAGTAAACAAGAGACAGTTTCATTAACCATGTTTCCTTATTGCAAGTGGACTTTTAAGATCAATAAGCAATGTATTTTGCAAGCCTAACTGTGTATGATTATAGTTTCATTTTATTATTTACAATAGATTTAGAATTGTGTCTTTACTGTCCACAACCCTATCAGAACAGTCCCATTTTTTCGGTCAAGTTCCTTGTGATTTAAGTGATTGTTTGATTGAGTGATTTTTTTTCCCCAGCAGGGAAATATTCTGTTTAATGAAATATGCATCCAGAACTATTCCTTTGATCATTAATGCTTTAGTGGCATGTCTGCTTAAATATTTACATTTTGGGGAGCAGTGCTGTCAGTTATATCAGACTTTATTTGGCCTAACTAATACAGTAAAGCACACAATGCACTGTACTGCCACACAATGAGAGCTGCAAACTAAAAATAAGGTGGACTTTGCCCTACCCATAATGCATGGCTGGTGGATTTCACGCTCCATTGACAGTTTGTGTAGGACAATCTTCCACCTGGGGGACACAAAAGAAACAAAAGCGGGATTCAGGACCTCACCATTGACTAGACCATGCCGGGTCCTTCAAAGACAATGGCTCTCGAGTCACTGAACCTGCCAGGAGTCAGGCTGGACAATCGAATGCAAACAGAAGCCACTATATAGACATGCTTGTTCACGAAGCCAATATTTAGCACTTCATTAAACGTACTGTATGTCATTTTTTCAATGTTAAAATACTTCCTCATACCTCAGTTTGCTGAAATAAGGTTGATTATCCCAAAAAGCATACTTTGACTCAGTTGGGCTTTAAAATTGCATTTTATTTATACAGAATGAAAGCATTAAACCATGAGCTTACCTAAAACATTAATATATTCATATTTGAATTGTAATTGGTCTTTTCTTCCTTGCATAATGCATCCATATTGCATTTTATAGGCTATAACCATTTCTCCCTTTCACATTTATTTCAGTTTCTTAATTTTACATCAAATCATTTTACTTTAAACATTAAGAATAATATGTTGCTGCATTGAAAGCACTGATAGTTCCCTTAAGAAATTAAGTGAATTTGGCAAATATAGAACATTTTAAATGCATGTTAAATAAGTTATTGTATAGGTATGTTAGTTAAGTTATTATCATTTTATTGTGTATATATACTTCCGGTCTAAAGTTTTAATGTCTTCTGCTCACCAAGGCTGCATTTATTTGATTTACAAAAAAATACAAAAAACATTAATATTGTGAAATATTATTACATTTTAAAACATTGTCTTCTATGTAAATATACAGTAAAGTGTAATCAATGCTTTTTGATTATTTGTTTTTAGCATAAAATCCGCATCTTATAATTATTTTATGAAGGATCATGTGACACTGAAGACTGTAGTAATGATGCTGAAAATTCAGCTCTGATCACAGGAATAAATTACATTTTTAAATAGATTAAAATAGAAAACAGTTATTTTAAACTGCCATAATATTTAACAATTACTTTTTTTTTTTTTTTTTAATCAAATAAATGCAGCCTTGGTGAGCAGAAGAGACTTTTTAAAAATATTAGTTTCACAAAATTTGACAGGGCAGATAATAATAAAAAATAATCACCATTATAACGGTTCCTCAAAATTTAAGGAATTTTAAGTTTAATTTTAGCTCCATTGAGAATCTCTGTATTTCCTTGTTATTGTGTTACAGATCTAGTTGCCAATAAGATTCAAATGACAACAAATCTTCCCCAAGATTAATTTAGCGTAAATCAACTTTGCTGCTTTGTATTTTGAAAAGTGCAATAAAAATCAATTGAATTGAACTTTAAAGTTCATTTAAAAGTGTTGTGTAAATCTGCATCATTGAGGTATCCTCTCTCCATCATTAAGATGTGGTGCTCTGCAACATATAGAGTTTTTTTGGAAGCTACAGTATAGTGGGGGGAAAAAAAGTGTTCATTTCCTGACCGCTTTCAAATGTCATTAAACACCCATTATTTTTCATTAAGGTGACATCTACTTTTCTCACTCCATAAATCATGATGTATAACACAATAAGAGGCTGGGCCCTTTAAAATTATCATTTTATTGTATCATCTATGAAGAGGAAATTAAATTAAGCAAACATTTAATACCTTTCAGAGACAAAACTTCCATGATGCTTTAATTGGCTAGCCCAAGGTTGTTTGCTTTAAAATCAAATACGAATAATCTGGTCAGTTGACGGACAGTGACTTCATCTTTCTAAATGTAAAATATATGATTATTGGTCCCATATTGTTACATCATGGGTCATATTCATCTCTAATGATTTAACTTTTCTGTTGCACACCGACTCTATATCACTGTAGCAACTCACCATGAAGTGTTATTTTATGGACTGCAGTAAAAGCATCACAAGAATACTTTTTATGACCTCCATTATACTAAAAGGTCGCTTCCCTTATGGCACAGCTCTGTGTCTGTGACAAGACATATCACTCTTTACAGAGAACATCAGTCTCGCTCTGAGCCGCTTCGTAACTGAAAGAAATCCCTAATGACAAGAGAACATTACTGAAAAGTGCCGTTTCAAATCATTGACTAAGATAATTAACACTTGGTGTGTAAAAATGCAGGTCAGGAAATTATTACAGGATTTGTCTTACCCCTACAAATCATCTTAACACTGATCATTGCTTTTAATTGGATAAAATTGTTTTGGTGACCTACGTATTATGACCTATGGTTTATCTGTATATTGTTTTCCACTTCCCAGAGAAATGCATTGTACACTGTTCCGTTCAAGTTTATTTATACCGTTTATTTGATCAAAAATACAGTAAAAGCAGTACAATTTTGAAATATTATTAGATTTTAAAATAACTGTTTTCTATATAAAATGTAATTTATTTGTTAAACATGATCCTTATAGAACTCACTTTAATTTGTGAAATTAGTGCTAAACAAACATTTCTTATTATCATTGTTGAAAGTTGTGCTACTTAACATTTTTTTGGAGAAAAAAAAAATCAGGATTTTTTTGATGAATAGAATAATAGAAAGAATAGCATTTATTTGAGATATAAATCTTTTGTAATATTATCCATGTTAATATCCAAAAAACATTTAAGTAAACGAGTTTAAAGCAGTGGCTGTGTATAATAAATAAGTGAGCAAAGAAATTTAGACAAATAACTTACTCTTACCTGATATTAAAATGGGTTTCTGTGATTTGGCTCTATTTATTGATTGTATGTTATTTTTTCTACGGATACCATCCATATCGAAACTAAATTAAAGCTTGCCGAAGATTGGTACGTGGACGGTAGCTCGGGTAGGTCAAAAACACACGAGGAAAAATGTTAGGATAATATAACAGCGCAAAATCACAGACATTTGCATTCAGATGGGATTAGATTTCTCAGATGACCGTAGAGTTTGCCGAAAAAAAGTAGGTAAATTGCCCTGGAATTTACAGAGGTTGTGTGAGAAACACACAGACTTGGCAGATTCGGACACTGTTCATTTCTCTAACGACCACCTAGAAAACTAGTCCCGTCCTAATAGGGCTCATATCAATTGTGAAGATCTCAATGGTACTAATGATCAATAGTAGACAAACGTTTGATGTGATTATATGTGGCTAACTTGCTATTGTAATCACATAAAGATACACAGACATACAAATAAATATGTATAAACACTATTGTTGGTATATTGTAGCTATTTTGTGTGTGTGTGTGTGTGTGTGTGTGTTTATATATATATATATATATATAAATAAATAAAGAGGTCAGTTTTCCTTTCTGGCCTGTCACAGAATAGATTGACCTGGGCAGCATTCATTCTAAAACTAAAAAGTGGATTTCAAGAGTCTGACTGAGTACGGCCAATACAGAGCACAGCAAACAGGTTAATATGGACTAGAAAATTGATTTTAACACCCAGGCAAGTGTAACCTCAATGAATAGAGGGGTCAGATATAATCCTGAGTGACAGCACTACTGATTGGTGTAGGCTGGAGCAAGAGTGAGAAAGATCGCAACAAACACCACCTGGAAGAGAGGGGTGACTAAATGTGACTGTCCAACATGTCACAAAGAGGCTGTAAAAATCCTATCAGTGGCTAACGGTGGCAAATCTTAGGTTATCAACTTAAATATAGCAAAAACGAAGGGTACTTTTATACATCTATATAAATATAAATTATGGTAAATATTACTTTACAGTGTTGTATCCATTTCCAATGGGTGATTCTTCAACAATAACACAGTCACTCCTTCTAGCCACTTTGGGGAGTTGAATTTTATATATAACATATATAGTTTTCCATCGTAGTTTTTTAAAAAGGCATCTGAAATATTAAACTAAGTGCAATGTAGTGTTAAAAATATAGATTTTTCTATACATATTGATACTGAAATATCTGAAACGCTTCCAATACTCCTTTCCCGCAGGACTGATAAATGATACCAGTTGCGCTTTCTCGCTCTCTCATCTTTCTGACCATGAGTTGACACACAAACCCGCTTTCCCTCACTGACTCATTTCATTTGCTCCAGATAAATATTGTTGGTGTTATTTTACTCATTCCCGCAAATGTTGTGCTCACACCCAAAGTGCGCACACATAAAGTACTAAGTACTATATTGAGTTATTTTTTGCTGATTATTGTGCTTAAACACTCAAATACACATAAAAATGCTTGTCTTGGTGAGTATTCACATAAACAGTCAGTTAGGTTTTAAGTGAGCGTGAACAGTTGAGGAAGAAAACGCATGTGTAACAGTATAATGTTTCTGTGTGTCATTGTCAAAGTGACAGCAGCCTAATATACCTGCTGCCAAATTTGAGATAATATTAATCTAATACTAATCTATATGGTAGTTTTTCTCCATGGTATTGATGTCAAAATTGTGACTAGTGACTAGAGTGGCTAGTAACTTTGGAAAACCATTAGCCACAGTGGCTGGTGAGCAAAAAAATTCATTTGTACAACAGTATGTTAGCTGGCCAATATGATTACCAAGCAGCAACCTTAAAGCTTTAATGGAATGATTTTAAATGGCACTAACGGAGCCCGTGACCATTTTAAAATGCATTAATCACTGTCACCTTGCTACAGTTACTATTAAGTTATGTGTGACTCTAAATTAACTAATAGCAATGAAAACAAAGCTGCAGAACAAAAAACGTTCCTCAACCTGAGCTAAAATGCACATGTGCTGATTGCTGAATTATGTTTTGATAAAATGCTAGATTTATTCCAGGAATTTATCTGTTACAGGGATGTGGTTCAAATGAGTGACATGTCGCTTTAATCAATTTCCTACTATATGCTATTCTGTAAGGCTAAATAATTATATAGTTTTTTTCCCCTCTATCAGTTTCACACACCAATTACAGTTACACTTTTCAATGCTGTCACGTGGCTCTGTTTGATGGCACACATTTGCACATAATGGAGTACTGTGAGGAGAGCGCAAATCAGCTGATGAAAGTGTTCAACAAATATGTGGTTAAGGAAATTACAAATGACAAGAACGGAAAAAACCTGGACCTCAACAAATGGTGTGACATTCTTTCCACAGCACTTTAACATTTCACCAGTATGCAAATAACCACTTTGTTATCTCAACTGTGTAAACTAAATGTCACTGAAATGTTATTGTTTTGCCATTAAAAAGACTCTTCTGACAGTATGCCAAACCTTGATGTGATGCCTCATATGATATGTGGGGAAATTATATGCCTGCGGAATACATGAGGAAGATTAATTCTTTACGCTTTATTTCTTTGATTATAAACCTAATGTGAATCTAAATGGGAATTTGCATGGGCTTATGTTGTCTGTCACACAAAAGTGCTTCAGCATCTACAGTTGCTTGGGTAGAAATGTGGCTGTTTTTTAGTTTTACGTGAAGACCTTTTAAAAAACACTAGCGTATCTCATTGTTCCTCTATTTGAAGCATGACATTAGCAACACCAAAAGGTCCAGGTTTGATTCCCAGAAAACACACAAATTGATAATATAGTTTGAATACATTGTACTCTAAATTACTTTAAATAAAAACATCTGGAAACAATTAAACATGTACTGAAATATTTTAAGATATTTTCATTGTTCATTTGGTTTAAAGGGATAATTCACCCAAAAATGTATATAAAATCGATAATTGTATGAATCGCTCCTGCAGAACACAAAAGAAGATATTCTGAAGAATGTTGGTAACTAAACCGTTTTGATGATTCCATTGTCTGGAGAAAAAAAAAAGACATTTTTTAAAAAATATCTTCTATGTTTCTACAGAAGAAATGATGTCATACAGGTTTGGAACAACATGAGGGTGAGTAAATTATGATGAAATTTTATTTTTTTGGTGCAAGATCCCCTTTAATAATGTAGATTGTAATGTAGAATATTAATAATGTAGAAATGCAAAATTGGAATATTGCATTAAACATTTGCGAATAAGTTGCTGTAATCGGGGAAGCCACTGTGGCTCTTTTTCCTACATCATAAATGGCTTGCGTCTCGCACAGATGAAACGCAATAAACGCTATCATGTTATCTTGCAATTGGGAGGCAGATGCCTGGTGTTTGGGAACGCAATCATGAGACAATTCTGGAAGGTCATTATACCATATCATTCAATAGACTTTGGCTCAGGCATTTCAGAATGATCAAACTAACATTTGAGATGCTGCGCAATGAAATTGGTCTGCTGGTTAGTCCAGTTATCCAATCACATACACTGTAAGTCACATAAGTTTTTTGTTGCACATTGAGGGATTTTCCGGTAAATGTGTTTCCATCGTAGTTTATTATTATGTAATAATATTATTGTTATTTATTATGAGTCTTTTTATCAGATGGAAAATGTATCAACCTCATTTGAGTGCATAAGTTTCTTATGTGGCTTTTAAGAATTTACGTGCACCTTGGCGTTTCCATTCAGCATTTTGTTATATGATATCCCATAATGCACATAAAAATAGGTGGATGGAAACACTGTCGCTTCACTAAACTCTTATTAAAATCAAATGGCTTCCAGTTGCTTTGTCACTGCAAATCACACTCAGCAAGAACACACTAAACAAGAACACTCTTTTACAGTACACTTACTGCGAGGAAAGATTCCTGAAGCAACCAGAGCCTTGCAATGGTGACAAGGATCCCAGCCCCGATCTATAACTTCAAAAACCCAAGATGCATTTATGTCAGCATTGAGTTTTCATGTGTTTTGCCAGTTTCATCCCACTCATCTCCTTCCATATGCATTAGCGGCATTATACACTCTTAAAAATAAAGGTTCCAAAATAGGGGTCATAGAAGAACCATTTTGGTTCCCAAAAAACCTTTTCGTGAATCATTCTAAAAATAACCTTTTTTTAACATATTAATAATCTAAAGAACCTTTTTCAACTATAAATATACTTTTGTGGAACAAAATGGTTCTTTATGGAGTCAATGATGCAGATAAAGAACCATAACATTAAATTTAACAGAACGATTATTTATATTAAACAAACCTTTCTCAAAGTTAATAAAAAAATTGACTTTGGGATTTTTGAACTGACACTAGGTGGAATGAGCGGCCAAATCATCTCAAAAAAAGGTTATTTTTAGAACGATTCACTAAAAGGTTTTTTGGGAACCAAAATGGTTCTTCTATGACCCCTATTTTGGAACCTTTATTTTTAAGAGTGTAGTATTGTTCCTTATCCTCCTTTAGTAATCACTACTTGTCAGTATTGTTCAATTTAGCATATATCTATGTTTCTACAGAAGAAATAATGCCAAACAGGTTTGGAACAACATGAGGGTGAGTAAATTATGATGAAATTATTTTTTTGGTGCAAGATCATATATCTATATGACATTTTGGTGTCATATATCCCCAAATCCATGTTGTGAGATTTGTATGTTAAACCAGGCCAGAGTACTCTGACAGTGGCTGTAATGATGCGGGAAGAATTAAGCGAGAAGTGAATCCAATTGCAAGCACATATATTAATAAAACAAACAAAAGAAACTCAGACCAGGAACACTGAAACAGCAACCATTACAACATTAACAACTCACAAAGACAGGGCTGAAACACAGGGCTTAAATACACGGGTAAACGAGCTAAACAAGATAACAAGAGGGTGTGGTTAATCAGAAACACCTGGGGATACTAATAAACTAGAAAAACTACAAAGGACTACAAAACATGACACAGCACAGGAAATAACTAAAGTTCACACAAGACAAGGGAAACACAGGACAGACAGGAACAAGACATGAACCCACACTGTGACATAGCCCTCCCCCTATGGGCGGCTCCCGACGCCCATAAAAAAAAATAAAATAAAAAGTTCAGGAGGGTGGTGAAGTGGAGGCGGTCTTGGTGGAGGGATGGAGGGCCAGATCCGTGCAGGGAACAGGACCAGGGCCTTGCAATGGCAGGCATGGGCCATTGAACATGGGCGGAGCAGGACGCGCAGGCGGCGGCCAGGACGGTGACAGTCCATCGGGCGGCCAGGGCGGAGACGACCCCTCGGGCGGCCAGGGCGGAGACGACCCCTCGGGCGGCCAGGGCGGAGACGACCCCTCGGGCGGCCAGGGCGGAGACGACCCCTCGGGCGGCCAGGGCGGAGACGACCCCTCGGGCGGCCAGGCCGGAGACGACCCCTCGGGCGGCCAGGGCGGAGACGACCCCTCGGGCGGCCAGGGCGGAGACGACCCCTCGGGCGGCCAGGGCGGAGACGACCCCTCGGGAGGCCAGGGCGGCCAGGGCGTGCGGTCTCTGGCTGGGCGGGCGGTCTCAGCGGAAATGCTAGTTCACTTATGATTCAGTGCGTAAAATGAAACAATCTGTATTGTAAAAAGCACTCATAAGAAAAAAGTGAAAAGAAGAAAAAAGTGTCATAGTCCGACTTAAATGAATTTTCAATCATTTTAAATGATTGTCCATTTCTTGATTAAATATGTCAATCTGAGAGCACCATCGTTTTAATGCCCATTTCTTAAAATGACTTTGGCTCTAAGACAAAATGACTGCCAAATTTCAAGTTTGCCTCATCCTTTTGATCACCACTCTACACCAAGGCCACACCCCTTTCAGTACAGCATTTTTCCATGGACACTGATCCCCCTTTTATAATATTATCATTTTAAGAAAAACCTCTCTGAGGCTTGACACATCAACCACTGTGTCTGTCCTTGTTCACCACAGCAGAGGCTCTTAAAGAGGCTTGTGATCTGAAGTAATTAATACAAATAACAAAACAAGTTAATGTGCATCAGCTGATCTTTGAGGATTTATATTATTATGGATAGATGTCCAAGGAAATTAGGAATACAAGCATGAATCTGTTTCTCAGACAGGAAATGTCAACGTTGACATTTAATTGCCATTTTAGAGACTTGCCCACAGAAACATCTGTTCTCTTTGGCAAATCGCTCAAAACTATTTCATTATGATTCATATGATTACAAATAAATATTTTGTAACATTAAACTACCGTTTAAAAGTTTGGGGTTCTTTGAAAGAAGTTAAAACTTTTATTCAGCAAGGATGCATTGATCAAGTGCACAGTAAAGACATTTATGATACAATTGTTGTAGAAATTGTAATAGTCATTTATTCCTAACAGATATCATAAGGGATTAAACCTACTCAATGTGTAAAAGTATATGTGTGAACGTGCTTGTGCGTGACGTTTCAGGAATATATGGGACAGGACATCTTGACCTTAGGAATGGTCAAGATTTGGCTAGTTTATTTCAGGGCCAGGTTGTGTCTTTAGTAGAAACTGAACAGCAGTGGGGACCTTATCTGAGTGGGTGAAAGGGTAACTGCTGTGAGGAGGAACCTTGAAAAGAGTATAAAGGCTGTCTCATGTCTTCCTGGTGTGCGTCACTCACTTCACAGGGTAACTGCTGTGTTGGCGACTGGGCCTATTCTTGCAAGAATAAATACTTTTCTTTTTTATTAATTTGACTCTGAGTGTCTCTTACGCAGTGATGATGTTTAACAGAAGTTTTGCCACAACACAACATATTTTTATTTCAGATAAGTGCTGTCCTTTAGAACTTTCTATTATTTAAAGAATATTCATATTTAAAAGTTATTTTAAACAGTAATAAATATATTTCTGTTCCTCAGAAGAAAGAATGTGAAACATTTAAAACAACATGAGGGTGAGTAAATAATGGCAGAATTTATATTTTTGCTAAACTGTCCCTTTAAAAAAAAGAAAAGGCTAAAGCTATTAATGTCCTGGGAAGCAATTTTCTATTTTGAGCTAAAATATTTAGACTTCAAAATAACTCAATTGTGGAAACTGCCTATTATCATACTCCACATGGCTGATCCCTATAGCAGATAGATCAGAGATGTCCTCTTCACCTTCTTCTCCTGCCCCAAGCTATTACCCATGCCAGCACTAGATAAATAAAATTACAAAATATTTATATGTTGGAAATGAGGGATAATTTCCTCATTGATCCCCAATTTTCTACTCAGGAAAATGAGAATCAACATTTCTGTACCAAGATTTAGGATGCTAATATGAATAATGTATCTCTGATGGAATATAGTGAGGCCATGCCATCTCCCACTGCAAGAAGCCATCAGGTTGATGCAGATATGCTGAGGACTGCAGCCATCCAAATAAAGACATCTACCTGCTTGCTTGATTTAAAGTTTTTAATTGTATTGAGGAAGATGTTCTGTCTATTGCAGATTTCTCCCTCCACTCGTAATGTCTCCCTGCACTTTAATCTGCTATAGCAATGCCTCTCATTAAGTAGTTTAGGTCACCTGACACTTAGTAATTACAAGCAATTCTAAAATTGTCTTTTTTAAAACTATAATTTTGAAAGACGTTTTTAATCAGAATAAGTTTAAAATAAACTATGTTTTAATAACTGAAAATAAACTGTATTTTTACCTACTATCTGGTTTGCATGTACTTCACAGCATTCTACTTAAAGTGGAAGGGGTAATTTTACTCATTCTAAAATTAGGGCTGTCAATCTGTTAAAGTTGATTAAATTAATTACATGATAGAGTGATTAATCAACTGAATCAGAAATAATTACATCTCAATATTTGGTGAAAAAAAGTTCCCAAATTAAGATCATTTAAGATGATGCATTACTGTGGAAATAACAATAAATGCATTGG
Source organism: Meda fulgida (assembly GCA_030578275.1). Lineage (NCBI taxonomy): Eukaryota > Metazoa > Chordata > Actinopteri > Cypriniformes > Leuciscidae > Meda > Meda fulgida. The sequence goes on along the minus strand of CM060624.1, from coordinate 8,469,247 downwards.
TTGAGCAAGGCATTTTTGCATTTAGTGAATTAAATTAAATTTGACAAAACGTAGTGTTTATTTGGACAATTATTAAAACAATAGAGAACTTAATCTTAATGCATCATGTTGCCTTGATTTTTTCACATTTTTCAACAGTTCCTTTTTACAGTGCCGATTAAGTACGGTCTAATAATTCTGCATATTTATGATCATTTGTTTTGGTTACACGCAGGCTACTTTTACACTGTTGCCTCGGGTTGTTTTTGTAGTCCGCAGGTTGAAGCAACCACATAACCATTCAACTTCATAGCCATGCCCTAGCAACCAGTTGCAGCACCCTAGCAGCCACCTCACAGACTTCCATTTAAAAAAGGGTGAGAGGTATGTGGATCAGAACATCGTAAACACAAATGGGTGGTCTCTTATGACTCAGACAAGTAGTCTTTTATTATCAAACTGAAAACGGTCTAGCCACCTCCTAGCAACCATTTAGATAACCCTAGTAACCATACGGCAGCCATATCTCAGCACCACAACATCATAGAAACAAGGGGATAGGCTTTTTTTGTGTTGGTTGAAAACTAGTCTGTAAGGGTGTGTTCACACTTGTAGTTCGATTTGCTAGGTTTGTTTGGTCCGGACCCCAAAAAAAAAAAAAAAAAAAAATTATAAAGAACATTTAGTTATGGTCCACTTAGCATTCACATCGGTATTTTAACACTGAACCTAAAGATACAGAATTTTAAGGCATAAGGATATGTTCACAACCTGATTGGTCGACTTTTATAACGAGTATTTAGAGATGGAACTTACAGAAATTTCAAAACAATGCTGTGTTCTGGGCTAAATGCCCTCGTTGTATATGTGTATATGATAGTATTTTGACCAGCTAAGAACTCAGGATCTTATAAAATGTGTAAAGGAGTCAAATCAGCGGCAGGAATCCCTCCGTCACACACACAAATGAAGATCTACTGTGAGGAGACACTGTTCAGATTCCTGTACCTAACTGTGATGGGCAACATCGCGACTATGACGAGTAGAAACAGAAATGCTTGAGCATTCTTTTCTTATCAGGGTCGCATCTTGACATCATGTCCCGTTTTTTTTTTTTTTTTACAAGACTTTGGTCCGTGTTGCATTCATATATTATCTGAACCGCACCAGAGTTCATTTGGAAGCGGACCGAGACCCATCTTCTCAGCAGCCTCGGTCCGCTAGTTTGGTGCGCACCAGGGTTCAGATGGCAGCGTTCACACTTATTCAAATGAACCGCACTAACAGAGTTGCACAAGGGTTTGTTTTAATTGAAACAAACATGCCAAGTGTGAACACCCTAAGTATCACCATGGTAACTGTGTAGCCACACCCTAGCAACCATTTAGAGCATCTTAGCGACCGTATAGCAACATGAAAATACCAAATGTCAGCATTAGAACACTAAACAGACTTGGGTTTTAGCATTCTAGCAGTCATGCAAAAGACCATAGTAACTGCCTAGTGCCGAGTTTTGCAATGGCAAGCACCACTCACATTTTCTTTAGAAAACGTACATGTCAAGTTATAATTACTGTTTGTTTTAGTAGTTTAGATATGAGTTATTTGTTTACCTGCCTATATTTTGATTTCTCCATTACACTTTGTGCTCTGTTTGCTGAGGTTTACCCATGCCACTTGCCTCTCTTTGGAAAGCAAGTATTGGATTTGTGATTTGTGACTCAATAATAGACTATTACCAATTTCAGTCACCATTTCAGTTGTTTCACAGATAAACTTTTAAAATCTCTGATGTGGGTTTCACAAATGCACAATATAACATCTGTTTTTTCTCTATCACTACTAGGGCTGCACGATTAATCGAAATGAAACCGCACGCAATTTGACAAAGGTTGCGATCATTTTATGTGCATCTTGTCAGAGAAGTACGGCTCTATAATCAGTAGTAAAGCTGCTCCATATGAATGCCAGAGGGCACTCTCACGCAGAAACTCCAAATATGCCCTGCCGCAGAAGTACAACACATGTCATCAGGAAATCCATATGGGCATCATTCTATTGCTGTAGCTAAATAAACAGATTGAAACGCTTTGATTTTTTAAAATGTTGTCTTCAGTTGGACAAGAGGTTCATAAATGCTTATTTATTATTTAAGATATATTTCTTATTAAAGTCCGTCTGTTCAAATAAAATATTTGTTTTGCTGATAATCTTTCTCTCTCCTTGTCTTAAACTATAATGAGCCTTTTTAATTAATTGTATTTGTAAATTATTTGTTAATATTTTTGTTTCACTTCTTAAATTCAATTTATTTTTTATATTGTATCCAATTAACAATGCTGTTTTATTAATTAAATGTGTAAATAATAACTATAAATAAAATAAGGAGTAAATAAAAATATATTATTATTGAAGGTGAAGAGTGTTATTTGATTTTTTTAAGTTAATTAAGAGAGATTAAGTTTTATCTAATCATTGACAATTAATAGGCCTATTTGATGCGTGTCAGTTTGTTTAAAGCACATATTATTGTCTTATCACCAGTGATTAAGTTCATTCATATTGTGTGTTATAAGTAGCCTGGTTAAAACCAGACCGTTCTCAGTTGTAACTGAGTTATTGTCTGGCAAAGTGTCATAGACAAATCATTTCCAGAGGGGCGTCACCAACGGACGTCGCGGGTAGACCTAAAACCAGTCAGAGCGATGAAGGAGATGACGTATGCAGAGCGGCGGAGAAACGTCTTATGTTTCTTAATATACAATAAAGAATATTGTTCTTTGCTCGGCTTTTAACAAAAAGGAAACGTTCAAATCGCTTAAAACAGACGCGATAGCTGATTCGAACGAGTGATGTTCGACGGCCGCATCCATCTTTGTAATGTAGGCTACAAAATCTGCTTCAAAATCCCAGCGCTGTCGTCATCATGTAAAGCCCGTCCCAACATTTCTGATTGGTGCCTCGATTTTGACGGATTGGAAATAGGCTTGAATGAGCTCTTTGCCAGACTAACTTTCAGAGCAAATCTAAATTTGCCGGAAGTTGTCTGGGTTTTCCCAGGCTATGTTATAAGGGCTCTTACCCTTATTTCAAATAATTAGCAATCAGGCACATTTTTAATAAGAGGGCACTTGGAACAGCAACCCCTCTGAAGCCAATCAATAATAACACTTACCGACACAAAGCATACGTCCACAATGAACCACATAGCACAGACTAAATTAAATAAATATATAGATCACAACCTAAAAGATAAACATATTTTCTTTTAGGTAAAAAAAAAAATCAAACAATGAAAACTAATCACATTGTTGAACCGATGACAAATCATCCTGCAGTGGTTGACCGAGTGAATCATGATCATTTGCACACAAATTTTATCTTCGTTTAAGTCTGATTGTTTGGTTGTACTGAGCGTGTGTTCTGAGTGAAAAGGAACCAGCGTGTTTATACAGTGTGACAGGTGATGGAGACCTCCCGGGTACGGAGGTTATCAGAACAGCCCACATGAGGGAAGAGGATCATGGCAGCAACTGCGAGAGCATTAGCCGAGTGTAATCCCCCTGTGTGATGAGAGCTCTTACCCTGGCAACATGCTGAAGTGCCTGACAAACTCATCCCTGGTGGGAGTCCATGCCTTCTACTCCTCTGGTCAGTAAGCATGAATATGCTGTGGTTTATATAAAACAAGTTAATTTCCATAATGGTTATGAAAAACTCTGTTTTATGCTTGAATTTCTCTCTCCTCTTTGTCGCTCCTTATGCTTCAGTCTCCTTTTCTCTTACCCCCAGGTGCCGTCACAAGAGCACAGTCTTGTGAGTTTCTTGCAAAGGAGCTTCGGAAGCATAAAAGGGAGAGCAACAACAGTTAAGGATGAGAGAGGACCAGGCTAGGACATCATGTTAAACTTTTTCTATGTGTGTACACTAGTCATCTGTAAGGGGCTGCCGCTTTTACTTTAGTTTTGTTGTTTATTTATTTTGGAATTAATTAAAGTAAGTTGAAACGTTCGCCGGTTCCCGCCTCCTTCACTTATCAACGAACTGGGTTACAATCAAATCTTTTTTTTCTTTACAAAAGTGTTTTTTTTTAAATGCTGTTTTGTTTGAACATTAAATTAATCAAGAATCCTTACAAAAATAATCAGTTTCCAAAAAAAATATCAAGCAGCAAAATGTTTCTTGAGCAGCATATCAGCATATTAAAATTATTTCAGAAGAAAATTGTGACACTGAAGACTGGAGTAGTGACGCTGAAATTCAGCTTCAAATGAATAAATTACATACATAAATTACAAAAACAGAAAAAAAAACAATTTGATTGGAATATTACTGTTTTTACTGTAAATACAAATAAACAAATAATAATTTTACAAATAAATGCGGCCTATCCTATATAGCAAATGAAGATGAATATATTTACTATTGTTTGTTTTTTCTTGTATTATTATTGTTATTTTTTAGGTCATTAACTCATATATCGTGTTGTGCTGTTTTATAGTTTTGATGGATTTACTATTATTCTAACAGATGGAAAATAGTAATAATCAAACAATGGGCAGATGTGTCCAAAATTTTGACTGGTAATGTGTGTCACGTGTGTTCTGTACAGTTTATTGTCTGTCATGTTCTTATTAGTTACCACGGTCTCTGATTGCGTTAATATTCCTGCACCTGTGCTTGTTTAGTTCCCTCATTCACTTTGTGTATTAATACTCCCTGTTCTGTTACCCTTTGTCAGTTATTGTTGAATGTCAAGCTTTTCTGCATGTTTGTCGCCAGTAAACTCTATGTTGATTATATTCAGTGATACGTGTCTTCCTTCATCGGCTACCTGTGACAATATGTAAAGCTTATTTCCAGAAATTATTTTATTACAATGCCATAGAATGAAACAAGAATGTGAGGGATGACAGTGTATAGTGTGTTCAATGGACTGTTTAATAACATTGTTTAGCTGACAAAACACCTCCCAAAAATGTTTATTGACAAAAAGTATTCGTTTTGAAAATTACATTTGATCAATGACTTTTGTACAGTACATGCCATTGTAAAGACAATATGGTGTTCAATATGGCGTTTTATCCTGACTAAGGTCAATTGTGAACATTTGATGTCTTTTTCATTACATGCATTGCTAATATGTTCTATTAAAATGGCCATATTATATATATATATATATATATATATACACACACACAATACACATTTCCTGTACAGCAATCATAATAATTTCAAACACACTGGTGAAGTCATCAAACAATGACCACCATACTGAGTAGTACAGTCATCACCCACAGGCAATCACAAGGAGTTTAGAAGTGGACCCTAATCACTGTAATGACGAACAGAGAGTCTCATATCTGAGCGCTAACCTGGTCATTTAGCATTGCAATCCAGACTGAGTAGCCCAGAAATGGGCTATTCTCTTTCCAACACAGTGCCAAGTCAGAGCACTCCCTATTTCACAAATGCCACAGCCGAGATAAAAGCACATTTGTGTCTGAATTTCTTTAATGCATGTTTGAAATATGAGAGCCATCCTCGTAACGGACAAGCCCCTGTCGGTATACATCTTTCAAATGGTTCCGGCTTCTGAGCCATTTGTCTCCATGAGTGCACGATGGCTCATCCATTTCAGTTTTTATTTCCTCGTTTCAGCACCACAGCCTATGGAACTATGGAATTCAAAAGGGCATCATGACAATTTCTGGTGCCTAGATGTAAATCCTTGATTAAAGAAAGAAAAGAGATATAGACACCCTTTGTGTAATCTGAGGTACTTTAAAGCATCCTACAGTTTTGCTGTAGGAAACGGCTCCTTTTTGAGCCATGGCTGATTTGAACTCTTTCCATATTCCCTAAGGCTTTCTCCTCTCAAAGAAGTGTTTAGCCCTGTTAAATTTACAGCAAAAATACACTGTAAAATATGTGGTGAAAATGTTTCCAGTCATTACAGGATGGCATTTTGGTGCTTGAAATTGTCTAGTTCTTTAACTGAAGAAGACTCACACATACAGTCTTTACTGGTAAATTACCGGTAACAGATCATGAACAGGACCTTTTCAAATTTAAGGGTAAATTGGTAATGGCAATTTACCAGCAAGCGAAGTTGTAACATTACCAGTAAATAACCGGTATATGCGCTGTGTGAATGCAGAATGAAGATTACTCTGCACGTACGAGGTCAGAGCGCTGACTTAAGAAGTGATTTGGGCCAATCAGAAGCCGTTGAAAGAGCAACGGCTAAGGGCTATTCATAAAATTATTACGCGTTTACAAATGTCTGGCAATTTAAAGTCGTTCTGGCAATTTTACGGTAATTTACCAGCATTGCTGTGTGAAAGGGGCTTAAAACTGATATAAGTCAACTTCAACTACCTAAATTTTATATAATTTATATATTATCAATTAAAATCTTAATTGATTTTCCTAAACATAGATGATTTGTACAATGTTATATTTTAGTACAAATAACTATTTCAGCAATATTTTAAAGTACATATAAACTTCCATTCAAAAGTTTGGGGTCTATAAGATTGTTTTAATGCTTTTGAACATTAAAATCTCTTATGCTCAACAAAGCTGCATTTGTTTGATAAAAAATTATATATATATATAATTGTTTTCAGTGATTGCAAAGCTGAATTTTCTACATTATTACTCCAGTCTTCAGTGTCACATGATCCTTCAGAAATCATTGTAATATGCTGATTTGGAGCAAAATAAACATTTATTTGTATCAATGTTGAAAACAGCTGCTTAATATTTTTGTGGAAACTTTATAATTTTTTTAGAACTCTTTATGAAGAGTAAGTTCAAAAGAACAGCATTTATTTGAAATAGAAATCGTTTGTAACATTATAAATGCCTTTACTGCCACTTTTGATTAATTTAATGCGTCCTTGCTGAATAAAAGTATTCATTTTAAATTCTTACTGACCCCAAAACTTTTGAGTGGTGGTAGTGTATATATATATACAGTATATGTATGTGTGTGTGTGTGTGTGTGTGTGTGTGTGTGTGTGTGTGTGTGTGTGTGTGTGTAGGGGGGGGGGGCGGTTTTGCAACCATATTCATTGAAGTTTTTCAATATTTTTATTATTTTTTTTTTAATAATGCAGAGGGAAGCAGGTACAGGACCTGAGGCGGAACCTTTTTATTGACGATCGTAACCCATACAATCTACTCAGCCACTGCATGCCACGTGTGGAGCATGGTAAACACCAACTATACATTATACAGATGAATTCTTTATGTCGTTGAATACATTAGCTCTGTACTAATAGTATCATTAGAATGGTTGGAATGCTGCCACCTTGTTATTCAGGCATTTGCTTATGGAACGAATGACAAATAGACTGTTCGAACAAGTGCATTTTATACTCGGAAACTGCCACGTATGATGCCGTGGCTCCACTGCTTTGGACGATACTTGAAACCTTGGCCGGGTTTTCCTTGTAAATCAATAAAGTGGTGTGATTAAGCTTTAGAGCAGAAAACAACTCGGGAGGCCAAAAGCACAGGTACAGCCTTCCTTGTGTGCTCTTTAAATGTTTTTTTCTTGTAAGACAGGTACCGCAACCCACTGAACACCAGTCTAAACAGATTAAAGTACATCCATAAATTATAAAGAAGACAGAACATCTAAAAGTGCTTCAGTACTTTCCAGCATAAAATGATGTACCTCCATAATAGCATTCCCAATGGATGACACATCAAGAGCCTCAGCTCCGTTATAATTCAGCCAGGCACTTTACTTACGAACTGCAGCTATATTTTAAAACATGTTCAAGAAACAAGAGATTCAACTTTTCATGTTCCCTGAAAACCGTCCTTTGGAGAAATACACGTAGCAGTCCTTGCTGGGAAAGAAAAATGAGAAGGACATGCAATTTAAAAGAAAAGGAGGAGTAAGACGACACAGGTATTTCTGAGAGTGGGAGTTGTTTATGTTCTTGTAATGGGTATTCATTAGACTTTAACCTTGAGCTCTAAATGAAAATGTTTGAAGATGCTGCCCTAAAACCCCCAAACCATATTCAGTTGAGTATATAAGCTACTTCTCTGGCTCTGTCTCTTGTCTTTTGGAAATAATAGACCGGAATTGCAAATTATGCGCTTGTGTGAATGTGCACAACGATTGACAGTGCCCCGTCGTCCATCTTGACAAATGAGCTGAAATTGGACTGCTACAGGAATCATAATTGCAGAGTTTGCATATAGCTCTGCTTGACTCTTTTGCTGCATTTCATTTCTTCCATTAGAAATTTTCTCAGAGTGAATGAACCCTGTATTGTGGGTAAGTCTGGATTGACAGCTACTGGCCAAGCAAAAGCATCAATGAACAGGAATCAGATACTCCAGAGAAGAAGGGCTTTTATGGTAGATCAGGGTTCCCAGCCTCCCTCATTTAGCACATCCTGTCAGCTAGCAGTAAGAGTGATAGCTTCATTTCATGTTTTAAGGGAGAGTGCAGTTTTGGATTGCACATGTACAGGCGCTAGCAAGCTAAAATATATAGGGTGTAGAGAAAAGCAAAATCTTCTCTTGTAAGTCATTTCAGACCTAAACATTTGCTTGATTTTACATTTAGAGATACCAAAAAATGTATCAGATGCTGTTTTACAAACTCAGGAGACTTAATGCTGGAGTTTGCAGTTATTAGTTTAATTTAACTGTGCAACATTTTTTGTTAACGTTGTGCTGGTTGTCTTCGATCTGGCAAAAATAAACGACACAATGCAACTGTAGATTAGTGGCCACTCACACAGAATGCATTTTTCCATTACGCTGTGCAATTTTTGCTTTATTTTTCTATGTAAACAAGTGCTAGATGAATGTGTTTGACCGTTGTGCTCATGTCTTGCGTCTTTTGCAGTGTCTCATGCGTGACACGGCCTTCTCAAAAAGTGACGCTCAAGTTAAAATAATTTCAAATTTTAACAGATGCGTCTCAAGACCTTGAGGTTATTCCCCATTTTTTAAAGCAAAGACGCTTTCTGCGTGAACCAGCCCTTAGCATTTAACCATTAGCTTTTTAAATGATCAACATGTTCAAAACTGGATAATCTCTTGCACACAAGCTACTACAGTACATGCCTTCTGTCATCTGATAGTTTATACTTTGGCAAGTAAAAGCTAATTTTACTATAATTCTTAAAACGCCCCATTCAGGTTTTGGTCTTTTTGCTGTAAAATCTTTAATGATTTTTAGAAAGTAAACATAAGAATAACTTTTATGTTGTTATTAATATTCAAGATGAGGGAGGGTGAGAAGAGAATTAGTATTTTAGAGTATTTTTTTTGTTTTTAATATTCAACTTTTGATTATCCAAAAGTTTTTTTTTTTTTTTTTTTTTTTTTTTTTTAAGAAAAGTCATGTTAAAATGTGAATACATCAGGCTTTTGAAGAACATTTGTACATCTCTCAATCGTCATTGTATTGCATTGCATAAAAAAAAGAAAAGTCTGTTTGTTTTCCATTTCATCCCAGTGTTGTCACTCTAGAAGACACAGCTGATATATTAAATAGAATTCTTTTTTGATTTGTCATTAAAAAAAAAAACAGGAAACGGATAATCTAATGTTTTCTGATTCTGTTTTTCTTCCAAAATGTCACCTTAAAAGATCCAAAAAAATACTCTAAAATACTAATTCTCTTCTCACCCTCCCTCACCGTTATCATGCTGTGACACTAAAGTTCAGAGATTGATACATTTTAGAATATTCACAATCAGAATCATTGCTCATCCGCAGGAGGACAAGTCTGATAGCATTATCACCACTGAAGACAGACCAACAAAAAAATGGCCATTGTTTGACAGAAATGTTAGAGAAATGAATCAACCTTTCTCCATGAGGAAGAGGAACTTAGCCATGTGGAGCACACTATAGAAGAAAAATACCAAATTTAAAATTTTATAGTTTTGTCTGTACTTCAGAATCATACAATTCTCCCTCCAAATGTGTCTCAATATGCATCTAACAGGTAGGCTAGGTTTATTATTCAGTGTACTATATGTGTAGTTCTATGACCACCACACATGCCATTGCATCCACAAACAATTCATACAAACTGTCAAGCCTTGAAGATTACTAACACCAGTGAGAATGATGATATCCAACAAACATTTATCAAGGCTGCGCTTCGGTTGGAGTATTATCTCACACAGATCTTATATTTGATCAAATCCAAGCCTTTCCCTGAGTAACAGAATTTGCTCAGCAATATTTTACAATTGATTGTGTTTACCTTGGCAAAAAGGCGATATGATTCACGTAAACACGTTTAGCATTGATTTTACATCACTTCAGCCATCCAATTGTACCAATTGTAATGTAAATAGACTAACCACTCATAGCAAACAGAATGGCAATCGGAGACCACAGACTGTGAGATATATAGTGCAGATACATTATTTTTGGTTTTGCCAAATATAAAATTCAGTTAATTGCTCATTATATCCTCAGTGGCTTTATTTAAAAAACATCAATATTATTGTTGCTTGTTGCTTCATTGTTTTAGCGCTTACAGTGGTCCCTGAGCTGGTTTTCCTGCAGAGGAGGCTGGAATTTGTTGCAGGTCAGGCATAATGATATTGCCACTAGATAAAGAAAGCAAAGACTAGATCAATGACTTGAATGGAAGATGTTTAGATAGCCACTAATACTGTATGTCTCAGCAGACAAAACACAATGCTATTTTTCCCACATAATTCTGTTTAAAAGGCAAAATGCAGCCATCTCTGCACTGAACTAAAGGTGCTTTTGAATTTACTTTAATAAATATCATGCAGTATAAATAAAAAAAAGCTTGCCTTTCCAATGTATTACGTATTTTTTTAATTGGTTTAACTTTAGAAACTATCATATTTGACTATCAAATTGCTTTTGAATTTAATTTTATTAGTGAATAAATATAAATATAATGAAGGATTATTATAGTTTTAGTAATAATAACGTCTCGGTTACGTATGTAACCCTCGTTCCCTGAGTAGGGAACGGAGACGTTACGTCGGATGACGACGAATGGGGTTTCGCTTAGAAAGCCTATCAGCTTCGAGTATTACAAAACGAGCCAATGGCAAAGAAATGCCATGGGTCTGCGGAATTTGCATAACGTAACTCCGCCCCACCTCGTGGGTATAAAAGGAGGACGCTGGCAACATGCAGTTATGTTTTATCGCTGAGGAGCCAAGACTGAACTCGGGCGATCCCCGCGAACAGCGGAAGTGGCAGGAAGACGTAACGTCTCCGTTCCCTACTCAGGGAACGAGGGTTACATACGTAACCGAGACGTTCCCTTTCGTTGTCACTCCGAGTTACGTCGGATGACGACGAATGGGGTTACCAGTCAAATCACGCCACCTTCACAGCTGTCTTCCAGCGCCCTGCGAAAAATCTGAGCCCTCGAGATCTTAGGACGAAGGACTCCTATTTAACACAGGAATACCAAGGTACACTGGGAAGCATATCCCAAGCTTTAAGGGGAAATATGCAATTATCACCAACCCAGTGGGGGGGGGGTATTTGAAAATACACATATGACCTGATAGTAACATATGGAGAAACTCTGAGGTGTCCAGCCGCAGGTGGAATATTTCAACCTCAGGGGTGGCAAGGTGGCTTGCCGAGGGAAAGACACATGCTCAAAGAGGCTTACAGTGGAAATACACGTGTGGGGGTAGCTCATGGGAGGGACCATGCACACGGAGGCACCTAGCCGACGCCCAGGCAATAGACACTGGCGCTAGCATCAGGGGTGCTGGAGGAACTCAGGGCTTTCGGAGAAGCTCACCTGAGCAGAATATCGCACGTATCCAGTCCGCGGAGTGGAATGGCGAGCAAGCGAAGACACCTGAGCGGGTCCGGAACTAGCTGTTTGAAGCGAGAACACGAGAGGACACTGGCTCCACTCGGAGATTATAGAATCTGGCGAATGTGTTAGGTGTCGCCCAGCCTGCAGCTCTGCAGATGTCTGCCAGCGAGGCGCCATGCGCCAGCGCCCAGGAGGATGCCACACTCCGGGTGGAGTGGGCAGTCACACCAAGGGGGCACGGTCGACCTTGCTGCTGGTAAGCCAAAGCAATGGTGTCCACGATCCAGTGAGACAACCTCTGCTTTGAGAGAGCCTTTCCCTTCAGCTTCCCACCATAACAGACAAAGAGCTGGTCTGAGGTCCTGAAACACTGCGTCCTGTCTACATAAGCGCGGAGAGCGCGTACTGGACAGAGCAGTGCCAAGGCTGGGTCTGCCTCCTCCGAGGGCAGCGCTTGCAGGTTCACCACCTCGTCCCGGAAGGGAGTGGTAGGAACCTTGGGCACATATCCAGGCCGGGGTCTCAGGATCACGTGAGAACCGGCCGGCCCGAACTCTAGGCACGCTTCGTCAACGGAGAATGCGTGCAGGTCCCCGACCCTCTTGAGAGAGGCCAATGCAATCAGGAGCGCTGTCTTCATTGACAGGAACTTAAGCTCCACTGATTGCAAAGGCTCAAAGGGAGCACTCCGCAGGGCACTTAGAACCACTGAGAGGTCCCAAGAGGGAACGAGAGGAGAGCGAGGAGGATTCAGTCTCCTCGCCCCCCTCAGGAACCTGACGATCAGGTCGTGCTTCCCTATGGACTTACCTTCCACTAAGTCGTGGTGAGCGGCGATAGCGGCAACATAAACTTTGAGGGTGGAGGGAGACAGCCTTCGCTCCAACCCATCTTGAAGGAAGGAAAGCACGAGACTGATCGAACAACTCCGGGGATCTTCTCGGCGAGAAGAGCACCAATTGACGAAAAGGTTCCACTTCAACGCGTAGGCATGTCTCGTGGACGACGCTCTAGCGGAAGTGATGGTAGCCACCACCGCAGGTGGTAGGGTACTCAAACCTGTCTCGTCCCGTCGAGGAGCCACACGTGGAGGTTCCACAGATCGGGACGAGGGTGCCATAGAATGCCCCGTCCCTGAGAAAGGAGGTCCTTCCTCAGAGGAATTGGCCAAGGTGGGGCTGTCGCGAGGAGCACTAGTTCGGAGAACCAAGTCCGTGTGGGCCAGTACGGCGCAACCAGAAGGACTTGCTCCTCGTCCTCCCTGACCTTGCGCAGGAGCTGCGCAAGAAGGCTCACTGGGGGAAACGCATACTTGCGGCCCCGCGGCCAGCTGTGCGCCAGTGCATCCGTGCCGAGCGTGCCCTCGGTCAGAGAATAAAACTGGGCGCAATGGGATGAGTCGCGGGAGGCAAACAGATCTATCTGTGCGTCGCCAAACTGGTCCCAAATCAGCTGGACCGACTGGGGATGGAGTCGCCATTCTCCAGGGAGGGGCTGAAGCCGTGACAGCTCGTCGGCAGCACGGTTCAGGGCTCGGGGAATGTAAATAGCACGAAGGGACCTCAGATGCTTCTGACTCCATAGGAGGAGGTGGCGAGCGAGTTGCGACATACGGCGGGAGCGTAGACCACCTTGATGGTTGATGTACGCTACTGTGGCGGTATTGTCTGATCGGACTAGTACGTGTTGACCCATGAGCAGCGCTCGGAAGCGGTGCAGAGCAAGGCGTACTGCCAGCAACTCGAGGCAATTCACATGCCATAGGCGCTGGGGTCCTGTCCAGGAGCCCGCGGCAGCATGACCATTGCACATGGCGCCCCAGCCCGTGGTGGAGGCATCTGTTGAGACAACAACATGCCTCGACGCTCGTTCCAGGGGGACACCAGCCCTGAGAAAACTGAGGTTCAACCACGGGGTGAAGGTCTGACGGCAGCTCGAAGTCACTGGAACTCGGAGCTTGCCTTGTTGCCATGCCCACCTCGGGACTCGGTCGCGAAGCCAAAGCTGAAGCGGTCTCATATGAAGCAATCCGAGCGGCGTGACCGCGGCTGCAGATGCCATATGCCCCAGGAGCCTCTGAAAATGTTTCAGTGGAACCGCTTTCTTGCCCTGTATTTGTCTCAGACAAGTCAGCAGTGACTGCGCGCGCTCGCTCGTAAGCTGCGCGGACATGGCGACCGAGTCGATGTCCATACCGAGAAAAGAGATCCTCTGCACGGGGCAAAGTTTGCTCTTCTCCCAGTTGACCCGAAGGCCCAGACGGGCTAAGTGCCGGAGCACAAGGTCCCTGTGTTCGCAAACCTGGTCTCGAGAGTGAGCTATAATGAGCCAGTCGTCGAGATAGTTCAGGATGCGAACCCCGTGAACCCGAAGGGGAACAAGGGCTGCCTCGACGACCTTCGTGAAGACGCGAGGGGACAGGGCCAGCCCGAACGGGAGAACCGCGTACTGATATGCCTGTCCCTCGAAAGCAAACCGGAGGAACGGTCTGTGACGAGGGAGAATGGAGACATGAAAGTAGGCGTCCTTCAGGTCGATCGCTGCAAACCAATCCTGGGGCCGCACACACTCGAAAATGCGTTTGGCGGTGAGCATTTTGAACGGCATCCTGTAAAGGGAGCGATTCAATACTCGCAGGTCCAGGATCGGTCGTAACCCACCGGTTTTCTTGGGGACAATGAAGTAAGGGCTGTAGAAGCCGGACCTCATCTCGGCTGGAGGGACAGTCTCGATTGCACCCTTCGCCAGCAGAGTGGCAATCTCTGCTCGCATGATCGGGGCGTTGCCACCGACCAAAGTGGAGCGGACTCCCCTGTATCGGGGAGGAGACCGTGCGAACTGAATCGCATAGCCGAACCGGACGGTGCGGGCGACCCAGCGGGACAGTAGGGGAAGCTCTAGCCAGGCTTCCAGGAACTGTACCAGCGGGGTCATGCGGACCACCGGCGTCCCCCCGGAGGGGCAGCGAAGCGGAGTAACTGGCCCGGACGTGGACGGCATAGCGATCCGGTGTGGGGGCGCAGTTAAGCTCCGCGCCCTGACAGAGGAGGCCAGGGAAGGACCAGCGTTCCACGGGGGCCTGCTCTGCCAGGGGTCTGGTGACAGAGTGGGACAGGGACGAAACGGCCCGTGGGCGGCACGCCGTGTCAACCGACTCTGGGACAGAGGGGGACGAGGAGAGCACGGCTGGTGGGCGGCGCTCTGGGTCGTCCGAGAACTCTGTGTGCTCAGGGGTGAGGGGTTTGTTTCTGTCTTTAACCACATTAGGGTGCTGCCCACCCGTGGGTGAGCAGCGGGGAGTGGAGAACAAAGGATTCTCCCCCGGCCCTCCACCGGGGGAAGGAGTGGCCCTGCTACCATCTCCTGGGAAACAAACATCATCCCTGAGCAGCCCGTCTCAGGAGCGCCGCTTGGCCCGGCGCTTGGCGGGGGGCGGGGCTGGAGAGGGCTGGGGCGCCTTCCTGCGGCTTCCTCCGCGCGTCGGCCCGGGTGGAGGCTGCTGCTTGGGCCTAGCGGGAGGGGCGGGAGCTTTAGGAGGGCGCCCTCGGCGGGAAGCAGGCTGAGGCGTCTGCCCGACCGACGACGAGGCAGCAGCGGGTCGGCGGGGCAGAATGTGCTTAATGGCCTCAGTCTGCTTCTGTGCAGTTGAAAACTGTTGGGCAAAATCTTCAACTGCGCCGCCGAAGAGGCCGGCCTGGGACAGGGGCGCATCGAGCAGACGAGTCCGCTCGGAATCCCGCATGTCGGCCAGGTTCAGCCACAGGTGTCTCTTCTGGACCACCGCGGTGGACATCACCAGACCCAGGGAGCGTGAGGCTACCTTCGTCGCCCGGAGAGCGAGGTCGGTTGCGGCACGCAGCTCATTGAAGAGCCCTGGGTCTGCCCTGCCCTCGTGCATGTTTCTGAGCATCTGGGCCTGGTAGACCTGCAGAGTGGCCATAGCATGCAGAGAGGTAGCCGCCTGTCCCGCCGCTCTGTAAGACTTCGCCACCAGGGTAGACGAAAATCTACAGGCCTTGGATGGGTGCTTAGGCTCGCCCCGAGAAGAAGCACTCTGAGGACACAGTTGCATCGCAACAGAGCGTTCAACCGAGGGAAGCCCAGTGTACCCACGGGCGGCCGCCTCATCGAGGGGAGGAAAGGCGGATGGGATCAGCGAGCGGTCCCGGGAAGACAGGGGGGTCTTCCAGGACTTCGAGATCTCATCATGCACGTCCGGGAAGAAAGGTATTGGGGTTTGCCGTGGACCACGGGGGTCGGCAGCCTTACCCAAAAACCAATCGTCCAGCCGCGAGCGCTCGGGACAGGGTGGAGGCCTCCACTCTAAACCGATGCTCGCGGCTGCCCGGGAAAGCATGGCCGTCATTTCCGGATCCGACTCAGGCACAGCCGTATGCACACCGGAAGGTGGCAGCTGCGCTGAATCTTCACTTCCGGAAGAATCAAGCCCACCTTGTGATGCTGCTACAGACATGCCGTCTTCCTCTGTAGCTTCAACCGAAGCCCGCGGGGCGCCCGAAGGTCCCGCGGGAAACGGAGGCTCACTAGCGGGCACCGTCACTGAAGAGGGGGGCTGGGGTCGCGGACACATAGTCGGCGCCTGGTTCCAGACCGTTACCCTCAGGTCACCCTGGCCACCAGCCGAAGTAGTACTCCTCGGGGGAGCATTAGATCGGGGTGTGGATGAGGGGACTCTCACTCTTGCGAGTTCACTGAGTCTCGACCTTAGTGACGCGATGGTCATGTTCCCACAGAGAGAACATGACTCATCCACGAGCGCTGCTCTAGCGTGATCCATGCCCAAACACACTAGGCAACGCTCGTGCCCATCAGAGTCAGACACATATCTGCCGCAACCAGAAGTGCACGGGCGAGGCATCTTTAAAAAGACGTGCCGCGTGCAAGCTCTTTTTGTGAGAGAGAAACACTCTGATGTCGAGGCGGCCGGGGAGACACGCACTCTCTGGCAAAATCACTGCACAGATCAGCAGGAAGCGCGCGCTCGCTGGAATCGCCCACAAACACCAACACCAGAGGAACTCGTTTGTAAAAGCTGACAAATTCAGAGATGGCTTGAGGAGTGAAGAGGTACTCGGTTCCGAAGCGAAAACATAACTGCATGTTGCCAGCGTCCTCCTTTTATACCCACGAGGTGGGGCGGAGTTACGTTATGCAAATTCCGCAGACCCATGGCATTTCTTTGCCATTGGCTCGTTTTGTAATACTCGAAGCTGATAGGCTTTCTAAGCGAAACCCCATTCGTCGTCATCCGACGTAACTCGGAGTGACAACGAAAGGGAACCTTAGAAATTAGCATGTGGGCAAAAGCTAGCATGTTATTTTTTCACCATAAATTATTTTTGGTTTCACTTTAGGTAGTATACTCTAAGGAAAGGTTAAAAAAAAAAAAAAAAAAAAAAAAAGTATCATTATAGAACCTGGAAGTACAACTTTGAACCTTTTTGATAGTTAGAAGTTCATATTTGTACCTTAAAGTATTTCCACCTTATTTGAACTTCAAAAGGTTCAATATCTTCTATATAGAGGATAGATAGATAGATAGGCCGGCCGACCAACCAACAAAAAAAAACAAAAAAAATTGGGGATTTAAAGAGGTAAATGCTTAAGAGTTTAAATAGGCCCTTTCACACCAAGGACAATAACTATAGAGAATATTTAAGAATAGTTGAGTTCACACCAGAGCAATAACGATAATTGCACAGAGGAAAAAAATATAGTTGGAATCACTTTCAGAACGATTTTAGCCAGCTGATGAACGATAAACAAATTGGCAACCAATCAGAATCCATCCTGATGTAACAAACTCAAGCTAATAATGCGACAGACAAGCGCTAGTTAGAATAAACAGAACAATATTGCCCACTGGTGTGGGCGTTAATATAGTTATCATTTTTGATGTGAACAGGCCTTAAGAAATGAAAACCTGTGATCCAATCATTAACAATCATGTAGGAAGACACATCATGGCCATATTCCAGGATGACAATGTCAAGATTCATCAGGCTCAAATCGTGAAAGATTGGTTGGGAGAGAGCATGAAAAATAATTTTCACATATGAATTCGTACCTCTAAGTCCAGACCTTAAATTTATTGAAAGTCTTTGGGATCTGCTGGAGTAGACTATTTTGACCAAAAATGTATGCTACTCTTAATGGAAATAAATGTTGTGATGTTATTAATTTATTATAGTTTTATCAGATAACTTTAGAAACTATTTGGGGCAAAAACTATTGTGGTATTGGGACTCATTCTGCTGACCTAACAGGAGCTCTTTAAAAGTCCTAGCAGGTTCACTTTAGCATGCAGAGGATTGGTCTTGGTAAATATTGTTCAATCACTCTTCCTAAATAGCAAGGACCATTATCATAATCATCACTGCTGTTAGCAGCTAAATTCTCCTGCAAATAATGACAAATAGAGAGCTAGAATTAGAAAGGTCTGGGGATGTTCTCAGAGGTCAGGACAGGTTTAAACAATCCAGACATGTTAATTTAGGAAACCAGTCCTCTCTCCTTGATCGTTTTCTTGGAAATGAAAGTGTCTGTTTTTCTGTGGCCATGGAAATGCACTCACTGATCTCATTGAGTTAGTAATTAGCATAATGCACCCCCAAAACATCTCCATATAAGGGCTTTTCATGCAACCTTTCCTGTATAGCCATTTGTCACTCTTTGCAAACGTACCTCTCTAAAGATGCACTCAGGTTTTGAGAATAGCACACTTGTCAAAGAACCAATAGACTACACATGATCAGTTGCATTTTACATTGTACTGAGGCTAGGGGTAAAAAGTACAAATGTAAAATTGTAAATGCAACAAAAAATATAAAACATTTAATCATTTAAAACATTGTCACCATTGCTGACATTCAGGAAAACCTACTGTGGTTTTGTGCAGCGATGCCCGAAAACATTCAGCTCATAGTAAGCACAATAAATTGAATAAATATTCTTGGCTGCAGACACCAACAACAATGCTAAATCAAGACTTGAGATACATTATATATACTCTTAAAGATAAAAGTTGGCACTGATGATTACACAAAGAACCTTTACAATCTATAGAACCTTTCAATTTTACAAAAGGTTCTTTATAGTGGAGAAGGGTTCTTTAAATTATTCAAATGTTCTTCAAACTAAGGGGCTGTTTACACCTGGCCAAGTCATTCGTTTTTTGTGATCGGATAGCTATTCGATCGTGAAAAGACCAAGTGTAAACGCCCTCCGAAACGCATTAGAGACGGATTTGAATCCGATCGCTCAAACCACTTCAGGATGTGGTCTGGGGCGCATTCCAGATTAAACTGGACAAGTGTAAACGCACCTGGTAGTTGAAACCACACGTGTAAATTGTACTCCTCCCAAAAATGCTAAAAAATAAACGTTTGAGAGCGTGTTATAGGCTATATGTCATGTTATAGTCAGATATGACGATGCTACTGCAACACCCATTACCACAGATGAGCATCTATTCATCAAGCCAACGCGCAAACAATCGCAAATCAAAGTGAAAGTAAGTCGCAGAGGCTTAACACACAATCATCTTCATTAAAAGTAAAGAAACTAAATGATCTTACCAGGGCTGTTGCCGCTCTCTCTTGATCAATAAAATGCAACTCATATCTGTTGCTTTTGGTGATGTGCACTCTATTAAATCTGCATATAGCGTGGGAATTGAAGATCGGATTTATATCCGTTTTGCAAAAACACATTTATGTGACCAGGTGTAAATGGAATCGTTTTGATAAATCAGATAGCTATCTGATCTGAGAAAACGCATGAGATGGCCAGGTGTAAACAGCCCCTAAGAAAAAAATCGTTCTTTTAAGAACTGTTCAGGTTCTTTGAGGAACCAAAATGGTTCTTCAATGACATCACTGAGAAAACACCCTTCTAGAACCTTCAGTTTTAAGTGTAGCTAGTGATCATTTTCATAGCTATACATCAGTGGTATCAACAAGTTGAGTGCTATTTACATGGAAATGTGTTTTTCCCAATCATTTATTTTATTTCCACTTCTAATTCTCAAAAATAAACTCACTTTACGAAAAAATATTCAAGTCCTACCTATTTGAGGCTCATTCTGCGACTGCACATGGCATCAAACTCTTTCAGTATTCTATCGATTTGCCCTACCTTGTCAGATTTTGCTACCAGCTACCACCCATTAATTATATATATTTGCACAAATACAGTACATGCGCACGCACATTCTGAATGAGATCCAGTGTTGTTTAAGACCTTTTGGAACATTAAAGTTCATGGTCTGCGTAAACTGCATGGTCATTTCATTTGTGTGAAAGCTGTCAACAGGCATGTTTATTTGAGTGGTAGGTAAATATAAGACAACGCGCTTGAGGAAAGAATCTGATGCTTTATTTATGCTTAGAAGGTAACTTTTTTTTCTTCCTCCCCTATTCCTCACCTTACCTTGCCTCAACAATTCCGTCCTTTCATAGAGATGTGAGGGGCGAGTGAAGTCTCTAGAGGAGGTGTGTCATTGTGAGCAGGATGGGGCAGGTAGAGGGGGCATTAATTGCTGAATCAGAGCAGGTTCTCTGCCCTGCTGCGGTGCTGATAATTGGGAGGGAAAGCTTGCTGACAGCGCAATGCCAAGGTCAGAGAAAGAAAAAAAAAGAGAGATAACTGAACGAGAAGCGGACGGAAATAACAGGAGAGAAATAATTTAAACCTGCACATGAAAACAACAACTGGGTAATCGGATATCAGATACAGTAGCAACACTTTTTTGAACTAAAAGATTCTTTGAACTAAAAGTACACAGCTTAACAACCTATTGTCCTGCGCATAAAGAACCTATTTTATTTTACATTTTTTCATTGTTAGGGTCCATTTTGTTTTTATGTTGATTTTAACTTTTACATGTAATTCTGAACCTTATTGACACATTTGACTGTTTTTTAGAAGCTAGCACCTATTTCTTGCAACCCTTGATAAAAAGTTTAATTTCCAGATTTCCCATCGCTTTGCTAAAATACGATTTGTCACATTCATGAATAGTGTTTGCCATTCACTTGAGGTGAAAATCTCTTGAGCCTGGGGGCACTTTATAAAAGCAATTTTCACCACAGTGGTAACCCTGTATTTGAAGGTCTACCAAACAATGCACACTCTTTTATTTGCCACTATGATGTTGTTAGACGTATCTGTCAGGAAAGGGGTGTGAATTGAAAAGTATATGTGACCTGAGTGTTGCTACGCTTAAGTATGTTTTCCTGTCAGTTTATTTTGTGATGTTTTAAAATGATTCAAAATAGTTTCCAGATGAACTGAGCTATGTTAGACCCTGAGGTGATGTAAAGAATAAATGTAATTGTGCATTTCTCTGTATGTTTATTTGTGAATCTGCGCCAATGAGTCAAAAGGAGGGGAATGTGACAATTCTGTATATATTTGCCTTAGAGGAATATCTTGCCCTCTAATGGCCTTTTGGAAATGCTTTCCATTTCTTTCTACTAAAAAGACACTATATATAAATACAGATTTTGTGATGTTCCTTTCTCAATGATTCAATGATTCCAAATCCAGCATTAAAATATTTTATATATATATATATTATTTTACAATAAATAAACGTATTAAAGGAAGTTAATTAATTAAATGGGTACATTCTGTAACACATTCCTTACATTCTGTAAACATTCTGGTGACTATAAGTAACTTTGCAACTACATGTCAACTAACTCTCATTAGAGTATTAGTGTACTGTCTGCTTAATATCTGATAACTCTTTATTGTGATGGTCCTCAAACAGACAGTCTACTGACTATAAGTAACTATGCAACTACATGTCAACTTATTCTAACCCTAACAGTCTACTAATACTCTACTAACACTCTAATGAGAGTTAGTAGACATGTAGGTGGAACGTTACTTATAGTCAACAGAGTGTGTTAAAGGGACCATCCAAATGAAGTGAAACCATTAAATGAACCAGATTAAGCAACTGGATTATGTGGAAAAAGTTATGTTATCACTTCAGTCTCGTAACTCGCTTTATCCGAAATACAAGCTCTATCTGTGAAAAATAAGCCATCTTATCACTTCAGTCTGCTTCCTTTGGTCTGGAGGAGGCTGAGGTGATGGGATTCAAGTTGGATGCTGAGATCAGACATGACACAGTACCTCTCAGAACTAAATGGACCTTTCATGTGGTCAAGCATTGACCACAAGCTCCATATTTTATCATTTTGTTGACAGTTGTAAATATCTTGCCTACAGCTTTTATGAATGATAATTTACAAGACATATAAACCTGGCTTCCATATTGTAATCAGCCCACATGTCTGTCCCTGAAGTCAAGCTGCTGATTTGACCACAGCATTGCATCATGGGTATAGAAATCTACTTTCGTATCTTGGTAAGAGACAGATGCTTCAGGTGACATTTGCATCTGCTGCACGGTAAATGACTTTTTCAAAGTTGTAAAAACTAATATTAAAAACTTCAAAATTTCACGTTTAATTTAATGTGTTACTAACTTGTTTTTTTTTTTGTAATCATTTGCAAAATTTACTAGCCATTTCCATGTGAAAAATTGTTTCAAAGACAATATAATTTTTTTTTTCAGTCTCACTGTGTTTTTTCCAGGATGCCATTCAGGAATTAAATGGATAGTACACTCAAAAATGAACATTTTGTAATCACTTACTCACCTTCAAGTTGTTCCAAACCGGTATGAGTTTATTTCTTCTGTTCAACACAAAAGAAGATATTTTAAAGAATGTTGGTAATCAAAACGTTGACAATAGCCATTAACTGCCATAGTAGTGTGTGTGTAGGGGGAATAAGGAAACACTTAATTTTGATGGTCCCTTTCGAACATTCTGTTGACTATAAGTAACTTTAAAACTACATGTCACCTAATTCTCATTAGAGTTTTAGTAGATTGTCTGCTTATCTGCTAACATTGTGATGGTCCTCCAACTTACATTATACATACCTTTGCAAGTATGTTAACTTAATCTAACCCTACCAGTCTACTAATTCTCTACTAACACTCTAATGAGAGTTTGTAGGCATGTACGTGCAACGTTACTTATAGTCAATAGAATGTGTTAAAGGGACCATCAAAATAAAGTCAATGGCTACCGTCATCTGTCTGGTTACCAACATTATTTTGTGCTGAACAGAAGAAAGAAACAAAGACAGGTTTGAAACAAAATGAGGGTGAAGTGAATGATGACAATTTTTGGGTGAACTATCCCTTTATATGTATTCAATGTTTTACACTTAATTTATTCATTCAAACCTCTTTGTTTTTGTGCCATAAAAATAAATATCTGATTATGATAAATTATATTGTCAGAGTGTTACAGTGTAGGACTATATTTAAAAAAAATGCCTCTTTAAATAGCTTCACTATCCTTTGTATATAGCAAACAACTTTTTCAAAAAGGTAGCTTGACTGTAGTTAAAATTATATGTAGTTTGTGCTTTGCAAGTCCGCAGTTTCAAAGTAGCTTCCCTAACATTGCAAGCCACACACCCTAATAAAATGTCCCATATCCTGGCTGAAGAAAGGATCTTGGGAACATTCTGCAGCATTTGTGTCAGCCCAAGAACTCTGTCCCAGGAGACGCTCAGCCAGGGCCTGTCACTGTAGCTCTCTCTGCCCCATAAATCTTCACATAGCATGGCCTTGTGTTACTCTGCCAAGAAGAATTAGGCCTAGAAAACAAGAAGCCATGACAAGAAGACAGAGCATCCACCTGAACCACAAGGGACATATGGAGCCTAATACCTCAGTGGTGAGGTAGTATAGTATTATTATACTTATAAGAGAGTATATAGAGCCATATCGCATGACTACAAGTATGATATTACGTTTTTATAACAGTTCAACGACACAAGTGTGTAAATAAATAAGAAACAACGTGGTGTCTTAAAAACCCTTGTGTGTGGAACTACTTCCTTCCGCCAAGGATTCAAATCCCAAATTGACAGTTTAACAGATGAGTCCAAGTCTTCGTTACTATTACCAAAAGACTTTCCTCTATTACTAATTTGAAAATGTCGCTTTTGAAGCTTTTAGTAACGAAGGAATTCTGAGTTGCTTCAATGAAGTTTAAATCTTTTATACTGTATGTAAAAGCATTATGTAAAATACTTAATACTTAAAACTATATGCTATTAGCTAAAATTATTATGTAGAGTAGAGTATTATGAGAGAGAAATCGAATGAGTGATTGTAATTACCTGCATCTGATACACAATTCATTATTCAGGTCAATCTCATATTCATAATACACTGAGGAAAGCGATATCTTTGTCGAAGTAGCCTTTCAACGGTCATGGGGATTTCCTATGATAACACTGGTCAATCTGGTCAAGATTTCAGACCCAGAGGCAGAAGAACTGGCTAAGGTAAGACTGTTTTCTGTGGGGTACATGAGCGTTGAAAGGCCACTGACACCCTGGAGCTCACATCTCGTAAAAAGCTGAAGCAAATTTTTAAATAGGCACGATGTTTGTAAATAAACCGCATATTTGAAGTTTAAACTACATTATTACCTAAAAACTCTTAAAACTACATTCCATGACACAAGAACAGTAGATTTTGACAAGAACTCTCAGCCAATCAGATTCGAGGACCAAAAGTTGCTGGACCCGAATGAAATGTTATTTGGATTCCATCATATGAATTTGCAACTGGCCCCTTCATTGAGGTATCATGAGAATCATGATATGTTTGCGCATCATTAAATCATAACATTAAACTATAAACTACAATTCTTTCTGTAGCTGAAATTTAACTTAATTGCATAGAACCCATTACAATAAGACAGTTTATTTGTTTTGCAGTTAACTATATGATTTACCTATTTCACACATAATGCAACTTTAACTGTGGGGATTATTTTGTTCTCTTACATGTTTCTGTCTTTCAAATATAACAAGTTAGCAGCACATGTTCTTTCTTCTTTTTTCTTTTTTTGCTGGTGTACATTTACATGCAATACTAAACTGAATTAAGTTACAGTGATTAATTTAGTCGAGTTAAAAATAACAAAAACAAAAAAAAATCTAGAAACTGATTCTGTTCTGCATTTAAATTTAATTGAGTAATGAAGATGCATGAAATTGACTTAAAATAATAAAATTGCAATAACTCCACTAACTATAACAATTACTACATTAATTATGCTATTATATACAGTTAGCGAAGGCTTCCCGGTAAGGGGTTAGTTATACAGTGTTGTCATAGACTACAGATATTATTCAGAAACAGCTGACCACTGAATTTGTGACTGGTGTGATAAATAATAATAAAAACAACAGCAACAGCATGCCTCTGGGGGTCTCCTGCCCAAATTCTAAGGAGGTCATCTTTTCCTAACATACCTTTTCACTTTTTTTTTTAAATTGTAATAAATTACTGTGTCCACAAATTCCACATTAAGAAACATACTTTATTTTTAAATAAAAATTCAGCATAATATAAATACAAAACTCAATGAAAACATTTTTACAAATATTGATGTTTACAAATTTCAAAATTGATAACAGCAGAAGTTAATAGTAATCCTATATAAAATACAATTCAAATTTTTGGAGTCAATCTTTTGAAAGAAGTTTCTTATGCTCACAGGGCAGCATTTATTTTGATCAGAAATCATTGTGACATATGATCGTTCAAAAACCATAACTTTTTTTTAAATATGTTTTAATAAAATAGAGTTTTCAAAAACAGCATTTATTAGAATTTTTTGTAACAACATAAATGTATTTACTGTCAATTTAATGCTCCCAGGTTCTCCTCCTTGCCTGCACCATGACAAATGCATCCTTGCTAAATAAAAGTATTTATTTAATTAAAAAACAAATAAACAAAAAAAAGTTACTGAATCCGAATGTTTGAACGGTAGTGCATGGTAAAGAGGAGAATTAAAAGTGGAGCAGGAGGCATTTTCATCATCTATATGCATAAATAACACATTTTATAAATATATTGGCCTTGCAGATGTTTCAAATGTCCTTACTTGTGCATTTATTTTTCTCAGAAACACTTCACCAATCAGGCCTCGGCCAGGTTAAACGTTATCTCCCCTTATCGCTATCTGCTGCAGTGCAAACGAACCCGAGCCCTTCGCCAGACAGCCTGTGAATGCTCAGAAGTTTGGTCTCTTAGGATAGGCCGTAGTGCACGCTCTTCCTGAGATAAGGCCCTGTCCTACATGAGTGAGAAACGATTCCAAATCAACATTTGTATTTTGCAACAGTAAAGCTTCTCTAGCTGTTTAGCTTTTTAGTGAACTGGAACAATGTGCTACAAAAAATGGTAAATACAGGCCCTGTAATGTTCCTTTCCAAA
Source organism: Meda fulgida (assembly GCA_030578275.1). Classification (NCBI taxonomy): domain Eukaryota; kingdom Metazoa; phylum Chordata; class Actinopteri; order Cypriniformes; family Leuciscidae; genus Meda; species Meda fulgida. The sequence continues at coordinate 8,443,091 of CM060624.1, read as the reverse complement.
TACCACTTGCTACAGATCATTCATGCTATAACATAAAACAAAACCTGCTTTAAAAATAATATTAAATAATCTTTATTTAATAATAAATTAAATGTTAAGTTAAATGAATCAATTGAATAATATTAAGTTAAATTAAGAAAAGCATTTCATAACAAACTTCCTGGTTAAACATTAAAGCACACTAGTGTGATAATGCACTTTTTTCATATTTTATTGAATATTGACAAAATTGTCACTCAAAAACTGAGGTGCATCCCAAGTGAAAAAATAGTATACTTAAGCACAATTTACTCATATGCACTTTAATATAACTAAATGTATTTGTCAGCATTTTAGTTGTCTAAAAGCAGTGCTCAAGATGTTCAACTAAAGTTTTAAATATACTTGTTTGTGATAAAGTGGAACTATTCCAAGTATACTTAAGTACACTTTAAATATCTACAATTGCATTTAAGTTTTGACATGTAGAATTCACTCAGCATAAACTTCAAATGTATTTTGGTGTACATTACAATTGCAATTCAATTACACTACACTGTAACGCTAACCCTAACGCTCAAAATAATTAATTGGTTTGAGTAGGACAAACTTAATTCATTCAGTCAAATTAACTTTTATGAGTATTTAGAATTAGAAAGTTCACAAAACTGATACATTTTAAAGGTGACATATCATGAAAATCTGACTTTTTCCGCATTTAAGAGCTATAATCGGGTCCCCGGTGCATCTACCAACCCAGAAACTCTGTTTTGGTAAGCCTTTCTCTGCAAGCCTGACAAAAAATAAGCCGATCAGATTTCACTCCCTTTCTGACGTAGGAAGGGGACCTTATTATAATATCACCGGCCCTTAATCTGCACGTTTTTACTCATGGAGCCGTCATTTGGTTTTCGCAAGCGACAACAGTGTAACCAGTTCAAACGCAATGGCAAAAGTTCGAGCAAAGCATGCAAAGACTCAACTGATTGCCTTAAGTTTTGAGTTATTCAAGTTTACAGTGTGTAAGTGTTGTACACAAATTAATATAGCATAACTAGAGATGTATAAGCTATTTTTTGTAGTCCGGTCATTGGTGGAAAATACCCAAAAAGTAAAAAAGTTTAAATAAAAAAATAATTGGGAGGTATCTATACCCTGTGTGAGCAAAGCCAGTAAGTTCTACTTTCAGTACAATGGGAACCACAAACAACTTCAAAGTAATAGATAAATCTCCAACATAATTGAATATTGAAGTGCCACTATTATGCTCAAAAAATCTTCTTTTTTTTCAAATAAATGTTCAATTACATTTTTGTCAAATTTAATTTCAGAGTTGCTATCCTCAAATACCATCAAGCCTACAGATGGGTTGGATCTTGGCATTGGTTTTTGAGCTATTATGAAATTGAATTAAGTTAATGCGTATGTCTAGTCTGTGACTGACTTTATTTACAGGTATTATCTACATTTATCTATTTCCATGTCAGGCATGTGTCCTTGCTGACCCCTGTTTTCTCTACGAGCCTCCTTATACAATTTAGAATTCTGGATTGTAGGCTAATATCTATCAAACAGAATTATCTGATTATATATCTCCCTTTGTAGTCCCCATTTTCTTAAATACAATGCTGGAATAGTTTTAGGCAAAATTGCCTTTTATCTAGAACCATTATTATTTGTTGTGGGCATAAATAGAAACAAGCCATCTCTGTGATTTACTGTTTCACTAGATTTATTTCCCCCTTTCCAATCACAGAGAGTGAAAAAATCTTTCAAGTCTCAACTCTGCACTCTCCATGTTGTATTTCAGCAGTGATGCACATTGAGAGGCCAGTGGCTGAATTTTTATATTTTAAGATCTCAACCTTCCATACTCAATGAAGGACAAGAGCTCTATAGCTTACTAGAGCATATCCAAGATCTACATATTTATTTTCATTGGCAGTGAACGGCTCTGATGGTGAAGAAATGCACAGAGTTTTAGATATGTCCAATGATTATGGTTCAATGCAGCTTTATTCTCATTTAGTCTGGTGTAAACTTTTGACCCAGCAAAGATTAAAATAAAGCAGGTCACGCTTGCTTAACAATTACAGTGGAAAAAAATTGAGCAGTGGTGTTTCTGTAGGTGACAAGTTTCCCAATCATATCCTATCCTTTCTCGTTTAACACAAAACAAAAATATATGATAGATTCAGCAGCAGGTGTTACCAAAATGCATTGACATGCTGACACAGTAACTGATGTATGTAGTCACGAGACCTTCCCCTTCGACAAAATCCAATCCAAAGTGATATCAAGAGACACATTTGAGATGCAATGTGGAACACTGGGTGTTGAGGGTCATTGAGGTGTTGATTGGATTTTGCAGTTGCTTGCCTGTATTGCATTGCATTCTGTACTGAATAGATGGATAACTATAATGCTGATATATGTGCAGTTTTATATCTATGGCAGCTTGTTGTCTACTGTCATAATGACAACCTCACTGAACCTGTGCAAAACACTTAGAGATGATTATGATAAGAGACCAGTTTTACATATGAGTACACGAGTACAGCTTAAAATAGTATTGTTCGAAGGCCTTTGATATGGTACAAAAAAAACATGTTGTACAAGCTATATGAAGTTCCTAAACGTAAGTTAGGGTGGAGCGAGCACATCTAATCTTTCAATCAACAACCAGAGTATATAAGCAGCCGCTTACCTCTCCCCAGTATCAGCTGTTCCAGTATCCCTCCACCTCCCCAAACTCCACCTTCATCTTAGGTACCTTGCCCTTTAATTAACAGGTCCTACATTTAGCCACTGGGGGGTATATCAGAGCTCGAGTTGAAGCTGCTTCATCGAGCCCCTCTCCAGTGGACAGCAAGCCAAATAAGTTTAACCTAATATCCTAAAGATTTTATGGGCAAACAAACTCGTTAAACTCAATTTAGGTAGCTCAGCTACTAGCCAGTGTTATTTAATCCGATTACTTTAAAGTAACTATTAAAGTAACGCATTACTTTTAAATTTACAACAAAATATCCACATACTTTTTCAAATACGTAACAAAATCACTTTAGTTTCCCATTTATAGACTGACACCTCTCCTGTCCCATGTTAACAGAAATCAGAAGTAAGATGCAGAAGCGTTGTGTGTGCTGTGTAAACATGATGGTTATTGTAGTTCTAGACTAAATGTGAGCAGGAATTTAATCATCTCACTTGCACAAATACAGATTCAGTATTCCTCAATGAATAAAAACAGATAAATGCAAACTCAGAACATTAGGTAAACCGGTGATAATTAAATATGTTAAATTACACAAATGTATTTAACCTCACTTATTAACTTTTCTTGTCTTTTCTGCTGACCTACAATGATCCAATTATACCACACTAAGCAAAAATGACTTTAGATAAACATTACATTTGTGTTTCATTTTTGTTGTTGTTTTTATTGCTGAAGTAAGAGTGTTGAACTTTCTTATTCTGCGATCCAGAATGGTAGCACAGCTAAAAAGGTTTATTTGAGCTGCGCCCTTTACTGTACAGACATGAATTTGCATGCTGAGGCTTAATTTTTACTTTCGGTGTGAAAGGGACTTTACATTTGCCAAAAATATAACTTTTGTTAAAATTATTAACAAACAAGCCCAGAAAAAGTAACTAAGTAACGCAATTAGTTATTTCTAGGGAGTAACGTTAACGCATTACTTTTAAAAGTAACTTTCTGCAACACTGCTACTATAACTACTCATACCAAATTACATCTGATCAAACAATTGTTTATTGCAAAAATCAAAAATTGTTAAGACCATTTCGCTAACCTGTTTGATTGATTCACTGAAAAGAAAAGACTCATTCATTTACAAATTTGACATCTCTAGTTTTGATTCTAAATGGCAAACTGAAAGTAAAGGCTGAATTACACTACACAAGTTTTGCACAGATTTTTGCCTGATTTGTTGTCACGAAGTGAATGATGGGCAAAGACTGCGATTTTTAAGCTTCAGACAATGATTCGCTCTAGATATCAAACATATCAATTTTTGATTTGAAGCCAATTTTAGAGAATTTGTCATGCATCTATGTCCAAACCAGGAGCATGTTTCTGCCTGTTAGTTGTATTTGGAAAGACTTGAGAGTCTGTTGATTTTCAGTGGTTTAGTATATGATGCCCAGTTTTTCTCAGTAGCCATTTCCAAAATCAGCCAGTGTATAATGTCTAGTGTTTTAAAATCTGTTCAGGTTGTAAACGTCATGTTGTATCAACCAGCCTTAAAGGGGTGGTAAAACACGATTTCACTTTTTTATTTACAACACTCAAAGTTCAAAGCAAAGGGAGATATTTGCTTTTAAAGAAATCAATTGCTAAGGACTACAGCAAACGGTCAGTAGAGACTACACGACATCCCTCCAGGGTTGCTGACATCACTAACCCCAATATTTAAACCCCTTCTCCGAGAATACTAAATAAGGGGGGTGAGGCCATTTTATATTGCTTTGGAGAAGAGTTGTTGTGGTAAAGTAGGCTGGAGTGTTGTTGCCGCAATGCCGTCGAAACGCTGTTATTTTCATCCGGATTGCAGGTACACTTTGTTCAGCCTTCCTAGGGATGGGGGAGTTAGGGATCAATGGTTAAAATTTATTTTTAACTCTGTCCCTCATAATTATTACCCAAATCTCGCTACCTGTGCAGCACATTTTACGGAGGAAAGCTTCCACAATCTTCGCGAGTTCAATGCAGGACTCGCACAACGGCTTGTCCGGAGCAGTTCCAACTTGAAGAACAGAAGCTGTTCTTTATGGGCCACAACCTGTAAGTATGATTTATTTTTCGTCTATGTGTTTTCCTGTAATAGTTTGTATTGTTAATTGTACGTTGTAGCAAGGAAGTAAACAAATGACAACGCTGTTCGGCTCTGCAAACCAGTTTTTTAAATGCTCATTCATACTTAACGTTATACGACAAACATCTAACGTTACAAACTTTTTTTAATCTCAACAGCGAACTTGGAAATATAGTGTAAATTATTCTTTGATTAGAGTTATGTATTGTTTATCTACATGCTTGTTTATCTGTCTACAGGCATGCTAAACATGGTTCTGTGTTTGATTTGGCTATTGTAGTAAAGCCAATGTTTAGTGTTCGTTTTGGGTTAATAGTTCTGGCGACAGATATTTGGCTACAATCATTCTAAAAATACAAAAGTAACGGTACCATACAGTCAGTCATAACAGCGTATCTAAAAAGTTTGAGACAATAACGAAAAACTAACAGCCGTTCTTGAACAAGTTCTGCTAGATCATCTTCACTAACATTCTCTGGGTCCGATTCATTGTTTATAATTCACCAAAGCACAAACTACCGGTAAAGGTAAGGTGCATGCTAACCAATCTGAGCCCATTGCGTATTTTTGAGGGACTGGCTTCATAGAACCCGGAAACCATCAGACCGTTTTTACAAGGAGGGACAGAGCAGTGTAGAATAAAAGGTAAAATATATGAAAAATAATGCTTTTTTTTTTTTTAAACGAAGCATGAACACGTTACTGTGCACCCCACAAACATAATCAAGCCTTCGAAAAAAATGTGTTTTACCATCCCTTTAAGGTACGGTCACATTAGCAAAATTTCAGCAAAGGTTTATGGGCAAAAAGGTCCATTGTCAAGTGTCAATAGTGTAGCGATATATGAAGCACAGCTCAAACAGAAGTCACTTTCATATCAATCAGCTTTCTGTTGATCAAGCAGCAAATTCGCTTGACCAAACCCAATGCGAAATCCTTGTGGGAAAATCTTTCACCCTCACGTGACATTCCCAATCATGCAGAATCTGAATGACTGGATTTTTACTGGGTTTTTAAAACGGCAGGAGCGTAACAAGGCGCTGAGCGTCTATTTCTCGCTGAAGCGCTTTGCATTTTTTAACGTTTGCCGAGAGCTGAACAATGTTTAAATTTCGGTAAAACGCAACAATAGTCACTGTCACTTTCTACCCAACCGTCCAATCACAGTTGAGAAGGGGCGGGACAAATACCACACCGATCAACCATCACATTCTGCTTGTATGTCAACAGATGACAATAACAACCATAATCAGAACAAAATAATTTAAAACAAAAAAAGCCAAAGGGAATAATATACAATGCATCAAATTTTTTTAATAAAGAAACAACACGGAAACAAACTATCTGTGCAGTGTTTTTTTTCAGCTGAGACACGATACGCTATGATACGGAATATCAGCAGAAGTGTTATTAGTTTCTCATTTCACAGATAGCACAAATTTAATTACCTTTAGAGGTCAATCATTATTAATGTAACTCAGAACACTCACAATATTTTAATCATTTATCAACCCTACCCTGCTACACAATCAATAAAATGGCTTTGGTACATGATAACTTCACCATATGTGTTGAACACTACTGCCATACTGCACTAGACACTATTTATCTCAGTATTTTATGTTGTATGGAGCAGTCAATTACACTTAATTGGACACTGTATGTTTCTTTCACAACAATAGACTAGCCAATTATCGCCAGCTTACGAGCTCAAAAAGTCACAATGTAGTGTACTGCAATTACCTCAAACATTATTAACGTAACTCTGCACACTCATATGGTCCCCTTGATGTGGTACAGTAAAAAAAAAAAATCTCATTACAGTAGCCATAGGCAAGTTAAATTGGTCACGACTTGAGGAATATCTACTAAGACAGGTGCACAGCAACGTTCTGCCAACTAACATTGTTCCCTCCGCTGCTGCTGGCACGATACAACATCTGTCTGCGGTTTGCTTTCAAACAAATTCAAATGGAAGCAATGTGAAACCATCATGCCTTAGCCAGCGGAAACCAGAACAAGCTAGAGCTGCAAAAAGATATTTCAGGAGTTGGGCAGGTGACTGATGGTGTATAGGTGTGGGGAGGGGTATTGTGCAGAAGACGAATCTTTCATCTAACACCACAGGCTCTTATTGATATATGCCACCTATTTCTTCTCCTCACACTGTACCACCTTCAGCCAGCAATAATTCACACAGCCGACTATCTTACCTACTCTCATTTCTGCATAAACAGACAAAACCCTACATGCTGCTTCAATGCACAACACATTCACAATTAGCCAAAAGACAGGGGAGATCATTATCGCAAGAGGCTAATTTGGAGGAAAAGGCTTTTTGATTCGACTCTGCTGATGTGCGTTGACTGCATACATTGCGATGTTGACTCTGCAGAATCATCTGTCTCAAAGTCTGGCAGGAGTCAAGCCACCACCCACCATATCCATCACAGCCTTTGCCAACCTGGCATCTTCCCACAGTCATTCCTTTTCCAAAGTGCCACGTCATGTCTTTTCTGAAGGACAACAGAAGCAAATAGTAGACTGTTGTAGTGCAGATCAGACGCTGCCCCTCCAGCAAAACAGCAGTGACAACTTCAACGAAAGCGCGATCGCAAGTCACTTTAACAATGATTGATCGGGTCCTCATGAAGCTCCCTCCCTCAAAATATTTAATTAAAATAAAAAAATATATTTTAGTTTTTGATACATAATTTATAAGATTTAAACATCTGTAAACATTTTAAAAAGAGACCAGTTATCTTTGGATGCCCTAAAATGCTATAAACTAGGGAAGATTGTCTCCGCCACGGAATAAGAAATAAAAAAGGCAATTGTAACTTTTTATCTCACGATTCTTCCTTTTTTCTACCAATTGCAAGTTAATATCTCACAATTCAGATTTTATAGCTTGCAATTCCAAGTTTAATATCTCAGAAAAGATATAAACTCGCACTTGTGACTAAATAAAGTACAAATTGAGAGATATAAACTTGCATTTCCAAAAAAAATTCTGAAATGTGGGATCAAAAGTTGCAATTAGTTTAAAAAAAAAATTATTCCTTGGCAGAAACAAGCTTCCATATACAACCCCAAACCCAGAAAAATCTGCTCAACAGTCCGTGGTCGTCATTGTCTGATTCTCCTTTTCATGATGGGCCATACATTTCCAATAAGAGACAGATCTGGACTGCAAGCAGGGAGTCAAACACATCCAGTCTACAGTAGAGTGACTAAGAAACCACTCTGTTATAGCACATGCTGAATGAGGCCTGGAATTGTCTGGCTCCCCAGGAAAGATGTCATCTTGATGCCATTAAATGTCTCTGTACAGTCCCAATAAATACCTCCACGTCAATAGTACCTTCACACTTAAGCCTTTGCACTGATGCACCCCATACCAAAGCAGATGTTTCATTTTGTACCATTCACTGATGAAAGTCTGGATGGTCACTTTTTATCTTTAGGACTAAGGACACAATGTCCATTCATCTTAAAAACAAGCTAAATGTGAAGTCATCTTACCACAGCACACATTTCCACATTGTGTTTTAGACCATCTGAGATGAGCTCGGGCCCAGAGAACTCGTGGCATCTCTGTATTGAACTGATGTATAGCTTTCTCATTGTGTAACAGAGATTCAAGTCGCATTTCTTGATGCAGCAGCAGACTGTGTTAAGTGACAATGGATTTCCAAAGTACTCCCAAGCACATGTGGCTATATTTAATAGAGTAACATGACGGTTTCTCATGTAATGCCATCTGAGGTCTCAAAGGTAACGCTCATTCAACAGAGGTCTCCTGGCAGCCTTTCCCTAAATGTACTGAGATTTCTCTGGATTCCTTGAAACTTTTTACAATATTATCTATGAAAGATGGTGAAAGTCTTTGCAATCTTGCATTGAGAAATGTGATTTTTTAATTGTTTGACAATTCTCACGAAATTTGGCACAACGCGATGAGCTATGACCCATCTTTGCTTGCGAAGACTAAGATGCTCCTTTTGCACCAAATGTACATTTTGTAATTAAATTACCAATTCACCTACTTATTGTGGACTGTTTCAAAAGAGTTGAACTTGGAAATTCTATAAGCTTTTCACTTTTATTTTGCCTCTGTCCCAACTTTTCTGGAGTGTGTAGCAGCCATAAAAATCTAAATTTGGATACATTTACAAAATACAATTAAGTTGTTCAGTGAAAACATTAGAAATCTTTTCTTCGTACTTTTGTCAAATCAAGATAATTAACAAATCACAGATTTTTGATTTTAGCATTTTACAAAATCCCAACTTTTCTGGATTTTTAACTGAAAATAAAATGTAAAAAATGTAATGTATTAATGTAATGAAATATTTAGCACTAAATTTGATCAACAACCATTTATTTTTTCTCTATACTACATATCCATGTACAGAAACCTTCACCCAGACCCATTAATTTAAAAAAAGTGCTAGAAACACATTAATAAACTTGGTTGCCTTTGGTTTATGAATTAGCATGGATATGACAGTCCTTTCTAACTCTTGCCTGAATTACTTAACTCAAACTGACAGTTTCTTTATTAGGCACTTGGTAGTGCAAGCTAGGAATCCAGGGGGGCAACTGGTATGAGGGAGTTGGAAACAATCTCTAAATAGAAGTTAGGCCGCTAAACGGATTTAAAGCATATCTAAATACCACTACGGTAACTTTTAAGCCTCTGCGGCATCATGGATTTCAAATGTATACCATGGTTCAGTGATTTAGCTTTTATGGAGCAGCTCCACACTGCAGCACAAAAGAGCTCTGTTCTGTTAAAAGCAAAACCTATGCAAATTTAAACCAATACTGGACCCATGATGTAAAAACATGTATGATTATTTAATTGCGTGATTAAATTGCATATAGTGGAAGCACTTAGAAAGGGTTATTTTTTAGTGTTGTATTCAGAACACATGTTTATTGCTAAATGCTTTTTGACACACAGTTCCTCAGGTCCCTGATGTGTTCAACAATGACCTTGGAAGACTCATGGATGGGCTCTCAGTCACTAATGCTCTGCTGCAGAGGAGGCACAAATCAGGATTCCGAGAGCGTTTCTGTGGCATTTCTCTTGCATTTTAGAAAGCCCATGAATAAAAGAGCACAAGCTACACTTAAGTATGCTGAACAATGCAGGGGGAGCGTAATATTTTAGCATTTTTTGGTCAGATGTCTATTCTTGTAATTTTAGGAAAATCATCAATTGATGTTACCCTTTGTCTGTGCTCTTAATATAACATGTAGTCATTCAGTAACATGAAAATTAACGCCAATTAATGACTACATTATTGCTTAATTGTGGTAATAAGTTAGTATAAATAAAACATTAAACATTCCAATATATACTTTCTCATGCACTATAAAAATCATACTAAAATTATTTTAGAATAACATTAAAAATAACATTAATTCATAATAATATAATATAATTTAAAAAATGCAACGCTTATGAAAGATAACTTTCAATGTAATGCAGATTTAAACATTTTATATTACTTACATTATATTGGTAAATTTTTAATGTTTAATATATTGTGTAGCATGATCTTTGATATAACACATTTAAATTACATTTAATTTGTAGAATAATCACATAAATTCACAAAAGGTTTCATTTAGCCTTATTATTATTATTATTATTTATATATTGTGATGTAAAGCATCAGGATATCCAAAATATTAAAAGAAAATTAAAAGAAAAAAAACATTTACCATGCAATTTTTAATCTCTCGTCCATGGTGGCCCCAGACTACAAACTTATCGTTGCATTACTTACGGATTACTAAATGGATGGTGGAAATGTTGTCTAAACAGGCTTAAAAAAAAAAGGAAATCCAAAGAGAACCATTTGTCACGATTGATTGATTAAAAAGATTGTGAATGTGCACACTTACAAATGTTTTTGATTCATGCAGACAGATCTTCACTCTGTTGTTTTGTGGATGTTACTGAGTCACACATGACTAACTGTCCTCTCTGAACATAATGAAGACACATACCACACGTCTGGCGCAGTGCCTGACAGGAGCAGACTTCAACTGCTGACAGCACACACACATTGCTGTTATGTTCAGCTTTTGCATGCTTTGAAGCTTTGAAAGCTTCAGTAACTATTTTCTTTGGCAGTTCATGTGCACTCAATCATTGCATCATAATGTACAGTATATAAACACATTAATGGGAAAAGGTGATATCGAATTACACTTAACAGGGTAGCGCCTAACATCACACAGAATTAAAGTAAAAAAGAAAGTCTTCTGGGGAAAAGCAGCATTTACTAAAGCAAAAATAATCAAAAAGAGAAATAAAACCATTTTAAGAGAAACCCCAGAAGATTCTGCAGATGTTAAAAATGGTATTTTAATATTTAAAGAGTTAAAAATATATATTTTAAAATTCTTCATGGAAAAGAAAGACTCTGACATTTTTGTTCAAACTCCATTCTACCTTGTCCTGCCGTTTTGTCCGTTCTCAGAGATAAAGCCATCTTATCCGTCAAGCCTGAATAGCATCTGTTGTTCTCTAATGAAAGAGATTACTTTAATACCAAAAATTCTTTAAGCTGTATTCAAGCTTTTGGACATCTCCCATTTTTTGTTGGATGCCACTAGAATTCCTGGCACAAATAGGCTCTGATCTCGGTTCCAAAACGTGCTACCCATCTAGACAGAATTTTTAGGTATATCATAGGCATCTTTGATCCAGAATGCAATCCAGCCAGCTTTTCGAAAAAGCATCATCCAAGATGTCGGAAAAAGTGAGAGAAATGTCGACTATAGGCCAACATACAGTATCTCACAAAAGTGAGTACACCCCTCACATTTCAGCAAACATTTTAGTATATCTTCTCAATTGACTATAGATCAATACTATAGAAATGAAACTTGGATATATTTTAGAGTCAATGTGCTGCTTGTACAGCAGTATATATGTACTGTCCTCTGAAAATAACTCAACATACAGCCATTTTTGTCAAAATAGCTGGCAACAAAAGTGATAATAGATGTACGTTGTTTAACCATGCAAAGCCTCATATCCTATTCATCATGTTCATGTTTTTTTTCTGCTTGACAGGACCATACAAATGTGTGTATCTTATTAGAGCAGTTCAAATTTGTGCTTTGAGTACAATTCTCTCATACTGACCACTGGATGTTCAACATGGCACCTCATGGCAAAGAACTCTCTAAGGATTTGATAATTAGAATTGTTGCTCTCCACAAAGATTACCTAGGCCCTATGCTATAAGAAGATTGGTAAACCCCAGAAATGGAGTTACAGTACAGGCCATGGTCACACAGAGGTTTTCAGGGCTTGTGCAGCACGCTTGGTACCAATACAACCCAATCATAAGTTACACTTGTTCATGAAATCACCACCAGGTGCCACGAACATTGCTCAGTAAGGTTAGCCTGAATTTCCCCATGCTGCCTTGCGCGCAGCACGATTTTATTTACGCTGCTAAACAGCTTGGATTCCATGGACCATATTTTCACCTCAGCGAGGGGACCAATCACAGAACGGGGAGGGAGCAGCAAGACGATGACGACGTCTATGCGACACACCGAAGCAGTTTGTTTATACCTATGGATCCAACATGGCAGCAGACACAAAGTTACCTTTCAATGCAGCCTTAGATATTGTTCTAAGTAGTTTAGAACGCAAGTTTATTTTAAATAAATCTCTGACCCATCGTCTTCTTCCTCGTCTAATTTCTGTTGCTCTACATACGTCATCTGGTATAATTAACATGTTGGTGACGTAGGCCGAGTGCGAAACGAGAGATGTAGTTCATTGAGCAATTTTCACATAAAACTAAATGTTACTCTTCTGTTTTATGACAAACTGCAACTTTCTTGACTTTCATAATTATCTTTTTAATTGACAAACATCATATGTGTAATTCAGGGCACAGTTCAGACGGAATAAAAAGATAAGTTGTCTCTCGCCATTGACTACCATTCATATTTTTTCCGAAATAAGGTTCCATGAGCTGGAAGAGGAGGGGATGAGGGACTTACGTTAGCCAGGCTGTAGGAATTGTGACATTTTTTACTTGTAAATGAAGATAAAATAATTAATTACATTACGGCTAACAACAATAGCAATAATAATATAGTATTATAACATTTAATACTGGTAATTATTTATCATAGGCTAAAATGTTCCAGCTATTTGACAGCTACAGTGATGGCAGTGCATGAAGTGTGCTTACTGTACTAGCCATTATTTTAGATTATTACACAAGGTGTGCATGACGTAGGCTACTTTTTTTTTCTTTCTTTCTTTCTTTTTTTACAGAAAAGGTGGAGTGATATAGCCTAGTTTTCTAACACATGGAGTTGATTGCTTTGTTAATATTGTGATTAATACTTTGAGAAATACCTTTAATTTGCAACTGTGTGCACTAACAAGGACGCTAAACAATAAACACAGCATTCTCTAGCAGTCATCAGCTTGCACAACTCTCACGCTGACATCCGTTACAAACGCAATGCAAGAGTGGATGTTTAATTATCGTAGCAATGGCGCGCAAATGCTTCACGAAAAATAAAGCGAAGATGATGAACGAACATACAAACACAACTAAATACAAACAAGAGTTCGTTGTTAGTTGCCAACAGCACAGTGGCTCCATGACAAACAATGACACTCAAAACCAGTGCTACTCACGTATGGAAAGGAATCGAAGCAACCCCCGTGTCTGTTTTAAGGCCTTCTCTCGTCAGCGCTGGAAACCTTTTCTGATATTAACGCGAGTCCTAAAGCTCTTTTCAGATCATAACCATTCATTTTCCAGTAATATTCTTATGAGCGTTTCTCTTTTGTAAAAGAGTCTCTCCTCTGCGTCAGGCGCCCCATTATGCTGATTGGCTACACGTTTGTTGTTGTGTCAATCAGACCAACTTTTCAACAGTGTTTTTAAATTTGCTTACCTTTAATGAGAATTATATGAAGGTAGCAAAGTCACTTATAGTTATAATGTAGCTAATGTTTAATGTAGACTATTACAAAAAAGTAACCTGTATTTGTATCCTTATTAGATTATAATATTGTTAGCTTAGCAAAATATATTGTTGAATCATGTGAGGATCACTATTTGAAGTTGTGGTCTATGTATGCCATTCCAAATCACTTACTAATTAAGATCCATTTCAGATACGATGCAGTCTATGTAGAAAGAAAGGGCAGCTTAGTAGCTTTTGGTACAGTTTTTCTTTTTTTTTTTTACTGCAAAACAAAACAAAATAATAAATGAAAAAAGTTATATAAAAATAAATTGCAGTGTATTTGGGATATTTGAATAGCAATTACTTTCCTACGGAGCCCCTAAAGTGACATGCTGATGTAAAAATTATGTGTCAATTAGGTCAGCACGATTAATTGCAATTCGCACTTAAACCGATTTGGCTTATTGCGACTTTGAAATCGCAAAGGCTGCAATTGTTTTTTATGCGCAGCTTGTCATTGATGAACGGCTCTGTAAACGCTGCTCAATCTGAAATCACTGCGAGTTTGAGTCATTTATAACGTGCATTTGAAAAAGCAATACACGTCAAACATCTTTCCAAACATGAGAAGCATTTATGAACCTCTTGTCCAACAAAAGATAACATGTTTTTACTCAAAACTCACAGTTGAGCATCCTTCTGTGAGATGATGTGGCTTCGTTCTTACACAGAATAAGGCAGTTGTGTGTTTATCATGTTTAATCAATCAAAGCATTTCAAACTTCTGTTTATTCAGCTATAGCGATAGGGATTTCCTGGAATGATGTGCGTTATCATACTTCTGCGGGGCATATTTGGCTTGTCTGCGTGAGAGCATTCAGATGGAGCAGCCTTTGCCAAATCGTGTGCGGTTTCATTGCTATTAATTGTGCAGCCCAAATGTCAATGCGTTTGCATGTGCTCGCAGAACTTTTGAGGTCTTTGCAAGAGAACACAAAGTTTCTCTGGGAAACACGGAAGTTTTGCGAGGGAACGCAAAGATTTTGAAATATATTTTTTCCTCCCATCTCTTATTTCCCCACCACCATGTCCCTTTTTAGGTTCATATGAAAGTAATTCCTATTTGAATAACACTGTTCAGTTAGCATTATTGAATGTTATTGGTCACTCCGCACATTAGGGGCACAATAGATAATCTTAAAACTGCTGTCGATATTGTCTGCCTGCCTCAGCTCAATACAAACAGATCAGTAATTTATCAGAAAAGTATCAGAGGCGTATCAGTGGTGTAGCACCGATATATCAGGGACAGGAGAGTAATTGTTTGGGTGGTTCAGCATGGCTGGGATCCAAATGTTCTTTGCAGAGAAAGTCATTCAGTGCTTTTGATCTTTTCACTTTAAATTCACAGTGCAATGTCACATGATAGATGATGGGGTAGAGAAATAAATATTTAAAATCCAGGGCAGACAGGAGTGGAAGATGGAGCTGTGGGTGTTCCAACATTCAAAGCGAGTTTGAACAATAGAAACTGTTCAGAGCTACCCAGTGTCTCCTCACAGTGTTTCCTTCCCCCCTCGTGCCCTTCTGATGTTGGTTCATTTCACCAAGCTTACTTTAGCGTGACTGATAATGAAAATGCAGGTAACGACCCATTTTCGAGGCAGCAAATGACAATGACAGCAGCCACTGAATGTTTGGATCAAATGGCCAGGGGTGCTCTGAAAGCCAGACCTGGAGTCATTTGCGCCTCTGGCTTTTCCAGAGCTCAGTGAGTTAGCAGTAATCTAATCATGTGAGAATGCACTCAAGGAGGCTAAGAGAGCTGTTGCATAGCCAGAGAACAGAATAGAGCCTTGGGTGGCAAATAGATGGGAACTTATGACCGCGATGAAGAGCCTTGCAGGCTGGTTTCTATCTCCGTTTTTGGACCAGTGAATGCCTGCATAGCTGTGATGCAGCCTGGCAACTGGAAAATACAGTGGAATACAGTCTGCATGACACAAAGAACAAATTCAAGAAAGTTAACATTTTTAACGTAGTATGCAGAAATTATACACTTCATAAATTGCATATTTGCATTATATTATATATAACAATCTGTTCCACAAAGGATGACGAAGAGAACTTTATCCATTTAAATAGTAGAGTAATTTTAATTAACAACATAAAAGTGTGTAAACAAAACCACCGGTATCTACCATTCACAAATCCTCTTCCGTGGCCTCATGGGATAGTAAAGTGTCCATCATATGCACATATTGCAGGAAGAAGTAGGTCATCCAAGTACGCTTTGCCTACTCTTCTAAGAACACTGTGACCACTACTTCTATTGTCACATACTGTTCCCTTTCGAGGGAACTCAACACTGCGTCGAGATCGACACTTTGGGGACGCTCCCTAAGCGTGCGCCTCTGAAGTATGAATAAAACTAATCCAATCCTGATTGGTGTTGCGTCGTGACGTAACATGTGACGGCATACCCGGAAGTATAAAAGTGACGCTGTCACAACACACACTAGCTTTCGCTCTTCAGCAAGCGCTCTGTGTTGAAAAACTGTCTGTCTATTTGGTGTTGTTTGTCTCTTATCATATCTATATATATATTGTATGATGGCCAGCGAACAATTCAGGAAGTGTGTGCATCCTTGCCCTCGCTTTATTACGGGTGGGGATACACACTCTTTGTGTGTGAATTGTTTGGGAGCGCAGCACGCACGGGCAGCTCTCGAGGGAGCTGCTTGTGTTCACTGTGAAGCACTACCCATTAGAGTGCTGCGCTCCCGGCTGGCGTGCTTTGATGAGCACGGTCAGGCTCGCGCTCCCCACGGTTCTGGTCCCGCGTCTGTTGAGGCGGCGCGGCGATTGAGATCGTGGGGCTCGCAGCGGGATCTTTTAGATGAGAATGAGGCTGCTGAGGCACCTTCTCATTCTTCGTCTGAGGATCCCGTAGCCCCTGAGAGTGGTCCAGGAGCCCGCATCGCGGCTTCTCCTGCCCACGATCAGGTCCCAATGCTTCAGCTCTCTGCTTCTGAGGAAGTAGATGTGCTGAGTATTGATGCGGATGACCGTGACTTTGGCGCGCCAGTTCACGGCCAAGCCTATGAGGAGCTGGTTGAGGTTGTGACTCGTGCAGTGGCCAGACTCAATATTAGCTGGCCACATCATGAGCAGGGAACGCAGGCGAAAAGCAAGCTTGATGAGCGTTTCCTGCAGCAGAGAGCACAACCTCAGCGCCGGGGTTTGCCGTTTTTCCCCGATCTCCATTCTGAAATCTCGAGATCGTGGGATAAACCGCACTCGTCTCGTGTCTCCAGTCCCAGTATGGTGGATTATAGTAATATTATGGGGGCACGGGACAAGGGTTATGGGAAGATGCCGAAAGTAGAAGATGCTTTAGCGGGTTATCTTTCCCCTGAATCGGCGTCTTCCCTAAAAACCCCGGCGCTGCCTAGTAAGCCTTGCAGAGATACATCAGCTTTGATAGGCAGGGCTTACATGGCGGCAGGTCGGGCTGGTTCATGTCTGCACACGATGGCTGTCTTGCAGGCATACCAGGCCGACCTCCTGAAAGATTTGGACGAGGGGGAGGGGCCAACTCCTCAGGATATTGCGGAGTTGAGAAAAGCCACAGATTTGTCTCTCCGGGCCACAAAAGAGACGGCCCGTGCCATTGGCCGCTCTATGGCAGCCATGGTGGCTACGGAGAGGCATCTGTGGCTGAACCTATCTGGCATAAAAGACAAGGATAGGGCTTTTCTGCTGGATGCGCCGCTCTCGCCTTCTGGCCTGTTTGGCGACGCCGTTACTTCGGTCGTCGACAGGTTTCAGGAGGCGAAGAAGCAATCTGCGGCGTTCCAGCAGTACCTCCCCCGTAAGGCTAAGTCCAAGTCAAGTAGGGTGGGGCCGAGCGATCAGCCCCAGCCAGCAACCAGCCATTCTCACCGGGCAGAGCAGAAAGAGAGCGTTTCCTCTAGAGCCCCTCCTCCTGGAGCCTGGCAACAGAGGAAGCGCTCTCAAAAATCGAAGTCCTCCAGCCAGAGGGGTGACCTGAGGGAAGTCATCCAGGCTAGGAGGACTTCGGGAAAGAGGTCCTGACCGGAATGGTAGGACCTCTGAGGGCGGTCCCCTCCACTGCAGGACAACCGAGGTTGTTCTCGCAGCGGAGCCCTCTAGGAAACGATGTAGGTTGCCCGCCGTCAACGACGCTTCGGGCCGCATCTCTTTCCAGCGAAAATTATCTAGTAAAGCATCAGTTATGGTTAAAAGAACCGCATCGACTACAGCCTGCCGGTATTCCGCTTCAGGCAGTCGAGAAAGATGCTCAAAGAACACCAGAGGCCAGTCTCGAGAGGCTGGTACCCCTAGTAGATTTTGTAGAGGCATGGTATCATCTTCCCAACATATCTGCATGGGTCCTGCATATAATAAAATCCGGATACAGACTGCAGTTTGCGTGCCGCCCCCCCAAGTTTTCTGGGGTGGTGCAAACTGCAGTACTTCCAGAGCAGGCTCAGGTGATGGAACAGGAAGTGCAGACTTTGCTGCTAAAGGAAGCCATAGAACGTGTTCATCCTTTAGACAGGGAGTCCGGGTTTTACAGCCGGTACTTTATAGTTCCAAAGAAGGATGGGGGGTTAAGGCCAATTCTAGATCTCAGGGTTTTGAACCGATCTCTGAGGAGGTTCAGGTTCAAGATGTTAACCATTCCTGCAATCGTGAGGCAAATCAGATCCGAGGACTGGTTTGTCACGATAGATCTAAAAGACGCCTATTTTCACATCTCCATCCTTCCATGTCACAGGAGATACCTGAGGTTCGCTTTCGGGGGCGAAGCTTACCAATATCGGGTCCTTCCGTTCGGCCTAGCACTCTCTCCCCGTACATTCACCAAGTGTATGGATGTAGCCCTTGCTCCACTGAGACTTCAAGGCATCCGTATATTGAATTATCTCGACGACTGGCTCATTCTGGCCCAGTCTCGAGAAATGGCAGTTCGGCATCGAGATGTCGTCCTTGGCCACATTCAGAAATTAGGGTTGAGACTCAATGTAAAAAAGAGTGTGCTAGAACCATCCCAGTCCACGATATTTTTGGGAATCGTGTGGAGCTCGATTACGATGCAGGCACGAATGTCTCCCGCACGTGTCGAGTCAATTCTGGCGATGGTATCTGGGTTAAGGCTGGGCCAGGCCATCACTGTAAAGCAATTTCAAAGAATGCTGGGTCTCATGGCAGCGGCATCCAACGTTATTCCTTTGGGCCTTCTGCACATGAGGCCCCTTCAGTGGTGGTTGAAAACCAAGGGGTTTTCTCCCAAGGGGAATCCGTTTCGTTTAATCAGAGTAACGCGCAAATGCCTTCGTTCTCTGCAAATATGGAAGAAACCTGGGTTCCTATCCCAAGGGCCGGTGTTGGGAGCGTCATGTCGCCGGAAATCCGTTTCGACAGACGCTTCCCTCACGGGCTGGGGCGCGGTCATGGACGGCCGCTTTGCCAGGGGTCTGTGGCAGGACCATCATCGTTCTTGGCATATAAACTGCCTAGAGATGATGGCTGTGTTCAGGGCTTTGAGGAGCTTCCTCCCAGACATCAAGGGTTACCATGTCTTAGTACGATCCGACAATACGTCGGTGGTATCCTATCTGAACCGACAAGGGGGACTCAGATCGCGCCCTCTGTGCAGACTGGCGCATCAGATTATTCTTTGGTCCCAGGGGAAAATACTGTCCATCAAGGCAATGTATATTCCGGGGGTTCAGAATCAGGGAGCAGACATCCTGTCGAGGCAGGGGCTGAGGCCCGGGGAATGGAGACTTCATCCAGACGTGGTGAAGTTGATATGGGAGAGGTTTGGACCAATGGAAGTGGATCTGTTTGCGTCTCGAGAGACGTCCCACTGTCCACTTTGGTTCTCCCTCTCACTTCCAGCCCCGCTGGGGTTGGATGCCATGGTACAGGCCTGGCCGAGGCTTCGCCTGTACGCTTTTCCCCCGATCGCTCTGCTCCCGGGAGTCCTGGAGAGGGTCCGTCAAGAGGGCATCAGTCTTCTGCTGGTTGCCCCAATGTGGCCGACCCGGGTGTGGTTTTCGGACATAGTATCACTCCTGATAGCTCCGCCATGGCAGATTCCTCTGAGGAGGGATCTGTTGTCTCAGGCGGGGGGCACAATTCTCCACCCTCAGCCAGAGCTGTGGAAATTGTGGGTCTGGCCTCTGAGGGGGTTCAGTACCTGAATGCTGGTCTATCAGCTGGAGTGGTTGAAACTATACTTAGCTCCAGAGCTCCGTCTACTAGGAGATTGTATGGCCTCAAGTGGAATGTTTTTGCCACTTGGTGTAGAGAACATGAGTTAGATCCAGTAAACTGCCCGGTGGCTTCAGTTCTGGAATTTCTTCAAGATCGGTTCTCTGCGGGTCTCTCCCCTTCCACGCTTAAGGTGTACGTGGCAGCCATTGCAGCTTTCCACGCCCCGTTAAGTGATGGGCCTCTGGGGAGGCACCAGTTGGTCATTCGGTTTCTCCGCGGTACTTGGAGGATGAGGCCGGCAACCAGGTCTAGAGTTCCTGCTTGGGACCTGGCTATAGTTCTGGAAGGGTTATCCCTGGCCCCTTTCGAACCTCTAGAGTCGGCTTCGCCTAGGGATTTAACGCAGAAAATGGTTTTTCTCTTGGCCATTACCTCACTTAAGAGGGTGGGAGATCTCCAAGCCCTGGCGGTAACACCAGCTTGCTTGGAGTTTGCCCCTGGCAGAGTAAAGGCCTTTCTGCACCCGAGTCCGGGCTACGTGCCTAAGGTTCCTTCGAACACAGCTCGGTCTGTAGTCCTTCAGGCATTCCATCCTCCACCTCATGTGTCGGCAGAAGAAGAGAAGCTTCATTTGCTCTGCCCCGTCAGAGCTTTGAGCGTGTACCTTGAGAGGTCCTCTTCTTGGAGAAGGTCGGACCAGTTATTAGTATGTTTTGGGTCACCTAAGAAGGGGCTCCCGGCATCTAAGCAGACTATTAGTAATTGGATAGTCCAGGCTATTACTGCGGCTTACAAGGTGCGCGGTTTGCCTTCACCTTTAGCCGTCAGGGCCCACTCAACTAGAAGCATGGCTTCTTCTAGGGCCCTTCTTTCGGGAGTACCTCTACAGGAGATCTGCGAGGCAGCCGGTTGGGCTACTCCGCATACTTTTATCAGGTTCTACAGTCTCCACCTTCCAAGTACGCCTGGCGCACACGTGCTCAGTCCTTGCTGAGTGCCTAGACAGTTTCACTCCGGGACAGGCCTATTCGGTGCGTGGCCTAGTGGGCACTCGTTCCCCAAAGTGTCGATCTCGACGCAGTGTTGAGTTCCCTCGAAAGGGAACGTCTCGGGTTATGACTATAACCCTTGTTCCCTGAGAAGGGAACGAGACACTGGGTCGTTCTGCCACGCCCCTCGAGGCCTTTGAGCGTCTTGCTTCATCGCGAGGCTAGTGTGTGTTGTGACAGCGTCACTTTTATACTTCCGGGTATGCCGTCACATGTTACGTCACGACGCAACACCAATCAGGATTGGATTAGTTTTATTCATACTTCAGAGGCGCACGCTTAGGGAGCGTCCCCAAAGTGTCGATCTCGACGCAGTGTCTCGTTCCCTTCTCAGGGAACAAGGGTTATAGTCATAACCCGAGACGTTTTTCACCTACTATATAGTATGGTAGCATGCAATTTCGGATGCACCCCTTGTCTCTGTGTATTCCCTTTGTTTGTGTTTCCCTGTTGCTCCTCCCACAATCTAATTTACAGGTTTGGGAGCACCACCTGGAGCAGTGTATAAGACCCCATAGTGTTCCAAACAAAGGAGAGAGAGACTGAGGCTTTCCTCTGTGAGAGACTGTCGTCTTCCAGTCACAGCACTTTTTGCTTATGGTATGTTAGTTGTGGTGGTTAAGTGAACACTAAGGAAAGTATGCTGTGTGCTAACTTCCATGTGAGTATGTTTAGTAGGTAACTGTAACAAGGTTTGTGTTCAGGGCAGAAGGAGGCGGGAACAAGCAAATGTTCAACAAACTTTTATCCCAAAAAACAACAACAATAAAACGAATCTCTCAGCCATCCCTCCTTGACCCAGGAGCATGGTAGCGTGCTCTCCATCCCTTCTATTGTTCAAACACTCCAGCTCCACCATTTCGAGCAGCCACTAGCTGTCACCGCTATCCCCCTCAGCAGCGAGGCCTCTCCGACAGTGTATCCATCCTTCCTCCCACGTTTCAGCAGAGAGGAAGAGCGTTGTGTCCAGGTCCTCTCTCTTCCACTCCCGTCACTCCTCCTTTCATACTTCCGGAGCTCCTCTGTAGTACTCTAGCCTGCTGGTCTGTGTGGTCAGGTTTTTCTCCAAGGTAATACATTGCTTATTTTTTGTCATATCTCAACTGTAGGATCATTATAGAGAGGTGGATGCCATTTCATTTGAGATTACATGTTTTCTCTGTTTAAATGGAGAGGGAGTAAGGGAATCTTATTTTTGAAGATAGGGAAGTTATTTCTAAATACCCTCAGGAAGAATGTCTTTTGTTTGTTGTATTAGCCTTTCCCCTCCCCTCCTCTTATTTCTTTATATCCCACTGAATATTTAATACAACTTTGCAATCTGGTGTTGCTGTGCTTTTGAGCCTGTCCTGGGACCTGGAGACAGGAGTTCTCTCTCTCTCCCTGTGATTTTTGTTACCCTCCTTTTCTTGCCCCTTGACCTTAGTGGTTCGTAACAGTATACACTACACACTTATTAATACACACACGCGCGCGCACACACACACTCAAAATATGAATACCAGTAAAACAACAAAACCACAAAAGGAGGACCAAATAACACATTTACATTAATTTCCAACACATAAAGAAACCATGTGGGCTGAGATAGAGCTTGTCACTTCACAAAAGTGACAAGTAATAATTTTGCACTATAAGATAAAGTGCACTGTTTCACCAGATCGCATACCCTCTGAATTAGTGAGCACCATGTGTTTACTTTTAGGTATGTCTTCTCTAATGGACATAATGGAGTGGACAGATGTATAGGTGCATTCGTTTATGCACGGAGAGGCACCCACATCGATTGAATTTCATATGGATTAACCGTAGGGGAGTCTGGTGGAGGAAAACAAAATCAAATGCCTCTCTGACCCTGGTGGAGAATGGCAGGAGCTCCTGGGGGACAGCCGTTTTAGATGTGGTTGTCTGTGCTCTTCACAGTGTGAAAAGCCTTTTACAAATCAGCCTGGCCACTTCTCAGTATTCCCGCTGTATTCTCAGTAGTCCTATTCAACGGCACTCCCATTCGACCCCGGGACCTGGACTGCTTGAAGGGTTTTTTTTTTAAAGCTATGCTAAGAGCCTAATGCTATACCCTGTGTAAATATGTTCAAAATGTTGATTTGATGGACTGAAATTCCAAAACCTGGAAATGTAAGACAGTGATAAGATGCAATGCAGGGAGTTCAGAAGATTTATAGGTAGGTCTTAAATAACAAAACTTTTAAATGTGTCTTGTAGTGCCTGTCTATAAAACATAATCTTGTCTTTCAAATAATAATAATTTAAGCAGTACTTTGTAATATTTGCAATTCTTTACAATTACTTATTCTAAAATGTGGATAATAAAAACAATACATTTATCAAAGCTATGGAAAATTTTACTGGTACGCATGGAAAGAAAAAAAACGTCCTATGTTACAAAACTTTTCGCCTTTGTACCTTGTACAAAATGACAAACTAGCCCTCATTGTCAGTGAGGAGGCATATACATTGGCTTGCTTTTATTTATAAGTCTATGCTGGATATGTTTCCCTCTTATCTTTGCTTATCTTTTGCTCCTATACGTAACATCAGTTCTTATAATTTACGCTCTGGTACTTGTTATCTGTCTACGGTTTGTACAGAGCTTGGTAAGAAGGCTTTTAGTTATGCAGCCCCAGTCACCTGGAACACATCTCTTTGGGTGAATCTAAACAACGCTTGAAAGTTTTGGAAATAGATGCCATAAATTGTTTTTAAAAGAACTAAATCGTTTAAAACCTATGGTATAAATTGTACTTTTAAGTAGTCTGATGTTGTTTGTTTATGTATCTTGAGGATTTTGTTTAAATGTTCCTTGTTGTTGTGCGTGTGCTTGGTTCATATTTGTAACTGTGCACTGTTAATATGCTGCCATTTTGGCCAGGTCTCTCTTGAAGAAGAGGTTTTAAATCTCAATGAGATCATCTGGTTAAATAAAGGTAAAGATATAAAATAAAATAAAAACATTTTCATGGTCATTGGGACGATATTTTTTGTGAGAAATACATATTGCAATGTCGCAAAAGTGAAAGATATTGTTTTCATCTTCCAACACATGCGACAGGTACTATGACATCAAATTTAAAGAGGGGAATGTCCAGACCTTCACGAACCATATTTTGCAAGTGCTCATTTTCTCAAATAATGAATAGGCTACACAATTTATGATCACCAGTTGTGGATATATCAATGGTGGTCCATGCTTTATATCAGAACATAATAATTGTGAGTAACATTAGCCTTAACCTCTAAAATTTCAAATAAAAATCTGGTTCATTATCAGCTGAAACTGTTCAGGGGAAGAAAAAAAATGCTTAGAATTCAAAGCATTATATTGAAACATTTCACTGAATGTTTTGGATTGCTCTGGACTGTTCATAAAAAAGACATTACCCTCGAAATGGTTCACCTTATTTGATTCAGAACATATTATAGTGAGCTCTCATCTCTAGAAATATAAATGGAAACGGTCATATAAAATCATATTTCTTTTGAAGGGAGTATTCTTCTTTCCTTTGTATGAGGTGAAGGTGTCAAATGCAGACAAAGATATTTTTTTAATATCAGAAAATATTACTTTTCGCTGCCAAACCCAGAAGTAATATTGGTCTTATGTTGTGAACTTTGACAGAGAGTATGAAGGCACAACCTATAAAAATGAATGCCAACTTTTAATATGACGCCTGTGGGAGGCCATACCTTTTAGTTAAAAGAGCCTTATTGATAAAGGCAACATCTGTTTAGTATTACATGTGCATTCACTGGACCAACCTGAAACATTGTATTGCCTGATTTAAATTTATACCATTTTTTAATATGTAGTTCGGGAAATTTCTGTAATATGCTGACAATATAATCTGTAATATGCTGTTGTGGTCAAAATGGCCACCGCATGGTGGACTTCCTTCCCTTGTATTTCAAACTTCAAATAATAATTTGAGTCGACAGCATGTTATTGCTATTAAAGGCCCACTGAAGTGCCTTGGAATGCACAGATTTGTATGATGCATTGATGTAATTTCCACTGAAACAGAAAGCTTCAGATATATTGAATGTTTCTTCCCCCTTTTCCAATAGCCATATAAAAAAATAGCGTTTAGTTTACCTCACAGACTGCAAGTCGCAGTTGACAGAAAATCTGAGCGCTGATGATACATTGGATTCAATAGTAGAGGTGTGAATAAATTCTATTTTATTCTTAACCAACGTACATAAAACTTGAGCGTTTGAGCAACCGAACACACATCTCCAACCCATATTGCCCCATGACGTGTCAACTGTCGCTTTGACCAGGTGGTATTTATAGCATAGGGACGCTTTAGATTCTAGAGAGCATTTGATTGGACAGAAGATGTGATGACAAGCTGAAGTCCATGGTGATGTCATAAAAATCTGTGATCCATTTTAATGGAAGTGAGAGACTATGCTTTGAATTTCCTAAATGCAAATTGTATCATTGTTTTGGAACACACCAGCTTATTCATAACCTTAAGGCTAACATATTCATACTAACAGCTAAAAAACTTACATTTTGATTTCAGGGGGCCTTTATGGGCCTGTGTACAACATTCAAAACTACTATTAGAAGAAGACAGAAAAGATATGAACCTCAGGGTCACATGACATATGACAGCGAGTTACGCAGCGTTGTCAAAGAACATATGACGGAGGCTTGGTAACTGGGTCACCGTGTGTCACAAGGTCACCCTGTCAGTCCACATCAATGCCACTGTATATTCACAAGGCCTGCAAGACCTGCATAATACTCTTGTGAGATTCCTAACTGGTAAATTCCTGGAAGCATGTGCATTTCTCCTCAAGAATCACTGTACACATGACATTACAGCCCATCTTTTGTAAAAAAAATAAATAAAAAAAAATAAAAAATAAAAAAAAACCTCCATTTTTCATTTAGAATTTTTAGTGAGGCCTCTTTACACATTTTCATTTGGTTGTTTTTGATGGTTGTTTGGTTGTTCTTCCTGGAGACATAAAAGATGCTGTAATCGATTTTTTTATGGAATTGCACACACAAAATCCCAACTACCACACATATATCACTGAAATAAGTTTCCTGAGAAATCACACCAATCTGTGACACCAACCATGGGCTCTAAACCGCAAAAACTACTCTTTCCACAGGGCATCATCAGAAGATTCTGAGCATCCTGGGTCTGCTAACAGCTGGTTTGATTATATATCTTGAACGGGTGGTCTCTTTTAAAGAGAATGGGGTCCAATTCAGTCTGGCAGAAATAAGCAAAATTGATAAATTCACTTAAGAACTATTAAAAGATTCCAGAGAGAAGTCTTAAACAGAACAAATTACCATTACCAAAATAACATTGAGTGGTCTAGAACTAAATTTCTAAATAAAATGTGTCAACTAATTATTGCAGCTTAGCTTGTTTAAAAGTGCAGCCAAATGCTCAAGCTTAAATACTTTTAAACGCCTAACCCTAACCTAACAGTCTACTCTACTAATACTGTAATGAAAGTTAGTTGACATGTAGTTGAAAAGTTACTTATATTTAGTAGAATGTCTAAAGTGGACTAAAAAAATAAAGTGTAACCGTCTTAAGTTTAAATAATATCAATATAATATCAAAGTTTTATATAACTTTGCTATCCGCATAAGCCAAATGCATTTACTGACCCCTTTAAGATGCAATGGCTTGGATTTTCATAAAAGTGTCACACACCTTACACATATTAATTTAGCAATTTAGCCCAAGAATTATACATATTTTTTAAGATAAATAACATCACAGTTCAACATTTAAGTGATTCACAATTTATACATAGTAACTAACACAAATCTGTTGAAAAAATGCACCAATGAAATTTGACAAGAATCTGACTGAAAATGTAGCTTTGATTTCATATATGTTTGACATAACTAATGCTTAGAAACAGTTTATACACTACTGTTCAAAGGTTTTATTAATCAAGTATGCATTTAAATGAGCAGAACAGTAAAGACTGATCAGTAAATTAAATTTGTCAAATTAATTCATGTTTTAAAATTGTAATAATAGTTCACAATATTAATGTTGTTGCCGTATTTTTTATCAAATAAATGCAGCCTTAAATTGTTTATGATCATGTTTAAGTAATTTCAACTTAAATTTCATTGAACTGACTTTAAAAAAATTGTTGAATCTTGAATAACTAATAAAAAATTTTTAAAAAATGCTTAACTTATTTTAATGAGTTAAATCAATGTAAGAACATATGTTGTCATAACGTATTGATCATTTATATTTTTTACAGGGCATGTTTGGAACAACTTTGAACTATTCCTTTTACATTGAGCTATAAAACTGAGAAAAGCCTAAGTCACATAAACATTTTATTTATGGTTAATCCTTAAAAGTTCTTTCAGAGCTGCTGGCAACATCCCAAACTGTGCCCTGGATTCATTTATCTGGGAAATAATTCCAGCAGAGACCCTGCCAATCACAACGGTGAGTGTGTGTTGGTACAATCGCAGTTTGTTTTCTTTGTGGGATGGGGAGTTAGGGGTTTACAGACAATGTCTGTATGAAAAATGAATTCAGAGGCGCTATCTGGGTGGAAAACTGACAGGGGGGATATTGCTGTGTTAATCGAAGAATAGTGAGGACAGTGGGCTGAGTGACAGAGGAAAGGTGTTTACCAACGGCCCCCACAGATGAGGGCTTGACTGCATTCACATGCGGGTCATGTAGCGCTCCATTTCCTTGCCTGTCATTGTGGACAAGCTAAAACACCGGACTTTTGACAACGGCATTTCCCATTGCTCTGTCTCCGTGACAAGCGCAGTGCGCAAAGGAGGCAAGTCATTTCATGGGGGAGCCAGGTCAATTTGCACGTTCCCCTGCAGTTTTTAAGGAAAGCCAAAGAAACGTGTGCTATTTCCTCGTTATTTCACAAATGCCGTAGGTGCTATTTGGTGGTTATTTTTATTTAATTTTTTTTGCAAGTTTCCTTTTTTTTTTCATTTTGATTTGTCATTCTCTTTTAGCCTTGACCGGGAGCTGATCCCGATCTCAAAACTCTATCAACAACTCATTGAGATTCAGGAGAGGTTTTTTAGAGAATGTGCCTCATGAAATAAGAAACATCCAGATAAAAACAGCACTGTGAGGATCAAGGTCATACAGTATCTCTCCAGCTGAGTTTCATCTATGCGTAACTTTGACTAACCACAATACTCTGATAAAAGACACCATCATTCATAGTAAATGTCTTTTCACAGGGAAGATTGCAGACTCTCCATGTCTCAGTGTGGTCATGTGGGTAGTACAGGTCCTTCTCAACAAATTAGCATATTGTGATAAAGTTAATTATTTTCCATAATGTAATGATAAAAATTTAACTTTCATATATTTTAGATTCATTGCACACCAACTGAAATATTTCAGGTCTTTTATTGTTTTAATACTGATGATTTTGGCATAAAGCTCATGAAAACCCAAAATTCCTGTCTCAAATAATTAGCATATTTCATCCGACCAATAAAAGAAGTGTTTTTAATACAAAACAAAAAGTCAACCTTCAAATAATTATGTTCAGTTATGCACTCAATACTTGGTCGGGAGTCCTTTTGCAGAAATGGCTGCTTCAATGTGGTGTGGCATGGAGGCAATCAGCCTGTGGCACTGCTGAGGTGTTATGAAGCCCCAGGATGCTTCGATAGCGGCCTTAACCTCATCCAGAGTGTTGGGTTTTGCGTCTCTCAACTTTCTCTTTACAATATCCCACAGATTCTCTATGGGGTTCAGGTCAGGAGAGTTGGCAGGCCAATTGAGCACAGTAATACCATGGTCAGTAAACCATTTACCAGTGGTTTTGGCACTGTGAGCAGGTGCCAGGTTGTGCTGAAAAATTAAATCTTCATCTCCATAAAGCTTTTCAGCAGATGGAAGCATTTATTGCTCCAAAATCTCCTGATAGCTAGCTGCATTGACCCTGCCCTTGATAAAACACAGTGGACCAACACCAGCAGCTGACATGGCACCCCAGACCATCACTGACTTTAGGTACTTGACACTGGACTTCAGGCATTTTGGCATTTCCTTCTCCCCAGTCTTCATCCAGACTCTGGCACCTTGATTTCCGAATGACATGCAACCACTGAGCAACAGTCCAGTGCTGCTTCTCTGTAGCCCAGGTCAGGCGCTTCTGCCGCTGTTTCTGGTTCAAAAGTGTCTTGACCTGGGGAATGCGGCACCTGTAGCCCATTTCCTGCACACGCCTGTGCACGGTGGCTCTGGATGTTTCTACTCCAGACTCAGTCCACTGCTTCCGCAGGTCCCCCAAGGTCTGGAATCGGTCCTTCTACACAATCTTCCTCAGGGTTCGGTCACCTCTTCTCGTTGTGCAGCGTTTTTTGCCACACTTTTTCCTTCCCACAGACTTCCCACTGAGGTGCCTTGATACAGCACTCTGGGAACAGCCTATTTGTTCAGAAATTTCTTTCTGTGTCTTACCCTCTTGCTTGAGGGTGTCAATGATGGCCTTCTGGACAGCAGACAGGTCGGCAGTCTTACCCATGATTGCGGTTTTGAGTAATGAAACAGGCTGGGAGTTTTTAAAAGCCTCAGGAATCTTTTGCAGGTGTTTAGAGTTAATTAGTTGATTCAGATGATTAGGTTAATAGCTCGTTTAGAGAACCTTTTCATGATATGGTAATTTTTTGAGACAGGAATTTTGGGCTTTCATGAGCTGTATGCCAAAATCATCAGTATTAAAACAATAAAACACCTGAAATATTTCAGTTGGTGTGCAATGAATCTAAACATATGAAAGTTTAATTTTTATCATTACATTATGGAAAATAATGAACTTTATCACAATAAGCGAATTTTTTGAGAAGGACCTGTATATTAAAAGAATAGTTCACCCAAAAATGAAAATTCATCATTTACGCACCCTCATGTTGCTCCAAATCCTTTTGACATTCTTCCTTCACTGAAAAACAATTATGAAATCACTCTTTTCCTCACAGTCAATGCTCTAATGAATGAGGACTGGGGCTTTCAAGCTAAAACAAATTATCATAAAAGTTTCACACATGATTCATGCACTTTATTTCAAGTCTTTTGAAAGCATTTGATAGCTTTGTGTGAAATAAACTGAAATTAAAGTTATTAATTGAAAAACTTACAGTAAGCGATACCTTATTCACTAACAGATTGTTCTTTTGAGTCGGCTCTTTTGACTGAATCAGCGCATTCAGTTCACAAACCAGCTTGAATGATTCATTCAGAAATCTGACTGATCTGGCTCTCGAGTTAAACTCATTGACTTATTCAGTTGCGGGAGTTAACAGCCGGGAGAGGAGAAAACAAGGTCTGTTCTTTTGGTCTGTTTGCAACAAAGCAACATATGGCTTCAAACGACGGAAGAGTGCTTTAGGACATAGCAATAGCCTCTTCAAACACAAATGTTTCTCAAGTAATAGTGCCTATTTATGCACCGCCTTTCTTTGGTAAAGTACCTCTAAAAGGTTTATTTTT
Source organism: Meda fulgida (assembly GCA_030578275.1). NCBI lineage: Eukaryota > Metazoa > Chordata > Actinopteri > Cypriniformes > Leuciscidae > Meda > Meda fulgida. The sequence continues at coordinate 8,412,491 of CM060624.1, read as the reverse complement.
CCTTGAGTGGGACTTTTTCAGTAGCCATTTTGTTTTCTTATTGTGTTATAGATGACTCACTTTTCCCTGTAAAAGGCAGTTCTATTATAATAATGTATGATTGATTATCATGTGCATCCTAATAAATGCTAACATTGACTCATGCATACATTGTACTTTTTTTTCTTACAAACAATGTGTATAAATCTAGGAGTAGTTTTCAGCTGACATTTGAGGAATGCTGACATATAGAAGTCAACGCTCTACAAGTCACACTTAAGGTCCTAATTAATCAAATAAATGTACAGGTGAACACTGCAATGTTTCTAATTCTCTGTTGTGCTGTAATATGTGTTAACAACTTCATGTGTGGTGCCCTTGGGGAGTGTGGATAACTGTTGTGTGGTTTGTGCTTTTATTACCTTTTGTCCAGTGCTAGTGATGTGTTTGCTTCAGCAGACACCATATGCTAGCTAAATTACAAAATTACCAGGGCAGCATTATAGCTGCTAGATCCACATGCATCACAAAGTTAAATGTATCTTTATCAGGGCTGTTCATTTTAATCAAATAATGACATGATAGGGCAATTAATTAATCACAATAATTTACATACAGCTTTTTTTGCCTAGAAAAGCCCCCAAATGAGTTTATGCATATAGGTCAGTGGACATAAATAATTGCATATTAAATCTATTAATTTATTCAATTATTTAATATGTAATTAATGCATCTAACTAATATTTACTCTATAACTGCACCATAGCATTACTGTGCTCAATCAGGAGTAGCATGCCGTGAGAGATGTTTGTTTTTATTTATTGTAAGGACTGAAACGGCATAATCCCCACATGTATGACATCTGTTATAATCCCCAAATGTGTGAAAACACATTTGAAATATACTCACAGTATCAGAAGCTGTCATGGCTGGTATCTTCTGACGAAAAAAAAATGGATGCGTTTTTTCCAGTTCTGCCAACAAATATAACACAAGCCAGATAAGAGGGATAAAAAGGTAGATTCTGAGATATATCCATCTCAGCTAGTTTTATTATTTCAATAATATTATGCCACAAGGCATTATCCCAATACTGAACACACTATAGTTTGGCCAACTGACCATAGGTTCAAAGTAGTATTTCATGTTTAGTTAGATTCATTTTCATTGACTTTAAGTTTATTTTCAGTCACGTGTTCCTTTGTTCAGTTTGTACGGTGGCCGACAGAGCTCAACGTGGTGCAACCTAAAGAAGACGCAAGCAAATAGAAAAAAAAACGCATACAAATAGAAAAAGCGCATGCAAATAGAAAAAAACACCTGCAAATTAAGAACACATCTTCATCAGTTCCACAACACACGTGTGCTCCAAATACTCACAACACAACCAAATACAGAAACGCAAAGTAACACAGACCACAACAGAAATATTTCCGGGGGAACCAAATAAGTGACGAACCCGGCTGAGACGTGCTTATTGCACATTAGCATCCCTGTGCCCTACTCGGCTACTCCCTTCGAAGTGCAGACGGCAGAGCTCTTCAAGTGGGACTTTGGAGTGAGCATGGCACTAGTGTGCCATTTATGTAGCCGTTTGTAACGCACTTGATAAAGGGAGCAACGAAAGACAACGTAATTATTTTCACCTGGAAGGTTCCCATGACAACGCAGCACATTGTCCATCAGCTGAATAGCTGTTCTGATGACAGAGATATAATGCTGTTAACATAACGGTTGCAAATAAATGTATTTTTACTTTACAAAAACACTGTTAAAATATGCATTTTATATATCCGTTATATATCTGTGTGTCAGTGTTTCAAACATTGGACCCTACATTACCTACACCTTCTTATGAAACTTTTCTTTATGAAACTTTAAACATAACATGAAACAATTTGTATAGTGTAACTGATGTATAGATTAATATCTTTCCATCATGTTCTTCTTCTCTATCTTTTTTATTTATTTATTTTAGTTTTCAGCTCATTGTTCCTTTCTCATTTCTGATGACATTGAACATATTGTTAATACATTTTGTATATTGTATACAAGTTGTATGTCATAAAAAATGTAATCTCTGTATGTTTTGCGAAAAAAAGTTAAAAGAAATAAAATAAAGTAGAATTTTGAGCTGTAAGCTAAGAGTATAGAAGAACTATAAAAAGTATAATATTACAATATAATATTATATATATATATATATATATACTATTTTATAAGTATTATTTATATATACAATATATTACAATATTATTTTAATATTATATTATAGTTTATTTATAAAAAAATATCACGTCCCCAGCCGGGTTCGTCACTTATTTGGTTCCCCCAGAAACATTTCCGTTATGGTCTGTGTTACTTCAGAGACAATTTATATAGAGACATGTCACTTCCTCAATCCTCAATACAACTATATAGGGAAAACCCGTAACGCCAAAGATGGCGGTTGTATCCACATGTCCCGCCCCTCCCGCTGGAAAGCCAATCGTCTGCTTTTAACAGTCAAGCTGGGAAACATTTAAGCCTATCGTCTGGTTCCACAGTTGAGGTTTGCGACAGCGGAGAAGAGAACCCTTGCGCATGAGTAGTAAAAGTATAACCTGTGGGGAAAAAGGCATTTTAAACCTTATTTTGGGGCAAAGTCATCAAACTTGTTCAGCGATTTTTATCAAATTTTACTGCTGTTTCTATACATGCAGTTTTTATGTCCCGGTGACCAGTGAAAGTGCAGTTCTGACTCTCTGCCCATTAATTTAGATAGGAGCCTGGACTTGTTAGTCCGAAATAGCTGCCCGGAGGCGTTGCCAAGATGGCGGCCGAGTGGCATGACTTGCCTAAAAGGACTTTGGTTACTTGAAGCGCGTTTCTGTATTTGGTTGTGTTGTGAGCTTTTGCAGCGCGTTTCTGTATTTGTTGTGTTATGAGTATTTGGAGTACACGTGTGTTGTGAAACTGATGAAGATGTTTTCTTAATTTGCAGGTGTTTTTTTTCTATTTGCATGCGTTTTTTTCTGCCCGTCTAACGGAGAACCTTTGGCACTGTATCATCTTGGTTGCAGTTCCATTAGAATTCCACTGGAGGTGATCGCGGGCGAGTGCAGAATGAATGGGAGTCTATGGAGCTAGACGGCTAAATGTATCTCTTTCTTCTGCTTGTCGTTGAATAAACATAGATTTTATTGTTACTTCCGCAAGTTCAATATAGATTATAGACCAAAAGTCGAATGAACGAGTACTTTTGTCCTTTCGATTTCGTACAGGTTAGGCCGTTGTTGGCCGGAACACGCTAGCATTCTGCTATTATGTGACGTCATCACATTTTTGAACAGATTTTTAGAACAGATAAGTTAACTTAAAAATGCAATTTTCAGCTGAGTGTATTATCTTCGCTCTCCCTTTTGAATGTAACTTTCAAATTACTTGACAAAAAATTACATCCTGAGAAAAGTGGATTTCTGGGGGTGAAACCCCATAGACTCCCATTCATTCTGCACTCGCCTGCGAGCGCCCCCGCATGGACAGAGACGTGTTACTGCAGCCAGTCCAGAAACCGGAAGTAACCAGACAGTGCCAATTCTCTTTCTATTAGACATCTCTGATGCGTCTTCTTTAGCTTGCAGCACGTTGAGCTCTCTCGGCCACCGTAATTTTGTCATTATTTCCCTCATTTGCTTTGTATTTAAGTTGCAGCCCTATTCAGGATGCATTGGTTTGGTGTTGTCTATGTTAGAGGTTGTGTTTTGTTTGTGATTGGATTGCCTTTGAAGTGTATTATTAAAAACTTTTGAAACTTGATCATCATCTTGTTCTTCCTTCAACCTTGTGTGACAGTACGAGGAGTACCTGTAGAAAAACCCTCAAATATTAGTCTTTGGCATACACAGTTGAGACTGAATATGGTATAAAAAGGTTCTTAGTTCTGTTCTAATTAAGCTTTTTCAATTACCATATTAGGCAATTAAATAAAAAAATGAACTCAGATTATTCACATCAAGCATAACATAGAGCATCGCTTTACTGAATAGCTCCTGAAATGCCAGAAATGTCATAACATTCTGCTGATAACATTCTGCTGATGTTTTTAATTTAATATATTAATTGTATTATTCAGAACACTATGTGAAATGTTGCCATTCACTTTGAGACTTTGATACAGCAATGTTAAATGGCACAATCCTCATTACAAATAGCAAATAATTTAATGGCAGTAATTTTAAACAGCAATAAAAATGTCTCCAGTTAAGTGCTTTAAATATAGCATATATACAGTTAGCACAGACTGCTAACAGAAAACAACCTCGGGTCATTAGCGATTCATACAGCGACATAAAGCTTGATAATCACTTGAGATGCACAAACTCTCTCAATGGGAAGAAAAAAGGCCAACACTCTAGAGAGCATTGTCAATTCCCTGACACTTCAAAGCATTGTACACGCCTGCAGTTTGGATCTTAGTAATTCAGCCATTTGTTGGAACAGCAAATTGCTTTCTTATTTTTCTAAGCCACCACTCTTGTTTAAACTTGGCTCACAAAGTGCAGGCTACAAAAAAAGGAACGTCATGACAGCTTAAATATGGAAGTGCGACAGCAAATCTCCTTTTGAACAAAGATAAAAGGGTAAAACATTTGCCAGGGAGCCGCTAACAGTGTTTGACAAATGAGCCTTGTTCTCTACAAAAGCTGTATTCCTGGAGACAGAGCAAAGTCTCTAGATGCATGTGGACCGGCAAAAAGAGAAATGCCAATCTCTAAACAGTGGTGACAATAAGGAGAAAGAAGAAGAAAGACAGTAGCCTTTGATCATCTGCAGTATTTAGCAACTTTCTTGACCTTCTCAGTCAGCCAGTGTCTGCAAAGTCCCACTTTCCTAAAAAAAAAGCCTAAAGTACAATATAAAACATTTTTTTTTTATCCTTCTATTCACTGAGATCACCAGTCACCATGTACTAGCAAGACATCTTTGAAAAGGTCATAATTGTGAGCTAGCTCACATTTTGAAACTTAAAAAAGAAATCTTATGGAAAATGATGCTAAATTCTGGAGCAATCACTTACAAACTGTCTAACAGCCAAGTGTGGATATGCATTATCCAACAGAGTGCTGATTATCACTGTGAGCATCCTGTGTTTACAAAGGAAATAAGACAGTGGGGATGTAAATGTCTCATGTTGCTTTAAGAAGTTGTATAATATAATATTATAAAAGAATATAATAGAACTGTTATTGTTACAGTGCAGTCATCAAGTATTGCCATTCGATAGCTTTCTTACATCTGAACAAGACTGCACCTGAAGCCTTTACAGAAAGTTTCAAAATGAAACCAGTGCGCACCATACAAACAGCACAAATTGTCCAATATTACAAAAGCAGCTAAATCACCAATGCTCTCTCTACCATGAACAAAAAAAGTAGGACTAGAACCAACCCATCAAACTACTAATGTAGCACAGAACATTACCCAAACAAATACTACCAAAAGGGAACTTGCTGGTAATCAATAACTAAGGCAACAACTAACGCAGGGAGAACTAGCCTACACAAGGTCAAGTTGCACAGTCACTTGACAAACAAAAGCTGGATAACACACAAAGCTAGGATCATGGACACATTACCACAATTGTACCCGCAAACTAGAGCACCTCTAACTCACCTAACTTATCAAAATCACCCTCTGGTGAGCACAGCAAGCAAGCCCCTGAGTGCACTCACAACCCTCAAAGCAAACGCCCTGGTACCTGCCTATCTTCCACTGAAACCTATGTATCTTCTGAGACGTGCCGGGCTCGAGGAATCTTTAATAGCAAAACTTCAGTGAACCTCAGCCATTTGGCCAAGGACCTGAAATGCTTGCCCCCACTGGAGAAACATGTCTCCACCCAGAGTTATCTCAAAAACAAAAAAGGCAAAAAAAACAAATGAGTGCACAAATGGAAGGACAGATTTCTCTCACCAGAGAGATCACCGAATATTTCAAGTCAACAGCACTCAGACACTATACTCACCAGATACTCATCAGAAGGGAGAAACACAGCAGCCTACAGTTAGCATCGAACAGCACACCACAAACTAACACCAAATCACACAATCTAGGGAAAAAACAACAAAAACTCCTCCGGATGCGATATCCCGAACGAGCCCCCAATCTGTTACGACCCTGGCTCAAGGGAGGCAACATAGAGGAGTCACAAACGCCCATTATAACCAAAATAAGGTTTATTGCAAACAAAGTTAAACATACAAAGAACAATGGTGGCTGCTGCTAACAATGCTGCTGCTCCAGGCTGCAGTGTGTGTGAGAGAGAGTGGGTGGAGCTAGACGGGGGCTTTTAAAGTTAATTAGATTTTATTCTTATACTGTAGAGGTGTAATTTCTCCATCATAGTGACACCAAATACAATTGCCAAAATAAAGACTATTTTTAAACACTCTGCTTGTCTTCCAGATTGCCCAGTACCAAACTCATTCCATTGGATGAAACAATGTTGTCATAATTGAGCGAATGACACTTAATGACAGTTGTCATAAACATGCATAAAACCTCCTTCATATTCATGACATTTGTCATGTCATGATTATGACGGTGTCATGCCAGTATTATGCACACCCCTTCAAGTAAAGTGTTACCTTTCAGGTTAACTAAGGTAGTTAACTAATGTTAACTAATGAACCTTATTGTAAAGTATTACTGTTTGTTCTTGTATATTGTGTACATGATCTACAGTCTTTGGATATTATTTGTTCCTTATTGTGTAATATACAACAAAAAAAATCTAAACAAACAACAGTCAAATCTTACAAAAATATGCAATTCTGTGTATTTTGAATTAACAGTGCAGTTATATTAGGACTGATTATCTATTATGTAAAGGGCTTCCACATGACATGCACCATTTTGACTCTCTTACCAGCAGTACAGGATTACTTGAGAGTGGTGATGCTTCAGTTTTAGCTTCATTCACCTCTGCATTCTGGAGGATCAATAAACATGCAAAAGATAAAAAACATAAAGTGTCACTGTAGATAATGTAACAGTTGACTAGTGATGAGTGAGAAGCACAAAGCTGGGGACATTGTATGTACTGTGACCTTAAAAGCCCCCTGGATTTATTTTCTATTATAATTAGGATATAGATTATAGTTTTAAGGTTATTTTATAACTCCCATTTAATGCTTTTAGTCTGAATATTTCCTTTTTTCACATCTATACTGAGACATTTGGTATATTAGGACCACATTTACCAGTATGATGTTCTCGTTCAGATTCCATGTCATCAGCTTGGTCTTCATCTGTTTGTCCAAGTTCATAACCTTCATTCCACTCAACTGTGTCTTCCTTATCATCATGTCCAAGGGTTTCAAATATGTTGTTGTGTATAGTGGAGGAATCTGATCGGTCAAGTTAATGAATTTTTAGTCTTGTTGTACATCACAGAGCACATGTGAATGCTGTGGACTCTTCGGTTGCTGCACACTTTGATTCCACAATTCATCAGTCTCCTCGTCACTTGAGGTGCTTGTGAGTCTTTGGACTGTGCATGTTCTTTTAGTAACATTTGGTGATGAAAGGGAGCTGTGTGAAGTGCTGGGTGTCTCTACTCCCATGGTCTCTAAAGTCAAACCACCCTGTGGAACATCCTCCATTCCTCTAGTTCTCTGAAGAACATGCAATATAACATTCAATGATTAACTCAGCAATTCAGCTAAATTAGTGATATTAATAGCCACTCAGCTAAATTAAACACATTTACAACAATTTTGTCACTGTATTTAAAAATGAAGCCCAAAATACATGTAAATAACTTAAAGTCAAAGTCTTGGTGATTTTACTAACCTTCCTCTTGGTGTCTCTTTTAGATAAAAGTCCGTCATCTAATAAATGTGTGATTGAATCCTCAGAATCACTGTCACATCCATACCATAACAGTTTTGCAGCAGGTCTCTCAGTATCACTGTCTAATCCAAGTGTTGAGTGTTCATTATATTCCTCTTTTTCTCCATCAGATAAAGATTCTACGTCTGTGAGACACACCTCCTGTTTAGCGCAAATGTAAAATCTCAACATTTTCAGTTTGGTTTGTTCATATAGATATCCAACAGTGCTATCCAAGGGAATTTGGTTTCTTTTAAAATCACAAACATGAAAAGTGAAGTCTGTTTCTGGACCTTTTGGTGACTGCCCATTTGTGGAAAAAAGGTTATTTCCCATTTCCATGATATGTAAAACAGTTGTCTTTCTTTCAACCGTCACGTAGTGCCACCACCATTACTGGTCCTCACTTGTTGGTATCCATTATGGCAGAAGTGAAGCCATCCAATTTCAGTTCTTCTGGAGGTTTTTTCTGCAGATCCATTTTTGTCTTGCCAATATTTTTTTTTCCCCTTAGGGAAGACACACGCTTTAACATTCAAAGTTTTAGCTGACTTTGATCCCAGTTTCCTTGTTTCGATTTTATCTCTCAAATTCTGTAACAGAGATTCTTTATCCGAACAGGCCGCTGTTTGTTGACAGAAGGAGAGGACAGCCAGTCGGTCACCATATGAATTAATATACTTTGCCATTTGCTCATCAGTCATGACAGAGAGCACATACTTGTCGGCCTGAAAGTGCAGAGAAGATCTAATTTTATAGATTGGTTCTTGAAAGAACATAAATGCACTCATGAACTCATAATATGTTAACACAGTCTAGATTATTATTATTTTTTTATTTATCCTTGACTGAAGTAATGATGATGAAAATTCAGATTTTTCATCACAGGAATAAATTACAGTTTTAAATATATTAAAATAGAAAACAGTTCTTATAAATTGTAATAATATTTCATAATATTGCTGTTTTTATTGTATTTCTGATAATCTGATTCTCAAATAAATGCAGCCTTGGTGAGCATAAGTGACATCTTTTTAAAAACATTAAACAAATCCTACTGACCTCAAACTTTTGAACAGTACTGTAATGCAAATAATTTAATCATATAACTAATTTGATAAATTAATTTGAACTATACAAATAAATTCAACCGAAATGAACTGAATTTAATTAATTAACTGACAGTCTTAATTATTCATGGTCATTTTCTATTAGGAAAAAAGAAAATGCCTATGCAAAGCCTAATCATGGCATGTTACACTGGACAGATGGAGATGGGATTTTCAGGAAATCACTGGAAAACAAAGTCCAGTTGCCTGTGACAACTATAATTTCTGGTAACTAAAGGAGCTGTCGCATGGCTAATAAACTGTAAAGATGTTTAGCCTCGGCTTGTAATCTAACATTGATGATGGCATCCCTGAACTAGGCTATTGTCGTGCTCCATGACAGTAGGGTGTGTGAAGGAGGAGATGCCCTGTGCTCCCTGTATGGGAGGTTTCAGTGATCCCATACGCCATATGGGAGAGCTGGGAATGATGATGATGAGTTCAGGAAGTATACAAACAGCAAATCTGTTGTCCTGGAGCCTTTCCCAGCAACTGACAAAACAGTAACCTGGCTCTTGCCCAAGACATTCGGTGTGCGGGAAGTTTGGGGATGTGGAGCCAGAACGCATCCAGCGGGAAGGGGTTGAAGTCGCTGTGAAGTAAGCTGTTCAACTTTCTTTCTGTACTAAGCAGGTATTGTCACAATTCCATGGCAAGTTATCTTTGGACAATTGAAAAAGCACTCACACAGCTGAGATGAAGCTGGAATATTATTTTTTCAAGGAAGTCTAATTCCTTTATCTGGGTAATTTCTCATGGATCGATGCATTTCTTTTGCTGAAATGCATTTATCATGGACCCATTTTAGCAACGTGAAGTCTAGCCAAGAATAGTTTTCCTGCTGAGCTCTATTCAGTTATTTGTTCTATTCTCTTCTCTTCTTTTTGCTGTTGTGGTAATGGTGGTGGCTGGAGGGTAATGTTTTTGATGTAGAAACTGGTAGTGAACATACTAAAAGAGTTCTTAGTGTGTCTAGATGTTCTCAAGGGTGGGTAATTCAAAAGTTGACATGCACCATAATCACCGCTCTTCTAACTTGCTTCTTCTGACTTACCTCCAGCAGCTGCACCAGAACACCTTGAGTACTGTTATCTGCTGGTCTTTCAGCTTCACATGCAAAATTTAGTTCAAATCTTCACTGTTCTTCTCTAAGTTCAGGCCAACTCACTGGCATCTGGTATTCAGACTGATTTTCTTCTCTACAGAAACACATCTATTTGAGGAACATCTTGGCAGGAATATTGATGTCCATGTGCTCTGTGAATAAATTTATGGGCCAATATACTGTTTCTCTTCCATTCATGTAATATAAATTTATTTAATTTCAACAAAAGAAATAGACGTTAAAGGGATAGTTCACCCCCAAAATGAAAATTCTGTCAGTAATTACTCACCCTCATGTTGTTCCAACCCCGTAAGACTTTTGTTCATCTTCGGAACACAAATTAAGATATTTTTGATTAAATCTGAGAGCTGGATCACTCCACCATAGGCTTCTAAGTAAGGGATTGAAAGTTGAAACCAGATCAGACCCAATATCAGATTAATGTGGAAAAGTGTTTCTGACTGGCTAAAAAAGCTTGACTCTTTTTTTTGCTGTTCACGGAGCCTGGGATTGTCACACAGACAAGTGTGATTTCTCATGACACTCATTTCAGAGATATCTGTCAAGTAAGGACGTTTTCTGTGTGCTGTTACAAATATATAGCTTCCGGCACCTTTAAGCCAATAATCACTGCACAAAACACATTTTGGTAACACTTTAGAATACTGTTTCTTACTTACTGCAAAACTAATAGGGAATTATTGAAGAACTAATAGGGAATTCTTCATTAACTACTTCTTCACAGCTGTTAACTACTAAGAAAGATGTGTTAACTAATCAGTATGTAATAGAATTTTACGATTGTGTTAAGTAACAGATAGTAAATCAATAACTAATGAATTCTGTCATACCTCCTGAATAACTACTACTGATTATCTACTAATTAAGGTTCAAGAAAAATAACTAAGAAGTAACTAATGAACAGTCAAACAAAAGTACATTGAGTTGTGACCTTTCTTATTAACTAATGTTATTGTCACAGTCCTCGTCTGCACCTGTCTGTCCTTGTCTGCACTTCACTTCCCAGAATCCTCCTTGTCTGCACACCTGAATTCACTCCCTCAATCATCCACCTGTTCATCGTCTTAATCATCTGTGTCACCTGTCCTCATCTCGTTAGTATCTGTATTTAGTTCTCTCTGTTCAGTCTTTCTGGGTCGGTTCTAGTTTGTCGATGTGTATGTAAATGCTTGTATATGCATAGGTGTTGTGGTGAATATCCTGCCTGTCTTCCTGCCTGTACCTGGTTTTGTTTAAGAGTAAATCGTTTGTATTGGAGCTCTTTGCCTCAGCCTGCCTTCATTACACACCACACCGTGACAGTTATTAATAGAAGTAGCACTTTGAACAAATACATATTATGTTAAAGTTAAGTGTTTGCCTGTGTGGTTTTGTGGGTGTGTTTTGTAAGAAATCAACTTCAGAAAGGAACCATACACAAGTGCTTTGCCATAACTAAACTCAGATTAGTTGTATTGTATACAGTACTGTGTGTGTCTGTTTTCCTCAGCATAGAATGCCATTGATTAAATTCATGTATTTGAGGCACAGACTGAGGGAAACTGAAAATATAGGGAACTTATTAGTAAGTAATAAATAATTATTAGATAATTCTTCAGGAATGACTTAGAACCTGAAGCAGTATTCTAAAGTGAAAATATAGGGAACCCATTCATAATTAATAAAGAATTATCAAATAATTATCCAGAAATTAGGCAACTGATAACCTGAAACAGTATTCTAAAGTGAAAATATAAGGAAATTAATAGTTAATTAATAAAGAATCATTAGATCATTCTTCAGGAATTACTTAGAACCTGAAGCAGTATTCTAAAGTGAAAATATAAGGAAATTAATAGTTAATTAATAAAGAATTATTAGATCATTCTTCAGGAATTACTTAGAACCTGAAACAGTATTCTAAAGTGAAAATATAGGGAACCCATTAATAATTAATAAAGAATTGCCTCATACATCTGACTCAAATCAAACTTTAAAAAAACCCACTATGACTGTACTGTACATTATGATAAGTTTTGCTAATGAAATAAAAAGTTATTTGCAGATCAATATATCCTATAGGTAAATGTCTGCACTTATCTCTCTTATCAGGGCTGAAGAATGACTAAAACTGGCTAGAAAAAAAATCTGTGCTTTTTTTACTTTTCAAGTACTTTCTACCTTTGTACTTTTACTAAGGTAATTTTTGAAAATGGCCTAATTATAATTTTACTTTTATTAATTAAATTATTTTAGTTATATTTTTTTGTGGTGTCTGTACTTTTACTCAAGTACTTGATTTGTGTACTTCATTCGCCACTCCACTGCTAAAATAAAACGGATTATTGTACTAACTACTGTGTATGACTGTTCATTAGTAGTTACTTCATAGTTATTTTTCTTGAACCATAATTAATAGTAGTTCTTCAGGAGGTATGACATAATTCATTAGTTATTGATTAACTAACTGATACTTAACACAATCATAAAATTGTATTACATACTGATTAGTTAACACATCTTCCTTAGTAGTTAACAGTAGTGACTTAAGTGTTAATGAAGAATTACCTATTAGTTCTTCAGTAATTCCTTATTAGTTATGCAGTAAGTAAGAAACAGTATTCTAAAGTGTTACCCACATTTTTTTCACATTAATATGTAAGTTATGCTGCATATAATGTACTCTAGTTATCTTGAAAAGTTTTGTTTATGGTTTTCAAGGATAATCAAGCAACCTGCCCGTCTGCCTAATTTTGCAAGCTTCTAACTGACAAATGAACATGTCCCAGAACACTGAATAGTTTAACATAGGCCTACATCAACAACAAGAATGGATGATCTTCTTTTATAAACCTATTTATTTAGATCTCTCAACCATTATATGATGTGGCATTTCATTCTTTACATTTAGCATTCTTTTTTTTCCTTGCTGTCCGTGACCCTAGCATCTGATGTGTAATTTTTCTAGACATCAACATCTAAATGAAATTGCTTCCCATACATTAGAGATATGTCAAGCCAGCAGATATACGCTATTTAACCCAACCATAGCACTATATGGCTTTTAGAAAAGATAGCAAGTAACACATTTACACCAAAACATTGTACTTTCTAATCCCAGGGGCCTGAATAAGAGCATGAACCCTCATTATTATGTTACTCTTTAAAGAAAATACTTATTTGAAATAGTATAGGCTAACTAGGATATTATTGTTCTTATTATTTGAAAAATTAATCACAGTATACATATATGTAACAATATTGTAACACATTACCTCAAACAATGATGGTAGAGAAAAAATGTCTGCCATTGGTTATAGGAAAATGTTCAGCATATATTTCCCCATGGGAGTTTTTGTCCGTGCACAGAACATCCGATTTCAGATTAATGAATATTACACAGCGTGCGTGTTTTGCTGGCTGGCCCCACAATCTATTGTCAGCTGGCAGTTCAGTCAGGAATCCTCCAGATGTGATGTTATCAGGATAAATTTTTAAACTTTATCTGATTAAAGAAGTCTGAGGAATAACCGATCACAGAAGAGCTTACTTTTCAGTTCCTCCTAAAAGATGTATGCCAACGGAAGGGGCATTAGGCAGGCAGATCATATTGTGGATATTTGGTTAATTGCTATTATAAATCCTATTTAATGTTTTAGAGGCTTCATTAGCACACAGCCCACAATGTCTGCTTTCTTAATCACATTGATTTTTGATACAAGCATTGTGGGAATTGCATTATTTGACATTGGAATCTGGTACTTTTTGAATGCATGGCATGGCTCTGTCTTGGCGCTTTTTTTATAAAACTCATAATGACTCATAAGTAATTCTTCAGTTCACAATTTAATACGCAAGTCATACAATTTAAGCAGCAGCCCACGAAATGAAACTGTTTTAATACTGCTATATACCTTCCAGTGCTATAGAAATGTATTATGGACAGATGCCAACACTTTATGGGCTTGTTATAATACATAATTGTAAAGGATTTGGATAAACCAGTAAATCATTAAACCAGAATTAAACTACTGAATCATGCACTAATGAATTGTGCATAATACAACCAGTCTCATACACACACTTAGAAAATATTCATATTACTTAGCCTTATAAGCAAACACAGGCTCTTACAATCACAGCGACAGTTGTATTATCATTATAAAGGCTCTGTAAAGCTAGATGTACCTGGCCTTTTCATTCCCCATACCTCAGAACTCCACTGCTGATATCACCTATCTTATTGCTTTACTAGAGAAGGATATGGGTGGAGCACTAAACCAAAACAGGGCACAATTAAACAAATCATGAGAAACTCAAGTTGTTATTATTAGGGCAGAGTGCATGGAATAGTCAGCACAATATCAAGGCATTTTCAATTATCCATCTTTACAGAAAATATTTCAGCTTGCATTATCAAAAGCTCTCCCACTGAGTAATTCTGCACCTTTGAAGGCCAAACCCCAGGAGGCCATAATACATGAGTGATCGGTCTGCGGTAGTCATGAGTTAGTTGTAGCTGTACTCTTTCTGCCGTCTTCTTTAATTTCTTGCTTTGCAAAAAAAAAAAAAAAAAATTGAAATAAGTTCTATGAGGCATGGAGGGTCTGATGTGGTTCAGAGAATGTGCTGCGTGAAGCCAGAGGCAGGTATTCCCATGAGCATGGAGGGAATACAGCAGGTTTGAATGATTGAGAGTTATGGTCAAAATGCACCTGTTTCAATTCTAGAGAGAGAGAGAGAGAGAGAGAGAGAGAGAGAGAGAGAGAGAGAGAGAGAGAGAGAGAGAGAGAGAGAGAGAGAGAGAGAGAGAGACCCATGTGCTTAAAGTTTCCCCAGAGAGAGAGAGAGAGAGAGAGAGAGAGAGAGAGAGAGAGAGAGAGAGAGAGAGACCCATGTGCTTTGCAAAATCTTTCCCATGAGGATAAAGCCTTCCTTGAGAAATTCACTGCATGTAAGATATTTGGCATTTTTGAAAGCAGAATTTCTTTGTCCAGTGTGTGTGTGTGTGTGTGTGTGTGTGTGTGTGTGTGTGTGTGTGATGATTTATGACGCGAATGATTTGTATTACGACATGGGTATTACACTGGTATTACAATGTAAACATGGTTTTTGAGTTCTCACAATTAAAATTTTAAAAATGCAGAAAGTTTTCTGTATTGGATAGGTGTACTGTGTCAAACTTCTGTAATAATTAAGTAACTTTTTATGTTTTTTTAAATAAGTCTTTTATGCTCACCAAGGCTGCATTTATTTGAATAAAAATACAGTAAATACAGCAATATTGTGAAATATTATTACAATAAAAAAACTGCTTTCTATTTTAATGTATTTAAAGAGTAGGCAAAGCTAAATTTTCAACATCATTATTCCAGTCTTTAGTGTCACATGATCCTTCAGAAATCATTCAAATATGCTAATTTGCTGCTCAAGCAATTGCAATAAAATTTCACAATATTACTGTTTTACGGTATTTTTCATCAAATACTTTGGTGAGCATAAGAGACTTTTTTAAATATATAACTATATAGTTAACTAATATATATATATATATATATATATATATATATATATATATATATATATATATATATATATATAACTGCTTTTTAGTGTGAAAGCTTAATGTAATTGTACAAAAAGCATCAGCCGTCAGAATATGCAGGTGGAGCCTTTGTTCCTCCCTGAATTTCACAGTAAAATTATTTTTGTTTCACAACCTGAATATGTTCAATCTCATTTCTGTAAATGTAATATTTATTCGGACAGTGTTCGACTGAAAAATTCATGCCATGAGCCACGGGTAAGTTTTCATTAGCAGAACCTAAATCTCATGTATTATTAATGTGTAAAAAGAGCCTCTTCAATTGAGAGACGGACTCAAGATGTTGTATTTAATCTCCCTTAATATGTTTTGAACAAGACTGCGATATTAGCATCACTGGGGGAAAAAACACACACAAAAAAAAAAACAGGAGGCCATCTCTATTTTTAACCTGAATAAACAACCTCCTCAAATTCAGCGCATTGATGGAAACTAACAGGAAGCAGCAGTGAAAGTTCTTTCTTGCATTTTACCAGCAAGTAAACAGCCCCAACCGAATGCAACTGTTCCAGCATGTTATTGTTTTCCAGAATGTTAAGTATTCAGTCTGTCTCATTAGCCAAGTATGACACAGTTGTAAGACAGCATGGCTGTTTTCCAAATCTAAATGAGGGTAGCGCTGATTAAAATGAGTAAGATTGTTTTAGGTGGAAAATATTTCATATGCTTTGTTTGTTAAATGAAATGCATCATGGTTGCGGAATTATTCATGTTCCCTGATGTCTAACGGATGTCGAACAGTTTATACCGCCTGAACATCACGCACTGTGCTTACATGGTTTTGCTATACAATGCCTGGTTTAACTTACAAGTCCTTGTGCATGTCCGGCTACTCACACATCCAGTAAGCATGAAATACTCTGCAGCGATCCTCAAAGTTTCCCCATTGCTGAGTCTAAGAATTAAGCACGCTTTAGAGGTCAGTGAAAATGACAAGCTATTTATGAATAACTCATAGCCACTCAAACTAACATGCATGCACTCCATCTGACATGCAAGTATGCTTTTGGTCTGGCAAGCAGCAGGCAGAAGCCTTTACAAGGGCAAAACAAGACAGATGCTGAGCACTTTGTAGGCCTTAATGAGAGGAGGCAGTGGACCATGAGGAGTAAAGGACAGGCCCCATGAGAAAGAGCAGAGTGGGCTTATGAAGAACTGCTTAATGCCTGCAGGTCTCAGTTTAGCTCAGAGGATTGCAGGATCATCTGCCAGGCTCTAGTGGAGAAGAATGTAACAAAAAGATCTCAGGGGTGAGGTGGCATAGAGTTAAGTCACATTTAGTGTATTCACATTGAAAAGGATGAGAAATTTCACACTGTAAACAGTTTCTCTGTCTTGTGTTTTTCTTTGCCAACAAATTATTCTTTTATCAAACAAAGAGTTGATTTGGCTGATTTAAAATAGGAATAATGTTTTTGTTTTTTTTATTAGGTTAAAACGAAACACTTTCACAACCCATTTTGTGTAGGCTAATGGAAAGGTTCCATTAGAGTTCTGCATTGTCCGTCATTTTGTATGACATGGTCTTAAAAATTGCGTCATAATCTATTACCTGTCATTTTAATGTTCACATTTTAATGATAATAAGCCATTTAATGGGCTTTGTTTTTATTGTTCACATTTTCATTTTAATTCAAGATTATGCATATTTATTTATGAAGAGAAAGTTGAACAGAGACTTTCAAGGTTTCATCATGAATGTTTGTCCAATAAATCACAAAAGTGTTGTGCTTTGTTACTTTTGATATCAATTTCAAATTCTGTCGATACAAAATTTAAACTATAAATACTGTTTTTGCGCTCTTTAATGTGGCGCGCGCGTGTTCAAGCAAAGCGGAAAAATGAACGCGATCAATCCCCTCCTCTTTACTACGTTACAGAACAAAATAAACATGAATGAACATCCAAAAATATATGTTGAAAGATACAGTTCAACTTACCGAAATCGTATAATCTCTCATGTAATCGCTCAATGTTTCAAGCAGAAACTCGTCAATAAACAGCTTGTAAACAATGTCAAGTAACTCAGAAATGCCATTCATTGACCACTAACTTGATAGTCAGCAAGAGTGCACTCGCCGCCAAGTGGACAGGAATGAGAATTACAGGTACAAGTTACAATTCATCACTCTCAGTGTAATCTGTCAAAATGACGGATGCAGCTTTCAGAGTATTAGCAGTGTCACGGTGTGGGTTTTGTGTTTGTGTATCTTGTTCTTGTCTGTCATGTGTTCCCGTGTCCTTTCATGTTTCAGCTGTTCCCTGTTTTGTTGATTAGTCTTCCCATGTGTTTCTGATTAGCCACGCCCCCTTGTTATCTTGTTTAGCTTGTTTGCCTGTCTTTTTATACCTCTGTGTTTCAGTTGTGGTTTGTCGGTCGTTGTATTTGCTTCAGTGTTCCTGTGTTCCTCCTGTTATTTTTTAGTAAATTAGCTGCACTTGGATTCTCTCTCTGCTTCGTCCTTCCGGCATCATAACAGAACGACCGACCAACACTGAATCCAGCAGCATGTTAGTGATGGGCAAATCGAGGTTTCGTGATGCAATGAAACAGTCGAAGCAAATGTGCCATTTTGTTTCGAGGCTTCGAATCAATCCGAAACCCGTCTCCACGGTGACACCTAGTGGTCACTTGCAGATGTTGATCTGAAACAACCTTTACAAAGAGCTAATAAAAAAATGTGTTGGTTTTTTTTTATTATTATTGTATTTTTGTAATATATGAAGCTTGTAACCTGTAGTCTCTTCACATTGCATAATGTGATTTTGATCATGAAAAATGAATATTAATAAAAATAAATCAAGCCACAATGTCTCCCTTTCTTATAGATTTTTATTCAAAAATATTAATTTCTCTGCTGTTGAAGGACTCAGCCTACTTCTTTTTTTACAGATAATTTCTCCAGCCTTTGAAAAAATTCTCTCACAAGGGACACTTGTTGCTGGCATACAAAGATATTTTTTAGCTAGGACATACAAATGAGGAAAGATTACTGCTCTCTCTTTCCAGTAAGTTAGAGGATCATGAGTTCTGGGCAAATACGCATCGCTGAGGTATTTTTTCACTTCCACTGTGGCATCAGCTGTAGGATTGTGTATCATCTGGGTCTCACGGATACGATTGTCAAAATGTTCCCATAAACTGTCTTGTGTTTCAACTGGTGTTGTTGATGATGGGCCTGATGTTGACATTTGTGGTTCTGAATTAAAAGAAAACGGCAATTAGTAACAAATCATAAACTGACAACACATATGAAGTATAAATTTCATGAATCACATTACATAAGATAACATAGACTGAAACTCACCAGGAGTTGTGTTTGAACGCATCAGTGAAGCACACTCCAGTGTGATGTGCTTTTCAGCATCCAGGGCTTTGGCAGGAATTCCAAAAGCCACATTTTTAAACCTTGGGTCCAGCAGTGTCAGTAGCAGGCCTTGGTACAGGGGGAACACTACCATCCTCTGCACCCTGCAGAATGGCAGGATGAATGCTCCTCAAATGGCGCATCATGGATGATGTATTGTTGCAGTAGGCTAGCTGCCGATCACAATACACACATCTCACTTTATTTGGGGTTTCCAAATGGAAATGCACCCACACCACAGATGTACGGCATCTCTTCTGTGGAGCCTCCATTTCTATCTATCTATCTATCTATCTATCTATCTATCTATCTATCTATCTATCTATCTATCTATCTATCTATCTATCTATCTATCTATCTATCTATCTATCTATCTATCTATCTATCTATCTATCTATCTATCTATTTTATATGTAGCCTATCTATCTAATAATCTATATGTATCTGTAATATATGTATCTATCTATTAATCTATATATATATATATATATATATATTTCTATCAATGCATCTATTAATGTGTCACTATATGTACTCTGTGTGTCTCTAAGTCAATGTGTAAATGTAAATTAAATCCTAAATATAACTAAACAAATCGCACTATAAATGTCACTATATCACCAAAAATCCGCTATCTCAAAACCAAACTCCTCTCACAAAAACCCACGATATGAAAATGCGTTGACAAAACTTTTATACTGTGTGATTGTGTGATTTGTTCCCGAACCGACCAATAAATGAAACCCTGCTTCGGCAGAGCACTCCACCTGATGAAACACTTAGACGCTTCAATTAGCCGTTGTCACGTGACGTGGGTGTTTGGAATCACGCTTCGGATCAGTGTTTCGAATCATCTTTGCTTCGGGATCTCGCAAAGCTTCGGAACGTCTGTTTCGCGCCAGCCATCCTTACAGCATGTTCGCCAGTGTCTCTTCTCCAGCCACCGAGCGGAGGAGAGGCCACTCTTTTGAGGGGACCCGGTTGGTCAAGTTTCGTGGGACACGTGGAGGCCTCAGTAGAGGAGGTGGTCGAGAGGAGCCCCGACACCACTCTCCACGCTGGCCATTCTTCGACCCTGGGTTGGTGATGTCCAGCCCAGGGCCCCATTCGCCGCTGGTCCCGTCCAGCCCAGAGCTTCACGTCAGCCACGTCCAGCCAGAGCTTCACGTCAGCCACGTCCAGCGAGAGCTTCACGTCAGCCACGTCCAGCCAGAGCTTCACGTCAGCCACGTCCAGCCAGAGCTTCACGTCAGCCACGTCCAGCCAGAGCTTCAAGTCGCGCCTGCCGAGCCAGAGCTGGAGCCCTCTTCCCCGCTGGTCCCGTCCAGCCCAGAGCTCCCTTCGCCGCTGGTCCCATCCAGCCCAGAGCTTCCTTCGCCGCTGGTCCCGGCCAGTCCAGAGCTTCCTTCGTCGCTGGTCCCGTCCAGCCCAGAGCTTCACGTCAGCCACGTCCAGCCAGAGCTTCACGTCAGCCACGTCCAGCCAGAGCTTCACGTCAGCCACATCCAGCCAGAGCTTCACGTCAGCCACGTCCAGCCAGAGCTTAAAGTCGCGCCTGCCGAGCCAGAGCTTCACGTCGCGCCTGCCGAGCCAGAGCTGGAGCCCTCTTCCCCGCTGGTCCCGTCCAGCCCAGAGCTCCCTTCGCCGCTGGTCCCATCCAGCCCAGAGCTTCCTTCGCCGCTGGTCCCGGCCAGTCCAGAGCTTCCTTCGCCGCTGGTCCCGTCCAGCCCAGAGTTTCCTTTGCCGCTGTTCCCGTCCAGTCCAACACCCTCTCGGAGACGGAGAAGGAGGAAGAGGACTTCCCGCGTCCCGCAATACCTGGAAGTCCTCCCTGTACTTCCTGTCAGCCCAGAGTCCTCGCTGCTGGTCCCGGCCGAGGCAGAGACCGTCCACGTCACGTCTGCCGAGCCAGAGACCGTTCACGTCACCTCTGCCGAGCCAGTGTCTACGAACAAGATGGCCGCCTCCGAGCCAGTGTTTACGGACAAGATGGCCGCCTCCGAGCCAGAGTCTGTTCTTGAGCCCGAACCAGTGGGTGTGTTGTCTGTTCCCGAGCCAGTGTGTGTGTTGTCTGTTCCTGAGCCGGTGTCTGCTGTTCCTGAGCTGTTGTCTGCTGTTCCTGAGCCGGTGTCTGCTGTTCCTGAGCCGGTGTCTGCTGTTCCTGAGCCGGTGTCGTCGCCGCCCTGGCCGCCCGAGGGGTCTTCGCCGCCCTGGCCGCCCGAGGGGTCGTCTCCGCCCTGGCCGCCCGAGGGGTCGTCTCCGCCCTGGCCGCCCGAGGGGTTGTCTTCGCCCTGGCCGCCCGAGGGGTCGTCTCCGCCCTGGCCACCCTTGCTTCAGTGTTCCTGTGTTCCTTGTTTCTACTGTTATTTTTTATTAAATTAGCTGCACTTGGATTCTCTCTCTGCTTCGTCCTTCCGGCATCATAACAAGCAGACTGTCTGTTTAATATAATCTAACACTTTATTTTGATGGTCCCGTACTCTACTGATAACTTCGCAACTACGTCAACTGATTCTACAAGGTTACTGATTAGGTTACCCGAACCCTAACCTAACAGTCTTCTACAGTCTACTTAATAATAATAATAATAATTCATTACATTTATATAGCGCTTTTCTCAGCACACAAAGTGCTTTACATAGAAGGGGGAATCTCCTCAACCACCACCAATGTGCAGCATCCACCTGGATGATGCGACGGCAGCCATATTCCGCCAGAACGCTCACCACACACCAGCTTACTGGTGGAGAGGAGACAGAGTGATGAAGCCAATTGGTATATATATATATAAGACTTACTTATTGTTATTAGACCAAGTCTGGATATATATATATATCCAGACTTGGTCTAATAACAATAAGTAAGTCTTATTCTTTGTAGAATGTCTAAACCAAAGGTTCTTGGATGGAACCATCTGTGACAATAAAGACCCTTTATGGGTGAGACTTTATTATGTTATATGTTTTATGTTTTACAGATTAGATCATGAAAAAGTAGGGTTGAAATGAAGTATTTGAGACATCCAAGGCATCATGGGTAGCTTTAGCCGTTAGCCCCTTCTAGTAGATGCCATAACTATTGCCATTATCTTGGAAAACATAAACCTCTAAAAACATAAAGGCAAGCATGCACCAATTAATCATTTGCAGTCAAACCAGGAACATTTATTATTAAAATATCAATGGATAAATTTGATTTCATGTTGAATTTAAAGTCTGCTAAAGGGCACGTCTACCGCTGATCATCACTACATGCTTCACACTAGAAACTGGCACAGGTGAAGTGATGCTAATGGATAGACATACCACATGGTTCTCAAGGCCTACTGCTGTCAAATCGATTCATACCAAGCCAGTCCGTCCCTGAGGTTAGCATGATTCACAGTCAACCGTGAAGAAACAAATAGCAGCATAGAAGAGAACACTGTCCGTGAAGAGCCAACTGGGTTGAAGCTAGTCAAATGACGCGGAAGCCAACATGGCAACTCGGGCTCATTGGGAAAACGGGCATTTGGCGACTTTTCTGCAAAATAATATTATGTTGCTTCTTGCACGCTTCACAACATTTTCAAAGCAAAACGTGCAATGAGTGGTGCTAAAAGCACATTCCGTTTTGTCCAAACCAGGTCAACAGGAATCTGGAAACGTTTTATTATGTTGTTGAATGTATTGACGCAGTTCAAAAATTAAACATCCAATGAGTGGCACCAAAAGTTATTGCTCTTTGTGAACATTATTTTCGTTGTTAAAAAAAACATTGACCACCTAGACTAAATCCTACACTGTTTAAAAAAAGAGCAAACGTAAGATAAAAACACATTTACTGAAGCAACCATGCCGTTTTACCTTGCTTCTGCAAGTCTTTGAGCTTTTTTATTGTGAAGTGTTTTATAGGACTCCGCATCTTTAGAACATGACACAGGTCATATTCAATCAGATCAATGCAAGCTCAGCTGTTATGTGCTGTGAACATGTGCCATGGCCCTGACTGCAGAAGTGCATTTTGATGTTGACCATAAGAATATAATGTAACAGAGATGCAAATACTGCAGGGGACTCTCAACAGTATGTGTCTCTTTAGCATTTTCTCTCTTTGTCTTATGTCTAGCACTGTCATGTGATCTCTCCCCATAGCAACACACTCTCTCTCTTTATCTGTACCTTTCAAAACAGCGTTTTCATAAGACTTGTTGGTTTCTAACATTTTCTTGGTTTTCAAATGCTGAATCTACGCAGTACCAACAGTTTGGAAATTGGTAATAATATTGCTATAAACTACTCAACAACATGCACAATTATTAACATGACCAGAGTATTTTAATAAACATGACTGAATGGGAAAATGATTTAAAGGTGTAGTGTGTGATTTGTTGCGGCATCTAGTGAGGTTGCGAATTGCAACCAACACAAGTTATGTTGGCCGACAGGAAAATATGTTGTCATCTGAGACAGCAGAGAGTAGCCAGTTCAGCAATTTCAGTTCAGTTTCAGTTTCAGCTTCTTTACAAAGATAAATTAAGACATAATGTTTACTTTATTATTCAGTAAAATTATACGTTATTGCGAATATTATTGTTGCTTGTACATCATTGTGTCATCATTGTGTTTTATTCGCCGACTTTAGCTAGCTTCCTTGCATGAAGAACAACATAGTGACGAAACGCGTATGTCCGTTTAGTGCCAAATATGCCCGGTGGCCTCTGTCCATCATGGCCTCCTAATCATCCCCATATATACACTAATTTAACTGGCTTCATCACTCTGTCTCCTCTCCACCAGTAAGCTGGTGTGTGGTGGGCGTTCTGGCGCACTATGGCTGCTGTTGCATCTCATGTAGTAAATTTTCTCAGTACCTCGCCTGGTACAGCATTGCTAGCCGTTTAAAAATGTTTAGAAGCAAGCTCATTGGCTGCAAATGCGACATGAACCAATCAGCATGTACCAAGTAGTTACCGCTGTACTTATCATCAGCTTGAGTTAAGCCATCAGCCTGCGCCATCTAGAGTTTCATGACAGAACTTGGCATGTATTTTCCATTAAATAAAAGGATATTTAATGACAAATGTAGGACTTGATTTTGATCATGAAGAAATGGGCATTAAATATCAAAAAAGAGTTTGGAATAACAAAAAAAAAAGAGCAGGATATGGTTTAGTTATGTTGCCAATAATTTCAATATGAATTTCATTCATTTCATTTTTTCAAACTATACATAATTTCAGTGGACTGTGCCAGGCATGATTCAGTGCAATACCTTTAAACTCCATGTCTTATCAGCTACAAAAATCACCATCTCTGAGAGAGAAATTTTCCTTAATCACAGATTCTCTGCCTTTTTCTCCACAGATTTTCATTTTGTGCCTTTGTAGGAGAAGAATGGGAAGGGTGCTCGGCTATATTTCAGTCGGTAATCATGGGGCCTTTTGAGGCAGACTGCGTCACCGTATCCACGGTAACCTTCCTCCATCTGATCTGTCTCTGACAGGTTTTAATGAGGTCATCGGGTCCGCCTCAGCATGCAAAACATCACTTTGAATGCACTCTGCCGTTGCACTAAGAAAATCACATCTCCAGCCGCAAGTATAACTCTATAAATTATCGCTCTGTATGCTCGGCCCATTATGGCTGCGGCGGTCAGGCAGTCTGATAGTCCATTATTGGAGAGGAGGGATGGACTCTCTGTCTGACTGACCCCCTGCAAGCTGGATTTGAAAAGAGAAGAAATTAGTTGATTCCATTTCTCCCCATTACACTTTGTCGAATCCCATGTGTGACTAACACAGAATATAATGTGCTCTTTTAAAAACAGCCTAGCAAAACGTGAGCACTGTGGAAGATCTGGGGAAATACAGGAATAATGTGAATACATTTTCTCACACTGTTATTTCTAGTATATTGGCATTCAAAACTCATCAGAAGGGTTTAAATAAGCTGAAATAAGCTTTTTTTTTTGGTCACGAATATGTATGTATGATTTCACGAAATTATAATATACATAAGGATTAGATGGGCAACAGCCTTCAGTGTAATTGCAACCACTGGTCACTCCCCTTTACAATCATTTGTAAGATATTGACGTTCAACAAGAGGATAATTGAAGTCAATATGCTAAATTACAAGACCTTTGACATAGGGACATACCTGGCATCATTGAGTAAAGCACCCCATGGTTTCTGTCAGTAAAACACTCCTTTTTGCAGGTTAGGCAATGTGCTGACAGCAGGAGGGCGGTTGTCAGGGGAGGGTCTAGACGGCTTTCTGCGCGTATCCACCGGAGGCCTGTAATTGAAGCTGATTACATTGAATACATTATACCCTTAACAAATGACCTTACTGGCTTTATGAATCCAACTGATTAAGTGCAATCTCTTTCTGTTTGTTGCTCACTCACTCCCAAGCAGAGACACATATTAGGGTTGTAACGGTTCTTGAAAAAAGAAACCAGACCATTCTCCACCGACGGTTCGGGATGCACTTGCACCACGGATCATCTTAAATCTGACGACACAGCTAATATGCTTAGTTGAAAATAACAATGCGCAAAAAAGACAGACATAGTTTAGCTAATGTAAATGGTAAATGGACTGCATTTATATAGCACTTTCACAGACCCAATGGCCACCAAAGCGCTTAACATATTGCCTCACATTCACCCATTCACTCACTCATTTATACACCGACGGTGTATGAAAATGTTTGTTTCTGTTAATGGATATGCATTCTGGCTTCCAAATATTTTACAACAGCGATGATCAACAAAAACGTGGTTAAATAGTCACTCTTTGTAAACTTTGTTCAATAGGAGTGCTGTATGCTCTAATATGATCAATCATTTTCACCGTCATAACCTGTGTGTTAATAGCAGACAAGAGCAGGTGAGGCCTGAACAGCACATGTTGCTATCTGTTTAAACCAAAATCATTTAAGTCTTGCCAATTTAAACATTCAAGCCCAAGAAGCTGCGAACGAGAACTTGCGTGCAAGCTGTGAGAAGATTTGTGAGCGCACTCATCTGACAGCGAGCAAATATTGAGTTCACTTTCAAGTCTTGGACTTGAGCAGACATAGACATCCAACATGCCTGTCTTGGTGAGTATTAAGCAAACATAGTAAATTATGTCTGAATTAAATGTAAAGAGTCGAGAAAGACAACCCATGTGTATCAGTATCAATATTTTCGATCAGTGCATTATGCAATGTTATTTCACATTTGATTACCACAATACCTAAGAACAGTTCCCTTTCGTTGTCACTCCGAGTTACGTCGGATGACGACGAATGGGGTTTCGCTTAGAACACCTATCGACTTTGAGTATACAAAAACGAGCCAATGGCAAAGAAATGCCATGGGTCTGCGGAATTTGCGTGGCGTAACTCCGCCCCACCTCGTGGGTATAAAAGGAGGACGCCGGCAACATGCAGTTATGTTTTCGCTTCGGAGCCAAGAGTATCTCTTCACTCCAGAGCCATTCATGACTTCACTCTACGAGACGAGCCATTCTCTCCGGTGTTGGTGTGACGGCGACCTGCGGCGAGTTCACATTGCCTGTTGATCTGTGCAGTGATCTGCCAGTGAGTGTGTTCTCCCCGCTCCCCGATATCTTTCTTCCCGGACGTGCATGATGAGATCTCGATGTCTTCTCAGGACCGCTCGTTGGTCTCATCCGCCTTTCCCCCCTCAACGGGGCCGCTGCCCATGGGTACACTGGGGTCCCCCCGGTTGAACGCTCTGTTGCGATGCTACTGTGTCCTCAGAGTGCTTCCCGGCGCAATCCTAAGCACCCGTCCGAAGCCTGTAGTTCTTTTCGTCTACACTAATCTGTAGTGAAATCCTATAGTGCCACAGGACAGGCAGCCGCCTCACTGCATCCCATGACCGTTCTGTGGTCTACCTGGCCCAGATGCTCATGGTTATGCATGAGGGCGGGACTGACTCGAGGCTCTTTAATGAGCTACCAAAAAGCGCGCCGCCACTGACCTTGCTCTCCGAGCGACGAAGGTGGCCGTGTGCTCTCCTAGTCAGGTGATGTTTACCACTCTGGGGCTGACCGGTCTGATGTGCAGGATGTCGGCAGACTCGTCTGCTCGACACCCCCACATCCCAGGTCGGCCTCTTCGGCGGTGCGGTTGGGTTCTTCTGCCCAATAGTTCTCAACCGCCCGGGAGCAGATTGAGGTTATTCTGCCGACGGCCCCGCCGTCCGCTCAGGTCCCTCAGTCTGCCGACCGCCGAAGGCGCCCTCCCACGGTTCCAACCCCGCCCGTTCACCCGGGCTGGCTTTGGAAGACCGTGGGGGGATGCCTCAGCCCTCTCCAGCCCCACCCCCCGCTAAACGCCGGGTTAAGCGCCGCTTTTGAGATGGGCTGCTCAGAGATGGGACTCAGTTCTTTCCAGGAGTTGGTAGCAGGGACACCTCCTTTCCCCGTTGGAGGGCTGGGGAAGAATCCTTATTCAGAAAGAACTGACTCTCTCGTCTCTGAGCACACAGAGTTCTCGAACGACACAGAGCGCCGCCCACAAGCCGTGCTCTCCTTGTCCCCCTCTGTCCCAGAGTCGGTTGACACGGCGTGCCGTCCACGGACCGTTTCGTCCCTGTCCCACTCTGTCGCCAGACCCCTGGCAGAGCAGGCCCCCGTGGAACGCTGGTCCTTCCCTGGCCTCCTTTGTCAAGGCGCGGATGTTAACTGCGCCCCCACACCGGATTGCTATGCCGTCCACGTCCGGGCCAGTTACTCCACTTCGCTGCCCCTCCGGGGGGACGCCTGTGGTCCGCATGACCCCGCTGGTGTAGTTCTTGGGACCCTGGCTAGAGCTTCGAGCATCAGGCTCGGCTATGCGATTCAGTTCGCACGGTCTCCTCCCCGCTACAGGGGAGTCCGCTCCACTTTGGTCAGTGGCAATGCCCCCATCATGAGAGCAGAGATTGCCACCCTGCTGGCGAAGGGTGCAATCGAGACTGTCCCTCCAGCCGAGATGAGGTCCGGCTTCTTCAGCCCTTACTTCATTGTCCCCAAGAAAACCGGTGGGTTAAGACCAATCCTGGACCTGCGCGTGCTGAATCGCTCCCTTCACAGGATGCCGTTCAAGATGCTCACCGCCAAACGCATTTTCGAATGTGTTCGGCCCCAGGATTGGTTTGCAGCGATCGACCTGAAGGACGCCTACTTTCATGTCTCCATTCTTCCTCGGCACAGACCGTTCCTCCGGTTTGCTTTCGAGGGGCAGGCATACCAGTACGCGGTTCTCCCTTTCGGGCTAGCCCTGTCTCCTCGCGTCTTCACGAAGGTCGTCGAGGCAGCCCTTGTTCCCCTTCGGGTTCACGGGGTTCGCATCCTGAACTATCTCGACGACTGGCTGATCCTAGCTCACTCTCGAGATCAGGTTTGCGAACACAGGGACCTTGTGCTCCGGCACCTGGCTCGTCTGGGCCTTCGGGTCAACTGGGAGAAGAGCAAACTTTGCCCCGTGCAGAGGATCTCTTTTCTCGGTATGGACGTCGACTCGGTCGCCATGTCCGAACAGCTTACGAGCGAGCGCGCGCAGTCACTGCTGACTTGTCTGAGACAAATTCAGGGCAAGAGTGCGGTTCCACTGAAACATTTTCAGAGGCTCCTGGGGCATATGGCATCTGCAGCCGCGGTGACGCCGCTCGGATTGCTTCATATGAGACCGCTTCAGCTTTGGCTTCGAGACCGAGTCCCGAGGTGGGCATGGCAACAAGGCACGCTCCGAGTACCAGTTACTCCGACCTGCCGTCAGACCTTCACCCCGTGGTTGAACCTCAGTTTTCTCAGGGCTGGTGTCCCCCTGGAACGAGTTTACTGGCATGTTGTTGTTTCAACAGATGCCTCCACCACGGGCTGGGCCGCCATGTGCAATGGACATGCTGCCGCGGGCTCCTGGACAGGACCCCAGCGCTTATTGCATGTCAATTGCCTCGAGTTGCTGGCAGTACGCCTTGCCCTGCACCGCTTCCGGGCGCTGCTCATGGGTCAACACGTACTAGTCCGGTCAGACAATACCGCCACTGTAGCGTACATCAACCATCAAGGTGGTCTACGCTCCCGCCGTATCTCGCAACTCGCTCGCCACCTCCTCTTATGGAGTCAGAGGCATCTGAGGTCCCTGCGAGCCATTTAAATTCCCAGAGCCCTGAACCGTGCAGCCGACGAGCTGTCACGGCTTCAGCCCCTCCCTGGAGAATGGCGACTCCATCCCCAGTCGGTCCAGCTGATTTGGGACCAGTTCGGGGACGCACAGATAGATCTGTTTGCCTCCCACGACTCGACCCATTGCGACCAGTATTATTCTCTGACCGAGGGCACGCTCGGCACGGATGCTCTGGCGCACAGCTGGCTGCGGGGCCGCAAATATGCGTTTCCCCCAGTGAGCCTTCTTGCGCAGGTCTTGCGCAAGGTCAGGGAGGACGAGGAACAGGTCCTTCTGGTTGCGCCGTACTGGCCCACCCGGACTTGGTTCTCCGAACTAGTGCTCCTCGCGACAGCACCTCCTTGGCCAATTCCTCTGAGGAAGGACCTACTTTCTCAGGGACGGAGCACCCTATGGCACCCTCGTCCCTATCTCTGGAACCTCCACGTGTGGCTCCTGGACGGGACGAGGCAGGTTTGAGTACCCTACCACCTACGGTGGTGGCTACCATCACTTCCGCTAGAGCGTCGTCAACTAGGCACGCCTACGCGTTGAAGTGGAACCTCTTCGTCAACTGGTGCTCTTCTCGCCGAGAAGACCCCCCGGAGGTGTTCAATCAGTTTCGTGCTTTCCTTCCTTCAAGATGGGTTGGAGCGAAGGCTGTCTCCCTCCACCCTCAAAGTTTATGTTGCCGCTATTGCCGCACACCACGACTTAGTGGAAGGTAAGTCCGTAGGGAAGCACAACCTGATCGTCAGGTTCCTGAGGGGGGCGAGGAGACTGAATCCTCCTCGCTCTCCTCTCGTTCCCTCTTGGGACCTCTCAGTGGTTGTAAGTGCCCTGCAGAGTGCTCCCTTTGAGCCTCTGCAATCAGTGGAGCTTAAGTTCCTGTCAATGAAGACAGCGCTCCTGGTTGCATTGGCCTCTCTCAAGAGGGACCTGCCGCATTCTCCGTTGACGAAGCATGCCTGGAATTCGGGCCGGCTTACTCTCACGTGATCCTGAGACCCCGGCTTGGATTTGTGCCCAAGGTTCCTACCACTCCCTTCCGGGACCAGGTGGTGAACCTGCAAGCGCTGCCCTTGGAGGAGGCAGACCCAGCCTTGGCACTGCTCTGTCCAGTACGCGCTCTCCGCGCCTATGTAGACAGGACGCAGTGTTTCAGGACCTCAGACCAGCTCTTTGTCTGTTATGGTGGGAAGCTGAAGGGAAAGGCTCTCTCAAAGCAGAGGTTGTCTCACTGGATAGTGGACACCATTGCTTTGGCACACCAGCAGCAAGGTCGACCGTACCCCCTTGTTGTGACTGCCCACTCCACCCGGAGTGTGGCATCCTCTTGGGCTCTAGCGCATTGGCGCCTCGCTAACAGACATCTGCAGAGCTGCAGGCTGGGTGACACCGAACACATTCGCCAGATTCTACAATCTCCGAGTGGAGCCAGTGTCCTCTCATGTACTCGCTTCAACTAGCTAGTGCCGGACCCGCTCAGGTGTCTTCGCTTGCTCGCCATTCCACTCCACGGACTGGATACGTGCGATATACTCCTCAGATGAGCTCTGAGTTCCTCCAGTACCCCTGATGCTAGCGCCAGTGTCTATTGCCTGGGCGTCGGCTAGGTGCCTCCCGTGTGCATGGTCCCTCCCCGGAGCTACCCCCACACGTGTATTTCCACTGTAAGCCTCTCTGAGCATGTGTCTTTCTCTTGGCAAGCCACCTTGCCACCCCTGAGGTTGAAATATTCCACCTGCGGCTGGACACCTCAGTGTTTCTCCATATGTTTCCTTCGGGTCATATGTGTATTTCCAAATGCCCCCCCCCCCCCCCCTCTGGGTTGGTGTGAATTGCATATTTCCTCTAAAGCTATGGGATATGCTTCCCAGTGTACCTTGGTATTCCTGTGATAAACAGGAGTCCTTCGTCCAAAGTCTCTTGAGGGCTCAGATTTACGCAGGGCACTGGAAGACAGCTGTGAAGGTGGCGTGTTTAGACTGGTAACCTCATTCGTCTTCATCCGACGTAACTCGGAGTGACAACGAAAGGGAACGTCTCGGTTACGTATGTAACCCTCGTTCCCTGAGTAGGGAACGGAGACGTTACGTCTTCCTACCACTTCCGCTGTACCGCGGGGATCGCCTGAGTTCAGTCTTGGCTCCTCAGCGAAGAAACATAACTGCATGTTGCCGGCGTCCTCCTTTATACCCACGAGGTGGGGCGGAGTTACGCCATGCAAATTCCGCAGACCCATGGCATTTCTTTGCCATTGGCTCGTTTTTGTATACTCAAAGTCGATAGGTGTTCTAAGCGAAACCCCATTCGTCGTCATCCGACGTAACGTCTCCGTTCCCTACTCAGGGAACGAGGGTTACATACGTAACCGAGACGTTCTCCCAGTTCTCTTCTTCTTTTTTTTGCCATTATTTACTCAGCTTAGTGTCGTTACAAACCCAAATGGTACACACAATGGTGGAACACAAACAGATACATTTTTAAGAAACTCCACAGAGCAAATTCAAAACAAACCCCCATAAAAGAAACATAAAAGTAGTCTCTGAGGTAGTCTCCGAAGTCTCCTTTGTTTGAGGAACATAAAGAAAGTTAGCTGAAAAACTTTACCTCCACTGAAGCTCTAAAATATCACATTCAAAGTAAAAATTGCCATTCTAGTAACCAAATGCAAAGCACATGTAGGAGTTGTAGCCTGTAGAGGAGGGAAGATTTTCAGTAATAATATAACATTTTTGTCTGTTCCTAAAGAAAAGCTATATTCTATGGCTTCAAAAATATAATAAAGCACTTTTTTTTTTTTTTTTTTGCTTGATCACTTTAGTCACTATAAAATTTTACATGTAAAAGAGCATGAATATTCTTCAAAAATCCTGTTTCACAGAAAAAATAATGGCATACATGTTTGGGACGACATAAGGGTGTGTGAGTAATGACAGATTTAATCTTTAATTGATTTCTTTTAATGCTTTGTTCAGACTTTTCACTGAACCTGTTTCTCTCTGAGCACTGGAAACAGAACATGTGTCCAGGTCTTTCAAGCAAACACTTTGAAGTGTGAGAGAGAGTGTGATATTCTTGCTTAACTCAATGGAAAATTCCTGTTTTTGCAAGGAGACAATTCCACAAAGACGGGAGGAAGCCTCTGACACCCTGCAGAGCCCAGACATTGGATTTGGCCCCATACACATCATCAGTACAACAGTGGCATCTCTGAAAGCTGCACGAGCGTGTGTGTGTCCTGAATGGAAGGGGACATGTAGGCTTTGATACACATTATGATTCTTATCAGAACTAAATTTACAAATTATTCTAAATATATGCATTTTGACAATGCATTTTGCATTATGCATTTTGAATGCATATCTCTTCTTTTTGTCATAAATATAGCAAATAAATAATAATGTGTTTTCACACATTTCCAATGGATTCACATCAGAGATGTGCAAATCTTTCATTGCGTGTTCCAGATACAGTCAGTGTGATGGGGATTTTCAGGAACTCTTTCAGTATACGCCAGTAAGTGGTGACATATTTTGAGTCATTGAACCAATTCGTTCAAAAACACTTGAATTAAACAAGTAACTTACTTTATGTGTAGGCACACACACGCTACAAGATAATTGTGCCGATTTTGGGCCCAATTCTCCCCTACCGACAGTCCTAAAGTCCCGATTATCTTGATGGTTCTACAGATTATCTTATCAGATTTTCCTGTGGTGTGGTGTGGTGTGGTGTGTGTTAAGAGTGATTGAATCTGCTCGGAAGAACGTAGGAGCCACACCGATCTCAAATCCCGATCAGAAATCCTGTTGTGTGGGGGAAAACCCCAAGGACAAACGAGCACGCACTCTGTAGATTGTTCACAGTCGGGAATCTGGTTGTTTATAGAATCTGTTATGTGTGTGGTGTAGTGTCTTGGTCACATCGCGGCACTTCACACTGTTGAACAAAACTGTTGAATCTATGAGTATTATTATTTTTACCATTATTTTTGTGGTCTCTCACATTTTAAAAATCTGATAAATTAAAAAAATTAAACCGGTCTCAGACCACAAGAGTTCTAAAATTCTAAATCTAAACTGATTGTGAAATCTGGTTGCATCATGCACATAAGGAGAATCTTCACAGATTTACTTCTTTCAAATCTCAAACCTTCACACACTGCAAGATTTGAAAGCCGTGATGCATCACACACACTACAAGATATTATTAAGATTATAATGGCAGATTTAGCACCACACGTAATCTCACGGGAAGCAGATGAACAAAATGGATCCTGTGTCGCGGCAACTTGCTGTAGACCATTATATGAGGAGACATTATAAAGGCAGTCGTGTTGCCACATTTCAGCTGTTCCTCCATATCCACGGTCCACGTGACCCTGACAGCTGTTTGTTGTTTCGCAATCGCCATCTCATAAATTCTGTCACTTCCGTCTCCTAGTAGACTTGTCTCTCATTGGCTATTGTGGAAGTACTGATGTAATCATAGTCGGAATCATTCTGATTTAAAATCCTAAAACATGAACCGATGTGTCCGCGAGCAGAGCGGAAGGTTTAGGATTTCATCTGTAAATGCCTCACAATAACAAATAATCTGGGCCGAACATCGGAACCGACTGATGCCCTGGATCATCATCTGAATTTCCTGTAGTCTGAACCCGGCTTTGGTGTGGGCCAGCCGTAAAGCATTTAACCTTTTCTTTTAAAAACACTGAAACGTTTATGTTTAGTGATTTAATGAATCATTAAGCTGATCCATTCAAAACTGATTAATTCAGAATTCAATCACTATTGCGTGGGCATGAATCGAGAGCCACATTTCATCTACTTACCTGTAGCCTAAGTAAACTCCATCCTCCACTCCTTTACTAAGAGGATAGGCCTAAATTCAGATCTTTCCTTTTGTTTTAAGATCCTTTATTAATTTAACTTTCATCAATACTAAGTTAAAGTTATTGTTAACCACAAGTAGGACTGATGACACAGATTCTGAAAATTGATTGGCTTAAATCGTTATCTCTAAAAGTGATGCTTTATGTCATCCTCATCTAACATTCGTTCAGAGATTAAAAGTATATCAAATTAAAATACATTGTGCATCAGTTTCATTGTTTTTCTTTTTATTTGTTTGTTATCTTTAAACTTATTTAAGAAAACTTCAGCATCATTGGAGAAAGCATGGCCATTCAAATACATTTTGCCATGTATTTAGGATCAGGCCAAATATCTAAAGCAAGTTTGTTGCACGTTAATGGTGAATGCTGTACACATTACAGTGTGAATTACAGTGCAAAATGTATTATTTCTATTAATCTACTCAAAGCTAGAGCAAGCAGTCAACAGCATGTGAACTTGGACTGAAGCAAATAATGTTTTACTCCCAGAGAACCAGTGAATAACGGAGAGTGTGATGAATTCATTGTATTCCTCTCCAGGGAAGTCCACGCCTCTGATGCAGGATTGGATTTGCTACAGAAGGGAGACATGATGGGTCTGTGGCATTTTTGAAGAGGCCATATTCTTCTATCAACAGTGAACATCCTTCTATTCTCCTTTGAATGAAAAAAAAAAGGTGGAGCTACAATTCCATGTCAGGCATACAAGACAACAGCCACGCACGCATACACAAATGAGATACTGCATAGCTATTTTTGAGGTAGCCTTGTCCCCGGGCATCTCTTGCTGTGCCATTTATATTGTGTAACTATGAACTGCCTAAACCAAATATAATGCTGAGAAGTTGTGAGAAGTCTATTGATGGAGACCTAATGGCTAAACCATTATAACGACGTTGAAGTCCTCACTGTGGAATGCATTGCCAAGGCAAAAAGGACTTTAGGAAATACACTGCTCCTCCATTAGCTAATTGAATGTGAATGGTTTCTGTGGATGCTTCCTGATGCTTTTACCAGCGATTTGATCAGACCCAAATAGTCTCTGTTTAGCACTTTGAGGACAGCAAACAAGAGGAGAGTCTAAACTCTCCTGATTCTCAGATATACACATGAAAGCTGAATTTGAAAACACCCTAATGGATTACAAACCTTTGTGTTTTAAGTGTTTGTTGTTTTGTGAATATAGTAATTCCTCATTTTCTAGGGCTTGGAAGCAAAGCTAATGGATCAGCCAGGAATAGTTGCAGAGCTAATGGATCAGTTTGTGTCATAGCAGCTAGTGGTTGGAAATGGCTGTGGTGACAGTATTATATGGTGGGAGAACCACAGAAAAATTGTTTCTAAACATTTTGTTACTCTAAGGCGAAATATACGCATTCACACACATTCAAGGGGTAAAGTTACTCCATTCATTTCATTTTATATGACTTTTACAATTGTTTATGTTCACTCAATATGCCACATTTCTTTTCTTTTTTTCAGCAGGCCTCACATTGATTTGCCGCCAAAATAGGGCACTGCGTTACATGACAGGGAATTGGAGTGAAATGTCAGTTGCAGTCCTTTAGTCCCATATTTAATTGGTGAGTCTGACTGACCTTTGAGTCTGGGCAAGATCTCAGGAAAAACAGTCAGAAAGTGTGATATCCCCTACCAAAATTGAGTTAGCGGGATGCAATTGAGATGGAGAAAGTATGGCCATTCAAACAGATTTTGTCATGTGTTTAGGATCAGCTAAATATCACACTAATTAAGGTAACAGTAAAGATTGGTACACACATACTTAAAGGGACAGTTCACCCCAGAAAAAATTTCAAAATAAAAAATCATTCCCAAAAATCATTTACCCACCCTCATGTTGCTTCAAACCTGCTTGCTTTGGGCCCCACTGACTTTGTATGTAAGACAGTTCAAATATTCTTCAAATTACACTACTGTTCAAAAGTTAATGCCATTATTCAAGGGTGCATTCAATTGATCAAAAGTGACAGTTAAGACATTTACAATGTTACAAAAGATTTCTATTTCAAATAAATGCTGTTCTTTTGAACTTTCTTTATCAAAGAATCCTAAAAAAAAATGTATCACGGTTTCCACAAATATATTATTCAGCTCAACTGTTTTAAATATTGATAGTACTACTACTAATAATAATAAAAATAACAAGAAATGTTTTCTTGATCAGCAAATCAGCAAATTAGAATGATTTCTGAAGGATTATGTGACACTGAAAATTCAGTTTTGGCATCACAGGAATAAATTGGAATAAAACTGTTTACAATATTACAGTTTTTATTGTATTTTTGATCAAATAAATGCATCTTTGGTGAACAGAAGAGACTTCTTTCAAAAACATTTAAAAAAAAAACATACAGACCCCGAACTTTTGAATGGCAGTGTATCTTCTTTTGTGTTTTGCAGAGGAAAGAATGAAATGCATGCAGGTTTGGAACAACACGAGGGTGAGTAAATTACGACAACATTCTATTGTTTTGCATGAACTGTCCCTTTAAGTTCAAATTGTTCACCATATAATTTTCAAACTTTTTTCAAGTTCAAAGTGCCTGTATTGCATGCAAATGTCCTCAAAACTCTCCAGGAGATATTTCCTTGGTAAACTACTATGTCTGCATGGATCTGCTTTATAATAAACTGTGAACTCATACAGCCTCTGGTCTCTGCACTTACAGTGTATTCGACATTAGATTCTTACACTTGGTTTCACAAACATCAGTTGTAGAATCACATAATATCTTAACGGCTCCTGGCAGACTGTTTAATAAGAGCTCATACGCTGGGGTAATGATTTCTGTAATGAGAGTTACGACCCTAATCTGACCCCGTCTGTGAACCCTTTATAAGTCAGGAGGGCTAAAACCAATTAGGGTGGGATCGTTTACAGGGGATGACACCCTCCGAACGAGAAAGTAAGAAAACATGCCCCAATTACCGGCTGGTGATGTCATCACTCTTGGTCAGACACGCTTGATTCTTACATGACGTGACAGATGCGCTGCGAGCCCCACTGTTCATGTGAAAGATAGCGCTAGCTTCTGTGGCCAACATGCAGAGCAACCTCATGATAGGGAGGAGGCATAAGCTTCACGACACAAAATTCATTCACCGGCTTGACCAATGATTTCCATATTGCACATTTCATATTTAGATATGATAAAGTATTTCTCTTCATTCATTAGCACATCAATGTAGCTGACTTGTATTTTCTCCACAGAGAGATTTAGCAAAGGAAGAGAAAGTGAAGGTTAAGCCAAAGGCACACTAGACTCCATCTCCCCCTGAGGTATGTTTATTCGATTAGAGTCACACTGGGATGAAGAGTCTAAGAGATAGTTTCTTATGTTTGGCTTTGCCCATACATACTCCCCTGAAACTGGCCAAATGTATCTTCAGGGGCAGACAACCTAGAGCTGAAATTTCACAGTTAAAAGCAAATCGTGTGTCCTTGCTTTTAGATATCTTTCTATTGATTTGCTCTGCTATGTGAACAGCATGTATCTAAGGTGACTTGGCATCAGCGGATTTAGAAGATGTTTGTATTCAAGGGTGAATCCAACGCTATCTCATGACCAATTCATACGAATTTGTACGAGTGATTAAAAGGTGGCTAATTCGTACGAATTAATACGACCTCACTCGTACGGATTCGTACGATTTGTCTAAACCCACGTGATGGGTAGGTTTAGGGGCGGGGCCAGGTTTGGTCATTCGTATAAATTCATACGAATTTGGCAACTCGTAAAATATACGATTTAGCAAAAATCTTACAAATTCGTACTAGTGAGGTCGTATGAATTGTTACGAATTAGCCACCTCGTAAAATTCGTACGAATTGCCATGAGATCGGGCTAGTGAATCCCACAGAACCCAACCTCCCCATATTCACCTGTTGATCTACAATATGCTCATCAAGATGTTACATAACACACTGGTATTGTATTGTCAATTGCTATGGCTATGTCAACAGCTAATTCTGCTATGTTATTGTTTGGACTCATTTTATGGGTGTTTGACATTATATTGAATGTTGCATTCATGAGGAAAATTAGGTGATCGAGCAGGCCCACAGGAGTGCTTTGCAACAGACTGAATTTAACTGCAGATACTGGGTGCTTAGCCTTTCAGTGTCGGAAGAAGACATAAACTGAGTCCGATCATTCAATAACAGCTGCCAGTGTTGCCATTTGAGGATGAACTACTAATTTTGTCATTTCTGCAGAACCTTCATTGCTGTTACCATGAGAACAATAATAATGCAGAAGCTGTAATTGTTTTGGTCCTGGAGACCATTAATATAATGAGACACAGCAAGAATAAAAAGAAATAAAATAAAAAAAAACGCAAGCAAAATGAAGTAGAGAGCTTGCAGTTTTGAGTTCAAAATTCATTTGTATAATTCATACAACAATAATTAATTCCACAAAATGGGTATCTCTTCCATTTATGAAAGATATATTAAATTATTTTCTTGGCTTTAAACATTCTATCAGACAAAGGATGTTTTCAAATGTTAATAAATTGCATTATGCCATTTCAATGCCATTACTGTCATGGTAACAGGGATGGCATTTTGAGATCTCCCCCTACAGACAAAATTTAAATATACGATAAAGTAAATAAGAGGGAGAGAGAGAGAGCGAAGGCACTTGCTTGTCCTTGAAAAGATCATATGTTGACAAGATGTACAATTGTCCATAATTTTAATACGTTGGAGTTCTGATGGTGATACATAACCTGGGAAAACAATATGGTTTCACTTTATTTTGATGATCCCTTAAACATATTCTATTGACTATAAGTAATGTTGCACCTACATGTGTACTACCATTTTTCAGAGTGTTAGTAGAGTATTAGTAGACTGGTAGGGTTAGAATAAGTTGATTTGTAGTTGCAAAGTTACTTTTAGTTTTTTTTAGGACCATTACAATAAAGAGTTATCAGATATTAGGCAGACAGTACACTAATACTCTAATGAGAGTTAGTTGACATGTAGTTGCAAAGTTACTTATAGTCAACAGAATGTTCAAAAAGGACCATCAAAATAAAGTGTTACCAACCATATACAGTATATAATATACTGTATCCTGGTAGAAAGGAACAAAATAACACACACACACACACACACACACACACACACACACACACAAAAATAAATGAATAAATGTATTTCTGCATTTGAGTTGATGCATTATGAAATATGTGTTATAATAGCACAGTAAAAGTTGGTGTCAGCTTTTCATTGTTTACACATATGTTCTCGAAGGACACAAATGCACCAATAATAATGCCTGTTTTGCCCACCTTCAGCTCACTATCAAATACAGTAATGCAGTGGCCCCTATGGGTTACCTTCTGTCTAACAATTTTGCATATTTCTGTTGATTCAGTTTACAATTTATCAGCGTATGCAATAAAATCTTCAATTGTTGCTATAAGATTCACTGTTCATGACCAAATTCGATTTAATGACTTATTTTCATTTACGAATGAAAACGCTGAGAAGAGTATTAAAATATGACCAAAGATCCAGAGAGACTGTCCTGTTGCACGTTTCGCAAAATCATGCTTCATGATTAGAGAATTTAGCAAGAGAAGATTGGAGCACCGGCAGTGCAGAATCGAGCGCTGTCCGTGGTGCTGAACTCTATACCCGGCGCTGTCCGTGGTGCTGAACTCACTGAGGCGACCTATTGGAGATGAAACGCTCCTCTGTTCTCATTCCTCTCCGCACTCAACTTAGTAGCGTTGTCTCAGACGATGCTTTTCTGTCTGCTCTGGCGGCGCGAGCATCTCCAATGAAGATAAACTTACTTTCGCACTGGGGAAACGTAATGCTATCGAATGTAATCTCGTTTATTAACTTGACATCAAATTGTTTTCTCGGTAGAGGTGCCGAAGACCAAATGGCGTTATACTGTTCCACCTGCAGTATTTGGGAGTTGATTTAAATGTCGCGGATGACTAGATGATCACGAGAAGGAGGTACATTTGTCCATATGTTTTGGATCTTTTTCCCATCCTTTTCCAAATCGTGAGAGGTCCCTTAATGATCGGGGAATCATAATTGCGTTTTTGGATATGTAATTTCTGAAGTGGACATGATCAGCATTAATTTGTAAATAGTAGAGACATTCGGATTATCTGTTGTATTGGAGTAAGCACATTTTTGCACCAACCCGAATTGGAATGATTTTTTGGAGTTTATCATCATGAAGGTGCACTTGCTCGTTTGATTACGATTCCAACAAAGTGGAACCAGACATTTCAACGCGGTAAGTCTAGTCCAAACACTTGGTTAAAGGTTTATTCGTGTTTATTGCAATACTTCAATGCAATATTTAAATAATATTGCATAGCCATTGCTTAAAATGCATTTATCTTTACATTCAAGGCAGACAGTCTCTGCACATATACATTCAGCATGCCAGAGGCAGTCATTTTATTATAGACTTAGACATTGACAATACTAGACTATCTTTCAGTGTAAAAGGGAAACTCTTCCTTTGAAGTGCTTTCCTTACCAGCTTCTAAGTGCGTGCAGAATCTCGCACT
This sequence comes from Meda fulgida, assembly GCA_030578275.1. Taxonomy (NCBI): domain Eukaryota; kingdom Metazoa; phylum Chordata; class Actinopteri; order Cypriniformes; family Leuciscidae; genus Meda; species Meda fulgida. The sequence goes on along the minus strand of CM060624.1, from coordinate 8,371,829 downwards.
GCTGTGTCGTTTTATAGTTAATTTCTCGTGCTTTCACGAGTGAAGGGGCATTTGGACTGAAGCCCATTACGCACTCGTTAATGACACAGAAACCGTGTCGTTTCTTCAGGGCTCTTTGAGATGAAATTCAGAGCGTGGAAATGTACGGACATGGTCAATGCACATCTATCTTCTGTGAGGAATTAGAAGCTGGGGAGCTACCTGTTGTTCCTGAGAAATAGACATCCTGGCTAACTTTGTTAAGCACTGTCTATGATGCCTGTGATTATCTGGGGTTTATTTTGTATTGATTTACTTTATTCTTCGGTGGCTTTTTTCCCGTACACACGTTTTATTTTTGCTGCTTCAAAGTAATATTTTCATCACCTCCATCATAGACAGCATTTAGGAGGAAAACACACCGTTCATGTGAGCTGACTCTTCATCCATCTATACGTATCTTCGGCTGATAGTGCATTCTGTAGGGGAACAAATGACAGATCTTTACCAGAGAATAACCAGTATGGGAGACCGGGGAGTGCTGTAACACTGGGTGAGTTGTAACGCTTTCAGTTTAACAGGGGTGAAACCACTAACATACATGACCCCCATCCTCATGAGGAGACAGTAGAAGTGTTATTTACAGGACATGCAATTTCACTTTCCTCAAAATAGCTCTTATGTCTGGTTTATAATTTGATTTGCAAATCAGATCAATCGGAATTTATTTAATTTGATATAAAACATGTATTTTCTGATGTGACAAGATTGGGAGGGTTGTAACACTTCCCAATGTGTACACACAAACACACACACACACACACACACACACAAATATATATAGATATATAGATATATTTGTAAATAAATTTGACTGCCACAACAAATTCATACTAAAAGAATTCAATAGGCGTTGCAACCAGTAGCCTATAACAGCACTACCTGACACTAATTTATACAGTTTAGGTTTAAGTCATATATTTCCAAAACTACATTGTAGCAGATAAATAGCCTACGATAAAGGCATTTGAAGGTTTAAACAGTGCAAAAAAAAAAAAGATTAAAACATTGTTACAACACTCCCCATTCATTCGAGGTTAGATTTCTCAGTAAACTGTACCACTGTGACGATCTTTTTATGAGTTAAGATAAAGAAAATGCATGTCCAGTTATCAAGCTACGGGTTGTTTACATTTCTTTCAGTGTCATATTTGCAGCATGGAGACTTACAACTTAAGGGACCTAAGACACTCTCCTTGAATGCGTCAAGACTGCCGCGGCAAAGGATGGGCCCTTTTCTCCCGGCGATTTGCGTCGTGCTGCTCGCCCTGAACGCCGCTGTCTCGCCGGCTTCTGTCGGCCCTGAGGACTATCCCGCCGCGGAAGAGGCCGAGAGAACTGCCAACAATGACATCATTTTCGACGACTACCGAGGGAAAGGCTGTGTGGATGACAGTGGCTTCGTGTACAAGCTCGGGGAACGCTTCTTCCCTGGCCACTCGAACTGCCCGTGCGTGTGCACGGAGGACGGACCTGTCTGTGACCAACCCGAGTGCCCTAAAATACACCCCAAGTGCACCAAGGTGGAACACAACGGGTGTTGCCCCGAATGCAAGGAGGTCAAAAACTTCTGTGAATATAGAGGGAAGACTTATAAAATCCTGGAGGAGTTCAAGGTAAGATTATTTACCAGAATAACTATTGCAAAATTATGAGGTTACTTTATTAATTTAGCATTGCATTGTGTAACCCACAGCCTTTGTATTCATTATTTTGTGCGTCTTGCACTACAGGTGAAACTTCAACCATGTACAGTGGAGTGTCATGGGGACTTTGTTTAAAAAAAGGTCCAAATGGACTAAAGCCTTTCCATTATTCTTGAATTGGGTGGATTGTACGAGTTTTAATTGTTTACTCAAGTCTGCAAATTTCACATGGCTCTAAGACAGCATTCATGACAATATGAATCTTGCTTGATGTATCTTTCAAGAATATAGGAGCGCACCAACTATGTCCTCACAGTATATTAGTCTGTGTGGGTATGTCCGTGTATGAGTGCAATATGCGATATTGTGGGATCGTTTTGTTATTGTTTTACTCCAGCTCATCATGATAAGTCCTATCCATCACTATCAACTGTAATTTGATTAGAACTGTGCCACAAAAACAGTCCACTTGACAAAGCAATCCATTTAAAAGTATAGCATGCATTTTCTCTTGACTTTAGATTCTAGTTATTTATATTGATCAGAGGAAGAAAGCAAGCCAATCAATCATACAACAAAGCACTGAAGCATTCTTAAAAAGACCCATCAGCCATTCAGAGATACATGAGTGTTGTGCTGCATGATGAACCATTCTACTAACTTGAGACTCAGAAGACATAGAATGGACAAATATATGAGGCATTTAGTATTTCATGAACGCTTTATCAGACCTAACATGTTGTTGTGAGGAACAAGTGACTTTGGTGAGGAACAAGAAGTTGCCTCATATTGCCGCATTTATTTATCGTCTATTAAGCAACAGCATACTAGATATGTCTCTAATACTATATAATGTATATAAAACATAACATTACTAATATCAACAGGACCCTTGTTTACGTGGACTGATGCATTTCTACATGCAGGGATGCAGATAGCAGGTGGTACATATATTATTTTTAGATACCAGAAAGACTCAGAAGTATTAGTTCCCAGAGTTTGTTTGTCAGAGAATTGAAACTTGCAACACCAGGAAAGCGACTGATGAGATCACAACAGATGCCCTTGATCACAGAAATTTTACTTCCATCAAAGCTCATTTCCAGCGCCATCAATGTGAGTTGTTTCATCAACTGCAAACTCTGATATAAGTTTTAGATACCACCAAAGGACAAAGCAATAAATCATCAGACACAAATTAGTCTTTGGACTTGCAAGTGCACCTCTTAGATTAGAGTTTCCAGCACATGTTAGCACCATTTATGAATTTCATCTCTCTAGAGAACTCTAAATTCTGTACCCTTCTGCAGCATTTTTTATTCTGTCACTGTAATTTAAACATGAATATAAATATGTATGTTTAGCATGAATTTTAACATTTGATCATTTAACATTTATTTATAATTGAATAACATTTCATATTATAATTTGGATAGTTATTTGTAATAAATAATCACACTGAGCAAAATCCTATTTCCAAAATCCTATTTTAAGATAAACATCATGCATTTATTAAGGAGAAAGAACAGACAGAGCATAAGAAATGTTCTTCAACGTTTCTTATCATTTATACTTCACTTGCCACATTGGTAATTATGCGTTTAATCTTAATTGTGATGCTTTGGATCTTTTTCATGGATTTGCACTGCATGTATCTTGAATCTTCTCTCTCCAGAGAACAAGATATCATTAGCATTCATCTCATGCTCACATCTGATTCATTGAGTTTAATCTTGAGATAATGTAAATTCAGGCCTTTTTAGGCAACCTGTCTCCCGACATTAAATGTATTGCAAATATTATTATCTTAGACTATGTTATACCAGTAGATAAAAACCAGAACCATGTTTAATATCAGGATTACCGTGGGGTGTAAGGTCTATGTAATTTAGTCTCACTCTGGGTGATGAATTTCCCATCCGGCAACATCTGATATATTATCACTCACAGTTCTGTTGTATCAACATGGGGCTGGCGCGCTTTTGACAAAATCAGCATTTTATTGTACTACCTAGTGTTTTATTTCAGGTGTCAATCTAAATTCAGTTCCACAAACAGTACCTTGGCCTGTTTCTCTATAAACCAAGACTGAGTATTAAGGTTTGAAGTCAAACTCATGCCAATCAAATTAAAATCTGTAAAAGCTGGCAAGGTTAGAGCACTTAGTTTAAGCACCAACATCTAAGGAATGTTTTTGTGGCTAACAAGAAAGCTAAATTACATAAATGGCATTATTAGGGAAAGACTGACAAAGTCAAGCAGTTTCTTTTAATTAGGGTCTCTGAGACTTTTAAATCAAATCCATCTTTGTTAGGCGGCTGATTAGCCCTGTTGTGATGCAAGCATATAGTTCTGCTAGACGTATTTGCCCATGTAAGTCTGTTTGATAAAAAGATCAGGTCCATCAATACAGTATCTCACCCGCATGTTCTCTCCAACCTTGAGTGGAAGGACAACTTACAATCTTTAATTTAAAACCGTTTATCTTACTCTACTGATTATCTCCCGTCAGAAGAGACCCTGACTGAAAGCCCATAAACAAAGCCATGCAATTCATAACCAGCAGAAGTCCGTTTTTGATCAGTTTCTGCTCTGAATTTGAGTTGTGCATTAAGCAAACAAGGCATCGTCGCTCAATAGTGTCCAGTGAGATCTCTTTGAATTAAAAAGCAACTACTGAAGTCCAGCTGTGAATGGGAATCAAAGGGCATCACGGCTCTTGATAGCTGATCCAATTATGAGAAGCCGACAGGGTAACCTTTGGTGTGGGCCACATTGGCATTTCCTCAGCCTTTCTTTGGCAAGGACTGTGTTTACTTGTCAGGAGTGGGAGGAGCCCCACTGAGATATGTACCTTACACGCGGAGAAGCTATTTCACTGTAGAATAAGGAAGACCAATCAGTCAGCAGAGCGTTTTGTTGTCACTAATCACTGCAAATGACAGCTGAGTGACAGATTTCGAAATGAAAGAATAGAAGTGCATCATCAAAGCGATTCACTTTGACCCGTGTGTAACCCAGCTTGACCCGGACAGTGATGTGGTTTATTAAATGTCACATTTCCCAGGATGAGGGTGATTAAAAGAGCTATATGATTTCTACCAACTGAGTTGATCACATCATTTCTAAAACATTGCAATAGCTCACCCAATACATGTCTTGATTTTTACAATGTTCCAGTGAAAGTTCAGGAAGAGCATATTCGTACAATTCTGTCAGTCGAAACCCTGAGAGAATAAAGCATAACGGACAATTACTTGACTGCTCTCCTCCTGCACATTTTCTCTCTGTGCTTTGAGGAGGAAGGATGTATTAGGAAGCATTTTATTTTTATATTTAATATAAAAATACAAGTTTGCAATACAGTGGCTCCAAAAAGTATTTGGAAATGGATCATTGTTTTAGATCATTTAAAATAAAAATACAATTTTTTTAAGAAAATAATATTTACGATACACTACATTGATCAAATGTGACATTAAAGACTTAAAATGTATAATGTTACAAACGATTTCTATTTCGATTCAATTGGAATTCTTTAGAACTTTCTATTCATCAAATAAATATGTTATATTTCACAAAAATCTTATGCAGCACTACTTTATTTATTCTATATTGTTTTCAAAATTGATAATAATAAATGCATTTGAGCACTAAATAAGCATTTTAAAATGATCTATGAAGGATCATGTGATATTGAACACTGGAGTAAACAGCTTTAAACATATTAAAAAAGAAAATAGTTACTTTAAATTCATATATTTTACAATGCTAAGGCTAATGCTTTTACTGTACTTTTGATCACATGCCTTGGTGAGCATTGAAGACATTAAAAAATCGTACAGACCCTAAACTTTTAAACGGTAATGGAGAACTGGCCCAGTCGGTTAAGTTAATAATAATAATAATAATAAAATAAAAATTTGTTTACATACTACTTGGTTTACTAATGCAAAGAAATTGTCCAAATACATTTTGTGGCCACTTTACACAAGAACAAAATATACTGTACTAGGAGTGTAAGAACATATAAAAACAATATGAGTATAACATTAATGCCCAGTTTCACAGACAATACTTAAGCTCAGATTAAAATGCATGTTTGAGCTGTCTTAACTGAAAGCAACTTGCACTGACAAATCCTTAAATATGTCAGTGCCTTTGTTTTGTCTCAAGATGCACACCAATAATGTTTTTTTCAGGCACATTTATAAAAGCTACTTAAATGTCCTAATTTATCTAAGGCCTAATTCTGGCTTTATCTAAGCCCTGTCTGTGAAACCAGGCCTATATTTGGTGATTTTAGGGGGCAGTGGGATTGGGGTTCTGGGGGGTAGTGGTTCCTATTCTGCTGTTGTGTTATATTCACTAAGAGCTCTGAAACTTACCCTCAGTAGGTGTTTCACCTACAGGGTCCCCCAGCAGCCGTGGAAGGGAGCCACTCCACCGCCGCATCCCCAGCCACTTCTCAGCTGCAAGCAAGAGACCTGAGCTATATGGTGAGTTCAGATCCCAGGCAAAAAGGCTAGGGCCGGGATGTGAGCTCTGAACGATCCCGTCTGTGTGCCTGGGATCACCAGGAAGTGGAATACCTGTGAGAGGGGGTGAGAAAATTAAGTTTTGAGGGAATTTCTGATAGATAATGCATGCAAAATAAAATGAGACATATCCTTTCAATAGCTTATATCTGGGTACCCTCATTGGATTTTTCTTGCTGAATCCTCAAGCGTTCAGAGAAAACCATGTTTTGTAAATGAATCAGATAACACTCCATTCCTCAAGGTTTGGTGTATCGCTCAACGCTTCAACAAAAGAACAGTGCGTCGGTTTTGTTCAGCATCTCGAAAGAGACGGCTGCGCATTTTTCATGCTGAATATTCAACGAGGAAATGTCAATTTAAATTCCATCAAAACCAAGGCAGTGCCTATCACTTTCAGACTGCAATTTTATTAAAACAGATATGCAGAGTAATCGGTTTCGCGTTAAGAAATGTTTCAACTACGACGTCTCTCTGTCTCTTGCGCGCGCGCGCTTACATGCAGAATGTTGCCCTCTCATCTGCATATGCTACAGTGAGCAGTAATTAGTGACTGTACTCACTCAAACTCTGACACCTGTGAGAGGAAATAGCTATAAAAAGCACCTGAAATGAATTGCTTAAATTGATTTTCCAATCCAACTGCCTGAGGAACAGCATGGTTTTAATTTAAAACACTGATTAATAGCTAACAAGTAGGCCAGCGGAAACTGGAACTATGAAATGGTTTCAGCAAGTTTAATCTTATAATTCCAAATGCTTCAAGTGGAAATTGGTGGTCACCAGCTTCAGTATCTTGATTTTCCCACCATCCTCTCTGTCTTGTATTTCCCGATCCTGGTGTTGTTTTAACATAGCCACATAGGAATGTAACCTTTGCAACCCACCGTGATCTTTAACATTTTCTGAAGGCACTTCGCATGAGCCTTTTAGTCACCCTCATGTCTGGAACTGCATTTCCCAGAATGCTGTCAGAACGATGTAGCTCAGCATCTGTGCTTAAACTCATTAGGATCTGATGACTCAAGCTCTGCATCTGAGCCATCAGTGGCACCATTAGTGCATATAACTGGTTTTAACATATTTTTTTACCACTTTAGAGCCAGCATGCCCACACGATTCAGTGGTGACGCCCCAGGAAATCCTATCCCATATGGCGTTCCAAACCCGTTCGGAATGTTTCCCAGTTGTTATTTTGTCTATGGGACACAAAATAAGAATTACTGTTAAACAATACAAGTGACCTGCCAAAAGTGGCAGTGTCTGCCAAAGTCAAATAAGGATCCAAAAGTCAAGTCAAGTCAAGTCACCTTCATTTATATAGCTCTTTTAACAATGTAGATTGTTTCAAAGCAGCTTTACAGTGATAATAGGAAATTAAAGTAACAGAGATTGTTTTGGCTTTACCGCAGCTCTAGAATAAAGATATTGTCTAGCTAAAGTTTGATTTATTCACTACCGTTGCAATGTTCATTAGTTATTAACTTATAATAACATTACGTGAGCTTAGAATTATAAGGTTCTATCTCCACTTTACGTCGAAATTGAGTTTTTGACATAATCTTATCCATTAGGTGTTTATTAATGCCTGTGTGGTGTTATTTTTGTAAAAAAATATATTTTGTTAGTAGTTAGTAGTAGTCACAAAACAGCAGGGATGTAAAAACTTCGATGCTCAATATCTCAGAACTACCCTAAACGGAGATAGAACTGTATAATTCTAAGCTCACGAAAACGTGTCATGTTAAGTCTTCTTAGGTCATATGATAGATTTGTGTGATTGGTGTTATCAGTTAATAATTACTTCTAGCCATTGAGTATGAGTTGTGCCTCTTCGATCATTTTTTTCCAATTTAAAACTTGACACTCATAATCACTGTAAAATTATTGTTAAATGGAAACAAGCTACATTACAACTTCATTTTTTGTTCCATGAAAAATATAAAAGCATAAGTATAGGAAAAAATCAAAGAGTGAGAAAATAATGTCATAAATGGATAGTTGACCCAAAAATGAAAATTCTGTCATCATTTACTCACCCTCAGGTTGTTTCAAACCTGTATGAATGTCTTCCTTTTGCTGAGCACAAAAAGTAGATATTTTGAAGAATGTCAATAACCAAACAGTTGATGGGCCCTACTGGCTTCCATTATATACTGTAAATATTTCCTCCGTACTATGGAAGTCAACAGGGCCCGCCCATCAACTGTTTGGTTACCCATATTTTTCTAAATAGCTTTTTTTGTGTTCAGCAGAAGAAAGAAATCCACACAGATTTGGAACATCTTGAGGGTAAATAAAGGATGACAGAATTTTCATTTTTGGGTCAACTATCCTTTTATGACATTATTTTCTCAAACTTTATTACTAGTTTTTTAATTCATACTTTTATTCAGTAAGTATGCATTAAATTACCCTCAGAAATACTGTTCTCTTGAAGGCTAGACAGAAATGGAAAAAGATAGTTGTGCTCACAGCTTGCAAATTATTCCACAAATGAAATATTTTGCCATCTCACACCATCTCTGTCACCAGTATTACAATGCTTCATCAGGCCCATGCAAAAAGTACCCTTCCAAGGGCTCATCACCATTTATCTAAGCAGTGATAGCACACAAGAGCAGGAGAGCTCTTGAATCAGGGATGATCTTGAAACAATGCGGGCCCAGGCTGAAGAAGTCATTGTCCGTTCGAGTAGAAAAGAGTATGCTTCCTCATTCTCTGCGACGTGACGAGATAAAACCATCAGTGTTAAACTGACTCATACAGCGTCAACGAATCTAAATGTAACTGGTCAGGTGTAAAATTAGTCCTACAGGCATTTCCGAAATCGTTTTAATCACATTAGACATACAGAAATCAATGTAATTGGACAACACTACAAAAATATCACAGGCGCCCTTTTACACATGTAACCCTTTGTAGTTACAAAATACTGCTCATACTGTCATCCGCCTTTCAATACATGTGTTCATAGTATTTATACTACCTGCAGAATGCCAAATATATTGTTCAGCACTCTCTCTTTTCTCCTGCAGTATATATAGTTATTGTATATATTTATACAGGAGGACTGCTATAAGATTACATGGGATGCATGACTTCTCATATGTTTTCCTAGAAGTGGACCTTCTTCAAGCACTTATACTGTCTCTGCACAGTTTTTGTCATTAATAATGGATGGCAGTGCTCTTCATAAGAAAAGCATCATCCCATCATTCACCACTGATATACAGTATCAGTCTAAATATATATATATATATGTGTGTGTGTGTGTGTGTGTGTGTGTGTGTGTGTGTGTGTGTGTGTGTGTGCGTGCGTGCGTGTGTGTGTGTGTGTGTGTGTGTGTGTGTGTGTGTGTGTGTGTTTGCGTGCGTAAAAGATTTGTAAAGGTGTAAATTGTCTTTCAAGTGTAATAAAAAAGTGATTGATAAATATTAAGGTGGACCCGCCCTCCTCTTCACGCTTGCAAAACTCAATGAGTGAGAGAATCGTGCCAAAACTGTAAGTGCAGCTAAAAGAAAGACGCAACTACAAATCAGGTTATTTCGGGAACTTTTTGCCCCATGCACACAACAAGTCATTCAGACATTTGCAACAGTTTATTTTTACATAGTTTGGTTTTATGCGATCAATCTGTTTTGCAGTTCCTGACTCTGTTTTTTTTTGCTTTCAAATGGCTGTTCACAGGCTTGCTTTTGGCCGTATTTGTGCGCAAAAAATTTGCCAAAAGTGTAAGCGCAGAAAAATGGAAGTCAGAGGAATACAGATCCTATTTATTGTGCGTTTGCATGAACCTGCAGCTTCACAATACATGAATTACACTTACGAATAACAGCAAATATGTTTTTCTTACACTTGAAAGGCGATTTACACCTTTACAAATCTTCTCTTGCGCATGCAAATTTAATTTATGCTTGCAAACTTATGTACACTTTCACAAATCTTACCCTGCACATGCGATTCTTTCTGGCATCATATTAGCTTCATATGTGTGTGCGTTAGAATGTTATATATGTAGCACTGTTATAATTACCATCAGAGAACAGGGACTTAATTACCTGTAAGCAGGATATGCTGGCTTTGCATGTTAATAAGAGACAAGGGACAAAGTAAATGAAACCACTTTTGGTCACACATCAAAACGAATCGCCAGTTGCCGTGGAAGCAGAACTATGGTCTCTGATGTGAACTGAACTGAAACGTTTATAGCTTGTGTAGTTTAAAAGCACAATAATTTAAAAGCACTTGAATGAATGATTGGCTGATCATAGGGAAGACCAACATGCGGACCATGCTTGATCGGCCTTTCTAAACAAATAATAATCATAAAAATGAATACGCTATTTTTGAGAGCCCCCAAGTAACAATAATTAATTTTGACTGAATATATTTAATCTTGACTTTGTTTTTAGAGCATTTCAAACCTTGTTAAACTAAAATACTACTTAAACCAGCCTGACCTGATTAGGTTCGTCTGGTTTACTGGTTTATGTGACATTTTATACACTTGTCAGATTATCAGACCGAAAATCTAGCAGGTAAACCAGCTGAACACCAGCTTGGCCAGACTGGCTTTCACCAGGGAAATTGGGCCCTGAAATTACTCTGTATTCCTTTCATCTGATTTGCTTACATTTTTGTTGGAATCATGTGGTTGAATAATATATAATACCATAAGTTGATAATCTTGGAAAGTGTAAAGTTTTTACAATAAGAGTGATCCAGGCCTAGTTACATAAAAAGTATTTTCAGCAGAACATGATATGAACCTCTTGTCCTATACTGAATAAATGTAATGAATACTTTGTAAGGATGACTTTTTTTGTAATACTGCATGTACACTCATAATCTCATAACTCATAATACCAATACCAACACTGCTCAAGTGCCCTTTTGCAAAGAAAAATGTTCAAGATCATATATCTTTTCTTAAGCAAGAACGTTAATCTCAGCATTCTCTACAATATAAGCAGTGAAAAACAGACGCTTGTGCCCACTGCTGCCCATTGTATGCTTTTTTGACGTGTGTTGGCCCTACGAGAAGTCTGGCACAATTACAAATGATTTGTATGGCCAAGTTCACAAGCCCCTGTCCCACTGGACTGAATGCTGTTATCAATGTAGAACAGAGGATTATTAGTGTACGTGCCACTAACACAGTGTGCAGAGACTAAAGGCCATGACCACTGCCAGGACAAGGGTTTCAATCTCTGTCTGTCCCAGAAACCTTCAGCCCTGTGTGATCCATGCTTGCATAAGCACGAGTCAGTGTCAGCTCTGTTTAAAAGATGAAGTTAATTAATGAAACGGGTTGTATCATCCCATAGTATTCAAAAGAGTCCCAGTGCTATAATTTAATACATTGTTAATGTTTTTTTTAAGTCTCTTGCTCACCAAGGCTGAATTTCTTCTTCATTTCTTCTTGTTATCGTGTTGAATACAGTTGCGCTGGAAACAGTGATACACCTTTTTCAGGATTATTTGATGAATAGAAAGGTCAAAAGATCAACATTTGATATAGAAAATCTTTTGTAACATTATAAATGTCTTTACTGTGACTTTTGATTTAAAAAAAAAAAAGAACTTACTGACCGCAAACTGAATGTTGAGTTAATTCTGGTAAATGCTTGGGTTGTTTTGTGTCATTTAGAATTAGTTTTTCATCAGAAATGTAATAATTCAATTCGATGAAAAAAAAAAAATTCCCATGAACAAAAAAAGCAGAAAATGTGTATATTTGTGATAAGAATTTGTGCCATTCCAAAGTAATAAAATACTCATAGACATATTATTTCATAGACATATTTCAAAATAAAGTGGAATATACAGAATATACCGTTCTTCTCATATTTAGTTAAGATACCTAGTTTGCTTGTTACTAAGCATTTAAAACAAACATTTTGATTTGAAAATATTTGATGGCACTAACCTGACAAATGCTGGCAAATTCAGTCATTATTTCTTCATCAAGCGGTTGCTGAATCAACCCAGTACTTTGTAAACATGGAATGGTTTAGACTGACTGATGAAAAAAAAAGACAGAGAAAGGGGTTTTCAGTTCTGTGTGTAATATACATCAGAAACGGACTATGGCCTAGGCATTTATATAGAATCCTATATATCTGACATGTATATTTTTAACTGCAGAAACTCAAAATTCAGCTCTCAAAAATACCCCAAAGTGGCTAACACATATATAGATCTGGTACCTGTGCAGGCCGTGAGAGAGGTTCAACTTTACATTCATGTTCATAAAACCATCTGTCACAAGTCTTTCTGTGTGTATTGGTGAATTATCATGCTGATACAAGGCAGGGTGCAATGCTTGAACTATTAGGTGCGCATGGTCCTCCAGAATGGTTCGTTAGTCCTTGGCATTGACGCGCCCTTCAAGCACAGTAGTAAATGATTTAGCAGCCCAAACCATCACTGATCCACGCCATGCTTCACTCTGGGCACACAACAGTTGGGTTGGTAAGCTTCTTTGGGGCTTTTCCACACTGTAACTCCCACAGATGTGGGAAAGACAGTGAAGGTGGACTCATCAGAGAACAATACACGTTTCACATTGTCCACAGCCCAAGATTTGCACTGTTGGCATCAATCAAACCGACATTTGGCATTGGCACGAGTGTTTGGCTATAGCAGCCCGACCATATTGACCCTGTGGAGCTCCCGACGAACAGTTTTGGTGGAAACAGAAGAGTTGAGGTGCGCATTTAATTCTGCAGTGAGTTGGGCAGCTGTAGTTTTATGTTTTTTGGATATAATCCTGGTTAGGACTTGGACATACCTTTCAGACAGCTTCCTCTTGCGTCGACAGTTATTACTGTTGGATATGGTTTGTCCTACGTGGTGGTATAGCTACCGACAATACCCTGGATACCATAGCTCTCGATACACCAAAGACTTGCTGTCCTGGCCACAGATGCACCAGCAAAACGTGCACCAACAATTTGTCCTCTTTTGAACCCTGATATGTCTTGTGTCATTGTGTTGTATGTATTGCAATATTTTATGTGTATCTGTGATATTGCTCTGCTAATTCAACCATCACACTCTGCTCTTACTGATGGAATGTCCAATCAGTAAAAATTGCCCACCTATAGGCCGCACATATATAGGTATGAAACCTCCAACACTAATAGTGCCAGTGTTTCAGTTTCATTGTCCAAACCCTGTATATATGCTGTTTGCATAAAATGTCAGTCCCCGTGTTGCATAATTTCTAAATTTGCACAGATGGGAAACAATTGTCATAATGATGACAAAGTTGGCTCACAATTGGCCTCTACCTGGGAATCATTCAAATAGCTTCCACACTCTCTGGAGAGGAACCCTAGAGATGAGGAACCATTACTCTAAACTACTGCTGTGAAAACGAAGACTAGAGAACATTCCAAAATTGCTACTGTGGCAGTTAAAATAAGCACATAAATTAGAATAAGAGTGCAAAATAATATCCAAGAGTTTGAATGTCCCAGTGGACACTGCTGTTTCAATTATCAGGATGTGGAAGATACATCAAACCACCCAGACTCTTCCTTGAAAAGGTTGTACCTCAAAACACTCTGTGTGAACATAAAGGAGACCTGTGAGAGAAGCCAGAGAGAGCCTATCGATCACTCCGAAGGGGCTACAAGTTCAAGAGCTGAAAATATAGTAGAGGTGCACTAGTCAACCAAATCTGCACAACATTAGCCTACATTGTGGCACAAATGGGGGAAAATTGGCTTTAGGTGGAAAAAAAGAAAAATGCTGAGTTTATAAAAATTGTGTTTAATATTGTTACCTGATAATAATGCCAGCACACTTGATTTTGTGATAAGATTTCAGCCAAAATGTTAAGCTATGTGGGAAATGCAATTTTAACACTGCCCACCATCAAACATCATCATAGCAACTGTGAAGTAGCATCATTCGACTTGCCTCAACAGCCAAAATAATGGACTAAAAACATACCTGAACTGTGTGGGAAGCTGGTACACTTACTCCAAAAGATGGCTCTTTTTTAATACTGTTATAAAACATAAAATCTGTGGTCGCTACATGTAGAGTTTCTGAAATTATCACAGAAATCCAAATTTCAGTGTAGGACTTTTGGGGTACATGTAATATTCAGCAGTTGGAGGAGTGTTTAAAATAAATATATATTCTCCGACAAGTATGTACTGAATGGTACAGACTCAACTTCTTGTTCACTGGTTAGATACTGTCTGATGGAAATATTGGTGATACGAGATACATACATACACAGGAAAATTCTCAGTCAGTGCCAGGTCTAGCTAGCAGGTCTATGTTCAGTGTGAAAGCTCCATTTGTTGAGGATTCTCATAGCTTTATCGTGTCGCGCTCAGTGTGAAAGGGCCTTTACTGATTTTTTTTTATCAAGTAAATAAGAATAAGATACTTCATAGGGCATAACTGCTTTATTTTAAAAGAAATAAAAAATTGATACAATGGTACTGTGCAAACCAAGTAACCAGGAGGTTGAAAAGGGAGAGGGATTTTACACGAAGCAAGTTATTGTACTTTCATATACCTTTTTAGGGTGTGGTCAAACTTGTAGTTTGGTTCGCTAGGTACAGAACAAAAAAAAAACATTTAGTCCTAGTCGGTCACAACCTGATTGGTCTGCTTTCATGACGTATTGCCTATTTTGAGACGAAACTTACAGAACAGGCAAAACAATGCTGTGTTCTGGGCTGAAGGCGCTTGTTGTATGTGCATAGCCTACATATGACGGTATTCTGACCAGCTGAGAACTTTTTGAAGAGTTTTTAAAATGCAAGGAGTCAAAACAGCTGCAGGAATCCCTCTGTCACACACACAAACGATCTGCTGCGAGGAGACGAAGTTCTGATACCTGTACCCAGATGAGCATTCACAATAATTCAAATGAACCGCACTAACAGAGCATTAGCAAAAGGGTTTGTTTTAATCAAACCAAACATGCCATAGATTCACAAATAGGGTCAGTTTGGATTTCATGTTGACTTCCACTGTGGTGTCTTACTTTAAGAGTCTCTCACCGTATCATATTTCTCTGTCTCTCCAGCCTTCGCCCTGTGAATGGTGTCGCTGCGAGCCAAATAACGAGGTGCACTGTGTGGTTGCTGACTGTGCAGTACCAGAGTGCGTCAACCCAGTGTATGAGCCAGAACAGTGCTGCCCCATCTGTAAAAACGGTAAGAACAGCCTATTTGCTATTATAGGTTTATGGAGAAGATGAAAACACCTGCAAGGTGTACTTTAAAGAATTCCTTAGAGTTTTCTCTCTTCTCTTTCCCAAAGGAAAGCGAATTGTTCTGCTGACTGGCATGTATCAGATTTCATGAAATAGCCGTTATAGTGTGATATAAACAGACAGCTCTATGCACAAGGTTGTTTAAAAACCACTCAAACTTTCTATTAGATCTCAGTTTCACCAGCAGGCGAGCTCTGATTACCAATCCTCTGCTCAATTACAGGGGAAATTTGGTTCAGATAAACAGTGTCCCATTGATTAAGACCATGCTAAGAAGGATTAATTGGCCAAAGGGGACTCCTCTATCTCCTGTGACTTGATGCACTATAGTCAGCAAGACCCAATTCAAAATTTATAATTATTGGATTCCAATGGCTCACTTGATGGCCAAGGGCAAGAGATATCCCTGAGTCAGTCCGATACAGTGGCACAAACACTGATGTAAGCTCAGTGAATCAGTGGGATGAATAAAATGTTGATCGGTACTGTGCTAATAGGCCAGACAACCTGTAGAAGCTTGCACGACTGGAATGTTACTGTAGATTAGGCAGCAAAAGATAAATATGCTAACTTTCATTTAAGATTAGGATAATAAATATACAAAATATTTAAATTTATAATAAATATAAATAATGTGAATAGGGTGTGAATATGGTGAATATGTATTAATTGAATATTTAAAATATTGAAATCAACTGTAATCAGTTAAATTAAATCAGTCAAATTAATAATAATAATGCATGGAAGTACCAAAATACTTGGAATTGTGACTTTTTCAATGTGGTAACATTGTTTTTCTACACTGATAAAATAAAATAATATTTTTAAGTACTGGTTTTGAAAGAACATATGCCTTTAGATAAAGCTTTACGGGGCTAAAAATATATGACAGTATCAGACAGCTACTCTTTTTGTTGACGTTATAGATTTTAACAAGCTAAAATGACAACAAGTTTGTGAATTGCAGCCGAGTTCCTGTCTTCAGTTTTAGAGAAATCGTGATGCTCTTTAGAGCGCCTCAGGAGACGTGTTTGAAAATAGATTGGTAAAGAAAAATCATATCTAATCTTCTAAGTGCAACTTTAAAATCTATGAAATTCCCTCCTTTTTCCCTTCTGGCACACGTTGACCTAAATTCTCCAGGATCCACATTACAATCAGAAGTATGGTGTAAGGTATTGTTGCTAAATAGAGACCGGCTGTGACTTTACGCACACAAGACAGCCAGAGATACGCACACACAGATACACAAACCTCGCCTACAGCCTGGAAGAGAACTAATCCAGGCAGACAAGGCGCGGTGACGAGCTTGTGGTGGTGGCATTTTAGGGAGGCTGCGGTGGAGCCCGTCCCCTGGAGGAAATAACCCAGTACTGCACTGACGTAATGCATTTATCATGCAAAGGTGGCGTTTACATCAGGGTTGGATTTATCCAGTTGGATTAGTGAACTACGAGAACTAAGCAAAGATTATATACAGAATAAAGAAAAGTAAAAAAGAGCAAACAGCTTATGAGAACCATTAGAGAATCAGAATGACCTTTAAAAAGGGGAAACACTTAGAACGCATCTAAAGGCTGCAAAATGGTTACTTGCATTGACTTCGGTTGCTGAACTAGCGTCTAGATACGGAGTCCGGAGATTCTTGATGATTTCGCTAGAAGTGCGCTGACGCTTGATATCTTCTGGATGGTCCAGGTTGAATCCAACGATTCAATTTGCCGGAAAAAAAATCAGGAAGTGGCTCGAAGAGATTAAGCCAAGCTGTTTCTAGATAGGGAACTCTTAAAGCCAGTCAATCCACCACACCCATTTTTGGTGAGGTGACCAATCAGAGGTGCGAGTTTTTACCTTATTTGCATGCTCATGGTGGTCTGGAGAATTTGTGCAGTTTTACACCAAAGTATGGTAAAAAAAAAAAAAATAGTATGAAGCATTTTATAGTAACATACACCATCAATTAAAGACATTTGTGGTGAAAATGTCTATATGGTGTTTTTAATATCCTTTAAGACAAACCATGTGCAAATTCATAAGTCAACACCATTGCTGAGTATTTTCTCCTTAAAATTGCATTGAGCCAAAGACAGTCTCAAAAACACGGTTTGAAATCGCCTATGTTTCTTACGTCACAAACTACCTTGAAGCCAGTCACGGTCACCACCTCTCTCCTCTCTCCTGTGCTATCTTTGAAGCTTGAAGAGAGCCCCAGACACCGTCTCCGCTAGGATGGTCCAGGGGAGCAGAGGTCATAACAGCCTTTGAAGAGAAGTTGCTTTGTGACTCTTCGGGGCAGGGCCAGTGTTTTAGTTTTTACAAAAGGGAGAGGAGGAAGGCATTTATGATGCCTAAAACATAGTCTCAGCCTCAGACGTCATGCCCACTCACCATTAGCTGAACGTCTGATGCATATGGCACACAAAATTGGAAAAGTCGTCATCTGATTGGTTGAATTCTCCAGGATTTGCGGTAGACTTATGTGTCCCGTTCTTTAATGATCCACCGGGAAACAAAGCCACTGTGAAGCCAAACCCCCCTCATGAAAGAAGAAAGTCTGTCATGTTTACAACTGTGACAATGAGCGTGTATCAGGATCAACTAAACGCTGGATTTTTAAAAGTATGTGAAGTTCAAAGTTCTTAAATGTAGAATGTATATGCACACTGTTATTGCAGGGACATCAACTTTTCATTTTCACCAACCTAAACATGACTCGGAACAAAACAATTGATTGGTTGCTTAACATGTCAGTTAGACTTAGGCCATGTCCACACTAATACATTTTCGTTTGAAAACGTATATTTTTCTCTCCGTTTTGGCCTTCCGTCCACACTGAGACGGCGTTTTAAGTCAACGAAAACATAGCTTTTGGAAAACGCTCTCCAAAGCGGATACATTTGAAAACGCCGTTTTCGCGTTGTAGTGTGGACTGTGAAGCCGGAGGTATATGAAAACGATGACGTAAGTTTAGTCATGTGATCCATGTTGTACCAATAGATATTCATGTTTACTGGTATAATTGTGCCTGTTAATTATGTGCGATTCACTTTTACACTGTTGCTAAAATATGTTACTTCTTATAACTATGTTCTTCATATCACAGTAGCCTACTGCAAAGATGACAGAAAATGTACTCACATTTGCTGTCCTGCGGCAATACAGAGCAGTTGCGTTTTAGACAAAACATATGGTGACTGAGTGCGACCTTTATCAGTGAATGGTGAGATACTTTGCTAAATAAAATGATCCTGTTAGAAGAATTGCGCGATAACTTTATTATTTATTTTTCCATCTGTATCATCTGTGAGCTTGTGAGGTTTCACGCATGCGCAGTAAGGTGAATTTAGAAGTTTCTCATCCACACTGAAACGTCGGGAAACGCTAGTGTGGACGGAGAGCGTTTTTAAACGAAGACGCCGTTTTCAAATGTATCTGGATTAATGTAGACGTAGCCTTAGCTCTTTTTGGTTACAATTTTAGGAGGATGAAAGGCAAAATAATTACTTCGAGAGACTTTATTTCAGTTCAATCAATTCCAATAGCGTTGGTCAAAGGCTGTTCTAAACAGCCTGTCATGTAATCTCTCTCAGATTGTTCCACATGGACAAACTGAGACGTTAAATGTCAAGAGACACTTATACCAGCATTGACGGGGCTGGCAGAGGATCAACAATGACACTGGGAATGTCAAGTCTCAGTCAATCAAAATTCAGACATGACTGCATCCTTTTTTTTTATAGCACAACTTTAGACTTCCATATACATATAGCTCACATCTGACTCTCTTCCATGTTATGTCAAAATGAAAGACGTGGAAGCCTGCAAAGTTTCACTTCCTTTCTGAGCCTCTCTTAACAAACCTCACAGGAATGCAGTACTTTTTTGCTGAGGTAAATGTGTGCTCAAAAACAGCCTCAAGAAATAGTGATTGCCAAATTATGCATCTAAACCTTGGCACTTGATGCAGCCTTGGATCCAGCCCATGTTAACCAGAACTTTGACCAGCAGTACTAAGCACAGTTTGTGCACTGCTGGGAAGACAACAGGCCATGTTTTTATGTGGGTGAGCCAATCGTGGGCAACCATCTCTCAGTGGCTTCAGTAGTTACCATAGTAATTGCATACTTGTAGGTTGCAAGCTAATCTGAGGGCAATGACGTGGGCCTCCACTGCAACAGAGTAACTTCACCTATGATAATGACTATGATCTGAATGTAGAAAGAACATGTGAAGAACAGGATTAATTTAAAGCTGCAAAATTAAATGAAATAAAACAACAACAAAAAAACTACAACATGCTGTAAATATGTAGTATGTACTGCATACGTACCTCATTGTAAAGGATATACACTGTTTGTCTGTAGTCACTTACTAGAAGCATGCATTGGACTCATTATTGTGTTCTTAGCAGTTACAATGGTTTACAAATTTCCACTGTGAAACCGTGGAAGCACAGGTTCACCTAGGTGCACTTTATTTTCACAATTTTGCCACTATAAGTTACTAAAAAAGACTCAAGGGTTTTCTGCATGAAAGTAAAAAGTTTTGACTATTACAGCTTAAGTGAACCAAAATGACCTTCGAAGTCAGGTACAACCATGGCCAACTGCCATTTTCACTTTTTGGGTGAACTTAAAGACGCCTTTTTTTCCGTTAAAAAAAGACATCGCGTGTGTTAAGACCCTTAAGACACTTCATAGAAGACAAAAGTAATCACTTGGTGGTTTTTGCATTCCCTATTCAACATAAGAGCTGAAATGTCAATGTGATGTTATGCCTTCTGTTCTATTTTAAGCTTGATATCTGAGATTGAAGATGGGAAATGTTTATCATATCGTAGTTCAAATTTCAATTACAGTATGTGTCAAAATAAACCAATATGATTTTTTGAATCAAACTACAACAGAAAGAACATCATATGATTCAGATATTGCACTTCCTGGTTAGGAAGGATAAAATAAAATATAAATATTTGATGAAAAACTTAAACTTAAAAAAACTAAAGTACTAAAGTTGACTAAAAACAAAAATAAATAGAAATAGTAGAAATTATAGAAATATATAGCTAAAAAGAATTATTAACTAAAAAACTAATAAAAATGACAAAAGCACATAACAAAATTACTAAAACTTAAATTTAAAATGAAAACTATAAATATAAACAGTGTTGGGGTAACGCCTCACAAGTGATGCGAGTTACGTAATCAGATTACTTTTTTCAAGTAACGAGTAAAGTAATACGTTACTTTTAAATTTACAACAAAAGTTTTTTTTTAATAACTCAAGTTACTTATTTGTAACTCAAGTAAGACATGTTTTTCTTTTCTGTGAATGCGTACATGTATATTTAATTAATTTAATTAGTTTTATTATATTTAATTTTATTATCTTATTTCTACTGCTTATGTATGCTTTTTTTACCCTGTGAATTTCTTTTCTGTAAAGCACTTTGTAAACACTGTTTTTAATCAGGAGTAAATCAGGAGTAAGATGCAGAAGCGTTGAGTGCGCTGTGTAAACATGATGGTTATTGCAGTTCTAGACTAAATGTGAGCCGGCATTTAAACTAATTGAAACTAAAAGTGGCCAAAAGTGATGTCTTGAGGGGATATTTGTTTTAATGACCCTACGAGTTCGATTAAACCATCAAAAGTACATTTTTTATATATATATATATATATATATATATATATATATATATATATATATATATATATATATATATATATATATAAAAACATCAAAATATTTTTTCAACATTTTAAATATGAGGGATTACCAAAAACACTAAATTTGGTAAAGGTATTTTACCACAACATAATCAGTTATTAATATTTCGTTGGTTCTCTGATGTCTCCACAATTTACCATTTTCACGAATAAAACAAATGACTCCAAGCACAACTACACAACATGCTTACAAAATCTTTAACAAAAGTTGAATGATTTTTGAATAAAGGGTGAGGACGTCAATTTTCCTGGCTGGACTTTTGGCCACCACTGTAATTCAAAATATTAAATATGATAAACGTATATAAATGATACTAAAATACCACAGTATGGGACATAAGCTGTTTAACTGCCAATTACGAACTAATACAAACTGCATATTATAACCTTATAATGTACAATGTATGTGTGATGATGTAAATTGTAATCAATGGACTTGATCTTCGTGACAAACTACAGTCTTAAAACCGATGTCCTGGTCATTAAGCAATGACATCAAGCATGATCCTATCCGTTATCTGTTTGGTTCCTGTCCACCTAGCCAAGGTGTCCTTGCACTAGTGACGCTCTTTTCTATAGGATGATGAATTACTGCTCTTGGCTTGGCTAGTTGTCCCGCATCTCTGTTTCACCCCCCTTGAAAGGGTGCTTTTGTACTTTTGCCAACAGCTCATAATTTTTACTGATGGAAATCAAATATTTGAGTGCATGTAAGACTCCTTCAGGTCTCTTAGGAGCATGCAGAATATTGTAGGCGGTATAGCAATTTGTGCACCGCTAACCCCGCCACCCTATTGCAAGTCTATTAACATGTCTGTGATGTGGTTAAAAGGCAATCTAGCTGTTTTCTCCCACAATAAAAGGGAGGTCATGAAGCTTGAACTCTTTTAGAAATGTGTGGCACCACTGACTTTTACAGACTTTGAGTGAGGACCATATTTTAGAAAATACTGCCACATCAAACCAGAAGTACTTTTCAAGGACTTGCTTGTCATAAAGAATGGCCTTACATATATGCTGAAATGTTATAAATGCTGTTTTTTATTGGGCCGAGTATGTTGAAAACACTTCTTAAAAGCTGACGTTTTACTAATTCAGATCTAATTTACAAATAATCATAAATAGCACCACCACAATAATAAAGAAAATGCTGCCTGGCCCTTATAGATGAAATTGCAGCTGTTTACAAAGAAATGCTCAATGGTGCTCGATTCAAGATCCTCCAGGCACCACAGAGATGTTTTAGAGCAGTGCTTCATTCAAATTGAGCTGAAAATGTCCACAAAGTGCAGTGTGGGGGGCTTAAACATTCTGTTTCCAGAAGATTTAATATGAAAAATGTATTTTTTTTTTAAATCTTTATCGATTACCAAGTTCACAGTCATTATTATACTATATTCTAATAAGACTTGATTCACCAGTGGCTGGTGCCTGTATAATTAATTTTTTCATGAAGCCATCACACAAATTATGATCAAAAATTGTTGATTTTTAATCTCTAAAGTGCAGGAACTTTAAAGGGGACCTACTTTGCCCTTTTTCAAAGTGTTGATTTTGTTTTGGGGGTCTACTGGAATATGTTTATATGCTTGAATGTTCACATATTTTACATTGTTGCAGCACCTCTCTTCCCAGTCTGTCAGCAACGCTTTGTTTAATACTTTAATTCTTTAATTCTACGCACGTTTAATAACTCTCATTTAGAAAATGTGTGTACACACAGATGTGAACTTAGAGTGTGTACACGCTAAAATCCACGTCAATGTTAATTTTTAAAAAGATGGTCTTTGACATGGAAAAGTGCTTCGTGCCTAGGGTCTAAACAGACGAACACACTTTTCCTTGTGGCAGAGAGTCGGAGGACTCCAGGAATGTGAAAATCTAAGCAATTCTTGCCGCTTGCCATTCTCAATTGAAGGATTTGGATGTTGACTGTTGCTCTTTTATATGTTAATGACATTAATTAGGCCCCGTTTACAAGGCGGAGATCTGAAATGGCTCAGCTGCACACAATGCTAAGATCATTTCCAATTTAGGGTGTGTTACATTTGTAGTTCGGTTCGGTTGGTTCGTTTGGTCTGGACCACAAAAAAAAAAACATTTAGTCCTAGTCCGCTTAGCATTCACATCAGCATTTTAACACTGAACCTAAAGATACCGAATCTTAAGGCATAGGGATATGTTCACAACCTGCCTAGTCCGCTTTTATTATGTATATTTTGCAACAAAACTTACCGAAAATTCAAAACAATGCTGTGTTCTGGGCTAAATGCCCTCGTTGAATATGCGCAGCCTACATATGATGGTATTTTGACCAGCTGAGAACTTGTGAAGAGTTTATAAAATATGTAAAGTAGTCAAATCAGCGGCAGGAATCCCTCCGTCACACACACAAATGAAGATCTACTGTGAGGAGACACGGTTCTGATTCCTGTACCTAACTGTGATGGGCAACAGCGCGACTATGACGAGAAAAAACAGAAATGTTTGAGCATTCTGTCCTTATCAGGGTCGCATCTTGACATCATGTCCCGTTTTTGGTTTACATGTCTTTGGTCCGTGTTGCATTCATATATTATTTGAACCGCACCAGAGTTCATTTGGAAGCGGACCGAGACCCATCTTTTCAGCAGCTTCGATCCGCTAGTTTGGTGCGCACCAGGGTTCAGATGGCAGCGTTCACATTTATTCAAATGAACCGCACTAACAGAGCAATTGGACCAGGGTTTGTTTTAATTGGACCAAACATGCCAAGTGTGAAGTTCACACCCTAAATGTCACAATGGTAACTGTGTATCCATACCCTAGCAGCCATTTAGAGCATCTTTAGATTTTACATCTGGAAGAGAGGTGTACGCATGTTTTTTGTGCATATATTTGTTCTCTGACTCTGAAGAAATATAGGCTATAGAACAACTCCCTTTGGTGCTTTGCATCTTTGTAGACCTTTTTCATTCTCAAACAGCAACATTACACACTAAAGAAAGTTGTAAAAAAGCATAGAAGGATCCTTTTAAGATACTATACAGCCAAGCATAACATAATTATTATCTTATATGAATACCACTGATTGCAGCATCAGCCCCCCTTGAGGTCACCAAAGGTCAAGTGCTGTAACAGAGACAGTATATAGAGCTTATTCAGAGCAGCGTCATGACAGGTATGAAAGTGAGGCTGTGAGGTATAGACTTACCATGTTTTCAACGGCATCCGCTGTAAAAAGCTATATAAAGCTCAGAGATCACTTATACTTTTCCACAGCTCATACTGTCTTGGTTTTTATGTCTACTGACATTTCTTGACATTATTTACATCTGCAGCGTTTCAATCAGAAGGACAATCTAAAAACAAATTAAACATCAGTACAACCAACTGAAGAGATTTACATCTATCCCTCACAGCCTCACTTTCATTCCCGCTAACAATCAAAGATGGCGCTGCTGTGAATAAGACAGAAATGCACCAGCCACAGATAAAATAATTGCACTGTGCAATATAGAGGCTACAGGAATGGCGTTTTGCCTTTAAATTGCCCTTGCCTTTTACTTGATGCCTTTGTCAATTGCTTGCAAAGCACAAATAACATAAGCACAAATAAAATAATTGTATGGTAAAAAAAAAAAAAAAAAAAAACCCGCAAACACATCACTGGAATTAATCCTACACATTGAGCTTTTTGAGCTATTCCACTTTTCATTTGCCATCATTTAGAAATTATCATTGCTAATTTATATGGGTAAATATGGACAAAAACGCAAAGATATTTGATAAGCAATTATACCAACCGCTTGGGGTTTAATTCACAGCGGGCCACTAATATTTGCTCATTGGGGAATTTCATATAAAACTAAACTCTTCTTGTAAATCATGATCATAAAATACCCTTGGAATTGAAAAACAGTGTCTGTGTTGTCAAAATTTTAACATTGCTATTGACCAAATGAAAATCTGCCCTGTTTTATATAATTTCTTATTCAGCTTATGATTCTGACCATGTCACCGAACCAGAGAGCACAAAATAAGTAAAAGGAGCCGTTCGCATGATGCATTCTTGCAGCTTGATTGAGTGCAAGTACGACGATCTTAAAAAAGTGGCACTGAGAGACTAAAGAAACAGGTAGATGGAACAGCCAAAGATGTCCATTTTACACGTTACGCCAACAATTAAAAACATTTGTATTTAATTTATTCCATTTATCCTTTGGGGGCTTTTCAATGGAAGCTTGTTATCTCTTTTTATCTTGAAATTCAGACTTTTTCTCACAATTCTTAATTTCTCGTAATTGCGAGTTTATATTTTGCAATTCTGGCTTTTCTCAGAATTTAGAGATATAAACTGGCAATAGTTTTTAGTTTAGTTTACCACTTTATTTATCCCACAAGGGGCTATTATAATAGGGTTTAAAACACATAACAGACTTAACACAAACATATCCAAACACATAACCATTTTAAAACACATAAACCATATTAAAATATGAATAAATCATAATGCGTATTACAACATGCTTCCAAATAATTTCAGTTACTAATAAATACCAAAATAATACATTAAGAATCCTTTTAAAATGTCAAATTACAAAGACGGATAGACTCTGGCACAAAAGTAAACTTAGTAATGGTTGGTCATACACTTAATACTTCCGAACCGCCTACCCAAAGGTATTATCTCAGAGTGAGTGTTCAAGGGGTGCGCGTTATCGGCCATAATACTCCAGGCTTTCTTTATCACTTGCTGCTCATAAAACAGATCGAATTAAACTCCACAGACTAGGGTCACGCCGGTAATTGCGAGTTATAAAGTCCAATTCTGAGGCAAAAGGCTTTTTCTCAGAATTACACATTTATATCTTACAATTCTGACTTTATAACTTGCAATGGAGAGTTTATATCATGCTATTCTGAGAAAAAAAAGTAAATTGGAATGTTAATTTGGACCAAAGCATTTTTTTTCAATGCCATGTAAATGCAGTCCAAATGTACACAGAAGCTGCATTTTTTTTATCAAAACTACAGTAAAAAAAAATATGAATACAATTTCAAATATCTTTCCTTTTTGAATATATTTTAAAATGTATTCCTGTGATGCAAAGCTGAATTTTCAGCATCATAACTCCAGTCTACAGTGTCACATGATCCTTCAGGAATCATTCTTATATGCTGATTTAGTGCTAAAAAAAACATTTCTTATTATCAATGTTGAAAACAGTTGTGCTGCTTAATATTTTTGTGGAAACGGTGATGAATAGAAAGTTCAAAAGAGCAGCATTTATTTAAAATATCTTTTTCTGTAACAATGTATGTGCACTCCAAAAAATGTTTGGTTGTTTCAACCCATGTTTGGGTCAAATATGGACAAACCCAACTGTTGGTTTAAATTAAACAGTTTAAACCTATGTCCATATTTGACTCAAATATGGGTTTAAACAACCCAGTATTTTTTTTTGAGTCTGGTTATTTGATCGATTAATTAGCGTATCTAATTAATTCAATATTTTTCATTTTTCTGCATAGCTCTACAATGGTCTACAAGGCCACAATACAAGAGAATAATGAGTGGAGCGTGCTCAGATCACACATAGTGCCAGCATGGCTGTTCAGCAGCCCCTGCAGCTTGTGGCGCATTAGAATGCAAAGCATCCTAGTGAGAGGATGGGTGTGTGAGGAGGAGAATTAGAGAGAGAAAAAAAGAGGAAGAAAGAGGAGCAAAAGAGCTTTAGTGTTACAAAAACAAGCCCATCGGTGCATGCCCATGAAAAACATCTACACATCTGTTCCGCTTTAGAAACTCCTGTGAGTCACCCCAGCATTCCCTCCAAAAGAGGCTCCTGTGAGCTCTCGCTCATTCCTCCTTCCTTAAAATCTCCTCCTTTTCCCCCATGTGACAGGTCCAAACTGCTTCGCTGGTACCACAATCATCCCAGCTGGCATCGAAGTGAAGGTGGACGACTGCACCATCTGTCGGTGCCACAGCGGGGACTGGTGGAAGCCAGCGCAGTGCTTGCGGCGGGAGTGCCTCAACGGTCAGCCGGCATCATAGAAACCCTCCGGAGATGAAGAGAGGGACACCGATGCGATGTGCTGTCAGCGGCACACCTTATGACAGCGAGAGACTGACTGACTGGCAGGAGCACAATTCCTCTGGCAAACTGAGACGGCTGGACAAGCTGAGATACATGACACGGACTCGACATAATGTACACTCAAACACACACACACATAAAATTCCTTGGCAGAACCATAAAAGTTTGTCTTTCACTGAGAACACATTTTTCTCCTGTGATGAGTTTATACTATGGTGAACCTCGTGGAAATATTTCACTCCAAAATCAGAAATAAATTAAGAAATGGTACTTTGCATAAAGAAAATAGACAATTTTAGGACTTTATGATATTTGCATTTCCCCCATTCCAATTTTCGTTTTATGTTTTCCCTAAGAATTACTAATCCAAATGCTATTTTTTTGTAATTGCCAATATTCACAGGGATTTTCATTAGATTCTCATATTGAAATTCAATATTTATTACTGTATTCATATTTTAAAAAATTAAATATCAAAATAAGATGACATTACTAAAAAAAATTAAATGTTCACATATTCACTTAAATCATCACAAATTAAAGTACAACATACTATCATAATACCTATAAAAAAATAATACTATCATAAATATCAAAATACTTTATAACAAAGATTAAAAACTTTTTTGCATCACATTAAGAATTACAGTACAACAGAATTGCAAGAATGGCGAAAAATTGTCATTGCCGCAAAATGACAATTCAAGTGCAAATGTGCTTAAGTGTTAAAATACCTTAATAGTCCTAAAACATGCTTCATTTTCTTCAGGCAAAATGCAATTTCTTGTTTTGTTCATTTGGTGTGAAATATAGTCTGGACATGTTCTTGACAAGTTTCATGAGATTCACCCACTAGTTTTATTAGTTGCTTATGCTGCTTAAACACAGTGTTTGTATATTTCACGAGACCTTGAGTGCTCAATGAGAACATGTAAACCTAAAAAAGCACCTCAGTCCTTTGAAGATAAAGTTGATCATTTTAGTCTGAGCTTACAGTGAGATACAGCATTGCATACACAAAACCACACCTCCACTAGTCCTGTACAAGCCTCTGTGTTCCCACATTTGTTGAGTATGAGTAATATTTAGTGGTTGTATTACTAGGGGTATTGACTTGTTCATTAAGAAACATGATTAATGACAAGTTTGATTTTAATAGTTTAATTAGTGAAACAAGAGGGAATAAGGTAGATCTACTCCACATAATTGGAAAATGGCCCAAGAGAAACAGCTGAGAAGTGAAGATCATTCAGTGATTGTTTAGGGAAATTATTTTATTGCTTCATTCATATGAGAAAACTGAAGAATGGAAAAAAAATATGATAATGGATCCAGCAGTATTGGTTATAAACAATTTCCATGAATAGGGTACACTTTAACTTCCTGTGTCGTTAAGCATTAGAGACATAAATATTTTATATAATATAATAATAGTTTATATTAATATATTATAATGTAGTAAGATTTTTTTTAAAGAAATTAATACAGCAAGGATGCATCAATATAAATTCAACTGCGTTTTTTAAAAACGTTATATTCATTCAACTGTTCTCAACATTGATTAATAATATACAATATTTTCTTGAACTCCAAATCAGCATATTAGAATGATTTCTGAAGGAGTGTGACACTGAAGACTGGAGTAATGATGCTGGAAAAAATCAGCTTTGCATCACAGGAACAAATTACATTTTAAAATATATTTAAATAGAAAAGAGTTCTTTTTTATTGTAATAATATTTTAGAATATGCATTTTGTTCAATTAAATGCAGCCTTGGTGAGCATAAGAGACCCAACATTTTTGAACGGTGTATGTATATACATATATATATATATATATGTATATATATGTATATATATATATATATATGTATATATATATATATATATATATATATATATACACCATTCATATATATAAATAATAAAGTGTATGTCTATTCAAAGACAACAACAAAATCAGCGTCAGGCACATTCCAATCAAATATTATAGAAAATAAATATGTTAAATAAAACGGCTCCTCAATATTTAGCTTGACCTCCTCTTTCTGAAGATAAAGCACCTCCTTTCATTCATCATTTGTTAAATAAAATGTTGTAGTTTCAGGCAATATATTGTACCCTATTATTGAAAAGCGTCCTCTAACGTTAAACCTGTGCAACCAACAAATCTCTACCGTCATGCAGTTTTCTCATCTGTTTGCAAAACCCTTGTTTTTCTCTCCCAAGCCCAAACAAGCACGCTTTCCTAAAGTCTAGCAGCTTGAACGTGTTATCTGAGCAATTAGCCATCCCACAACAGCCTACTTTAATTTTGCTTAATCAGTCAATATGCAGTGATTAATTACCCGCCTCTGCCCTCTGTGGTACTGCCCGGCAGACACGCAGCCCAGCATGCACAGGGCTAAAACAAAGGAAGGAATCTGCATATAGTCTGGCGCTTCAAAGCCACGTTCAAAACCACTTCTTTTGATCTTCCGCGCATCCGTAACCTGGGCTCACGGCAATCTCGCTCGCAGCTTAGAAGGAAGATGTTGATCAACTGCACTTTGAGAAGCACTTAAACCAATAAGAACCTCTAGACAGACTCTGAGCTGCTTTCAGCCCACATTTGCTGAAGATTTTTCTGTATCGTAACACATCTGTGCAGAGACCCATTACAGCACAACGTTAGCAACGACCATCATTCGCCGGTTTAACTAATGTATAGCTTATAGACCCTCTTTAAAACAGGCACCCACCTCCAAGATTTTTTTTCTTTCTTTTCACAGTGATGAATATCAGTCATTAGTTCAATAGGAACTTCAACAAGCACCTGTGATTTATCATAGGTATTTTTTCCCCATCCAAGAAAATTCAATCCCTTTAACCTTTTGGACTCTGTTTCTAAGCTCTGATGGATGAGCTACTTAATAACAGATCTGCAGATTTGGTAATGAGACGACAATGAATGCAATAGCATGACCACCAAAGGTGCTATATATATATACATGTGCTATATATATATTCACCCACTGCTTTTTATTTCATCTTTGGGGTCTCGTCTCTCTATAGCTCAAGGTAGGAGCCAAGACTTTTCCAATAAGTGAGCAAATCATTAGGTCTCAATTGATATAATGAATAGTAAAAGTCTATAAATGACATATAGTGAATGACAAATGATTATTAAACAGTCCCGAGAGTCTTCTTCACACTGGACATTTATTACAGCTCTGAGCATATAATAAATAAATAAAACAGATGTTGTGTAGCATCATCTAACACAGAGACAGGGTGATACTAAAAGAACAGATGAGTACACAAGCTGTCATGAGCAAGACTGTGAAGCACTAAGCACCAGACATGACCCACAGCTACAAGCAAAGCTCAGGCTTATGCGAGCGGGCGATCTTTTTGTTTCCGTGGCTTGTTTTTCTTTTTGTCCTAAGCCTGCCCAAATACAATGGGTGCAAGGCGCTTGCCTTTCTAAAATCACAGACTAGAGGATTTCTGAGCTAAGCTGCCCTCTGTTGTAGACTGATACATCTACTGTAGCACCAAAACTATAACATCAACAAGAGCTTCAAAGCACTGTGGGAAACTCATTCATTTAATTACACAATCTCAGATTGCGATGTCATGATATATGGCTGTAAAAACTGTCCAGATCACATTTCACAAATATTGCGCAATGAAAATGATGACTATTTGGGGATCAATAAGGATTGGTTTTCATTGTGACATTTTTTTAAAGTATCTTTAAAAGTACCAAATTCTCTGTAACCAATCGTTTTTTTTTTTTATTTGTATTTTTTTATGTATGTACCATATTTTCTGGAATACAAGTCGACTAGAATTTGAAAAAGAAAAACAGATTTGGTGTACAAGTCACATTTTATTACTACATTCAGAAATAATGTAAAATATTGGTAAATAAAACTTTAACAAACACTATAAACTCGTATTTTAGTTCCTATCACAAAATCCCACAACAAATCCTTTCAAATTAATGGTAATTTCCATTGCACTTTTCTCAATGTTAAATCTTAATATATTAGTATGTCTAAAGAAATATTTAATACTACTATTAATCCGGCCATTAAGTATAAATATTGAAAGTTTACTTTTGTTAAAATCACTATAGCCTAATTTATTTATTGCATCATGGTAATAAGAATTTAGGGACGAGATTTGCTTAATTGACACAATAATATTGTATAAAATGACAATACAAATCTTAATGGTGCTAAAATTTTGATTTGATGTTCTTTGTGTAAAATCTTTCTTTATTTTGTTGGTGAAATATGACCTGGACATGTTCTTTACACAATTTTTGTGAGAGTCACCCTAATATAATCAAAGTCTCAGCAGCTACTGAAACAAAATGTGTCCTGGAATTATTGTACAGGATAAAACTCAGTGTTTCTTTTTATATATATTAACCCTAAAATGTTCATTAAACTGGACAGCTGTTCATTGTTTTGGCAGCATATCGCACATCATGGGACATGATGATGAGAGGTATCAGTGAAACTGTTATTTATTGTATTATGTATTGACAAAGTCAGCTGTGCACTTAAAACTCCCATCTGTCCTCATTTATGATTTTTCCCCCTACTGTTCTCTTTTGACAATCACATGGAATTCACAATGGCCAGGCCTGATGACGTGGAATACATCTCATTTGTACTTTTTCACAGCGTCTTTTTCCCTGATTCATAACAAGCTACAGTAATCGAACAAAGGACCGGCTTCATTTGAGAAGAAATTGTGTTCTGCATCATGCTTCTAGAAAGACCTGATTCTTTGTGCACATGGCCTTCAATGTCTGTCAATGTCTCTACAATTCACTGTCCGTTTTGTAAAGGTGAACCATTGCTCTTTTTTGAGACACTGACTAACTGTAGCTGGAAGCTGTGAAAGATTGTTCTTTTTTCTAAACAAAACTGTTATATGAACTTGTGCCTGAAAACAAACAAACTGCTTCTCTAATGGAAGAGGGGGAAAAATACTGTTAAACAATCAGCTTTTCTTACTGACGGGCACTGAGGGTCATTACGCTTAAAGAGGCCGTTCACCAAAAAAAAAAAAAAAAAGACGTCATGATTTACTCACACTCATGTTGTTGTAAAGTCATATGACTTTGAAGGATTGTATTCATTTTCAAATTGCGCATTTCCATGCAATTACAATGAATGAGGAGCTGAAGCTTTCAAGCTTCGAAAGGACCCCACACTAAACCAACCAAAATATGTACAAGAGGTTTCAAGAGTGAAGTAAAGAATCGGTTGGTCACGTTGACAAAATCTTTCTGATTGATAAATTCACAAATAGTCAGACTCACCATCTCAAAGGGAAATATAATAAGTGAATAAAAACAGAAGAAACCGTTGTAAAGGTTTGAAACAAGATGAGGGTGAGTAAACAGCAGAATTTTTTTTTCTGTGAACCATTCATTCAAAACTAATTTTACTCAATGATTATGTATCATTTAACAGTGCTATTATTTAAGATTAAGAATTAATTGGGACAGTACAAAGCCCAGGTGCCCTTCCTAATGTATAAACATGTAAATATCTCAAAGCGTTTAATGTGTATTCTGAATTCAGAGTTAGAAAGAGGATTAAAAACGTGTATTATTTATGAAGACAAAACTATTTTGTTAAATAGACTGAAAAAAGTGTTATTCAGTAAAAAAAAAACAGAAGCCGGTGTATGGATTTTTTTCTCCCACTTCCCATCTTTTGTAAGCATATACAACCAGCTCATCCCCAACCAGATGCACAGGGCATCGCCGACACTGCAGAAATGAGCAGTTCCTAAATGCTGACAGTGCAGTATTTTATAACCAGCCATTCGTTTACAGTGTGGAAACCTCACATTCCCTCTGTCACAGGGAGTCGGGCACATGCTCACTTTATTCTGCTACTGCTAAGAAAACAGACGCCACACTGAGGTCAGAGGGCAAGAAAGAGAGGAACTCAGACCATTACTGTAACTCCACCACTGGTTTACTCATCCATCATTGTCTAGCGAAGCATTAAAGTGCTGATACAACAGGAGAAAGTGGCACAAAGAAATGCTAGAACCCCGTAAAAGCTTTTGAAGAAGTGCAACTTTCATCATAAGTAGCAGAAACAGTAGCCAGAACTGAATTTGCTTCCAATCCTGATGGACCAACATACATTAACATTCATGGAAAGCACTATTCATACACCATTTGTTCTCTAAACTATGTTTTGAGTTAAGTGATATTTACACAGGTCATCTGTGATAGTGTTACATAAGCTCATGTGCCCACAAGATCATATATAATTAAGGGAAGAAATTAATTAAGGTGAGGATCTTACCTTATCCTTCAGACTCTCTTTATTGATTTCATTTTCTTACATCAGATGTGGTATCAGCAGGCAGCACTTGAGCCGCAAACTGGCAAACAGCCTCAATAATGCAAAGGTTCACTTAGCTACAATATTCAACAGGTAAAAATAAAAGGTGCTACGACTAGAAATGCATCTATGTTAATATTCTTCAATGCCAATACAGACCCAATATTAAAGGCAGGGTTTTTTTGTTACGCTGGGTGAAAGTCTCTTCACATCCTGATAGCAGTCACTAAGTTAAGTGGTCTTAATGTATTTATGTATATATATCCTCTGTGGAAGGCGTAGCACCATAAAATGTTCGTCCAAGGTACGATTTCATAACTGCTAGTCGTAATTTGCAGCAGAACTTCCCAAACATACAAAGAAAATCATTTTTCAGTAGTTCTGAGATTTATAACAGCCAGTTATTTATCAGCATCTGTTGGGTACTATAAGTCTAGGCGATAATTATAAAGTTAAATCTCCAACCGTTCCTTTTAATATAAATTCTGGCTAAAAAGATTATCGTGGATGAATATAAAAGCCATTGTTCATCTTCAGATATACTGTAAAACAAAAACAACATAAGATCCAGCACTGCGAAAAACAATGCATAATGAGTACCTTTGCCCTCAGGATTGTATCTGTCTGCACACATTGCTCTGTAAAAGTGCATTTGAAAGCTCTTGACTCTTAGTAGTGAGATGATAAAGTTTGCAAAGTCAGGTGTTAAGAGTTAAGGGTGCATGTTTCCCTCTACCCACAGGACCCTCTATACCCTCTAATTAATCACCCCACAAAACCCTGTCCACATCACTAATTGCCTCCCTTCACGTCCCTGCAGGACGAGGGCGAAGCAATTTAATGCAGCTCACAGCAATCAATAGCAATTAGGAGCATCCCTGACTAATCCCCATTGAAAGCCACGTCTTGGGAGATGGCCAAAGAGGACCAAAAATCTTTCATTTTTAACCCTTGCAGAAACAACGAGCAAAGAAAACAAAAACTTGCTTGTTTGAAAACTCCAAAGGTTTGAGAATTAATTGCTCTTTTTCTCTTCATTCATCTCTATGGGTTTTTTTTTCTCCCTCATCTACTCTAAATGCCACCTCATCATCTTTAGAGTCACAGAAAGCCAGAATCCCATTATCTGTCCTGGTTATATGAATATCATTTGGGGTTTTTTTTAAACAAAAGCTATCTAAGCAATTAGCATTGCATTTTAAAGTCTGATGAAGATGCAAGTTTTGTCTGGGGGAATCTAAAACAAAATCCCATGAGATCTTTGAACGGTTGGCACACGTTGCGAGTCTGCTTCAAATAGGTCGGATCCTAACAATGGCAAACATTTTAATTTTTTTCTAGCTTTCATTTGGCATAATTTGACCGAGAAAAGAAAGAACAAGCACAATAGACTCTAAAAAGCGTGCAAATACTTTCTCGAGAGATTTCCCACGTGACTTGAATCTTCAGGGGATAGTCAGGCCCTTTATATTGCCTCGCATACAAAAGCTTGATGAAAACAGAGCAATTATGATGTCTCGATCTTCAGATACCGATAAAAACGAATTTCTTTTATGCAGATAATAGGTTTTATTTGACGTTGTGAAGTTGAAACACAGCTGTACAGCAAGGGTATGTTGGTCTAGGGCTCCGGCACAGGCAGGAGCTGGAAGGCAGCTATGCAGTCCAGAAGCCACGTGGATGGAGCCGACCACACCTTACCTACCCGGACCTTCTGGGGTTTGTAGGAGTTCTGAGGATCATATAAGATATACTGGGTGCAGAGAATCTGGTCTGAACCCGGCTGAGCGTGGTAGGCCGCTGCGCTCAGGGTTTGCGTGACATCACTGTCAGGCTTGGGCTGGCGATTCAGAAGCTGACCTCCTCCTGCTTTCACTAACTGAAGGAGCTCATGTTTAGGCGGTTTGAGAAAGGAGCCCAGCATGTAGAAGAAGCAGCCATCAAAGAGTGGAGGCAGCTAAAGATGTATGAGAAAAGGAGAACAATTTAGTACATAAAGCATCAATAAAATACCTGAGTAATTATTTAAGACATCCTAAAATGGCCTGCATTGTAATTATTGGCATTTTGTTGAGCCTTTGCCATTTTGATAGTGGAAGTGACAGGAAATTATTGGAAAAAAAGAGGGAGAAAGCTGACTGGGTCACAAAACACTCCAGATTTGAACCCACAATTCCCACGAGCAACAAAGCTCAATGTCTCTGAAGTGTGCGAACTGCCAAGTCACAATTCAGACAGAAATATTTGCATTTTTAAAAGGTGATGCATGAACACTGGTTATCATTTTTAACCAATACATTTCCAAGACTTTTCCAGTCCTGATCAGAATTTTTTAAACTTTTATAGAGACATTTCTAGCTGAATTTTCAGGGAATTTTACAAACATTTCCCTGATTATTCCATGACCACAGAAACCTAAAGGGTAACTAACTACCTGCCATAAAGAGACAAAAGCAGGTGTAAAGAAAGCGTTACATTATGGTTCAGTGAAAGTCTGAGCCACTTTCTGTGCCATTAATGAAAGTATCTGGCAGGTCATCTGGGGTTAAGTGACAGGTTTCTGTTCTGGTGTGGTCTGGATGGTTCTGGGACAATGCCAGCTCAGGGAAGCTGTAAGATGCCTGTAAGATGTGGTTCACTGGCACACACTTGTTGAGAGGTCAACACGCTTGTCTCAGGTCATTATAGTTGCACGATAACCAGGACACACTTGCAATTTCACACAAAAAACTTCACAATTCATCAAATGGAACATTCTTTCCATTTGCTTTTCATGGAAGTTTTTTTTTTTTTTTTTTTTTTTTAATTAATCATTTTACACAGCAAGGATTAATTAAATTGATCAAAAGTGACACAAAAGACTTTTACACTTACCAAAAATATATATACTTAAAATAAATGTATATTTGAGAAAACATTCTAAAAAAATTGTATCATGGTTTCCACAAACCTGTCAAATCAGTAACTTAGAATGATTTCTAAAGGACCATGTGATTCAGTTTAAATTCAGCTTTACCATCACATGGATAAATTACATGCTAAAATTGGTTCAAATAGAACAAATTAATTTAACAATTTCACAATATTACAGCTGTATGTTTCAAATAAATGTTAAAGTCTAGTGCTGTGTGAGCACTAGATTTCTTTAAAAAACATTCATAAATTCCCAAATTTTTGATTTGTAGTATATGTATTTTTATGATATTATATACATCATATGTTCCTAAATACACTCACCTAAAGGATTATTAGGAACACCATACTAATCCTGTGTTTGACCCCCTTTCGCCTTCAGAACTGCCTTAATTCTACGTGGCATTGATTCAACAAGGTGCTGAAAGCATTCTTTAGAAAAGTTGGCCCATATTGATAGGATAGCATCTTGCAGTTGATGGAGATTTGTGGGATGCACATCCAGGGCATGAAGCATCACATCCCAAAGATGCTCTATTGGGTTGAGATCTGGTGACTGTGGGGGCCATTTTAGTACAGTGAACTCATTGTCATGTTCAACAAACCAATTTGAAATGATTCGAGCTTTGTGACATGGTGCATTATCCTGCTGGAAGTAGCCATCAGAGGATGGGTACATTGTGGCCATAAAGGGATGGACATGGTCAGAAACAATGCTCAGGTAGGCCGTGGCATTTAAACGATGCCCAATTGGCACTAAGGGGCCAAAAGTGTGCCAAGAAAACATCCCCCACACCATTAAACCTCCACCACCAGCCTGCACAGTGGTAACAAGACATGATGGATCCATGTTCTCATTCTGTTTACGCCAAATTCTGACTCTACCATCTGAATGTCTCAACAGAAATCGAGACTCATCAGACCAGGCAACATTTTTCCAGTCTTCAACTGTCCAATTTTGGTGAGCTCTTGCAAATTGTAGCCTCTTTTTCCTATTTGTGGTGGAGATGAGTGGTACCCGGTGGGGTCTTCTGCTGTTGTAGCCCATCCGCCTCAAGGTTGTGCGTGTTGTGGCTTCACAAATGCTTTGCTGCATACCTCGGTTGTAACATATAGTGGTTATTTCAGTCAAAGTTGCTCTTCTATCAGCCTGAATCAGTCTGCCCATTCTCCTATGACCTCTAGCATCAACAAGGCATTTTCGCCCACAGGACTGCCGCATACTGGATGTTTTTCCCTTTTCACACCATTCTTTGTAAACCCTAGAAATGGCTGTGCGTGAAAATCCCAGAAACTGAGCAGATTGTGAAATACTCAGACCGGCCCGTCAGGCACCAACAACCATGCCACGCTCAAAATTGCTTAAATCACCTTTCTTTCCCATTCTGACATTCAGTTTGGAGTTCAGGAGATTGTCTTGACCAGGACCACACCCCTAAATGCATTGAAGCAACTGCCACGTGATTGGTTGATTAGATAATTGCATTCATGAGAAATTGAACAGGTGTTCCTAATAATCCTTTGGGTGAGTGTATACTGTATATATGCACCGATATACCAATTTACAGTAATAAACTTCCATAATTACCCACATATTTTTACCAAAATATTCAATACCTTCTGTGATCATTTTCGAATGATGATGCAAAACACCAAATAAATAAATCGCAGTTAGACAAGGAATGCTTCCGCAGCTGGCCTTCAGAAACCATTATGGACAAATAGAATGTAAAGCCATTTTGATGTTTACAAATGTTGTTTCATTTTACATGACCATCAAAATAATCAAGAATGTATTGTGAAAATATCACCTCGCATCCAAAACCCTGCATTTTTTATGTTAAATGACTGCAAAGATGCTGCCGTTAAACTGCATCATGAGTCTTCTTAGCAATCAGAGCAGAACAGCAAGCTTGGCTTCTTTGCTGCATTGCATTTAAGCAGTACACCGTGGCCTGGGGAGATCACCAGTGCCCTATTTTGTCTCACAATGCACGGTCCTCTCAGAAATTCACAAGTGTGTTGCCTCCCTTTGAATTCCCTGTCCTCGAGGAAGTGCGTGGCTTTCTAAACAAGCCACAATCCATAGCACAGTCAGTAATAAAAGCCAAGCCAGCCTGAGGAGAACAGATCAAC
The DNA here is from genome assembly GCA_030578275.1 of Meda fulgida. Classification (NCBI taxonomy): domain Eukaryota; kingdom Metazoa; phylum Chordata; class Actinopteri; order Cypriniformes; family Leuciscidae; genus Meda; species Meda fulgida. The sequence goes on along the minus strand of CM060624.1, from coordinate 8,333,126 downwards.
ATGGCAGATTGACAATGAGAGACCATTAAAGAGCAGGACCAGGAGAGGGTTTCACTCAGCCATTATTCCTCCTCTCTGGAGAGGAAAATGTGTCGATAACTGTTAGACCCTTCACATGTCGGCCTGTCACTCACCAGGCTGCCTCTGTTCGCACGGGCACGCAGGGGGCCGTCACCTGCCTCGTACTCGCTCTCCCCGACCCAGCTGCCTGCCTGAAGGCTACAACACACCCCTGGAAAAGAGATTGAGAGTAAGAGAGCGAAACATTACAGATCAACTTGGCAGCTATACATCAGCATTTTAAAGAGATAGTTGACCAAAAATGAAAATTCAGTCATTATTTACTCCTCCTGTTATTTTAAACCTGTATGTTATTTTTTTTTTTATTTGTTATAAATTATTTTGAAATAAAAATTCTCACACAAAGATATTGTATGGCTACATGATACTTGAAATATAGTGGCTAATACATTTATTATAGTTATTTTACTGTGTTTTTGGTCTGTTTTGAAGAATGACAGTCAAATGGAAAAAAGCTGCTCCATTTTTTGTTTGATGAGGAAGAAAAACAGCACAAGGGCGAGAAAATAAAGACAGATGTAAAATTTTTCAGGTGAACTAAGTTTAAAAGTTTCAAGGCAAATATGTACAGCAGCAGTGATGCAACGTGCACTTAAATTCTGCAAGTCTTATGCTGTATTTTACAACTTTCACTTGGGAAAAGTAACAGAGCAGGACAAGATTTTCAGGCAGGAGACGCACAGCTAGAAGGGATGATCTCTCATTTTCTCTCTCATTCATTTCTGTCAGGTAAAATTCTTCACAAAACATCTTCAGCACAATATACTACAAGTGATCTCTGCTGCACAAGGCTGTCCAAAAAAAACAGCTTCTGCTTCACACACATATAAAAAACAAATCCTCCATCACAAGCCTTTTTCGCCTGCTGAACGTGTTTACAACTATTTGATAGCGTTCTGCTCGGTTTGCCCTAGTTGTACGTCTGGCTGAAATGACTCTTTCTTGACTGAAGAGCTCTAGAGTAACAGCCAGCTATTGTCTGTTGTTCCAATGAGAATGACAGAAAAAGGACAAGGGGAATAAATGAAGACCTTGTAGAGTATCTAAAAATATTTATGAAGCTATTTAAGAGAAGAGCAAAGATCCTAGCTCGATCACTCATTGGCTTCTCTAACTGAAAAGCTGTCTTATATGCCTTTATATTGAAACAGGGTTATAAGAGTTTGCCAATTGCCTTTATTTTAATAACATTTATAAATATACATTTTTTTTGTGTGTGTGTGTGCATGCGCGCGTGCGCGTGCGCGTGTGTGTTGTGTGTGTGTGTGTGTGTGTTTATATGCAGGTCCTTCTCAACTTTCATATATCTTAGATTCATTGCACACCAACTGAAATATTTCAGGTCTTTTATTGTTTTAATACTGATGATTTTGGCATACAGCTCAAGAAAACCCAAAATTCCTATCTCAAAAAATTAGCATATTTCATCCAAAAAAAGTCAACCTTCAAATAATTATGTTCAGTTATGCACTCAATACTTGGTCGGGAATCCTTTTGCAGAAATGACTGCTTCAATGTGGCGTGGCATGAGGGCAATCAGCCTGTGGCACTGCTGAGGTGTTATGGAGGCCCAGGATGCTTCGATAGCGGCCTTAAGCTCATCCAGAGTGTTGGGTCTTGCGTCTCTCAACTTTCTCTTCACTTTATCCCACAGATTCTCTATGGGGTTCAGGTCAGGAGAGTTGGCAGGCCAATTGAGCACAGTAATACCATGGTCAGTAAACAATTAACCAGTGGTTTTGGCACTGTGAGCAGGTGCCAGGTCGTGCTGAAAAATGAAATCTTCATCTCCATAAAGCTTTTCAGCAGGTGGAAGCATGAAGTGCTCCAAAATTTCCTGATAGCTAGCTGCATTGACCCTGCCCTTGATAAAACACAGTGGACCAACACCAGCAGCTGACATGGCACCCCAGACCATCACTGACTGTGGGTACTTGACACTGGACTTCAGGCATTTTGGCATTTCCTTCTCCCCAGTCTTCCTCTAGACTCTGGCACCTTGATTTCCGAATGACATGCAAAATTTGCTTTCATCCGAAAAAAGTACTTTGGACCACTGAGCAACAGTCCAGTGCTGCTTCTCTGTAGCCCAGGTCAGGCGCTTCTGCCGCTGTTTCTGGTTCAAAAGTGGCTTGACCTGGGGAATGCGGCACCTGTAGCCCATTTCCTGCACACGCCTGTGCACGGTTGCTCTGGATGTTTCTACTCCAGACTCAGTCCACTGCTTCCGCAGGTCCCCCAAGGTTTGGAATCGGTCCTTCTCCACAATCTTCCTCAGGGTCCGGTCACCTCTTCTCGTTGTGCAGGGTTTCTTGCCACACTTTTTCCTTTCCACAGACTTCCCACTGAGGTGCCTTGATACAGCACTCTGGGAACAGCCTATTTGTTCAGAAATTTCTTTCTGTGTATTACCCTATTGCTTGAGGGTGTCAATGATGGCCTTCTGGACAGCAGTCAGGTCGGTAGTCTTACCCATGATTGCGGTTTTAAGTAATGAAACAGGCTGGGAGTTTTTAAAAGCCTCAGGAATCTTTTGCAGGTGTTTAGTTGATTCAGATGATTAGGTTAATAGCTCGTTTAGAGAACCTTTTCATGATATGCTAATTTTTTGAGATAGGAATTTGGGGTTTTCATGAGCTGTATGCCAAAATCATCAGTATTAAAACAATAAAAGACCTGAAATATTTCAGTTGGTGTGCACTGAATCTAAAATATATGAAAGTTTAATTTTTATCATTACATTATGGAAAATAATTAACTATCACACTATGCTAATTTTTTGAGAAGGACCTGTATTATCTAAAAAAATAAAAAATAACTATTTTAAACAAATTAAATTAAAATGAATATATATTAAAAATTATATATGCACACACACACACTAAGACATTTAAAAGGTCAGTCATATTTATTTTTTAAATGCATTTATAAGTAACAGTAAAGACATTTATAATGTTACAAAATGATAATAATCTTTCTATTTCAACTAAATGCTGTTCTTTTGCACTTTCTATTCTTCAAAGACAACTATTAGTGGCCAAATCTCCACACCACAAACTGAAAAACATATTAACAGCAAACACACACACTCTCCCCATCCTACTCTCTTCACTCGGGGGAAGAAGTCTCCAAACTCATCCTTTCCAATCACCCAACTTCCTGTCTGCTTGATCCTATCCCCACTCATCTCCTTCAAGTCATTTTCTTCTTCTGTTATACTTGCACTTCACACTGGTAACTTTCCCACAGCATTTAAGCAGGCTCACTGAATTTTCACATATATTTTTCATCCAGTTCGGTTATCACTATCATATTTGAGTCTGTTTGTAGTATGTGGGTCACTGGACTTGGTTCAAATTTTATGTGCTCATTTTTTTGATCATCAGTAGAAATCTTGTTCCAGGAATGGGGACCTATAGGGAAGATCATTATAGGCCCCATGTACAAAGTCCCCCTTCTCAATCTATGTATTTTGAGTTAAAAAATTGTGCAAATGTTAATATTCCCATATAACACTGACATTATTAAGCTCAGTTAACTCCATCTTTACATTTTTACAGCAGGGTTTCACACGGCTAATTTTATTGTAGAACAGGGGTTATCAACCCTGCAGGACAGTGAAGTCTCTACCTTTCTCACAAAGAACAACGTCCAAGACAACAACCAGTCTGGTTTCAAAAGCGGCCACTCAAGAGACTGCCTTGATCTCGGTTATTGAAGCTCTGCGACTGGCAAAAGCAGCTTCCAAATCATCAGTACTCATCTTGCTGGATCTGTCTGCTTCTTTTGACATGGTTAACCACCAGATCCTCCTGTCAACCCTCATGACAATGGGAATCTCATTCCAGTGGTTCAAGTCTTACCTCTCAAGTAGATCCTTCAGGGTGTCTTTGAAGGGTGAGTGGTTGCAACATCTAGCTACTGGGGTGCCTCAGGGATCAGTGCTTGGACCACTTCTCTTCTCCATCTACATCTACCAATTGTTTTCTTGTTTTGTAAATAAATTGGTTTAATGTTTGAAGAATTTGTTGTTTGCCTCTTTTATGTTGTGGTATGTGAGCCCGCCGTAACAGACATCACTAGAATCTGTCATTCAGAAACCTGGCTTTCCCTATGCTGAGGACATACAACCCTACTTTTCATTACAGCCAGATGTTCCGATGGTAGCTGCCCGCATCTAAGTCTGGATGACAGACATTTCTTGCTGAAAGAAGGACCCCCACCTTCAACTCACCCTTGCAAAGACAGAACAGCATGTGATCTCAGCCAACCCAACACTTCATCACAACTTCTCCAATCAGCTAGGTTCATCATCCATAATTCCTTTCAGTACAGCCAGGAACCTCGGAATTGTAAATGATTTATACTTTTTTTAACGTTATTAACATTATTATTAACATAAAATAAGCATGACCTTATGTTTGATTTTCAACCCTTTTAATTTTAATTCAGTCTATTAAAATGTTGTTCATTAAATATTTTCATACTATTTTAGTATACAATAATACTAATATAGAATAAAATAAACGCAATACCAAGCAAAACGGGCAAGGAATGAAAATCAAATTGGAGGGGTATCCAACCATTTTTGTCCACATCCCACTGTAGTCTCTTATCATAATGGAATAACCCACTTTAGATTAAAACTTTGCATTCCGTTGTGGAAGTGTGCCACTGATCCATTAGCACGATTAGTATTTCTGCATCCAAAATGTAACTGTGTATCACTATCTCTATAACCAGCCAAGCCCATAGTCTCAAAACACCTATAGGAACGAGTGCAAGCACACGCAGAATTCTCCATAGTAATCATAAGCTGTAATTGCACTTCCTCTGCCTCTTTAATTATGGTGTTCATTTCCCGGGACCCCGCGAGGGCGGTGGTGGTGAGAATGCTACATCCCAGGGTTAATCCGACTCTCTCTCTGGACGATAGGGCCAGGTTGTTAGCCGAGCACCAAAGAGCCATTAGCATATTAGCTAATTAGATTCACGATGATGGGAGACATCGAAGCTCAGCATGCATGTGTGCGGTGGGTGGCTGCGGATCATGGCGCTGGCAGCTCACACACTCATGGGCACTGAACCGTGATACAGTGAGCCACAGAGACCCATACAGAAAAGCTCAGGCAGAACATCAAGAGTTCATGCAGTGAGGCACAGACAGAGAGCTAAACTGAATGCTGTACACTCACTCATTCTTCCATTTGAGACATTATTTTATGGTTGCACAAAAATCGCATTGCGATGTCAATTAAATGGTGATATAATAAAAATGCAACATCTCATGGTACTGCTGCAAAGACTGAAGGGTAAAAAAACAAAGTCTGTAATTTCAAGGGGCTATATGTAGAATTCAGAAACCCCTGTTACTAAACCCTTGTTATTAGCGATTATACTGTACTCAAGCACACGTAACGTACAAGAGAACGTGGCTCAATGCCTGATATACTCAAGGCAAAGTTCTTTTTTAAGCATTCGTTTCATATGTCAGAATGGAAGAGAGGCTATCATGAACGCACGTAAATGTCACATCCTTTTGATTTTCCTTATGCTTTTGAGTCCTTCATATACAAATAAGTCTACAGGCTTTCATAGACAACCTAGAAAGTCTTGTTTTTTAAGTTTAGTTACAAGATGTTCACACATTGGCAATAAAAAAAGCTAATAATACATTAAAATTCTTACATATAGCCCCTTTAAGTCATTAAGTCAATGCTCATGCTCTGCCAGAGAAAACAGTTACTCTTTAATACTGTTGATACTTGCTCAAAGTCAGATGTGTAGTTTTTTTTTATTTTTTAAAGAAGCTCGTGCATGAACTGAGAAGTGGACTTATTTTAAAGAATAGTGTCTCAGTGCAATTTTGGTATACACAAGTTAAAAATGTTGTAATATTTCGATCAATAATAATAATTATATTAATATTTAAATTAATACTGAATTATATAATAATAATATAATTATTATTGTTATACAAAATGGAACAAATAAGCTTTTTTCTGTAATGCATTACAATATTTTCATTTCATTTTCAATAATATTATAATTAATATATTATTAATATTATTAATTATTAAATAACAATAGTAATACGCATAAGTATATGAAAATAAATAAGCTTTTCCATTCTTACAATATTTCCATTCTTATTCTAAATATGATTCTTATATCACTACTATTATATATTACAAGTAATATTTATAATTATTAATAATAATGATAATAAAGCTTTGGAGTTTTAGTGTGTAGCTGACAAAAGTTTTTACATATGTAATGCATTCAGTCATGCCCCTTTCATTAACCCAGTCTTACCTTATTAGAGATTTACATAATAACTAGAGCAGGTTAGAAATTCTTTAAATTAGGTAAATGTGAAAATAAAGTAAATCTGGAGCACTTGAAACACACTATAGATTTAAATCATGATACATCAAGCATTTCTAATATCCAGTAAGTAACATTTCCACCACAAGGCTTTTTCAACCGTTTGTATCTATAGGGAGAACTGTTAGATAATGCCATAAAACTGCCCTCAAAAGGTGTTGTCTACTGTGGACTGGATATTAAAAATGGAAAGCAAATATGTTAACAATAACCAAAATCAAAAAATAGATAGCTTGGAGAACAAACACCTCACCAGCAAGGATCCTCTAGGCTCCTCTAAATTAATGGGCATGGCTTCAACCAGAGTCTATTGATTTTCACTATTAAACTGAAGATGTGAGAAATCGTATGGAAATATCCATCGCCGATTAATTCACGAGAAAAGGACCACATGCTAAATTTATAGCTGCATTAAATGGAATAGAAAACCATTTTGCATGTTTGCAAATCTGGACGTTAGCAGGTGACTTTGGGGACTGTATTATAAGTTATATTATATTATAAAAATTAGATAGAGACATTTGAATAGTACAAATATTCATGCAAACTTATCAAACTAAGCATATCTTATCTAAAGGTTTGACTCATTGCTGTGCACTTACAGATGAAACGGAGCATCCAGCAGCCGTTGAGGACTCCCTGCAGTGTGGTCAGGGTAGAGGGCATGATGGGAACATCTGGTACAACCACATGGGTGACTGGAGAGACATTTAATCAAAGAGTGAAGCAATTAATCATAAGAAATAAACAAATAAATGACTAATAATATGATAATATATTACATCTGTATTAATTTCTATTGAGAACTAAAGCATTGTAATCATTAAATATTCACTGGTTATGTCTAAAGCTCACTTGAATTCTTTCATGATCATCAGATGTGGCATTATGATTCTTTGAAAAGCAGTGTGATATTAAAATACTGTCAGTTAAGTTGTTGATTAACCAGGTATTTGTTTTTGTTACTCTCAGTGTTATTTTAGTGGTATATATTGTATATACACTATTATAGTATTAATATTTTGAAATATCTTTTATTTATTTTAAATTTTTAGTAATTGTATGTGCCATTATCATTTGTATTAGTTTTTATTTCTAATTATCTTTAATTTATTTGTATTTCAGTTTTAGTACTTAAACTCAAACTTATTTCAGTTACATGCAAAAAACTGTTTTATTGTTGTTCATGCTGCCTTAAAGTTAAATCAAAGGGACATGATGAAAATGTCAATGCTTTTGCGTTCTCTAGCAAATATTTTGCGTCCCTGAGAATCTTTTGAGTTCTTTGCGAGCGAACGCAAACTTTCTCAAGAGAACGAAAAAGTTTTGCAAGAGAAAGCAAAAGCATTGAATTTTTTTTCCTCCCATCTCATATTTTTTATTCCATCACCATGTTCCTTTAGGGGCAAACTGTTTTTCATATAGTTATAGTTTTAATACAATTGATGTACAACACCGCACACAATAGATGTATCAGAAAAACAAAGACACTACATAGAAGCACCTAATATAGAAGTAGAATGCGACACTTCGCCAAGCCCTAGGGATCATTTTAATTCTAGAAAACGCAAAGCTCCCCTGTTTGTTGTGTGACAAACGCACAGGCAACATTCTTCGAGAAAATTGCATTTTGCCCTTGTTCAGCTATGTGCAGCGTATGAGAAACCGCTTCAATTACTTTAATTCTACTCTGTTTCAACTTTGATTGCTTAGAAGATGAGACACTGCGCATTGTTTGTCTGTTGGTGTGATTTCTGGAGGAGTCCAAAGACTCTGCGAGAGCTACATTTGTCACTGAAAGTGCTGGTTTCATAATGTATGATTTCATAATATCCCTCTTATGCTCCAGCTGGATGCCTTGTAATGCTTTTCTATGTGATGGAAGAAAGGCAAAGAAAGAAGAGACACTTCATTTCACTGCTCAGAAAATGTTTCATTGTTGTTGTCTCCAAGGGCTAAGCTGTCCACGTGGTGTTGGAATAGTTCTATCCTCAGCAGATACCAAAAAATACTAAGACCTGACATGCAATTAAATGTAACATTTATTCTGATTAAATGCCACATATTTCATGATAATATGTATTAAATGATTATATGAAGGAAAATTAGCATGGCAAACAATGTTTCGATGATTTTTTAGCACATAAACTATCCTACACTATTGGTAACATAAACACTCATATGCGTATGCATATGTAAATAAGCTTATTCTGCCACAATGTTAATTTAAGTGGTCCATTGTTTTAAAACCGATATTAGACTGCTGGATGTGAAAAGTTAGAAAAACAAAATTTTCAACTTCACAAAATGTATAAAATCTATTTTACAATGGCTTTGAATGTGGTTCTTTCAATCAGAATTCTTTTTGAAGCTGTTTTGTCTTCATTTGTTATTTTGTTTTCATAAGTGAAGAAATAAATTCGCTTGTTTTTTCATGTCTAGATTTTTTGTTCATGCTTATATTTTTTATGAAAGAAATAAATACTTGTATTCAGCAAGGATGCAATGAATTGGTCAAAAATGACAGTAAAGACATTAAGGTTACAAAAGATTTATATCTCAAATGTTTTTTTAACTTTCTTTATATCACGGTTTCCTCAAAATTTAAGCAGAACAACTTTTCAACATTAATAATAATGTAATAAGAAATGTTTCTTGAGCAGCAAATCAGCATATTACAAGAATTTCATCATGTGACACTGAAGACTGGAGTAATGATGCTGAAAATGCAGCTTTTCCATCACAAAAATAAAATTGTAATATATATTAAAATAAATAAAAAACAGTAATATTGTGAAATATTATTACAATTTAAATAACTGTTTTGACAGCATTTTTGATCAAATAATTGCAGCCATGGTGAGCATAAAGACAGCATTAAGCCAAACCCAAACTTTTGAATGGTACAGTATACCATTACCCTGATAAAAACTGACTCATACTATGATACACCGGTGCCCACTCATTCCTTTACACAAAACTCAAAGGAGATGTACCTGCACTTGAGAAGGACTTCACTTGTTTTCCTCCAAGGAGTTGAGCGGCTTTGGCGAGCTGCTTCTGCTGAGTCTGCGTCAGCTGACTGCCAATCAGAACCACTGGACCCGTCTCCCGCACACAGCCTGCAGCCTGCAAGAATACAAATAAACTATACCACACACTTCATTCGCATTTATGCTCTTGACAGATGCAGTCTAAAAGCAACATACAAGATAAAGTGCAAAATACCAGCAATTTTGGTCAGTTTGTTTTCAGTGTGTCTATTTGTTTGTGAGGAGGGTTCGGGTGGTGTACCTTATTGAGGTTGGCGCGGGGCCTCAGGATGGTTGTTAAAGCTTCCGGGGCCATTCTTAGGACCTCCTGCATTTCTGGAGTCAGTGCATAATCTACCGGCCGCAGGCCAAGCATATTTCTGGGAAACACAGATGCACGTATAGTTTATGCAAAGTACACTTTATTGAAAAGAAAAACATTTTCAAGGACATACTTGACACACTGTGTATCGTCTAGATGTTATTCTGTTAAGCCTGCTAATGCATTGCGCACACAGAAAAGTTGGTGCTTTAACCAACCATAAATAAATAAGCCTTACAAAATGGTGCACTTTTTGGATTTGTTTTGTGAACTTCAAAGCAATGCACAAATAAATGCCACACGAATGTAAGATGTCCCTTTTGTCAATTTGTGACTTAAAAGGAGCTCACAAAATACCCCCTTTGTGCCATTTTACCAAAAGTCAATGCAACTGGTCTCGTCTTGACCAATCATAGAGGACGGGGTATTGTGGCAGAGGGGAAAAGATGGCGGATAAAAATAAGAATGTAATATTGTTTTACTATTTCCCCGCCATTGACGGAAATTTCCGTCATTTATGAGACAATGCTTCCCTCCCATTAATGGAAATGTCCGGCTTTTTACTGTAATACGGTAGAGGGCACTACTAGGCATCTTCTGAAAGTACTGAACCTCCTGATCAAAAGATGTGGAGAAGAAGCAGAAACAAGCGATATCATATGTAAGCAGAACCATATGTAAAATAATGCGATCATCAACATTAAACAGCATACACATCAAAACTGCCTGATTACCGACTCAACTGTCGACCCCGGACGAGCTATAGGACTGTGAAGCTTTAGGGGTGTTGGTGGACTATCTACTCCATCTATGTTTTGATCATCGTTCTGAATCCGATCTGGATGTAGTCTTTTTGACAAGAACACGATTTTCTCAGCTTTTTGCTCAAAATGTTGCTTTTTTATGTCTATGCCCACATTCAAGTGTTGAAAAAAAAAAGTTGTTTATTTGTAGGAGAGGCTCTGTTCTTTTTTTTATATATTGCATGTCCAGATATTCATTCAACTGGCAACATTTTTAAGAAATAAACGCTGGCGGGGAAAGAGTTAATTGGCTAAAAAAAAGCCAGAGTTATTACTCATAATTTTGATGGAATGTTCTCCTTGGAGAACTTTTGTATTTATAATAGTGTTATATTTATAAAGCAAAATCTTTATTTTTCCCATCAATAAGGATTTTAAAATTGCTATGAATCTCCAAAGTATTTTCTCCCTAAATACTGCTGTAGCTGGCAAAATTCCTAATATTTGTTTATAATAAATCATGAAAAACAAGCGTTTCGGTTTAAATAAATAGGATTTTGTATGCTACAGCAGTTTATGGGACTGTTTCCCATTCTGTATAGTTATCAATCTCCTACGTACCTGTTTGCAACCATCAAGGTGTGTTAATATAAAGAATAATTTTAGTAAAAAGAAAATAATTATACTTTTATTCACCAAGGACGCATTAAATTGATTAAAAGGGACAGTAAAGATGCTTATGTTATACAAAATGTATTCTCCAAACAGGTGCTGTTATTTTGAACCTCCGATTCATCAAAGAATCCTTGTTTCCACAAAAATATTAAGCAGCACAACTGTTTTCAATATTGATAACAATAATAAATGTTTCTTGAGCACCAAATCAGCATATTAGAATGATTTCTAAAGGAGCTAGGATCTTATGACACTAAAATTGAAGTAATGGATGCTGAACATTTAAATACTAACTGATATACTCAAATAGAAATAGGTCGTTTTAAATTGTAATAATATTTCACAATGTTATGTTTAACCATTTATGATTAAATAAATGCAACCCTGGGGAACATAAGAGGTGTTATTTATTTATTTACTATGATTATGCCAAAGCAAGTTAAAGTGTGTCACAAATGTGTACGGTTTTATAACCCATTTGGTCTTGCCGACTAGTGCCCTCCCGGTCTGCACTGTCTTACGCCAAAGCGTAGGACATTTGAGGGTGGCATTAGGGACAGGGCCTCAAAATACTCAAGCATTTGCAGATTATGATCTCGTTTAAACAATACAACTCACTTAGTATGCAAAACTATCCGATGAGCAAGAGGTTAAGGCCTAGGACAAACCCGAAAAAGATCTGTTTGGCAAGCAGTATGTGACGGCCCCTCGTCGGATCATTTGTTCCTGTTGGCTGTTGGGGAAAAAGAGGTGGAAATGAAAGTAAGTCGAGAGGGATGCATGTTGAGATTAATCTTTAGCACAGATAACACCTGGGGGCCAATTAAGAGGTCCACTGGTCCATAAAATTTCATTTGGATTCATGAGCCACCCCACACCCCCCAAACAAGCCCACAGTCTCTTCACACTCCCATTGGACGTAAATGATTTTGTTTAGGACGGCGCACAGCTTCTAATCTCAAAAAGTGAAAATCCAATAATGCCAAAGTGTCTCATACGCAGACGCCACATACATGCGTGTGTGTGTGTGTTTCCCATACTGATAAAGGGGAGGTGTGCATTCATCACCTCCAGCAAAATAAGACACTCCACGCGGTTAAAGAGTGATATTAGTAAGCTAAAACCTCTCAGCAACTGCATCCATCTCGCAGTTGACAAATCAGACACAGATGCCAACGGTAAAAGGGACCAATGAATCACAGATCGATGGAGATGTGAAAATTAGTCCTCGGAGGTGCTCCAGCTGTTCCTGTCCACATAACCGAAGCAATCAAGAATGGAGGCGCTAAGCTAACCAGATCTCATCGACTGAAAGAAGTTCGCTCCTTTGCTTGGATCAGATCAACAAAACAAATTAAGCTTATCCAACCCAATTAATCTAAATGTTCCTACTAGTACACAGCAGTTGTGTTCCAAAGCCTAGTGAGCTGCCTTACTAAGTGTCATGGAATCTTAATTATGCTGCCTCCTAAAACACCTAAGACCAGAATGCACTGCACCAAGCTGAAAAAATTGAAAAGATTACTGGTTGACCAGCATAGCTTTTTCAATGGTGTTGCAGTTACTGACAATCAGCCAAGCAGGCATTATAATTTTTAAAAGGTCAGATATTGGCTGCTTCATCTTTTAATAAAAGTTGTTGCGAACTCTCTATTACACGGTCTCTCATTTACAAATCAATGTGCAGTTAAATTCTCAGAACAAACATATCATCCTCCGAAGCGATCTGGGACGCTATTAAAATAAACCATCCACTTGTTTCCGAGGCTGGGATCCTTCAGAAGTCTGTAGAGAGACGCAAAAGAGCTGTTTAAACTGGACTGACAGACTCAAGTGCGCGGAGTATGTTAGAAACTGAAAATGGATCTGTATCTAGAGCTGCACCATTAATTGTTAAAAGATCACGATCGCATTCCTATGACAATGATTCAGCTTTGTCTATTAAAGGTAGCCTACAATATGTAAGAATTATGTATCAAAATATCCAAAAACCACTGGCACAGTGTTATTTATTTATTTCAATTATGTACTTACATTATCCTAAATGTTTCCAAGAATTTGTTTATTCAGAGAAATTCACAATTTTAAATAGTGCCCATCCCTTGTCACCTGACTTAATATCTGCATTATCCCTGGTTTCCACTCATACTGCCATAGTAACCATGGCGACAGATGTGGACAACTGCGTAATGTTTAGCGGTACACTGACTGTTTCGTTCAAACATTATGGATCATGGCAAGCAGACTTTGGGACAAAAGGAGATAAAACGAAGACCAATATCGGCGTGGCGTTTTCGAGATGCCGAGAGCTTCGCGGCAAACTTCGACTTGACAGAGCTCTTGCATGTACTTTATTAGACAGGTAAGCAAATGTACATAAACCAAATCAATATTATTAGAATATGATGTTATTAGGTATGTTATTCAAATGTTGATCTAGCTTACTGCTAGTCTCATATATTGTTGTAAAAGGTTAGCAACCACTGGCGGCGAAAAAACGAAATAACATATTGTAGCTTTAAACCTTTGACAAAATGACACAACGGAACATTAAGGTCTGTGTTCGTGCTGCCATTGACCAAGAGAAAGCAGTTATCATGTATAGGTATGAAACAGCTTCACAAACAGACTTTTGAACATTACAGTATTGTTGTGTCGGTTACAATAATTCAAATGATCACAGAAGTTTATAGTTCAAATATAAACACTAATGTCTATGGTGGCAAAATAGAGCGAATCACCTTCTGAAAATAACTTGACATTTCAAATAAAGATTGTATCCATTACATTGTTACACCAGTAGGTGGTGGCAAGTGACTGATTCATCCAGTAATTAAACAAGTGAATTATTTATGAGTGGGTCATTTAATTATTCATTCAAACCTATTTTTTTTAAAGCTGGAGTCCGTAACTTTGAGTCTTGGAGTCCGTGTTCAAATTGAACAAAATATATATGAGTGAGTACATCATGAATCCATTTTACAAACTGTGTTTTTGTCTTGCCTTTAATTTAACTTACCTACACCTATAATATGTGTTTATATTGGACTATTTTAGACCAGTCGGGTCGCCACCGATGCGGAGTAGCCCAGTACCTGCGTGACTCATCATAGACATAAACAGAGAGAAGTAGCTCCAGTTACAATGTTCTTCCGCAAGACGCATACAGCTCTATAAGTTACATACTGCAGCTTTAATACTTCATTCAAATTAATTCAACATTTTTTAATAGACTGAAGCAAATACCATTTTGTCAGAACCTCTAGTCAATTGCATGTTATGTTGTTTAGTTTGTCTGTGGTCATGGGAGAATTGTGATCTATATTTTAAACCAAAAAAAAAATAAAAAATAATCATGAATCTCAATTTATCCAGAATCGTGCAGCTCTAACTGCATCCAGTGTGTGGACAGCGTCAGTGATTTTAATGGGCTGTTTTTGCTTTTGACGAGATCCGAACATCCAGTGTAGGCAAATATCAGCCGTTAAGCGACGGAATGCCAGTGGGCGGGGCCAATGGTGCACTGATGTATAACTATTCGTTATTGTCTTGCTCTGAAGGAAGTCATATGCAAATGTTTTTGCCCATGAGACGTCCCAGATCCCACAATATCCAAACGAGACGTTTTTGGAGTTTGATTAAATAAATGCTTTGTTTAGAATGAGGACGACGATTATAGCTATAAAATTATGAATTTATGAACTGATTTATGAATTGAATTTTTCATGTCATGACCCCTTTAAAATAGAAAACAGTTATTTTAAATTGATATATATATATATATCCGTGCAATGGTGTTCTGAAATTAGACAATGTGTATAAATATATGTTTGTGACTATAAACGAATCGCTGTTTGTGTGATGTTCTGCGAGTAGCTGTCTATGCAGAACGTTCCAAATCAGTCACATATGGGGTCCTGTGACAGTTAGGTGCTGCTTATGTAGCCGGCAGACAACTCGCTAAGTTTTGGAACAGAACTACCGGCTCTGTCTTGCTTGTACTTGCTACCTGCACAGTCCCCCAAGAAGCGTCTTTTCTGTTCTGAAACGCATTAAAGATTACTGGTGGTACAACAGGGATGTGCCAGTCAATTCATACAACACATTACAGCGCAGGCTCTGCCCGCAGCAGTTCCCCCCATAGCCCCACTGCTCCGATTCCAGACCGCAAGGAGTGAAAGTGATTGATTACGTCTGACAGGAGTGGATTGCCTCTGTGCAGTGCTTCTATGACAGAGCTGATGCTTCACTTCACCATTGACTAACGAAGCATAAATCTGCTGATGCTTTATGCTCTCCCAATGTACAGCACAGCACTAGTCAATCAATGTACAAAGGGCAGACAGACAAAAAGAGACGCAGAGACGTATACAGAGAACTCTCGGGAAGAGTATTCGTGCATCTGGGTTTGCTGCCAATCTTGAGGAAATAGAGTTCATTAAGATAAAGGGCATGTGGGAAGAAGCAGAGCAGAAGTTCCCGAACATCTCTACACCAGGTATACACAACAGTATATCACAGCGCAGTCACAAGATATGAGCAAGATATGAGATATGATCAAATAAAGTTGCAACGGTAGACGTGTTAACTTGTGTCAATTTTGCAACATCTTTTGTAGTGCTGACTCGTCCAATGCAGATATATTGACTTCTTCACAAATATTTATTTAATGGTATTAGTTGTATTGTTTTGATTACAGTTTGATGCAAGATGTGTATTTATGTTATGAAAAAAAAATTGTTTATTTTAAAATGAAAACAAATTAATTCATAATTAAATATCAAATGAGATGAAGTTCTGAAGTTTCACTGCTTAATATTTTTGTGGAAACTGTGATACACAGTGATACACAATCATTCAAAATTTGGGTTCAGGTTTTTTTCTTTTTTAAAGAAATCAAAACTTTTATTCAGCAGGACAACTAAGACATTTATAATGTTACAAAATATATATATATTTCAAGAAAATGCTGCTCTTAGTTTTTTTTCTATTTTTTATAAAAAAAGTATCACAAAAACTGAAAAATTCAAACTCCATATACCATCCCCAAATTGAGTATATTCAACCAAACCTAAGCTTCTGGAGACGGCTTCAGTTTTTGATCAGGTGAGAGATTGTGAAGTCAAGTACTCACAGAACACTTTGGGATGCGCCTCGTTCAACCAAGAGCTTGACCACGGCTATGTGGCCGTTCCTGACGGCATCATGCAGTGGAGAGTCGTTCTGATAACCTGGTGTGTTCAACAGCGCCCCCTGCTGAAGCAGTTGATTCACCACTCCCAGATGACCGAGATTACAGGCCTCATGCTGCAAAAACAAAACACAAGGATAATACATAATTGCCTTAGTACAACAATGTTCTATAATATTATGAAGGATTATAAGAGTGAGAGCATTATTATAATAATCTTCACCCAATAGTTCCCCAAAATCAACAGACCAGTGGAATTTATGACTGGGGGAAATGCAGTTATATACTGTATTTGCAGAGATTTTTCTTTAAGAAACTTAGAACATATTGTGGTTCATTATTCCAGTTTTGAAAGGTTTTTCATAGAAAATTCATGATTCAGCTGTCAAGATCGTTTTCCAAATACTCAGTAGCCTACTATGAAAGAAATAATAATATATAATTGAAACTGTAAAATACATTTGTAAAGTACAATTTCAAATATATGGGACCAGATCTAAGGGTCACACTTTTTTACTCCGGTGAATATTTATCAGGGTATGTTTACTTTTATAAAAGTACATTTCTGTGGAGTCACAAACCATGGAGTTGGCTACGGTACAAACATTTCCACCAGTGTTGCTCAGGAAAGAAGATACAGTTCACTGAAAACCGTCTATATGGGGTAAGCATTGTCTATAACAATATATGGAGTAAGTTTTCACAATGGCACCTGCCAATAAGCATAAGCATAATTTAAACAGCAAAACAACTATGAAAAACAAAAAATTTAATAAAAATATCAAACCATTTTTTTTTTCCAATATAAAACTATTTAAATGTATAATCCTTATCACTTGACAATTTGACCCCAATCTGACATATGTAAAAATAAAAAAAACATAAATAATAATAATAATAAAATCCCTTGTATATACATACTAATATATGTGTGTGTGTGTGTGTGTGTGTGTATATATATATATATATTTATTATTATATTATTATATATAAATATGTATTTATATATAAATATGTGTGTGTGTGTGTGTGTGTGTGTGTGTGTGTGTGTGTGTGTGTGTGTGTGTGTGTGTGTGTGTGTGTGTGTGTCAAACATGTAAAGGCAATGGTGAAATCTACATTATTAAGACAGTTGAGTGAACATGCAGCGTTCTGCTAGGATAACATACATTACTGTACAAACAAGGAAAAGCTTTTCAACCATTTTCAGCCCAGACAACCTCGAACAAGAGACAAGGCAGTGTAAAATATTTATACTGAATTGTGAGCGAGTTCTCTTCGCTCACCAGTGGTGTCCAGCCTGCGTTGTCCTTCAGGTTGGGGTCAGCTCCCTGAGCAAGGAGCTTACGGACCTCCTCCACATCCCCCTGTACAGAAGACCAGGGTCAAAAGAGCAGTGGTAGATATTGATCAACAAGACTCAAACACTGACCTAGCATCCATCATTAAGTAGTCAAAGTGACTCACAGCTGGAATACCAACAAAGAACAATCTCAGATACAAGCAAAAAAGTGTGGTAATAAATAGTGGAGTTAAACTGCTGGTTCTGTGACACACAAATTGGTGACATGGACAGGAGGGGGAAAATACTAAACTGAAATAATAAAATGCAACTAATTGTGCAGTTAGTATAAAAAATGAATAAATAAAACCATATATTCTGGAATTAGTGGCATTTTTTATCGTTTGAAACATCCTGCAACTTATATAATGCAATTAACGCCAAGCATGCAGACAAAATACTCTTTAACAAAAATAATTAACTATGTATTTTGAATTTGGAGAATGACTTTATGTTGGTCAACACAGTCGTACAGAAATTATTCATCTCTTGGCTTTCAGTTTTTATCTCTCCTCACATTCATTATTTACAGTTTGTGCGAGTGTTTTTACATGCCGCATTTCTCACATGCCAGTAAATTAGTTTCACCATAAATGTATTTAGTCTTGGTGTTTATAATAAATATTCTTTATAATGAATGCCATTGTATTTTAAGTTTAGTTTATACTTATATTTTTCAATCTTGTTCTATATACTATTTAGCCTTTTTGTGGAGTGAGTGGAAATAAAACACGTTTTTAGTGTTTAAGTTTATAAACATTTTTTATTTACTGGTATTTTACATTATTTCTGAACGAAATAACAAAATGCTTACACCGATGCAACTTTTGTAGTAACAAAAGGGATGCTCGTTATTAAAATTCTGTCTGATACTTATAAGCCAATAAACAAAAAGTGGTGAATGGCAGATATTAAAATGTATTATGCTTTGCTTATACTATTTGCAATTATCAAATATCGTCCGATAAGAATTAATTTGATAAAACAACCAATATAATGTGTATTCCTACTTAACTTTTAAAACGGAGAAGAAAAAATGTTCCATGTATTGATATCAAAGGCACTATTTTAGCACAAATTTTAGCTAGCCAAACAGATGCCAACAAACCAATGTGTAGATGTGCGGAAGTCAACGCAAACCTTTATGGCAGCTAAGTGCAGTGGCGTCTCTCCATTGTGGTTCCTCTTCATGAAAGAGGGACTTGTCTGATTTCGTCTCACACTGGGAGACTTCCTCCTGAGGTCAGGGGGAGCTGGTGTGATTGGCTTCACATTCTGCTTCTCATTGGACTGTCCAGATGTCCTCTGAGAGGGGTCTTCAGTTCCTTCTTTAGATAACCTATTTTTCCGTCCTGAATTTCTGGGTTGTTTTGGCGTACTCTGCGGACCACAACTGTCCTGACTCTCTCTTGTTCTCTTACCAGTTCCAGGAAGGGAAGGCTGAGGAGACCCTGGAGCATTTTCATTTGACTCTGGTGGGATTTCAGTGACAGCCACAACCTCTTGATCATGATATGATGAACTCAAAGTTGCACCGTCTTGCTTTTCACGGTTTTCAATCTCCATGTTGCTTAATATGCTTTTTTTGGGACTGGGAATTTGATTCTCTCCTTGGTGAGGAGCCTTATGAGTCTCCTTGGGCTGGCTGCAAGGGAGAAGGAAAGAAACTCTCTTACCGGACCTCCTGTATTCATCTCTAGAGCTCACTTTCTCATGCTCTTCAACTTTCTTGTCTATAGCAGCTTGTTTTCCAATGTCCCAATGCTGATTGATAGCTTCTAGCTTCAGCCTCTTACATTTCTGCATAGTCTGAGTCTGTGTTGTGGGTCTTTGACCACCGCTGGCTTGTCTGTAGACTTGGCTCCTTTGTTTCTTTGTTTTCTTATTTGCCTTTCCCCGTGGAGGAGTGGATGAGCCAGATTCCTGGGAGGAAGAGGTGAAGTTGAAGACAGACAGGTCCTTAGGTTCGGACGAAGTGGCTTCCGTTCCCTGGAATCCATTTGATTTGTTTGATACAGCGGGCTTCTCGATACAGCAGCGTATTTTGCGACTTTTTGGGCTAAACCATATCTTGACGTTCTTCTTATTCTTAGGGACAGAGCTCTCTTCTGATTGTACGGCATCAGTGGCCGTGGCTAAACAAAGAGAATAAAATAAATTATTAAAAAAATAGTCTCAGGAAGTCAAATGTTGAGCAGATTATAGTAGTATTTTAAAAGGACACAATGAGAGGGTTACTACACATTTTCCATTTAAAATTACATACTTTTCCAGACTCAAACCTCCTTCCAAATTATTTAAATTTAACTTAAATGGCTCAAACAGCATTATTTTCATCACTATTTTTGGTATTTAGTACAATCTTTGTTTTTCCCCATTTGTTTTCTCGAAGTGATGACAAACACTTTATAACTTGCATATCTGCTAAATGAAAATGTGCACCTTGAATTCATTCAGTCGTGTTCGACAACCACTAAATAATCAATGAACTTATTCTATGAAAACACTCTCCTTGTATGATACATTTATTTGTAGAATCTCTTAACGTTATATTTGACAAAACTAAATAGGGGCCATAGTCTGGAAACACAGATACTTTTTCATACTTATCCAGACCTGAACATTGCTCAAATCAAATTCCATACCCTGCAATGACTTGAATACACCTATTTAACAATAAACGTAGATTAAATAATTATAATAATAATAATAATAATAATATGAAAGTAAAAAAAGAAAAAATCCTACAAATAATACCTAAAACAAATTTTATCATTGACAAAAAAGAAACCTTTGAAAGAACAGTGAGCTTTGACATGGTTTCAAATAGTAGCTAAATGTCTCCTGCTGACATTAACCTCAGAATGCTAAAGCAGAGTGTGTTGTGTAAAGATCTAATAAGCACATTTATTCAGTGGTTTTATACACTTCTCCTGCCTAGCAGCACCAGCATGAGAATCAACGTGACCTCTCCAGCAACTCAATCTCCTCTGCAGCGTTAAACTCTCTGACCCCTGGGGCACAGACCTGTCTGTCAGACAGCACATCTCTCTGCCATCGGCAACATCACCCCGAGCTTCAACTCAGCTCAGAGGAAACCGCCAGAGCTACTATAGAAAATTACATTGCATAATTATAGTCATTATCAAGCTCGAAGTTCAGTTGGGGATTTGAGTGTTGAAAAAAGGAACATCAATTTAAGAAGTCCATAGTGTTCAGCACATTACATTCAGCGATGTAATAATAATATACAAGTATTATGGTTATAATTGGGTGCTTGATGTCATAATGTGAAGGTCTTGTCTTACTTGAGGGATCGGGTGGCTTTAGAAGGGACTCCAGCTTGCAGAATAACACTGTTATGTTACTGAGCTGTTTGTTGATTCGAAAGTCTTTCACCCAAACAGGACCTTGGCACACAGTGCGACCATCACCAGCATGAGACCTATAGGACAGACCACACTTTATTATTCTGTATACTTATCAAGGCTGGGTGATATAGTGGGAAAACAAAAAACACTTTTTTATATATATATATATATATATATATATATATATATTTGTTCTTCCACTATATCATAAATATATGACATAAGTACCGGTCAAAATTACTATTTTTAATGTTTTTGAAAGAAGTCTCTTCTTCTCACCAAGGCTCCATTTATTTGATCAAAAATACAGAACAGTAATATAGTGAAATATTATTACAATTTAAAATAATGGTTTTCTATTTTAATATACTTTAAAATATAATTTATTTCTGATATGCAAAGCTGAATTTTCATCAGTCATTACTTCAGTCTTCAGTGTCACATGACATTACACACTTTTTGTCAAAAACAAATGTGCACAATTAAGGCATTTTAGAAATTTACATTTGACATATACTGTACATTTTAAACATAAATATATTCTTAATAATTCTTCTCAATTCTTAATAATGACTCTTATTATTATCATTGTTGAAAACAGCTTTTGCTGCTTAACATTTTTTGGAAACCATGATACATTTTTCTCAAGATATTTTGATGAAAGTTCAGTGAATGGCATTTATCTGAAGTGGAAATCTTTTGAAACCTTATCAAAGGCTTTCCTGTCGCTTTCGATCAATTTAATCTGTCCTTGCTAAATAAAAGTATACACTTCTTTAAAAAAAAAAAAAAAAACTTCCTTACCCCATACCTTTTAATGGTAAAAAATTGGACAACACAACTGGTAAAATGATAATAAATGAATACATAACATATCTCCAAATGAGCATATTAGAATGATTTCTGGAAAATCATGTGACACTGAAGACTGGAGTAATGATGCTGACAATTCAGCTTTGCCATCACAGGAATAAATTGCATTTGTAAATTATTTCACAATATTGCAGTTTTTAACTCTATTTATGATCAAATAAATGCAGCCTTGGTGAGCATCATAAGAGACTTCTTTCAAAACCATTACAAAATCTTAATTCTTCCAAACTTTTGACCGGTAGTATATATAAATCAAAATAAATGGCTAAGGAGAAAGATCTGAGAACATCTGGAATCAACAACACATTTTTTTGAAAGTGATACCTCTGTTAACCAAGGTAACTTTTTAACTGATCAAAAAGACCATTACTAAAGGGGTTATTACTGTTTAAATTAATGTAATTCAATCTTAATCTGTTGTTGTAATCTGTGATGAAAAGCCCCATTTGAGCAGCCAATACTTCAGTATAAGACAACAACAGTACCCTATTCTTAAGAAATCACAGTAATGCATTCATTTATTACTAAAGAATCCTTTCTTATTATCTTAGCGCAGTTAAAAAGCTTGTCCTACTTAACAAAGTGTAGAAACAGCACTTCAACGGCTTTCTTTTGAGTATTGAGCACACTTGCATTCCTAAACTCCAGCTTCAAAAAGGGCTGCAAAGAAACAGCTTTCTCGAGAAAAATTGTCAGTTTGTAGTTCATTTGAGAGATAAAGGCTATCGCATGTACTACAGCATCGAAAGAAGAAAGTAAACTGCATTGAACCAGGACATAGAGTGAAGCGGACAGGCCAGATGCACAACAGTGCAGAAGGCAAGTGTCTCTAGCTTGAGAAACAGACGCTCAGCTGGCAGCTTCAATAAACAGTACACACCAAACACCAGTTTCATCGGCAAGACAGAGAGATGCTGGCCTTTTAAGAAGACTTTCAAAGATAAAACCACATCTGAAACTGCCAAATGTAAAGAAAAGGGTAGGGTGACAAAAATAGCATATGAACTAGATGGTAAATGGTTAGAAAAGAGTATTATGGGAAAGTGAAAGTAAGTTTGAGGTGTTAAAGGCCCATCCATCACAATAGGTAAATGAAATGTTATGGATCAACCATCCATAACAAAACCACAGATGTGCAGCAATAGATTGTTGAGCTTCACAAAATAGAAAGTGGCTGTAAGAAAACTCCCATTTCCACTATTAAGGCAATAATTAAGAAGTTCCAATCAACAGGAAAAGTTCTGAATTTGCCTGGAAGAGGACGTGTGTCTATATTGTTTTAATGTACGGCGAGGAGGAGAGTTTAAGTGGCCAAAGACTCTCCAATGATCCCAGAGATTAGTTGAGCCTTGTCTTTCAGAAAGCCTAAAAAACATCTCAAACAGCACATACCGGTACATCACCACGTTATTTGGGAGTGTTTCAAGAGGAAAATCCTCTGCACTCATCCAAAAAAACTCCAGCATATTCACTTGTCAGACATTATTTTATGGTCAGATGAAACTAAAAAAAATATTTTTGGCATCAAACCCACCAGATGGGTTTGGTGCAAAGCAAACAGGGATAAATAGTACCCCATGTCCACAGTTAAATATGCTGCAGGATCTTTAATGTTGTGGGCCTTTTCTGCTGGAGGTCCTGGACATCTTGTTTCAGAAACATGGCATCATGGATTCTAGCAAATACCAACACATAAAAAATAGATGCCCTGTGCTAAAAATCAATCGGCCCATAGTTGGATCTTCTATCAGGACAATAATCCAAAACAAACATCAAAATCAACACAAAAATGTGTCACTGAGCACAAAATGAAGCTTTCTGCAATGGCCATCCCAGTCCTCTGACCTGAACCCTATAGAAAATGAGTGGGGGGAACTGAAGACAAGCAGCACCAACATCTGTATGAAGGAATGGTCTCTGATCTCTTGTCAGGTGTTCTCCAAACTCATGCATTATAGGAGAAGACTTAGAGCTGGTATCTTGGCAAAAAGAGGTTGGAAAAAAAAGTATCGAACAAAAGGGTGCCATTACTTGTGGCCAACGTGTATTAGAGAAAAACATTATTTCATAAAGAGGTTTTCAATTCATTTACTTGAATGAAAGGTTCGATTTTTGTGATTTTTTAAAAATAAAATATCAAAAAGATACCAATGCAGATTCATTTTCACATGTTCATAACTAGGTTGCCAGTAATTATGACCATGACTGTATGAATGCATGCGTTTGAGTGTGTATAGGCTACAATATACGTACACACACACACACACACACACACACATATATATATATATATATATATATATATATATATATATATATATATATATATATATATATATATATATATATATATATATATATATATATACACACACGCATAAAGAAAAATTCATATATGTAATCAATCATATGCCTATAGGTATGTTTATTTGATAAGTAAGCTAAATATTCATGACATAAGCCTGACAACAGATAAATAAGCTGCAGATTCAGATACGCACGATGCGAATCAATACAATTGTATGGCAATCATTTACTAATTTACTTAACCAGCAAAGTATATGGTCATTGAGTCCAAGGCTGACCGCCTCCCTCCTGAGATACGAGCTGTAAAATCATGTTTAAATGGCTTTGATTGGACAGAAACGAAGTGTTTGGCCTGTTAACAGGACCAGGATGCCCGTCCGTCTCCTTTCATTATGAAACTAAAGCATAGCCTACCATTTAGAACACAGCAAAAGTTTTCGGAACTGTGCAAGTGCCTCTTTAGTCCTGGTACATGTCACAGATTTTGACAGCATAACAGGATGATATTTCTTGATCCATAATAACCGATAAAGAGACCGATCACAATATTTCTATAAACAGACGTGTTTTTGCAGGTGGCGCCAACAGCGGGGAAGCGAAGGGGAGGAGCTTAGATGAGCAAACTTACACTCTGATTGGTCAACTGGGCTTTAGTTATGAAGTTCGGTTTTAATGGCTTTCCTTCCTTCCTTCCTTCATTTTTATATAATAGTTTTAGTTACTTCAGAATAAAACGTCAATATAAATCATCCAAAACGTTTTGAAAAAACGTTATATGTATCATGGGCATTGTTATTGTATATATTCTATATATAATATTTTGTCCTATATTGTCTTTTATATTGGATAAAATATTAAACTTGTATAGATGGCAATCATAGTAGTTTGTTTTTCTTTTATCACAAAAGCACAATTAAGTGAATATATGGGTGCATTCATAATTAGCCTACTTAATTTCATTACTTTGAGTGCTTCTAAAAAAACGTTTTCTTGACAACATTCTTGAGAATTAAAAACCATGGGTTGTTTGTGATTGTGACTGTGATAATTTCCATTTTAATTTGACTATTGTGTATCAGTGTATCACTAAAGTAAAATTCATCACCCTTTACAGTTCAGTCCCTTAAAATAGTTTGTACATTTGCTTTTAAAAATCCATCTGTATCTACAAGTGTAGTGAAGGTATTTTGCTATGAAGGGGTTACATCATTTGAAATATTTTAAAATGACACCGGTGACAAATTATCAGAAAGTGTCCCACTTTACCTGTGTTCTCATATGTAGAAGAGGAAAAAGAAAACTGAAATGCTGTTCGAATGAACACTGGATAGTTCACTTCCACAGTGCTCAATATTCTATGCAAAGAAATTGCATACCTCAACTCATGACATAAAGAACCAATTGCACCGCATTCAATAAGACAAACGCTCAACAACTGCATGTGAGAAATAGCTTTAATGTAAAAATAAGCGTGGTACATTTTTAAAAGAGGAACTGTGCCTTGAAGCAGACAGAGGAAAGGGCCGATGAAATATTCAGTACATTCTTGCACAAGAGATGAGCCTTCCGAGAAAATATTAATGAGAGTGAAGATGTGCAGACATTGAAGAATCATTTATATCTCGAGGCCAAAAAGGTCTTTGTGATTTATTTCAACCCCAGACAAGAGCTGCATCGATGCAGCAGCCGTTTAACAGGATGGACTCTTCCCTCTGTATACATATTTAATTCTGTTATGTTTTGATTAAAATATATATTAATATATATATATATATATATATATATATATATATATATATATATATATATATATATATATATATATATATATCTGGTATAGAGCTGGTAAAATTTCAAACAATTTAGTAAATAAATTACTTCATTTCCTTTGATAAGTAGCAGCGAATTTGTTTGAGGACAACTTAAAGTAAACGTTGAATTTGTATCAAACTATGTAAACTAATGTAGACCTCAAAGGTGATACAAATAACAAAACAAAATCCATAAAAATGTTATTTATTGTTGATCAATATTTGAACCCATTTTTGGAAAAGTAGAAAGGTGAATACACATAATTTTTCATAATGATCTTCGATAATTATCCATAAGGTATTTGGCGACTATTCATTATTCTATACAAATTTGTTTTGCCTTTCATCAAAATCACAAACCCTAAATATTATATAGTCTATAAAAGATTTTCTATATATTAAATTAATGTCTTTTTGAATGTTGAATTGAATGCCATAACTTGCAAATATTTCATGAGTCTAAAGCATTGTACGTGTCGAGACTGTCGATATCCGATCCTTCCGTGACTTCCTGTGCGTCTGTGTCAGTTTTCCCCATGGCAAAGTTAATGAAAACCTAAGGAGACAAGTCAAGACAATCGTTTAGTCTCCACATCACCACCTCAGTGTCTCTTTTCATTTTTCTCCATTTCCACCATCACAATTAAACATTTTGTCATTAATTACTCATGATCTATTCATATTTCAGTGTATAACAAAAGAGACTTTGGTCTGTTCCTCACATAACATGCTCTTGAATGATTTCAAAAGAATAAATATAGTGTCAGGCAGGATTATTATTATAAATTAATCTAATTGTTACTTGAAATAAAATAAATGTTAATATATAATCAAATAAAATATAAAAAGGGCATTTTGATTTAGTCTAAACCTGTTGTACAAAAGCCCCCTAAAACTACAACTGGGAAAAAATAGACATTTGACAAAAAGCCAGAACAAATTACTAAAACTTTAACTGAAATTAAAATGAAAACAGAAAATACAAACATAAAATATCATTCAAAATAGTAGAAAAAAAACTATAAAAGTATCTCATTGATACTAAAACAACACTGGTTTATGGACTACTTTTATGACTTGACAAATCACTATGAACTGTAGGAAATGAGATGTGTGAAAATTCTTCAAACAAAAAAATCTTTGTGTTCCACAGAATGTATCTTACCTCATCCAGAGTGGTCTGTCTGACTGAAAATTGTTTGATTTGCAGTACAGCCTTGTTGGACTCTAACAGACCAAAGATTGAAGCCACACCACCAGGAGCAACAGGCACATGGTACTCCACCATATTCGAGTGATGATCCTTTATGGACAGAAGATGTATAACTTAGCTAGCTAAAATAACAGAATAAACTTAAATGGATCACATCAAAGATTTTTACGGTCCACTAATAATGTTAGTAACATAATATTCATTGTCCCCAAAACAAGCATCATTTAATTTTTATGACCATTTCCAGCCTCTCTCTGACCCATGCTGTTTTTAGTTTTGCTGCTGTGCCTTCAAGACTTCTCTGTAAACACTCTATTTACATGTGAATTGAGATACAGTGCATTGCTGTCAAGTCCAATATACTGTCATTTAAATCTTCAATAATTGCATGTGGGCACATATGTGGGCTGTCATATGTTTAAATGTCTTCATCTGACGTAAAACGTAGAAGTTCATTACAGGCTGATTTCACAGCTTAGTTTTCTTACACGTTCTTTAGTGTAATGGTTTTGAGGACGAAAAAGGTCTGCAAAGTTACAAAGCACAAAGTCACTCCAAAGAGAGTTATTCTCTATACATCTATATTCTCTATATATTTTAAAAAAATTAAAGCATGAAAACTTGAATTGACTTTGTAAAGGCATAATATGCTCTTTAAATAAATACTCACTTTCACTGGAAACGTAGTATTGAAACTTTCACAATATGTTTTCATAGAACAATGATCTCTTATCATAAAACAATCAAAGAATGTGATTTCTCATGCTATGACTCCAGAAAAAAAGTGATCAATTCGTTTAAATTTATTAAATATCCCAGAAATTATACCCCGAAAATGTGTTAAATGAATGTGTTAGAAATGTGTTTAAAGAAAAACATCATTATGATATGCCTTTTTTCTCTCACCTTCAGGAACGTGCTGGGGAAATTCTGCTGCATGAAGGTACTGATCATATCTAAATCATAGGAAGATCCAGCTAAGTACAGCTTCACCGTGAATCCTTTGCCAAACCTGTCAGATGAACACAGATTATTTTATCACCAGGAAAAAAATTATGAGGCGTCTGCAGGAGATATCAGGCTTTAGAGTGTGGAAAAATAAAAGGAGATGTGAAAGAACTATGGAAAATAATTGGTAGAAAGAAACACAGGACAGAGAAAGATAAACCACTGACCTGTTCTTGATGTGCTGTAGGGAGCCGAGACATCTGAACTGTCCTTTTACCATTATAGCCAGACGGGTGCAAAGGGCCTCACACTCCTCCATGCTGTAGGACACAAAGACATATTGCTGAAACTCCCTTTCCAGCTCTCTCAAACCCATCAAAAACTTTCTGTAGAAATGTACTGTGCTGAAAGACCACAAGCAGCATAAGAAATGCATAGAATCTTATAATATATCACTGTCTTCAGGCTTTTTAAAAACTATTTTTTAAAGGAAATGCTTTTAGTTTAGGAAGTTTTAGGAAATGCTTGGTGAAGCCAACATTCAAAATGTATCTTAAACTTTCATTTTATCAAGTTATCAGTGGAAACTTTGAATGCTTGGAACTTTTAAGACAAACTTTGAATGTTGGCTTCACTATGCATTGTCAACTTATTAACTTCTATATTTTACTACATTATTTTATATATATATATATATATATATATATATATATATATATATGTATATATATATATATATATATATATATATATATGTATATACATATGGCAACATTGTCTGTAAAGATGCTTTGTAATGCTATTTATTGTGGTAAGTGGAATACAAATACATTTAAATGTTTTTTTTAAATATGTATATATACATATATATGTATATATATATATATATATATATATATATATATATATATATATATATATATATATATATATATATATATATATATATATATATATTAGTTAATACATCTTACTCTAATAGAGGATTGCTTAGTATAATGACAGTGTCAAGGCCAGTTATTGTCCTTATAATATCATGCTTAACATTTTTCTCAGTACAAACGCATCTGTATCTATGAAAATATGTAGCTGCCTTTATAATTCACAAAATATATCCCTTACAGTATATTTGAAAGTGGATCATCATATTTTGATGTCCTTGGCATCAAAAAGCTTGAAACCCTCCGGTTTTGGCTAAATGTGCCGTTACTGCCCCCCATTTTGGAGGAACTGATGCAGTGTCAGTCAAGAGCAGTCATTACCTGTGTGTTGTCAGGACTACAGCACATTTGCCCATCACTTGCTCAGAGATGATCTTCCAAAGGTGCCGTTTGGAGAGTGGGTCCATTCCAGAGCTGGGTTCATCCTGAGAGGTGAGAGGAGACATTTAAGAAACACGTGGGATGTTTCTGTGAGTTTACACAGACAGAAAAATCCAATGCAAATCCCACACACTCCCCAGGTAAATGCAATCGTGTAATGCACCAAGCCAAAACTTCAAGTTAGAACAACTGATGTGCTAAGAGACTTTGGCCAAACAGCACACCGACGCATTTCAGAGGTGTTTGTAATGAGTGTGCAACGTTTTACCCTTTCAAACCCCTCTGAGCAAACACTCAAGACAACATGCAATACAGTGATTTATAATGTAGCTGTACTGATTACTAAATGGTAACTAGTTTCAGCTTTGTGGGATGATGTGTGTTTTTCGCTCACCAGAAGAAGGATCTGTGGGTTTCCAATCAGGGCCAATGCTGTAGACAGCTTCCGGCGTGTTCCACAACTGTAGTTCTCGCTTGTGTTGTGTCTGTGGTAATTCAGCTCCAACTTTTTCAACAAATAGTTCACAACCTAAAGAAAAACAAAGATCAAATATTGAGATTCTCACAGCATGTATTAATATAGCATCATGTTAAATAAGAAAACAAATTGATAAAAATTCGATTTTCACATTTTATTATGCAAATATGAGTTCCTCTTGCTCGTGCAAAACCCCACAAATCTAAGGTATTGTGATTGGTTGTCAGAGCGTTGCTACAGTATGTGGTTGTAAAGGTGTTTATGGTGGTAGTTAGGGTGTTGCTACGTGGTTGTTTACTGGGGTTTGTTCAAATTGAAAAGACTGTGATTTAATGAAATAAATATATATGCTACGTGTTTCTCATCTCTGCATCTGCTCTGAGTTGAGCAGGTCGCTCATAATGTGCATTTGGAAACGCAATACTTGTCAACCAGCTTCCCAATGAAAAGCGTTTATAAGCCAACTGTGGTCAACAAAATAGAGGCTCCTCGTGGTTTTCACCAAAACAAAATCTAGATGGTCTAATGTTTGAAAATCAAGAAATAAAGACAAATATAAGTATTTTAAATTTACAACTACAAAAAAATGTAGGTAACACTTTATTTTGATGGTCTCTTTTGAACATTCTACTGACTATAAGTAACTTTGCAACTACATGTCAACTTATTCTAACCCTATCAGTCTACTAATACTCTACTAACACTCTAATGAGAGTTAGTAGACATGTAGATGCAATGTTACTTATAGTCAACAGAATGTGTTAAAGGGACCATCAAAATAAAGTGAAACCAACATTTATTATTATTATTTTTTTAAATTCACAATAAAATTTCCATTATTTTTACTATATTTTATAAATATTTTGTATAAATAATATTACGAATCACTATTTAAATCAAAATTGCAATTTTTATCAGAAAAAAAAATCTGTTAGATTTTTTCCCAAAATTGTGCAGCCCTATCAAAGCATGTATCACACTTGCAGTTCAGTCATAATTTCCCTGCAATTTAGTTTTGATTAACAAAGCAATAATTGTCCCCAAAAAGGCTTAACAAGTTGTTCTACACATTAATTGTGTAGTCTTGACATCATAATGAGTCGGTTTGAATAATGTTTTAATTAAATGCCTGTTGACATTTGACCCCACACAGAGAATGTCATGGTTTCTGCATTCATTTAACTAATTGGATTCATACATCAAAGGATCCAAGTAGACATTCTATGAATTTAAATAGCTTCTCATAAACCTGCAAGAAACCATAAAGGACTCTCCGTCTAACAGGGGTTATATGCACCTACAGATCATTCTTTTGGGCTGGCATTGAACTGTGTGTTTCCCTCAGGACATCAAAATTTACCAGCCGTTTCCTCTGAATCCTCTAATCCAAGTTAATGGGCCAAACCGCAAAAGCCATTTCAAAGTCTCAGCAGCTTCTACACAAAGGCTTTCGGTAGCCAAAAGATGACTGATGGTATTCATAGATTGTTAAATCAATTCCTTCTTTGCCCTTTTTATAGAAGGGTAACATCATCATTACAGGGTGCCGGTTTTACTTCATTTTAGACAAAGTTGCACTTTACATCAACTTTACTCAAAGATTTAAAGCGATAGTTCTCTAAGCATGAATATTCTGTCACGATTTACTCACCCTTATGCCATTTAAAACCCTTATGACTTTCTTTCATTCACGGGTATATAAAAAGGACAAGGTTTGTAGCATGATCGAGCAGCTCTTTTCCTTAAAATGATGGTGACCAGGTATCCAGGTGTCAAGCTCCAAAAAGCCACAAAAAAGCAGCATAAAAATAGTCAACATGACATGTGTGCCATTGTGTTCTATTATAAGTGTTTTGAAGCTAATCAATAGATTTGTGTGAGAAACAGAACAGATTATTCCCTGAAAATCTTTTGGTCACTTTCATTGTATAGAAAAAAAGAATATTCTTCAAAGCATTTACCTTGGCAGACGATACAGTTTTAAAACAACATGAGGTTGAGTAAACAATTCATTTTTGCTTTTTAAATTTGTAGAATTTCGTTACGTTACTGTAGTCAAATACTGCAGGTGGCAAGCTTCATTTAAAAGCAGACTTTTTTCACAATTTCTGTAGATAAATCATCTAGCAGACAGAATGTTTCATTTTCACGTCATTGTATGCATTATTTGAGATCCTTTCACCACAGGTTAACCAACATCTAAAGTATCAGTAGAGACAACACCAAATTACATAAGAGAAAGGAAAAAGCTTGACAGGGAGGTATGTGTGTGTTTGAGCCATGTGCTCATAAAGTCATACTGTAAATGCATGTCACAGTCTCTGATCATTATGGAGTTAATATATTCAGTTCAAGTTTAAGCCCTCTAGATCAAAATATTGTGCAGGATCAGTATGCAATAAAGAGAAAAAAGACAAAGCAGTGCGATTTATCTTCTAAACAGTTCTCCTGCGTATCTTCAGAAATGAGAACAGCACGGCAGGTCCTGCATTACAAAAACTGAGGGTTATGACTCTACATTTTGATATAGAAGCTCATGTATTCCTTACATTTAACCTTTTTAATGTCGTTTTTCATACTGACATTGTTGCTGCTATATAAAAGCAATAAAAGCCATGATTCAGTGTTACACTCAGCTATTAATAACCCTTTGTTTCATAGGAACACTATTCCGACTTAAACTTATTTTCATAATAACTTGCTAATATGACATAGCAACCTCTTATGCAAGCTATATACCAGTGTTTCAGTCTTTAGGAAAACTGATAAAGAGTTCACATCATCTGCAGCTAAAGGCAAGTTTTACAGAAGTGCTTTTTACCAATAATCCTGGTAGAATGCAAGATTAATTAGCTTTCCCATTAATCAATATGGAAAAGAGCCAACCATTTCCTGTCAAATGCAATACTCAGACAATACCAAAATGAAATCTATTCACGTTCTACTGAGAAGTCCAGCAGGGATTTCCAGGTGGATCGATGATGGTTAGTGCTGGTCAAGTGAGTAGACCCGCATTGCAAAAGTTGTTTGAAACTGGTGACGCTGGTCTCAATCACAACAGCAGCATATCAATCACACTATATGCTGGTGCTTTCAGAACTGCTGTTAAACCTCAATTTCCTGACTTGTTTTTGCATGTGTGGAAATATGTCACACTTGATGAAAGACACATGCAAAATCTGTCTTAGGGTGTTACATGATGTCAGTCGGTCATTGAGTTGTGACATGATATTAACAGACAGCTGTCTGCTACGCCTCATCTCTTTCTCTCTCATTTCCAATCAGCAAACTTTATCACCAAACTCTATCAGTGGAATACATTTAGTTAGATGTCAAGAGTACCAGCATTATAGAATCAAGTCGATACCAACATAAAAAATGATGTAATGATGCCAGTCGCTCTTTATTTTCAGCAATACAAACTATTAACACATTACTAACTCAGACGACTGCCTTTAAACTTGCGCATGTGACTTTAAATTGAATTTGCTTCTATATGCAGTTCATAACTGTTTAAACTTTGGGGTCAGTACGATTTTTTTAATGTTTTTAAAGAAGTCTACATATGCTCACCATGGCTGCATTTATTTGATCAAAAATGCAGTAAAACAATATTAATGAAAAAAATATCTATTTTACATTTTTATAAAATGTCACAGCTGAATTTGAAAACCTTTCGAAATCATTATAATCTGCTGATTTGGTGCTCAACACATTTCTAATAATTATCAATGTTGAAAACAGAATTATTTGTGTGGAAACTGGCTTTTTTTCAGAATTCCTCTATGAATAGAAACAGCATTTATTTGAAATAGAAATCTTTTGTAACATTATAAATGCACTGATCACTTTTGATCAATTTGATGTTCCCTTGTTGAAAAAATGCTATTATTTAAATCTTACAGACCCCCAATGTTTGAACTCTTGAAATTAGTATTGAGAAACTTGGAATTTTATTGGTATCGAACACTGGAATTTTATTAAATAAAATGACAACCATACACAGGAATCATTATAACCGAAAACATGCACTGTTTGTAAGTCAATTTAATAAGAAACTGGCCTTAGCCAGAACAAAATAGATGTTGATATAGCTGTGACTTTACCTGGCCAGTCTCCCTCTTGCAGATGCCCCTGATGCGGGCATAAAAATAGAGATGTTCTTCTCCCGTCAGGAGGTCATCCAATGCGTCCACCTGGGGGCAGTAACCAATGTTTATGCCCTCTCCCCTGCAGTCTATGATGTCAACCATCCTCCTGAGGACACAGGCCAGGGAGATTTATGGACATGCAATGAAACCCAACACAAATGCCTAGTAAAATGCTTTGGAAAAAGACGCTGAGCGACAGTAAAGGTACCAGATGTAGTTTTTAAAAGGAGAAAGAAAAGTACCCGTCAATGTCACGGATCTTAGCTGAGCCATCGGTAGGGCTAATGTCTCCTGTTAGCATCTTGAACGTAGTGGTCTTCCCTGCACCATTGACTCCCAGCAATCCAAAGCACTAAGGAAGATATTAAGCTTCCGTTCAATCACAATTAATGTTTTGCTGTCATTGATTTTGCTTAAAATCTGAATCATAAATCTTCTATGAATAACATTTAAACCATGGAAAATATTGAAGCAAAGCATATGCAAAGTGCCTTAAATATTAAGAATATATAGCTGCATTTCCCCTCTGTGATCCATATTCTGGTCAAAACTTTATTGATTTGGTCATTTTGTTTAATACTTGCACAAAACTTTATCCTACTCACTGAAACTTTTTTTTTTAAGTTTGAAGCATAAAAACAATCAGAACAAGCAGTTTGATCTTTGATGTGAATTTACCCAATTTACTTTCATAGTACACATTATTAACCTCAAGGTATTATAAATCATAAAGTGGAACACCCACTTTTCACAATCCAATTTATTCACAATGCACAAAATCAATGATCAATTCTTGTTGATAATCGGAAATACATTTCATTACGCAAAGCAAAATGTATTGCAAATTTATGTTGACTTTAATATTCTTTTGTATGTAAACGCTCTCATAATTAATTTTACTATGCAAATGGCACAGACCTCGCCAGCTGGGATGCCAACAGACAGCCTCTTCACCGCGTGTACCCTCTTGCTCAGGTTTTGGTACACCTTAGACAGCTCATTAACCTGCAGAATATCTGCACTTGCATCCCCACGGCCCACACGCAAGCATTCAGCCACCACGTCTTCATCTTCATTGGGGCTATAGCTATGAACAACTTTCCTCTTACACCAAAATAAACGTCTGTGAAGAAAACACAAATGCACAAAAATGAGACAGCTATAAACAGGTAAAAGGATTTAATAACCAGTAACCACTTTAAATCTATAGTGCCCGAGCCTCAGGTATACCTGACTTTGCGAAGGAGTGTCTTGTTAAGTAGCAGGCGGAGCGTGAAGCAGATGAAACCCTGCAGGAACATGGAGATGTACATCCAGCCCAGAACATCCATGCTGAAGGGGTTCTTGTAGGCATCCACCCCAAAAGCGCTCAAGATTTGCACCTGCATGTCAACCCTTGTCAACTCCATCAACCCATTGCCAAAGCTGAACTGAGGGAAGATCAGGAAGATGTTGCTCATGGTACGGTACACATTCTGGATGGTCTGAAATGGACAGGGAGACAAAGTTAGAGAAGGAAGGACAATGTGCAAAGCTACTTAAGTTGATCATTTTATGTGGTTGGTGGAAATTTATTTGAATATTCTCTGTTCTATTCCATACACTACAGCTCAAAAAATTTGGGGTTGGTATTTTACAAGATATTTTCAAAAGATGAAATAAAGACAATTAAAATATTAAACAAATGCTGTTCTTTTGAACTTTCTATTAATCAAAAAAAGTATCACTGTTTCCAAAAGAATATTAAGCAGCACAACTGTTTTCAACTTTAATAATAAGAAGAA
Source organism: Meda fulgida (assembly GCA_030578275.1). Lineage (NCBI taxonomy): Eukaryota > Metazoa > Chordata > Actinopteri > Cypriniformes > Leuciscidae > Meda > Meda fulgida. Next base: position 8,297,095 of record CM060624.1, on the reverse strand, counting down.
ATGTTTCTTGAGCACCAAATCAGCATATTTAAATATTTCTGAGGGATCATGTGACACTGTAGACTGGAGTAATGATGCTGAAAATTCAGCTTTGCCATCACATGAATATATGACATTTTAAAATATTTAAATAGAAAACGGTTATTTTAAGTTGTAATATTTCATAAAAAATTTTAACAAATAAATACACCCTTGGTGATCATAAGAGACTTCTTTCAAAAACATTGAAAAACATCATTGACCACAAACTTTTGAATGTAGTATATATCCCTACTTGCAAAAAAAAAAAAAGAATAATAGGTAATGATAATTTGAGGGCAATAAATGTGCTTAATTGTCATGGAAAAATATCACAAAGCAAAAATTCTAAATGGTCTTAAAATTGGGTTCAGTATCTTAATATAACTAGATTGTTTTTTTTTTTTGGGGGGGGGGGGGTGAAAGGTCCCTCTGACTTTTCTCTCACCAGGTCATTCTGGTTAAGCTGACCCAGGAAGTAGATAATGGATGTGGTGATGATGGTGTTGACACTGATGAAGAGATTGATGCAAACAAAACCAATGAAAGCCATCTCTGTATCCTTGAATATCGCAGACAGAAGGTACATCCAAGGGAACGTGGAGAAACTGAAAATAAACAATGAAATCAATGTGGTAAGTGACAAGCTTAAAAAAATGTCTGAACAGAAGAATTACAACATGGAGGAAGAACAAAAGAACTATAGTAAGACTTGTGCTTTGAGTTTAGCAAAGAGATAGAGAATATATTCCACAGTTGAGCTAAGAAGCCAGAAGATAAATGAGTTCATCTATTTCCTTTTCGTGAAGCATTCTCTCTCCTCTTCAGCTCAACAGAATGATCTGTTTTTTTATTCATTACTCTCGGTGATTGGGGTGGCGGGGTCAAGGAAGAGGATGTGTTTAAACTGAGAGGGTACCGTGTGTGTGTGTATGTGCGAGTTGGCCGGCCGGTGTGCGTGTATTGTTAGTGGTGGAAAGTCCACACCGCTCAACTAAACAAAAGCAATTAAGCAGGTTGAAGGGAAAGTGGTCGGATCGCTGTGATGTGTGGTTATTTATGGGCCGTGAGCCGGTGAGCTCACAGGCGGATGAAGGCGGGCCAGACTGCTGACTTCACACAATGAAGGGCCTCCCAAGCAGCCTGGAGCTCTGAAGCCTAAAGACTGACTGTGAGTGGCCTCACTGCTCTCCACAATGCAATTAACTGGGTGACGGAGTGTGTGAAATCGCTTCTTCAGAGCCCAGGCCTTGCAGGAAAGCTTCAAGCAGCTCTCCTCTTTCTAGCAGAGAGCCTGTGTTTACCTGAAAGATGGTGCATTAACTAAAACTTCCCCTTTGCCAATGCTGCGACGTGTAGCATTTGCTGAATAATACATTCATGAAGCTCTAGTGCCTTGAGGACCTGTCAGCGCTGAGACATTCTAACGAGACGTCTGTCTTCTGACAGGAAACTCTCTGGTGGTAAAGGTACTTTAATGTAAGCTGACCCAAATAGCACCAGCAGAAGTGTGACCGCGCCAAGGTTCTGTTTCGCTGTGAAGGCTGGGAGCTGGTACGCTGCTATCATCGCCACCGAGAGGACCACGGGAACCATGTAAAGAGCCTGCAATGCAACAGAAAAGACCTTGTAAACACAAACAGTCTTCTGTAATAGATATATATATATTTATTAATATTAAATTAATTATATATTCTGAGCAATTAAAAATGGCACAGGCACAAATAGTTGTTGTTACTGCATGAAGTTTATCTATTCTGGTTTGTAATTTCTTGCATAGTTTTGTTTTTGGGATATTTAAGATCAATCCAAAGGATCTAAAAGGCTGAAATCTATCAACTAATGATGAAGTACCATATCATAGAAGAAGTTGATGATCCAGTAAAAGGGTTCGCTGATGCCAGAGATCTGTTGAAGTCTCTTGGAGCCTGTGTGATGTTCCTGAACCTCATAGATGACAAAGCTGGCAGTCATGATGGAGTAGCCAGTGAGGACACAGATCGCAACCAGGATGCTGACCAAACCACCCACCCTTGAGGATACAAAAAGAAAGATTTCAATACTGAGGACCTCAAGACATGCAAGTTCAGAGTATATGACCTTATGTGTCCATTTATAATAGAATATAGGAATACAAATATTATAAATTATATATTGGTGCATTTCATAAATATATTTAGATTTTATTGTTTATATTTTATGCTATATTTTATGTATACATACAATACCAGACAAAAGTTTAGGGTTGGTCAATTTTTTACATTTAGTTAAAAGAAGTCTTTTATGCTCAGCAAGGTTGCATTTATTTGATCAAAGATAGTGAAAACAGTAATATAGTGAAACATTTTTACAATTAAAAATAACCCCAAACCTTTGAATGGTAGCACATATTTATTACATGCACAAATAAATAGTTTATAATAGACCAGAAACATGTTAATAAAGTAAATAGGTCCATAACTGTACATTTAATAGACATACCTGCAAAAAAAACAAAAAAAAGTTGTTATTCTGTGGCAGAGGTGCAGTGAGAGCATGTCCTGCTGTCTTACCCTTACAATACAAACTGCACTTCATATTTCCAACAGTCACACATGAGCATAACACTGTTCTTCAGTCAAGCATGATGCATTTACAACGGCACCAGACACAGTGAGGAGAAAACATGAAAACCATGAGAATTAAGATCTCTCTATCTGTGAGAATTGTGTAAGACAGAGTCAGAGACGATCAAGAGTTCAGTCTCAGCAGGACACTTCTTTTTCTAGCAGTCACCAGCTGAGCTCTTGCCTTTAATGCTGCCCCTTTGCGTCCCATCTATGCTCCCAAGAACTCCCAAAAAATATAGCAAGAATGGAGGACAAATAAGAACAAACTGATCCCAGGGAAAGACAGAAGACAATACCAGAGTTGAGCCGAATGCGAGTTTTGAGTATATACAAAACAATAGACTGCTGCAAGAAAGGCATAATTTTATATGCCAACCTAGAAGTTAGAATCACCCTGGTTCCCTCAACATAAAGCCAATAGAGCTTTTCCATTGATTATTTCAAAAAATAAGCTCTGTGACAAACACAAGTTTGACTTCAAACCAATATTTTATGCTTTATTTCAATCTACAAGTTGGAAAGTTTCAGTTAGAATGGTAAGAGAGTGAGTATCAATACAACAAGGCTTTAAAAATGGACAGTGAGTAGATGAGTTTTCCAGCACGGCGTGATAATGTTTAATGTGATGTCCCAGACAACCATTGAGGTCACATTTAGCCAGTAAAAGCTTAAATAATTACAAGTAGGGTATAAAGCTTGTGTTAACCACAGACCTTATTTCAGTAATATAGCTAAAACCCCATTCAAAAAAACCATTGACTGCAGGATGATGGAACCAAAAGTTCGAAAATGATAAATCTTTTCAGTGCATTAGGACTCATTTTTGCAGCACTCTATTAGTACTTGAAACAGCTGCCTGTGGCTGTTACCAATATGGCCGCCAAGTGCTTTTAAGACTTACCTTAAAAAGGGACTTTGCTTTTGATATAAGTATCTGGAAAACGAATGCATTCTTTTCTGCTCTTTTCAGCTACTCACAGAATCATTTTTTTTATTGAGTAGCCAACCTACTCTTCTTCATTTTACTTGCTTTCTCTGCATGTTTTCTCCTCAGCCTAAGCCTAAGTAGCAGGCGTAAAGCCAGACTCATCCCAGCTGTGAGACTGAAACAATTTTGTTCATTTTACAGAGTGTGTCTTTTAAATTTAGGCACAGTTGAAATCGCCCACAGTGTTCAAAATACAAGCATGTTTGGGTGGCGACATTGAATCAATTAACCTCTGAACCACCTTCAGAGTAAACACACATTATATTGGGTTAGTAATCAATAAGCCAAGCAAAAAAATCAAAGAGGAGTAAATACAGGAGTCAAATTACATTAGTTCAAGTGCTCCACTAGAATGAAAATGTCAGAGCACTGTTTGCACATCTTATCTAAAGCCCATCATTTAACTGATTGCTTTCTTTTCCCCACCACTGGATCTGTGATTTGGTACCGGCCCAACTAATACGCTCAGTCTGTATTTGGTCCCACAGAGTACTTAATCAGCTTTAGCTCCCAGACAGAAGGACGGCGTGCGTTTGTGTGTGTGTGTGTGTGTGTGTGTGTGTGTGTGTGTGTGTGTGTGTGTGTGTGTGTGTGTGTGTGTGTGTGTGTGTGTGTGTGTGTGTGTGTGTGTGTGTGTGTGTGTGTGTGTGTGTGTGTGTGTGTGTGTTTGTGTGTGTGTGTGTTTTCTTACATTACATCCTCGTCATGCACTTGGCCAGGGTAAGGGTGGCTGGATATGGAGATAGCTGTAAAGAGAGATTTTAGCACATGAGAAAATACACACTTGCTCGGGCCAACACGTGATCGGCAATCTGCTCCTCCCATGAACCTTTGCTAAATTTATGCTGTGTTTTGCCCTGAATGAGTTCATTGGCTACATTTGAATGAATGCATCCCCCCTTTCCATTATTGACTGCTAGGATTGCATTAATCTTGCCTGGAGGCGGACAGTGAATCTCAGCCAGTGGGCCAGTCTGGCAGTGTTGAAATAAGACCAGCTCTATTCCTTCATTTCAGTTCTCAGCACCTCTAATTAGCATTCAGACCACTCTGCCTTCTAGTGGGAGATAGAATAGACACACTGCCCCCTGTCTAAGGGTAGTGGTATTGCAAATGTTATTGTCACTATTGTCTCTGAAGGCAAGGATATTTCAGCATATTGCAAAAAAGCTTCTTTTTTTCAGATAAACCCAGTAATTATAAAAAAATATATATAAAAAAGAACATGGTAGAGTTCTTTGCAGTCAGTCAGAAGGTGTCCTCCTGTCTAAGTGGGCGGCTCTTGCTCAAAATAAGGTGCTAAGAGGATTAGACCTTATGCTCCAAGTCAAAATTCTATATGCAAAAACTAAGTGCACAGTAATGAAAACTTGGGATGCATAACACATTTTATCTGTTATACAACTTGAAATTATTAGATATAAATTACTGTTTAAAAGTTTGGGGTGGGTAAGATTTCTAATGAAGTCTCTTATGCTCATCAAGTCTGGATGTATTTGATCAAAAATATAGTATAAATATTAATATTGTGAAATATTATTACAAATTAAAATAACAGTATATTTGTATTAAATATATATATTTTAAATGCAATTTATTCCTGTGACTTTTTTCAGCATCCATTACTCCAGCCTTTAGTGGCACAAGCCACACGATCTTTCAGAAATCCTTTTAATATGCCGATTTGCTGCTCAAAAAAATTCAAAAATTACAATACATTTATTTAACAATATAAATGTTTTTACGGTTCATTTTTAGCAATTGAATGCATCCTTGCTGAATACAAGTAAACATTTTTCTTCAACAAAAAAAAACTTACTGACTCCAAACTTTTGAACAACAGTGTATGTGAAATTTTATAGATTCTAAGAGAAACCTAGAATCTACAAAATCTTACAAAATTAGAGAGAGAGGTTTAACTAACTATATTGTTTTCGTTTCTCAGGTGGCAGACTGGATCTCAGGATGAAGTTGTTAAGGCTATTGAGGTAGGCAGGCATGGTGTGGTGACCTTCTGGATTATACCAAATCTGTGTGAACAAAAATATTAATACAATGCACCACAATACCTCTCTAATCAAATAAAGGCTAAGGTTCTGTTCCAAAACTTACTGATCTGCATTGACTGCTGCCTTTTAAGGCTTTAACAGGTAAACTAACACCCTAATATCCTGACATGTGTAAATATGCAGTATCAGATATTAGAATGATTTCTGAAGGATCATGTGACACTGAAGACTGGAGTAATGATGCTGAAAAATTCAGCTTGGCCATCGCAGGAATAAATTACATTTTAATACAAATAGAAAACAGTGATTTTTTACTGTATTTTTGATTAACTAAATGCAGCCGTGGTGTGCATTAGAGACTTCTTTTAAAACATTAGAAAATTACAATGTTTCCAAACTTTTGACAGGTACTGTACATTGCTCATACAAATACTGGGTGTAAAAGACCATTTGTAATTAGACTCAACTACTGTATTTTGGCACTGAATTAACTTTTATCTTGCTTCATTTGTCATCTTGAAAGTATTTTTTTCACTGAACATTCTTCACATGGGATGAATGCAATATTGCCTTAAAATTATGCCAAAAAGGTATTTTAGATAGCAACATAATGATGCTCCCTACCTTTTGGAACAGCTTTCACAACAGGAGGGTGATTATGATGCATTAAAATGCTGCCTACGTGGCAGCTTACTTGGTTTTGGAACAGAGCCTGTTAGCGTCCACATAAACTGCTACATTGGGACAATGAGCCACTCTGCCATTGGGGCAATGTACTGTAATATCACTCATCCAAATTACCTTACTAAGCGTTCTGTTAGCTGGCACATCTAACATGTCCAACTTAAGATCAATGGGAAGAGGCATTCCAAAGTCCCAGCCTCCATATCTGAAACAAAGCACAACACAACTTACATTAGGACGTGTAACTCCTGGCTGGTGTAACATCTTGTTCACATGTTGTACATATGTATCACATCTTCTGAATAGCTACTTATAGCTGAATTAAACTGGTTTAATACTTGATGAACTTTACACAGTTATTGAATTGAACTGACCGAACTCTGAACTGACTTAACTTTTTTTAGCTGCTTTACAGCAGAATTTGAATTTGTATCATATTTAATGAAGTTTTCATCATTGATTCTGTTATTTACAGTGAGGCTGCTTTGAAACAATCTGTACTATATGTTCTTTCCCACATTATTTATTATTAAAGCTCAATTTATTTAACAACAAATGTAGTGTTTTGAGACGCTAAAGACTTTTTCCTCATGATATACTCCTAATTAATAGTTTTATGCATTTGTTGAATTCTCATCCAATTTCTTAATAGAGCAGTGATTTACCTTTTATTTTATTTTCGCCTCCACACTGCAGCAGGGCTGTGTATTTTATTAAATTTTTTGGAAGAGCAATGTATGAATAATAAATGCTAGCCTTACTTTTTTAGGTGTAAAAAAAATAATTTCATGCCAGCAGCACGCTCAGGAGCTGTGTGCTATTTGACTAGGATGGAAAATGTCAGCTGGACGGAAATGCCATTGTAAAGATGGGATAAACCGAAGTGCTTCCTCTTTAATTATTAATCAGCCTTCCAGCGGTTCATAAATTTCTTAATATTCCACCTCACCATATTCTGAACTTATGACAAAGGAATTATCTTTTGAAATTAGATTAATGCTGTGAAGTGATATGTGTAATCAAATTCACCTGTTTCTGACGAAGTCATTCGCAGTGGCCAACAGGTAGTCCTCTATGTTGATGCCCGTCAGGTTGTAGACAATCTGGGATGATGGAATTCTGCTCTGAGGTGGTTGAAAACCTGATGCAGGACACGACTGAAAGTGACAAAAAGTAAGTGATATTTTGACCAGACACCACGATACAGAATTGGGACAAAATCTGAATATAACAACTTGCTCCCTGTCAATTCGAGAGTAGAATTAGCCACGCCCACAGGAAGCTGATTTGAATAAATAACATGAAAAGGCATTTACTAAATGACAAGTAAATTATAAGAAAATTACAAAAATCAACAGGCACACGGCAGAAAATTGCATTAGCCCAACTCAAATTTGGTGACAAAAAATTATTAATTACATCATTAAGTTGACTAATTACCTATTTATTCGCTGATATGTAATAGTTTTTCCTCTGTTGATATATTTCCCTTAATTAAGTTAAATTCTCCTAAATAAGTTAAACTAAGTTGAATACTGCGGAAAAACAGGCAAAAAACTATTTTAATTTCCATACAGAATGTTTTCATTTCATTTTTTTCAAAAATAAAAACTGATATACATTCTGATAATATAGTCTTCTGAGAAAATAAGTGTTCTACGACAGTCCATAAATGAAAGCTATTTAAAAAATGATATAACTAATTTTATTGGTGGCATTTCAAAACATGAATTAATATCATAATGTCTATGTAAATGTGTGCCGTGAATGATAACATGTTTATGTGTAATTTGAACTGAAATCATTTTTAAAAAGTATTGTTTCAATAATTAATTATTTTTCTTATTCCTTACATTTGAATGTTGATTTTGCATTCTGCTTGCTGCCTTGATTCAAAGTCAAAGGAACAGATTTTAAAAGGCATTCTCAAATCAATTGTGAAGGGCGCGCAACCCTGCTGTGATCAACAATCACCTTCACGCTATCAAAACACTAATGATCTTTTTATCAATATTTAAACAGTGAAAGATGCACATCATTGAGGATAAGTGATAATGTTGTTTGTGTTATGATGGTTATGCTCTGTTTGACCCACCTGCACTTGGTTGCTACAGTTGCAGGTGGTAAATGTATTAGAGATGTTGCCTCCGGAGATCCAGGTCTGAGTTCCTGCAGGAGGTCTCTCTTTGCAAACCCTGAATAAAAAAAATAAATACAAATAAATAGATAAATTCTTGTAGTAAAAAGAAGAGGAAAACAATAATCTACATGCAAGACCCACTTCAAACTGAGTAATGATTATTTTGAAGTTATCACTGATAAAGGATATTAGGGAAATCAATCCTACAAACAGGAAATGCATAAGAAATGCAAGTGATCCCTGGGTGAATCTCACAAAAACGTGCAAGTTAAGTTCTTCTCTGAGATTTACGCCCCTATACAGAAGCATTATTATAAGCTCTTACAGAAGAATTACCAAAAGGCAGAGCTTTCAGATGTGTGGGTGAAAGAGAGAAATGGAAAAACAGTGACCAAGAAAGCAAGAGAGTGTTATGAGCGAGTTACAGAGAGAGGAAAATGAGTAAGATGAGAAGAGATGGGAAAATAGCGTGATAAAAAACAGTGATAGAAAACTAAAAGTGGCACATTAGTGTGATGAAATTGACCAGGAACACGAGCACACCCGCTGATGCAAGCAGACAGAGTATCAGAGTCCCAGGGCTAAGCTAAGTAGATGGCGACCAGAGCTTAAGAACAGACCTGCGAAGATCAGAGAGCCTAAAATCATAGCCGGCAAAAAGGAAAGCCATTTGCAGTGGCCAGGTGAGCTGATGCTGTGATATGTAATCACTCATGGCTTATAGCGGTCTGCAGTCTGATTACTGAGCTCACAGTTCTGAACTGGACCGCAGATCACTAAGACATATGGATGATTACTTACGAATCTGTGGGGTCTCTCATGCAGACGTGGTCAATGCCTGGATAGGACATCATGGCATCAACAAGACTGCTGGTGTTGGGATTCTGATTCCTGTGGAGAGAACGTGCAATGGCAATGTTTAAGGATGTGCAAAATATTTAATATTTACACTATATATTTTATATTACTTTGGAGGCAATAGAAAAAATAACCAACATTGGGAATACTGCAATAATGTGCTTTTATTTGCCCATGAAGTTTTTAGGTTGCGTCAGCTAAAGTGGCAATTGGCTAGTTGTGCGCCAGTGAGTGACCCGTAAGTATGAGAGGTGTTTTAAAAAGCATCTCTGTCATAACCTTCATTAAATGTCAACAGAGTGAGGAAGTTCAAATAATTTCAGTGAATCAGTTATTTTGAATCAGTCAATGAATGATTCGTAAGCATAATTACTCAAAAATGTTAATGCAAACTTTGGTGAGGCATTTCACACGCTTTGAAAGGTTGTAGTAAAATATATATGGAGGTAAATGCTGTTGTTTATTATGTATTTTCCATAAATAAAAATTCATACATATAATTATACTTTGTGTTCATTTCGTGGGGGGGGGGGACACTGAGGGGAAAAAAAACGTGCAAAACAAAAAGGATGCTACATTTACATTTCTAAAAATCATCCTTCTAAGGCAATTTCAGAGTTAAATAAATGAATATATAAAGGATAGCCAGTCATAATCATAATAATAACCAGATGACAATACATGATCGCATACTGTTATATATATTTATTACATGGCTTGGTTGAATTCTAATGTAGAATGCGGCCTGTTATTTCTTGATAACAGACCGCTGCTAAGTATAACACACCGCTGCCATGAAAAACAGAGCGTTGCCATGGACACAGTTCAGAGACGAAACTAACTATTTTCTTTAGCGGAAGCAATACAATCGTTTTTAAATCAATAAACTCCTCTTTAAATCAATATTTTGTGTCAAATTATTGATTTATTTGGTAGGTAGCCATGTAATAAGCGGGATAATGTAGAGCGAGTCGGTTGTTATAGCGAATACAACAATTCAAGACCTGATCAGCCTGTCGGGGTTGTATTCCGTATAACAACCGCCTCGCTCTACATTATCCCTTACATAGCTATTACCCAGTCATTACCAACATTATCATTTTCTGTTATCATCATCACCATTATCTTTGAGTAGATTAGCAAAGTCTAAATGTTACATTCCCCTCACTGTCTAGGGGTGCGGGGTTAAACTTGAATAAATAAATTTGAATAGAGAAAAACAGAGCATGGCTTTAGTAATAGTAATGGTTTCAATACCCGCAGGATACAGAAATGTACACTTTGAATGCAATGTAATTTGCTATGGACAAAAGTGATGGCAAATGGCATAAATGAAAATGAAAAGATTATTAATCTTAAAAACAAGTTAATTATCTGAAGTTCCGCAGTACTCATATTTTCTAACTGAAATCAAAGCTACTTTTGAATCACATTCAAGTTACACAACAGAGCGAGTCTAACCTGAAGAAGGTATACTGTTCATCAACATGGTACAGAGCAGGAGAGAGTTCAATCTTGGGAAAGTGCTGAAGATCACTCTTGATGGACCCCAGGCCCATGGCAGCAATTACAAAGAATACAGGCAGCAACACCTGGGAGAACAGCCCCTTCCAGTCCCTCCTGGAGTGATGCACGCGTTTCAGCAACATGGCCATCACCCGCTGTGTAGTCAAAGCAAACCCACTCACAGTCAAGGTCCCAGTGAGGCCTTTAAAAGAGAAGAAGAGAGTATGCCACTGATGAGACAGAGCCAATCATCTCAACCGCTTCAATCCAGGTAAATTCTGAAGATGAGCTTTCAAAGTTCAAAGCATTCAAGGTGTAACTGGAAAAGTACAGGCACTAATGCTGCAAGAAACTAATAGTCCTAAAAGACCACTTACTGGCTTTCTCTCCAAGGTACATGCTGTTGATGTCGTCAGGAAAGCTGTCTCTTGAAGCACACATGTCATTCACTATTACAGACTCTGATACAGAGAAGGTGTCACTTTCTCTAGGCTCCATGCCATCTTGAGTCAACTGCAGGAACACCTGAGAGAAAACAATCTTTTTGAGTGCACTTGGACAGGGTGGATCATGGTTCCCCTTGGTTTTGTAAGGTTAACATTAAAGCAACTTTACCCCCATTTTTTACTTGATGTGTTTCATGAACTTCACTCTCTAAAAAAAATCGTAAGTATTTGTACACTGTAAAAAAAAGATTTCTCAAAGTTTGAGCTAAAATATTATTGGAGTATGTTTTAGAAGAATATACTATTTCAGTCTTTATACTTCAGAATTTCAGACAAAATGCAATTTGGTACTTGCTGTTTCTTTGTGTTTTTTTGTGAAATATACAAGCAATTTCTGAGTAAGAATTGTAAATCCTACACCAATTTATTTTCAGTTCAGAAATTGTGTGGAAATTTGTGATTTGTGATTTGTGAACATGCTGCAAATTCATATTTTGAAAAGTATGAGATGATATTAAAAACATCTTCATTTTTGTTCGGGAAGATGACGGGAAGTGAAAAACTTTTCATAGAGAAAATAGAAATTTAAAGGGGTAAATCTAAAGTTGCTCTAATCCTGTTCTAAACACAAAATAATATATTTTGAAGAATGTTGGAAAGCAAACAGTTGCTGGAATCCATTGACTTTCATAATATGAAAAAAAAAATACTTTGGAAGTCAATGGGGGCCAGCAACTCTTTGGTTACCAATATTCTTCAAAATGTATTCTTTTGTGTTCAAAGAAACTCATACAGGTTTAGAACAACTAACTGATGGTGAGTAAATAATGACAGAATTTTTATTTTTGAGTGAACTATCCCTTTAAAATGTTTGGCAACCCCGGCTGGAAGCTGTGACCCTCATGTTGGGAAACCATATCCCATTGGGTGGTCCCATCTCCCACCATAAGATGACTAAAAAAGTAGCCTACACAAATCTTATACATTTACACATGGATTGATTGCCTCACATTTTTGAATTTCATTTCAAAACTCAATATCTCCCAGCTCTATGTAGAATCTTTGATTCTGAAATGATGTCAAATGTGAAGCTTGAACTGTATGTGCCAAGAATCCCAGGGAACCAAGTGTGGTTCAGCTTTCTTTAACAATCTTGGGCTGAACTGTTAGAGGCTTTGAAGGTTTCTGGGTTGGCTGTCGGAACCCCAGTGGCAGTGGCACAGTTCGTAATTCAATCTTGCACCTGGGGTCTTCATCTGATAATTACCTCTTCCAAGGTGGTGTCGGAAATGCCGTAGGAGCCCAGCTGAAGCATGTCCAGGTTCTGATCCAGATCGGTGAGAAGAGACTGGTACGCAGCTGCATTCTGGGTGCTATACGGTGGGAGGGCAAAGACCAAATCGCCCACCTCTCCCTCCTTCCGTCGAGCGTCAGGCAGATAGGATTGAATGAAATCCCTGATTTCTTCAATGTCAAACTTTTCATTTGAATCAGGAGTATGAACCTGAACCAAAAACATAGAAATGCATGTTGACATGACAAATTTTTAAATATAAATCCTGTCACATTTTACCACAGTAATATAATGATACATGAATACGATAATCATTAAATACCATTGTATACAGTATATAAACTACCTTTCAAAAGTTGCAAATAAGTATGTTTTTTTTTAAAGAAAATAATACTTTTATTCCGCAAGGGTGCAGTAAATTGATCAAAAGTGACAGTAAAGACAATAATTTTCCAAAAGATTTCTATTTCAAATAAATAATGTTCTTTTAAAAGTTATACTCAAAGAATCCTGAAAAAAATCACAGTTTCTACAAAAAATATTAAGCAGCACAACAGCTTTCTTGAGCACCAGATCAGAATATTAGAATGATTTCTGAAGGATCATGTGACTCTGAAGACTGGAGTAATGATGCTAACAATTCTGCTTTGCCATCACAGGAATAAATGACATTTTTAAATAGAAAATATAATTTATTACAATGATATTTCACAATATTATTGTTTTTACTGTATTTTTGATCAAATAAATGCAGTCTGGGTGAACCTAATTGACTTAAACCAAAACATTTATACAAAATCTTACTGACTTTTGAACAGTAGTGTATATCCATGAACCTTGGTATTACTATTTATACCCTTACTCTAGAGTACTACAGTACTCACATGGTGCTTTTTGAGAGAGTTAACTAAAGTAAGAACTGAATGATATTTTCCATAGGATGTACCTTCTTTGTGAGAGTGAGGTTGTAGCCTTTAGTCATCTTGTCTTTTAGGTAGAAGGGTGAACCACAGCATTTGAGGCCTCCACGCTCCAGGAAGGCGATGCGGTCACTAAGAACTTCAGCCTCATCCAGGTGATGGCTGGAAAGAATGATGGTGCGTTCTGGACAGTTAAACAAAACAAACACAGAGGCTTGTCAAATCAAAGATCCACTGATAGAGGCAGAGAGAGAGACAGACAGATTCTGAACAAAGATAAACCAGGAGAATCTGACATGACCCTCTTTTACGGTCTTAAATCCTTGCTCGAGATAAATTCGCTAACTGTCTCTGAGGAAGATAATTAAACATCAGAAGGAGCATGACGGATAACAATCAGTCGTTACTACATCTGCGTCTGGATTTTTCCCTGTCTGGATTTGACTGCACGCACCTTGAGAAAATCCATTCAAGCCTAATTAAATTCTAAACCACGTGTCAGATACCAGATAAGAACAAAGCCCTTTGGGGAGTTTGCTTCAGGTACAAGCCAGGAGATTATTTTCACCCTGGTCTAAATTGCAGCGGGATTTCACCTTGCTTGTGCTGAAGGACAATGTCCCAGATGCTGCGTCGGGAACAGGGATCCACCCCGGTGGTCGGCTCATCCAGCACCACCAGCCGTGAGCCTCCAATGAAGGCAATGGAGATGGATAACTTCCTCTTCATACCTCCTGACAGGGTGCCGACACGCTTGTGGCGGTGGGCGTGCATGTCTGTTTCCATTAGGATTCTAAGACAGGAAAAAGAGGGACCAAGTTAATGCAAATTTCTCATTTAGCGGATACTCTTATCTAAAGTGATCTGAGGTAAATTGCCTTGCTTAAGGGCACAGTGTGTTCATGGATTGTCCATTGTGGTATTTGAACCAGCAAACTTTTACCAACCTATTCATTAACCACTAAGTCAGAGCAATCCCAGGTTAAGGTGCAATGTTGGGGACTAACTAAATACACTGCGAAAATTTATTTTTGCTCTGTACTTTTTGTCTGAAACATTTATGGTAACTAAAACTAAATTGAAATAAAGCTGTAATAAAAAAATATATATATTTTTTTTAAATATAAAGATGAATAATTTCTCATTTTTAGAGCACTAAAAGAATTAAGCACTTCAATTATTAAAATGGAAATAAATAAACAAAACTGAACTATTTTTTAAAAAAAAGAACAAAATGACAAAAGCATATAACAAAATGACTAAATATTAAAGAAAACTTTCAAAGAAAACTGAAAATATGAAAATAAAAGCCAATTCAAAATATTAATAAAAACAATCTTATATAAATAATACTAAAAAAAACTCTGGTCTAAAAATATGTATACATTTTATACAATTTCAAGTTAATGAATATACAGATGTTTTTCATGGAAAACAAAACTTTTTGTATATTCTGATTTTGTTATATTGAAAATTATTTTCCTATTTTAAAATTTCTATCATTCATTATATAGTTGTAGTGTGGGAAGCTACAATTTTAAAGTAGCTTCTCCAACACCACTGAGGGTACATTAGAAACCTATATGCCATATGAGTCAAAATAACAAATGGCTCCCAGATAAAGTATAATTTTTCTCAGGAATTGTTACAGAACAAAATAACACTGAGAGACAAGTGTTGAAACTTACCTGTGCACTTGTTCGTTCACTTCCTGTTTGGTCAAGTTGGGAGCTTTGATCTGAGCGTATAGCAACAGATGTTCCTTAGTGGTAAGGTGGTCGAACAGGACATCATACTGCATGCACACGCCCATCTCTTTACGCACATCATCTATGGACGTCTGCATATCCTTCCCATAAACCTCAATAGTGCCGCTGGTGGGTGAAAACAACCCCGTAAGAAGCGACCTGAAACATAGAAAATACAAGAGTACAGTTCAATCGAATGAAATTGGACTATTTTACCTCAAATTCATGTGAACTACGTATTTGTATCCTTATTAGAATATTAAATCATTATCTTAGCAATTATAGCATTATTTCAATATAAAATAGACTTGTGCTCTTACATAGTGGTGGTTTTTCCAGCTCCATTGTGACCCACCAGAGAGGTGACATGCCCCTCATAGAAAGAAAGGGTCAGGTTGTCTACAGCATGCCGGTCTCCGTAGGTCTTTGTCAGGCCATACAGTGACACTCCAACAGGCAATCCTGAGAAGTCTTCCTCTCCATTACTCGCCAAGCTACTTTTACCTAACACAGATAAAGAGAAACAAAGATGTTCAAATATTGCACCGAAATTTAAAGGATTAAAATGTTTTCCACAGTTGCAATTTGTGTCACCTTCACAGAGGTTAGAGAGTGTAAGTATATTGGAGCAAAAAAATTTGAAGCAAATGAAGAAACACAACCGTTCAAAAATGAATACTTCAATTGAGCAAGGGCACATTACATTGATCAAAACTGTGACAGTAAAGATATATCATTATTATGAATACCTTGAATACTGGAAAATTGGCTACTAAAAAACTTGATTTGCCATCACAGGGAAAAAAAATACATTTTAAAATAAATTAAAATAGAAAACACAATTTTTAAAACGTAATAATATTTCACAATATTAGTTTTACCGTATTTTTGATCTTTGAGGCGATACAGAGGGGTCTTAATATTTTGTAATAATGACCAGCTGACTGTATATTACCCTGCTACTTACACAGCTACTTAAACAAATTAATAAACAGACATTCAAAATGTAGTTCTTTGTGAAATTCTTCAATTATCTTTCCCTTAATTCGGCGTACTTGTTTTCCAAAAAGAAAAATAGTCGAACAGCACAGAACACAAAGACATTTTGTTGTTTTCTATGAACTAGCTAACATTTTTTGTTGCAATATAGCATGTCTTCCTCTGTAATCGTATGCGCCAATTAACTTTCACTGGTATTAAAAAAAGGAGTGAAATGAGAGACAAACAAACATACAGATTAGCACTCATGCAAAAGTTCTTTACCGCTCAATGCTGCTATAGACCAATCAGAATCAAGCATTCCAAATCAGTGTGTAATAATGTACCTTTGCTCTTGTCAGTGCTATTTTGCTCCTGCATCATGTTGGTGAACAGCAGCCCTCTGCCTATTTTCTTTGGCGCTCTGCAACAGCAGCTGAACATATCTGCCCAGAAGGATCGTGTCACAGGGAAGTACCATGGAACACCAATCCCATACTTTCCTGATAGAGAGAAAAATACACTGGATTACAACCATAACATTGTAATATTCACTTGTAAAATGAATATTGTTTATATATAACCACACACAAAAAAATGGTTGAATTTCTCAATTGAGCAGCTCACACATACCTGGGAAGACCATGCGGATGTAAATCCCAATGATAAAATATACTACTGAGTCAATTAACAGCAACCAGCAGAGCCAACCGAAGGAGGAAGTGTCACCAGCCAGAGGAGAGATATACATGTTGCTCCACTGGATGCCTGAGGTGTAAATTCACAATACATTCAGTCAATGTAATTATCCCAAACAAAAACTAATTACAGAGAGTCTGAGTGTCTGTGCCGACTTACCTTCCTCCTGTTTTTCATAGCGGGAGATATACTGACTGGCATAACTGAAGCATGTCGGAGAAAAGAGACTCTGTGAACCAAAAACAAACACAGTCAGACAGATTTATACTACGGATGTCATTCAATGTTCACCCAAAATCGAACATTCTGTAATTATTTACTCTCCAACAGGTCATTCCAAACCTTACTTTCTTACAAAACAAGAGCTGTTAAGGACTGCGACACTATCCGTAAAAAAAATACGGGTTTGGAAAACCATGAGAGCAAATAGTGACAGAATAAAAAAAAATTGGGGGTGATTATTTTATTGATTATTTTGTGATTAATCTCATATTTCTTGTAGCTAATACAGTAATGCTTTAAAGAAAACAAAATGATCTTTAATTATTGGGTTTAGTAACGGAATATACTGTATGAACATATTGATATAACGAGACTGAACAGGTAAATTCCCAAAACAGCACTTTTACCTCACCTCACTCACACAAAAACAGATCAAAACTCATAGAAAAATACCAACATGGAAATGCAAGTCTGCAACAACTCAACAAAACAACTGTATAACCCACACACATCATGGACATAATATTACATATAAAGTTGTTTTTGCAGCGGCCTGTGCATTAGTCCTCTGCTGGTGTTCGCATTAACATTTCTATGAATTATGCGGTTTCACATTTGTGGGTGATATTTCACTAGTGGAGCTGCTATGATAATTACATTTTACCAAACAAAGAATGCAAATGACTTTTGTTTAATGTCCCATCTGGCTTTGATTTATAAATAAATTATCCGTAAAGAATTCTTTCCTCAGTGTGTGTGTGTGTGATTGTGTGTGTGTGTTCATGTTTATATTACATTGTGAGGACCAAATGTCCCCACAAAGGCAATATCTGAAATAATTGTCCTTGTGGGGAAATTTTTTGGTCCCTGTGAGGAAAACAGCTTATAAATCCTAATGAGTGATGTTTTTTTGGAAATGTAAAAATGCAGAAAGTTTACTGTGATGGGTAGGTTAGTGTAAGGGGATAGAATATACAGTTTGTCCAGTATAAAAACCATTACGTCTATGTAGAGTCCCCACAAAGATAGCGGACCAGACATGTGTGTGTGTGTGTGAGTGTGTATGTGTGTGTGTGTGTGTGCGTGCGTGCGTGCATTTAAATATTTGGTCCCCACAATGACAGTAAAACCTGAAATCATTGAGGAAAGTGACCTAACAAACATAATAAGTAATGTAGAAATATAAAAATGCAAATGTATACTGTCAAACTGAAAGCCTGAGAAAAGCTCAATTAATTTTATAAAATTACTCTCATGCGTTAATGAGGACTTTGAAAGCCCTTTTACATATCTCAAAATGTAACTGTGCAATGATGTTAAATTGCAAACCAATTTAAATGCAGTACAGACCAGAGCGCTCTTCACAGAGAAGGAAAGATTGTCCTCCAAGTGGATCAGCACAATGAAGGGGAAGAAGCAGATGACATAGATAAGGCTGCCGCTCAGCCCGGCGATGTTGGTCTTATCGAAGAAGGAGCTGACCAGGAAGCTCATTGCAAGGACGCTGAAGCCGTAGTCACAAAGGTAGAGGAAGAGCACAAAGCCATCGCTGCGAGGAAGGATGCCGCCAGCTTTCAAAATGATGGTGAGGATGATGATCGTCACAAGCAAGAACACAGCACTCTCTATGAACCAGGCAAAGAAGTGGCTGATGGTATTGACCCCCATCATTTTCATGTACTGTGGGATAAGCGAAAAAGAGTTTAGAGACCTAATCAAAGCTTGTTGGAACCGACCAGGGAAAAATATGTTTGGTTCCATACCTCATGAAGTCGTAGTTCTCTCTCGTGGACGAGTTTCTTCACAAAGTTGGCGATAAAAAGCACCCAGGAAATCATGAGTGCCATTGGGAAGGCAAAAGCGATGCTGTTGAGATATCTGGGGAAGAGAAAGATTTGAGATTAGCAGGTGGAGGCTATATTTGTTAACCTTAACTATATCACTTCAAATGTTTAAGGAAGAGAAACTGATGAGCTGACTGACTTGTTTTGTAATTAAGAGTCTAAATTGATGGTCCAAAGTGTTAAACTTCTGCAACTAATTCAGACGTTAATTTGGAATGTAATATATTGGTTTTTGTAAGATTACGTTTTGTAAGAATCTTTTTTTTTTTTTTTTTTTGATTAAACATTACTAATCTTTCACGGATTTGCATTGTCGGATTTTAAATAAGAACATTTATACAGTGATGATGTCATAATATTTGCATACTGATTGGCCATTTAACCTTCTTTCACATTTACCTTTGTACGGCGAAATTAATCTAATAATCAGAACTCTCATCATGAGAAACAAAAGAAAGATAACTAGCTATTTCAAAGTTTTTTTGTCTTTCCTTATCATCTCTAAACAATCTTCCAAATTATAACATTGTTTATTATTATGCTGATTAACAATGCTAAATGTATGGGGAAAACAAAACGTCTGAAGGAGCAACGTGTTAACTTGTCACAAACCTGGTTTAGTTAAACGGTCAGTCATCTGTATGACAGATTCAAATAATTGTATTTGCTGCATTCTCGTTTTCTGCAGCGTTTTAGCAAAAGTATCTATTTTGCTGCTCACTGTGTTTCAGCTGTTGTTAAAATAACCACGCGATCTGCAGCTCTTAATGTGGCCCTTTACGTCTTTAGTGTAAATTCTCTAGCCAGCAGAAAATACAGTGCCATGACAACAGCTCTGATGCAGCACTTCATCTACACAAAACCAAAGTCAAACCTAAGCTTACCTAAAACCTACACAATTGTTTTGCTGTCTTGCAAGCACTACAGTTTCATGTAGCAAATACAAAAATAGAATTTCTATGAAATACAAGAGAACATTCTTCTTACTAGAGTTTTTTTTTTCTAATAAACAAAATGAAACAGGTGTTCAGTGTCGGTGTAAAGCTGTTGATTATTTGTACAGGCGCCACATTTTAGGTGAGCATCTCAGTCCTTATATGAGACGCTCAGTGTGTATGTGGGGTTTGTGCTTGTGAGACACTTACTCATCCTTGTAGTAGCAGGGATAAGGGAACGCCTGCATCTGGACCGCTGGCCCATCCATGGCTTTACCCGTCTGCATTTCAATGATGGCTCTCTCGATGCTCTCCTGCAGGAACACAAAGCCTCGGCTGTACCGCTGGGTCTTTGTTGACGAGATGTAGGCATCTTTTACCCAGAAGGGATTTCGCGAGCGGTCGGTGCGCATGACATTCTCGATATTCATGCGGATGGTGTAGTCGATGTTCCGGGGCAGGCTGCTGGAGGTCTCCTCGGGAAGCTTCAAAATGATGCCTGTGAAGATGAGCAAAACTCATATGTATAAAAGAGACGTTCAGTATGCGAGTGATCTGTTGTCATAGTAACCTCAGAGGCCTGCTGCTCCTCGATAACAGTGAAAATCTATATCTCAATGGAATTGAATCGAATTGCACTGAATTACAGGCTTTACAGTCCGATGGCTCTCCAGTGTCTGTGGCGTCTTCAACCGAAAGTATCACCAAACGCATGAGTAGTCAGTTGAAGAGGTATCTCCTGTGTGTGTGTGTGTGTGTGTGTGTGTGTGTGTGTGTGTGTGTGTGTGTGTGTGTGTGTGTGTGTGTGTGTGTGTGTGTGTGTGTGTGTGTGTGTGTGTGTGTGTGTGTGTGTATACTCACTGGCGTAGAGCTCACGGTTTTGAGCCAGTCTCTCCGCCTGTTTGTCGAGTTCATCCGTGGAGTTGAAGCCTCGGTAGCGGTCAAAGTTGACACAGGAGGAGAGGTTCAACATCAGCATAGAGAGGGTGGTGATCTGCTCCATGATATACTTGTTTTTCTCTAACAGGACTGTCATGTTTGCTGAAAAGAGAGTAAGAAAAACTGTTCAAGCTACTGTAGATTTAGGACAAGACACATTTGGGTGTATAGGAGTAATGCATCTCTGGCTGTTGTCATGAGTTGTCAAGTGCTCGACTGTAAAGCACTATTCAGAACGGGCTAGTTTTCCCTGAGGAGGTTTGGTAAATTTGTATCTCACATACTTAAACCCTAATTGGAAAGTAACGTATTTCTCAGAGAGTCATGAATTCAGAATGTAAATCTGAATTCAAGGTAGTCTGTAATTTAAAGGGATAGTTCACCCAAAAATTAAAATTCTGTCATCATTTACACACCCTTAAGTAGTTCCAAACCTGTATGAACACTGCATTTTCTGCTGAACACAAAAGAAGATATTTTGACTTCCATGGTATGAAAAACAAATACTATGGAAGTCAATGAGGCCCATCAACTAATTGGTTACCGGCATTTTTCAAAACATCTTCTTTTGTGTTCAGCAACTTGTTTAACAACTTGTCACAAACCTGTTTTAGTTAAACGGTCAGAGTTATCCGTATTTAGTATCCATTTAGTATCTATTTTGCTTGCTCACTGTGTTTCAGCTACTATTGTTAAAATAAGATGTTTTGAAGAATGTCGGTAACCAAATAGTTGATGGGATTTTTCATACTATGGAAGTCAAAATATCTTCTTTTGTATTCAGCAGAAGAAGGAAATTCATGCAGGTTTGGAACTACTTGAGGGTGTTTAAATGATGACAGAATTTTTGGATGAACTATCCTTTTAATTGCTGTGTGAATCGTTAATGTCCCTTTTTTAACCACTGCTTATGGTTTCTCGACAAACTTCAGGGTCATTGAGATTACAAGGAAGAATTGATATATTGTATATAAAACTATAAAAAAAATGTCTTATCACATTATAATGAGAAACATTTGTAATAGCAATGATGCATCACCATGATATCAAACTCTTGAGAACTTACAAAATTGGTTGAGAGTTGAGCTCATTTGTCCAACATCAATACCAGTCTGAGTCTGAATGAAGTTTTGGACGAAGGGATTGCGCAGAGAATTCTGTGAAGAGTAGTTTGATAAGCAAACAGTTAATACAGTGGAGGGGAATAAAAAAAATCTAATAAAAAGTGTTTATTTGATTTTCACTTGACTCATTATAGTATACCTGGAGTATTGGCAAGGTTTTGGTCAGAATGTTAGCAGACTGCATTACATAGGATGATGACTCAATCCACTCAGATGCATAAAGCTTTAGATCACCAAACTGGTGCAGTGAAGAATTTGACTGCAGGAAAGAAAAAAAAATTGTTTTGTTATAGTCAAACACAAAACGTCAAAAGAAAACAGAATTTTTTTAAATTTGTAACCAGACTTGGTCTACGGTATATCTTAAGAGGAGAATCAGATATGACTAGATGTAGGCCAGATGACCTTGTGTAAAAAAGCAGGATTTATGCTGCACTCCATTCCAAAGCGGAAGTGGGATATGTACTTTACTTTGCAGGTATCTGATTCTCATCTAAGACGTATCCTAGCAACCAAACATTGGAGGAAAAATTATGCTATGCAATGATATCAATACAATTACCAAAAGAAAGGGTCAATCACTGTGTTTAACCATCATGAAGGAACTTTTATTTAATTCATACTTTTTAATATACTTATGTGTGCATATTTCTTCCCGGGTGCTGCCATGTTTGCATGATGTCATACATTCACAGTTTTATTATTATTCTCTAAAACTTTTCAATGGGGAAAATCAGACTTCAGATCAAAACTTAAGAACGTGGGATTCGATCTCACATTTTTTTTACTTTTTACATGCATGCAAAAAACAGTCAGATATCATTAATGTATTTTATTACATTGGAAGTTTAAAAATCAATTTAAAAGCAGCACCTTTCTCATGATCTCTCTCGTTAGTGGTGTGTCTGGTGAGTAGAGGACCTGTCCTAACAGCATGGGCTTGAGGAAGGCCCAGGCCACTGCACCGCCTGTAGTGTTCACCATATCTAAGTAGAGGTTCATACAGAAGGGACCTGGAGACCAAGACATAAGCAGTATATTAATTAAGCCTGACCACAGCACTTCATCAATCTGAACTCAACATGCTGTAAGCAGATTCTTGACAGGTCATTAACATAATGCTTTATTGCACATTTAGCTGATGCTAAGATTATGCGTTCATACTAGCATTGGGTGGGATTTTGAACTTCTCAATGAGCTCTTCTCTGTTGTGGTCCGACTGGACAGAGGGATCAGTCTCGGTTACGATAGGAACATTCACTATGGCAAACAGCGTCAGGATGCCGTTTTTGCACAAGGCACGAGAGATGGTGTTAAAGGTGGCCCTGCTAGATATGGTGGACCGCTTTCCCCTCACCAGCTGTGGGCAAGAGAATCCAAAGACACATTTAAATAAATAAATAAATAAATACAAAAATGTATTAATAAATACATACATACATACATTTTTCTTTGGGAGAACTTACACTGCGGAACTCTTTGTTGGCCACCAGGTTTAGTTCTTCTATGTTTGTCAGGTATTCCTGCAGTTTGCTAATGGCAGGTACCAGTTTCTGCATCATGTCCGTCAAAAACTTGACCACTTGTAGCATTATTCCCAGTAAATCCTGAATTTCTTTGGATAACATTAGCTGCACAAAAAAAATGTCACAGGGTTACAACAGGCAGCACCACTGGTTTACGGTATTTTTAACAAAAAGTGGTTTATATATATATATATATATATATATATATATATATATATATATATATATATATAATATAATATAATATATGGCAAAATCTTGGCCATTTAACAGCAAGACCCAGCCCTAATCTAGTAAAGTAAATAAGAAAAAATAACAATGAATGTATAAGAAAAAAGGTAACTATTATTTAGTTTCATTGTAATCATGTGCAAAACACAACTACAATACAGAGGAGGAGACTTTGTATTTCATTGGATACAGTATGTCCAATACATTCTGTGGCTCCCAGCTCTTTACCCTGATTAAAGCAGCCTTAGTGTCCACATGACGAAGAAAGAGAACCGTGATGCTGTACCAATCATCTGACAGTTCACAGAAGGCACTGAAGATCTCCTGGCCTGTTTCGTCCAGTTGCAAAGGCGAGGGATCTGAGCACTGGTGCAGGTTTGCCAGCCATGTCAAGATCTGTGATGAGAGGAAAAAGGACAAACAGACACCATTGCAATAATTGTATATTTCCAAACATTCCACAATAATATATATATATATATGTATGTATATAAATCTAGACAATCAAATAAAAAAGAGCTATACTTCTCTTGCATTACTTCAAAAAAGTGAAAGGGGTGAGTGTGGTCTTTAAAACTTGCTACTGCTGTTTTTTTACATAAAACAACCAAGTAAGTCCTGGAGTGAGTGTTGTTTATGCCCTGTGATCTTATTTGCCAAATTAACTATTTGTCAAAAGCTATGTTCTGTTTAAAGGACCTTGCACACCGAGTCCGAAATTTTCGTAGGCGTTTTTTCGTATTCGTCATTCAGTGGCTCTGAATTGTCAAAATACCTCTCAAAATGCTTGTTAAGTATGTGGAAAAACACAGAAAATCTAACCCGATCCGAATTTTTTTATAACGTACGAAAGTTTCGGAGGCAGTGTGTAAACGTGATTGACACAACATGAGGTCGTATTGATTTTTTAACTTCTGAAAAATATATTATATGTAAGGATACTTTCATATATAAAATGTAAGGATCCTCTCAATCATTGATCTATAAACCATAGTTAAAGTATGTGTACTAATGTTAAAACTCAATTTCCAAAGAAGACCAAGGTGTTGTCTTGCCTTCATATGGATGGACTCTACGTTACTTAGTTTATTATCAATAATTGTTCCTAGGTATTTAAAATCAAAACATCCTGTACAGTCTTTTCAATATTAAGATGTAAAAAACTACAATCAAACCAACAAATAAGACTATCAATATACTCAAAGTATGAGTAGCAGTTAATTTCCTTCTGACAGGAAACCAATACCATATCATCAGCATACTTTATGAGGGAGAGATTATTATCATCACACTGTAATTCATTAATGTATACAGAGAACAGTATTGGAGATAGTAAAACTCCCTATGGTACACCAGTATTTAAAACCAAGCAGTCATACATATCTGTATCTAAATGTCAGAAACATAAAATTAACATTGAAAACGCTGAACAGTTGTGATATATAACAAGTGATGAGGGCGTCCATCTCTAGGGGTAGTGTAGTGCCCCCTCATAAGGTGTACATTTGAGGACATCCTCAGACGTCAGTCATATGACGAAAAGGCATCATGCCTCAGACTAAATGGCTTCAGCCATCGAATGCGCCTTACACTGAAAGGCTGCAAGTGTCAGGACAAACAACGTCAGGTGTCAGGTCTCGCAAAATTAAGCATCGGGCAAAACAGCCTCAAACAAAAAGGCATCAGACATAAAGGCATTGGGGCGAAACAGTATATATATATATATATATATATTTATATTTATATTTATATTATAAATATATATTATATATAATCCACACTTTGATTTCTACATTTTAGTTGATTTAATTTCTCTATTTATCTACATACTGGTTTTACTAAAGGGTATTGCTTCAAATCAGCTTTATCAAGAATCAAGCCCAACATCCCTCAAAGAGAAAGCCAAAGGCAAAAATAGCAATGAAAATGGTCAAAGATGTTTAGGTAGGACGAAAAAAATCGTTGAGAGGAACCAAGATTCAGCAGGAGCCCATCTTCCTCAGAATTAAGTGTGATTCAGTTTATTTATTTATTTTTGTTTCTGCCTCACATTGTGTGAAGCCTTGATTTTGAGAACAACTTTGAGAAAAATTTTTGGACAACTCTTTTGAGCCCCTGATATGTATGCATGATTCGTGGTGTACCTGCATGTTGCTGCTGGGTAGAGGGTAATCTAGCAGAGTCTGAAGAACAGTATGGGGAAAGTTGGTATACCGCTTGACATCCTGAACAAACAGAGTTGTATTTTTCAGCAGCTCTGAAACTTTCACTTCAGCTGTCAAAATACAAGACAAAATACAAGTGAGAGAGCAGATATGCATGCATGACAAAGTTGAAAAAGACTGATTGAACCACCATCTGAGATCTAAAGAACTGGTGTTTCTGCAGTTCTTTTGCTGGAAGCAACTGAGGTACACACCTGGAGATGTAATATTGATATCAAGAGTTTTCAGAGTGGAGACGTTGAAGCCTACAATTTGAGAGATAGTTGAGATCCTTTGGAAAAGGAAAAAAGAAGAAAAAAGAAAAGAAAAAGAAAAAAGAGAGAGAGATATTAAAACCATGAGTATTATTCCTGGACACAAACCATTTAAAATGTTGTCAAATGTATTATATAAATAACTACTTATATTTACACTTTAAATAACAATTTATTTGAAGGGGTGTGCATAAGAGTGACATGACACTGTCATAAACATGACATAACACCAGTTATGAACATGAAGGAGTCTTTATGAATGTTTATGACTGTTGTCATTAAGTGTCATTTGGTAAATTATGACACTTTTAATGCAAAGTTGACATTGTTTAAAATGTCTTTGTTATGACAACTTGACATTAACCAAGACAAAAATGTCTTGATTATGACAACTTGACATTGACAAAGACAGAAAGTACAATGTGTTCCACTTTACTTGAGGACTAGTAAAATATTCATGACACAGTTATAAGGGTGTCATGACGGCCAAAGTCAAAACCAGGCACATATGACAGGGTAATGTAATGTTAATGCAAAGCTAAATAACTTCTTTAAGTTTGATAATTAGACCTGTTATGACATATTTGTGACAGGTTGAAAGGTTATGATTTCTTGGTTAATGTCAAGTTGTCATAACAAAGACATTTTAAACAATGTCAACTTTGCATTAAAAGTGTCATAGTTTATGAATGTTTATGACTGTTGTTGTAACGGTCACCAGCTGGAGTGCCCTTGAGAGCCACCAGTGGGCACTCCAGATAAGACTATGATCACTTCCTCACAAACTACATTTCCCATACTCACTGCCTGGACTCATTCACACTGATCACATTCACCTGTACCTCATTGTCACTGATTTTATTCACCTGTGTCTTGTCATCCTCTTAGTCTCAGTCTATATATACCATGTTCATTCATTCACTCACCGCGAAGTCTTGTTGTTCTGTTTGTCTGCATTTCTGAGCGTTTTCCCGTGTTTTGTTTATTGCCTTTTTGACCTTGGACTGTGTACCCCGTTTTCTGATCGTTCTCTGTTTACCCTGACCTGGATTGTTTACTGGACCTTGCTTCTCGCCGCCTGCCTCGACCATTGCCTGCTATCTGGTTTTGTTCTCTGTCTCTTCTCCATTGTCATGTTTGCTCATTCTTGACCCTGCCTGTACGACTATTCTATATAAAGCTGCATTTGGATCTTCACCTCCAAGTCTCGGAGCAGTTCATAACAGAAGACTTCGCCACACCCAGATCCAGCAGCGATATCAGCCATGGACACAGCAGTCCAAATCCTGTGTCTCCGTCAGGGGAGTCATTCGATTGAGGAGTACGTAGAAGATTTTGTCAAGCTGGCACCTTTCACCTCTATGAACGAGGAATGCCTGATGATCTTCTTCCGAGGAGGGCTATCAGAACCGCTCAGTTCATTTATGCCCTTGCATGAGCCTCACGGGACATTAGAGAGCTATATTGAACTGGCCCTTCTGTTAAGCGGTTCTGTGTATACGGTGGGTGTGGTAGATGAGGAACTCCGTGAACCCACAGTATCCCCTCAGCCAGAGCCAAGGTCCTCTTCACCGCTGGTCCCGTCCAGCCCAGAGCCCTCACCTCTGGCGCCGTCCAGCTCAGAGCCCTCACCGCTGGTCCCGTCCAGCCCAGCACCCTCTCGGAGACGGAGGAGGAGGAGGAGGACTTCCTGCATCCTGCAATGCCCGGAGGCCCTTCCTGAGCCTCCGGCCGATCCAGAGACGCTTCACGTCACATCCGCCGAGCCAGAGACGCTTCACGTCACATCTGCCGAGCCAGAGACGCTTCACGCCACATCCGCCGAGCCCGAGACGCTTCACGCCACATCCGCCGAGCCCGAGACGCTTCACGCCACATCCGCCGAGCCCGAGACGCTTCCCGCCACATCTGCCGAGCCAGAGACGCCTCACGTCACATCTGCCGAGCCAGAGACGCTTCACGTCACATCTGCCGAGCCAGAGACGCTTCACGTCACTTCTGCCGAGCCAGAGACGCTTCACGTCACTTCCTCCGAGCCAGTGTCTACGGACAAGATGGCTGAACCAGAGTCTGTTCACATCACTTCTGCTGATCCTGAGACTGTTCACATCACTTCCTCCGAGCCAGTGTCTACGGACAAGATGGCCGAACCAGAGTCTGTTCACATCACTTCTGCTGATCCAGTGACTGTTTCACATCACTTCCTCCGAGCCAGTGTCTACGGACAAGATGGCCGATCCAGAGTCTGTTCACATCACTTCTGCTGATCCTGAGACTGTTCACATCCCTTCCTCCGAGCCAGTGTCTACGGACAAGATGGCCGAACCAGACTCTGTTCACATCACTTCTGCTGATCCAGTGACTGTTCACATCACTTCCTCCGAGCCAGTGTCTACGGACAAGATGGCCGATCCAGAGTCTGTTCACATCACTTCTGCTGATCCAGAGACTGTTCACATCACTTCCTCCGAGCCAGTGTCTTCGGACAAGATGGCCGCCTCCGAGCCAGTGTCTACGGACAAGATGGCCGAACCAGAGTCTGTTCACATCACTTCTGCTGATCCAGTGACTGTTCACATCACTTCCTCCGAGCCAGTGTCTACGGACCAGATGGCCGTCGTCACAGAGTCTGTTTCTGTTCCAGAGCCAGTGCCTGTTCCAGAGCCGGAACCAGAACCAGTGCCTGTTCCAGAGCCATTGCCTGTTCCAGAGTCGGAGCCAGTGTCTGCTGTACCTGAGCCGGCGCCTGTTCCTGAACCAGTGTTTGTTTCTGTGTTTGTGTCTGTTCTTGTGGCTGTTACAGTTTTGGTGTCTGTTCCTGAGCCGGTGTCTGTTCCTGAGCTAATGCCTGTTCCGGAGCCAGAGCCCGTTTCAGGACTGGAGCCAGTGCCTGCTTTTCCCGAGCCGGTGTCTGCTGTTCCAGAGCCGGTGTCTGCTGTTCCAGAGCCGGTGTCTGCTATTCCTGAGCCGGAACCAGAACCAGTGCCTGTTCCAGAGCCATTGCCTGTTCCAGAGCCATTGCCTGTTCCAGAGTCGGAGCCAGTGTCTGCTGTACCTGAGCCGGCGCCTGTTCCTCAACCAGTGTTTGTTTCTGTGTCTTCACCGCCCTGGCCGCCCGAGGGGTCTTCACCGCCCTGGCCGCCCGAGGGGTCTTCACCGCCCTGGCCGCCCGAAGGACTCTCTGTTCTGCCATGGCCGCCCGAGGTGTCGTCTTCGCCATGGCCGCCAGTTGGACTGTCGTCTCCTCCCTGGCCGCCTGAAGGGTCACCTGCACAGCCTGATCCGCCCTGGTCGCCTGCTCCACCCTGGTCTCCTGTTCCTCTTCTGCTCCACGGACCTGGCCCCCCGTCCCGCCCCCAGATCCGCCTCCGCTCCACCTCCCACCTGGACAGTTTTTTGAGCGTCTGGAATCCGCTTCTTAAAGGGGGGGCTATGTAACGGTCACCAGCTGGAGTGCCCTTGAGAGCCACCAGAGGGCACTCCATATAAGACTATGATCACTTCCTCACAAACTACATTTCCCATACTCACTGCCTGGACTCATTCACACTGATCACATTCACCTGTACCTCATTGTCACTGATTTTATTCACCTGTGTCTTGTCATCCTCTTAGCCTCAGTCTATATATACCATGTTCATTCATTCACTCACCGCGAAGTCTTGTTGTTCTGTTTGTCTGCATTTCTGAGCGTTTTCCCGTGTTTTGTTTATTGCCTTTTTGACCTTGGACTGTGTACCCCGTTTTCTGATCGTTCTCTGTTTACCCTGACCTGGATTGTTTACTGGACCTTGCTTCTCGCCGCCTGCCTCGACCATTGCCTGCTATCTGGTTTTGTTCTCTGTCTCTTCTCCATTGTCCTGTTTGCTCATTCTTGACCCTGCCTGTACGACTATTCTATATAAAGCTGCATTTGGATCTTCACCTCCAAGTCTCGGAGCAGTTCATAACAGTTGTCATTAAGTGTCATTCGGTAAAGACTCCTTCATGTTCATGACAGGTGTTATGTCATGTTTATGACAGTGTCATGTCAGTCTTATGCACACCACTTCAAATAAAGTGTTACCCAACATATTAATATTAGTATTGTCATAAATATAATAATATTCTTTTGGATTGGAAACAGTGATAAACAACAAGATAATTCATTTAATTTTATATATATATATATAAACTAAATAATTAAATTAATATTAACCTATTCACTGGAATTTGGGGTCTGAAAAAAAAATCTCAAAATATATCGGACTTGCCAATGCTTCATATGAAAAAGTGGACATTTGAGGCGAGTGAGTTTAATCGCTACCCCAGTTTGCTAAGCTTTAAGCTGTGCATAG
Organism: Meda fulgida; assembly: GCA_030578275.1. NCBI lineage: Eukaryota > Metazoa > Chordata > Actinopteri > Cypriniformes > Leuciscidae > Meda > Meda fulgida. Next base: position 8,266,561 of record CM060624.1, on the reverse strand, counting down.
TAGAGGATGTGACACTAATAACTAATTTAGTACAATTCGTTGAAAAAGTAGCTTGATACTGGAAATGCTTCATTGTATTGAAAATGAATTAGCTGATTTCACTATAATAAAAATGTTAGCAGTGTAGCTACTTTTAGTAAGTTACTCCGCAACACTGGTAATGCATAATACAAGCTACGGCAACAAGGTTGAAGGTCATTATAGAATGCAGTACCAGTCCACTTCAGTGTTGTAAGTGCTAGGGTCTCCAACAAATGTCTGGAAAATCAGATCATAGATGTTGCTGGTTTGGTTCACTAGGCTGGTTGAGAGCACATGGAAGGCCTGGATTGTGGGAACAACGGTGTCACATAGCAGTCTAGGGCCTAGTGTCAGAACCTGGCTGATCAGCTGAATAGAGGACATGTTTTCCAGAGCACACACCTACATTATCAAGAAAGAAAGTTACAGGTAAACCAACACAGAAATCCACTCGTGTGCTACTGTATATTGACATAAAATTATTTGCATGTCTTCAGAATACTTGAAGCATTATGAGTTAAAAGGACCAAAAAATTCTACTTTTGTCATTTTGTATGGCATGTGCATAATAATGAGTAACTAATGACAAAATGTTGATTTATTTTTTGAGGGACCTATTCTTCTAATAAATGTCATGTTTTTCTATGTTAACCATCAAGAATCTTACCTGAGTTAACAGGTGGTCCAGTATCAGGCCTGAACTCTCATTTGCCCAGTTGGCTGAGCCAAATTCAAAGGCAGTGTTTAGCGCTTGCAGTAGAAGATGCAGATTTTCTGCAAAGAGACGAGAGAAATGGAAGAGAGAAAACAAAGATCAAGCTTTTGCAGAGCTAAAGTAACTTAAATTCCCTACAGGCATTATTACTTGCACCTCCGCTTTCAGGCCAACCTCACATTGCAGCAAGCAGCAAATGATCTAGCAAAGAAACCCCCCTTAGAAAAGAGACATTGAAAAGCTTATGGTGCCTTGTGCTGATTTAGATCTGACAGCTCCTACGTGTATAACACCTCAAGCGATATATAAGATCAGACACTTATGAGGGAAATGAAATGCTCAAGAAGACATCAACTTTATTAAAGAAAAAATACCGCAAACTGGGAGGCTTAAAGAGCGACTTAATGAAAATGAGGGAGTGCTGTACACAAAGAAAGTGGGGGAAAACAGTGGATCTCCAGAGAAACAAAAAAATGTGCACTCAGTACTTTCAAATAAAAGTACAGCATGGTGATATATTTTAAAGTTAACTCTAAGGATACTTCATCCAAAGAAATTGATTTACTTGCACTATCTACTGATCTAATTATGTCTTGTTTTCTGGTAAAAAAAAAAAAAAGTAAACATCTGACTTTTTTCAGAAGTGAAATAAATACTTTAGACTTGTTTTCAGAGCATATATCTCAATTAGGTTTATTTTTCTTACTCCAATGTTAAATTGTTTTCTTGTTTAAAGCAAAAATGCCAATTGGGTAAATGTATTATTTTAAGATATATTCTCAGAAAACAAGCTTTAATATCTTATGCAGTTTTTCTTCTCAAGAAATTTAAGGTTCCAAATTTCTTATAGGCTCGGGTGGCAATGCTCAGTTACATTTAAAGCAACTGGGCTGATAACAAAAAAGAGAGTAGCGAGGATATTTGAAATATTTGCTATTTTAAAGAGCAGAGACGCTTAAAAAAGGTTTTCTCATATACTGCACTCTGTCTGGCCACATGCCTTCTGGCTGAATATTGCAGAAAGCTGACTTCAAACCTGCTGTTTACTGCATTGCTATGAAAACCAAAAACATGTTTGCAATGACATAAACATAAAGCAACATACATTGTTTAATGTCAATGGGGATTACTAAGAGTAATGTATTCAGTGGGAGAATATGGAGCCTGCAACATTTACTGTGCACATGGATCTTGTTCTTGAGCTAAGCAAATGCAAATTATGCAGAAATATAATTATGTATTCACACAGCTGAATGCAAAATACTTAAACGAGCTATATACAACTGTGGATATCTAGTCAGCACATACGATTTTCGAAATAAACCCCCTGAATGAACAGTGTTAGAGGTCAGTAGATGTTGTGTGATGATTTATGTACCTTGGGATTCGTTGGCCAGACTTCTCATGATGAACTTAATAAGAGAAGAATACTGTAGGTCATCTGGAAGGCTATTAGCAAGGTTTGTCAGCAGCACATGCAGCCTATGTAAACATAGAAAAGTTGAATTAACTAACAAGAAGTTGATATTTTCGCTGGGTTAACTAAATCATAATGCACTACACTATGGATTGTGATCATTTATTTTCTTGACCTCAAGAATGTATTCTTTTTAGGGCCGGGACTTTAACGCGTTAATTAAGATTAATTAACTACAGACTTTAACGCGTTAATTAATTACTCAAATTATTTTTAATCGCACTTATTTTTGCACCGCGGAACGTTTCTCACTGGATGAGTTTCGGCGGACCGATTATACTGGCGCACCAACTAGCGTTCATGACGAAGAAGCTGACGAGATCGCTTTGGTTGGCCGGTGGATGGGAAATTTTGTTAAACGAACGGATGGAAGCGTCGATAGGAGCATGGTTGTGTGCAAGCTATGCAACAAGGAATTCGCTATTGCTATTAGTGTAGTGTAGCTATGTAGTGTATGCTATTGCTATCCTTAATGGCAAAAAAACTGGTCTGCTGGACTTGGTTGAACAAAAATAAACTATTTATTTTTGTTCAACAAAGTCCAGCAGACCAGTGTTTTCTGCCATTAAGTGTAATTTTTTTAACAATTTAAAACAATATTTTGTTACTTACGCTTATGTATTCAGTCATTATTCAATGATATACTAAAAATCCATGTGAAAAACATTACTTCTCACTGTTTTCAGGTCAAATATTTATGCAATTAAAATGCGATTAATTTCGATTAATTAATTACAAAGCCTCTAATTAATTAGATTATTTTTTTTAATCGAGTCCCGGCCCTAATTCTTTTCAGAGTCATAAACTATATTTCTCTGAAGACGTAAGCAATTATGCAGGGTAAATGCCATGGTGGATGAAACATGAGAGCAAAGTAATAGCCATGCAATGAACAAGAAAAAGAAATGGAAAAACTGAGCCTTGTTATGAGCTCATAACCAGGAACCAGCCTTGCGAGCAAAACCTCAAAGAAACTCACTTGTCGGTCCAGTTAGTGTCATTCATCCCCAGCAGATGGCCAATATTTGTGCTAGAAGCCCCCAGCACTATTTTGGCGAGTTCAGACTCCACACTGCTGCTATTGCCCAACGAGATGAGATTTTGGATGGTGTGCAGCAGCTGCTGGGTAATATCAGCTGTTTGGGTGAGAGGGCTTTGGTCTACTTGGATGATCATTAAGATTGTCTTCAGGGTGTGCTCCAGGTCTCCTATAATGCTGCTGAAAGAGTCTGTGTTCATGTTGGGCACCATGGCCAGAAGGTTGTTGAAAGAATTGACTACTTGAGATACAGCCCCATTGACATCCCCAAAGGTGCTGGTTTCATTAAGAACAAAAGACATTGTCTCCATGAGTTTGAGCGTGATATTGATGTACAGCCGTCCCTCAACAGGCATTATCGAGTATATGGAAGATGCAACCTCACTTAGAGAGTTCACAACTTGTAAGATTTGGATAGGGGAACCGGATAATTTAAGGCCCTCGTAGAGACTCATGGACACTTGATTAGACACGGTCATCAAGATGTAAACAAGGCCATCTGGAGTCATATGCGTGGATGTCGGATCATAAGTAATGTTTAGAGAGTTAAGGAGAGACTCTGTAACCAACTGAGAGATTTCTGGGAAGTGGGATGTGATTTCTGCAGTGCTGGATACTCTTGATAGGGCAGTGAAAAGAGCCGATTTAATAGCGAAGAGGTGTGTTTCTTTGGGGAGAATGACAACCATCTGATCGAATGTGTGGGTCAAAAGCATCTTCCTCTCAGCATCACTGCTCAGGCTGTAGTTTGACATGGAGAGGTTGAATAGGATGTGGGTGGCCATGGTACTGCTAAGAATGAGGGGATGGGTGACCTCTTGAATGGATTGTCCATTTGGAAGACTTGTGATATTTGAGAGGGCAAGGATGTGATTTAGGGAGTTAGAAATCATGCTGGTGGACATCATGACTTTTTCTATGTCTCCAGGATATGCCTCCAGCAATGCAAAGGCTTGCAGTATTTGTCCAGATATGTTGAAATACCCTGCTACCTCTCCAGAGAGGAGTGAGGCGAAGGTTTCAGCAGTTTGATGCATGGCTTCCAAATAGGATGCTATGCTCATCTGAGACTCTGTACTGTAAAATGAGCCAATTATGTTTTGGAGAATGCCAGTGACCTGAGGGCTGATCTCCTTGATTTCCTCAAAGTTCTCGCTAAGGATGCTGTTGAGTGTCGTGAGGAACTGGATTGCAGTGTCTGTGCCATTTCCTTCCTGTGAGACGATGTTCAACACCAAAGCCTGAAGTTGTTGGGCCATGTGCTCGATTCTTTGTGCGATATTCAGAGATGGCTGGTCAGATAGCGCCATGGCCACATCAATCATTCTTCCTAGGCTTTCTGCCAGCTTCTCTATTTTATTACGGTTGTGCAAACTCCCTCCTTCAGTAGCGATCTCCATGAACATCTCTAGGAACTGTTGTCCATTACTTGGGAGTGTCAAGTAAGACAGCACATTCAGAGCTGTGTCAATGGTTACCTCCTGATTTGCGTTTCCAGCCATGTCCCTTGAAAGACCCTTCAGGATGACACCCAAGTCTGGATTTGCAAAGAAAACATGGATGGTCTCGAAAATTTCAGTCGATGTGGGTGGAATGGAGAGAATTTTAAGCAAGGCTTGGTAGTCAGTGTCAAGAAGGTCAAGGAAGTCATCCACCGGCTCCCTCTGTACTTTACGTGCAACACTTCTGTTGTTTCTTGTATGGGATACAAGACCTTGTAGACTCTGTCCATGAGCAATTTGTGGAATTTTAAATAGGCTTAGATATTGTTCCACAGGGGCGAAGAGGTCACTGGTTAGCTTAATCTGTTTCAGCAGGTATAAAGCATTCCCTGCCAGGTCAATAAAAGTGTCTGACAAGCACGACAGAGGAGTTGGCATCTTGGTTAGAGCATCCCTTAATATCTCGTACAACTTGCGCAGGATCTCCAAGGCAAAATTTAATCCAGTATCTTCAGTAGTGTACAGCCAGTTGAAAAACTCAACAGATTTCCACAGGGTGCCACTTGTATCTTCGAAGTACAAAACCTGCTGCAATACTCCATAAAGCATGGGCCACTCTCCCAGCAATCCTGTACCAATGATTTGCTGGATCACCTCTTTTATTATATTGTCAACCATCCTTCCATTGGGGTTCATAAATATGTCTCCACTCAGGATATAATTAATGATTTCCTCTGTGAAATTCATTCCGGTGAGTGTGATCTCCAAAGCCTGCATGACTATCAGAGGGCTTGCTGTTGAGTTCTGGATGAGATTGCCATTCTGTAAGATGACCTCAATGGTTTTTCCAATTGCTTCGATGTATGGCACCATCCAGGGAGCTTCTGTCTTAATTTGCTCCAGAGCCATTTGTACTGTGGAGAGGCTGATGAGAGAGGAATTAGTATTGCATGTTCACACAAAAAAAGTTACAAATAAAAATGGCTCTTTAAGGATCCATTCACTAGCTAGATTAGATAATGTACTGTTATGTACTGTTATATAATTCAGTTCAAGATATTTAAATCGATTTTTATGTATCGGCCATACAAACATAAAATGTCTACAATTTTTAAACTGGATTACTTATATCTAATTGCTGCAAAACAGTTTATAATTCATCTTTATTTTGCTCTCCATTTCAGTGGGCACTCACATTATATTTATAGAACTGTATAGTAATAATAGAATTAGAGACAATTTTCATCATGTTCAATGATCTACAGCAGTTGCATAAATGTTCCTCCAGTCTTACGTGACTGATTTGCCCAGATATGCACAAATGCATAATTTGATTCCTATCAGTAGTCAGTTCATTACAGGGATGAGCACATAAAGCAGAATCAATTTAAGAGCATGGAGATAGAGATAACAGAATAATAGAAACTACTTTATCTGCTCAAACCTGTTTGGAAGCAAAGGAGTCAAACTGAATAAATCAACCTTAATGCAAATTTAATTACTCTTACTTAGTTTGTTTGCATGATTCCAACCCCTGGTCCTTATGGGTAATAACTGCAAATCTCATTGCAAATTTGAGGAGGTATTTCGGTAATATAATCGGGCTTATGATAATGTTGAGGTATAATGGGCGTATGAGTGCGTGTGGAATTGCTGCATACTTTTGTTGTCGCCAATTTATTCAAGCTAAACAGTTTGAAAAATAATGGTGAAAAGCTCCATACACTTTGACGCACAGAGTGTGTTTCTTTGTAAAATATATTTCTCTGTTATAAGACCGCCATTTGTTTTCTGTCATTTAATATGGCTCAGGTCATGTATCACGGTGAGAATATATGTTCCTGTAAAATTAACCCCAGCTCATTAATACCTTTGGTACAGGTGCATCTGCAAGAGCTGGGCATTCCAGTTTGCCTGCTTTGCTAATTCTGCTACTGAGAGGTTGGATATCATTGATGTGTAATACAACAGGACTTCAGTTAGGTGAATGCTAGCAAAGGTATTGTTCAGTATCGCCCCGTGGAAACTCTCCAGTGACCCGGCCATCATTTCTGCAGTGACGTTTATCCAAAGAGGGTTCATCTCCATTCCCTGTTTAGAAACATAAGGGGACAAAGTCTAAATCAGTCTTTAGTGCACACCACCATCTAGTGGTGACATATGACAGTTGCATTTGAGAGCAAAAAAACTGCTATTACCACAAACTACTAACAGAAAAACTATAAATTGTTCATAAAGCTGTAACTTGTCTCACCGCCATATTGAAGGCTGGAGTTGCATCTCCTGGTTTATTGAAGGCTGCTATGACTGGCAGTAGTCTGGTGTTACACCACAAAGTGACATGGTCTTCACTTATTCCAGTCACAACTTTGACATCCTGCCATATCTGCTCCACGTAGCTGCAGTTCAGGCTTTGACCCCCCAAACCAGCCTGAGGGGTGAGCAATGGAAATAAAATAATTATCAGAGAAGGCAGAGATTGCAAGAGATATAGGATGACAATAAAACCTTTTTTTTTTAAGAATTTGAATTATTTACAACCAAAGTTCCAATATACTAATATACTACCAAAGTAGGCTATATATAATTTATATTGTTATTCTTTGGGGACTTGTCAAATTCTTAACAAAATAAAACAATATACCAGCCAAATAAATACATAAACACATTTCTCAGTTTGTCAGGATGGCAAAAAGTTTTGATCATGGTTCATACATTGGGCCCAAGGGAAGAGGAGGGGGGATCTTTTTTATGCCTTGTGAATTGTGACTTGATCATTGATACTCTCATAGACAAAGCATTCACTGAACGAGTGGCAGGAAGTAGAGCAATATACAATATAAAACACAAACGTAGAAGTGTAAGTAGGGATTATATGACTCCTGCCTGGATTTGAGCATCTTTTGTCTAAGGAAATCAAATTCACTCTAGGGATGAAAAGCAGCATCTAACGCACACTAGCTAATGTAGGCTAGCCGTTTATCTGTGATTAATACACTTCTTGGCACACCAAGTGGGCCTTTTGGGCCAATATTGCTGTATTAATTTAAAAAAAAAAACTTAATTGTGCCTATAGCTGTTTGGAAACACACAACAAGCTAATTAACAAATAATGCCAAGGTTATGCAAGATCTTATCTCCTTAATGCCTGATCAAAAACATAGCACATTACTGTGATATTGTGTTCTTACTAATAAAAAGAGATTTTAACCCCTAACTCTCAAAGCCAACCTTTCAAATCCTCTATTTTTATGTTTTAAGTTATTCTTCAATTGGCATAATATGGAGCCATTTCTCTCACCTCCAATCACGCACCTAATAAGAGTACTTACAAAATGTTGTCTTAGCCACAATTTAGTCATTAACATTGGCTAGTGGGACACCACCTTAAGGGGATCCACTGTGTAACAACTGATCATAGATACAACTCTCCATTTTGATTTTACACTCTCATGCTCATATAATGGCATTCTTTTTTTCTACTGTCACTAAGGACTTTTTTAAGATGGACCCACAACAAACACTGTAGGTATCTGATAACACAGTATCATGCACATTACTTTGTTATTGATGCAGTATGTGTCATGTATGGGAAGGTCAATCATTCTTCACCAAGCTTTAGTTGCATTAAATAGGAATGCCAGTTAACCAACCCTCTATTATATACTGAAAACCATACATTCTTTACAACTTTATGTAAGTACTGTATACATGTATTAACAGTCCATCACATCAGTAGATAGAAATGTTGTTCTAACCTGTAGAGCAGCCTCTGCAGTCAACACAACGGCATGTGGCAATCCACTAACAAAAGACTGAGCATTAAAACTGCTTGTGTTCATAACATGGAACAAATCTGTTAAAAGGATGGACAATGGCTGCTGGAGAACATAGAAGAGCTCTGTGAAAAGAAAGCATTTGCATTATAGATGCATTACAGTTCATATCTGGAAGAATCTGGAAACCTAGCCTGCGACTCTTTTGCAGCTGTATTCAACTGTAGGCATGCTTTTCTCACCTGTTTGTGCCTGCATGTTGTGAGTACTGTTGACAATGGCTTCTTGAATTGTGGACACTATAGACGGCAACGAATCCCACATAGGAGTATCTCTAAAGGTTGAAAACAGAGCAGCCAGCATCTCCTCCAACCTGTTTAACAAACACAGTCGAATCACCATTCAACAGCTGAGACAATTTAAAAAAAGCAACATTTCTAATATATTCTGTGGTTATTCTGTATGCTTATTGGTTTGATTCCTTCAAAATCCATAAATGTAAATGTATGTGTCCTTTTTAATATATTAAAGTGTCCTTTTTTAATATATTAAAAATGATCGGTCCGGTGGACGAACAGGTTATTCGAGGTGCAGTTAATTCTGTTAGAGGTTATTCTGAAAATTGATATAGTCTATCTGTATACTATATATATTCAAAATTGATTATAATTCGTTGTGACTAATTGTCTATATATAGAGATACAGCTACATGGACTATATATTCCTTTTTTGGGCGATTTAAAATGGTAGGTAATAATGTCTCATAACCAGTATGATTAATTATTGATAGTGAATTATTGATTATTAATTATACATTCCCTTCATTTGAGCTGATACCCTACACGCGCTTGGATTAATATAATAAAATCAACGCCATTGTTACTGTCTTTACAGTGTGTAAAATCACTGAGCTTTAGGAAGCCCACCATTCAGTTATTATGGGCGTTTCTTTTCCGACACACAAAAAATCTGGCCAATCAGAGTAGAGAAGGCTCACGGAAAGGAGGGATTTGGAGAGACTGATTCTTCGGACAAGTCGTTTGACAATCATTGAAAAATGTGGTGATGTGCAATGTATATTCTGAGAAAATAAAAGTGTTTTTTGACATTTGATGCATGTAAACCTGTTGTAGGAGACAAAATTAGGAACGTTTAAAATAGCATAATATTAATAGCATAAAATAACATTCTCCATCCTGACCAATATGGCTGAATTTCAAAAGCTGATTTAATCAATATCCTATTAGAAGACACTAGACAACTCAGTTTTGGTAAAAATTGCCACACCTACTGATCGTTTATGCTGAAACCGTGATGTGACAGACTAAACGACTGCCTCTCACATTTCTACATCCGCTTTCATAATTTGTTATCATTTAAGAGTAGAAAACCTACAACCGCTTGATTATAGAATCATCAAAGATCAACATATGTAATAATTGGCTTTGCGCTGACAAAAAAATTTGGACCAAATCCAAAGTAAACAAAAGCTATCAGATCTTCAGTGTGAGGAAAAAACGTCTCGGTTACATATGGTAACCCTCGTTCCCTGAGGGAGGGAACGGAGACGTAGGTCATGACTGACCAATAGGAATCTCGCTAGAGAGGCCAATCTACTTCGAGTGAAACTAAAACAGGCCAATGCACATTGGCGTGCAATCATTTGCATCAGCTGCGCGGCCTCGTTAGCGCGGGTATTTAACGAGCAGCTGAGCGATTGCACATTTAGTTTCTTGCTGAGGAGCCAAGCCTGAGAAGCTGGCCGCCCTGGCGGGCGGCAGCAGTTGTGGCAACGGGACCTACGTCTCCGTTCCATCCCTTAGGGAACGAGGGTTACCATATGTAACCGAGACGTTCCCTATCGGTCAGTCACTACAAGGTAGGTCATGACTGACCAATAGGAATCCCTACCAAAGCGCCACAGCTGCTGCACCCCATTCAGCGCCCCCGTGCAAGCCTCTACACCTTCTTGCCTGGAAGGACGATAGGAGGAGGCCAACACAAATTGAGTTTGACACTGTTGTTCCGTGATAACCCATACAGTGAGATATTGGATAACACTGGGAAAGCGTGCCCTTTCTGTTTAGGAAGGAACGCTGCGGAAGCCACTTCTTCAAAGAGTTATGTGGAAATACATATGGACTAGCCCGAAGGCTGTACTGCATATGAAATAATGGGTGACTTAGCCCAAGGGAAAGACACGGCTTCCGATAGGAGCAGCCGTGGAATATATACACATATGGGATCCCCGTAGGGTCACACATATGGAACCCAGCCCAGATCCGGTTCTCAAGGATTCAGCGGATAAGGGCCTGGCGCCGGACGCTCTGCCAAGTCCGGGCCGAGGGGTTTGGGGGACTTGACAGGTTTTTACTCTGGAGCAATAAGGGTGCACAGTAGGGTGCAGCAAGCCGACAGAGCCAGACCTCTCAGTGCTTCTACCCGTTTAGGGTGAGAACACGGTAGGAGACCGGCTCTACACGTAGGCTATAATACCTAGCGAACCTGTTAGGTGTCGCCCAGCCCGCAGCTCTACAGATATCTGTTAGCGAGGAGCCACGTGCCAGCGCCCAGGAGGATGCAACGCCTCTCGTGGAGTGTGCATGCAACCTGAGCGGGCAGGGCACGCCTTGTGCTTGGTAAGCCAAGGCGATGGCAACCACTATCCAGTGGGCCATCCTCTGCTTGGAGACAGCCTTTCCCTTCTGCTGGCCTCCGTAACAGACAAAGAGCTGATCTGAGGTCCTGATGCTTTGAGTTCTGTCACCCGAACTCTAGGCACGATTCGTCGACCGAAAATGCATGCAGTTCTCCTACCCTCTTGACAGAGGCCAATGCAACCAGCAGCAAAGTCTTCATGGAAAGAAGCTTTAAGTCTACTGACTGCAGAGGCTCAAAGGGAACATCCTGAAGTGCTCGAAGCACCAGGGAAAGATCCCAAGAGGGTATGGAGGGGGGTTGAGGAGGATTTAATCATCTCGCCCCCCTAAGAAACCTGACGACCAGGTCGTGCTTTCCAACTGTTTTGCCATCTATGTGGTCGTGATAAGCAGAAATAGCGGCAGCATGTACTTTGAGGGTGGAAGGGGACAGTCTACGCTCCAACCCCTGCTGCAAGAAGGAAAGCACAGACCCTATCGAACATCTTTGGGGGTCTTCTCGGCGAGAAGAACACCACTCGACGAACAGGTTCCACTTCAGGGCGTAAACACGTCTCGTGGACGGCGCCCGTGCTGAAGTGAGGGTGTTAAGTACCTCTGGGGGTAAGTCACCTAGAACCTCCGCGTCCCGAGGGACCAGACATGGAGTTTCCAGAGGTCTGGGCACGGGTGCCATAGGGTGCCCCGTCTCTGAGTCAGAAGATCCTTCCTCAGAGGAATGGGCCAGGGAGGGACTGTCGCGAGGAGCATGAGTTCCAGGAACCAAGTCCGGGTGGGCCAATAGGGAGCCACCAGAAGGACCTGCTCCTTGTCCTCCCTGACTTTGCACAGTGTCTGTGCAAGTAGGATCACTGGGGGAAACGCATATTTGCGGAGGCCCCGGGGCCAGCTGCAGTGGGAGGTCTCTGAGGAGGCAAACAGGTCTACCTGAGCCTCTCCGAACTCTCTCCAGATCAGCTGAACCACCTGGGGGTGGAGTCGCCACTCTCCCGGAAGCACAGCTCGTGATAGCTCGTCGGCCACACGGTTGAGCATACCGGGGACATACATGGCTCGAAGCGACCTCAGATGCTTCTGACTCCAGAGGAGGAGATGGCGGGCGAGTTGCGACATGCGACGGGAGCGTAGACCACCTTGTCGGTTGATGTACGCAACGGTCGCAGTGTTGTCCGTGCGGACCAGTACGTCCCTGCCCCGTAGCGGCCTTTTCAAGCGGCTCAGAGCGAGATGTACTGCTAGCAACTCGAGGCAATTGATGTGCCACTGCAGTTGGGGAGCCGTCCACACCCCTGACACTGCATGCCCGTTGTACGTGGCACCCCAGCCGGTGCCAGAGGCATCTGTGAATACCACAGCATTCCTGGAGACCTGTTCCAAGGGGACTCCTGCCCGAAGGAACGAAAGGTCTGACGGCAGGCCGGTGTGATTGCCACCCGGTGAGTGCCGTGATGCCACGCCCATCTCGGGACTCCAGTGCTGCCAGTGCTGAAGCGGTCTCATATGAAGCAAGCCGAGCGGGATTACCGCTGCTGCCGCTGCCATATGCCTCAGGAGCCTCTGAAAAAATTTCAGTAGGACCGCCGTCCTGCCTTTGAACGTGTTCAAGCAGTTCAGCACCGACTGAGCACGCTGCTCTGTGAGGCGCACTGTCTGAGCGACCGAATCCAACTCCATACCGAGAAAAGATATCCTCTGCACAGGGGAGAGTTTGCTCTTTTCCCAGTTGACCTGAAGACCCAACTGGCTGAGGTGCCTGAGCACTAGGTCCCTGTGTTCGCATAGCTGATCTCGAGAGTGTGCTAGTATGAGCCAGTCGTCGAGATAGTTGAGGATGCGAACACCCTGTTCTCTCATGGGAACAAGGGCCCCCTCCGTGACTTTCGTGAAGACAGCCAGGAGGAGCCACCGGAACGGTTTCTGGGAGTTAAAGGTGCCGTCCACGTCCCTGTGAGCTCCTCATGCACCTCCGGGAAGAAAGGCACTGGGGTGGGTTGCTGAGAACCAGCGCGCGCCACCTCGAGATACCAATCATCCAGCCTCGAGGGCTCGGGACACGGTGGAGGGTTCCACACGAGCCCGATCCTGTTGGCGGCCCGGGAAAGCATGGCCATCATCTCCGGGTCTGACTCGGGCACAGCTGGCACACCCGAAGGAGGCAACGGCTCCGAGCCGTCGTCCGCGGAGCGGTCTGACCCACCCTCCGATGCAGCGATCGACATCTGGTCGACGCAGGGAGCGCCGAACGAAACGACCGGTACACATCTCGAGGATGGTCCGGCGCGTTCCGTTGGCAGCTGAACTGGCTGCGGAGCATGAGAGGAGTGAGGGTTCCTAGGGGGTTGGTTCCCCGAAGGAAGCGCGCTCACTCTAACCCTCAGGTCACCCATGTCACTGCCGGAAGCAACCCGCGAAGGGGGGTTGGACCGAGGTGCAGGCACGGGGACTCCGCCCCTTTGCAGGAACGAGAGTCTCGACCTCAGCTCCGAGATGGTCATCATCCCACAATGGGTACATGACTCATCCACGAACGCTGCCTGTGCGTGTTCGAGGCCCAGACACACATGGCAGCGATCGTGACCATCCCGCGACCCCAGGTAAGGACCGCATCCAGAAACACACAGATAGAACGTCATCTTGAAAAAGACGCGAACTATCTGTGTTTGTTCTTTTAGGGACTACTCTCACTGGTGCTGAAGCACGCAGGGGAGCAGCCTCAGCGATCACAGGGGAATGTGCATCCGACTGTGCGTTGAGAGATCTTACCAGCCGTAAAAACAGCTTTTTTTGTTTGCTCTTTAAGAGGAGGCTGCTCACGCTGCCGTGCAGTCACGCCCAGCACCGAAAAGAAAGAAACTAAAAAAGCCTGTCAAGTTTTCACTGTAGCTGTAGAGGCAACGAAGTGTTTGGCTCCGAAGCAAAAAGCTAACTGTGCAATCGCTCAGCTGCTCGTTAAATACCCGCGCTAACGAGGCCGCGCAGCTGATGCAAATGATTGCACGCCAATGTTCATTGGCCTGTTTTAGTTTCACTCGAAGTAGATTGGCCTCTCTAGCGAGATTCCTATTGGTCAGTCATGACCTACGTTGTAGTGACTGACCGATAGGGAACTCATAAGTCACAGCCAAAACCAAGATCTGAGATCATTTCAAACATGTTCAGTGTTGTCAGAGAAGCTCAGAGATATGGCCACATGGACTCTCTGATTCTCTTGACAATGTAAATGAAGCTTTTGACTGATAATCAAATAGTGAGATGCCAGCCTTACTTGTCAAAGGTTAGCTGGTCAGCACTCCCGGAGAGGATCTGGACTAGAACGGCAACAGATTCTTTGGCAGTCTGGGCGGACTCATTCATGAATGGTGATACAGAGCCCAGAAAGATGGGAAGCTATGGCATCACAAATCAATTTAAAATTTTAAAACAAGTATAAATTGACATGTTTGTGTGTTTTTAATTATGCAATAAATCATCACATCACAATATGGTGATATTTTTGTGTCAGAAGATCTGTTTGTTATGAAGGAGATGTCAATAACGGGCCTTCGAGAAATAAAAGCAATTTACCTGTTCTGTTATTTCATTTAGGCTGCCAAGACTGAAGTTTCCTAAGTTGTCCCAAATGTTTGTATATCCTGAGACAAATATTTTGGTACATATAATATGGTACATTTATCTATGACAACTTGACTGAATAAAAAAAGACTGATGCCCACAGTAATTATCATCCAATGAATTCCAACAAACAACACCACAGTAAACTTGCCTTCATTTGAGTTTAGAACATACTCTGTGATCCTAAGAATTCCAGATATGATGGGCTGAGCTGTGTTGTCAGATGGCAGAGAATTCTGAAGCTCTCTCATCACATTTACAATGCTGAAAATGAGAAAGAAAAAGATCACTAACTTCCATGATACATGCACACACAAATACATGTACTGCATATACACTACATACACATGACGTTTAGGGTCGGTAAGACGTTTTAATGTTTTGTTTTTAAAATAAGTCTCTCATGCCCACCAGGGCTGCATTATTTGATAAAAAATTCAGTGAAACATGTAGCCTATATTGTGAAACAATATTACAATTTAAAATAGCTGAATTTATTTATTTAAAAAAATCTTACTGGCCCAAAACCTCTGAATGCTAGTACTGTATATACAGTAGATGAATAGATGGATGGATAGATAAATGTCTTTTTTTCGCATTCTACTATACATTAACAGATCTCCCTTGTACAGATACATCCTCTACATTTATACTTCATTCAATTTGTAGCTGGTAGAGGGGCCTTGGAGATATAAAAGTTGAGAATCACTGCTCTGTACATATTGTATCGAAAAAAATGAAAGAGAGACATAGACACAATACTTTGGAAGTAATAATAGTCTACACTTACACTTCATTCCATTTGTCAGGTCCAGCAGGTTGGGAGCTGGTCTGCAAATAGGTTATAATGCTGTTTTTCATGGGAACCAACACCTCAGCCATCTCTGCTGGCAAAATGGCATGAATCGCTCCTTCTACCATCTGGATAGTCTCCTGAGTGAGGTTGCTAGCTTTACTGTAGTCCATGTTAGGGTTCAGGATCAGCTGAAGTGAACCATGGATTGCACCAAGAATACTGTCGACCACATGCTGAGGTAGAGCTCCAGTCTCATTAGAAATACTCTCCAGAAACACTCTCACAGAACTGAGGATGGCTTCTGTAAAGTTTTCACTTTGAAGACCACCTTCATTGCTAGCCACCTGCAGAGCGTAGGTTAGTGTCTGAGATACTTGTCCAGTGACAGAGACAAAGGCTCTGTCCTCAGGAGAGAGCAATGGTGTCAGTGCTTCCAAAAGCTGATTAAGATCCTTCCCAGTTGTTGTGAGATCTACAATGTCAATGCTCCCCTGGAATATTCCGGAAAGTACCATTGTTAATTGTTGGGTAATTATCCACTCTTTTGTCAAGTTCCCTCCATTTGAGCTCAGAACAAATTCCATGAGGTTTAGCAACATAGATATAATGGGCTGAGCTGTGTTGTTCGATGGCCAGGAAACCTGAAGTTCTTTCATGATATTTATAACTCTGAAAAAGAAAATGAACATTGTCAAGTTTCTCATGACTATTTCATTAGAGATTTGTTGCATTTATTATTCATGTTCTATAATTCATGATCAGAACCAGACCCGTTATAAACCTAAATATACTTGAATTAATTAAAAGTGTACTATCCAAGTAATAATATAAGATGTTTATTGTAGTAATGATGACAGTATCGCACACAAGAGTAGCAGCTGTTCCGTGCTACCACAAAGTTAGCGATCACACTACAGGTCCGAGAAAAGTAAGGAGGGATCATACTAGTCAAACGAACCAGACTTGAGGTCAAACGTGCTCCGGCGCGGTTCAGATAGCCTTGTGTCAGTACACCCTTACACACATATTGAAAGACAGAGATAGCCAGAATGATTTAGAAGAAAATATTGTCTGCACTTACACTTCATTCCATTTGTCTGGTCCACCAGGTTGGGAGATGGTCTTCAAATAAGTTAGAATGCCACTTGTGATGGGAACCAACACTTCAGCTGCCTCTTCTGGCAAAAGGGCATGAATAGCTCCCTCTAGCATTTGGACAGTCTCTTGTGTGAGGCTGGTAGCTTGATTGTAGTTCATATTGGGGTTCAGGGTCAGCTGAAGTGAACCATTAAGAGCACCAAGAATATTGTCAACCACATCCTGAGGTAGAGCTCCAGTCTCATTAGAAATACTCTCCAGAACCACTCTCACAGTACTGATGACAGCTTCTGTGAAGTTTTCACTTTGGAGACCCCCATCAGTGCTAGCCACCTGCAGGGCATAAGTTAGTGTCTGAGACAACTGTTCGGCGACAGAAAGGAAGGCTCTGTCCTCAGGGTAGAGTAAGGGGCCCATTGCTTGCAGAAGCTGGTCAAGATTTACACCGGTTGTTGCGAGATCTAAAGAACTAACATTCCCCTGGAAAATTCTGGCAAGTGTCATTGTCAGTTGTTGGTTAATGATCCAGTCCTTTGTCAAGTTGCCTTTATTTGAGTTTAGAATGAATTCTGAGACCCTCATCAACATGGATACAATAGGCTGAGCTGTGTTGTTCGATGGGAAGAAATTCTGAAATTCTTTCATCACATTGATAATGCTGAAAAAAGGAAAATCATCAAGACTGTTATGGAATTGTCCTATCTCTTTATACATATACAGTCAATCGAAAAGAAATCAAAAGAAAATTTGGGAGTAATATATTTTGGCACTTACAGTTCATTCCATATGTCGGATTCACCAGGTTGGGAGATGGTCTGCAAATAGGTGAGAATGCTTTTTGTGATGGGAACCAACACCTCTGCTGCCTCTGCTGGTAAAAGTGCATTAATCAGTCCCTCCACCCTCTGGACAGTCTCCTGTGTGAGGTTGCTAGCTTGAGCATAGCTCATATTGGACTTCAGGATCAGCTGAAGGGTACTGTTAAAAGCACTAAGAACATTTTCAACCACCCCCTGAGGTAGAAAACCAATCTCATTATACATGCTCTCCAGAACCACTCTCACAGCACTGATGATGGCTTCGGTGAAGTTTTCATTTTGAAGACCACCGTCAGTGCTAGCCACCTGTAGAGCGTTGTTTACTGCCTGAGAGACCTGGTCAACAACAGTGAGATACTCTCTCTCTTTAGGAGGGAGTAGGGGAATCATGGCTTGGAGGAGTTTCTCAAGATCCATCCCAGGTGTTGTGATATCTTCAGAGTTAATTTCCCATTGGAAAATTCCTGCAAGTGCCGTTGTCACTTGTTGGTTAGTGATCCATTCCCTTGTCAAGCTGAGATAGGTCATGATCTGAGCTTCAATTTCAGCAGGAATACTAATGTTCATTGGGAAGCCAAGAGAATCGTAGAACGCCTGTTGAATCTCAAGGTTTCTTTTAATCAGTCCCAGCTCACCTTGCAGCATAATCATAATTGTATTGGCAACTCGCACAAGATCTTCGCCTTCCAGAGGAAGCTGCACATGGGTCAAGTTTTGTATCTGATTCATCACCAGCATCGCCATATCTGCCTCTGCATTGATTAGTGCCACTTGCATTTCTGTCATGTGTATCAGATGATTGAGAATCTCTGCAAACATACTGCCACTGGTGCCATTTCCAAGCTTGTTAAGATACCAGAGTGTGATATCCACATACACCTTCTGTGCATACTGCCCCTGCGCCATCAATGTTGAGTTAATGGTGTGGTATGGATACTGTTCTCTGATTACCTTTTCCAAGAGGTCTTCCAGAATGTTTAAATCACTTGTAATATCAGTGATGTTCTCTACACCGAGACCCTGAAGGTTCTGTCTGATGGCTGACAGTGCTGCTATCAGCACCTCTTCTGTCAATGCAAGTTGGTCAGATCCGGAACTAGACATGTTACTTAGTTTCTGATACTCTACCACAGTGATGTTAAGCAGATCTTTAAGACTCATTTGAGCGTTCTCTGCTACAGGTATTATTTCAATTAAACCAGATGCACTCTGAATGAGCTGCAGGACACATTTGGCTTCTCCACTGCCAGGATGCCATTGGGGAGATTGTGTGGTTTGAGTGTTCAGGCATTGTGGGATTTGAACGGCCATATTCAGAGTCTGCAGTATGGACGCTGACCATCTATAATGAATTGTAGAATTGATTTGTGCTAATTCAAAAATGGTGAGATTGGAGGCTTGTAGTCCTTGACTGATGTTGAAAACAGGAGATGCATAAGCCTGCTCGAGAAGATGTTGAACCTTCCTCACAATTTCCATAGAGGCTTCTGCTGGCTGGGACATGTTCCATGGCAGGAACAGAGTGAGCACATCAACTACTACAGGGAGAGTTATGTTTCCCCTAAGAGGTGTTATTCGGATGGTGATATTATTTCCAAATGCAAGCATTGCACCAAGAAAATCAAATACATTCTGGATATCAGCAACACAGTCCTGGCTAAGAGCTGAACATATCTCCAGATCTCGAATGAGGACATGAGTCTTATTTAACCCTGCTTCTAACTGATACTGCTGCTCTGGAGGCAAAATGGTTCCAAGTTGGCTTAAAATCGTGTGAAGAACTGCAAAACCCTCCTCATTGTTTAGCATCTGGATGGACCCATTGTTCAAGACCTGAAGAACGTCCATGATCACTGGGTGTAGGGTGATTGTCTGGGATCCTCCTGACAACAGGTTCTCTATCTGCCCCAGTCCAAGAGCCGCCATGATGTCATTTAACAGATTGAGTGAGAGTTGAGTGTCAAACTGCTGTGTGGACTCAATGTTGGAGAGGAGCTGAATTTCTTTTTCAATTGTATTAATGAGGTTCAGCAACAAATCTTGTAGTGAAATGTCACTACCAAGCAGTTGACTAGGTATGCTGTTTACAAGGACTTGTTGCAAAAGTGCCATGTAACTGTTTTGGAGGAGAGCCATTGTTCCCTGGAGAGGTCTAAAATCAGAATAAAAAATGTCTGTATTACAGTGGATATTAGTCTATAACATATATATATATATATATATATATATATATATATATATATATATATATCGATATATATATACCTACGGGTCTTCTTATGCAGTTTAATATATTTTTAATATCATGAATGCACATTGTAGTACAGGAAGTAAATATTACTTTCGTATCAATAAATAGTTTGCTGTAAACAATCACTACCTTAGCAGGCTGTCAGGTTCAGAGATCACTTCAGATATCAAAGAATGAATCAGTGGAACAGATGTTTCCCAGGTAAAGCCGGTCTGACAGGTGAAGGCCGATGAAGTGCCTGCAAAAAGGTGAGCATAGTTCACTGCATATTAGTAATAGTTTTTTGTATATTAATTATAATTTTGTTGAAATAAATAAAATGACAATCAAGCAATAACTTCAGGAATTCTCCAAATACATACATTTTAATTTATACAGCTTATACGCTTATATAATTTAATTATAAATCAACATAAGAAAAAAATACATAATTGATTAAAAAACAGACTAGATTAATAAATGATGTGAAAAGTTTACTCATCATTATAAAATGAATAGCAACAACTATGTTAAATCATATAATTCCACAACATAATCAGATACTAAGAACCTATATCTAAAGAAGTCTACTGATTGATCACAGATTTGAAATTTTTTGACACTCACAATTTGGTGATACAGTGGTGTTTGGTTGGTAGGTCAAAATCCAATAAGCCATATGAAAATATGGTTCCATGGAGGGCCACAGAGAGCTCTTCTCTAGCAGAGAACCCATGGTCTCAAGTGCATCAGTACCCCTGTTTCATAAGAAATAAAAATGCAAATAAACATGTAAATTGCCCTGAAATGTGTTTCTATGGGGACTGTAATAGTTTGGTTCACTATTTGATGTAATTCTCAACAAAAAAGCATCCTGATCACATAGCAGAAATTGAACAATAAGTAAGTTACTTACCTGGTCAACAGAATCTGGTGCAAACCAACTGAAATGTTCCCTGGGATCCAAGCAGCAAAATATTCCTCATTAAGCTCAGTTTGCAAGTTCTGAAGGGCAGAGCCATACTGCTGGGAGGTTGTGTATAGACTTTGCCACTCCGCCATAAGAACAGAGGGTGTGACGTTGTACATTACAGTTCCATTTATTAAACCAACCAACTGTTGAACCTGTGAAAACATTTTTAGTAATAATCATTCATTTGCATTTTTTGTCAAATAGTAACAAAGCTTGAATCTGCAAAACGCATCCCTTTACCTTCTCGATTACAGGCAAAAGTGGTGTTAAGAGTATTTGCTGTAGACTTGTGTCATTCCCAGGGCAAACTAGAGTGCCCCACAACTGAGGGTCTATAGAGCTGTATGTTGACATCCAAGCCCAGGGAGCAGAAAGTTCTCTGCAGCTAGTGTGACCTTCTAGAACCTGTATGAAAAAATTAGGGGACATCCAATTTGGCAAATGAAGTCTTTAATGCAAACTAGATGAATATTTTTTTAACCCACCTTGGCCACTGTTTGTACAATAGAGTCCATGCCATGGTCAGCCCAGGCCTTAGCAAATGTCTCATTCTGCATTAGAGAAAGGAAGACCTCCTGGACATCCTTGGCATCCCCCAGGACCACATCAATGAATTCTGTGAAACAGATCATGATAATTCAGATGAACTACTGTATGTGGCTAGCATCAGAAATTGTTTGCATAGCATAATTTTCTGCACATGCTGATACATACGTAGCTGTGCTTCCATTGCCACTCTTGCTACCTGCATGGATGAATGGCCACCCATCATTAAAGTCTGAATGTATTCCCAGCCTGGCATCCCTTGTAGAAAATCAAATGCTGTACTGCCCAATCCGAAGATTCTGTGGGTTGGGTGAGAATAAAATAAACAAAAGTTGTACAAGAACCTTGTTTCGTTTTTATGACAAAAACTTATAGGCTGTAAATTCTCTCTCTAAACCAGCAGTAACATGCAACTGCACCGTGTTTGTTTGTTTGTTTAATGCCATGCCAGCTTCTATTGCCAAACTATATGAGGTTTTTCAAATCTATTTTTGCTAAAAACAATTGCTCTGTGTAGGTGCTCTATGCTATTAAAGCACAAAGTCACCTCTCACTTCATCAAACCAGATCCTGCAGATGCCACCAAAGACAGATTGTGTGACATGCACTAATCCTCAAAAAACAACCAAAACTATGCAAGTAAAAACCAGTTAAATACTTTCATGGTTCATCACTTGACTTCCACCCACATGAAATATGGATCCTGAAGTAAACTATTTGTTAAAGAAAAACAGATCAATTTCACTACTGCATCTAACTCCATCTAAACAGATGCAAAGTAGTCTAGGTTGACATACAATTGTTCCCCTAGGCTCTGTGGCTGGGCGTCACTGTTGCCCTGCGACCTGCTGTGTTTGAGAAGAGCATCCATGCTCGATGGAAAGACTAGGCCCAGCAAGCTATCGAACACCTCCTTAGTGAAGGCCAGGTCTGCAGAGGCAGAGGTCTGACTCCAGGCCAACAGCACCTGTGGTGGGGAGCACATGCAGGCATGAGACATGAAAATGTTATTGGTCTGGTCATTTACAATATTAAAACATCATGCAAAATTGAAATTAATGCAAAAGACATATGCAAGAAGTGGGTTTGTTCCAAATATACCAAACTTTACAGGAAGTTATTCGGCCAACAAATGTAGGTCAACTAGCCTCAAAACATGCTTAATTGACAGTCCTACTAAATACTCAGCATGGCATTTGTCATATGAACATGTCACATGCCTTTTGAATGCAAAATCATGTTGATAGGATATTGTTGTGGAGTCCCCTCTGAGGTAAGGGGAATATCTAATTGGGGCTCTCTGGAGGCTTGCTCCATATACATACTTTTTATCCAATCAGTCTCAGCGCGGCTTGCGTGCTGTTTTGTATTTAGACTGAGATGGTTTCCTAGGTAACCTGCATAGCTGATGTTTGTGTGTTTTCCCACAAGATAGCAGGTAAGTAGGTGGAACCACAATTGAGAATTTCTCAGGTTATATTTTAGGTTATAAAGCAGATATTAATAGATACTGATATGTATCTGAGAAATGTACCTGTTCAACAACCTTCCACGTATTTATCCCTTGAAATACCTGGCCCACTTCCCAACTCCGACAATAGGAGGCGAGAATGTTTTGGTCACACAAAAAGGTATGAAAGTCTTCCTCGTTTAGCAGCACAAGAATCTGAGAAGGACACAATTTGTGTGAGTGTGAATGATTGTGTAGTAATTTGTGTGTGTTTATATAAACTCCTAATCCTCAAAACAAAGTAAAACAGTCCGACATCGAATACTTCCCTACTATATAGCACGCGGAAAAAAAGTCTCCGGATGACCTACTACTTCCGGCGGGATTCTGAAGGAAGCATTCGATGGACACTTTACCCCATGAGGCCACGGGAGAAGATTAATGAATTGAGGTGAAGCGACGCAACTCACGCTGGTGGGTCACATGATAATGACAACATGGCGAATGTAGTACATCCGGGTTACATTCATTCAAAGCATTCATACCATATAGAACATACTTTTTTGACGATCTCAGACAACTACTCAGACAGTACGCGATTTCAGACACACTGTTGGTCTCTTCCAAAACAAAAAAATAAAGATATTTAGCAGAAATTTTGCTAATGTGACCTCATCTTTAGAGTATCATGTTGTTGCTAGTCTAGCAACATGTTAACGCCAAATTCTACTCAAACTGAAACACAAAGTGAATAAAGATTTTTGCAAAATTGTCAACTTATAAAAAAAGTGAAAAATCCATGAAATGTTGAGAATAAATACTAAAAAGTCATACAATAACTAAATGCATGAATCAAATTTAATGTTAAAGGGGTCATGTTGTTGTTAAATTAGCAACATGCTAACATCAAACAATCCTGAAATCAACTGAAATATAAAATGAATAAGGAAGGTAAGTATCACATGTGAGCAGAATATTTGTAATGTGTATATTTAATGAATATAAAATGCTTACTAAGAAATTAGCCTTAGTGTATAAATGTTTAAAATTTTATTTCAATCTCTGTCATTTCCACCACAGAATAATCTGCACATAATTTGAGATGTGGTGGAAATGTTCATAACGTTTAAAGGAAACAAAAGGCAGACAATTCTCTTTGATACACACCTATACAATGGATGTAGTTAGTGCACAAATTAAACATTAGTAAGAGAGTGAAAAAGTGTTCAATGGGATCTACAGTATATCCACAGGGCTCTATGTCCATAGTGGAATAAGCATTTATATTGTGAACAAAGAACCTGCATTGAGAAATATGAGAGGCCTACCTTGTCTAGAGGGATCTGGGTTTGGTTGATAAGGTCCTTTATGTCTGAGCTGAGTACAACAATGCTGCTTGGGCTCATAACATCACTCAGTTTGACATTCACATCTATATAAAACAAGATAAATATGTGATTGCACTTTTGGCCAACACGTGAGAGTTCTTGTGCGAGTATGCAGGCAGGCAGCTTTCTAAAGCACTTGAAAGTTGAATGTCAATCCAAATTTTGGGGAAAATGCTGGTTCACACACCAGAGTCTTTGTAAAAGATTTGTAAAAAAAATGACTGTTTTAAAAAAGGTTTCCTGAACACTCCTTCCAATTGTCAAACAACCAAGTCCGAAACTCATACCTTTGGTTGAAATCAACCTATAAATGGCTCTCATATGCATATCTGTGCAAATTAAACAGGGGTCAAAATAATAAGTTCTCAAAATAATAAAATCCATTAAAAACTCCACTTATAACAACATAATTGTAATGTGATGAAAAAAAAGTAGGATATTAACCTTCATTTAAGACAGGGTGGGGTGCACATTGAACAAGGCAGTCCAAACAAGTTTTGACAATAGACCATTGGTCTCTAAATCCCCTATTAATCAACATCTCCCCCAAAATATAAGGAACCTGGCAGCCAGCAACCGGGGTTACGTACCTTGGTCAATGGCACTATGGTAGTAACCTTGTAATGGTTCAAACCAACAATTTTCTGCTTAACAACCTTTTCTGTGTATTCTCATCCAATGAAAAAACGAATTCAACCTTGTACAAACTTGACACATAAAGAGTCACTTTACTGGCATTTGAATGATACCAAATGTTGTTTTTTGTGCATTCAAGTTTAAATACTGTTTTGTTAGATTTTGTTGTATTTGTATTTGGCCGAGCAGTCGTTTGGGTGGCTCGCCAATGTATTAGATTTCTCTAATATATAAAATAAGTAAGTTTGACCAATGCTGCATCCCAATTCGCATTCTATCTGTCCTAAATAGTATTCGAAAAATAGAATTAGTACGTCCCAAATTGTAGTATGGTCTACTATTTCCGGTCAGAATCAGAAGTCCAGATCGATGCGCACTCTGACAGCTAATATTGCCCACAACCCATCAAGCGTTTGACAAGGATTCGGTTCGAACTACAAACACGAGTGAAAAGTGTTAAAAAACTACAGACATGGAGGACAGGCGAGTCCGGCGCTTGTGTAGAGAGTTTTAGATAAAGGGGTTTGAGTGATTAATTATCAGTATCTAACCTGACGAAAATGTATTTATTCAATGTTGTGTACATTATATTGCATCTGCAGCAGCATTTTGAACTTTTGCAAAGATACGTTTAGCCATTAACTTTGAAATGCATCATTACATTCAAACTGCAAACACATGAGGAGAGTCTCGTTAGTCGAGAGTCTGTCCGTTAAAGATGACGAAGTAGTATGTCCCAAAGCTTGCCTACTCTTTTGCTACACACTCAAATGTATGCACTTTTTCTTCACAAAAAGTAGGCGAAGTAGGCGAATTGGGACGCAGCCCAAGAGTTTGTGTGGGGAGAAGATAACGTTTGTAGTGTAGCAGTTCTTTAGCAGCGATGTTAGCATGCTGTTCTTTAAAAATCTTAACCCAAATTTCTGTTTGTGGGGCAGAACTTTATAACAGAGATTCAATACTCAAGATTTGTGTACAAGATCTCTTGTACTCACTAAGTAATTAAGAAAATTATAGCACTTTAATTAGATCACCACAAATACCATGCATGCAGTTCACAAAACAAGTTCAGCAAGTCAACTTCAGCATACCTCTCCCTTTCCAATCACCCATGTAGTTGAGAATGCCAATGCCTTTATTGATGACTGGGTTTGTGGCAACAGTAGATATGTTGGCCTGTGGGAAAGTCCTCTGGAGGAATGTCAAGGCACTAATTGAAAATAAATAAAGAGAGGCTAAGATTCTTTGAAACTATAGTCAAAACAACAAACATTACATTACATTACATTACATTAATTCACACCTAATGGGAACGTGCAGTGTTGTGGATATACACATCAAACTGACTTTCAAAATCCAAGCAGAGCACCTACATATATCAACGTAGATATATGGAATTTCCAGAACCCAAATGTCTGAACTAACATATTTTATCACTTGCAAAATGACAGTCTTGAGTCTTAATTTACACAATAGTTCAAAAGTTTGGGGTCGTAAGAAAAAAAAGTGTCACCTATGCTCAGCAAAGCTGCATTTATTTGATCAAAAATACATACTGAAAAAACAGTAATGTTTCTTATTGTGAATTTCATTTATTCCTGTGATGGCATAGCAATTACTTCAGTGTCACATTCTGATTGATCCCCCAGAAATCATTCTAATATGCTGATTTGAGGATCAAAAAACATTTCTTAGTATTACCAATGTTGAAAACAGTTGTGCATTTTTGTTGCAGGGCTATCTGATCAATCGAAAGTTCAAAAGAACAGAATTTATTTGAAATAGAAATCTTTTGTAACATCATCTTTACAGTCACTTTTAATCAATTCAATGCATGCTTGCTGAATAAAAATAATAATTTCTTTCAAAAAGAAAAGATTCTTAATAACCCCAAATCTGTGAATCAACTTATGAGCGATATGACCACAATTTTATTTGAACACTATTTTCCTCAAAACTCACTTCTTTAGATTCTCCAATTCCCCTGCCCCAGATTTTAGTTTCTCTTTATCTGTGGGCTTCAGGAAAAGATCTGGCAGGCCAAGCATGAAGTCCCACACTGACGTCTCCTGTTGAAGACTATCTAGGACCACCACAGTCCCTCCAATCATTTCCAACACTTCTGCCGGGTTATTGAGCAGCATTTCTGTCAGTACCTGGTGACCCACACAAGTCATCAGATAAACATAAAAGCAATGATGTCTAATGATTCGTTTAAATGACACTTTCATTTGATATTAGTGGGCATAATGAGACTAGACTGAAAGATTATGAACAGTGTGGTAGGTCTAACCCACCTGGTTCAGGGTTAGTAAGGATGCTTCTAGAACTGTGTCATTAGACCTGCAGAAGTTTATTAAGCCTTGTGAGAAGAGATCCTGGGTTCCGGCTGATGTGTTGATGGCAGTCATGGAGAAGCTGCATAAGGACTTTTTCAGAATGTTCACTGACTCCCAAACAGATTCCATTGTCTACAACAAAGAATGAAAAAAAACATTTTAAGTAAATAACCGGCCATTTCCTTGTTTGTTGTTGCATGAGTCAAGCCGAGATATTCATGTAACCACATTGCATGAAAATATACAGAAACATTTAAACTATAATGATTACCTTTTAGTGGACCAACACAACAAACATTGAATATTACTATCACAGTTTTCTTTTTTTTTTTCTTTTTTTTTACAGTATATGTATTTCAGTATAGACTGTATAACTATAAAATAATATTGTCAAGTGATGGGTTGTAGAAAATGAGGGACGGGGCACCATGTGACAGAAGTGACAGAACCCTAACAAATATAAAATAATTAACCTTTTGCATATTCGCTCTTAATTAAATTCAATTAAATTAAATGTGAAGACTTTTTAAAATGTGGTATATGTACGTCAAGATTACAAAAAACACAAACCTGATCTGTGCTGTTAAAAGCTTGCATGACTGAAGTCACATTGGGAATGTTTTGAAGGCTGGAATCTTTACAAAAAAAATTAAACAACAGTTAAAAAACACATAGAAACTGATTGATTCTCCTTTTTTTAAATGAGTGATGTTGTATTAAAAGACTAAAGATAATTTACATACTGAGCATCCTGTCCCATATTTCCAGGAGCTCTGGATGATTTGATGTATCCCTTTTCAGGATTGAGTGAACCAGTCCTCCCTTCTCTAGATGGGCCAGTGGAGGTAAACCATGGAGCAGTGCTGGTAGACTAAAATAAAACAGGGCCATGGATATATACAAGAATTCTAGTTATTTTTTAAAAGAATAATAGAATATAGAATAATCTATAGTTTTGTTACGTTAAGTGTAGCAAATTGTTATATTATACTATAGTTATATAACATATGTTCTCAATTATGTACTCAACAAAGACATATAGGTATTTAAATCCTGACGTTTTTGCACAAGCCAACACATAAAAGAAACAGGATAGACAGATTTTCCAAAAGCCCACATCACAGTGAAAGATGGATCATTATGTAAAGATAAGCAAGGTGAAGGGTCACTCAAACAAGTCATGTGATTTTAAACCCTCCTCAAGGTATGAGCTGGTATGAATTTGTTGAGAGTACACAATGAAATGTAATTAATGAAAGGAAGTTAAATGAGATGTTTTAAATCTATGGAATAATTAAATTCACTCATGAAATGCTCTGTGGTTTATGTTAAAGCAAAGTAAAGCTAAACTAACAAACATTATTGTTAAAGAGAATTTTACTTTACTTTATTGAGGCGGTGCCACTTAATTCTTTTTCATTCTTTAACCTTACACTTTACTTCAGTTCACTGACATGTTAGTATAATATTAAAGTTTTTGATCTGGAGGCAAGAAGAGCAAATGTTAACATAAATGTATGGAAAAGAGCAGCTTTGACATTTTTACTCCTTTTGTTTTTCTCAGAAAAACAAGTACATGCAATTTTCAAACAATATGACTTTGTACATGATGTTACATGTACATGATGACAGAACTAAATTTAAAGCAAGTGATCTTGACTGCACTGATCGAATTATAACAATTAATAAGTGATTTCTACTACTATGCTTTAGAAAAAAACATTTTAACTATAATCACTCAATTTATTATCAATATATATATATATATATATATATATATACATTAAGTAGCACGATTCAAGTATACTTGGCTCAAAAATCTAAAGAAGCACATGACTCACCAAACAAACATTTACAACAATGACTCAACTGATGAAAGATTTTGACTGTTGACTCAACATGGACAATACACACACTGCATTAAATAGCTGTGGAACAATGGGTTTATTAAATATTCCTCTATTAAAGAGCCAAACACTTTTCCGAATCATTTGACCAAACAAGGGTATTCTTAGTTTATAAATACTGAATACACTTTATGAATACTGAGGCAAAGGGGACAGCGATGTCACGGGAGGTGCAGTATTCTGCCATGAGATCCATTATTATCTCATCAGTGATGCATTCAAATACAGCTGAACTGAGCCATCTTTATCAGACATCTAAGGCACGTGATGTAAATTAGGGCCATGCATTACCTGTGAGATTCAGCATCCCTGCGGCGACGATGACCTGTGTACCAGAGCGATTTGGACTGTCCTTCTGTTAGGTAAGATTTGCCGGTGCACGTACTGTCGGTGCTACACATGAGTGTCTGCAGGAAAGGGAAGAATCCGGTGCTCGGGAGGTTTTTCGGTGACACGTAGCCTGAAAGAAACAGCGTAGAGTTACATTTTATTGCTCAGAGGCCTGTTTTTTCATTGTTAAAGATAGCCCATTATGTCTTGTTGAACACAGTTTTACTTCTTGTGTTGACATATTTCACACTGAAACAAGACATAAAAAAAATTAATAATTTGCCACTTGCTATTGCTAGACAATGGCAGGTGGTATAAGTGGGGGGGACTTCTCATTCTAGAGACATTGAACAGAGATGTGTATACGTGTCACGGTGTGGGTTCATGTCTTGTTCCTGTCTGTCCTGTGTTTCCCTTGTCTTGTGTGAACTTTAGTTATTTCCTGTGCTGTGTCATGTTTTGTAGTCCTTTGTAGTTTTTCTAATTTATTAGTATGCCCAGGTGTTTCTGATTAAACATGATTGGTTGCTGTTTCCGTGTTCCTGGTCTTTGTTTCTTCTGTTTGTTTTATTAATAAATGTGCTTGCAATTGGATTCACTTCTCACTTCATTCTTCCCGCATCGTTACAATACGTTCCTGTGGGCAAGATGAGTCATCAATATTTTTGGTCTGCTTTCCAGGAAGAGAAAGACTACATTTTAAATGCATAAATATATGTGCTAAAAGTTGTTTTTTTATGTCAACATTTATAGGTAGTAGTACTAGTGCAGATTACCTCAAATCTAATTGGATTTGGACTAAAAGCTGCACATGTTTCTCTTAAAACTTAGGAGAAATGAAAATGCAATGAGACATTGATATTTGTAAGAATATAGACAATAAAATAAATAAAAGTATCCACCTTTGCCCCATGATGCCTTGCAAAATTAGTTTCATTAAAATGTAAACAATTAGCGACTTCCGCTACACTTGTTTAAAGGTTTGATCTATGAATGCAATAATAACCACTGGCAAAAACTATACGATGAGGTTTTATGAGGATTTATAAATTATCATCAGCAGACCATGAACTAGCCCAAAGGCTAAAATGAGTCTTTCTGCAGCAATGTTAAAGATATACAAACACGGATTACGTAAAATATATACTGTGTTAACATATATAAGTCTATATTACTTAACATACATGTACTGTATGTTGCGTGAATGAAACATTTTCTAATGTTAACTAGAACACTGATGGATATTTCAAAGTGCTTTGCATCATTTTGACAGATAACAAATAAGGGTAAGGTGACTTTAGTTTAGGGTCCATATCTCACTATTAACTAGTTGCTTTGCTTATTAACATACATATTACAAGGATATTGGTTGTATTAATAATTATAAAGCACATATTAATGCCTTTTCTGCATGACCATATTCTACATCCCTTAATCATACCCAATACCTAACAACTACCTTAATAACTATTAATAATCAGTAATTAGGAGTTTTCTGGGGCAAAAGTCATAGTTAATAGTTTGTTTGTTAATCGTGATAATTGGACCCTAATCTAAAGTGTGACCCAAATATTGTATTTCTCTGCTTTAGAAACATTCTAGTTAACACTGCTGAAAGGGATTTGTGGAAGTGACACTAATAATTCAAAAAGGAGTAGACTCATTGGGAAAAAGTTGATAGTGTAATATTTGCTTGTGAGTGATCTCTGGGATTCAATCCTAAGAAAACTTTAGGAATATAGAAATAAAACGCTTGGACACTGTCAAATTCTTCTTTTTTCACTTTTTTCACTTTTCTCTCTTTTTTCTACTTTTGTCTCTACTTCCGCTCTCCTCTCTGCAAACCCCCGTCATCAATAGATACTTCTGAATTGACATAAAATATTTAAATATAATATCAGCTTTAATGTAATACATTTTTAACTCTTACAATAGCCCACATAATTTTGTCTTGAAGTAAAGCTCATATTGATGTCTTAGATAAATCTGATTGCCGACTACAGTCTCTTGGCGAATCTGAGCAGAGTTTGCGACACTGTTTGTCTTCTGAAACTCTAAGAGGAAGTACTTTTCCGAGAAGCAGACCAGCAAACGTCTACGTTCATTCTCTATTTAATCGCATTGCGGTCTGTGAAAAAACAATTGAGATCTCAATCAGCTTTTTCTCAACCTGTGTTGGTTTTTCTTTTTTCTAGGGGAGGGAGAATGTTTGTTTTTACTGTCTGGTTTTATGGTTTAGGACTTTCAATGGCAATATGCTATGTTTGATTTCATTTGATGTAGAAACAAACACAATGCCATGAGTCAAAAAATACATTACTATAGACTAAGAGTGACAAGGATGCGTACTTTAGCATTATTGACCTTATGCAATGTTTGTCCAGCAAATAGTATATGAATGAACCAAAACCAAAGAGAAACCATAGAGATTGATATGAAATAAACATGACATTAGCTACTTGGGGTGTGCCAAGCATTCAAATGATTTGATCACTGCAACTTCCTGAAACATACAGAGAAATTATTATTAAAGGAATAGTTCATCATTTACACACCCTCAAGTTTTTCCAAACCTGTACGAATTTCTTTTTTCTGCTGAACACAAAAGAAGATATTTTGAAGAATGTTGGTAACCAGACAGTTGATGAAACAGTTGATGATCCCCATTGACTTCCATTGTATTTCTTCCATGGTATGGAAAAAATATTATGGAAGTCAACTGTTTCATCAACTTGAGGGTGAGTAAATAATGACAGAATTCACATTTTTGGTTAAACTATCCCTTTAACATGAGGAAATATTAACAAAAACGGTTGCATTAACCCTCTGGTTCTGTTTGTGTGGAGGTCAAAAATGTCAGATTGTTTTTTTAAATAAAAAAATACTATATTTTAGTGCAATAATGTTTTTATGTATTTAATGTATTTATGTAATAGTTATGATCAATTTATAACATGTTAATCACTTATTGAGCATAGGTCTGAAAATGAAATTTAAAAAAGGTTAAACAAAAAACCTTTACCAAGTTTCATACCAGAATGCCTTCAGTCACTGTCATGTCACTGTGATCACAACAGTATTTAGTTGACTTCCTTTTGCAGTCTACATATAGGATGTTGTGTAATAGAGGTACTTACATGTGCCTTTGAGTTTTGGAGGGAACTGTGAACGGGTGACCGCCAGGATGATAAAGATCACAAGCGGCCAGATAAGGAGAGCCAGTGACCAGCCCTGAAAACATCAATTAAAAAAGGTCTCCCGTCAGATTTTACTGTTGGTTACATTGCACTGAACATACCATAAGACCGATATGTATACTAAGGTCTTTTGAAACATTTAAAAAAGATGTTTTAAGGATACAAACAATATTGAAGCAATAAAGCACAGGTAATCCAAGAACTACTGTACAATGCAGCAAGTAATTTCTCTGATAGATATAACTCCATAGAGTACAGTATCACTTTGCAGTGTTAACCTAATTCTATAATAGCAATAACGCAACCAAATCATCTAAAAAAAAGAAAAAAATGTGTATAGATCTTACTCTTACATTTTAACATTCATTATGCAAATATTATGTTGTGAAAAGTCTGATTAATTTTGGGTAGAAACCCACAGAACTCAATAGAATCCACGCTCAATGCAGACATTATCATTTAATCTGGGCATGAAGCTTTTTTTTTTTTTTTTGGGGGAAACTATAAAATGAGAATTTCCAATTGTACAATTTGCATTTACTCACTGGCTGCCGGATGACACCGAGGGCATTTTTCCAGAGAAGAAGTCTTAACTGTTGTAAGAAGGTCATTATGGAGACGTGCTGATAGAAACAAAAGAAAAATGCAGGTTATGTTAAGATATTCAGTAATTCCAGCATTGGTACAGATGCTGTATATGTTTCAAGATCAAATTTACTTTAATATCAAGAAGCAATCAAACATAAAAGTTATTAATAATTACCACAAGTTAATTATTAATGACTATAGTGAACATGATCGAGCTTCAACATCTATCTCAACGAGTCCATCATTAATTCACTGTCAAATGAGAATGTTATTCTTTAACAGCATCTGGTTTGGTAAACCTTGAACAAACTTGTAGACCACATTACACATAAAACCAGGGATGGAAATGGGTGCAGGAAGTGAATTTAAAGGGTGGACGGAGTTCCAGTTCAAAATGTAAAGGATTTTTTTTTTTTAAATCTTTTATCCACATAATAGCCTCAAAAGGCTCTGCAAACTTCATGTAAAAACCAGTGGCGTCTGCTGGTCTTTCAAAGAGGGAAAGCTATTTTTTTTTTAAACTCGACTGTCAGGTGTGGGGGTGGTGAAAGGAGCGACGACTCAGGTGTTGATGGGCTTTATTTTAATAACAAAATCAAACAAAATACAATCAAAAACTACCCCGAGGGGGAAAGCAGGATTGACTTGACAGCAGGGAAACACAGTGTTTACAACATACAAATGCCAACGAACCAGCACAGGACTGCAAACATAAGGAGAATAAATAGGGAGCAAACGAAGCAGGTAACGAGGGAGGACAGGTGGGGCAAATGAACCAATGATCAGGAAACAAGATGGGAGAGGCTAGACAATCGACAGGAGAGCACATGGCACAAGAAAACAAATCACAAGCCATGTGCTCACACAAAATGAGACATGAAGAACAATGAGAAAACTCATAAGCCACGTGTTCACAGAGAACATGACAACATGAAAGTACACAGCTAGTGTAAAACACAAGCTGTGTGCTACACAGCACAAGACAAAACATGACATGAAAGCACGCGGCCTATGTAAACACGAACCGTGTGCTTCACAACAGAAGAGTATGGAGTGAAAACAGACTCAAAACCTTCCACAAATGCACACGAGAGATCCACATGCGCACACACCCATCCGCAAATGCACGCGAGAGATAAGCATGCGCGCGCACCCATCCACAAATGCATGCGAGAGGTACACACACGCAAATCAATCCACAAATGCACACCATGAGATCCACACACGCAAACCAATCCACAGATGCACGCAAGAGATCCACACACGCAAATCAATCCACAGATGCATGCGAGAGATCCACACTCGCAAATCAATCCACAAATGCACGCGACAGATCCACACACACACACAAAGCAATCCACAGATGCACTCGAGAGGTACACACACGCAAATCAATCCACAAATGCACAGCATGAGATCCACACACGCAAACCAATCCACAGATGCAAGGGAGAGATCCACACACGCAAATCAATCCACAAATGCACGCGACGGATCCATACACACACATAGCAATCCACAGATGCACGCGAGAGATCCACACCCACACACACACACACACACAGTAATCCACGAATGCACGCGAGAGATCCACACACACACACACACACACACACACACACACAGCGATCCACGAATGCACGCGAGAGATCCACACACACAGCAATCATGCATAATTGTCCTTACTTACATTGCTTTGCTCACAATCCCCAAATGCTTTATCTGTACCTGTAATTTCATGCACAGCGAATCACGTGATTTTTGAGACTGTTGTTCCGTGGCCTTGATTCACAAATGCACACAAGCCTATCTGTCAACAAGCCTATCTGTCCACATTACCTGCAAGGATGCGATATGGTGTCTTCCTCCAGAGGGCGCTAACCGGCCTTTGAGCTGAGTCTTTCAAAGGGCTGGATTCATTTCGTTTTCTGATTTGCGAGACAACTGAAGTCTAAACATTTTTCACTAAATATCATATACATAAATACAAATATAGAGTAAAACCAAACCAAACCTGATGAGTTTTTTTCTTCAGCTGAACACAAATGAAGAAATTTTGAAGAATGTCATGAACCAGACAGTTGACAGTAGCCATTGACTTTTTTTTTTTTCAACTATGGAGTTCAATGGGTTCTGTTAACAGTCTGGTTTCTGACATTCTTCAAAATATCTTTTCATTTGTGTTCAGCTTAAGAAAGAAACTCATATAGTATAGGTTTAAAACAACTTGAGGGTGAGTAAATGATGTCAGGAGGATTTTCATTTTTGGGTGAACAATGCCTTTTTTCACCCAAATCTGTTTACCTCAATTTAAAATGGTTTTCATGTTATGGTTGCTTTGTAATAAACATTGCCTTGAATTGAGTGTATAATTCAGTCTCATTATTTAGTTGGTTGAAATAATATTATATAATAATATTATTTAATAATATCAGATAATAATATCAGAATTATAATAATATAAACAAAAGAAAACGTAGTACAGCCTAGTAGTTGGCTAACAGTTACAGAAATAATTTAAAGACTTTAAAGTTGTCCTGTTATCCAAATGGTTTTCTTAATAGGCAATATATTCTGATTATACGTTGAAGAATAAAAAAAGAGGTTTGGTTTTACTCTATATTTGCATTTATGTATATGATATTTAGTGAAAAATGTTTAGACTTCAGTTGTCTCGCAAATCAGAAAACGAAATGAATCCAGCCCTTTGAAAGACTCAGCTCAAAGGCCGGTTAGCGCCCTCTGGAGGAAGACACCATATCGCATCCTTGCAGGTAATGTGGACAGATTTGTGGACAGATAGGCTTGTGTGCATTTGTGAATCAAGGCCACGAAACAATATTTTCAAAAGTTACGTGATTTGCTGTGCATGAAATTGCAGGTAAAGATAAAGCATTTGGGGATTGTGAGCAAAGCAATGTGAGTAAGGACAATTATGCATGATTGCTGTGTGTGTGGATCTCTCGCGTGCATTCGTGGATCGCTTTGTGTGTGTGTGTGTGTGATTGAATCTCTCGCGTGCATTCTTGGATTACTGTGTGTGTGTGTGTGTGTGTGTGTGTGTGTGTGTGTGTGTGTGTGTGTGTGTGTGTGTGTGTGTGTGTGTGTGTGTGTGTGTGTGTGTGTGTGTGTGTGTGGTAGTGTTGTCACGGTACCAAAATTTCAGTATTCGGTACCAATACCAGTGAAATTCTATGGTTCTCGGTACCAATTTCGGTACCAAAGCTTAATTTAGATTAAATTTACATATATTATTAATGTGTATATCACAGTTACAAAGATGGAAACTGTAGTATTAAAAACACTTTACAATCAAATTATATTTGTTAGATAACATTAGATAAAATGACCTAACAATAAACAATAGTTATATACTGTAGCAATTATTCTCCTTGGGGTTAATTTAAAAATGTAGGCTTCTAATACATTTTTAAAATCAAAAGTTTTATCTGTTAACATTATTTAATGCACAATGAATGAAGTAAACAAACATGAACAATCAAGTGTTTGTATAAAATAACATTCACAAACATGAATTAATGTTTATTGTATATTGTTCACTCAATGTGTTGATAGATAAAGCATTAAGTAATGTTAATGAATGGTATCTTATTTTAGTGTTACCAAACTATACAGGAGATAAAACATGTTTTATTTGACCAAAACTGCCAAAAATGTCACAAAAATGCCTGTCTTCAAAAACTTGAGAACCCTGTAGCTGATTTCTAATGCAAGGGCTAGAAATCAGTTGATTCTTTGTTGATGCTTCCTTGAAATCATGAAGAACGCAGTTTGCACCGCTTTCTCCTTCTGTCCACAAGCGCTTGCTCCCCCGTGTCTCCGCTATGCAACCATGAACAGTGGCGCGCCTGGAAAAACAAGCTTGCACGTCGCTTCTATTATGAGCGCACTTGCCGCGCGCCTACATTTGAAATAACGAATTTGCACGCGCTATGTGAACGGCCCCTTATGGCAACGTGACATTAGCCTAACTCAAAATATTTCCATATGTGGCTCTTCCCTCCTTTCTTGTCAAGAAGTGGATTCAGAGCTACCGCATTAGCAGCGCCAACGGTCGCCATGTCTCAGCGTTTTTATGAAAAGGACGCAACTTTCGGAGTGCATCAAGAACCGGATTAACCCGGTATTCGGTACTACCGGTACTTAAGAAAAGCTGGTACCGTAACCGTTTAATTTTTTTAGTACCGACTTGGTACCGAAGTACCGAGTTTTTTGACAACACTAGTGTGTGGATCTCTCGCGAGCATCTGTGGATTGCTATGTGTGTGTGTGTGGATCTGTTGCGTGCATTTGTGGATTGATTTGCGTGTGTGGATCTCATGGTGTGCATTTGTGGATTTATTTGCGTGTGTGGATCTCTCCCTTGCATCTGTGGATTGGTTTGAGAGTGTGGATCTCTCCCTTGCATCTGTGGATTAATTTGCGTGTGTGGATCTCTCGCGTGCATTTGTGGATGGGTGCGCGCATGTGGATCTCTTGCGTGCATTTGTGGATGGGTGCACGCGCATGCTTATCTCTCGCGTGCATTTGCGGATGGGTGCGCGCGCATGCGGATCTTTCGCGTGCATTTGTGGAAGGTTTTGAGTCTGTTTTCACTCCATAGAAGAGTGTACGGCCCGAGCTAACTCGCACGCTCACACGACAAGACAGAACGTTCTGCACGAGAACGAGCGTAAGCTCATCCTGTGCGCTCAAAACAGAACACAAACACGCGGAGCATGAATGTCAGAATCCCCACACAAAACCGAAACCAAACTAGACAGATGTGCCGGGATCCAAACACCACGCCCCGCACATGTAACGTGTAACAAGGAACGTGTAACAAGGAACCTGACATTTGACGGAATTAGGTTAAGCTGAAAAATGTATGATAAAAATTGGCTAGCAATTTCGCCAACCAAAAACCAAGAAATAAATAGGTTACAGCAGTTTGTCTTTCGAGTAGGCTACACTTGCAAAATCCGCGATAGGGCTGAGGTCGAAGTCAGCGTCAGCGACTTTTTATTGTACAAAATCATCACGCAGGAGCCCGGAGTCAGAATGTATGAGAAGGAAATCAAGTCAGCCGTATGTAGCTGATTCT
Organism: Meda fulgida; assembly: GCA_030578275.1. Taxonomy (NCBI): domain Eukaryota; kingdom Metazoa; phylum Chordata; class Actinopteri; order Cypriniformes; family Leuciscidae; genus Meda; species Meda fulgida. The sequence continues at coordinate 8,228,419 of CM060624.1, read as the reverse complement.
GATCGAACTCGTCTTCGAGATGAACGTATTCTAACACATTTTTAGTCAATAATATGTTAACACAATAGTACACATTTGACCATTATTTTTTTTACATTATAGGGGAAGCTGATCTTCCCTTGCAGTCTTAAAGAAATCCCCACTGGAAAATATAGTGGGATTTTTTATGATTTTAAAATATAAAATATTTTAGTGAATCTCGGCCATTTCCACCACTGACAATAAACCCAGCTTAACTAACTTAAAGCAATTTATGATATGCCTTGCCTACGATGTTTTGTTGCACAAGATTTCCAACTTTAACGCCATTTTATGTAGATGCTGTTTAAATTGATAATAATAAAATAAACAAAATAAAAATGAAATAAAAAATCTACATAAACACAAAATAATTAAAAGGCAGATTTTTTTAAAATGTGTCTTTGTGCGCTTTTGACAAAAAATGTTGAAAATCATTTATTTTTCCTAACTAATTCCCACTGAATTCCATATACGTAGCCTACCTCATATTTATTACGCCAAATAATATTTAATTGACATTATGACTGCATCTCAGTAACGCACTTTATTATCGCACCTACAAAATGAATAGTCTACCGGATACCACTTCACCAGATGTCAGAACTCTATACTTATTAGAGACCACTAAAATAATAAATGGATGAAGTTATATTTACCTTGTTAGGCTGGTTGAATTTGGTTTATCGTTATTGGGTCCGATGCGTTTGATATACTGAAGACATTTTGCTAGGTTATTCCTAGCAAATAGCTCTTTCCATGTGATATTCAGCTACCTTAAGAAAAATGAATAATAACAACGAAAATCAAGTAGTCGGCTGATGATATAATGACGCGCCGTAGAAGAACCGTTTTTAAGTCTCGTCAGGTGTTCGCACCGGTGTCGGTGACATCCAACGACTTCTCTCTGTAATGCTTATGACTGTGATTGTACAGGTGAGAGGCGGGTGTTTCACACACAGCTTGTATGACCGGTTTGAAGATGTCTTGCGCCTCCAGTTGCTGTGCGTGTGGCTCTCTCTCTGTGTGTTTATGTGTATGGGTGTGTTTGTGTTAGAGAGAGAGCACAAATATGCAATATGGAACGAATAGTGTTCATATTAAAAACTACAAGTAGGCCTAGTATCAAATAAAAATGCAATGTCTGTAGAAAATTGTTATTCGGCTCAATTTATATTGTCTGTTGTACAATTTTTTTAGGCTTTCAAATAAATATTGTTTGTGGGCTAATGAATGGCACTATAATTTATGTTTGTTTTATACTTATATTTTTCATTCTTGTTAAACAGTTACATTTAAAGGATTCGTTCTGGAAATACCCTAAAAAACATGTTGATATGGTTTGCAAATATTTCGTTTTAACCGGTATTTTACATTGTTTTTGAGTAATAATAAAATGCGACTGATATAAATTATCTAATGTGTCTGTCCAGATCCGGCCCAGGATTCCACACGGCCCAGATGTGGGCCGGATCTGGGCCAACACTATGTTGCTGACACGTCACTATACAACATATGTCCTTATAATGAGAAAATAGGTCATTTTAACAAGAAAAATATGTCGTTAAAACGACATAACATCTTGTTATTACGACATAATTGTGTGGAAACAAATAATGTGTATGTGGCAGCAATGTCCCACCATAGAATCGGTTCGCGATTCAGTTCGAAACTGCCTGAACCAGTTTCTCTCTACAAGAGTAACGGGATATAGGCGCAGAGAACAAAACCATAATTGGATCAAGGGAAAAAATACCTATGTGAATTGAAACAAGATATGAGTATTGTGATAAGGAATAAGGAAGCTCTTTATTTAAAGGTTCAACACCTGTGCAGCTCTAAGTTTACTGCAGATCAAGACATTATCCAAACAAAAGAGAAGTCAACACACTAACAAGTCACTAAAGCACATAAAGAACTATTGCATTACCATGACTTTGAAGTAGGTCTACTCTTCCATAAAATATAGCCTATATATAGGCCTATATCAAATAATGATATAAATACGAAACCATCAGCTTTGGGTAAGTTAAAAAAAGTAATTAATTACTAGCTAAACTAATTACATCTTCAATAGCTAAATCAGATTAGTTATTCATCACTATAAAAAGTATTGGATTACTTGTGTTTAATTACTTTTCAATAAAAAAACATGAACGAACTAATTAAAACGAATTGAATTAATAAATAAATAGGCTAATACTATTGACGCACATATGATTCTCTCCCCCTCTCTCTCTCTCTCTCTCTCTCTCTCTCTCTCTCTCTCTCTAATAACTGAATTAATAACTGCATAAAGCCGGGGCCACACTTATACTGTAAGGCCGGTTATGAATGTAATTTATTATGATTGATCATGCCCAAACGCGTGTTCAGCGCGTTCAGTATGTGATCACAGCCTGGGTTTAAAATCTGCTGCAGTCGATGGAAACAGTCAGAGAATGTTTCAGCCAGTCGTTGAGTGTGTCCCCAGCATTAGTCTGCTTCTCTGCTATCAGAGGCTCAAACCTCCTCCGTTACTAACTCTAAAATGACGTTTTGGAATGAGCAACGGGGGCATAGGACTAGATGCGCAGGAAATTAGTCCTACATACAAGAGCGTTTTAATGACAAAAACTGTACAAACGTCTTGAAATGCATTATTTGAACAATGTTTCGAGGTGTGGTAACTGTAGTATAAGCGGAATAATTGACTTCAGGCAGTTGAATTATTAGAAAAATATTGCACACCGAGGTGTAACGGCCACTCCGCTAAACTTAGGCTAATATATGCAGTATCATAAATATGTATCAGATTTCAAAATCATCAAATCGCAGCAGACTGTTTTTTATAATTATTTATTTAAAAAAAAGAAGATTAACATAAATGAACTTGGAATCATTTAGTAAAGTCCATCCAATGTAGCTTATAGAGTGCTTCCTCTAATTGGTCAATTTCAGCTGAACTTATTTACTTCATATTTCAGTAGAGAAGTGGTAACACTTTAGAATACTGTTTCTGTCGTTAACGAATAACTACAGGAACAAATGTGTAACACGATTAACATTAACTAACAAGAAACTCTGATTAACAAATTAGTAAGTTATTGCGCGCAGCTGAATGTGGTATTAGCTAATCAGTATTTTTTCACCTCACTGAGGACTATAAGAACTATAATTAATCCTAATAATGCATAATGTATTATAAGGTAATGGAAACCGATTAGTAATGAATCAATTGTTACTACATCATTCTAAAGGAACTATAATTTTGATCAGTATTCTGAAGTGAAAAGGTTGATAATATTGACTGAAGTCATTGTAAGCTTTTGAAGTTTTTGTAAGGTTTTGGATAGTAAATGACTCAAGCATTACCAAATCCATCAGAAGGAATTACTATTCAAAAACTTTGACTTCAGTCATTTCAGTCAGAGTTATCATGCTTTCACATTAGAATACTGACCCAAATGATTAGTTCCTTTAGAAGGATGTAGAAACACTTGAGTCATTGCTATCCAAAACTTTACAAAAGACTCAAAAGTTTACAATGACTTCAGTCAATATTAGGTAGTTATCAAGCTTTTCACTGTAATGATGACCTTTAGAAGGATGTAGTAACACTTGAGTCGTTAATCGGTTACCTTATATTATAAATTATACATTATTCATGTTAATTATTGACCTGTATATAGAAGTTAGTTATTGCGGGAAGAATGAGAAAATAGTATAGTTATTAGCTAATAGTGAACGATCCCATTCAACTGTGCACTATTACTTACTAATTTGTTAATCAGAGTTTCTTGTTAGTTAATAGTAGTAGAATATTAATAGTGGGTTACTCATTTGTTCCTGTAGTCATTCACTAATGACGGAACAGTATTCTTAAGTGTTACCGAGAGGTTGGTATAGCTTAACTAACTAGTAATGTTGTAGCTACTAGAGGTTGGTCTCAAGAGCATTTATTGAAGGTGTTGGTCTTGTCTTAGTCTTGGGATTTTATTTCAAGACTGGTCAAGTCCACAGCATGCAGGGATATCACTAAATTGCCAGCACATTGTCTTAATTGTTAACATCATTAATGTAATGAATGTAAAACTTCCTGCTTCAAATGCAAACAATAACTTGTTTATCATTTGATTTCTTTTGTTTCTGTTGTGACGGGTCAGTAATCAACAAGGGATTGTGTCAAAAATGTCCAATTTTAAAATGAACAAAATCAAATTCCCACAAAATTCAAGATAAAAATGCAAAAAAATTTACTTGTATGAGATCTTGATTTTTATGTTATAGCATAAGATATAATTAAGCAATAGCACAAGAGCAAGAGGGCTGTTTTTTATCAAATATAAATGGACAAGCAGTCATTCGGTGAGAACAACAAGAACGCGTAAGTTGTTTTTTTCTTAATATCCAGTTCTCCTGTTGTTCTGTTTACTATTTGTCAAGTAAGTAGGGCTATTTTCGATTCTTTGCTTATTTATCATTTTTATCTTCACTAAATATCTGTATTTTACGTAGCCCCCCTAGTCCCACTTTGTCAAAAAAAAAATTATTACAACTATCTCGTGGCCTCAAGATAAGTATCTCGTGGCCTCAAGATACTATCTCGTGGCCTTAAGATAATTAACTCGTGGCCTCAAGATAATTAACTCATGGCCTCAAGATCGAAATGTCTACTTTTAAACAAACAATAAAAAACTAAAAGAAATTGGCTACTCTGCTTATGTAGGCTAATTCATGAGGTGTGCATTTCTCTCTATAGGCTCGTTAATACTGCGAAGATGGTGAGTCTGCATCGTCAACATTATCTTTGCAGGCACTGACATACAGAAAACACTTGTTTATTAATAAACAATTCAAATGTTTCATGCATAATCATTACTTTTGCCGGTTCTTTGTGGCAAGCTTTATTTCAGGTGTTGCGTCACTTGCGTGATATCGCTGCGCCCAAGTAGCCACGAGTTACTATCTTGAGGCCACGAGATAGTAGCTTGAGGCCACGAGATACTTATCTAGAGGCCACGAGATAGTTATAATACATTTTTTTTACAAAGTGGGACTAGGGGGTCTCCGTAGTATTTTAATTAGACGCGTTCCTATTTTGAATTTATGCCGTGCATCTAAAGGGTTGTAGTCTGTATTTTATTGTAGCACTTAAGTAGCGCTGTTCAACAGCTAGTTTCGGTTTCGCCCATTCTCGGGATATTTGATTTGGCTGTGCTAATTGCACAGCTGTCCTCACTCAGGCGATTGAAAGCTTTATATCTCTGTAGTGTGCGTGCTGTTCAGCTCTGGTGTTCAGCCTCCTCGTGTTAAGACCGACTCGGGTAAAGACCTGCGACTCTACCTGCGCGACTCCACTGAGCAAGGCACTTAAGTATCTTCTTCACCCTTTCCTTTCCCACCTTTTCTTATTTCCCTTAATCAACATGTGCTTTCAATACATTCCTGTTGTCTCTTGACAACGCTCTCTCATCATGCACAGAAGGCAGCGCAATACTGCTAATCTGCGCCCTATTCTCTCATCCTCACACTCACCTCTCACTCTTTCTATGGGTCTATGGAATTGTCAATCAGCAGTCAATAAAGCTGACTTCATTCCAGCCTTTGAATCTCATTCTACTCTTAATACCTTGGGCTTGACTGAGACCTGGATCCGTCCAGAAGACTCAGCAACCCCTGCTGCTCTCTCGAACAACTTCTCTTTCTCCCACACCACTTGCCAGTCGGGGAGGGGTGGGGCTACTGGTCTTTTCATTTCTAACAATTGGAAATACTCAACTCTCTCTTCTCTATGCAATAACTACTCATTTGAATATCATGCTATTACACTTACAACTCCCATTAAGATCCATATTGTAGTCATATATCGCCCCCCAGGTCAACTGGGAAGCTTTGTAGAGGAGCTGGATGTGCTGCTTTCCTCTTTCCCCGAGGATGGCATGCCACTTGACTTCAGAATTCATCTAGAGAAGCCGTATGCAACAGACTTCATCTCGCTCCTAGCCTCTTTCGATCTCCAACGGCTTATCACCACAGGTACTCACAAGTCAGGCAACCAACTGGACCTGGTTTACACACGCAGCTGCATCACAGACAATATTTTGGTGAAACCTCTCAACGTTTCAGACCATTTCCTCATTACTTTCAATCTACAACTCACTACCCATGCACCACCAACTCCCCTACCAGTTACTTTCAGACGAAACCTGCGCTCTCTTTCTCCATCCCATCATTCCTCTGCTGTGTCATCTTCTCTTCCCCCACCCTCGCATTTCTCATCTCTGGATGTGAATTCTGCAACGGATACTTTATGCTCCATTCTAACCTCTTCTTTAGACATCATCTGCCCTCTCTCCTCCAGGCCAGCACGCGCTACTCCCTCCAACCCCTCGTTATCTGAGGTTCTTCGTGAACACCGGACCGAACTAAGGGCAGCGGAGAGGAAATGGCGCAAATCAAAAGACACATCTGACCGCAGTGGGTATCAATCTCTGCTCTCTGCCTTTTCTGCTGATGTTCACTCCGTAAAATCTTCATATTTCCACAACAAGATCAACAGCGCCTCTGATACACGTTGACTGTTCAAGACATTCAACTCTCTCCTCTGTCCCCCTCAACCACCACCCACCTACTCGCTAACTGCTGATGATTTTGCTAACTTTTTCACTAACAAAACCACAACTATTAGCAGTCAGTTCTCAGCTTCACACACACAGGAACCCAGACTAACCTCTCCCACAGCCAACAACCTTCTCTCCTCCTTCACTCCACTAACCTAGGATGAAGTATCTAAACTTCTCCTCTCTAGTCATCCTACCACCTGCCCTCTGGACCCCATCCCCTCACACCTTCTACAAGCAATCTCTCCCACACTTCTTCCAGCTCTCACACACATCATAAACTCATCCCTCCACACTGGCATTTTCCCTACAGCATTCAAGCAGGCTCGGGTAACTCCACTGCTTAAAAAAACAACGTTAAACACATCACTCTTAGTGAATTACAGACCTGTCTCTCTCCTACCATTCATTGTGAAAACACTTGAACGAGTTGCTTTCAACCAAGTATCATCTTTCCTGTCTCTGAACAACCAGCTGGATGTCAACCAATCTGGCTTCAAGAAAGGGCATTCAACTGAGACTGCATTGCTGTCGGTCACCGAAGCCCTGCGGATCGCAAAAGCTGCTTCTAAATCATCAGTTCTCATCCTCCTGGATTTGTCTGCTGCCTTCGACACTGTGAACCATCAGATCCTTCTGTCCACCCTCTCATCACTGGGCATCACAGGTACTCCTCTCCACTGGTTTGAGTCCTATCTCACAGGTAGGTCCTTCAGGGTCACATGGATAGGTGAGGTATCCAAAGCACATCAACTGACCACAGGGGTTCCCCAGGGTTCAGTTCTTGGACCGCTCCTCTTCTCCATTTACACCACATCACTGGGACCCATCATACAGGCACATGGTTTCTCTTACCATTGCTATGCTGGTGACACCCAGCTCTACCTCTCATTTCAACTAGATGATCCCACAGTAGCTGTAAGGATCTCAAGCTGTCTAGCGGACATCTCGGCATGGATGAAGGAACATCACCTACTGCTCAACCTGGCAAAGACTGAGCTTCTCATCCTCCCTGCCAATCCGTCTCTACAGCACGACTTCAACATCCAGCTAGATTCTTCCTCAATCACCCGATCAAGGTCAGTCAGAAATCTTGGAGTAATCTTTGATGATCAGCTGACCTTCACAGAAGGTCGATCATGCAGGTTTACTATGCCCAACATCAGGAAGATCAGGCCTTTCCTAACTGAGCATGCAACATAACTTCTCGTCCAGGCCCTGGTCATTTCTAGGCTTGATTACTGCAATGTTCTTCTGGCTGGACTTCCATCATGTGCAACTAAACCTCTAAAAATGATCCAGAATGCTGCAGCTCGTCTGGTCTTCAACGAGCCCAAAAGGGCTACCAGAAGCCTACAATCAGTCAATGAGCGACGGCTCTTTTATCATCACAGAGAGCCTCAAAATCACTCTCCAGAACATTCTCATTCACGGTATGCTGGTGGAATGATCTGCCCACCCTCATCCGGAATGCAGTATCTCTGACAGCATTCAAGAGACAACTGAAAACTCATCTCTTCCGTGAGCACTTAACATAAAAAAAAAAAATTCTCTCCTTTTCCTTTAAAATCCTTGCTTATCCGAGCAATGTCTGAACTTTGTATTTTGAGCACTTCTTGCGTTGTTTTTGTCTCTTCACGATGACTCACTTGGTTTAGTCCTCAGTTGTAAGTCGCTTTGGATAAAAACGTCTGCTAAAAACTATATGTAAATGTAAGTATGAGTATGACAACAGTTCCCTATCGGTCAGTCACTACAACGTAGGTCATGACTGACCAATAGGAATCTCGCTAGAGAGGCCAATCTACTTCGAGTGAAACTAAAACAAGCCAATGCACATTGGCGTGCAATCATTTACATCAGCTGCGCGGCCTCGCAGCGCGGGTATTTAACGAGCAGCTGAGCGATTGCACAGTTAGCTTTTTGCTTCGGAGCAAACACTTCGATGCCTCTACATTTTACGGTGGAAACTTTGACAAGCTTCTTCTGACCTCTTCTTTTGGTGCTGGGCGTGACAGCACGGCAGCGTGAGCAGCTTCCTCTTATTAGAGCAAAACAAAAAAAAAGCTGTTTTAACGGCTGGTAAGATCTCCCAGCGCACAGACGGGTGCACATTCCCCTGTGATCGCTGAAGCTGCTCCCCTGCGTGCTTCAGCACCAGTGAGAGTAGTCCTTAAAAGAGCAAACACAGATAGTTCGCATCTTTTTCAAGATGACGTTGTATCTGTGTGTTTCTGGATGCGGTCGTTACCTGGGGTCGCGGGATGGCCACGATCGCTGCCTTGTGTGTCTGGGCCTCGAACACGCACAGGCAGCGTTCATGGATGAGTCATGTACCCATTGTGGGAAGATGACCATCTCGGAGCTGAGGTCGAGACTCTCGTTCCTGCAAAGGGGCGGAGTCCCCGTGCCTGCACCTCGGTCCAACCCCCCTTCACGGGTTGCTTCCGGCAGTGACATGGGTGACCTGAGGATTACAGTGAGCGCGCTTCCTTCGGGGAACCAACCCCCTAGGAACCCTCACTCCTCTCATGCTCCGCAGCCAGTTCAACTGCCAACGGAACGTGCCGGACCATCCTCGAGATGTGTACCGGTCGTTTCGTTCGGCGCTCCCTGCGACGACCAGATGTCGATCGCTGCATCGGAGGGTGGGTCAGACCGCTCCGCGGACGACGGCTTGGAGCCGCTGCCTCCTTCGGGTGTGCCAGCTGTGCCCGAGTTGGACCCGGAGATGATGGCCATGCTTTCCCGGGCCACCAACAGGATCGGGCTCGTGTGGAACCCTCCACCGTGTCCCGAGCCCTCGAGGCTGGATGATTGGTATCTCGGTGTGGCGCGCGCTGGATCTCAGCAACCCACCCCAGTGCCTTTCTTCCCGGAGGTGCATGAGGAGCTCACAGGGACGTGGACGGCAGCTTTCACTGCCAGAAACCGTTCCGGTGGCTCCTCCTCCCTCACCACCCTTAATGGCGGGGAAGCTAAGGATACACGCGTATCCCGCCAGTGGAACGGGCCGTTGCTATGCAACTGTGCCCTAACTCCACTTGGCGTGGAGAACCGTGTCTTCCTTCGTGCGCCTGTAAGTACTCGTCGGACTTAACCGGCAAGGCTTACAAGGCCTGCGTGGAAGCTGCCTCTGCCATACACGCTATGGCGTTGTTGCAGGTTCATCAGGCTAAAGCACTGAAGGACCTGCACGAGGGTGGTCACGACCCGCAAGTTCTCCAAGAACTTCGCACCGCGACGGACCTCGCGCTTTGTGCAACGAAGGTTACCACACGGTCTGTGGGTCTTGCGATGTCCACTTTAGTGGTCCAGGAACGCCATCTCTGGCTGTGTCTGGCCGACATGCGGGAGACCGACAAGCTCAGGTTTCTTAACTCCCCCGTGTCCCAGACCGGCCTCTTTGGCGACGCGGTCGAAAACTTTGCCCAGCAGTTCTCGGCTGTACAGAAGCAGACTGAGGCCATCAGACACATCCTGCCGCGGCAGTCAGCTGCTGCCTCCACCCCACAGTCTGCGGCTCCTCAGCCTGCTCGTCGCCGAGGGCGTCCTCCTGCGTCTGCCCCTGCCCCCGCGCCGCAGCAGCCTCCATCTAAGCGGCGCCGTGGAGCCAGTCGCAGGCAGGGCGCCCCGCCCGTCCAGGCCCCCGCCAAGAAGGGCTGCAAAGCCAAGGGTAAGCGGCCCTAGGACGGGTGACCCGGAGATGGAAGGGACTGCTCTCCAGGAGACGGTGACCGCATCGCTCCCTCCCCCGGAAGAGGGCCGGGTGGAAAATCCTTTGTTTCCTTTTGTTTGTGTTCCGCCGCTGGCCTTAAAACCAGCGGTACCCAAATTTTCAATAAAAGAGGAGTTTCTACCATCTCTGGGTCCGAAGGGGACCCGGAGAGCAGTGGGGGGACAGAATCCTCACCACTCTCATCCACCTCCTCTATCGCCAGTGAGCAGCAGTGTGTAGTTCGAGAACGCCACTGAGCCGCTTCCTGCACCTCCTGCTCTGTGGAACCAGGTAAGTGCTGCACAGCACACACAGACCCCGCTACGGGCCGCCTCCCAGAGAGAGCCCCCCGAGCCGCATCCCTGTGTTCCACCTCGCTGCCCCACTCCGGGTACGCCTGCGGCCCCTTTGGTCCCGCTTGCACGGTCTCTGAGAGTCTGGTTAGCGCTCCCCTGTCCGTCTCGCTGGCTCATTCGGACCATCAGGCTCGGCTATGCGATTCAGTTCGCCCGGCGTCCCCCCAAGTTTCGGGCCATCCACTCCACTACAGTGAGAGCAGCCGATGCCCATGTCTTGCGTGCGGAGATCGCAGTCCTGCTGGCGAATGACGCGATAGAGCTGGTCCCTCCAGCCGACATGAGGTCAGGGCACTACAGTCCCTACTTCATTGTACCCAAGAAAGGTGGTGGGTTACGACCGATCTTGGATCTGCGAGTTTTGAATCGGAGCCTCCACAAGCTACCGTTCAAAATGCTCACGCAGAGACGTATTTTCGAATGCATCCGTCCCCAAGATTGGTTTGCAGCGATCGACCTGAAGGACGCGTACTTTCATGTCTCGATTCTTCCTCGACACAGGCCGTTCCGACGAGCTATCACGAGCTGTGCTTCCGAGAGAGTGGCGACTCCACCCCCAGGTGGTTCAGCTGATCTGGAGAGAGTTCGGAGAGGCTCAGGTAGACCTGTTTGCCTCCTCAGAGACCTCCCACTGCCAGCTGTTTTACTCCCTGACCGAGGGAACACTCGGCACGGACGCACTGGCACACAGCTGGCCCCGGGGCCTCCGCAAATATGCGTTTCCCCCAGTGAGCCTACTTGCACAGACGCTGTGCAAAGTCAGGGAGGACGAGGAGCAGGTCCTTCTGGTGGCTCCCTATTGGCCCACCCGGACTTGGTTCCCGGAACTAATGCTCCTCGCGACAGTCCCTCCCTGGCCCATTCCTCTGAGGAAGGATCTTCTGACTCAGAGACGGGGCACCCTATGGCACCCGCGCCCAGACCTCTGGAAACTCCATGTCTGGTCCCTCGGGACGCGGAGGTTCTAGGTGACTTACCCCCAGAGGTACTTAACACCATCACTTCAGCACGGGCGCCGTCCACGAGACGTGTTTACGCCCTGAAGTGGAACCTGTTCGTCGAGTGGTGTTCTTCTCGCCGAGAAGACCCCCGAAGATGTTCGATAGGGTCTGTGCTTTCCTTCTTGCAGCAGGGGTTGGAGCGTAGACTGTCCCCTTCCACCCTCAAAGTACATGCTGCCGCTATTTCTGCTTATCACGACCACATAGATGGCAAAACAGTTGGAAAGCACGACCTGGTCGTCAGGTTTCTTAGGGGGGCGAGACGATTAAATCCTCCTCGACCCACCTCTATACCCTCTTGGGATCTTTCCCTGGTCCTTCGAGCACTTCAGGATGTTCCCTTTGAGTTAGCCTCTGCAGTCAGTAGACTTAAAGCTTCTTTCCATGAAGACTTTGTTGCTGGTTGCACTGGCCTCTGTCAAGAGGGTAGGAGACCTGCATGCATTTTCGGTCGACGAATCGTGCCTAGAGTTCGGGCCGGGTGACGGCCACGTGGTACTAAGACCACGGCCTGACTATGTGCCCAAGGTTCCTACCACTCCCTTCAAAGACCAGGTTGTGAACCTGCAAGCGCTGCCTTTGGAGGAGGTAGACCCAGCACTGGCTTTGCTCTGTCCCGTTCGCGCTCTGCGTGTGTACGTGGACAGAACTCAAAGCATCAGGGCCGCGGACCAGCTCGTTGTCTGTTACGGAGGCCAGTAGAAGGGAAAGGCAGCAGAGGTTGGCCCACTGGATAGTGGATGCCTTCGCCTTGGCTTACCAAGCTCAAGGCGTCCCGTGCCCGCTCAGGTTGCATGCACACTCCACGAGAGGCGTTACATCCTCCTGGGCGCTGGCACGTGGCTCCTCGCTAACAGATATCTGTAGAGCTGCGGGCTGGGCGACACCTAACACGTTCGCTAGATATTATAGCCTACGTGTAGAGCCGGTCTCCTCCTGTGTTCTCACCCTAAACGGGTAGAAGCACTGAGAGGTCTGGCTCTGTCGGATTGCTGCACCCTACTGTGCACCCTTATTGCTCCAGAGTAAAAACCTGTCAAGTTCTCCAAACCCCTCGGCGCGGACTTGGCGGAGCGTCCGGCGCCAGGCCCTTATCCGCTGAATCCTTGAGAACCGGATCTGGGCTGGGTTCCATATGTGTGACCCTGCGGGGATCCCATATGTGTATATATTCCACGGCTGCTCCTATCGGAAGCCTGTGTCTTTCCCTTGGGCTAAGTCACCCATTATTCATATGCAGTACAGCCTTTTCTGGCTAGTCCATATGTATTTCCACATAACTCTTTGAAGAAGTGGCTTCCGCAGCGTTCCTTCCTAAACAGGAAGGGCACGCTTTCCCAGTGTTATCCAATATCTCACTGTATGGGTTATCACGGAACAACAGTGTCAAACTCACTCTGTGTAGGCCTCCTCCTATCGTCCTTCCAGGCAAGAAGGTGTAGAGGCTTGCCCGGGGGCGCTGGATGGGGTGCAGCAGCTGTGGCGCTTTGGTAGGGATTCCTATTGGTCAGTCATGACCTACATTGTAGTGACTGACCGATAGGGAACGTCTCGGTTACATATGGTAACCCTCGTTCCCTGAGGGAGGGAACGGAGACGTAGGTCCCGTCGTCACATCTGCTGCCGCCCGCCGGGGCCGCCAATGTGCATTGGCTTGTTTTAGTTTCACTCGAAGTAGATTGGCCTCTCTAGATTCCTATTGGTCAGTCATGACCTACGTCTCCATTCCCTCCCTCAGGGAACAAGGGTTACCATATGTAACCGAGACGTTTGGTCTTCTCTGGACTACAACACTAGTACCAAGCCTGAGAGAGAAAATATACCCAACTAAAAATGTGAGATATACAAATCTTTCTTATCACTGTTGTGCTGTTACACGCCTATTGTTGTTGAGGAAATTAATATTCATGTCAAGCTGGGAAGGTTTCATAAGAAGAGTGAAATCTAAAATTCAAATTCATATTTTTGCTATATCCGAGTATACAAGTTCTCAACAAGAAAATGTTCTCAGGATAAAGACAGAAACAACTCCTGTTTCTGTTTTTTAAAATGATTTTACGTTATAGCATGCAGACCTGGTATGGTAATCTTTCAGTTCAGTTTAAATCCAAGTTGGTAACAGTCGTAATCTGATCAGTAGTCTGATCAGTACAGCTTTTAGAATTGTAGGTTACCAAGAACAGTGCTACCTACAGTCATTGTACAATAAATCTGTGCTCAGGGAGGCACATAAGATTCTGGATGACCCAACCCACATTCTCAATAAGGAACTAGAGTTGTTACCCTCAGGTAAACGATTTAGAATGCCGAAATACAAGTTAAAGAGGTTTAAAAACTCATTCATTCCAGCTGCCATTTAAGATGCTAAACAGTAACAAACGACTGTTACCTACTTGTACACTTTTTATTCCCACTGTGTTGTGCACCGTTTTCACGGTACAGTGTAATGAGGCATGTTTGTATTGTCTATACTCAGTGTATATTTTATGTGGTTTGTTGTAAGTGTGTGTCGCAGTGACTGTAGCCCAAAACAACTTTCCCCCCTGGGGGACATTAAAGTATATTTTATCTTTTATCTTTATCTAAAGGTATTAAATGTCAGGTCAGGATCAACAAATATTAATTACAATATTTACACTTTTTTGTAGCCAAAACTTTAAAGTATGTGCCTACAAAAAAATAAACAGGCTGTCCTGAGAAATATTCACTGAAGGAAGTGTGAAAAGTCTCCTCTACAATGGTGATCTTCACACAAGTTTGAAGGTCTTTTTCCCCCCAGCCTATTCTTGTTTACATGGAACTAAAATTACTTTTTACTGTGGCAAAAAAAAAAAAAAAAAAAAAAATTATCTTGTTTTCTTTAAAATGGAGATCACATTCATTGTGTCAACCAAGTCATGATGGTTCTACAGATTGTAAAGTTCATTAAGTTAAACCTTCTTTTAGGTTAGATTCTAATAGGAAAAAGACATAAACGTACATACAGTACATTATATTTTATATCACCTATGTTTTTCAATTCTAAAGCTGATTGTAATAATAAACAGCCAAGATTAGGATCCACATAGCACGCTATTGTTAAAATTAGAGACTTGGCTTGGAAAGTTCCAGGAGTTATGACAACAGAACAAAAGCCTGAAAAACACTTCATGCTGCCCCTTTTCTATGAGAATAAGTCACAAAGCATTGTCTCCCCCTACAAGTTGAGGTAAAATGATCAGTATAACTTTGAGCAGGACAGATTAGCATCATATGAAACCAGATTCAACCCCCAGGAGAAAGATTGCAAAAAACAGTCATAAACAAACAAAACCTACAGAAAGTTAACTAATGTATCTGGCTGATTTATAATGAATTACAGTCCAAGGCACTGATTACAGTTTAAATCCTTATTAGAAAACTCTTTTCAAAAATGAAGCAAAAAAACACTTGATCACGTTCACATCAACTGAAGTGATCATTACAATTTCATTTTCTTTTTAAACTTTAAGAAAACATTATAGAACGAGCATATTTACAGTACATTTCAGAATGGCAGTGGTAAACATACACTTAAAAATTTCCAATCAAAAGAAATACACATAACAAAACCAGAAAAGCGAGTGAAAAGCCCACTGTGGTATTCAAATTAATAAGAACACGAGAAAGCTTCACTACTGTATAGTGTAAAAATACTGTATGGGTTTTTTTCCCTCCAAATAGAAGACACAATACTGACCGAAATATCTGTGACACTTTACAATAAGGTTCATTATTTAACATTAGTTGATGTATTAACTAATGATATGCAATACATTTGTTACAGTATCTATTAATCATGTGTTAATGTTAGTTGATCAAAAATACAGCTGTTCATTGTTTGTTCAGTCCATTACTAAAGGTTAACAAATACAGCCTCGGATCTTAATGTATTAGTAAATGTTAAAATTAATATGAACTAAGATTAATAAATGCTGTAGAAGTCTTGTTCATTCTTAGTTCATGTTAACTAAGGTATTTAATTAATGTTGACTAAGGAACCTTATTGTAAAGTGTTACCGAAATATCAAATAAACACTAATACTGAATGTATGTTTAAGTACTAAATTACACAAAAAGCTAGACTTAAAATACTGGAGCAGTGGTGAAAAATCATGTTGAGCATTTTCAAACAGGTTTGATCATAGTGTTATACAGTTCATCTTGAGTATCAACAATCCGAATGAAAGAACTGAGAACAGAGCAGCAGCATTCACAAATACCATTTCTGAAACACGATATGAGATAAAAGCCATTTGATAAATTTATCAAAGGCGCCAAATATCTAACAAAGGACTAACCCTACATTTACACAATTGGAATCCATAGACTCTGCCTTTAAATGTGTGTATTTTCAACATTGTCAGCAAAAACATTAAAAAAAAATATAGAGAATACTTTTAAATCTGAGAAATCAGTTGCAGTCTGTGTGACCAGCATGTTTTCTGTGGTTTCTGTGTTATTAGTAGACAATTTTCCAGTGTGTTGGTTGTTCACATTCGTTCTCATCGTCACCACAGAATCGGTTATAGGTGGTTTTAGGATCGAAACCTAGGATTTCTCTTTCCTCATGTATTCTGAAAGAGAAAGTTGAAACCGATGTCCCAGTGAAATACCTGACAAGATAGACAACAGATGTGAGTGGGTGATACATTGTTGTTCTACAAAAGATATGTTGATAGTTGTCTGTCATATCAAACACTGAGCATTTTTTTCCAGTTAAACAAGGGCTTGAGGTAATTTAAAGTATTGTGGTGCAAGCCATTACGTCATAGATCAAGCTTTTGGTTTTTAATGGAAAGAATCTTTCAGTCACACCCAATTCAATGAACAGCAAAGAATCTAACTTGTAATGATCCTTCATCCTAAATAAACTTTTAATATTAAGCTGATATTAAAATATAAACTTGAAATAGTTTGCCAAGAAAAAAAACAACACATTATATTATACTCAGTTCTCAAGTTTAAATCGAAAGAGAATTGTATAATTTTCTTTAATCGTGACACTCCATCAACTTAATCCTCTAGAGACAGATTTAAATTAAACTAGACAAAGAAAGATTATAGTCAAATAAAGAGATAAAGGAAAAAAGAACTAAAATCTTAACTGGCTTGAAAAGCAACTAACTGGAGAAGATGGTCTTTTAACACAATTTATAAAGCAGGTTTTGTACACCTACAGCATAAAAAAATGCATTGTCATTCCATAACTTGTTTGTTGCGACAGAAAAAGAATATCACAGCAGGTGTGGTTCAATACCTTGCATGGGCACAGATCCACTGGTCTATGATGGCCACCCCTCCATCTTTCAGGAGCTCAAGGTCCTCCCAGGTGGGCTCGTAGCGAACCATCTCAGGAAGCATCCTTTTCAGTTCAGCAAGCTCTAAAAGAAGAAAACGTCTGATGTCACATGCAAATATATGTGTGTGTGTGTGTGTGTGTGTGTGTCTTATGCTCACCAAGGCTGTGTTTAATTAATAAAAAAATGCAGTAAAAATAGTAATATTGTGAAATTTATGACAATTTACAATAGCATTGTGTAATTAGAAAAACAATTTAAACTAATTTTTTTTCTGTGAATTTTCAGCATCATTACTCCAGTCTTCAGTGTCACATGATCCTTCAGAAATCATTATAATATGCTAATTTGATACTCAAGAAGCAATTCTTATTATTATCAATGTTGAAAACAGTTGTGCTATTTTATTATACTTTTTTGTATCATTCTTTGATACAAATAAAGTTAAATAATTAAATAAAGTTTCAAAAACATTTATTTAAATTGTATTAAAATGTCTTTACTGTTATTTTTGATCTATTTAATGTCCTTGCTGAGTAAAGGTATTCTTTTTTTTTTTTTTAAATACTGACCCTTTAAAACAGTAGTGTATATGAAGAGAAGCCCTACATGTGACACTTAAAGTGACATGAAGGAAAAAATATGAGATGGAGGAAAAAATACATCTCAATGCTTTTGCATTCACTCGCAAAAGTTTTGCTTTCCCCGAGAAACTTTGCGTTCCTTCACAAAACATTTGTGTTCTTTGCCAGCAAACGCAGTTTCTCTAGGGACTGCAAGACATTTGCGAGAAAATGCAAAAGCATTGACAAATATAATTTTTTTTCTCCCATCTCATATTTTTTACCTTCACCATGTCTGTTTAAGTGCTCCTTATAGAGAAGATTATAAGTGAATAAATCCACTTATAAAGCAATCAAATGGCTTCAGAAGGCATGTAATGACACATAATGGCGCACAAGTCATATTAAAGGTAGGGTAGGCAATTTTGTTTCATAAACAGTTATTCTGGTTTACACTCTCTTCACATCCTGATAGCAATCAATAATGAAGTGGTCTAAATATAAAAAACATTTTTTTACATATATCATCTGTGGAATTCTCAGGACCAAAAAATGTTCTTTCAAAATGCATTCAGTCCAAATGCATGATACGATGTCTTACCTGCCTGTGTATTTCCACACCTCTGCGCACCCAGCTCGCGCAGACATCACACGTCATCAGCATGTTCAGTAAGGCTATGCAGAGTTGTAGAGTCACCAAGCACCAAAAGCAAACGGCAGCCACCTTTTACAGTTCCTCCTGAACCAAAACAACGAGCTTATGCTGCGTTCACGCCATGTCATAACTGTAATTACGAGATGGCAACCCGTGATGTTCCTCAGACTCGTATTTATGCGTTTCTATGTCAACACTATCAACGCCGAAATGAACCTGCAGCAGTCAGGTGGTACAAGTTAGAGCTCTTTATGTTGTTTACATTCATTATTATTGTAATGTTACATGTTACTTTGAGACATGAGGTAATTTCACGTCGGGTCTCGTCTCATGATGCTTTGCTGAATCTGCTCTGTCTGTGTGCGTTCATGTGTTTTGGAGGAGGCCTGGATTTGGAGAACGCTCTGAACCTATTGCTAGCCGCTCCGAAATTGCCAACCCTACCTTTAACTAGTTTTATGGTGTGTTTTTTTTTAAACTGGACAGACATGCCTGAATATACTTTAAAATCTTATATTTTGGTGAACAGAAATAAATATTAGCACACGGTTTTGAAATGACACGAAGTTGAGTCAACAAATACAAATATCAGAATTTGTGAGTAAATATTCCTTAAAAAAAAGCACAATATCGTGTATGTTGCTGTTTGGCGGGAAGTATGGTCTCTACCTCTATTTAGTGAAAGTTTTGTAAAAACAGAAAGAAAACATGTCTGAACGTAAGCTTAAATGCTTGGTACATTATTGTTCTTTTACTATTTTTTTAATCTACCTTCTTCATCTGCATCGGTGGCAACAAAGACTTGCTGAAGCTTGTGCTTCTTCATGAGGCTCTGGATCTTCTTTACTGCACCATTAAGGCTAGGCACATCTTCTCTGTGACCCCAGATGAAGTCCTTCCTACGTAAGTGGACTCCCAGGTAAGGGCCTCCCTTAGCACTGCCCAACCTGTTCTGGGCCAGAGTTTATAAAAGTTCATGAAACAAATATGACTGCTATTATAATGAAATGAGCGTGGGTGTAAAGCACATTGCAAACATTCTAAAAACACATTGTCATAACATATTAACTAAAGAGCTCAAATCCTTGTTGTATAAACACCAGTTTGACTCTATCAAATATCTATCATGCAGACAGCAGTGACACCAGCACTTCTTATAGTTGAACAATGAGAAGGGAGCATTACTGTAAGTAAAACATACTTTCATTTGGGTCCAGTCCTCATTGTATGGTGTCTGGTCCTGTTTATCTGTGGAGTTGAGATACTTCGCCCTAAACTCATCCCCTATGATACGCAAGTGTTTGGCAAACACCATGCTTCGCCGTGTCTGTTGAGCAATATAAAAAAAAAACAATCAGGTGACAAATGTTTCAAAAATCTTAACTACTACTATATTTTAGCTAAATTATTTCTAAAACATGAAAATATTTGTTGATGGACTTACATCCCAGTAGTCCTTCCCAGCATAGTGATCATGAAGGACAGTCTCAGCTCTGTCCAGCATTACTGACCTGTGGTTGAATGACAACAAAAAAACAACACCCCCATTTGCATTTAGAAGCTATTTTATTGCAAACCTAATTAAAAAGTGACTTACGTAGCTGATAAGTTGTTTTGTAGGAAAGGGGCCAAGATAGAGGCATGTCCCTGAGCAGATAAACAGGTGACATTCAATGCTCTGGTCTCCTCATAACCCCAAAACCAACCTCTGGAGAAAGAGAGAAAAATTAACATTTTGGCATCATTACTTTGTTACACTCCTATGGATTTCTTTCTTCTGTGGAATACAAAAGAAGGACCAGTGTTGCTTTGTCTGGACTTATCTTGCATTGACAAGATTAACAGTTAAAAATATATTCTTTCACATTCAACAGAACAAAGAAAATCATACAGTGGAACAGGGTGAGAAAATGATGACAAACTATCCCTTTTATTTCAGTTTGTTCCTCATTTAAAGTCATTGTATGGCTTTAGAAGCTTTGGAATATAGTACACAAGTTGTATGGACATACTTTGCAATTCAAAAGAATTCATGTTTTTTTTTTAAATTATAATTTTATTCAGCAATGATGCATTAAATTTGTCAAAAGTGACAGCAAAGACTTTAATAATGTTACAAAAGCTTTCTATTTCAAATAAGTGCTGTTCTTTTGAACTTTCTATTTATCAAAGAATCCTGAAAAACATTATCATGGTGTCACGGTCCTGGTTGCAGCAGAGAGGAAACTGGATCTTAGTGCAAGAGTCATTTTTAACAACAAACTCAAACTAACAGAAATACTCAAGATTCTCAGAATACAACAAGGAACAGAACAACCAGGTACTAGCCAAGGGTACACATAACAACAGACCGATGAACATGACTCAACACTGGGCTTAAATACACCACAAACAAGAGAGGGTAAATTACCTAGACACATCCGAACTCAACTAACTTAATCAGTTACCAAGGATACAAACAGGCAGGGGACAAGGAAGACTGAACTAATGAACTTTAGAAGCCTAACTAAGACTTCCTGCTCAGCTGCTGTTCGGACGCTCTTGCTTACTGCTCCGCGCTTTGCTCTATCGCTTTTATATTTTTATATTTTATCTCCTTTTATCACCTAATTTTAACTTCAGCAAATCAGCACAGTGCTCAAACACTTGGATTACTACAAAAAAAAGCAGAATTCTTTTTTTTTGACCAGCCTACCACTGAAAGCTTACATTCCTGGGAAGAGAAAACACAACTGCCTATATTCATAAGGATAAGAAAATGCCTCCTCTGGAATCTACTTGCTGCTCTAACTGCCACAGACTTCTACAAAGGATTGCAGTTCTTGAAACAAATTTAATTGCGGGACCACCAAACCAGACGGGACACACAACAGAGCTTCGTCATGGACGCCCTCAGCATACAGCCGGTGAGTCCCATGAATCTCATGCTCCTCGACAGGCTATACTGAGTGTAGAGAAACAAGCCGATCGACTTACAAATCGAAGGTACAAACAGGGAGCGAGACCCAAAGGCACTCGAGACATCAGATTGTCACGAGCATCATATATTGCTGCAGCAGCATCCTCTACCCCAGATACAGCTCTGACAAGGATTGCAAACACTGGTCTCCTACCACCGCCTATACATGTTGAGAACAGATTTGAAGTATTAATGAATGAGGAATCCCCAAATTTGATGAATGTGATCGAACACAGACTGAATCAGCCTGTAGCTAACACTGATGCTAACTGGCGCTCGAGGTCGAGGAGACAGCGGCACTCAGCTCAGAGCGCAGCCGGACCCAGGACCCTGATAGTGGGCGACTCCATAATCAGAAACATTAGTAGCAGGGATACAACAACATGATGCCTTCCACAAGCAACAACTTCTGATGTAAACAGAGAACTTCAGAACATTCTGATGAAACATAAGACTGCAAATCGACTCATCATTCATGTAGGGAAGAATGATATTCATAAAGAGCAGTCGAAACTCCTTAAGAAGGATTTCAATGAACTTTTTGAAACACTTAAAAGACTGAAAGTTCAAACATTCATCAGTGGACCACTCCCAGCAAGAGGAACAAACAGGTTTTCACGGTTGCTTGGGCTTAATACATGGCTGCAAAAAACCTGCAATATAGAAGGAGTAAACTTCATTGACAACTTCAATCTTTTCTGGAGTCAGATGCAACTGTTTCAACAGGATGGCCACCACCCAAACAAACTTGGTTCAAGAGTGCTAAAGGACAATATCTAGTTCTCCCTCCGTCATCCTTCTGCAATGTGTGCCAATCCACTCAACCTGAATGGCACACACACACACCTGGATACAGTATGAATGACCACAGGACTTCACTTCAGCACCTGAATGGGCATGCGGTTGACACATTACACAAGGACAATGATAACACCACTCAGCCACAACAACCTCTGCTCACGGACACAATCTCAGCTGAGCCCTGCCCACAGAGCTCACCACAGACAGACTGTGACATACTAGCACTGCTCCAAGATTCAGCACCCAAGGACGACTTTCTGGAAAACAGCGAGGGAAACCAGGACACCATATTACAGCCTCCAATAACACCAGAGCAACAGAGCCTCTCACCAGACACGTTCTCCATCTCTCCAGCATCTCCACTTCTGTGCTTCTCAGAGAAAATGGAACAACTGGTGTATGCTGGAACTAGACTATCCCGCTCCTTTGCTGCAAGCCCCCAGATACCAACCAAAAAACGGCAGGCCCCTCAACCACCAAAGCCTGCAGGCGCAGCTCGCCCTCCCCCTCCTCTTGTGAGAGCTCTTCGGCCTCTGCCACAGCGCCAGGGCACACACCCTCCTCCATCGGCTCGAGGTGAACCAAAAACAACTGATACCAGCTCTCAGTGATATGTGTCGGGTCCCCGCTATGATAACAGTAACTTTCTCAAATGTTTACAAAACAAGCGGGAACCCAGTGTGCCTGTATCTTTATCTTTCTCTATTGCTGTTCGATTACATGATAGAAAGTCTAAGGCCTTCAAAAGCCGTACACCAAACCCATCTAATCTGGTGCCTATTACACGCCAGGTCATACTTAGAAGGGAGAGGTTATTATGTGAGTATAGGAGAGCATAAGTCTGAGTGGACATCCATGACATGCGGAGTCCCTCAAGGCTCAATTCTTGCGCCACTCCTATTCAACCTGTACATGCTCCCAATGAGCCAAATAATGAGAAAGAACCAAATCTCTTACCACAGCTATGCAGACGACACACAGCTCTACTTAGCCCTATCGCCTAACGATTACAGCCCCATTGACTCCCTTTGCCAATGCATTGATGAATTAAACAATTGGATGTGCCAAAACTTTCTTCAGTTAAACAAAGACAAAACTGAAGTCATTGCATTTGGAAACAAAGATGAAGTTCTCAAGGTGAACGCATACCTTCAGTCTAGCGGTCAAACAACTAAAAATCAAGTCAGGAATCTTGGTGTGTCTCTAGAGTCAGACCTTAGTTTCAGTAGTCATGTCAAAGCAATAACTAAATCAGCATACTATCATCTGAAAAATATTGCAAGAATTAGATGCTTTGTTTCCAGTCAAGACTTAGAGAAACTTGTGCATGCTTTCATCACCAGCAGGGTGGATTATTGTAATGGACTCCTCACTGGCCTTCCTAAAAAGACCATTAGACAGTTGCAGCTCATACAGAACGCTGCTGCCAGGATTCTGAGCAGAACCAGAAAATATGAACACATCACACCAGTCCTCCGGTCTTTACACTGGCTGCCAGTTACATATAGAATTGATTTTAAAGTATTATTACTGGTATATAAATCATTCAATGGCCTAGGACCTCAATACATTGCAGATATGCTCACTGAATATAAACCCAACAGATCACTCAGATCATTAGGATCACATCAGCTAGAAATACCAAGGATTCACTCAAAGCATGGTGAGTGTGCTTTTAGCTACTATGCCAGCCGTAGCTGGAACCGGCTTCCAGAAGAGATCAGATGTGCTCCTACAGTAGTCACATTCAAATCCAGACTCAAAACACATCTGTTTACCTATGCATTTACTGAATGAGCACTGTGCCACTGCTCGTCCGACTATTTGTACTGTATTTTATTTAATGTTTTAATTATTCTGATTTCATTTGATTATTTCTGTATTTTATCGTTTATTCTAAACTGTTTTCATTTTTCTGATTTATTTTGTTTTAATTTATTCTATGTAAAGCACTTTGAATTACCATTGTGTATGAAATGTGCTATATAAATAAACTTGCCTTGCCTTGCCTAACTAGGAAACACAGACATGAACAGAGCTGAAAAAGTGTTTGAAAATACAAGTTAAACTCGAAAATTTTGAATATTGTGCAAAAGTTCATGTTTTCAGTAATTCAAATTAAAAGGTGAAACTAATTTATTTTAATATATATAACTATATACATGTGCATGAATATACTTTTCAGAGGGCTGATATTTCTGTATTTAAAATTCTTTTTTTTAATTGATTTCATGAAATATTCTGATTTTCTGAGATTATGAATTTGGGGTTTTCATAAGCTGTAAGCCATAATCATCAAAATTATAACTTTCAAGTTTCACCTGTATACTCTAAACATGAACAAATAAACTCAAAACATGGCACATGGCACAGCTTCGAGTCGGGCAGGTCTTTGCCTCCACGTCGTGCATTAAAATGTGGTACCTGTAATAGTTCTGTTTGTCTTTTGAGTACATCAGTCTTTCAATGCATGGTCGTTCATCCACCTTCTCCTCCCATTTCCCATCTGTCCAGCCCTCTGCATAGCTCTGCAGCACAAGGATCTGGTCAATAAAGGGACCCCCAGACTCTGAGACCAATCATAAAGACACAGAATGTGGGAATCATAATTGACTGTTTAATTGTTTATAAATGCAATGTTCCTATTTAAATAAAATATGACTAACTAGACAGGCATTCAATATGCTTCATTCAACTCTCTCTGCATTTGTTTCATTTACTTTTTTTTTTTAATCCAACATTTTGTCGAATGCAAGTTATTAATTATTATTATTTTTTTGTTGTCTATGTTTCATACAATACTTGAACAACCATAATTAATCTCTGCTAGTTGTACGTAGACCATATACCAATAATTATATGGATTTTTGATGTGGATTTTCAGTTGTAATGTAAACAGAATTTTAATATTGCGGTTCCTGTTTTTATTTGGACTGTGAATGACACACCCACGATTTCTTTCATCAGGATTCTGACCGAGACAAGGGAAGATTCTCCCTCCACAAGCACTATTTGGAGTCTTCTTACACAGCATTATTCTAGACGGAGCCATAGTCATGGATGATCTTGAAAACTTTCCAGGTGCCATGTGCCTAATTTTTATGCTGATTTATGCGCTAAATTATGAGTTTTTCTTTCCCTTGGACACAAATCTCTAAAACCAAAACTACATTCCCTTAAAAACCTTCTGTTGATGTAAGCGAATGCTGTTTGAGATTGTGTTAAAGGTCACCTAAAATGTAAATTCTGTCATCAGTTTGTAACCCTCATGTTATTCCAAACCCATAATACTTTGGTTAGTCTTTGAAACACACGTTTAAATATTTTTAAAGAAAACCAGAGAGGTTTCTGACCCTCTTTTAAAAGTCCAGGTAACCAAAACTTAAAAGATCCAAGAAGGTAATTAATATGCTAAAATCAAATGGATTCATTTTACAATGCCTGTTATAACCTTTTTGGATCTTTTAAGTTTTGTTTCAGGGACAGAAATCTCCTAGATTTCATTAAAAAATATCTTAATGTGTTTCAAAGTCTAACAGGTTTGGAACGTCATGAGGGAGAGTAAATTATGAAAGAATGTCCATTTTTGGGTGAACTAACCCTTAAAGCTTGTTGTTGCACTAAAGTCAACATTCTTTTTAATTAAAGTGTTAAATTGTCACCCGTAGGTGACACAACCCAACTAAAAATGAATATTTAGAATATTTAGAAATTTTAAGGCAATCGGTTTCCTCGCTTTTTCTAAGTAAAGTCAACTTATTACATTTTACAGAGGATACATTTCATCTCTGTGAAAAAGAAAGCCTGTAGTACTCAAAATAGTTTGTCTGTGTACATGAACGTGTGTGTGTGTGTGTGTGGTAGCGCGAGTGTGCACGTATCAACACATGCAGAGGTCTGAGGCCTTTATCAAAAAAAAACAATACAAAACCTGTCCTAATCGAAAAAAATTAAGTTGACGAAAAGACTGAATCAAATATTTGGTGATAATATAGCATAAGGAGAGATTTATAAGCTATTTTTTGTAGGCCGGTAATCATTTTTGACAGTGAACACCACAAACAAACTGGTTAAACATTAAAGCACACTAGTGCAGTTAACAGTTCACATTTTTTCCAACAACATTTTTTTTTTTTGTAACAAGGTGGGGGGAAAGTACAAATATTATCCCAAAAAATGTTGGGAAGTAGCCTAGTTATACCCTGTGTGAGTGAAGTCAGGAAGTTTTAGTCCAATGCGATAATATTTACTACAATTTAAGAAAATTCTCTCTGGGTCAAAATGACCGGAACACAGCAAATGAATGGTAAACAAAAACAGTATAGCTCACCAGCAATAAATTCCTCATACTCGATGACTGGTATCTTAGCCTGCAGGCTGGTCACGCTGAAGAATTCTCCCCAGGGGATTCGAACCTGATGTATATCAGGGCTCTGCCAGTGATATAGACGACCCCATGGAGGCAACACTAGCACCCAGTCGCCCTCTTTCCTCAATGTCTTCAGCAAAGAGGCCATGCGAATGTACACATCCCGGCGAAGATTGAAACCCTCAGGTGGATTCACATCATACAGGAGGTATCTGAGCATTACATAAAAGCAGGATCATTCCTACAGTGCAGTACAGTTTTAGGTTTCTAACTTATGTGTCTTAATGTTTTGGTAAAAATGTTCACATTTTTAAAGAATATTTTTCCAATATCTTATTTTAATTTTAATTAATCAATGTTTAAACACATAGTATTTTTAGGCTACAATTAAAAACTATTTTTAATCGATTTTAGTGTGAAATAATCTGTGTGATTTTTCTTTTTTGTCCTCTCTCCAATTAAAATGTTTCAAACAAGACATTTTATTGTACAATTTTATTTTATTTTTCAACTTCTATCTTTCCAACTAAATAAATTATTTATCAGACTGGTCTCACAAAGTTAAGAAAATTGAATGAATTGAACCTTCAATAAGTTAGTTTGAGCATTTTTGAGGAATTCCTTTTTTCATTAAATTTGGTGTGAAATATCACATGTGATATTTCAATGTTGTCCTCTCTTCAAATTAAAATGTTTCAAACGAAACATGTTTTTATTATTGAATGTTCATCATGTTCCCCTACTTCTATATTACTGAAAATCAAATCAATACCAAACTAAAAGCATTTATAAAATAGCAGATTTCACAGACTGCTGTCACAAAGAAGTTAATAAAATGTAATAAATTGAACTTTAAATAAATTAGTTTGAGAGCGTTTTGAGCAATTAGGCTAAATGTTTCATTAAAAATTGTGTAATATATTCCAGGTGCTTTAAAAAAAAAACTTGTCCTTTCAAACCTTACAAAAATTATCAAAATGTTTCCAACAAAACATGTTAATTATACTTATCTACTTCTATCTCGTTTGGAAATCAAATCAATACCAAATTAAATGCATTTATAAAATGCTTCAATTCGACAGAAACGTACTTTTCGGTTTCCTCACAGTATTGTTTGTTTGTATAGTAATAGTGGACATTTTAGTAATATAATGATAAAATATAACAATGGTGATATCCAATATAATATTCAATATAAAAACATTTCTGCTTTTGTCAATAAAGAGGTTCTTGATGGAGATACACGAGACACAAAGGAGAAGTGTTTTAAAATGACGGAGTTCAAAGGGGATTACAAAAAGTGAACAAACCAACACATGTGAATTTAACAGTAGTGGACAGTAATGTAAAAGCAGGAAGCATCTTTTCCAGTATACAAGTCCTACCGAACATCCCGTGATGGTGCAGCCACCGGAGACAGCATCGACTGCCCGGCACGAAATGAATTGTCGTCTGAGGCCGAAGTTAAATTACATGATAGAACAGAGAGGATTAATACTGAAAAATATCGTAAAATATGGTGGAAGAGTGTTCCCCTCCTGTTCGCCATGTCTCTCACAGCCACGTATTTCCGGCGTCTGGACAGTTGCCTAGAAACACAGGCTAGTGTTGGGCGTTTTCCAAAGACGCTTCGTGAAGCTTCGAAACCTTTGTGAATCATTTGTTTCGAGCCAGTGAATCGGAGCGCGTAAACACGTGATTTCAAACGATTTCAATGAACGAGGCTTCTAGGAGGCAAATATGACACAGCCTTATTTGTAAAAACTCTATCCAGGTTCATCAGGCAATTAAAAGTATTCAGTTGTTTTCAAATGTCTCAGGTCTGTTAAAAATGTGAAGCGCCTGTTGTGTTCACGTAATACATGCAGTATACATATACAGTTTTAGTTCTGCTATTCAGGATGCCTGTTTTACGTTGCACATTCTGAGACTGTGAGGCCACCGTGTGAGGCCCACTATGTAGTAAAAATAGTTTTCTTTTAATTTGTTTTCTTGTTTTAATTTTGTTTTGAAAATGTAATTTTTGGATATTCAAAGTATGATAACAGTGTGATTAAGAAGGCTTTTGTAATTAATCTGTTAATTTTATTATTCAATTTTCACATCCGTAAGTTTTCTAACAAAAAGCCCCTTTTCTCAGTATTCGAAAATTACTTTTCTACTATTCAATCTAATGGAAAAGCTATTAAGACTCTTCATTTGTGTACTGTCTTCAAAAGCTTTGATTTATACAACTTTTGTGACTTTTATTATTACTATGGGTTTTTTAATGATTTTTTACGTGTGTTTTCTTTGCTCCCCTGGCTATAAAATGTATGTTGTAGGCTATTGTCTTGTTATTTATAGCAATAAAACAAAATCTCTTTAAGTTCGCGAACAACATGTATACATTTGTAGACATTTTTAATGGCACATATGTGTAATAAAAAGAAAGTTTTTAAGTTAATAACCTCTTATTGACCTAATTAATCAAGCTCTACGTAAAACAAGCCCAACAATAAAAAATAAAACAAGTATACACACATAATATACAGACACTTCATGTTGAATGATATTAGATGATTTGTTTATTGCATTTAATATATAGGCTTTTGTTAAAACATTGGCAATAGTTTGTAAAATCTGTTTTTTTTTTATTTACGTAAGCAAGTTTTCGTTGCATTTACACAGTTGTGACCAGCACGTGGCACCAGCGCGTAGCGTTTCGAACGCTTCGAAACAGTGAATCATTTTGGTAAGCAAATTCAACTGATTCAAAGTTTCGAAAAGCTTCGTTTCTCCCGTCACTAACTTAGGCACCTTCTGTGCAGAACCTGTTTATATCGGTGTTTACTCCTTTTCGTGGTTATCAAAACCTTAATTCAAAATATAAAAAGTGAATTATAATCTTATAGATAAGACCATTAATTGACCCTTTTTAAGAAAAAAGAGCATAAAATGTGCTATAATTCAATGACAAGTCGCGGGTGAAACTGTAGTTGGCAGTGTCGAAACTTTTGCTTTGACACATCGCGAGATTTCTTCGATGGTGTCGCGCCACCATGACATCATGAAGGAGGGCCAATGAACGACAGGGTGAAAGCTTTGTGTACAACAGTGATCCTGATCCCAGAACATCAGCTGAACTGTCTGAGTTTTAGCCATGTCATTAATAATTTTAACATCAGCGCACAGGTGAGTGTTCCTGAAGTGTCACATGTTTGATGCTATAATGGATTTGTTCCACTTATAGACTCCAGAGGTAAAAATATGGCATGCAATTTGATGTGCAGGACATCTGCAGACAGTGCAGCAACACTATACTCTTTCCCAAAAAGAATGAATAAGAACAAGTTTTGACGTTATCTCTTAAGTATATAATATCTTATAAATATTATATTATATTACTATATTATAAATGTGTGTGTGTGGTTTCACTTTCACTATAGTTTGTTGCCTTTATTTTAAGAGATTGAGTTTATTAACAATATGTATAACAATTCGATGTTACAAAAAACAGTAACACAACTATTGATTTTATCCCATACAGACTACGATCAATCTTTAGATTGCAGAGAATACAAGGACACATGGTAAGTTTGGTCTCTAAGGAGGGGTGACGAGTATCCATGTTAAATATTCATTTACAGTATAAATGTATATTATTCATCTAGTCAAGAGTATAGACACACTTAATGAAATTAATACTGCTTTTTTTATTGACTTTTATACCCACGAAAACCTTTTGATCTGGTGTTTTATGCTTAAATGCCTGATATTAGTTTGGCTGACAAATATAAAGTGTGCACTGTTTAAAAAGAAAATGACATGAATGAGCTGTTTTATGTGTGCAAACCTTAACTGGTAATGTACATGTTAGTGTTTATTCTGGGAACTTCTTTCATTAAATATTATCTTATTACTGTATGTCTGTTTTCAGATGTCCAATCAAGCTGGGACTGAAGTTCTGTTTGAGAAAATAGGGAATGCTGGTGTCATCACACTAAACAGACCCAAAGCTCTCAATGCTCTGAATCTCACCATGATCAGACACATCTACCCTCAGCTCAAGGTTAGGGGAGACTTTCTCACATCATCACTAACCCCCCTGTAATATTGTCATTCACCCAGTCTAACTCTATATGATCATCTCTGATTGTTGACCTGATTTGATCATTGTGTGTTTTGTAGAAATGGGACAAAGACTCCGAAACAGATATTGTGATCATTAAAGGAACAGGGGAGAAAGCATTCTGTGCTGGTGGGGATATCAGAGGTTATTATCTAATATAAACATGCATTTTGTTTTCTCATTCAGTCTTTTATGGATCCATGCATAAATAATGCAGTAATGCCATTCACACTGAAATGCTAAAATGACTTTCGCAGCTGTCACAGAGGCTGGAAAAGCAGGCGATTCCCTTGCTCAAGACTTTTTCCGTGAGGAATACATTCTGAACAACACTATTGGTATGTTTTCACACTTTTGTTGCCAGTTTTTTTTGGTTTGATGAACAGATTTATCTATTTATTATTTATTTGAACTTTTTTAGGTACATATCAGAAACCTTATGTGGCCCTAATTGATGGAATTACAATGGGAGGAGTAAGTATTTATCTAAAGTTGTCATCTTGCTGCACAAGTACACCAGCAGATGGTGCTGTCTGTTCTCACTTAGCAGAATATATCATCAAAGGAGTCCAGAGGCAATGTGGGCCAGCTTGTCTTTGTGTTTACGAAATAAAAAAATTAATGCATGACCAAGTGTCCTGCTTTGTATGAAGCAAACCACATAGCATCACTGAATTTGTGCAAAACAGTTGGACTCACATTGCCATTGGTTCCTTGCAAAGTCTAGAACCGCATACTAGCTTACTACTAATATTTCTGCCATTGAAAGATATGGCAAATGTAGTAAGAGTAGTACGCTAGTATGCAGTTCCCAATTCTGCATTAGTGTTCTCATTTGTAAACAAATGCATGAAAAAAATATTATCACAAGGATGCTTTATTTTATGTTGTATTTATTTTAATAACATATATGTTATTATATGACTATTTGATGTGTTTTTAGTGCAATTTTCAATATCTTTATAGTCATGTTGGAGTATATGAGCTGCAGGAAAGCTGTGATGCACTATGAGTCAAAACCCCCTCTTTTAATCCTCTTAATTTCAATCCTGCACTGTGTATTTTATTCAGTAGGTGTCAGCAATGAACTGCTCTTGCAAACAATCTTTGGATTTTTTGTGAATCTGTTCTCAAGTGTCCTTTGATTGGTAGGCTAGTCTATTGATTTAGTCTTGGATTGAGTAACACTTAATATAATTATGTCCATGTTGAACATAATACATCTAAGCTTAATTGTTATTAATTTAAGCAGTTAACAATTAGAAATACATCACAAACAACGCTTTTGGTTTGATGTATCTGATTCTGCCCACTTTCAATTTACTTAATAGTATTTCAACATCCCAGTTTGGCAGGAAACACAGCGTATTACAGCCATGGAAGCCAGAAAATGAACTAGGTCAGAGTTCTACCCAACCTAAAAAGCCTCGGCATCCATCTAAAAAGCTCTATGACCAGAGGCATATTAAAATGTGGATAAATCAACTTGGAGTATAAGGCTTGTCACCTTCCACTGTGAAATTGCGCTTGTTCCTGTTGTGTGTCCTCAATCCTGTCGAGTTTGAGGAGGGGATGGGGGAAACAACTATCTCCAAGGCTTTGTCCAAAATCACCCCCTATACCTTTAAATAGGACACTATTTGAGGGGACAGCCATTTGTAGTGGTGTCCAAAACCATAGTGGACGATATCAAGTGCGATTTGTCAATCGCATAATGCACCGCTATAACGTGTGTACAACTGATGTACGCCCAACAGTTAGAGACTTAATGCACTGTGAGGGTCATGTCGAATGAATTCCCATGGCGTTCGCAGCTGAATCATCCATCCATCCATTTTTCAAACCGCTACTCCAATGTGGGTACAACGTAATATCATACAGGTAAAAATTCCTTTTTTATTGGTTATTACATAGTTTAAGTAAGGTTTATACATGCTAGTTTCCGTGACAAGATAAGTCTTTTCATTGCTAATGGAGCTGCCAGTTTGCCAGTTCAAATGATTATTAAACAGCAAGCACAAAAATATGCAAAAGAAGCAGCCCTTCCGGCCTACTCAGTGTCCGAATTCACTCACTCATTTTCATTCACTCCTTCAAGTTGACTATATTAGTGGAGTAATGTAGGGAATAGTGAATGAGGGTATAGGGGGTGATTTTGAACACAGCCCAGTATTGTGAATTTGGACTGCAATACCCATTTCAACCACTAGCTGTAAATTTTACCATATAGTGCACAACATGAATGTATTCATCTGTACTAACATTTTAATTCTTAACTCTAAATATATTTTAAACACTTTTACCAGCATAACGGAGCAGTTGACATGTTACTGTCGTCATAGTTTCATTGGGTTCTGGCAGTAGGAAAGCAATGTCACGGGGTGAATCTGTCACCTCCTGGTGTTTGATTGATCAGGGATTCTGTTCAAAGTCGAGGTACGGTGGGTCGATCTCAGTGCTGTACATTTTTTGGTTGTTTGATGCAGAGCTATGTGTTGTGTGTCAGCTGTTAGTTAGGAATAGAATGACCATGCAAGTTCACTGAGTCCATGATGATCTCAGATGTCTCTAAGGTTTAAAAATTGATTTTTCCATTTACTCATATATTTGAGAAAAAGAAATGGGCAGCAGATGCAGAATTACAAATAATGTCATTATAGTGCTTAGAGGGCAGCCCTGTATTGATATTCCACAACCATTCTAGTTTTTTTATTATTATTATTCCTCACCATCATTAAAGGGATAGTTCGTTCAAAAATGAAAGATGAGTATACTTTGACTAAATGACTATATTTTTCTGTGGAACACAAAAGGGACATTTGTAATAATTTTTAAGTAGCAAATTAGATACTCTTAATCATTTTTAACCATTCAAAAACCTCTTTTATGTTTTTATTTTGCTTTGTTCATAAAAGACATGGTGACTAAGATTATAAATTATAAAAAAAATATATAGCTCAATCTATTAATTATCTAATTTG
This sequence comes from Meda fulgida, assembly GCA_030578275.1. Taxonomy (NCBI): domain Eukaryota; kingdom Metazoa; phylum Chordata; class Actinopteri; order Cypriniformes; family Leuciscidae; genus Meda; species Meda fulgida. The sequence continues at coordinate 8,194,967 of CM060624.1, read as the reverse complement.
TTTATTTGAAGGCTCCCATTATGTTTAATATTTCTTGCTGATTTTCTACTTTGGTTGATTAAAATATTCACCATTGATTTTATTTTTTTACTTTTAACTTTTTTATTTTATTATTATTATTTTTTTTACTTTTTGTGATTTATTTTTGGTCAGTATTCAAATCAAGACTATTTAACACGATTATGGGTGGGTGATAATATCTTATTAGTCTTATTATCTTACAATATGAGTCATTTTAAATATCAATGATATTTGCAATTATTGACATACGATAATTAATAATTAGAGCAAAAACTAATACTATAGGTTAAATAATGTACTTAAGGTCCAACAACCAACAAAAGTTACGGTGGCTGACAGGAAAATGTCATCATTTGAGACTGCAAAGAGTAGACCGTTAAAGGATTAGTTCACCCCAAAATGAAAATGCTGTCAGTAATTACTCACCCTCATGTTGTTCCAACACCGTAAGACTTTCGTTCATTTTCGTAACACAAATTAAGATATTTTTGATTAAATCTGAGAGCTGTCTCACTCCTTCATAGGCTGCAAGGTAATTTCATCTGCCAGCCCAGAAAAGTTAGTAAAGCAACCCTCTACAGTTCGAGTAAATCACTCGCATATGCATTCACTCTGGCCGACTAGTGAATAATGTCTATAATTGGCCATTGGCTAATAAATTCTTAGATTTTACTCGCCAGTGTGTGTTAAATGGCAAGTATTAGTTTACCATTGATATATTTTCACTCGCTGAACACTCTAATCTGCATCTACCCCATGTTGAAATGGCCAAATTTACAGCAGAAAAAAAACAGGTTTACAGCCTGGAGCAAAAAGTGGCTTTGGTCTATACAGCTAATTTTGCCCTTCATGACAACTGTGAGGGGGGTGATTTTTTTTATTTATTTTTTTTATTACTCATCTGTTTAAATTATATTAAGCCTTAAAATAATAAGGGTGTGTCCACTTTTGAGTGACAGGTGGATTCCCGCTGGTGTGGTCATCATTAGCCGTTTGTCTGCTGTCTGTTAGCCGTCACATTACCTCAGCTAATTGTCTGACTGTAAAAATAAATAAAATTCCAGCCACTAAACTTGGCATCTCTGCCGTGTTTGTGATTTTTCGGGATTATTTCACAATTATAATGTCTTGCTGTGGGGTTAATTGTATTAACAGACCGTCCAAGAAGCTTGGACTCCATTTTTTTCGTGAATTTTTGATAGGTACTGTTTTCCATCCTGGAGTTGATTTTTAAACTTAGATACTGCCTACATTGTCTGCAAGTTTTCTGTCAGATTTCAGCCAAACATTTTGGAGAATGGATGAGAGTTTCCACCGCTTCTTGGTAATTGATTTGATGCCTCCAGCTACACATGTTTCCCGTTTGACTCAGAATACTTACAAATTTGCCAAAAGATTCAGACTGCTTATTCCCACTGCTTCTTCTGCCCTGCCCTGATAGTTTGAGGTGGTTGTTCTCACTGAATCGTAATCAACCTAATGAGTTTGCATGTAGGGGACACTGCTGCTCTGAGTCTGATCACAACATGCTTCTCAAATCCCCCAGGAGATCATTACTATTGTCATTTAATGAGCAGTCTGTTGAGAATGCAATCCCCAGGTGGTTTTGTAATAACTGATTTTATGATGTGTATTTTGTTAAACTAGATGAGTCCATGTCAGTCATCTGATGTGCGTCATCAGATCACAGCATCTTAATTCACTGAAGTGATGAAGACGATGATGCTTTCTTAGACTTACTTGTGGATCTTCTTTGACAGAATCAGGTCAAGTTTTCCAGTGGCACTTTTTATTTTGTATAACGGCAAGTTTTCAAATTTTGTGTCTTGACATTCCAGAATATTTCCTTCATAAGCAGTTTCTAACTTTTTGATGATGATTCATCTCCAGTGCTAATTAGAAGCAAAGACTTTAGATATACAAAGGCGGTGAACTCATTAATAGGAGAAAGTGCAATATGGGGGAATAAGTCTCGCCTTCTATATTAAAGAGCAAATAAGTCTTTGCGTCACAAGGCAACTATTTTATTGGTGATGAACTTAATCATAAGCTCGGTGAACAACTGGAGAATTTGATGTTTCCCCATACAAAAAGAGATACTTACTGAAATTGCTGCCCGAGAAGCATTTAAAATATGGCTGCTGAGTGAAATGACTTGCCTTAAAAGGACTTTGTCAGTGGCCAACTAGTATGTTTCCTTTTTTCTGCGGTGATGCCAATTTTAAAGCAAAGTGCTTAATGGTTGATATGATGCTACTATACACTATCGTTCAAAGGTTTTGGGGTCAGTATTTTTTTTTTTTTTAAGAAATTATTACTTCAGAAGGCTGTCTAGTGATTGTGAATTGATAGACTGAGAGAAAGACAGTCCAAAATCAGACCTCATCGATCCGACAGCCAGTGGCCCTGTTTTTTCCTGTTATTACTGTAAAGCTGCTTTGAAACAATCTGTATTGTAAAAAGTGCTATAAAAAAAAAGGTGACTTGGCAAAGATATTCTGCCTGTATCGGTAATCTAAAAATGTTGGCCGAGTAATTGGCCTGTCGTTAGTGCTAAAAGACCTGGTCTTTCATCACCTAATCATTTAGCTGTGTCTGTAATGCAAGAGCATCAGCCGTGTGCTAGGGTTGCAGTGTTGTACTATTTGCTTCTAATCCTACGTGGTGCAGTAACAATCTGGCGTTCCTTAGCACATAGAGATACGGTGTGCCATACATCAGTGGACTGTTTGTTATTCCATTCCTGCGTCTGCTGCTTAGGCGATACAGTCATGATGCAGGGTCTCAAACACTACTAAATCACAAAACATGTTGTTGGTGCTTCACTATAGCAACAGTGCTTAGGGAGAGGCTTAAGTTCTGACACGTGCATATGGTGCACTTTGTTCCAAATTGACTTTGTCCACTCTTTTTCCACTGTTATTGTTTTACAGGACTAAGTTCGGGAGTAGTTGCTCATTTCTGATGTTGAAAACCTGTTTTTTTGGACATCTTCACAGATCTTTTCCATAAAATGAAAAGATATAGTGAAAAGATAAGTTTATAGTACCATGTGCTGTCTGTCTTCAAAAAAACACTAAAATTAGTCTATATGAATTGTGCTCTACATACATACATACACTACCGTTCAAAAGTTTTGGTGTCAGTAAGATTTAAGAAATTAATACTTTTATTCCGCAAGGATGCTTTAAATCATAAGTGACAAAAAATGCTGTTCAAATATTTAAATGCCATTCTTTTGAACTTTCTGTTTATCAAAGAAAAAATTCAGCTTTGGTGAGCATAAGAGACTTCTTTCAAAAACGTTTTACAAATGTTTGAACAGTAGTGAAAGTCACACTTAAAAAAATGTACGAGGATGATTGTATTAGACAACCGAATACCAAAGCAAATGGAATCTGCATGGTTTAAAGATTGTTTAGGTGGAATTCGGTTGCACCAAATTTAATAACCAGAAAGACAATGCATTTTGTCTTCATCTTTAAAAGCATTTTTTTTTTCATTTACAACCTTACAAACTCTGTAATTTGTGCCTGTACTTATTCTTTAATCTACTACTATTCTTTATACTTTATCTAATGCAATTAATGTCACCATGAACTGAGCTGTCCACAATTGGCCACAAACTTTTGAACGGAAGTTTTCGTTTAATTCGTTCCGTTCTTTTCTGTTTTTTCACACAAAGGTATTGGATATCTTTAGAAGTCTTGAGCTTGCGCACAAGTCATATGGACCACTTATATAGATTTGGTACCTGAGGATGAGTAATACATTTTCATTTTTGAGTGAACTATTCCTGTATTGTCTCACAGTAGATGGGTGTGAGACATAAACCCTCATATTTCCATCTGATCTGTGAACATGGTACACAATTATTGATCTGCACTGTTTTCTCTGTCTCGGCAGGGCGTGGGTCTTTCAGTTCATGGGCGGTTTCGTGTGGCCACTGAGAAGACACTGTTTGCCATGCCAGAGACGGGCATCGGTAAGAGACAGCCAGTGTTCCTCTCTCTCCCCGTGGGCTGTAACTGGGTTATAATCTGAGTTTTCATTAATAATGTAAAATGGCTTTGGTTTCACAGGAATCAATAGTACTTCATCCCAAAAAATGGATGTAAAAAGCGAATGTGAAGCAGCATTTGCCCCCCCAAAAAACTGTAGTTAAGTAGCTTTTATTTCCCTAGGGGTCACTTTTAATTACACAAAAGTTTAGTGTTTTGTTTTGTTCCTATAAAATTGTACACACTTAAAGGCAGGGTTGGTGATTTGTTCCAGAAAGATTTTTTGTTATGCTGGTTGAAAGTCTCCACATCCTGATAGCAATCACTAAGTTAAGTGGTCTTAATTTATTTATATGTGTATATATATTGTCTGTGGAAGGCGTAGGACCATAAAATGTTCGTCCAATCATGACCTAGGATGTCATAACCTGCCTGTCATCATAATGTATTTCCATACCTCCGTGCACACTGCTTGCGCAGACATCACACGTCATCAGCGCGTTTTATGCTGTACAGTTAGACAGACGTCAGTCACCGAGCACCGCACTCGAAACAGCAGCCACCTTTTACAGTTCTTCCTGGACCAAAACAACAAGCTTATGCTGTGTTCCTGCCATAACTACTGTAAATAAAGGAGATGGAAACCCGTGATGTTATACTCGAATTAATGTGTTTCAATGGCAACACTATCAACTCCACTATCAACTACAACTCAGGTGGTACAGGTCAGTGCTCTTTAAGTCATGTTCAATATTATTGTAATGTTATGTGCTTTGAGACATGAGGTAGTTTAACGCCGTCTCTCGTGACGCTTTTGTTTGCTCCCTGCTGTATGCATTTTGAAGTTGGCTTTTGAGACCCTCTGAAGGGAGGGTGGGATCTCATGCTTTCTAAGCTAACTTGCTATTGCTAACCACCCTAACAATTGCCTACCCTACCTTTAAATATTACTTTGAATTTTGACTGTTGAATCATGTCCAAACCAGACGTGACATGATGCGATAAAAGGTATTTTTACCATGTTCGAGTTTTTGTCCTAACCAGTCACAACAGGGGATTCTATTTCGGTTTCTATTTCTGTGAACATGCAAACTATGACAATCTAAACTAATCTTAAAATTGTCTAATACAACCATAATGAAAGCGATAGTGGATAATTCACCTCAGAGCTTGAAAATAAATTAGAGAAAACAAGAGCGTTTGAACTGTGACCTCAGTGTGAACAAACAAGTCTTTTCTGTGACAAAGATTGTTTCATTCACTCAGTGTGTTTTTAATAATGTTAAAATGGTGTAATATTTATTAATTAGATATCTGAATCTAGAAATCTGAATTAGATGATGTACCTATCCATTTCATTGCGAGAGCAGTGTGCCTGGCGAGAGAGCTCTGCCCACACGCTCTTCTGATTGGCTGTGTGATATTTGATAGATTTTTTTCTCTGATGTGCATCTGATGTGGACAGGGTGTTAGATAAACTATATAAATCTTTCAACTCATGACTAGCCAAATTACAACCAGACCGAAGTGAGCTGAAGATGTTACGTCTGCCTCTGAAACGACCCAGCACTCACCTTTGTAACTAAAACCAAAAGACTTCTCAAAACAGTCTTTCAAAGCGAATTGTTCATGTCAGTATTATGTGGAAAGTGCATTGAGAGATGGTGTGGATGCTGTCTGAATGAGCAGCATGCTGAAACGCTCCACAGACAGCGGGAATCTCCATTTCGCTCATGGAAGGAATTCTGGCGATGCAGGCGGCGTCCCATCAATCTGCCGCTGATATGCATGTGAGTGGGTCTTGTTCCAGTCGTGAAGCCAGCAGATGATTCTTGCGCTGCAGTATACAGATTTAATTCCCTAACCTCTCATCTGGTCTAGGTTTGGTGGAACTCAAATGTGGACAGCTCAGTTCATGGTGACATTAATTGCATTGGATAACAGTATAAGCCAGTTTGTTTTAAATAACAAGTACAAGCACAAATTGCCAAGTTACACTAAATTTCAGTGTAATTTAGCAAACCCCTAAAACGTTTGGGGTCGGGTTTTTATTATTATTTTAGTTTGTTCACCTAGACTGCATTTATTTGAATAAAGTAAAAACAGTAATATTGTGAATTTTTTTGCAATTAAATTGACAGGAATTGCATTTGATCCTGTGATGGCAAAGCTGAGTTTCAGCAGCCATCCTGTTTTGATCCTTCAGAAATCATATGCGGACTGTAATCAATGTTGAAAACAGTTGTGCTGCTTAATATTTTTGGGGAAACCATGATACTTTTTTCCCCACGATCTTTTGATGAATCTAAAGTTCAAAAGAACAGCATTTAGTTGAAATAGAAATATTTAGCAACATTTAAAATGTCTTTCCTGTCACTTTTAATCAATTTAATGTATCCTTGCTTAATAAAAGTATTGAATTCTTTAGAGAAACTGAACTTGCCCTTAGTACATCTTCAGTTATGTCATTACCTTCCCTAACAATACAGGCTTAGAAGGACATGAGGGTGAGAAAATGACAAAATGTAAATTTTTTGGGTCCAAAGTGAATGTTTCCACATCAATCTTTTATAACCATTCCCTCATATATCCATGCGTGCTGCTGTCTCACTTTTATTGCACATGCTTTAGATTTTTCGTGCTTCTTTTCATTCCATGTTCTAATCACACCCTGTGAATGGTATGTCGGGAGCCTTGATGCGGTATAAATCAGATTGTCTGTGATGAATACCCTGCCCTTGTCCATATCACATGCTCCTACACATGTAGGCAGAAGTCTGCCTTGGCTATTGTAAATCATTCTAGACTCTTAATGAGAGCGCATTACAGCATTTCCTCTCGAGCTGCACAGCGTCCTTCACTCTTGCGAGCCTTGGGCAAAGACTCCCTGCAGAACTGTTTGAGTGGCAGGAAGTAGTGCTAATCATGGTCTGTGACACATCTGTTAAGCGTCTGTGCAATTGCGTGTGTGTGTGTGATTTGATTGAGTAAATGCTCTGAGTCTGTATGCCATCACCCGTTAATTCCATTAAGAGCCTGTGTTTCCCAACCCCAGATGAATGAATAATCCTCTTTGGGTTAGCATTTGTCTTAATGGTTTATTCTGCGGTAAGGCGTCCAGCCTCATCTGTCTCGTAGCCGGTACTTCCTTACAGTTCTTCCTTCTTGACATGAGGTGGTTAAACAAGTAATACATCATCATGTGTGCCTGGGATTAATGTGACTGTTTCCTTTGCACCTCTGGTCTGAAGAATGCTGTCGAATCCTGATCAGTTTTAAGTGTGACCCAGTTATACTGGTGTATCCCCCATGCGAACAAGGTGATTGGCCTTGATGACATGCATCTCCCCCTTCTTGGCTCTAGTCCCACCCATTCATGCACAGGGACAGCATTTAGATAATCTCCAATTATCCTGAATGAGGTACAAGGACCCACACTATATTTACAGACTTTTCTGCTTTTTTTTTTTTTTTTGCATGGCGATTTAAAAAGAAAACTGCAACAACAAAAAAAAAATAAAAAAAATGCACTCATTAACTTTCCGCTCATTTTTTTTATATTTAGTTTTACATTAATTGTACTTTTTGAAAAATTTTTAGAATGATGCATCTCACAACCTAGAAATACCTATTAAATTAATTTATATTGCTTATTTTACATATAAAGATAGATTTATATTCTATTTAATTTCAGGTAAAATTTATATTGTTTCAAGTAACAGTTTTTTTTTTATGGTTTTAATTAAAGATAATAACCCTGTCTTGCTTCATCAGTTGAGGCTGTTTTTCTACGTAGGGTTACTCAAACAAACAATATTTTGATAGTTCTAAAGTATATATGCTTTTCGGGGAAAGTTTCACAAATAAATTTGTTCTTTTAAAAAATATGTTTAGAATTAGTCAATTTACTCTTGAAAAAGTACCTACAAGCCATTAATTGCAAATTGCATGCATGCACACACATACATTACATACATATTTATCTATAAGATGAGACTCCAGTCATAGCAGTGTAATAAAGGTTTTAGTGGAAATCTGAATAAATGTTTAAGCAGATTCACCCATTTGCCAAATGTTTCACAAACACATAGTTCCGCCCATTGGTTGAGCCACTGCTACTATGTGGGGTTGCTTATACCAACAACATTTTATCTGGTTTAAAGAACTTTTTTTTTTTGTCATTTTATGCTTTAAATGCTCCAGGCGAAGTGGGATTTCAGAAGGAAAGCACCAAGAACAGCATGTTAGTAGTAGCCTTGAGCCATTTGTGCTGAGCTGTGACATTCACCCATGGTGGCACCTTCTCTGTCAATGTGCCAGCCATCTGTGCGTCGAAAATGCAAACCCCCCACCCCAGCCAACCCTGCAACCTGAACCCCTCCTCTATACCCCCTTCCGCTTATGGATTAAGGAGCTATTTGGAACTAAAACTATGCCAGTCATAAGACAAAGCGACTGGGTACACGGCAAACGTAATCTGCATTTATGATATTACATTTGCCTCCTGGAATCAGGTCAGGGGACTTAATCCTGTCGTGCCATATTCAGAATTCTACCTCATGCTGAGTGTTTAGGAGGGAAGTGATGTCATTTTCTCAGCCTTTGCTATTTAAAAAAGCACATCAGGTTAAGATTGTAGCGCAGCATTATGCCATTTTATAATCACATCCTGCAGACTGAACACTGCATTTGATAACTGGATGGTTATGGCATAATTAGCAACTATTTATTCTAGGGTTTCTCTTCGGGTTTATACGTCTAACATAACTCTAATAAAGGGTAGATAAAGGTTGGCTGTCAATTTAATTCTTATTGTAGTACTTATCCTGGTATTTTTTTAAATCACATCTTTGGATTTAGTGTAATGACCATATAAAATCCTATTTAATTTTGTCTTTATACTATTTTTCTTGCACACTATAAATGGGTCTTTTGTACATGGAAATATCCAGCTCCCTTATATTTTAGGAAGGGAGTCCCTTGGCATTATATATTTGTTGGGTCATTGGCATCTAAAATGTGTAGTAAGTCCTGTTTTATGTGACTCTTAGTGACTCTGCTTATTCAAGTATTTCCTCAATCACAGGTCTGATATTATGAAATCTCTTGAGCAATTGTAATAATTCACTTACACAAATTTCCCTTATTCCTGTGGCCTGAAATTAATCTCTTTTTTTTTATTATGTGTAGCTGATTTTTACTTTAGCTCATGCTCTAAATGTATTTTGTTTTGTGTGTTTTGTTTCGATAGGTCTGTTCCCTGATGTTGGCGGTGGCTACTTCCTGCCTAGACTTCGAGGCAAGCTGGGCCTTTTTCTCGCCCTGACAGGGTTTCGCCTCAAAGGAAGAGATGTTCAAAGAGTCGGGGTGGCTACTCACTTTGTGCAGTCTGAGAAGGTAATGTGTAGTTGACTCTAGTAATTCACTGATACATATTGGCTACTTCATATGACAATATTTGGCATAAACATATCATGTGTCAATTTGTCAAAGTCTACTGATGACCTTGTGAATACATTTTTCTGTTGTCAAAGATTTTTGTGAATTGAGTAAATATAATGTAAAATATTAGTGTTCATTTCAGCAATGCTGTGCATGTCTGAATGTATCATATATATATATATATATGTATATATATATATATATATATATATATATATATATAAATATATGAATAATATATATAATATATTTAGTATATGAATGTATTTATTATATAGTATAAAACATAGTAAATATGCCATTTATATATTAGCATATATATTAAAATTGTGAAATTCTAGTTTATTTATTGAAATAAAATTATATAAAATATTTTACATATATAGTGTGTGTGTGTGCGTGTGTGCGTGTGTGTGTGTGTGTGTGTCTGCATGTCATTGACAAAAGCATGCAGCATTTTCACATCCAGCTGCTAGTTTGGACACAGTAGTAAGAAGAAGAAACTATTGTGATTCAGTAACGTGCGGTGACATCTTGTCATGGGTAGTCTGTGACCTATCAATGTGGCATAGGCTATATATATTCATTCAGTTAATCTAGCAACCCAAGTTCATATCAGGCATCATCACATCGCTGCCTGCATACAGCAAAGTCAGTCATATGAAGAATGCACAATCAAATCTAATAATCAAATTAATAGACACATCTATCACTTTTTGCCAGGGTCGATATTGTCCCCACCACTTTTTAAAAACTCTCACGGCGGCACGGATGTACCAATAGAAATAAATAAAACATCTCCAGCTGGCAGAGCATTCATTTTGTTTGTTTGTTAAATAAGAGGCGATCTAGCGCTGAAATACGTCGTTTTTATAATCAAGTGATCAAAGTGGCGATTGGTGCGCGGTTACAGTGTTATCTTGTGGCTCACGCACAGTCTTCACATGCACGCGCGCTTCAATCCATTTCGGAGACTCTTTGTTTGTTCCGGTGAAATCACAAAACAAAAATGCACACAAACGTGTCCCTGCATGATATAATACAACCACTGATGAACTTATTCGGTTTTGATTTAAAAAAAAAAAAAAAAAAAAAAAAATATACGAGTGCGGATTCGAACCAGAAACCCAGAACATCTGACATGCTCGGCAAAAGATCTACCACAGGACCATTAAAAGACACACGTCAAGTAGTCGGATATATGTATTTATTCACGTGATTCATTCATTTATACACACACACACCTGTCCCACCCACTTTTTAAAACAAAGTTACGCCACTGATTTTAACCCTTACGAAATGCACCATAATCGCACAGATAGACATACAGTACAAATGTGGCAGAGGTGACGGCTAGATGCTAAGTATTGGGAAGCGCGGAGTGAGTGAGAGCGAGTGGATCACGTGACATGAAGCAAGCTCAGTCTCTGCCTCAATGTTGATAATTCAAGACCGCATGAGAACTGACTGCGCATGCGCAAATCTACATAAACTACGGTCTATGGACCAAAGAGGCACTGATAACCTCTGCCTCAATGGCCATGGCCTTGAATTTCCTGCATGAAACAATGCTTTTTCGAAGCAAACAATGGCAAAAGGAGTATATTATGTGTATTCCTGAACATTTTTGCTACAAAATTAATATTTGGAATAAAATTAATGCAATTAATAATGTGGTGAATTAATAAAGCTCTTGGAATTAATAAATGTAATGTCAATATTTCCTTTGGTGAGGCACTGCCTACCCTGACCGCACGTCCCTGTTGTGATTGTAGGACAGTTTTAGTACAGTTTTGAGAGGATGAAACTCAAATTCAAGGTAATGGTGACTGAGCTGTGCTGGTGCTGGCCTCCTGGGCTTTTGAGCTGCAGTTCTTGCATTTAAAGGTATTAAGAGTTAAGTCAGCATTTCTCAGGCTTGCCAGCGAACTTTCGGCAGCAGGGGGCGACTGAGCACTGACACTACGCCCAGTTCATGTGCCAGAGGTGAAAATGAGTACCAGGGCTTGGCACTGCTGGAGAGAGAGGGGCATACAAGCCTACACACACACACTCACATGCTCTGGCCAAGGGCAAATGACCAGCAGGATCTGACATACACGCTACTCACAGAAGTGACTTGTGATAAAAATAACCACAAAAGGGCTCTGAGGACAGTGCGTTTGTTTGTACAGCAGAACTAGTTGTGAACTGATTTACTTTCATTTATGAGCTAATGCATAAAAAACGAAATATAATAAATTGAGTCAGGCTGTATTATCATTCAACCATGAGCAGTACAGAGTTAGGGAGTTTAAAAAAAAATTTCAGGCTTAGAAAGCTTATGGAAATTTAAAACATTAAAAAAACATGGAATTTCTATAGTGAATATGCATTTTCTAGTCCTCTAAAATCAGCTAGAAACTGCTCTTTCTGAGAATAATCTCTGTACGATTATTTAATTGATAAATTATATTTTCTTAAATTCTTTTAATTTGTTTAGTAGATGGTTGGTTTTTCTAATGGCTGGTGCAATGTATGAGGTTGATATATGCATTATACAAGTCATGACTGCTAAAATGCTATGAATTTTTATTTAAAAAAATACAATACAATATTTTAAAAAAAAACTGAAAAGGTGTTCAAAAGAAAAAATATCCATTGATATTTAATGATCCTGTATACCATATCAGACAATAGTATCTCTGAGATGTCTCTCTCTTGCTCTCTGTGTGTGCATTTCTCTCAAGATGCGTCACAATTTACAGTTATCCAAAAACAAAAAGTGCACTTTAAATTCCTGGACGATGCACTTATTTAACCAAAAAAAGGTGTAATGCTGGACACTTCATGATCTAAATTGTCACAGATTGCCTTGCTAAGTGGAAAGGAAGGGCTATCTGACTGATGGAGGATGACAAAAATAAAAACTTTTAAACCTCATACACTACATGGTAGAGTAGTCATAGTGTATAATACCTCATTGAGACAGTTAGTTACAGATTAGCTCTGTTCCAATGAACCTCATAAATTATCTATTTGAAACACTCTACATTGGGAGCAACTCATGACAAAAATAGCGCTCCTGAAGTGCACTAGAGACCCCATTCACAATTGATTCCAGTAGAGATTAGTGTTGGTATGTGGATAAGCTAACAAATGATGCTCTAATAAGCATTCAAATACATATAGGGCACAAATATTGAGTTCTAGTCCATTTTTAATTAGACAGCATTTGGTCTATTTATTATGTGGCTCATAAACCAATACAACACACTGAACCTTTTTTAATTGATACTCTCCGCTGAATGAAATACAGGTCAGCATTTTTCTCGACTTGTTCGCCATCTTGAAAGAGATTTTTCACAAACTTTGTCGCAGTGCATAACCTTAAGGTGTGGTCATGTTTACTGTTGCTCGGCAAAATTTTGTGAGCAAAACATTCCATTAGGAATCCTCGTGAACGGGAGTTCATAAAAAAGTTGACTTCGAATTTGTTCAGAAGGTGGTATCCTCATGTTGAGAGCTGCACTTGTGGTTCCTTAAAAGGCTGTCCTGCAGGCCGCAAACTATGTTTTGGATCAGAGGCTGTTGTTTTATGTTGTTTCACTGTGCCCCTGCAGTTTCCATCAGGAAACACCTTGTAAAAAAATCCTGTTGTAAACAACATTCCCTTCTCTGCTCTTCAGTGTCTGATTTAGACCCACTTTTTTTTCTAACTATAAGGTTGAGAATTATCCCCTTTATTTCTCTTATCAGATTGCATCTCTTGAGAAAGATCTTGTTGACTTGAAGTCTCCATCGGTCAGCGACGTGGCTCAACTACTGGATACTTATCAAGAACAGGTATGTGGCAGAGACAGATGTGACTTTAAAACGGTCTGTGCAGACTTTTACAGCCTTGGTGCTTGCAGTTACTCTACAGTGGTGGGCTTGTATAATCCGTTACCATAGCCACAGTATACAACACTCATGGATCTGCTTTCAGTGCATCTTTATATGGTTCAAATTAAATGCCATGTGGCGACCCAAGTGTGGAAGATTTTCACCAAAAAATGAACATGCAAGTCATGCAATTATATGAATAATTATTACAATAATACTATTTATATGTTACAATATACAATATAATGTAATATAATGAATATAATATGAAACAATATAATATATAAAATTTGTTTTCTAGGCCTGGGCCTGTTGCAATTATTGATTAATCGTCTGATCATGGTTATTCGATCTATTCACAATTATTTTTGATAACCGCAATAATTGTGCAGTTTAAATTTCAATTGCATTTTTCCATCCAAATAAGGGAAATTTAGGCGCTTAAAGAAGCCATCAAAATGCGCGATGTGTGGTAGGAAGAAGTAGAGTTATAATCTGACTGGTCTTCCTTCATACAAAATGAAAGTTTGTGGATTTCATTATATTATACATTACATTATATATTATATTATTAAAATGTGTAAAACAAACTTGTTACATGCAATTATTGCGATTAATCGAGTTGACCGCAGTAATTATATTATGTTATGTTTTTATTTATATTGGCATATGATTCATTATACACTTAATTAATTTCACAGCATTGAAGTTTATCATCTGGGCCTGTTTTATTATAATTGTTATTATTATATTAGCTATTTACAATTACCTGTAAAAAAAAATAAAAATCTATAAGTGACATGTACAAAACAGAATTAAATTGTACATCACAATTATGTGTATGATAATCGTCAGCACAAAATTCATCATCGTGACAGGCCTATGTGAGTATTCCTAAACCTCTCCAAAAGTTCAAAGTCCTCTGCTGTTTTACTATTCTCATTACACTCATAATGGCTTGGTGGTATGGATTTATAGCCATCTCTGGTTAGTGCTATGAAGTTGCGTGTGCCGAACAGGAGGGTCTAAATGATAATTATTATGACTCATACAGTCTTTACATCACAAAGCTTTCCAGAGATCCTCGGGAGGAATATTAGCTTTCACAGACCCCTTTTGGTAATTTCTTTTACTTTACTCTCTTCTGTCATCAACAAATCTTGATAGTAGCCTAATTAAAAATCTAGACGTTAGTCTTTGCATTATGGAATGGCATTAATGGGCCATGCCCTGGATGTTATTTACATCTGGCAATGCTCCTGCTTCAAAGAGAGTTTTATCTACAGCAGCTGTCCCTAAACCATAAAACCATACACTTATATCAACTTGGTTCATCAAGGTTGCACTTTAAAGCCTGTCGATTGTTTGTTACTAAAGATTAGTTAGGGTGTATCCAGACCTGAGCAGATAAGAGAAGAATAGACACTTCTGTATTCAGATTGTACTAATGGTAGATTGTGATTCCATGTCATGGATTCTGTGAGAATGTTTTGATATAGAGATGTCAATGTCTGTGTATCTCTAGAGCAGCCGTAAAATGAAATGTCACTGGGATTCATGTCACAGCCTTTAAGCACTAAGAGGGGAGTAAATTAGTTTGTCCATCCGTACACGCCTACACAGACGATAAAATGATAAATGGGCTGGATCTGAAACAATCAGTAAACTTTGTGTTAGTTTGTATTGTGTTTATATATATACATACATGCATGCATACAATCCCGCTCTGACCAGTGCGAGTAGGGGCATTTTACATAGGTGCCGTGACCCCAGATGGGAGTGAGGTTTAGGGGTGTGTGTGTCTGTGTGTGTGTCTGTGTGTGTGTCTGTGTGTCTGTGTGTGTGTCTGTGTGTGTATGTGTGTGTGTGTGTAATGGAGGCCAGCAAGTAAAGAGCTGTGTAAGTAAACCTCACTCCCCTGGCCTCAAGAGGTGCACTAGCAACTGAGTCCAGATTTTCGCCTCTTCTTCCGCATTTAAAATCGTTTGAATGTTTAAATTGGCAAGACCAAAGACGTCCAAATGATAAACTCTATGATGGCCGAAATGTGGGGCCTGGTCCGTATGGATCACGGATCAACTGCCAGCCGCTTCACCCCTAATAATTAATGAACACACTTATCATCATGATTTCTATCTTACTAAAGATGGAGAAAAAAATCCTACTCCAGAAAGTAAACGTGTCCCTGTCCCTAAAAATTTTGGTATACTCAAAAACGCTTCCCTCCACATTTTCTGGTTACCAGTTATGTGCACCCCTGATTATAAGCATGTACGTTGCATCTAAATCAGCAAAAATCGATCAGATGAAGTCATTTTAGTAGTCTTGATGTGACACAAACATTGAATTCAGACTTGGCTTGATACCATCTTATCTTTGTAAACTGCCTGATGAGCATTTTTCAGCTTTCAGTCACAGCTAAGGTTTCTGACAGGACAAAAATGTTGTCAAACTTATACACAGACAGTTGAGAATTGCAGTTGTCTAGGTTAAAATACACTGTATGTGTTTCAGCTGCTGTCTAAACACAGGCTGCTGTTATGTCTCCTCAGAGCCGTCTGGATGCTGAGAAACCTTTTGTGCTGCAAGAACAGACCGAGGCCATCGACAGGTAAACCGAAACCTAAAATAAACCATTTGCTTTAACCCAGAATAGAATTAAACTATATACTAGTTTAGAATTAAACTAAACCCCCTCTGAATGGAAAACTAATTATCATACACACATTTTGACGTTCATTTATTTTTCAGAAGTTGTTAAAAGTAGTTTGTAAGTATTGTATGAATATTTATCTTTTATTATAAGAAAATTCTGGGTTGAACACAACTTTAGCTCTGTTCAAATGTGCATTTATTTATTTATTAAAATATGTACAGTAAAAACTAATATTATGAAATACTAATACAATTTAAAACAATTGTTTACTTTTTAATATATTTAAAATATATTTATATAAATATTTAAATACATGTAAATATTTATTTGTATTCAAATAAAATGTATTTAAATATGTAATTTATTTCTGTGATGGCAAATCTGAATTTTCAGCATCATTACTCCAGTCTTCAGTCACATGATCCTTCAGAAACCATTCTAATATGCTGATTTGCTGCTTAAGAAACTTTCCTTATTATAAAATATTATATAACAGCAATTATTTGAAATATATTTTTTTCATAACATCATAAATGTCTGTACTGTAACTTTTGATTGATTGATTCCATTTGTGCTGAATAAATCTATTAATTTCATCAAAAACATTTTTACTGACCTTTATAAACTTTTGAATAGTAGTGTTTATTTTTAGCTATATCTCCCAGAACTAAAGCTTTGAATTTAACCTGTAATATGTAAGTATGCATGACGCAATAATTATGGATCACACTATTTTGCATACCGGGACTGTGGCTGCAGAAACCGTGCTGGCTTGACATCAGTAGACTTCACACTTTTGGAACCAATTAGTTATACTTGTGGGTTTGTGTCTGTTTCCCTGGATAAGCTTTAGCCTTCAGGTGCTGGTAAAACTTTGAGGCTTCCAGGCAATGTTTGCCTCTCTGAAAGGCCCATAATTATGTGCAGGGGAAAAGTTGGGTATAGTGATCAAAGGCCTGAAATGATAAGACTGATAAACACTGGACACGCTCCAAAACTTAGTTTTCACCGTGACCGGAGTGTGTGCAGCATTGTCTTTGCGTCTCTCCTTCTGGGGCTTGAGTGTTTAGTGAAACAAATTATTCATCAGCCTATAAACCCTTTGTTTACCTGTTTTTGTGGAGTTTGACTCTGCATTGCAAATGTAACGTCAGTTGATGTTGCACTAATCTGCTGTCCCAGGATCAAAGCTATTTTGGCTTGCCTGCTTGAAAAATCTACACAAAAAAAACTTCCATGGATGGTGTTTGCAGGACTGACCCTTTATATTTTGTTATTGTTCTATTGTTTCAGGCTCTTTTCAGCTGGAAGTGTGGAGGAGATCATGGAGAACCTTAAGAAAGATGGCTCTGCTTTTGCACTCAAACAGACTGAGGTGAATTCAGGAATGGTGACTTACATTTATAAAAATTGTAAAAAAAAAATTAAAAAAAAAGTTCAACCAAAAGTAAAAATCATTTACTCCCCCCAATGTCATTTCCCAAGACTTTCTTTCCTCCATGCGACACAAATGTTGTGATCAACAATTTATATTCTGGGCTTGTCCTCATGCAAAACTTATGATTTCAGAAGTCTATGGAATATAGGGCATGTTTTTCATTTGGACCACTTTTATGATGTTTTTTGTTTCTTCAAATTTTTACAGCCCCAGTCCTCATTAACTTTCATTATGACCAGGATGTCTTCTTACCTTTTGTGTTTTACAAAAAAAAAAGGTCATTCAGGTTTGAAATTACATGAAAGGTAAATTCAGATAGATAGATAGATAGATAGATAGATAGATAGATAGATAGATAGATAGATAGATAGATAGATAGATAGATAGATAGATAGATAGATAGATAGATAGATAGATAGATAGATAGATAGATTGATTGATTATACCATTAATTAGTAGAGTAAGTTAACATGCGAGCCAGACTTTAAAGTTTCATAAATGCAATATTAACATCTGTTTTATTGAGCTGAAATGTTTAATATATTCCACATTGATGCATTACATTGAACAAAAGCGATTTCCTATTTTATATAAATGCTGTTATTTTGAATTTTCTTATGTATGGTGGATTGATAAGTAGATATTTCATGAAAATATCAAGCAGCACAACACTTTTTTTCAACACTGATAATAATAAATGTTACTTGAGCACTAAATGATCATGTGCCACTGAAGACTAGAGTAAAAAATTCAAACTGAATAAAATTCAGTTTATTCAGAATAAATTACATTTTAAAATAGAAAACAGTCAATTGTAATGATATTTCACAATATTACTGTTTTTACTGTATTTATGATCAAATAAATGCAGCCTGGATGAATATAAGAGACTTCTTTCAAAAACATCACAAAATCTTACCTGTAAATGGGTGTGTATATACACTGTATACACAAATCAATATCAAATAGCTAGTTTTTAAAATATAATATTGCATTATAAAAAAAAGTATCATCTGAAATAATCACATACGGTATATAGTAAGTACTACATTTGGTTTGAAACTTGCTGCGCGACCGTTAAAAAGGTACGTTCTATATAGTGTAAATGTGTGTAGCATGAATGAAATTTGGAAGTACTATTTCCGCCATGTTGTCATTAGTATGTGACCTACAGCATCTGTTGTGTCGCTTCAGTGCCATTCACAAATCCTCTCCCGTGGCCTCATGGGATAGTAAAAAGTGTCCATCAGATGTGCAGAATCTCGCCGATTTAGTATGTCTTCCAGGTACCTATTAATCTACTGTTTTATGAATTTGGATTTACTACTTGGCACACATACCGTTTCACCTTCTATATATAGTATAGAAGTAGGCATATTCGGACAAAGGGCAATCTTGTATTTCGTCCCTGTATGAGGCAAGCCGTTTATTCATTCTAAATCGCAAGTGATGTTTTTATGCACTTCATAAAATTACACTGCAATAAGGAAGGCTGTGACAGGGTTTGGCTTGTTGTTTCCACATCCTGCTCCTGCAGCTGGATAAAGAGCATGATGGTTTCCGTGATATTTGGCAAGATAAAGAAAATGAGCACGTATGGGTTCTCATTTAAGGTCTGCATGCTCTCTGCTGCATGCAAACCCTCTCTCGTATTGCATAATGGGCCCTGAATCATATTATACCTCATTAGTATTTCAAAGCCATTCTGTTTTTCCTCCCATAGCACTACTTTGCCATGCATCACTTTGTTTAGTGTGAGCTGTAGAAAGGAAATTAATGTTTGACATTGTGACGTTTCATTGTTGAACATTTACATTGGCTGTTGCTCAGTATGTGTGCACTGCTGTTTTTCTTCTTCTTTGTCCTATCATGACCTAAACAAAGTTTAGAACTGGGACCCACACACACAAACACACACATTCCTATGGCCAATTTGGCATATCCAATCCAATCTTTGGAGTGTGTGGGGGAAACTGGAGAACCCAGAGAAAGCCAATGCTGAAACAGGGAGAACATGCAAACTCCACACAGACTCCTGGATCAGCTGGGGCTCGGACCGTCTTCCCGACTCTCACTATTTTTATTTTATTGTCCGCTTCAGATTAACTTGCATTTAGATAGCTATATCAGCTATTTGAATTGTCATTTATTTATTTTTCATTAATGAAATGGATTTTTGTTTTGAATTTTACAGATTCTGGCCAAAATGTCACCAACCTCTCTGAAGTTAACTTTCAGGCAGATTCAGGAAGGAGCGAGAATGAGTTTGCAGGAGGTGCTGGTGATGGAGTACAGACTCAGTCAGGCCTGTATGGTGTGTAATGCAATTTTATGTAAATGCAATGCTTTATTATTTCGTTACCTAAATCAAATCAACTAAAGCTGTTTTTTTCACAGTATGCCACTTATTAGAGTAAGTATTTGTGTTATTCATGTCATGAGGTTTTACTCTTGCTTTGCAGAGAGGCCACGATTTTTATGAGGGAGTCAGAGCAGGTAAGATGCACATTTCTTCAGAAATTCACATATTAGTAAATTTGTTTCTATCGATAACGGTATATAAGGTGTACCGAATCAGAAGTTGGTGTTAAAGGGTTGGACCAAATTCCATAAACAGAGTCCATAATCAGGGCCGGCCCAAGGCATAAGTGAACTAAGCGGCTGCTTGCCAGGGGGCCCCCCAATCGAGTTTAAAAAAAATTTTTTAGATGACTTAAACAAGTGACATAAATAAATGAATGAATGAATGAATATGACTGACTGAATGAATAATTCAAGACAAGAACATTCTGATTTCATGATCAATCGCGGTACAGGTTTAAGTTGGAGAAAATAGCCACAGGAGAACTTAACCTTCTAGGTATAAGAGTAGCAGTTTGAATAAATAATAAACATAGCAGTTTGAACTCTTCTCCACTTTATTATACCACACATCAGATCACTAACTCCAAAAACCCGCGACACTCCAGTACCAAGTGCGCACGACCCATTCCTATCTACGGCAAGCCCCGAGAGGAAAAAGACATTGCATACACACATACAACGAGCGCCAGTACATCATCACCAGTATTATAGTAACAGACTTTGTTGGATTCTGTCATGAACAATCCAACAAAGTCTGTTACTATAATAATAATAACAAATATTTTGAGGACAGTTACACTGTATTAAGACAGTTGAGAAATAATATTTTTACAGTTTTCAACAGTAATTGTCATTGTTGAACCCTTGCTCTTATTATGTTTCTGATTTCTCAGTTATTTTAGAAAATAATTTATTTTATGTTTTTAGACAGTTTGTTTTCAGAAGTTTCAAATAGTTAGTAAAAGAGTAAAGTAAGAGTTAAAACTTTGTTTAGTAGTCATCTATTTTTTATTAAGTATTTTTTGTATTAATACATGACCTCACTGTATTCATTTATAATGTATCATTATTGCGTGACATTTGTGTCAATAATCATCAAGCACCGGTGACTTCGCGTAGTGGGAGGGGGCCCCCAAATCAAATTCTGCTTAGGGCCCCCAAAAGGCTCGGACCGTCTCTGTCCATTATATTAAAGTTATGTAATTTACTAAATGTAGCATACTGTTCACATATATGTTACATACACGTCTCTATAAATGGCATTTCAATCATTGATCGAATTCCTTTCTGGAAATACCCCAAGTGTCCATTATATTATGTTTATGGGTAATTCATATTTGTGTTATACACATGAGATGTGGGGTTTTTCTTTCTTTCTTTTTTTGCATTATATTTAAAAATTTAAATTCAAATACAATTCCACATCCTGTTTGCTTCCTCAATTAAATTTGTGTATGCAATGTCTTTTTCCCCTCGGGGCTTGCCGTAGATGGGAATGGGTCGTGCGCACTTGGTACTGGAGTGTCGCGGGTTTTTGGAGTTAGTGATCTGATGTGTGGTATAATAAAGTGGAGAAGAGTTCAAACTGCTATGTTTATTCTTTATTCAAACTGCTACTCTTATACCTAGAAGGTTAAGTTCTCCTGCGGCTATTTTCTCCAACTTAAACCGATACCGCGATTGATCATGAAATCAGAATGTTCTTGTCTTGAATTACTTGTATGACATTCTTGGCCACCTCCACTCACCTGACTAGTTTTTTTCCCAGAACAACCCTGGAGAAAGGTCAGTGCATAACTAACAGATTTTTCCCCCCTCTCTACTCGCAGTTCTAATCGATAAAGACCAGAGTCCGAAGTGGAAACCTTCTACCCTGTCTGGGGTCTCAGAGCAGGCGGTTGAAGAATGCTTCAGCTCCCTGGCTGAAAGAGATCTCAAACTATAGAAACTCCCTTCAAAAATCCTGCAAGTTGCTTTAATAAACTTCAGAAATTTATCAAAGAAATCAGTATTGTTATTCCTCTGAGACTTCTGCACAGATCTGCTGATCCTTGTGTTGAAATGAACAATGCTGGTTTCTTGAGGAAATTTTTAGGTTTGGGGAGTTTTCTTTTCTCCACTGGGAAATAGCATTTAAATAAGCTAACAATTGAGAGCAGCCTAGTCACATTTTAAAGGAAAAGTTGACCCAAAAATGTATTTTTTTTTTTCATTTACCCATCCCCATTTCAGACATGTATGCTTTTACCTTTTAATCTTAGAATTGAAGAAGAATTTGAAGAATCTTCATGCATGTTTTTACATAAACTGCACATGTACTAGACTAGAATAAGGTTCTACAAATATTCTGGTTTTGTGTTCCACAGAAAAAAATACCAGCATACAGTACCAGGCGAGTAAATAATGAGAGAATTACCATTTTTGGGTGAACTGTGTGACAATATGAACTTACAGCAGACTTGTCAGAGAGAGGTGCTGGGAATCATATTTTGCATACTTCATTCTTAGAGGTGTCTTTTTCCTTTATACAGTGTAATCATTTGTGTAAAACCTGTGGAAAGAGAATGGCAGACGATTATTTTTGCACATTTTGCAATCCATGATTAACCTTGACAACCTTAACACATAGCCTGGCCACGATTCAGTTTGGCAGGATTAAAGTATTGTCATGAGGTGCCTGCAGTAAGACTGCTATTAACCACAGTGTTTACTACACAAGCACTTCCACTGGCCTAGACTATAGACGTATCAAGCCTGACAGATGTCAAAACAACCGTGATGCCTTGAATTCAAATGATTTTTCTTCTCTACTTTGCTCATATCTGTGTGGATGTTCATAAAAGGTGTGTGACCTATATTTGGGCAAAAACAAAGCATACGATTTTTTTGATTTTGATAGCAGATATGTCTGTCTGAAAATTTGAATATGCCCACAGTACCTCTCAATAAAACCAACAGTGTAAAAAAAATCTGATTTTCTGCATTCATTGAGCCAATTAGCAAATTGACTGACAGACTATAGAGGTCGTAGTAAAGTTAGGCATGCTGTTTGTGTATACGGACATGAATGTTTCCTCAAATTGTATGTCATTTTGCGTAGACGTTTGCTATTACTTTTCGAAGCAATCAGTTACGATTTTCCCCTGGTGGATGCTAAAACAACTACTAAATTCCCATAGACTTGCATTGAAGGAGGGACCGAAGGACCATATGATAAAGGGCATGTTTTAAAGTTATTCTGTCTTGTTACAATTTTATATTATATATACGAAATAGAAGAAACTGAAAGAAGGCTGAAAGAAGAAGTATCGAGAAAGGCTGTGGTTTTATTTATTGGCGTAGCAGTGTTTTTTTTTTTTTTCCCCCTTTAGGTTACAGAACTGAGATAGCACAGATTACAGGTAAAACACTTCTGCTGAAATATACACTGAAATATGAAAAACAAATATTTTGGTCAGAACCATCAGCACCTTGTCAAACATTTATGAGATGGATATCTCAAGACAGTAAAGGCTGGTACAAATGTAGTCTGACTGCACTGTATTTGTTTATTTGAATCACTTTTTGCTGTGATATATGATCACACACTTTTGGTAGTTCATAATAAACCAAATATAACCTAGTTCTATTTAGCCTAGTATAAGTAAGGAAGATAAGGAGAGTAGTGAACACCATGAATCCTGTGCTAATTGTTCTTTGAGAAACTGAAGTTCTACTCTTGAGCACATTCAGTAATGTGCTGAAAGGCCTTTAAGTCCTTCTTTCGTATCTTAAGATTTCACTCGGCATTTATGACTCTCTATTTAAATGTTTAATGGTCAAAGTGCAGTCCTTGCTTAATTGTCTTTCCAACAGGCCGTAACAGTGACTACCCACTTCTTCAGTGGCCTTGGTTCCGGAAGTAATTTTCTCATTTATTTTCTCTATAGGGATTTGAAAAAGTTCCACAGTAAAGAGTTTAAAACCATGAGCCAAACCAGCCAGAAGTAGTTTGGGAGATTTATTTGATTACAGAACAATGCACAGTGCTGTATAGGAGAGGGTGGTCACTGGCGAGTTCACTTCAGAATAGATTTTCATGGTAACTCTATGATTATAAGTAGATCATTCCCTCTTAATTTATGTATTTATTTATTTATTTTATGTGGTTGAAATCACACTGACTTGTGAAGAATCACTTAAAGAAGCATACATCACCACCTCAGAGTGCATGGTAGCTAGGTCTTAAAAGGTTTATACATTATCATTAAAAATCTATCTCTATGGAGATAACGAATGTGATTTTTGCTTCCGGAACCCAACTGATGCACTCTATTGATCTGGAATCATTAAATCTTCATAGTCATTCATCTTCATTAAAGGGATTCTGGCTACCTGACAGCATGGCACAAGACCCAGAAGTGCCAATATATCCATCAATAAAAAGCATTGGTGAGCAGCTGTTAAAACACTACCAGAAGAGTAATTGTGCTTGTATTAACGATCATTAAGGACATTGGCGTGTTTGGTCCCCAGTCTGAAGTTTTAGTGAGGGGTTCGGCAGTCTTGATAGCAATATATAATTTTCTTTAAGAATTGCATATTTGAGCTGCACAGAAGAAAACATCTATTAACAAAATTATATAATGGCTTAATACACTATATTTGGGATGGATGTATGTAATCCTTCCCTTTGAATGTATTTGCTCATGCCATAATCATGAGGATACAGGATGATGAACATATTTAAACATCTCTAAATCTATGAGTGTGTCATTGATAAACAATGTCTGGTCATAGTGACCACAAGGTCTTTGATTTTGTACCAGGAATAGCGGTTGACAGCTGTCATGTCAAAAAAAGGTTACCGGTGAAGTAATGTACACTTATTGATCCCTAGAAGCCAGCACTGGCCCCTTAAAAAGAAACTGTGACCCCTGAGCGGAAGTTGGGTCATTCAAATTCTCTATGTTGATCAACGGAAAGCTGCTTGGTTTGAAAGTGACTTGGTTTGAACTGGCAACAGACAATTAACCTTTTTTCTCTGTGAAATTTTGCAGAAAGCCAATGTGACCACACCTTAAGACCATTGGATGAATGGATGGATGAAATGAGGTACTGTCTGATGTGCTGAAACACAAACATGAAATGTTAAAGGCAAAAAGATGAAGTCTATAATTAACATGGTTGTGATGACTGTGGCCTTCGGACAATTTCAGGGACTCTCACATTTAACTGGGTTTTGAAGGTAAACAAAAGACATAAAAAGATGCTGTCTTGTATTATAACAGCTCCATGGTCAGTTGTTAAGAAAACAAAAAAAGGGCTGAATATTTCATGTGAACCCTAAAGAGATTTTCAGAGAGCCAAAAAGAACATCTTTCCAAAATGACATGATTCTCCACTGGCCTTCATTTGTCGATCTGAAAGCTCTCCTTTACATACAGGAGAGGTGTGAGCTAGACCAATCCAATCTTCTTCCACACAGTTTAAAACTTATGGCACATCACACTCAATGTAGGGGATGTCACTGTACCGACTGTCCACCTCTGCCCATTGTTGTACTGCCCGGGCCACAATTTCCTCTGAGAGTCTCTGGGCATAGTCCATCAACACCGGATTGACCAGCACTGGGTCCCCCATGGAGCCGATCTCTGAGAAAACTAGAACTGCTTTCTCTCCTTGCTTTCCTGACTTGCCATCCACTTCCTCCGTTGAGCCGGAATTCTGTGTAGGGTCGCGGTGCTTGGATTTCATGCATCCCATGATATAAATAATGTAGCATTGGTTTGAAAGCAGTGAGGCGAAAAGATGCAAATATGGCGTGATACAGAGGTTATATTCCCTTGTTTGGCAGTTTTACAGTTTATAGGGTTTTATATGGGTAAGAAGCTAGGATGTAGAGGTATTTCTGTACAAAGTGTAGTCCAGATGGTCAGCCATGATGTACAGTGTTCTCACACGTGCCCTGTGTGAAGAAGACGCATGTTTTCAGTGAGTTATTGCTTGTCTTTGCTTGCTAAATATATATTTTCATGATGACTATTTTTCACAGTGTCTTGGCAACCTTGTCCAAGACACTGTAATGACTTGATTTTCACAGGAATGAGGATTTCCTAAAGAGGCAGTATAAAGTAAAAATATAAAACTGCATGTGCTTACATAAAAAAAAACACGTAGTAAATTGGCTAGATATGTTATTCATTAGTGGTGCCAAGTCTGACTCGTTTAAAAAGATTTAGTGCGTCTTAACATGAACACGTAATAACGTCAAGTTGACCAGAGGATCGCGGCGTGGCATATCACATGCTCTGATAGCATTTTGGTAAAAGGTAGGGCAGGCAAATTTCAGAGTGGATAGCAATAGCAAGTTAGCTTTGAAAACATGAGATCCCACCCTCCCTTCAGTGTCTCCAAAACCACACCTTCTTCAAAACACATGAGCACACACAACAGTTTGCAAAGTGTCACGAGACGGGAGATGGCATTAAACTACCTGTCTCAAAGCACATAATATTACAATTAAATTGAATGTAAACAATATATCATCACGGGTTTCCATCTCTTCCAAATTACAGTTATGGTGTGAACGCAGCATAAGCTTGTTGTTTTGGTCCAGGAAGAACTGTAGAAGGTGGCTGCTGTTTCGGGTGCGTTGTTCGGTGACTGACGTCTGTCCAACTGTACAGCATGAAATGCGCTGATGACGTGTACTGTCTGCGCATTCCAATCGGACCGAATGCATTGATTGGAGGAACATTTTATGGTCCTATGCATTCCAACAATGCATAACAAAAAATCTCTCTGGAACAAATCGCCAACACTGCGTTAAGTCATTGTGTAGTATACAATGCTATCCATTAAGGGTTTTCTATTTATAAGCGTATTTAGCCCAGTTCAGATCCAGCTCATTAAGTAATTTAAAATCTTAATTGGTATTTATTAATTTGGTATTACAATTAATTTGTCTCACTCTCCTCTCTAAAGGAATGCTATAAAAACATACTCTCATGCGCATTACCACAGCATATGAATAGCCATAACGTTTTTAAAGTTTTATAGTTACAAATATGTTTTATTTGTAACATTTCGGACCGATTAAGTTTGACTTTCGAACGCACCTTTCAGACCGATTCTGTGAACGGGATCAACCTAATCATTCAACTGATCCGACTCAAACGAACGATTCGTTCAGGATGCGGACGTCTATTTGAGTTGGCATGTATCTTGTGCTGCCTGCCTAGAGCAGCTAATGACTAACAGACTTCTCCTTACAACGAAAGCCGGTGGTGCACTCCATTTGCTGCCATCACACAGATACCAAACATCTATCATGTCTCATTTAAATATAAATCTAATTCTGTGAAAAACATTGTGGATTCTAAATCTACAAGCTCTTTTGGGCGTCTGTTAATATTTTATTGATTTATGTTATTACTCTCGGCCGTTATTCTCGAATGAAACTCAAACCCGTTGTATAGACATCATATGCATATCATGCAGCTAAGGACAACCGACAATCACTGTCTGCACATCTGAAGTGTTCAACAGTTTAATAGACGATTGATTCTATCCTGCTTACAATGCTGTACCAAGGGTGAACGAGATTAATATTTCAGTTTTGTCGATTTTACTAGTAAATTGGATGGTCGTATTTGTGTCAAGAAAGCTTCAAGGTCAAGTCAAAATGATATTTCTGATTTTTTTTTATTAAATGCACGATGATCCGTAATCTAATGTTAAAACTGCACATTCCAGAGATATATAATCAGTGTGGGTGTACATACCCCTTCGGACTGCAGGCTGCGAGCGTCCTTATTATGGATACAAAATAGAAGAAATCGTTTAATCCGTTATTTAAAAGGAAAACTGCGATAAATCCACACTAATAAATAATAGGCAGAAGGTCCTTCCTCGTCACCAGTCTCGGTTACTCCACAGGAGAATAAGAAAGCATGTTGATGAACTTGCTCTGGTAGGATAAGTCGGGTCAGAATTCAGCATGTGCGTCCGGAGTCCACATATAATCATGATGATAACGTTTCAGTTTCATTCCAGTGACTGGACAGCGATGGGGCTCGACAGCGCATTAATCCGTGTTGTTTTTAAATTCCTCCCTGTCCATTAATTCAGACATGGCCCATCTACATGACTGAATTTGGAGCTGGGAAATTCTTTCGGTTTCACATACACACTTAGTTCATGCTATCCTTGCCTAAACATTTGTTTGTAAACTGGGTAAAATAGGTTACTGCAACACACGAAGACACGGGTTGCGCCTCGTCTTTTTAGATACATTGTCGCCACCTAGTGAAATGAGCGTTTTCCCTTTAGATAGACAAATGTTGATTCCCAAACTTTCTCATGCTATATGGCCAACCTAGAGATGTATAATGTAGTCGAGATTCATGGGAAATGTATGAAAAATAAACGTAGCCTATTTGTTTTCCTACAGCATCTATGTTTTGTCATATAGGCCTAGGCCCATGATAGGCAAATTGCCAACATCTACATGATTCAGTAGCTAGTTAATTCGGTTTCATCAGACTGCATGGTAAATTATGAGTTTGTGAGTTTTTACAAAGAAATTCCTGGCAAGAGCATAATAGGCCATATTATTTAGATTAGGCCTATGTTAGGCTATGCATTATCATAGCATTTAGATAGCCTATACAGTATACACACACATTAGAACGAAATTAGAAAGTTTTCTGATCAGTTTCCGTTTCAATTCTCTCCGTCATTATCTTACTTTCACATTTTTAGACTGAACCGAAAATATATTACATGGTACGTAATGGATAATAATGCCCTCGATCGGCTCATTATCGCAACATTTTTCGAAACGAGCTATGACTCTGAAAGGGTTTATTTTGCGATAATGACCGGATGACTGCACATTATCCCGTTATCCCGGTAATTATACGGCTACTTGCCTAATAAAAAAATTTCATGAAATAATGATTTTAGTTTAAATAATTGTATTATATGAGAAGGAGAAACTGTGCTAATGTATGACGTGAAATCGGTTGGACAACAACATAAATTCACAGCTTAGTGATCAGGCCTATTCCAAGGTAAGGCCTAATTTTTAATTAGGCCTATTTTGTCATGAATCATGATCCAACACATTGATGCAAATTAGTTGTAGATGTAAAATGAAGTTGTAGAATATTTGTTTATATTCGTGTTTATTATGCTATGTTTGCGTGTTACCTATCCTTATTATGTAACATTTTGCTCATATCTCACACTGTGCAAAACTTATCAGGACCTGGTAACGCGTTTTACACAAGACAAGCCACAAGATGGCGCTATGTATCTTATCAATACCCAAGGATCTAAAAAAAAACTAAATAAGCTGCAGCAAACAAGATTAATTGTGATTATTCAATGTTACTGTTAAGAAATACATACGTGGTGAAACTACTTTGCGTTGCATTGACAGAAGCAACGTGAATATTATACAAATGCCTCTTTCAAATACCACAAGAAAAATGAGAGGAGGCTAAAGGCTGAGAACCTACTGTCATTTTAGCAACAGCTATTCACATATATAAATTAGCAGATGAGTCCACATGTTAAGGCTGCCAATCAACTTTCTTTTTACCAACAAAAGAATGCTGCTCGTGTGTAAATGTCAAGTAGAGTAGACCATCAAGGTGCCTTATATTCCAATGTAATAAAATAGTAAAACAAATATTCTGTTGCTTACGATTTTATAGTCATAAATATCAAATGTAGCCTTTACGTTCTCTGACGACACACAGGGAGCATCCTGGATGCAAGCAATGAAATATTGTAATAAAGGTGCGTGTTTTTTATATACATGTGCATAATTTGCATTCAAGTTAGACTGGTTCCTCCACGAGTCATCTAATATGTGTCATACCTCTTTAAGAACTGCGAAAGAAGTCCAGCTCTGTCCATTAGGTTTATTGTTGCCAGCTCAGCCAATCATTGAATCTTACGACACAATAGAGAGGCCAAAGTTGCAGTATAAAAACCCTTGCTGAATTTAAGCATGACATCTACTTGTCCGGTGCGTGGTGAGGTTCATTTCCATAGCAAATCAGATCAAACATAGCAAACATCCTTTAGCACGCCTTGGAACATGCATTTTACGCAGGTTTTAATTTCTCTAAGTGTATTAATTGTATGTGGTCCAGTGGGTAATGGAGATATAACGGCACCCCAGCAGCCTTCCACAACCACGGAGGAAAGCGAGCAGTGCTCCACATGTGAGTTCAGGCAACACAGCAAGCTGATGAGACTGCATGCCATCAAGTCCCAAATTCTTAGCAAACTCCGACTCAAACAGGCTCCAAACATCAGCCGGGACGTGGTCAAGCAGCTGTTACCCAAAGCACCGCCTTTACAAGAACTTCTGGATCAGTACGATGTTCTGGGGGATGACAGTAAGGATGGAGCTTTGGAAGAGGATGATGAACATGCCACCACAGAGACCATCATGACTATGGCAACAGAGCGTAAGGATCAACAATTTCAAAGATTCATTCATGTAAATGTAGCCTACTATCCTCTTAATGGACAAAGAAACTAGGGAATAGCCTACTTGGAGAGACCCTTTACGCAGTCTTTACGCCCAAGCCAGTTTCACTCACAAGGCAGCTATTGTGCATAAAATGCACAGTTAAGATGTATAATTGTCGATTCTTTTTTTAAAGGCTTTGTGTCCCTCTTTTTTAGCCTTGCTAAATCAATTTTACGCACGCTGAACATGGAAGCGCAGCAAAAGCGCACCAGCGTCGGTCAGAAGAAAATGTTTTCACCTTTACCACACGTGATAGGCGAACTGTAGTTTAAATTGGTTCACATCTTAGCCAATATTTTAGGTGAAAGTGTGTTTTATGTGTAATGCCTTTTATATGTAATGTCTAAATATAGACATTATATCTGTTGCCCATCCATTCGTTTTTAAAGATATAAATAGCCTGTTTCCTTCTGCAATGCCGTATAGCCTACAAATATAGTAGGCCTATATATAGTCAATCTAATTATTACATATAAATGTCCCTTAATGTATGTAATGTATTTTGTTTTGTGGGCGTAGTCAATGTTATTTTTTTAAAAGTTAAATTACTTTTTTTTTTCAATTAGCCTATATCAGTGCGTAATTTTATGAACCGCTTTAATAATAAATCTGTCACTGAAAATCAGTAGCCTAGCCAGATCCCATATAATCACTCTGATTTACTTTCTCTTTTTTTTCAGCTGACCCCATCGTTCAAGTAGATCGGAAACCGAAGTGTTGTTTTTTCTCGTTCAGTCCGAAAATCCAAGCGAACCGGATCGTAAGGGCGCAGCTCTGGGTTCATCTGAGACCGGCGGAAGAAGTGACCACCGTCTTCTTACAGATATCACGGCTGATGCCCGTTACGGACGGAGGAAGACACATACGAATACGATCCCTGAAGATCGATGTGAACGCAGGAGTCACGTCTTGGCAGAGTATAGACGTAAAGCAGGTGCTCACGGTGTGGTTAAGACAACCGGAGACCAACTGGGGCATCGAGATAAACGCGTATGACGCGAAGGGAAACGACTTGGCCGTTACCTCGGCTGAGGCTGGAGAGGATGGACTGGTAAGTTGAGCTGTTGTGTTACCAAATGTGCGCAATGTTACCACAATACAATCAATTTTAGACATCGCTCCGTCAGTAATTGCTGTAAATGATAATAGCAAGAAATTATTTTTATGGTTTAGTTATACAACGTTTTGTTTCAAATCGGCAATTTCCCAACAAAATTGTGCCTTTAGCACCAATGTAAAAACAATTTTTAATTGCATTTTTCAGAGCGCGGAACATTCAGTGATCAGTGTAGTCATGAATGTTTTTGTAATCGAGTCCTGAAAGAATGAATCGTTCAAACCGGTTATTTTTAGTGAATCAAAAACATCAAGCACGACCACAGTAATTCGGTTTTAGAACTAACGATTCTTTTGACCTAGATCGTGTAATGAATCAACAGCATGCATCGCCTCAGTAGTCCGATTGCCGAACGAATGCCATAAATGCAGTATGAATTAAATTATTTTTTTTACTACAAGAATCCTTAATGGCACCATTAAGGAACGGGAATCGTTAAGTGGAATCGGAACCTGAAAAATGTAATTCTTTCCCTTTCTTAATCATATCCTAATTGGCTAGATTTAGCATTCGCTAATGTACAAAGCAATTTCAAGGTCAGACTGAGAGTTGTCTTGTTAGCCCATCGATATGAAAGTAGCAAGAGTAAACTTTGGGTTCTTTCTCTCATAGCTCCCCTTTATGGAGGTGAAAATCTCAGAGGGCCCAAAGCGAATCCGGAGGGACTCTGGACTGGACTGCGACGAGAATTCCTCAGAGTCTCGGTGCTGCAGATACCCTCTCACTGTGGACTTTGAGGACTTCGGCTGGGACTGGATTATTGCTCCAAAACGCTATAAGGCGAATTACTGTTCGGGAGAATGCGACTACATGCACCTGCAGAAGTATCCCCACACCCATCTGGTGAACAAGGCCAATCCACGAGGCACCGCCGGGCCCTGCTGCACCCCCACCAAGATGTCTCCCATCAACATGCTTTACTTCAATGGCAAAGAGCAGATCATCTACGGCAAGATCCCGTCAATGGTAGTAGACCGCTGTGGCTGCTCGTGAACCAGTACCAGACAGGACATGATCCGTCTCAAAGACCCGGACATCTGATCACACCACCCGCCATCCATTATCAGTGCTTTCTGCAAGACACTGTGCAATAGAAGGACGCTCACTCACTCTCTGGGCACCGCTTCATTTGACTGTTTTTTTTTTTTGTCATTTTCCTCTAAATCAGTATCTCTGCCACAGGAGTCCAATGTCACATGGATATACTAAAGGAATGTCTTGGGAATGGACACTATTGAAATGGACGACATTCTCTGCTTTATTTCATGTTTTCACCTTGTCAGAATACTCTCATTAGGATACACAGACAACATACAAAAAAATATATTACACAACCACTCCAAAATACAATCATTTAGATCTTTGCTGTAACAGCTGTAACCAGTGAGCTTGTTTAAGAAGAGTATCCAAGAGAAACAGAGAGGGACTCTCGAACATTGAACAGAGCTTGAATAGGATTATCTGACGCAAACTTCCACATACACTGCAATAAACACACAGATCGAATTGTTAATCATAGCTTTTGTCCACTACTCATCTGTCGAACAGCCCTACACACTTGAAGTATTATTGAGAACGGCATTAAGGGCGAGAAGGACTTGAAGCAGAGGCGCTGTGAATGTGGTCTACACATTAAAATGTGTTCGAGACAGACGTCGGAACTGTAAGAATGAATGTTAATATCACGCTACCACTCTGTCTTCAAACCACACAGTTTGCACTATGGCAGACCAATAGAAAGAATTGGTTGCTAAAAATGTTGTAAAAACTGATTTTGATATGTTTGCTAATTGTATTGTATACTTGCCATTGTTTCCATTAACAGTTGCCTTTTTTAACCACGGTTAGTACATGTATAAGAACACAAAATAGCACAAAAAAAAGTGTACAATATAAATATATGTATCTGTTCAAACAAATAAAGGTGCTTGCTTTATATGTTTAACTCTATTATTTCAAATTGCTTTACAATACATTTTATTGAGTTTTTAATCTATAATATCTGGAAACATCTCATTCTGTAATTGAACGATTTAATCCAAGTAATGAAAATCAGTTGAAAAATCATATGAGCAATATGGGACCTGATCAGAGCATTTAAACGGGAACATTTTCCACGTTGTGTCTTTTTATGCACAATGCAAAAGGTGGATGTAGGGTGTTGTCTGAGCTGTGTTAATAAGTTCCTTCTGGGTTGGATTTACTATCATTTGACCTTTTCATTTGTTTTTCCTGTAATGGCAGCAAGCTGCAGTGTTACATAAGCCCAAATTAACAAATCTCCCCTCGGAATAGTTCAGCGTGAACATGCAGCAGAGTTTTCTAAAAGCACTTGTGCAGAAATGTTTTGACAGCATGGCTAATTAGACCAAGGCTTATTGGAGCCCTCACTTCCGTCCAGAAGAGGGCGAACTCAGCACTGCCGAGATCTGCTTCCTTTCCTGCTGTGAGTTGGACAGATGCCATGGAAACCAGGTGGGAACTGCTCTGAAATGAACAGAGGGTTGTGGGAGATTAAAAGTCCCCGAGCAATAACATTTCTTTCCACATTTGGGTTGAGATAATGCGCCGTGGATTCATGGATCATTTGCCACATACAATTAAAAGTGGGTTCTGAAAAGCCCGAACACCTCACATGAACGCTCTTGAAAGTATCGATAAGCGCTTTAACATCTGAATGCCCCGGTAATCATGTGCATCTCTTCATAATTCATCCTGTTCTACATGCAGAAGCGTTCGTGCTATGAATCACGCTCAGCAGAAAAATGATTGATTTGTTTTCTTGTGCATCTGACTTGCAACGCAGTCCTTAGTGCCAGGTAATGGCAAGTGTATGATAAACAGGAACTGTAACGGTTTCCCCGAGTTGTTATATCTGTCACAAGGGAAAAGTTTTCCTGGTCTCCGTGGCTTGACGGCTGCCAGCACATTCCCAGGTTGACAGGAGAGGAAGTGACTGTGAGAAAATGGGAAGGCAGCATGGCTCCTCGGGGGGACAGAAGACTCCAGGGGGAAACACATAGCTCATCTCAGTCACCAGGCTTCCCCATATCCGCACGAGCTGCAGGGGAGATGGGTAGAGCTGCATTCGCTAGGACAGGAGGGAAGCACCTTGAACAAGGGGGAAGAGGGACAGCTGCCAGGTGTGGTCAAACATCTGCATCTTCACACTAACTCCGGAGCAGCTGGGGAAACGCTTGGTTTGAGTGATGAGCTGAAAGTACACACTGCCATGAGGCATCAGGTCGAATATTGATGGCGAGGTCGAAGACAGGTGATGACCGATGATGTATTTTATGCTATTGACATCTCACCTGGTCCGTTGCTGTGGTGAACATGCACTTTTCTATGACCTGTCTGCCAAAAAAGCAATCAAACGATGACAATTTTTCATCTCAAGTTGACAGATGTCCTTCAGGTTTTGAACAAGAGACAAAATATTGTGAATCGTAAGATTATTCAAACTTTAATAAAGATTTTAAAGTGTGTTTGTTTAAAAATCTTAATCAAATTAAAATGGGTTTGTGGTTCATATTTTAATGGTTCAACATAAATTAATAAACATACACTATTAATCAAAGGTTTGGTGTCAGTATGAATAAGAAATGTTAATTGAGCAGCAGATCAGCATATTAGAAATATTTTAAAATGGAATTTATTTCAGCATCATTACTCAATTCTCCAGTATCACATGATCCTTCAGAAATCAATTTAAATACAAAACAGTTCTTTTAAATTGCTATTACTATTACAATATTACAGTTTTTACTGTATTTGTAATGGAATAAATGAAGCATTGGTGAGCATGAGAGACGCATTTCAAAAACATTAAAAAATCTTACAGACTCCAAACTTTTGAATCTGTGGCTGTGGCTTGAAAAACATGGCATTGCGTGATTTGTTTATCATTTAAACCGATCTAACTGATGCTTCTTGCAATTTTGCAATCTAAACCAACTTTACCATAGATTTACCATGGATACCATGGTATTTAAATCAGCTGAATTTGCATCAACAATCTTCAATACTAGGCTACATGACAGAAAACCAAATGTTCAGGTTTGTAAGGTACATAAAACGCAAATGCTCATTAAACAAGACCTAATGACAATGCATTTCCATCAACTATCCCAAAACTCCGTCACATCGACCATGCTTAATGTTAAGCTCTGCACTGTTCTCTTCTAATTCAGTTAACAATCAGGTTCTCTCAATGATCACAAGCTAAAGTACCTTTAATTTAATAAATTAATCTTACATTTTGCAATGTAATAATCGCCTCAATTTCCAAGGGACGTGAGATTCAATCGCAGTGAACTTCTGCCCTCATCTGAAGAAAGCAATGAAAAGCAATAAAAGATACGAGCCTCGGGCAGATGGGCGCAGATGTGCAGCCACTGACGGCTGGTTGTCAGCGCTCCTGATGGATTTATCCAGCGCATCCACACTGGGCCTTGCCTTCAACACCACTTGTTTTTTCACTTAGCTAAGAAATCGACATCCGTCTCTCCCGACACTCTATTGACCCTTGTGGAATCAACATTTGATTAATTACATCGTAAAGCTTCCGGACGTCGAAGACGGGAATGTGTCCTGTTTTAGCAATGTGTAACTCAAGATCACATTTGGGCTGGAATGAGTCATTCAGCAAGATGTGTCCATAAGTCTAAGTTCATTTACAAGGCACCCTAATGACTGAAGTGGAAAAGGTCTGTGGCAGTAAACCATATGCCCCCAAGAGACCAATGACTGACAGTGATGGAGGATAGATGCTCCTCTGAGGAGACTACGAGATGTCTGGATCATTTGGAAAAGTGGAAACATGTCCCCTCCTGTGTCATCACAACGCCTGTCAGACAGCTGGATATGCAGGAATCGGAGGTGGCTTGTCATATGGAGAAGCAGTTCTGCTTTGTTTTGCAATAATGTTCCTATCAAATATTGTTCAAATAAAATATTTCCAATTGAAATCTAGTTATTTATCCATCATCTATTTGTCTATCCATCCATCCGTCTATCTATCTGTCTGTCCATCCGTCTCTCTCTACCTATCCGTCTATCTGTCTGTCTATCTATCTATCCATCTGTCTGTCTATCTATCTACCTTTTTGTCTGTCTATTCATCTGTCCATCCATCCATCCATCAATTCTATCTGTCCGTCCATCTGTATGCCTGCCTGCCTGTCTGTCATCTATACAGGTCCTTCTCAAAGAATTAGCATATTGTGATAAAGTTAATTATTTTCTATAATGTAATGATAAAAATTAAACTTTCATATATTTTAGATTCATTGCACACCAATTGAAATATTTCAGGTCTTTTATTGTTTTAATACTGATGATTTTGGCATAAAGCTCATGAAAACCCCAAAATTCCTGTCTCAAATAATTAGCATATTTCATCCGACCAATAAAAGAAGTGTTTTAATACAAAAAAAGAGTCAACCTTCAAATAATTATGTTCAGTTATGCACTCAATACTTGGTCGGGAATCCTTTTGCAGAAATGGCTGCTTCAATGACTCCAGACTCAGTCCACTGCTTCCGCAGGTCCCCCAAGGTCTGGAATCGGTCTTTCTCCACAATCTTCCTCAGGGTCCCGTCACCTCTTCTCGTTGTGCAGCGTTTTTTGCCACACTTTTTCCTTCCCACAGACTTCCCACTGAGGTGCCTTGATTCAGCACTCTGGGAACAGCATATTTGTTCAGAAATTTCTTTCTGTGTCTTACCCTCTTGCTTGAGGGTGTCAATGATGACCTTCTGGACAGCAGTCAGGTCGGCAGTCTTACCCATGATTGCGGTTTTGAGTAATGAAACAGGCTGGGAGTTTTTAAAAGCCTCAGGAATCTTTTGCAGGTGTTTAGAGTTAATTAGTTGATTCAGATGATTAGGTTAATAGCTCGTTTAGAGTCCCTTTTCATGATATGCAAATTTTTTGAGACAGGAATTTGGGGTTTTCATGAGCTGTATGCCAAAATCATCAGTATTAAAACAATAAAAGACCTGAAATATTTCAGTTGGTGTGCAATGAATCTAAAACATAGGAAAGTTTAATTTTTATCATTACATTATGGAAAATAATGAACTTTATCACAATATGCTAATTTTTTTAGAAGGACCTGTATGTCAATCAAAGCATAGTTAACCTTAACAATCATTCAGAACACACCAGAAACCAACCAGCAGCACCCTAGCAACCACTTAGTAAGCAATAAGCATGCATGAGGCTTACCTTGTTCTCTGATATACTTTAGATCCTCTTTGCCACTTAAATCTGTAAGACACATAACAGACTATGTTAATTTGCAACAATTACATACAATTCAGATAGGGAAAAAGCAAAGGTAACCCCCATTCCAGCACATACTGTATATCTAACGTTTATAAAGTCTCTAAGGACAACATGAAAACCGCAGTCGGTCATTATACAGTTGATGCTGCCAAGTACCACAAGCCTCATAGAGAGCGCATTAAGGTGGACAGTATGCAATCCACCAATGTAAGGCAGCAGCAAGAATGCATGTTTAGAAGAGTGGATCCACCTACTGTGATCACCATATAAAATGGGTCATTTACTCCTGAACGGATTTTCTGTGAACATTTCAAAAGAAATGGTGCTGCATGGGTAAAAATTTACTTTATCTGAGTTTTGGATTTGTTTCCAGAGCTAAAATTTGACAAATGTGGACTCTTTAATGTGAGCACGCACAAGATTTTTGAGATTTGCACTTTGTTTGAGAGCGAAACGTTTGTTTGTCTGTTTGTTTGTTTGTTTGTTTGTTTGTTTGTTTGTTTGTTTGTTTGTTTGAAAGAATAAAAATGGCGCCTGAATGAACAGTTGAAAGCCGTGGAAAAAGTTGTACAGTAACTGTTAGGCTAGCTGTCGAATTAACAAGATACTATAGAGAGAATAATAATTATATAAAAAAAGCATGCCCTCTACCTTGTAAACAAATTCTGTAACTTGTAAACAAATTCTGTAACGTTATATGAGATTGTCCTACCCTTGCAGCATTCAAGCAGCTTAGTCCGCCTTTAGAACAGTTCCAGCTGTTACTATAAGCAGCGTGTCTAGTGCGAATTATTTTAGCGTTTTATCGCACCTAACCGCAACCGTCAACTTTCTTAAAGAAAAAAAAACGTTTCTTTCATACTTTTTTGATGTAGGCTACAAATCTATAAAATACTTTAAGTTTGTCGATGTAATAACTGACACCGTGAGCTAACATCTGTTGCCATACCTAAGGTTACGTCATCGCGTATTGGCTACTCATTTGTGTGGTTCTATAAAAAAAAAAATAAGCCCCGCGAAGCCATGTTTTACAGTGAATTTAGAACAGCTATGGGCCTGGGGCGTTTTTAGGCATGACGGAGGAACCCCCTTAGCTGTTCTAAATTAACTTTAAACACGGCTTCAAGGGGCTTGTAGCTTTTATAAAACAGTTACTCCATACAAATATTAATTTTAATATTTATATTATTCATAAAATAAACACCAGCAACAAAAAATATAACGTTATAACAGATGTATTCCTCCGCCAAGCAATGTAGTTCCAAAGAGGTTGCCAAGCAACACATGAGGCAACCTGGCAGCAACAAAGAATCACAGACACGGTAAGCGCAGTAATACTAATGTAATACTGTCACAGGTGTATGTTTGTTGAGTAATTTACAACGGCTTCGCTCAACCAAGGACAGGAACTTTCTGTTTTATAAGCGTTCAAAACCGCTAGATGGAGCTAAACAAAAATGAAAACAGAGGAAATGTTATGGTAGCAGATGGTAGCTTGTTTTCGCAAAAGAATAAAACATGTTTAACCCTTTCATGCATGAATTATGATAACCTCAGTCAGGATTTTTTCCCCTAAGTTTTTATTGCTCTTAGGGCATGAAAAACAAAATCTAAAATGTTTTTGGTTTTTTTTACACATATTTTTCAAAGAGATTTTAAGATGTACACTTGAGTGGACAGCATGTACGTTTACGGTTTAAAACATAATACAGTAATAACACCGCAATACTGTGTGTATTTAACAAACAAATCAATATAATTATATAAAATCATGTGAAAACTATAAAATACAAAAAAAAAATGAAATGCGAAATATTGCAGCTTTGAACTGAAGGAAGGAACTGAAGATATGGGTGGACATTCCGGAGCAACTTGCATTTCTGACTGTCTGACTGACATCTTGCACCAATGGCCATGGCCAATGCAATGTAACAATGTCATATCGATTTATTCCATCGAGTTCGAGTTACATCTTCTAATTCTGACTTCCTTCTCAGAATTGCGAGATAAAAACTCGCAATTGCGAGTTATAAAGTCAGAATAGCAATAAATTCTGACATTATATCACAAAAAATCGGAGAAATAAAATGAAGATTTGTGAGATAAAAAGTCATTATTAGGCCTACCTTTTAAAAAAAACAATAGGTTTTCGAGAATTTCGTTTTTTTATTATAGGCTGGACCCATCCAAAATCAAATAGTTCCCCTACTATATAGTATGCAAAAAACAGTATGTTACAAGATTAGTATTCATAAAAGAGCAGGCAAAAAGTACCCATATGACAGTGAAGCAACGCAACGCTGGTAGATCACATGATAAGGACAAGATGGTGAATGCAGTAGCCTAGCCATTTATACTACACACATTCATACTATATAGATGCTTTTTTAGCAGTCGCACAGTACATACTTAGTCAAAACAAGTAGGCTATGCGATTTCGGACACAGCGAGAGAAAGCAATGCAGAATTTAAAGACGCTAATCAAACATATTAAAAACTAGCACGCTAAAAAGTGCTAGACTGTTATAAAATTAATGTTAGGCTAAATTAAAGTTAGGGTAGACCTATACATTTAAATAAAATTACTTGCAGTTAATTTGCTTTATGGGCATTAACTGTAGTTAATTCAATATTTTAATGATTAACAGCACTATAATTTATAGATGTCTATTTTTCAAAGTATGATTTCTACTGAAAAATGTGCATGTAATCATTAAATATTAACTGGGTTATAGCTAATGCTCAATATATATTTTTTTTAATTTGATGTTACATTAGGGCACTATGGTTCCCAACACATGCTTTACCAGTAACATTTAGTCTTTTTTCCACTCTCAGAATTGTGTTGGCTTGCCTTTCCGTCTTAAGTTAATGGCTTAATATCAAAGCTGGGCTGTGTAAGGCACCCAGGAGCCTTAAAATAAAACAGTTTTTCTCAATTGCTTTGGCATATTTTTCAAAAGAGTATTAACATTCTGTAAACTTGCCACAACTAATTGCTGGAACATAATGAACTGTTTTGCATGTCTGCTCAAAACATTTAACTCATCCTTCAAAACCTAGTTATTGTGTCAGTAAATTGACCAATGCCACCATTCTGTCAACACGTGAGCCACATTGGTCAGAATGTTTAGATGTTTTTTCACCATGGAAATATTTGTTATATACAAATTTCATTTAAAAAAAATACTGGGAAAAGTCAGTACTGTAGTACACAAAAAGACAATGAACCGTTTTATTTATTCTGTACATTTATTTGTGTAAAAAATTGTATTTATATAGTACTGATGTAGCTGCCGCTGTTCAGGGTTGTGACGTTCCTCCATGTTCAAAAAACGTTCATATTTTATTGGTTTATTAGTAATATTGTAATTGTGATTCCTATTTCATTACAATGGCAGGCCATTTGCCAACTCAGCAGATACAAACATTCCATGTCAGATATTTATGTACTATACATGCATGTAACAGATTTTGATAAGTGAATGTTATAATTTGCATGTGATGGTTCACACGATGAAAGAATGTTTAGAAGATGTCAAGAATTTCACACTTTCACTGAGAACCAGCTCATCAGTTTTGATTAAAAATCCATGTGTCTTTAGCTATTGTGTAAAATCAATAAGATATACAAATCTGATGTGAACAAGAACGCAGTTGTTCAGAGATCTACTGTACATATTGTTTTGAGAGAAAAAAAATCTCATTCAAAAACTTCCAAAGCTATTCTTTCCCTAATATTTGACAAAAGGCACAATTGCCCTGCACATACACTTATAAAAAGACTAGACTAAAATAAAAAAATTAAATAGTTTTGTGTATACCAGCTGGCATGCTATACTAGGCTAGCACTAATGAGCTCACATGTGCTGAACCTGAGCGCAGAGCCCACGTGGCAGTGAATCTGATCATGCAACGGCACTGCAACACGATAGCACGTCTTATGATAATATTGTATTTAACATAGGGAAAGGTCAAACCACAGCACACGTTTTAGTTTTCACAGCCCTGTGCTGCGACTTCAGCACTCGCTCTCGTATAGCTGCAGGGTGCAAATTCTAAAAGCAGGGGAGAGGTGAGGCAGCACTCAGGAGCCTCATTTCTCACTGACCCTTGTTTCAGACTTCCATTAAAGTTGAGAGTATGTGTGCCTGCTCTCTTGAAAGCAGATCGGATCGGGCTGTACTGTATATGCTTTGGATATGAATATCAGCTTGATTAGTCGGGATGATCATCTCAAGAACATGTGACCCTTCAGTTAAAAAGGTCAAACTAAATTCATTTTACCAGCTGTCATCCGTTTTAGGCCAAAAATCAGTTTCTTTCAGAATACCGCAAATGCAACAGGTTCACATATTCCGTGATGAACTGTGGTGGGACAAACAGAGCCTGTCAGATCTCATGGGTTACTCCGATGGTGTACATTGCCTGAAGGTCCCCTGCTTGTGCCCCTCTGGCTGTACGTACAGTAACTGTGCACATTTTACACATCCAAAATGAAATGATACATGCTACGTGCATCACCTCCTGGCTATTTTTAGTTCAGTGATGAGGCTTGAGAAAGGCCAGAGAAAGGAACCCAGCAGCACCACACCCACCTGTTTTAATTTAGCAAACGGAAACATGGCGTAGTGCATGACTGAGCAAAATTTGCTGGGACAATGTAGACCACAAATAATAGCGTCATGCTCATAATCTTGTGCTGAGTCAATAAGGATGCATTCCAAAGAGGTCTGTAATACCTTTTTTTTTAATTGCTATAAATTTGCAGGAAATCTTAAATATGTCTTATTCATTTTACATCATAATCTTTTTTATGTATATATACAAATCTGTTTCTATTCCTGGGTTTAAATTAAAAAAAAAATAAGGCTTGGTTTCACAGACAGGACTCGGGACTAGGCCTTAGTTAAATTAGGACATTTAAAGCTGCAGTCCGTGACTTTTTTTTTGTGTTAAATATTTACAAAATGTAGGCTATATAATAAGCGAGTACAGTATGAATCCATTTTCCAAACCTTGTTTTTGTCTTATTCTGAATCACTACAGTACAACCTATACAAAGTTTTATATTCTGACTATTTTAGACTGGCTTGGGTCATACCACTGCGGAGTAGCCCAGTACCTGCGTGACTCGTCATAGACATAAACAGAGAGAAGAAGCGCCGTCCATAATGTACTTCCGCAAAACGCATGCAGATCTGTTTATTAACCGCTAGAGCGCCAAAAGTTACGGACTGCAGCTTTATGTAGCCTAGCTTTTATAAACATGCCTTGGAGAAAAAAAAAACATTATTGATGTGAATCTTAAGACAAAACAAATCTTGTCTGTGAAACCGGGCATAAATCCCAGATGTTCTGGGCCTGGCTTAACCTTGAGACTCCGCAGAGACCTGTTTCAAAAGGTTTTTAAGAGCTTAAATGACAATAAAGACTAACATGTTTTCACAGCAGTGATATTTAACGCAGAGCACATGTTTCTTGAGTGCCTAAGTTAAGGAGTGCAAGGTAATTGCTTTACAGCAGCTGATTGGCAAAATTATTGCGGAATGAGGACATGTGTCAGAGTTATTTAGCTGTGCATTAGAAGCTGAACTCAAAAGCTCTGTTAATTACGTCTAACATTTACTCTCTCCTAAAACCAACCCACTAGCCACCAGTTAATGCTGTTCGAGAATCACTTTAAAAACAATACTGTGACACTGTGGACACTAAGGGGGACTGCAAGCAACAGGTTGGACATTCTGAATGAATATAGCCATGGCTTTGTGAGCTGTTAACCGCTGCAAACCTCATCACAGTCAGTGAGTTGAGCTCGAGAATCAGATCAGTCTGATTAGTGTGAATCATTCAGACTGAATCAAAAGGATTAAGCAATTCATTAAAAAAAAATCGACTCAAAGATTAATGAATGAATCAGAATCAATATTTTCAGTGAATAATGACTTTAATCTTTTGGTCTGTTTCTCACAAAACTATCGTATTACTTGAGACAATATGAATATAATACATTGACCACTTTATTGTTCATAGTGCCTTTTCATTCCTTTTGAAGCTTGATAGCTCGTTTCCCTCCTAAAATTTTCTTGAGCTTTTTTTCCCCCACAAGAAACAATCAAAAGTTTGGTGTTTTATTTCAAGATTTTTAAAGAATGATTATTCAGTAATCATTCTAATGTGTTGATTTGCTGCATAGAAACATTTCTTATTATTATCAATCTTGAAAACAGTTGTGCTGCTTAATATATTTGTGGAAACTGGTAAA
The DNA here is from genome assembly GCA_030578275.1 of Meda fulgida. Lineage (NCBI taxonomy): Eukaryota > Metazoa > Chordata > Actinopteri > Cypriniformes > Leuciscidae > Meda > Meda fulgida. The sequence goes on along the minus strand of CM060624.1, from coordinate 8,150,974 downwards.
AAAAAATTCAGGATTCTTTGATGAGTTGAAATAGAAATCTTTTGTAACATTATATAAGTCTTTACTGTCACTTTTGATCAATTTAACACGTAAAACGTAATTTCTTTAAAACAAAATTTACTGACCCTAAACGTTTGAGCAGTGGTGTAAATAATTAACATACTGTTATTCTTTCCATATTTTTTTATAACTATGATATCATTTAAACAACCAATGAGACTATTTCATATGCATACCTCCAAACATATTAATATCTCTGAAGAACACCTGAATTTCCTCTTAAGACTTCAAATTGTGTCCTCTATAGAGGACAAAAATGAATTGCTGGGTCCCCAGAGGTTAAAATGCAGTTCGTGGAACTGATCAAACACTGGAAAACCACAAACCATATGTCTACAGGGGAGCAACTGTTAAAACTTCACAGCATCTGAGCCTTATTTTCAGCTGGTAATTGGAGGTCCCTGACTGTGACTGCACACTTTTCAGCAACCCCCAGAGCCCATCTCATTTGGCTTTATGGGCCCCTAGTGCCTGCTTTCATGATCAGCATTCAAGGTGCTGATTTTTGGGAAAGAGTGAATTTACAACCACACTGCATTCAATTTTGTGGTTCACTGGCATCTGCTGTTGGGTCAGTAGTTCTGGCTTGTTTTCTTTTCTAATCAGAAGTCAACAAGGCAAACTTTTAAAGTTGGGTGCTTGACCTTTCCTTCATTACCAGTAATGCCAAAACAATTTTCCCACAATAAATTAAGACAGAAAAGCAAAATACATTAATTAACATCAAATCTTAAAACAAAAACTCGTAGCTTTGCCCTCATAAAAATCGTTCATAAAATGTAACATCATTCATAAAACCAAGGATGTCAAAATCTGGACTGAAGCAGCTATATAATGCATTATAACTGTGGCCAGCGATTTTATTAGAATCGTATTAGAATCGACCAATGTTGGGGAAAATTACTTTTAAAAGTAATGCATTACAATATTGTGTTACTCCCTAAAAAATAACTAATTGCATTACTAAATGTGTTACTTTTTATGGAAAGTTACTTTACTTGGTGTCGTTACTTTTTCTCACCTGGGCTGCTGGGCTTGCTTGTTTGTTTTTTAATAACAAAAACAAAAAAGTTTACAAATACATTATACCTCCAAAACTGTTGGTAATTATAAAGGCACTTTCACATCAACAGTGAAACTAATAAGCCTCAGGCTGTAGGAAAAGCTAATTCACGCCTCTACAGTAGAGGGCGCAGCTCAAGTAAACCTTTAAACTGTGCTGCTATTATGGATCGCAAAACAATAGGATGCAGGAGAAGAAAATTCAACACTTTCTTTAGCAATTGAAACAAACAAAAAAATGAAACACAGATGTGATGTTGATCTAAAGTCATTTTTGCACAGTAGTACGATAGAACAGGATCATCGAAGGTCAGCAGCAAAGACATTGGTTAAAGTGAGATTAAATACATAAAGGATAGGGATTAGATTAAACCAGGATTAGGTTAAAACAGCTCATTAATGCATTTTAGTCTGGGACTAGGCTTAAGCCTTGTCTGTGAAACCGGGGGAAAGTATATTTGTGTAATTTAACATTACATTTGCATAATATTAAGGTTTGCATAATATTCTGAGTTTGAATTTCACAGTTTTTATTAATTGAGGAATGCTGAATCTGTTTTTGTGCACGTGAGATGAGTAAATGCCGGCTCACATTTAGTCTAGAACTACAATAAACATCATGTTTACACAGCACACACAACGCTTCTGCATCTTACTTCTGATTTCTCTCAATATAGGACAGGACAGGTGTCCTAAGAGAAAGAACTTGTGTTACTTATTTAAACAAAGTAACTTGGATATTTTGTTGTAAATATAAAAGTAATGCGTTGCTTTACTAGCTTCGTGGAAAAAAGTAATCTGATTACGTAACACTGGAATCGACAGTGATATGTGTGCATAGATCTTGCATGACTTTCTGGGCTGAACCCACATAGTTAATATATATGCATATTGATTATACCTCAAATCATGAATGAAAACATTAATTCATCAAGAAAACATTTATTTATTCAAAATGACAACTTTCATACCTCTATATGGTACAGTAAATGTTAGTGTGGAACAATTTGGACTTATAATGAAGTCATTGAAATCTTTAGCAAGAACTAGACATGATTTGCAGAGCTTCCTGCTCGGTTTCAGGAATGGTAACCAGGTCGTGAAAAAATGGTCGTCCGTGAATGCAGACCTGACTTTCCTCTTCAAGTTCATGTTTCATTCGGTAAAGCGTGTTTGTAACATCAGCTCTGGAGAGGTTTAGAGGTAACTGTCTAGCTAGTCTCACAGCCTCACTCTGAAAGAAAAAGTGGGAGAAAGAGTTTATAAAGAAAAAAAATTGGTGTAGGACAAAATCTCTCTTAGAAATTGCTTTTAATTTCATAAATAAATGTGAACATTTAAGTAGAAAGACTTGAAATAGTATTTTCTTGTAAAACATTCTCCAATAATATATATATATAAAAAAAGCTTTACAGCTGTGATGGTAAATGGGTCATTAAAAAGTATGTTCCAAAGGAGCATCTCTCACCTCTAGGTAGTTTGAGACTTTAAGAGGTCTACATTGCTCCACGGTTTTTGCATCCCGGACCTTTATAGCCTGCAGAATTTCCCTCAGGTCTCCTATCCCGAAGAAAGGCATGCAGTCGGGCCATGCCCGTCACTTCAACATGCCTCTCAGAAGACGAGGAACCTTGCCAAGATAAGCAACAAGGAAGGATTAATAAACTCCAAGTACAACGTTCTCCAGGAAAAAATAATAAATAAATATTGTGATTTACATGCTGGTTGGAAACCAAGTCAGGCCGGCACCGCACCAAATTACGCTATTACCATGTCTTTGTGGACTGGAAAGAAAAACCAAGGTGGAGGAGGTTTTCAACAGATGATTTAAAGATGATTGCTTTTCCCTAGAAGCATCTCAATGAAGAGGTGAAATCTATGGAAAGGTCATCAAGGAAGCGCAAACGAAACATTTTCTCCTTCCCTATGCGCTTTAAACAGAGACGCAGTCATTTAAAATCTGACATGCTTACAAAATGATGTTAAAACAGTACATACTGAATAGACAACCCAAAAGCTACTTTAATGAAGTGTCAATAAATGCATATTTAACGTGACGGTAAATGTATGATCATGTCAGAACTTGATTCGTTCTATTGCAAATGCTAGATTATTATATTTTCTGATAGTTATTTCACCATGGCACTGCTATGTGGTAGGGTTGTCACGGCACCAACATTTTTGTAGTCGGTACCCATACAAGTACAAATTCGCAGTTCTCAGTACCAATTTCGGTACCAGAGCAAAAACTGTTGAATTAAGTACTTAAAAAAAATGTGTCCCGTTTTGTCTTGTATTCAGACTGTGAATGGGTAATAAACAGAAAGCAAGAGAAGAGTTATAATAAAAATGCAGTACAAAAAAAAAAACTACAATGAATCTCTTATTTACATTGTTTTTACAATTTATTTGTTATAATGAAAGGATTCGCGAGTGTGAACAAAACCTTGTGCGTTTTCAGCTGTGTTAAGCGGATTCTGACTAACTTACTGACTAGCACCTCTGATAGGACACTGCGTTCACATGCTCAACAAATATGATTGTGATTGGCTACAGTGCTCAATGCTTGTAAAAACATGAATGATAGTGTTTGAAAGCAGCGTCTATCAGCGGGTACTGAATATACCCGGTACTGCAGAACTGCTGGTACCATCCACTTTTTTTTAGTTCCAACTGGTACCGGTACACTTGACAACCCTACTATGTAGTTGCTAGGTGGTTTCTTACTGGGCCATGTCAAATGAGCCCACCTTCACATCAGTTTTATGTTAGCATTATTTATGAACTACCATAGAATTTATTAATAGTTTGAATAAGATTTTTTAGTTTATAGTTTTAGTTTTTTAATGCTTCTATTTAACTTAAATTTATTTTTAGTTATTTATTTGTTTAGTTTTAATCATTTTAGTACTTATTACTTATTTTACTTAAAGTTAGCTGACAAGGCAACATTTCTAATTTTCGTTTAATTTTTCATCTAATATTTTATTTCAGCTTTATTTCAATTAACTAAAATTATTTTTAATAGTTTTAGTTTTAGTTAACAATAAGCAACAACACTGCAAGTCTGTATGATATTCTGTTCCCTACATGTCTCGGGTCCATCCTTCAATGTAAAATGACTTTTTGCTGCAATTTAATTATCTGCAAATATATTTTTGCAAACAGAAATGATCTGTTTGCAAATATAATAGGACACTTCTCCTCAACGAGCTGAAGATTTTCAGGTATCATTCATATTTGTAGCACAAACTGTGCAGGGCGAGTTATGCAGCAAAGTTTATTACTTTGGGGTTTTGAAAGGGCTAAAAATCTGGTGCATGTTTTTGCCAAATCCTTTAAATTGGCTCCAAAACTTTTCCCTTTTGTAAAGGGCAATTTTCCTCCACAGCACCACACTCTAGTACAAATCCACCATGCTGGCAAAAGCTCAGGCAGCGAGCCAGCATCAACCACGATGACCCCTTACCAACACAACACTTACAGGAACAGACTGAGTGGGAAGTCTTAAGTGCATTTCATAACAACAGGCAAAATAAGGTCAAATGAGGACTAGGATGCTGGCCTCCTTAGAGAGAGGACAACACTACAGAATAAGCTGTCTCTAAACCTGAAAAAGTTTTTGCACGACATGTATGAGAGCTATATCAGTTGTTTGCCAATTTGTTTTATTTGTCAGTGTCGAAAATTTGATATTTTATGGTTCCTGCTTGACTTCATATCCTAACTAACCCTATTCATTCAAGGGTCATGCTGATTAAAGGTTTCTAGGATTGTCAAAAGTTATTCTACCTTTTTTCTAAACATTTCAGGATTTTCGAAGTTCGTTTTTTTTCTTCTTCTTCTGATTGGTTGAATTCTACAGCAGGGCTTGACATCAACTCTTTTGCTCATCAGCCACTGTGGCTAGTGGTTTTCCAAAGTTACTAGCCAGTCAGCATTTTCACTGGCCACAATTTTGACATTGATATCATGGGGAAAAACTGCCATATTCATATAATCTCATAATTTGGTCACTGTGGTCTGCTGTCACTTTAAGACCTGACGCATGGATCCATTATACTGTTACACATGTGTTTAATAGATGTGAATACTCGCCAAGACCAGCATTTTGACATTAATTTGTGTGTATTTGACTGTTCAATCGCAATAAGCAGTGAAAAGAACTCAGTACTGAGAGGCGGCTTTATGTGCAATACGCGCAATCCCACGCCGAAAGTAAAGCCCTGTAACAGCTATATACATATTTACAACTATATACATCCGGGGCAAAAGAAACAGTGAGTGAGGGGAGGCAGGTTTGTGTGTTAACTCACTGTCGGAGAGACGAGAGAACGAGAAAGCGCAGCTGGTATCATGTATCTATTCTGCTGGAAAAGAGTATTGGAAGCGTTTCAGATATTTCAGTATTGAAAAATCTATATTTACACTAATATACTTTTTACAATAAGTTTAAAACATTGTTTTCTAAAAGTGAGGTAATGAATATGCTTGATGAAACATATTCCATACTTCATTGCCAGTCTGAGTATTGGTCACAGTGACCACTAGAAACCCCTCTAATAATCTAACAAGAGTTGTTTTTATAATATTGGAAAATAGAAGGCACCTAAAGAATGAACAAGAAAACATTTAAAGCAAACACATTCTTCACTAATCAGACACAAGCAATTCTGTCAGAAATAATTGACTGTAATCCTGTTATTCAAGCCGTTATATTTGACATTTCAAAACAATTTGTGAACTGTGGCATTAATGATGTCCAGTGGGTCCAACCTCTGTTAAATCAAATTGGACAATCCTAGAGACCTTTAAACAGCATGACCCTTGAATTAATAAAGGCACATTTTCTCAAGAGAAACCTTGGCAAAAAAAAAAAAAAAAAACACAAACCATGTGTAGAAAGATTTCTGAATCTCTCCCACTCCACAGCACATGATGAGCATGAGGAGAGAAGGAGGGCAGCGAATTCAAGCGAATGCACTTAATGACCATTTTAAAAAGCTGAGGCTGAGTCATACAGGAAGTGGACTGATCGCTTAGAATCAAGCCCTCTCTTTTTAAAACGATTTCCTATTATACCTGTGCCCACACTGGGCTGTGTATGGGAAAAAGAAGTGCTGACAAAGCACTTTCCACTTAAGCAATTTGTATAAACAATGACTTCATCACTCGGCACAGCAAGAATTAACGTCTCTAAGGTAATAGCATGGAAATTAAGTTATTAAAACCTACAAATTAAGCATTAGCATCATATACTGAAAGTTCATGAAAATCACAAGTCAAGAAAATGTTCAGAGATGCATATGTAATGGAAAAGTGAAATACAGACAATTGTTTACAATTTGGTGACAGGCTCCAAAGCACCCACATACGCTGTCTATATGAAGGCAGAGCATTAAGTCCAAATCATATCAAATCAAACAATTGTCTTGTATTGCGTCAAACATCATCATTTTACATGATTATGACTCTTTAGGGTTATATTTATAAAACAGGTAGTTTCGCTCCACTTATTTGATTGGCTGAGCGACGTAGGTTGACAGTCCATTCATTTATTTGTTTGCGGTCTTCTAGACTAAAGTATGTGAAGGGTGTGGAGAGAAACAAGTGGGAAGTGAAGTATGTTTGTATATTTTGCCTGCTGGAAGTGGGTTGTTTTGAATGTCGGAGTGGAAGTCGGACTAATATACACATACAGTATATACAAGCCAACATATACATAGTGATATGATTTCATTGAATATTTCATTGACAGTGAATTATATTTGCACAAATTGCTGAAATTACCATTAATATTACACAATATTTTTATTTAAAATTCACAAAATATTTGGAAAATGATTTACATCTTAAAATAAGATTTTTTAAATATATTTAGATTTTTTTTCTCCACACAATGGACACCAATGGTCACTAAAAAAGTTTGGTTATCAATATTCTTCACAATATGTTATTTTGAGTTTAGAAGTAGTAGTAAATGATGACAGATTTTTGGGTGGTCTTTTTTTTGTCTATACAGTGGAAGTCAAAGGTCACCAAAAGGGTTTGGTTACCAACATTCTTAAAAAAAAATATTTTGTGTTTGTCAGTAGTAGTAAATAAAGAATTTTAATTTTGAACTATGCCATTTAAAAATGAAAAAGTGTGAATTAAACTAATTCAACTGAACACACACACGACACACACACACACACACACACACACACACAACGTCTTTGAGCATTACCTGGAATCATCCTAATCTCAAAACCATTCGCCACAAGCCTAGGATCAGTAAAGTAGATGTGCCCATTAAAGCAGGCACTGTCTTTCTCCATGTTCAGGAGAACATCCATGTATTCTGGCCCACCAAGCAACCTGGGAAAGGAAGTTTATGTTAATACGCAAATATAAATATTAGAGATTCTATTAAGTATTCAGGATAGTGAGGATTAATACAGCTATTAATCGTATATTGTACATCCTACAAAAAACATAAAGATTTACTATTGTAGATTCGTATTTTTTACATTTAAGGTTTGTACACATCAAGAATGTCATCATTAGGTGAGAAAATGAGACTGGCTACCCATCTGTCAGCCGTACAGGGGTCTGCTGCCTCACGGTTGGAAGTATATTATTCTTCAGAAGTCTTTTAAACAGCAAGGCCTCCTCCACTCGAAACGGGTTCAACAACATGAGCTTTCTGCCGCATAAAACGACCCAGGCACCGTGAGAAGCCAAGCGGTTTACAAGCCTGAGGCCCTGCGCACTTGAGCTGTTCTGGTAGGGAGAGGAGGTTAAGACTCTGCTTGAGGGTTTGCAATACTGAACGGGAGGGGTTTGGAGAGCTTGGCAAGGCTCCTCATACTCGAGGGCTGAGAGGAGAAGAGTTTGTCCATGGCCTGCTGGTTGGCGAGGGGGGCCTTGCGCTTCATGCCTTGAGCTTTGTTCAATGAAGACTCTGCGCTCATCTGCTTCTTGCCCTCTCCGCACTGGCCACCTCCCTCCGTTGCCCTCTTCCTTTGAAGGTTGTAAGGCGTTCAGAGACTTTTCTGCCTTGCTTTCATACCTAAGATGGGATGTGATACAGAACAAGTGTTTTGTTACAGTCCAATTTGTACATTTTGTATTTCCTTTGTGTAACTGTTCAAATGTGGTCAGAAGATACACTTATGGAGGGACTAGCAACAGAAAAAGTAGCCGATCATCAATACCAGCCAACATTTTGGACTGAATGTATGTTTCTTATGATCTTAAAAATGTGCTGAGTTAGACTCATGCTTAAATGCTTGAAGCATGGTTATTATACAGTAGTATGAAACTAATAAAAAATAAAAACAATTCTTACTTGAAATCAAAATGAACTGAAATCAAATAACACACACATATACACACATATGTATACATAAATATATATAAAATCTAATTTACTTTATTTAACAAGTTTCCAAGGCAACGTTTTTATTTAATTTAACTTGAGGTACTAAAATAACTAAAACAAAACTGAAATAAAAATAAAAGCTATATATGCATATTAAAAAACAAAACAAATTAAATTACAAAAATAGATAATAGAAATATTAAAACTTAAATTAAAATGAAAGCTGAAAATATGAAAATAAAAACGAATTCAAAATAATAATTAAAAAATATAATAGTGTCTCAATGATGCTAAAATAAGACAGGCACACATGTAGACAAATATACAGAGTGAATTTCTTCACAAAATAAAAAATGACATGTTTTTTTTCTTAGTTGCCCATTATGATGAGCCATAAAAAAGATAATAATTATTTTTTAATTATTAAAATAAAATAATTTCAACATCGTTTAAAAAGCTTAGCAGAAAGCACCTAAAGAAACAAACTGTGGCAAAAGTATTAAACATATAAAGATAGTTTTTATGTTTTAAAATTTATTTTATTTCTCTTCCCATGCTTTCAGTTTTGTCATTAAATATTTTTTAATTATTTTTACTATTTTATACTTTACTATTATACTAATATGTGCAGAATAGTAATAACAGCGATGAAAAAAGACAGATGGTTTGGAACACTTCGCTTTTGGCCTATTCATTTGCAGGGTACGAACGAGTTGTAGCAAAGAGGTCAGAAGTTGTGACTAATTAAATATCCTCAATTCACACAAGGAACCTTAATTTAATTTGCTCTAGTGATTCTAAGTGGGCTGCTGTAAATCAGAGTAGAAAATATGCAGAAACAGGCGAGATAAAAAACATCTGCTACCTGTGACCAGATGGGGGCCGGAGAGCAGCAAGGGAGGGGGGAGAGGGCCTGTAAAAACATGGAGCCCTGACCCTCCACTGGAAGTTTCTCGATGGGCTTGCCAATTAACAGCTGTGCCATTGCACGGAGCTCGCTACTGTACAAAAGACCGGGCACCATTTCAAACGCACTGTATGGTTTCGAAGCATAAAGCTCGGGTGCAAGAGAAAGATGCAAATCAACTTGCAAATGCTGATAAAAACCACACCAATCAAGATGAAGGCATGAAATGTGCTGAAGAGAAAAGCAGCAAGAGGCCAATGGGGGAGATAAATGATTCCATAATGGAACAGAAGGTTGAAGCTTGAGGGGATCCCCTGCCATGTACACTGAAATGGGTTCTGACCTGAGGGCTTTTGGACTTTAGTTTGCTGTTTGAACACAGTGATGTATAAACAGGACTTTGTGGTTGAGATTTACGAATGAAAAAAATAAGTCCCTTAATAATGTTACAAAAGATGTGACTGGAGTAATGGCTGCTGAAAATGCAGCTTTGCCGCATGAATAAATTACATTTCAAAATATATTCAACTAGAAAAAACATTATTTTAAATTGTAATGATATTTACTGTATTTTTGATCAAATAAATGCAGCCTTGATAAGCAAGAGATGCTGTCAAATTGATTCATCGTAATAAATCGCATCTAACATAAAAGCTTGTAAATATATACTATATATGTATGTGTGTGTGTGTGTGTGTGTGTGTGTGTGTGTATAATCACACAGCAATGCATTGTACTGTATAAATTTACCTACTTTTTAGCAATAGGCCATATTTAGGACGTGAGTCGTGAACCATGATTTGCTACATGGTAGTCAGTGTCACATGATATTAGAAGGAGGGACTTTCTCACTCTAGAGAGTATTTGATTGGACAAATATCTGTGTAGTCTATTTTCCCAGAAGAGAATGACTGTACATTTAGTGTATATCAGCAAAAAGTGAATTGTGTCAAGTATACTAGTATACATAAATGAGTCAAAACACGTTAACTAAGATACAAACTCTAATTGATTTCATGTGAAGGTCCAAATATGATAACCCAAATTTCACCATAGACCTTCAGAGACAAAACGTAATAATAATAAATAATTACATTTATGAAGTGCTTTTCTTGGCACATTTAAAGAGCTTTACATAGAAGAGGGAGGGGGCATCCATGTACATGATGCGGCGGCAGCCATATTGCGCCAGAACGCCCACCACACACCAGCTTACTGGTGGAGGAGGAGACAGGAGTGATGAAGACAATCAGTATATGGGGATGATTAGGAGGCCATGATGGACAGAGGCCAATGGGGCAAACCCCTTCTCTTTTCGAAGGACATCCTGGTATTTTTAATGGACACAGAGAGTCCAGGTCCTCGGTTTAACGTATCATCCGAAGGACGCTGCTCTTTGACAGTATAGTGTCCCCATCACTAATACTGGGGCATTATGACCAACACAGACCACAGGGTGAGCGGAGCGCCCCCTGCTGGCCTCAATAACACCTCTTACAGCAGCAACCTGGTTTTCCCAGGAGTCTCCATCCAGGTACTGACCAGCTCAACCCTGCAATAGCTCAGAGGGAAACCAGTGCTGGGCTACAAGGTGATATGGCTGCTGGCCAAATTAAGACAATGCGCTAGGGTTATTATCGTTAACTAAAACTAAAACCATAATAAACAAAATAAACTGAAATAATATAAATTATTTTTAAAAATATATTTTTTTCAAGATTGTCATTTTCATTTAGTTTAACAAACTAAAACTAATTAAATTAATAAAAAATAGACTTTTTTTAAAAAATGACAAAAACAAAATTAGCAAAACTAATGTTTTACTATTGAAACTTTAAAGAAATAAAGTGAAAACAGACAAGATAAAAATAAAATCTAAATCAAAATATTAACACAAACTATATCAATGATACTAAAATAACACTATGTACATCAAGGAGCCGCCCACAATATCTCCACTGATAGGATGAATGTGAAAACAGCAAAGAAACAGCAAATAAAGATGCCATCCTCTTTCTTGCCTTCTGAGATGGACCTCAGTGGACACTCGCATACATGATGATAGCCATTTAGGAGCATGGTTTGCATTTTCAGCCTGGAATTCATAACGAGCATCAAACGCACATAAACCATGCAATAAGAAAGCAATGTTCCCTTGGTGTGGGCACTTTGGATGTAAACCAAGTTCATATAAAGTTGCTGGATCAGCGCCAGCCATTTTATTGCTGCATCAGACCACTGCAACCAAAATATAACAAGCAGGGTTCTCCCTCCCGCAAACATCCATGTCAACAATCTCTGACCCCTTAGCATGCCCATATGTGATGCACCTATGTTACACGAACCCATGTAAAGATGATTCTCATAAGTGTATGTTACCGTACAGTATGTCTGCAGGAAAACAAGCTTGCTATTTCACATTTAAGACAGCAGTAATATGCAACAGGATTCAGATGTCTTTTTCCATGTGTTACATAAGTGCTACTAGCAAGGCTGAAATACACTTTCCATTCATTTAATTATGCTGACTTGGCATGCTGTGATTTAGACTATTTTTTGAGAGGACTTTTAGCTTAAAGCGATAACCCTGATGTATTCCTAATCTATGGTTTGCAAAATTACAATTAAAAATGTGATTTTGTGGCTTTAAGTAGATTAGCTTTGAGACCATAAAAAGGTAAGCTAGTGTGCTATACAAAATTCACTTTTAACAGAGATACACAACTTTATAGTATTTCTCTTCTGGAAATAAAAACAAAAAATCTTGATGACTCATCTTTCACAACAGATGTTTGTCAATTAAATGCTCGAATTAGAATGTCCCTCCATATAGTTCCGATAGTTTGGGGTCTGTTAGATTGTAATCTAATTTGTAATCGCGATTACAATGATAGATGCCACAATTATGTAATCATTCAAAGGCACAATTACAAAAAGTCCACTTACATTATTCTGTTTGCTGAAGATGATGTTTTTTTTTCTTTCTACAGCTTATTTTAATTTTTTTCCCCCATTGTTTTAATTTTAGTTAGTGTAACATTAATATTATTATTTCTACTTTGCTTTTCTATAGCATTAAGCCTCACATGTCAAATTATTTAAAGAAACCAAACCAATTAACGTTTTTTCAAGTTTACAGCTGTTACAGCTGGTTTATTTTGATATAACTTGTGGCATAAATGCGATCCAGAAAAATCATTCAATGTAAATTGTGATAATCGTAATTAATAATCGCAATTACAATTTCAAGGCAATAATCGGACATTAGGATTTTGTCATAATCGTGCAGCCCTAGCACCAGGTCAGGAAGCAGACAGACTGGCTTAACGGACGTCTGCTAGCGGCCTCGCATCACCCAAGGTCAGATAAAATTACCATCACATAGAGCCTCTTTCACCTAGATTTCATCATATTGATGTTCAACATATTAAAAACTGTATATAATACAGATGAGCAAATAATAAGCTTGGGTTGCTGACTATTCAATCCTTACTTCAAAAGCGCTCTTTAGTTAATGATCATGATTTCAGGATTATAACTGATGTGCTGTGTTTGAATGAAACCTGGCTTAAACCAAAACGATTACATTACTATTAAATGAGTCACCCACAAAGAGTATGTTATAAACATGAACCTCGTCGAACGCAAGGGTGAGGAGTATTGCTGTAATTTATAGTAATATTTTCAAAACACTAAGAAGATAGTTTTAAAATTACTTCTTTTGAAGTGTTGGTGCGTAATGTAAAAATATATAGTGTAAACAATAAATCACGTTTGAGAAGTCTCAGGGTACCCCCTGATCCTCCACCTTAATTCAAGGCTTTTTAAGACCTTTTTAATACTCATTTCAAAATGAATTCCATGCCAACTTCGTACCCATTCGACAGAAGGTTTGAGGGGAAAATGTCAAATCTGTATACATTTTTAACCCTAGAAAATAATTATGTACAAGGAGGTTACTTGAATTAAATATATATTGAATTATATATCAGTCATATTAATACATACAGGCAACTAGCATTGTTAGCAGGCATACGTGTGTGTAGGCTAGTGTTATTTTTTTGGCAGCCATTTTGATTTAGTCTAGTCTTCAGACGAAAAATTGCGTATTGGTCTTTAATCACATTTGAGTATCCTGTTTTTTATAGTTGTAGTTGACGAAAAAAGTCTTTGCATTTTTGTCACTTTGTAAACTGCAGTTACTTTACTTTTGGTAAAAACTAAAAAGGATCCTTTGTAACGAAATCCAAGACTTTGTATACTAAATTGTTTTTCAGGAGTTTACAGCTGGTTTATTTTGATATAACTATGTGGCATAAAGCTATCCAGAAAAATCATTCAATGTAAATTGTGATAATCGTAATTAATAATCGCAATTACAATTTCAAGGCAATAATCGACAATTATGATTTTTGTCATAATCGTGCAGCCCTAGCACCAGGTCAGGAAGCAGACAGACTGGCTTAACCGACCGTCTGCTAGCGGCCTCGCATCACCAAGGTCAGATAAATCCCATCACATAGAGCCTCTTTCACCTAGATATCATCATATTGATGTTCAACAAATAAAAACTGATATAATACAGATGAGCAAATAATAAAGCTTGGGTTGCTGAATATTCAATCCCTTACTTCAAAAGCGCTCATAGTTAATGATATGATTTCAGATTATAACCTAGATGTGCTGTGTTTGAAAGAAACCTGGCTAAAACCAAACGATTACATTACTTTAAATGAGTCAACCCCACAAGATTACTGTTATAAACATGAACCTCGTCTGAAACGCAAAGGGTGAGGAGTTGCTGTAATTTATAGTAATATTTTCAAAACCACTAAGAAAGATAGTTTTAAATATACTTCTTTTGAAGTGTTGGTGCTTAATGTAAAAATATATAGTGTAAACAATAAATCACGTTTGAGAATTCTCAGGGTACCCCCAGGATCCTCCAACTTAAATTCAAGGCTTTTTAAGACCTTTTTAATACCATTTCAAATGAAATTCAATGCCAACTTCGTACCCATTCCGACAGAAGTATGAGGGGAAAATGTCAAATCTGTATACATTTTTAACCCTAGAAAATAATTATGTACAAGGAGGTTACTTGAATTAAATATATATTGAATTATATATCAGTCATATTTAATACATACGCAACAGCATTGTAGCGCGCACGTGTGTGTAGGCCAGTGTTAATTTTGGCAGCCATTTTTGATTTAGTCTTAGTCTTCAGACGAAAATGCTTATTGGTCTTAATCACATTTGAGTCATCCTGTTTTTTATAGTTGTAGTTGACGAAAAGTCTTTGCATTTTTTGTCAACTTTGTCAAACTGCAGTTACTTTACTTTTGGTAAAAACTAAATAAGACCTTTGTAACGAAATCCAAGACTTTGTATACTAAATTCAAGGCTTTTAAGGCCTTAATTTGAGATGATCAAATTCAAGACTTTTTCAAGGCTTTTAAGACCCGCGGGTACCCTGATTCTGCTGGCTACTGTATACAGGCCACCATAAAGATTTTATCAAAGAATTTGGGGACTTTCTATCAGAATTAGTATTGGCTGCAGATAAAGTACTAATTGTTGGGGATTTTAATATACACATAGATAATGAAAAAGATGCATTGGGATTGGCATTTAAAGACATTGTAAACTCAATTGGAGTTAGACAACACGTGTCAGGAGTCAGGACCTACTCATTGTAGTAATCATACTCTAGATCTAATACTAGTACTACTAATAGACATTAGTATAATTGCATTGGCATGATTCAAATCATTGCTATCAGTATGTAGTAGTAAACAAAGAGATGTCATATCGATCACAAGTTCAGTATGGAGTACCACAAGGCTCAGTACTAGGACCGTTGCTGTTCACTCTGTACATGCTACCCTTGGGAGAAATCATTAGGAAGCATGACATTAGTTTTCACTGTTATGCTGATACTCAGCTCTATATTTCTTCCCTCCCTGACAAAACTTAACAATTCACAAAATTAACGGAATGCATAGCTTATATAAAAAACTGGATGACTAGTAATTTCCTACTAAATTCAGAAAAAAATGAGATTCTAATGATTGGACCTTCACACATAATAACCTAGAATACTTTCCAACACTTCATGGATGTTCTGTCAAGTCTTCTTCGTTGGTTAGGAAGCTGGTTGTGCTTTGATATCAATCTTTTATTTAAAATTCACTTTTCTAGAATCTGTAAAACCGCATTCTTCCATTTTAAAAATACATCTAAATTACGACATATGTTCTTATTGACAAATGCGAAACAGTTAGTTAATGCGTTCATGACCTCAAGGCTAGATTATAGCAATGCACTTATGAGTGGTTGCCCTGCAAGCATACTAAGAGTTAAAACATTAATCTCACCTACCCTAAATGGTAGTGTATGCTGAGCCCTTTTTTGATGGCTTTGTGTCATTATCTGGTTATTTGTTTAAAAAAAAAAAAATCAATTAACCCAATGCAGAGAAGTAGTCAATTTTTTTTTTTTTAAATAGATGACTTAGGATATAGTGACAAGAAAGTTTCCAGTACACAAGGGTTTAAAAAGCATCCCAGTATGCACCTAATGTCTAGACTGTGCAGAGCTGGAATCTAGGCAAAGGGTACTAACATGGTTAACGTTTTTGGTTACTACATATTTCCCATACTTCCATTCGTGTTATTTCATAGTTGACTATTATTCAAAAATATGGAAAAGAGTAATAATAAAGAAATAGTAGGTGTGTCCAAACATTTGACTGGTAGTCTAGTGTGATAAAATAAGATAAATCCATATATCCAACCCAAGTTTTCCTGGAGCTCAATAACCAATAAATTAGGCAGATATGGACTTCATCTGGTATAGAATGAACGGGAACCTTCTGGCACCTGAGACTGAAAGAATGTGGCATTCTTTGGAAAAAACAGAATGCCTCTTTTACAATGGAAAACATATTGACCATCAAACCAAGTAATCAAACGGTTTTCTGGAAAATACAAAAAAAAAAATACAATGATCAATTTGTCCTTCAGGTAGTAACATGACCTGGCCAAACAGATTTTCCAATCCATATTTTACACATGATAGTGGCAGGTCTATTTTTCTCTCGGTACACAGAGCCTGAATCACAACAACTGGAAACTGAGTCTTCGAGGGTGAAATCTGGAAACTTACTTCTTGCGGCCTTCCTCCCCGAGGCTTTCCCATCTCTCTTTCACAGCAGTTGTGACATCCTGAGGACTGGCTTTTGGGTTCTCCTGGAGGACCTGCGATCTGGTGTCTTGCTCAAACAGTGAAAAGGCAGACAAGGGCTGACGCACAGAGCGGTTGCTGATCAGCTCGTAGGCTGTCAACTTGGCCATTTTCTCCATAATCACGTTAGAGGGCCTCTTGGACGTACTTTCAGTTCCTCCAAAGTCTTCATTTGCTTTTGGGACGTGGAGTTTCACAGGTTCCAGGCATTCTCCAGTGATTTGATTTGAGAAGGCCCTGCCTGTGCTCCAGCTCTGAGCAGATACTTCGCTCTCTTGACCAGGGCCACTGTCACTCTTAGTCGCCTTTGGGGAGTTGCAGTTTAGATCAGCTGTAGAGTTCATTACAACATCGTCAGCAGGTAATGAGGAATTAATACTGTCAAAATCACTTGAGCTTCTGTTGATCACCCAATCCTCTGCAATCGAAGATGAGCTGGTGTTTGCAGTGCTGTTCAAGGATAGCTCACCATCTTGTTTATCTGCATTAGTGGAAGAATGCTCACGCAATTCTGGGTCATTCAAACTAATATCTGTGATAGGTGTAGGTACAACTACATTAGCATGTTCAGGTACATCCACATCACTAGCATTGGGCCGATTTCCTCCTGTTTTGAGATTATCATCGCCAGTGGAGTAGCCGTACAAGGAGATTAACATAGTCTCCACCGCCAACAGCACTTCTTCCTGGAGAAAAGTGTTAATGAAAGTTTAATTAGCATGATAGGAAGGAACAGTGTTTTACTTTTATTAAAAATGTTTGTACCTTATTCTGTAGCATCACTTCAGTTTTATCAGGTGTCAAGTTAACGTCCACCGTTGAGGCGGGTATGGTGATGTTCATCATTAAAAAGGGATATCGGCGGTTTGCAGATCCGTTATTCACTTGAGCACTGGCGTAGTATTGCCTGATAAGCTGCAGGGTAAAATGTGCATTCACAAGAAGATTGTGAGGATACAAGTGTCGCTTTAAGTTTACAACTTTATTTTTAACCTGTTCGTAAATTTTACACTTGGATCGTTACTAAGAAATCATCAAATAAGATCTTAACTTGGCCTAGACCAAATCTATGGATTTCAGCATTTTCTACACAGATTACATAGGACAATTTACACAATTGAATTGATTTAAACATGGTAAAATCTATTTAATAGAAAGGTATTGCTCAGAAAACCTGTAACCATTCCAGCACTTTGAGAAAACTGATAGAAAGCACTTTTGTTTACAACTGTATATAACGCATAATGCTAAATTATTGGATTTTCTAATGATAAAATTATGACAAAACTCATTTGAGAGTGAAAACATGCTACGAAAGTCTGGAACCTAAATATGGCTCTTTCAGTCCCTCTTTCAGTGTTTAATCTCAGTTATTGTACAGTATCAATCACAAGTTATAAATAAAAATTTATGGTGAATTTACTACATTCATTTAAATGATTGATGTGGACAGTATAATGCAACTGAAGCACTTGTTCTTTTAAAGGGATAGTTTATCCAAAAATGAAAATTCTGTCTAAATTGAGGCTAATATCCAAATTGTACAGTTATGCAAGGACATTTTATTTTACAGAAAAAGTCAACTGAACATTCATATACAAATTTCAACACACACGTATATATTTACACACACAAACAGTAAATAAATGTAGGTAAATTGGTATTGATGGTATGTGGCAGTTCCTTTACCTTAAGTATTTCTTTGGCATGCACAGGTCGACTATTTACAAAGATGAATGTTTTATCAGGTGTATGGGAGCTGGTGGAATTAAAATCTGAGCCCGGTTTGGGAAGGAATCCATCGATGCCAATCTGTGCAAACAATAAGACTTCATATTTCAATATTTAAGCAATGACACATAACAAAAGAGTAATATATCCACATTTATTTCCAGGTTTGAAATATGTATTGAGAAGCTGTGAGTAACAATCTTCCTCCATGGTAAATCTAGTGTAGCTATTATTTAATTTCCCTCTCTGCCACAAACCATACTCATTAATTGTAAGGGCACATTGAGGCTTCTATGAACTTTTCCCAAAACAAACAAAATGACACACTGCTGGCCTTTAGCCAGCTTTGCAGTAACCAATTAAGACTTCACTGTGCTATCAGAACCCGTTTGTCATCTCCAAACTATGGAGTGGCAGAGTTGCTAAAATCTGCAATGTTTCTGTTGGCTAAAGGCAGCATCGCCGAAGTGGCGGGATGAGAAACGGCTCCAAATTAATCAGTGATATAGGGCTAGATTGTGATGCTTGAGCTCACCATTTGGAATTAACAAGCACAGCAGTTGGCTGGCAAGAGGACATTTTAATTGGAGTCTCTGACAAACATGATAATCAGGGGTATTGTGACTTTCACAATCAACACTTATGTTCTGTATACTTTTGTCAATTACTGTGGTGTAGGTGGTCCAGTCCTTTCTGTTTTGTGCACTGAATGGAGGTATTATTCTGGACTCTTCCACTGCAGAAGGATCTCGGCCACAGTACAAAAACAGTCAACTGCAAACTTGCGTCACGTTCCACTCTTACTCAGAAAACCTGTAACCATTCTAGCACTTTGAGAAAACTGATAGTAGCACTTTTGATTGCAATTCTATATAACGCATCATGCAAAAATACTGGATTGGATATTCGAATGATTAAAAAAAAAAGAGTCAAAACTAATTTGAGAGTGAAAACAGGCCCATCTCTAGTCTCTACGATATTCTGGAACTTAGATATGACTCAAGTCCCTCTTTCAATGCAAGTCTATAGGATTGAAGTGGATGGCCGTATGGGACCAAATCTTCCATTTTGAGATCACATGACTAGCCAAATATTAATCTGTTTAACTCAGTAAGTCTTATTTAGTGTCCAGCAAGATTTGGATCAAACCACTCGATTAATTTTATGACGCCTTTATGAGCTTTTTGTGGAACTTCTATGAAAGTTATACCTGAGAGGTTTCATAAAACTATCTTGTTAAACTTTCTTATGAGTTTGGAACATCATGAGGGTGACTTTTTTGGGGTGAACTACCCATTTAACTTCAAAGTTTCAGTAAGAAAGTTTTTTGAAAAATTTCCTCTTATAGTTGCCAAGGCTACATTTATTTGATCATAATAGTAATATTGTAAAAATGTAAATAACTGTTTTCTAATTTAATACATTTTAAGATATACTTTATTCCTGTGATGGCAATGCTGAAATTTCAGCATCATTACTTCAGTCTTCAGTGTCACATGATCCTTCAGGAATCATTCTAATGACCTAACATTAGAACTTGAAAAAATTTGATTCATTTTGAACATTTAAAAACCATTGCTGTTGCATCCATGCTGCATTTGCCCAGCAAAAAATAATTACTGACTGCACATTTAAGCTTAATAAAACACACAAATTGTGCCCATTCTCTAAATTTCTGAACAAGTTTTGAGATTATGTAAAATCATGACAAGTAAAATGTCAATTATCATTGTTTGCCACTCAGGTTTATGAGAGAATGAATGCACCACTACAATCTGCAAATGGCTTGACGTGTCTTAGTTGTGAAGGGTGGGGTGAATGGTGAATGATGAGTGTGCAGCTAATGACTGATTACTCCAACAGATCCTGCTCTCAAGGCCATAAATTAACTCCTGGTAAAACCCACCAATTTCTAGAATGCAAGGATGACTTACAGCTAACAAATAGTGAGCAAAGATGCATTCTCATCTGGCACATGGCTTTACAGAACATTGGCAAGACTCAGCGAAAACCATCCTTGAGCGTAGCTGTATATGCAATGTGTTCTGCTATACATTCAGCAGGAGAGGACTGAGCTGCCAAAATCGGCCTGAGCAAAATACTGAAGTGTGCCTACGGAGAATTATTCCTACACGAACGCAAAACTCAAGCAGGGACTCTATACAAACCGCAGAGCTCTACTAAAAGCGTATTCTGTAAGAGGACACTTAGCATAAATAAATCACACGTAAATGAGCCAGCAAATTTAGACAATGCTAGCGTTGTGCATTCTTCATCAGCCACACATATCAAAGTAGGACACCATGTGTGCACCAACAATAGCATCCTCTCCAACAGGGCAGTGATGAGATCAGGCCAAATGCCTGAATTAGAATCACCATGTCATGCATGTACTATATGACCTATACAGTTCTGCGTAACAGGGAGATAATTATAGAATGAGAGGCAGATTCAGCGTTAGGAGAGCCTTTGGCTGAAAGAAGGGGAGATAAGAGAGTGTTATTGCTGACGAAGATAGAAAAGGTCAAATGGTTCATTTGAAGATAGGAAAAAAAACTGACCAGAAGAAAGGTACATGGGTCATTCCTGTTATGCAGTGTCTATAACTTACAACTTTTAAATAAATATATTTCTGTTGTAATATAAATATGTATTTATGTAAAATACTTCCAAATTTACTTCCATTCTTTGTACCTCGCTTAATACATAAGAGATGATTTAACAGAAGCCAGATCTTCTAATCGTGATAACTGATCCCTGGCTAATTTGGTTCTTCAGGCGCGGATTTGATAAAAATTTCTGGATTAATACTCAAAACCATGATCAGTAATGCAGTGAGTGGCTGGCGGAGAGACAGCAAAGAGATGACATCATATTTAAAAAGACCATAATATTTAAAAAGACACACATCTGCCGAAAAACTTGACGAATTTCTGGACCTTTATAAGGAAACAGTCAAGCGACTAAAACCACACAAATATTATAATAGATAAATGAAATGTGTACTGTTTGCCACATGATGATGAAAGATAAAAACATTGACAGCCAATCAGAATCCATCCTGCTGTAACGAGCTCGAGCGTTTAAAGCGGCAGACAAGCACGCGCGTAGAATAAACAGAACGATATCGCCCGCTGGTGGGATGCTAATTTAGTTATCCTGATAGTTATCATTCTTGGTGTGAACGGGCCTTAAGACTCTTCCCTCACAAATAATTCTCACTATATATTAATTCTCTCTCTATATTAATTATTTTAATATCTATACATATCTATATAAATATTATGATCGACTACACAACATAATATTATTTTCAAATTAAATTTGTAATTATTATTTTAAATGATTATTTTCACAGGTTCAATAGGGTACTCTTGTAAGAAATTAGCAGTGGCTGGGACAGACTTTAAGTATCACCTCCGACTTTTAGATGATTACATGATTCCTGGTTACATGAATAGAGCTGCTCCTGAACAGGTTTGAGCTTACGGACCTGTTGCTATGACAGAAACTCTGAGATGAGCTTCGAAGAACCTAACAATCCTGAATCATGTCAAATCGTCAATAGTAAAATCCAGATAACTGAATAATCCATGTATGAAGAATAGGGCTGGGTAAAAAATATCGATTTCTCGATATTAATCAATTCTCATTTTTACGAACCGATATCGATTCTTAAATCTCAAGAATCGATTAGTCATCCTGTTTTCATTTGATGAGCGTGCAGAACATTGTAGCGTGCATCCCATCCAATAAATCAAAATAATCTTTGTGCTTTGTGACTATTATTATGAAATAAAGTCTCAAATTTCGAATTACGTCCATTTTCTTACGAAATTCAAAAACATAAATACCATTTTGGCGCTGTGTCGTGAGATCGCTCTGGCTCAGCTCAAGAGAAGCACATGATCTCCTCTTCCGCCTTAATAATACCAGTTACAGCGCCAAATAAACATTAATGAGCATCTGAAAGTGTGTTAAAAGATTCAGTACAGCTTCGAAATCCGTATCATGTAACGTCGTATCGCTCAATCAGTGTTTCATCCTTGGAAAGACGTCAATAAACAGCAAGTAAACAATGGCATGTAACGTCACATTTACCTCAGGAAAAAACATTAAGCTTAGTAACTTAGTCAGCTAGAAAAAATAACTCTAGAGAGGAGAATTTTGCTAAATATATGCACCATATTACATATTCATTATAATTTTTAATGTTCTTCAATATTTAATGCATGTTTGAATAAATCTGGCAAGTTTTTGACAGCCACCATTTAAATGTTCATATTTCATATAACTTTCTTATTATAAAAATAAATAAGTGTAATTTAAGTGTTTGTATAGCTACAAATCAGTTAATTTTTACCTTCAAAATTATAGTAGGCTAATGAAGCCTAGTAGGCTACAACTGACTCCCATAGTTTACAGCATTAGTTAAGAGATTTGTTTTCCTTGAAAAAAATGTGCCATGTATTGTACCTGATATCCAAAATAATCAATATTGAATTGAATCGAATCGAATCGTAATCGAAATCGATTCGAATTGCAAGCTTATGAATCGAAATCGAATCGAATTGTGAAATTTGTGTCAATACCCAGCCCTAATGAAGAATGGGCCCCTGGTCAAGACCAGGCCAATCAACGTCAACATTTTACTTGAAGGTGATATATGATGCCACTTTTCACAAGATGTAATATAAATCTATGGTGTGCCCAGAATGTGTCTGTGAAATTTCAGTGAAACTTTTCACGTGTGTGTCCCTTTAAATGCAAATGAGCTGCTGCTCCCTGCCTCCGTTCAAAAGATGGCCGATTCTTTACACGAGCTTCAGATACTCATCCACTCAATCTCACTCATCCAAAATCTAAGAAATAACCATTAGTGAAGTGCAGCCTTACAGAGAAACTCAGGAAGAGGTTGCCACTTTTAGACTGCACCTGGACGTTTCTGAATGGTTAGTAGATACATTTATGTAGTTGTTGTCGAGTTACATTCACCTCATCGACTTGCATGTACCATCAGGTTTAACTTTTACACAAGTTGACAGTTCCATGAGGTCTTTAAGATAGCTGTGACATTTTTTGGTCAAATAGTGTTCTGAGCTCACCTGTGCAGCAACCACAGAACAGTTTCTGCAGGTTTGTCGTCTGCTGCTTTAAATGCTCTAGCTCTTTAAAGCAGAATGGATTCTGATTGGCTGACAGTGTTTTTATTGTTCAGCTGGAAAAAAAATCTCTTTGTCGTTATTGTTATATTTACGGTATGGACTCTGCTATTCTTTTATATTTAAAGCCATTTTTAAGACTATAGCTTTATCGTTATTGTTATAGTTATCGTCCTTGGTGTGAACGGACTTTGGTGTTACAAACCAACTAATACCACAAAACATCACATCACAGATTTCATCAAACCCATTGTTAACACTTGTTGATATTTGTGTTCAGTAAATGATGCACTTCCTGGAGATAATGTCAAGGAATTGGCTTTTGTTAGTTGCAATAGTTTTGGGATGTTACAAAAGACAAACAGAACGAAAATTGAAATCGAGGACAACAAACAGTTAGAAAAAAATGTATAACCAATTTTAATAAAATATTATTTAGAAGAAACCATATTTTGCTTACAATAATTTAGACTTTAAAAAATGGGGGGGGGGGGGGGTAAATGGAAATTATTTTAATAAAATAAATGTTAGAGGTATAGCACCAAAGGACATCCGGTCCAATTTAAGTAGCTAAATTATTGTAACTGTAAAAAAGAAACTAAATAATAGGATTTCC
The DNA here is from genome assembly GCA_030578275.1 of Meda fulgida. Lineage (NCBI taxonomy): Eukaryota > Metazoa > Chordata > Actinopteri > Cypriniformes > Leuciscidae > Meda > Meda fulgida. The sequence goes on along the minus strand of CM060624.1, from coordinate 8,126,822 downwards.
TTATTTAAAATATTATATCCAATATATAAATTGTCGAATTTATATCTATTAATGGGATTTTAAACAAAATGGTAAACTGATTACCAATAAAATAATGTAATAACTTATATAACATTTAAGTTATATATGTATAATATAACATAACATATAATATAACAATATAACATCACAAAATGTTATAAATAAGAATATAACATTTGCCATGTTCCTAGGCGCTATGCACTTTACACATATATGCACATACACACTAATATATAATCTGAGAAAAAAAAAACTCTTAAAATCCTATTTTGGAATTTTCTGGTTAGAAGTACATAGCGCCTAAGAACATGGCAAAATCTAAGTAGTGAAATTATAACAAAGTCGCAGAGTTCACGTTATTGTGAAAATAAAAGAACTAATATGATTTCCAATTTCTATGATAATCCAAAACATAAATGATGGGAATGTTCTTGCAAATATTCTGCATAATAGGAGCGACCCAGAAATGTTTAAGAGTAGTAATGCACGATTAGTGTTGAGAAGCACTGCATACAGCGAGCAGGTTACACCTGCAGCAAACACATGTAGCACACACTCCACTGCTGCAGCAAACACTAAATATCCCTATGTATCTTTGTGAGTCAGAGAAATGTCACTAAACTGGACTAAATCAAGCACATGGTTTTTACAATACATGATACTGTACATCACACTTCTTATTGCTTGAACAAGCGCTTGCTCGTTGCATTTGTAGCAGTGTATTAAATCCATGCCAGAGCAGTTGGATTGTGGCCTCAGGCCAACACAGGCAGGTTATGTCCTTCTGAGGCCCTTTCACCACGTACATTGCAGTCCCTGAAGGCTCCTTTAATTCACTGCTGCATTTATCGCAAAGTTTGCCGCATTCACTCCATAGGTCCACTGCTGACACTGTAACATGATCCGTCACTGACCGCTTGCGAGGTAAACGGCGCATGACAGTATATGGTCTTGCAAAGACACATAGCCTTTCAGGATGTGTAATTCTACAGCCTTTATGATTAAAATAACACAATTTTAGCTCTCAAAATAAATAGTGGCCCCAAAGTGACACTTAAGCACAGAAAATGTATGAAAATATTTGCATTAAAAAGCAAAATATCAAACCAAAGAGCCCTTTATATTAAAGAAATAATAGCACAAATACACTTTTCAAGCAAATACAAAACGATTGTTGGGTGAAAAATTATGTAACATCAGACTGATTTCTCAAAGTGAAGATAACACTTTACAATAAGGTTCTATTTCTTAATATTAGTTAACATGAACTAACAATTAAAAATACCTCTAAATTAACTGAGTTAATATGAACTACCAAAGTTGTATTTGCATTAACTAGCGTTAACAAAGCTTAATAAATACTGTAACAAATGTATTGCTCATTGTTAGTTAGTAAATGTATTAACTAATGTCACCTAATGAAACCAGTCAACCTTAAACATGTATAAAAGTAGTTGCATTAGATGATGAAAAAAAAATCAAACCAAGTGGCATTTATTTTAAAGAAATTACAGCAAAAATACATTTATCAAACACAAACAAAATGTTTGGTTTAAAATGAGTTAACAATATATTTATTGGTCAAAGTGAAGATAAAAAGAATTTGGAGACTTATTGTTAAACAGTACTGGATCATGTTTGAAGTTAATGTAATGAACTAGAACACCTGTGTGAGCTTGAGGAGAACTGAAATTTTGGTTTGATATTTTGACATTGATGCAATGACATTCAAAAATGTGTATGTGTGAAGTCAAGTGTGCAAATGTGTCCTGATACTCTTTGGAGCCACAGTGTTTTTTATGTATCCAGACAAAATATTAACAAGAAATTTGAATCCTACCGTGAAAATTAAAAGGTATAACCTGGGTAAGAATGCTGAGTCATTCATGCAAAAAGTCATCGCTGCGGAATGCACAACCAGGAAAAAGAGAAACAGCTCTCCAGGGAGAGGAAAGCCGTTCGGAATTAAGTTGTTACATGAGTCTTTGGGTTTAGCAACCTGACAGAAGTGCAGGGATGTTTAAAGTCGGTTCAAGCAATAACTTTGCACATGCAATTTAAATGAACTCTGATTGTTTGAACCTTGAAGAATATTCCTGTTTTTGTGGGGGAAAAAACACTTTCCTATCGCAAACCGTCATGGCGGCCCCAGAGCTGGTGCATCTGTGGAACCCTACAGCTCACGCTGAAAATGATAAATATGTCCGTGTTTTCTCAGCGCTTCACTGACCTCTGGTTGCTCCTGGTGATGCTGGACGGGGAGCATGTTGGCTACGGAGGCCGTTCCGAGCACGGCCATGAGGGCAGTTCGGTGATCCGACACCCTGGATTTCTGCCAGACCACAGCCTGTAGCAACACAGTAAAACAGGTCAAGTTATTTTTCGGTCATCCTAAAATAAGACCACCTGTGGGATTGCATGCGCGCAAACAGCCATTAGGCACCAATCAAGTCTTCACAATAAACAATTATACTTTTTGAAATGTTTGGATATTACGCAATAAACTAGGAGCACTGCAGGCAACCGCACGGATAAACCTCAAACTGACTAATTTTCATTAAAAGGTGCTTTATGTTATGAAGACTTGGCAGCATCAAGCAAACATGCTTCTTGCACAAATGTCATTTCAACGTGCGGAGCGCAGTTACGCATATATTTTCACACCCGTGCGTTTGCCTGTCGTTGGCACTTCCACATGCAAGTATATATATCCAAGGTGTTGATTTCTGAAAGCATGCAGTCCGCAGCACACATCTCTGCTATGAAATATACAATTTGGTGACTGTAAAGAGATCAGACTAGTAAACAGCTTTTCGAGAAGTCATGAAACCCAATGCAGGGCGAAGTGCAAAGTTTGTGATACGAGATATGCCTGGAAGTGCTGATGGCATGAAATGAGTGTATGGCCCTCTCCCGATGATCTACAACCTGAATGATATGAATTGAATGACAGGTACGCGAGGTCTCACCGAGCAAGGCCAGATACGTACGCTATCATAAGGCCAGGCTGTTAGTGGACTTGCGAAAACACTTGGAGAACTTATACCACTTAGCTTGTTACTTTAGGATCATGTGGCAGTGTGAGATTCGAAGGCTTAGTGGTTCATCCTGCGGTTGCATTGCTAATTTTGGACAAGGAGCAGGTGAAATGTCCACTTTCCCAGGTTACGCTCTAATTGATGGCACTCAAAACATGTCTAAATGCTGGAAATGTCCAGGCTGTCATCATAACATTTTCCAAAAGAATTTAAATTGGTTGAGAGCATAAAAACAGTTAAATAAATAGCATTATATTACAAGTATACACCTGTTTATTAGAATTTCATGCTAAAATCCCTTATCTTTGCTGATTAATATGAGGATTTAAAACATAAGATTGTATCTGCAACGAGGGATCAGAGTCAAAACAGTAGTGAAAAACCAAAGCAATAAACAAGTTACACAAGTTCTAATTAACGTTAGCCGAACACTATTAGCACAACTGAGATATCATGCTATGTGATGGTTAAATGTCACTAAATGTGGGTAAAACCCTAGAGAGTAATACTGCATTATTTGTTGATGTGTGAGGCCACCTTGTGGTCAAATATACATTACCGTTTAAAAGTTTGGGGTCAGCTAGACTTTTTAAAGAAATAAGATTTGTATTCAGCAAGGATTTATTAAACTGATCAAGAGTGACAGTAAATACATTTATAATTTTACAAAAGGTTTCTATGTCAAACAAATGCTGTTCTTTTGAACTTCAAAGAATCCTGAAAAAATGCATCACGGTTTCCACAAAAATATTAAGCAATAATAAGACATGTTTACTGAGCAACAAATGAACATATTAGAATGATTTCTGAAGGATCATGTGACACTGAAGACTGGAGTAATGATGCTGAAAATTCAGCTTGGAATAGAAGGACTGTTTTCAAATTGTAATAATATTTAACAATATTATATATATATTTTAATCTAATAAATGCAGTCTTGGTGCAAGCCTTCTTTCAACACATTTTACGGACCCCTAACTTTTTAAAGGTAGTTTTTCTTTGTATAACAACTAAAATAGTCTACCTTAAAAATATTCTGTTTATTTACAGATTTTTTATGTGTTCTCAGACTTTTTGGAGCCCACTGCAAGGGGGACCTATTATGCCCTTGAGTGTGAGTCTCAGTCAGCTTCCTAATTCAGTAGTCAGGGCACTGATCAGGGAGTCAGCTATTTTAAGGGCTGCCTTAATCACAAAATCCATCCAGTACACTGGAACGTTTGAACCCTAAAAAGTCCCACCATGAAAACCAGAGAGTTTATGTTAACTCACTATGTTCCTTTACCAGAAGTTCTAAAGAGCAAAACATCAATCGCGAGCAAACTCACCACACAGCACGCAATAAATGTTTTTAAAAAAAACAATTCCTCATTTAATTATATTTCGGCATAAACACTATTCCGAAATATACTGATTCATGTCCTAGGGAGCTGATTGAGATGCACCCAGAGTCTAGATTTTGCTTTTGGGATCTGCTAGAATAGGTTTTCATGCTTGAATGTTCAAAAAACACATTATTTTTTCACATATTGTACATTATTGCAGCACCTCTCTTCCCAGTCTGTCAGTAACGCTCTGTTTTACGGCAGGTGTGTTCCGATTGGTCAACCGAGTTTCAATAGACTACTAATGCAACTCAACCAGGGCCTTGTCCCTTTTTTTGCGTATGCATTTAAGCAAGAATTTTATGGGGAATATTATGACGTGTTCATTACAAGAAGAAAACTCAAGACTACAATTGAGGCGTTTCAGTGAGTTCAGAAACAGTGCTTACTGATATAGAGATTAACTTCATTTGGAGTGGACTTTGTACTTTGCAACTTTCCAGACCTTTTTCATGCTCAAACAGCAACATTACACAATAAAGAAAGAAAGTTAAAAATTTAAACCACATGGCAGCAGTACCATACCTTGTTGTGGCTCAACGTGATCCTTAACTCAGGCTTAATGACAGCATAGGCCATGAGTAAGTTCTGAACCCTCTTCAGTTCTTCTTTGCATTTCTTAGTGTTGGAATAATACTGCCGTCTGACAGGGAGGTTCTTGAACAGATTTGCTGCACACACACTGGTGCCTTAGGGAAAAGGTATGTTAGAAGCAGTCTGTTCCTATAAATCAAGAGTATTAAATAAATGCAGTAACAGACGCATACCCTCGCCAAGATGTGAAGGCTTTTGAGAGACGATCTGTCCGTTGTGATCGACTGAATATTGAATGCTAAAATCATCATCTGCGGTTTTGGTAGTGATGACCACCTGATAGATGAAGGAAAGGTCAGTTACAGAGGAAACATGTTCAACATTTGTAATTCACTGATTAAAATAACTCTCATGGGCTCATTGGAGATGCACAATATTTCAGTACCATATCAGTTATAAAATGCCAATATTATCATTTTTTTTAAAACATCAGTGTCAAACAATTGAATACCAGCAGATACTGGATATTTCATAATTATGCACATATTTCTCCCTAATCTTGCATATCATTTTTTAGTATATACATATTGCCATAATGGTATAGAATTTTAATATCAGCCATAACATGAAAATAATTGATTATATTATCTGTCAGTTTTAATATCAGTGCATCTCTAACTAAAAGAACAAAAACTAGCGAGATGCTACCTCTGAGATAGCGCATATAGATGCCAGAGCTTCTCCTCTGAAGCCGTAAGACTCTAGGCGCTCCAGGTCTTCGTGGCAGGAGATTTTAGATGTGTAGTGTTGTACAGCCATCACAGGAACATCAGTAGCTTTGATTCCAGAACCATTGTCTCTGACTTCAATGCGATCCAATCCATAATTCTCCTGATCACAAGGGAACATTAACATAGATTTAGCATAGCTTTTAACAATGCACACAAAAATACTTAGCACTTAGAAATGTATAAAAAGTCATTGCATTAGAAAAAATAAACATCAAACTAGAGCTTATTTCAAATGTCCCAATGTGATTTTTAATGGATATATGAAAAAGTCAGATCACCTCAACGGGAGTCAGACAGTACTTCATTTTGTGAAATGTTTTGAAAAATGTGTGAAAAAAATTCTGTTTTGATTTCAATTACATATAAAGAATTTAAAATGATGTTCTAATACATTTTGGGGGATCCCCAATGCTTTAAAATGCACCTCAAAGTAAATGTTCCTGTATCTGTTGCTACCAAAATTTACTAGTAACGTTGCCCCAATTCAGGTCACACTTTTGAATTGTAAAGGGAGGTATTAGACAAATATGCTGCATGTTCCCAATTACCCCACATCTATATGTCAAACTAACTGGTCAGTATGTTAGTATAGTCAACGTGAATTTACCAGTTTAACTTCAAGGCTTGAAGAACCAGCATCAAGAGAATTTTCAGTCAGTTCCTTGACAACATTCAGGACAGATGTTATAACCTGAGAGCTGCACAACAGACGCACAGTCTCAGGTGGAAGCGCCTTCATTTTGAGCTCCCTAAGAAGAAAGTAACAAAAATGGTCAATACACCTGTCTACGGTCAGTCAGTCAGACACAAACTACTTCGGGCAGCATGCATTATAAAATGACATATCAGATCAACAGTGACATTAATGTCATTATGATACGTTAAACTATTAAATGGCCAAATTTATTATATCTTACTTCGTATGAAATGAAATAATCCGTTAAAAGATATCCAATAAATTCATAAGACGAGTGTACTTAACGTTTCCAACTCGCTACAGTCATGAGTCGGATGTGGCTTAACTGGCGCCTAAATGACGTCATTGTTATTCTCTGCATTGATTGGATGTTCTCTCTTTGTCGTATGTTTTATGTTTTTATATTGCTTAAACAAATAAATGAAAATGTCATAGCTAGCCCAAATTAATTTATTTTAAATGCTCCAATGAGATATTTTGATATTCTGTCTTTATAAATGTATGAAAAGAGAAGATTACAGTTGTTGCGTTTGCAGATGTAGAATTTATAAAGAAATCATAATACATTTAGAATTATGCATTTATCAACATACATATTCAACATATTTATAGTAACAAAAAAAATCTGTCAATTGTATTTATGGGAAAAGTATTTCAGCAGTAAGCAATTGTGGCGACAGAAACAGCCGTTTTTATCTTAAACAGCAGTTTAATGCACAGAATGACAACGGTGGATAATGGTTCCTACCTTTAAAAAGCATTTAAAAATCTCTAGAATTAGCCTTTATACGTAGATTAAATTATTTGGATATGGTCGAATAAAAATCCCACAGATTTAAACAACTGACTCACTAATAGTAAACCAAATTTTTATTCAATAATCATAAAATTAGGATTTGAGATTCTTTCCGTAAGTAGCATTGTAAACATCACGCCTTTAGTGGGCGTGGGGCGTCAATCTCGCGAGATTTGCTATCCTAATCCCGTTAGCTGCGATAGCCTGTGTGTGCTAGTGGTGTGTGTGCGGTGAGTCAGCCCACAGTGCGCGCAGCGGAGGCCGGCAGTGCTCCAGCCTGCTTCACCCGAACGCACGTAAGGTACCGTTACTCATCTCTTATGAAACCAAGTCATTCGAGTCGCAACTTTGAAACCAAAAATGCCAAAATCCGGCGATAATGGGGCGATTGAATAGCTTTAATTGATGTTTGTGGTGTTTAATCGAAGTAGAGTTAAACAAAAGCAACTGGTGTTTGTTATGCAGTTTATGCTAAATAAAGGGCATTGCTCATGCGCAAACCCCAAAACAACTTGCTATCATAGTACAGGCAGGATGATAAGCGCATTTAAAGAGTGTTATTTAAGTGGTTAAAGGAGAGAAGACAGTGAGCTGTGCAGGAATAAGACAGTGTTTTGTCATGTAACTTAGCTGTGCTGCTAACTCAGTCTGTGTCATGGACTTTACTGCAGCTGCTTTTGGGAAAGCCAACATTAATATATAATATTTAAGAATTTTTAAATAAATGCAGTTTGTCTATATTGTTTGCATGAAGCTGAGCAATGTCTATTCAATTCACTTCCTCTCAATTGTGTTGTTGTCTCAAGGATGTTAAGATACTACACATTCTTACACAATCAAAGAGTTGTTCATATTTATGGAAGAATCATTTGAGTGGTTATTCACAAATGTTTACATGATTAAGAGTAGCTGGACTTCAGCCTTTGATCTCAGTCTGTTTTGCTTTTATTGCATTTATTTTATTTTTGATAATAATAATGAGATAAAAAGAAATGTTGGCATATTGTTGTGGATCTTTTCTTTAATTGAAACATAAACAAAGCAGCAGACTTGCTAAGTAGAAACCAGTAAGAGTGAATCAAATGATTTTAGTGAGAAATCTTGAGATAAGCGAAAGAACAAAACAAACGCTGAATATTAGGCAACATTGATCTTTGACTTTCGAACAGCTGCCTAAAATGTTTACTGTGACGGATAAACCAAACATGCCATGAAATGGCATTTCTACCTTATTTGCTCTTTCAGAGAAGAACTGAACTGTTGCAAATTATTTGAATAAGCGTATAAGGAATGAACAGTAATGCATTAGGGCAAAGTACTATGAAGAATCACCCCATTGTAAGTATGTGAACATGCTTTGTTGGCATATAGACCAGACCTCATGCTGACAGTAAGACAGCTTCTACTCTTAACTAGTACTTTTCAAACAATAATACAACAATCGCGGACCACTTAACAACACCCCAAATCTGGAGAATTGTAACTAAGATTGTAGTAGTGCATTAATGATCATTAATTTGAATAGTTTATATTTTGTAACTTGAATAGACAGTTTTAGATCTTATTTCATTCTTATTAAACGATTAGACTCCTGAAAAAATACGTAGACTTCTATTAGTTAGATTCTGACATTCATTTGCAATTCATTCATTTACAAACACTGACATGTAACTGTTAGTCAAGTCAAGTCACCTTCATTTATATAGCGCTTTTAACAAAATGGACTGTTTAGTTATGTTGAAGTGTTACAACAGAAACACTTCATCGCGACACACTTCATCAATACAGTCAGTTAATTCATTGATCAGCTGAATAATTTAATGTTTGTTTTTTCTTCCATCTTTTTTGGAAATTATTTATAAAATTATTGCTCATTTTATTTCTGTTTAATTATTTTATTTCTTTTTACATTTCTTATACAACTTTTAATACTATCCAGAATTATTGTATTATTTCACTTGCAATTTCCCTTTTGACATTTTGCACTGCTGTCTGTGTTTTGTTTTATTTTGGTCTATTGGCAGAAAAACAAGATGAACGTCGGCGTGGCCCACAGTGAAGTGAACCCAAACACCCGCGTGATGAACAGTCGGGGGATATGGCTGACATATGCGCTCGGTGTAGGAATGCTTCACATTGTACTGTTGAGCATTCCCTTCTTCAGTGTTCCTGTTGTGTGGACCCTCACAAATGTTATTCACAATTTTGTAAGTGTTCTCTGTTGAATAATCTTTTGTTATATCCCGTTGTGTTCGCTTTTCTATGGTTTGTCATTTTCTCAGCAGTGCCCTGCCGCCAGTTGGAGTCTCGACAATTGATGCTTCCTTAGTAGTCTCTGTGGCATTGTTATGCAAGGACTGGCTTGCACAAAGATTCAAGGTCAACAGCATGACATCACTGTTTAAGCTTTCTGGCACATCATGATGTATGAAAACTTGTACCCCAGTTAAAGAGAAAATATATTCATAGGGTTACTGTAATGTTTCTGTTGTCCTGAATTGGTAGATATATTTTGTAAGTATGCTTCTTAAGCCCGGAACACACTAAGCCGACGGTGTTTGAGTGGCGGTCGGCTTAGTTTTTCCGGTGTGTTCCGCATCGTTTACTCTAGTCGGATCGCCATCAGGGTTTTTTGGGGGCCAATTCAGCATGTTGAATCGGTGTCAGTGAGACAGAGAACTCTGATTGGCTGTTCAGCTTAGCGAGCGAGTCAGTACATGAGAATAATAGCAAAAGTGATGAAAGCGAGCAAAGTCAAGACGGAACAGACAGAAGGCTGTTATAATTTTATGTCACCTTACCTGAGCATTCGAATGCACTAGTATTTTCATAATAACAAGAGCTGACTGGAATGAAGAAACTGACCAGTGTGATTGATATTCAAAATGGTAAGCCAGTGCTGCTTTGTTTACGGTTTGTAGATCTGCAGTCTTAGTTTCCGTTTCCCTTTTTCAATGACGAAAATATACTTAAAAAAAAGTATTTATTCCAAATCTTCTGAAGCCGATAGTTTCCACAAAGAAAAGACGTCAATTTAGTTCATAGTTCTTTGATCATTTTTGCTTCCCATCAAAGCCCTCAAATCTCATTTGCAAAGATACATTTTGAGATGTGCTAAAGTCAGGGTTATTATAATTAACTAAAACCATTTAAAAATGTGTTACTTATAACAATAAAATAAACATGAAATGATTTTTTTTTAAACTGGAATTAAAAAATCATAAACTATATAGACATGTAAAAAATAAAAAAATAACTCAAACTATTAATAAAAACTACAATAGTGTCTCAATGATTCTAAAATAAAACTAGCTAAAGTACTTTATGTTCTTGACTAGTCAAAATGACCAAAATGTTGAGTAGAATGGGATACTTTTTCAATCAAAAAGTATTTTTTGCTCACCCACTTGTTCCAAACCTGTATTACTGTTTCTTCTGTGAAATCCAAAAAACGATCCTTTGTAAAAATGTCTAAAATTTGTTTGTCCATACAGTGAAAATAAATGAAGTGCTGTTTTGGACCTCTTTGATATTTATTGTATGGGACAAAATCTCTAAGAGGTCCAATTGTTATAAACTTTGAGAATGTCTATCCATGTCATTTGGATCATCTTTCTGTCTTCCCGCAGGGTATGTACGTGTTTATGCATGCAGTGAAAGGCACACCATTTGAAACTCCAGACCAGGGCAAGGCAAGACTTCTCACACACTGGGAACAGCTTGACTACGGCGTGCAGTTCACATCATCTAGAAAATTCTTTACAATCTCACCAATCATTTTGTAAGTTTTTGTAGTTTTATGTAACATTTTGAACTAAATATCTCCTTAGGAAACAAAAAAATTAAATGTTAAATAAATGTTATAGTAAATATTATAGACATATTTTGGTCATTTAAAGTGCCCCTACTATGCTTTTTCGGTCTGCAAAGTTTTGAGATTGCACAACAAAAGTTATATAAAGAAAAAACTGATTCGGAACTGCTTGAAATTAGTCATACATAGGTTTGTTATAAATTTGCATAAAGCCAGCCTATGGTCTTCATTGGCTGTCCACCATCAACGTTACTTTGTCCCCCCTCAAACAATGTAGTTGTATAATGTTGAATGTTACCCCAGATAGTCGTGCAGTGTGAAAAGAACAGTGACCCGACTACTTTGAAAATCGTGCAGTGTGAACTCAGCATTAGGACGCCTCCGGAGTTGAAATTCTGATATGGTAATGGCCGTTTCATTTCTGATGAGCGATAAACCAATCATAACAGACTGAGCCATCTGACCAATCAGAGCAGAGTAGGAAAGGAGGGGTTTAGAGAGACTGAATCCTTTATTGAACTGTTTCAGACACTGTAAGAAGAGACTTGATATTGCAATGTATATTATGAGAAAATTAAAGTGTTTTTGACATTGGATGCATGTAAACCTATTGTAGTAGACTCCGAAAACAAAATTAGGAACCTTTAAAATAGCATAATAGGAGCACTTTAAGAGCCTGTACCGATTTTGAAATATAACACTTGTTTGTCTTTTCTATTCGCAGATATTTTCTCGCCAGCTTTTACACAAAATATGACACAGCACATTTTGTGATAAACACAGCTTCGCTTTTGAGTGTTCTCATCCCAAAACTACCACAACTCCATGGAGTCAGGATCTTTGGAATAAACAAGTATTAAAGCCCAGTGTTCGGAGCTGTTGCCCGATATGGGAGAGGAAATAACCCTTTGTACTTTGTACCGCAGTTGTGTACACTTAGCTGTTTTGTACAGTCTGTGTAATTGTGAGCCTCTTTGCTTGATATATCTTGAGAAATTGTTGTAGGGATATGTTAGGAGGAGGACAATTCCACAAGCATTAATAACTTAAGATATTTAATGTGTTTTTGTTAGTTGTTTTGTGATCCTTGTGGATCTGGGCTGGCCCAGGTTTCATGGTTAAAGATTTGTCTTCTTTGTTAATTAGTTTTGTTTTTTCAAATGTGCTCACAACACTGATACTAAGATAGATTAATGCTTTTAGCGTTACTTCACATTTCTAAATACATTCTTAAATAATGCCATGTGTTTTTAAAATCATTTGAAAGCCATGAAACCTTTCTGCTATTTCTTGAGTTTTGTTGATGTTATCATTACTTCAGAGACAAACAAAAACTCAGTTTGCATGATTTCCTGAAAAAATATTTATTCAGTCACAATATTATGTATAGTTTTGTTTGGTTAATGTCGTAGGGTGACAGTGAAAAAAATATTAACATTAACAAAACTTTAGAGTTTAGGATTTTAAGTACTTTCACGTTCGTTAGGGTCAACATGAAACTAAAGATAGAACTTGTTTACTTTCTTGATACACGTTTCTGGACAGTTTATCAGTGCACATTATTTCAAAGAACATTTCTTTGTAATGTTTTAACCGCTTCATGCGCCCCAACATCAAGTTCTTCCCTACGTTGTTTTATCTTCTGTTTGAATCAGAAATACATTGCATTACAAAGAGTTTCATGTTGACTCTTAACTCCATTTCAGTATGTGTTTGTAAAACTGTGGGCCATTACCAAGCTTCAGCAAACCGTCATGTTTCTTTGCTCTCTTCTTTGTCACAGTTATTGAAGTTGATAAACTGTAACATAGACCCATTAAACTATTTGAATCCTTCCATTTTCTTGTCTTTTGACATTATCTGAAGGCTCAACTGTGCCAATTGTTTTGTCCTTTTGTTTTGAGAAAAGGTATGAACATAGTATGTGTTGTATTACATGCTGCAAACAAATAAAAGTATTAGAAACCTTGTTGTTCACTTTTACTAAAACCTATAGAATACACACTACTGTTCAAATATTTGAGGTTGGTAATATTTGTTTTTAGGTAATAGATATTTTTGTATCATGTTCACTTATGCTGCATTTATTTGATCAAAATTACTGTAATATTGTGAGATATTACTAAAACTTAAAATAACTTATAGGTTCATTAATTTTAAAATGTATTCATGTGATGCAAAGCTTTCAGTAGTCTTTAACCTTCAGTGTCACATGATCCTTCAGAAATCATTCTAATATGCTGATTTGCTGCTCAAGAAACATTACTTATCAGTGTTCAAAACTTGTGCTGCTTAAAATTTTATTTAGAATGTTATTCTATTTTGAATTTTAGATTTTTTTGTAACTTTTGAAAAGTAATGTGTGTGTATATACAGTATAAAAATTTAGGACATGCCTTGGTCTGATAAAACAATTACAATATTTAAATGTAGACAACCATTCAGTTTTATTTCCATAATTGTTATTATGGTCCTATTAAGAAAACATATTTGGCTAGAGTTACAAAACAAAATTAAAATGTCACTTTTAATAAAGTCTATTAAGAAGAACTTCTAAAAAATATTACTTTTTGTGTAAAGCCTCACATGCATTCAGCATCACCGCTTTAAACACTTCAAAGTGATGATTTAAATCTTTTTGGCAATGAATTTTATATTTGGTTCCCAAGGCACCATCTGCAGAGGGTGCTCCATAAAACACTCTGTTGATTCTTGAGTGGACCAAAGCCATTGCGCACATCACACAGGGCTCTCGTGTGACGTAAAGGTCATATCCAGTGCAGATGTAAGGCTGACCAGTTTCTTTCGAATTGCAGCCATTCCTAAAAAACTCAGAGCTGCTAAATTGACAGGCTGGATATTTCTCGTAATTGTAGGCGCCTCCTCCTTGCCCACAGGCCACAAGATCAATACAGACCATGACAGCATGATGGAGCGGCTGAGCGCCACGCTTACAGTCATGACCCACTGCGACAATCTGCTCAGAATCGGGGTCAACAATCACAGCGCCCACCGCATCCATTCCCATTTCCAGACCTGATTTTGCAGCCCGGACAGCTGCCGTCATGTAGTCTTGCATTTTAGCTTTCTGATCGGCAGTGAACAACTGGCCCCTCAGAGCAGAAGTTACTTGCTTGTCCTCATGAAATGACGTAGGCCAGTGTTTACTAGCTTTCTCAAACTGTGGTCTGGTCAGTGGAGGATTGGCAGGTATTTCAACAAGGAAAGGTTCACCTAAACCACTGGAGTCAAAAGACTGTGAGCGAAGCAGATCAGCAGGCATAACTCCTTTGGTCACATCTCTGGCCAAGCATACAATGACCTCTAAAGGATGAGGGCTGCTTTTGTCTTTGCAAGCTCTCACTCTTTTTATGTGCTGCACACCGGGTAGAGGGTAGATCAGGGAAAGCTCTTTGACCAGGCGAGATGTTTCTCTTTTCTCAATGATGGGTGCTGCGTAGGCCGGCAACAATTCAGTGTCCCGAGACTTCTCATCAGAGAGAACAGGAAGAACATCCCAAGTGTCACATCTGTCCATTTCTTTCCTCCGTTTGGCTTGTGGTTCCATCTTGTTCTACTCATTTAATGGATAGCATTCTGTAGAAGCAGAAAAAGTTCAAGTGCGAGACTCAAGATTCAAAATCTCCTTATATAAAAAAAAGAAAACTATTTGAATATATTGATAATAAATTCAAATAATTTAATACATGTATATTTACATTAATACATGTAATACATATATATATATATATATATATATATATATATATATATATATATATATATATATATATATATATATATATATATATATCGACATTTGCCCAACTACCTAGGTAGACCATTACCTTATTTGAAGGAAGCAATGGACGTTAAATATCAAATAATATTTGAAAATAGTCAAACAAACTATTTCATGTCAGCCAAAGTGTGAAGAATTCTTAAATTCAGTGTAAAACATCTTTCCCATGTGAGTCTTCATCCCACCTGTATTATTAGCCCTCTGGAAACAAGCACTCTATAATGGTTCCTGTGTGTTGCTCTTTATTTTGAACTTTTGCTAATAATAATAATAATATCGTAGCTAAATTGCTCATATTTATTTATTTTTAGATAAACCATAGACATCTTTTTCTATGCTGAATGTATAATTTACAGCTTACATAAAAACGGAACGGAACCCAACTACGCGTGTTGTAAGTAGGACATATTTATATGTTACGTCTTGTTTCATACAGGGTCTGGGGGTCTTAAATGGATTTTTTCAAGTTTAGAATTGTTTTTGAGTTGCTTGAAGAGTTGAAATGTATTTGATCTTTTAGAATGTTATCCAGTTAAAGCGACCAGTGTTAACGACAGTAAATTATCAGTGTTAACAGAATGTTTCCGTGTGTTTTGAATGGACCCGTTCGTTGCTGGATGAAGCACAGCACATCTATAAGAGCCTTCACTGCAGTGCGCCCTAGATTAGTTTTGGGGATTGAGACGAGCTGCGATGAGACAGGGGCTGCTGTGCTTGACGACGCTGGAATCATTTTGGGGGAATCTCTGCATTCTCAGAAACAGACACACCTGGAGTAAGTATTGCCACTAACTTCATTCATAAATAACCAATCTCGATAAGTGGAGACCGTTTACACTTCGCATTAACATGCGATCACTGTGATCCGATCATTAGCCAATCAGGTAACACTTTCTTATCACATGTTTTTATTTCATTGTATTATTCATATACTACTGTAGGATTTATGAATATTTTTGGAATTGGCTTTTGTTTTTATATTTACAGTTTTCATTTTAATTCTAGTTCAAGCTTTAGTAATTTTATTAAATGTTTTTGTCATTTTTAATAGTTTTTTAATTTTTAATTTTAGTAGTTAAAATTTTATTTCACTTTAATTTTAGTTTTTTTTAGTCATGATTCACTGAAAAGAACAGCTTGAACATTCGTCTATGAATATAAATTTTGTTGAATACTGGTACATACAGTATATATATACTTTAACTATATATATATATATATATATATATGTGTGTGTGTGTGTGTATGTATATATATATATAATCCGTGTGTGTGTAGACCAAAATGTCAATTTACTTTTTCTTTTATAAAAGTTTTCCCATAAATGTCAGGTCATTTTCAGGTTAGGACTATGTGAACTCAAAAAAAGCTAAAGAGGGATTGAAATATACCTAAACTATACAATTTGCTTTGTATTTTTATACACACTTAAAAAAAATAACGGTATAAACATGATATAATTACTGCTGTATTGTTGTGTCCTCTATTTGATTTGTTCTCTTACAGTACGGGTGGAATTATCCCATCTGTGGCCCAAAGCCTACACAGAGAAAACATCTGTAGAGTTGTCCAGGAAGCCTTAGACAGAAGTGGCATTGAACCCAATGAACTCACAGCTGTGGCCACAACAGTAAAGCCTGGTCTCTCCCTCAGCCTCGGGATCGGCTTGGATTTCAGTCTGAAGTTTGTGAGACTGCATGAAAAGCCGTTCATCCCTATACACCATATGGAGGCCCATGCCCTTACTGTAAGAATGCTGCACCCTGTAGACTTCCCTTTTCTCGTCCTCCTCGTCTCTGGGGGTCATACTCTTCTTGCACTGGCCAAAGGAATCGATGAGTTTCTTCTTCTGGGGCAAACATTGGATGTAGCAGCTGGTGACACTTTAGATAAGGTATCAGAATATCACTTAATATTCAAATACAAGGAAAACTGTATGATGTTTGTCATATAAACTGTTTATCTTTCCTTTCAATTATAGATTGGTAGAAGTCTTTCTCTTAGGAATCACCCAGAGTGTTTGACTTTGAGTGGTGGGCAAGCCATAGAGCTTCTGGCAAAAGAGGGGGATCGGCGTGCATTCCACTTCAAAACGCCAATGGGGCAGATCTACGACTGCAACTTCTCTTTTGCTGGTTTGCGAAACCAGGTGACAATGGCAATAAAGAAAAAAGAGAAAGAAGAAGGTACTTTATCTGTTCATTTTAAAAAATAGAACAGGTTTTTTTTCCGAAACCTAGTGAGCTACCTACCGGTACTTACATAGACTGCTGCTTAAAACAGCAGCTTAAGTGACCCTATATAGGCAGGAACTCTGCATGTCTCTCTCTCTCTCTCTCTCTCTCTCTCTCTCTCTCTATATATATATATATATATATATATATATATATATACAATCCAAATGTCTCTTGCTCCATCTGCCAGCTTTTCACAGTGCATTATTGGATTGCATTCTTAATCATCCACTGGAATTTGGACTTATTAGACTATCTACTATGTGGAACCGCGCTTGTATCTGTAGGAGCACCTGTGGTGCTTAAAATACTGCCTAGGTAGGCAGCTCACTAGGTTTTATTTGATTGGAGATGCAATGCAATTATTACAATTTCTAGAACTCAGTATTGATAATAATCAGTATTATATAAACTGTAATACAATGTTATGTTTCCTCAGGTGTTGAAACAGGACAGTTATTATCATGTGTTAAAGACATCGCCGCTGCCTCACAACACACCGTTGCATCTCATATAGCCAAACGAACACATCGTGCCATTTTGTTCTGTAAATCCAAAGGTCTTCTACCACAGCACAATCCAACTCTGGTAAGTTCACAGCGCCTCAGGACTCGGTTGTGGCATTTCATATTAAAGAGGCCATATCTTGGTTTTGTTTTGGGGTTTTACTAGAATAGGTATTCATGCTTATATGTTCAAAAAACATTTTTCACATACCTTACATTGTTGCAGCACCCCTCTTCCCAGTCTGTTAGTAATGCTCTGTTTAGTTCCGGTCTCTATGAAGCCCCTCCTTACGGAAAGTGCAATGTACTCTGATTGGTCCGCTGGACCAGTGTGTTATGATTGGTTTACTGCTTCAAGCAGGTTTTGGAAAGTCATGCCCTTTACCATAACAGCAAGTTTCAACACATTACTAATGCAATTTAACTAGGCCTCACACTTTTTCTTTTGGCATATGCCTTGGGTGGGATTTATTTCAATTGTATGAAAATTGTGACATGAACGTTCCCGGAAGAAAACAAAAGACTACAATCGAGGTGTTACGGGGAGTTCAGAAACAGTGCTTACTGATATAGAATAACTCCATTTGGAGTGGACTTTGTGCTTTGCAGACCTTTTTCATGCTCAAACAGCAACATTACACACTAAAGAAAGTTGAAAATGTAAAAAAGCATAATATGTCCTCTTTAAAATTAACTCAATTAACTTAATTTTTAAAAACTTCAACCAATAAATGCTTGTGGTGAATTAACATTTGGTAAAAATTCCACTATCCCAACCAAAATTTCAACTCTTCGTCTTGTGCACCTCTATAGGTTGTTTCAGGAGGAGTAGCAAGTAATGTATACATCAGACAGACTCTGAAAATCGTCACAGATGCCACTGGGTTGCATTTACTGTGCCCTCCGTCAAAGCTTTGTACTGATAATGGAGTCATGATTGCATGGTAAGGTGATACACATTGGTGCACATCACGTGCATAAGACACTCTGACTTTTGTTCCACACTATTGTTCTTAGGAATGGGATAGAGAGACTAAAGCAAGGAAAGGGGATCATGTCCCATACCGAAGAGGTCCAATATGAACCCAAGTAAGTTAAAATTGCATTTGCTTTGTTAGTAACTAAATTGTACCTATTTGTGTTTTAATGCATGTTTTTGGTCTTACTGTGCAGTATTTAACAGTTCATGTCATTTCCAAACAAACGTTCACCTTTAATCAAAATGTAATAACTTGCTTTGTCTATTTTATTAAACACCTGGGTCCATTCTATAATGTAATGCTCACTTGGATAAAATCTCACTTTATATTATTTCCCATTAAATATCATATTTTTCTCAAAAATATATTAAATTACAGAAATAAAACTGCATTTTGTTTACTGTGCACAAACTGCTTGTTTTTTAGTTGTGGTCATTTAAGCAAATATGTATTCTAAGAATTTCTAAAATTGATTTAAAAGACTATACATATAAAAAGATTAATTTAAACTTTCGCTCAAATTAATCTCCTGATATTGTGCATTTTAAATGAAATACAGATAAATAAATAAGTAAATGTATATGCTTATATATATATACACACAGATGAAACTTGAAAAATTTGAATGTCGTACAAAAGTTAATTTCAGTAATTCAACTTAAAAGGTGAAACTAATATATTATATAGACTCATTACATGCAAAGTGAGATATTTCAAGCCTTTATTTGACCCTTAATTTTGATGATTATTGCATTATTGCACAAAATCCCAAATTCAAAATCTCAAATTAGAATATTACATGAAATCAATAATAAATAAAAAAAAGAATTTTAAATACAGAAATGTCGGCCCTCTGAAAAGTATAATCATGCATATGTACTCAGTACTTGGTTTGGGCCTCTTTTCCATGAATTACTGCCTCAATGCGGCGTGGCATGGATGCTATCTGCCTGTGGCACTGCTGAGGTGTTATGGAAGACCAGGATGCTTCAATAGCAGCCTTCAGCTCTTCTGCATTGTTCGGTCTCATGTCTTATCTTTCTCTTGGCAATGCCCCGTAGATTCTCTATGGGGTTCAGGTCAGGCGAGTTTGCTGGCCAATCAAGCACAGTAATCCCATGGTCATTGAACCAGGTTTTGGTACTTTTGGCAGTGTGGGCAGGTGCCAAGTCCTGCTGGAAAATGAAGTCAGCATCTCCATAAAGCTCATCTGCTGAAGGAAGCATAAAGTGCTCTAAAATGTCCTGGTAGACGGCTGTGCTGACTCTGGACTTAATAAAGTACAGTGGACCAACACCAGCAGATGACATGGCTCCCCAAACCAAGCATCTTCAATTGTGTGCCTTTCCATTCTTCCTCCAGACTCTAGGACCTTGGTTTCCAAATGAGATGCAACATTTGCTCTCATCAGAAAAGAGGACTTTGGACCACTGAGAAACAGGCCAGTTCTTTTTTTCTTTAGCCCAGGTAAGACGCTTCTGACGTTGTTTGTTGTTCAGGAGCGGCTTGACAAAAGGAATACGACATTTGAAGCCCATGTCCAGGACCCGTCTGTGTGTGGTGGCTCTTGATGCAGTAACTCCAGCCTCACTCCTTGTGAAGCTCCCCCCACACATTTGAATGGCCTTTTCCTGACAATCCTCTCCAGGCTACGGTCATCCCTGCTGCCTGTGCAACTTTTTCTTCCACACTTTTCCCTTCCACTTAACTTTCTATTAATGTGCCTTGATACAGCACTTTGAGAACATCCAACTTATTTTGCAATTACCTTTTGAGGCTTTCCCTCCTAGTGGAGGGTTGTCGATGGTTTTCTGCACAAATGTCAGGTCAGCAGTCTTCCCCATGATTATGAATTCCACTGAACCAGACTGAGACCAATTAAAGGCTCAGGAACCCTTTGCAGGTGTTTTGGATTAATTAGCTGATTAGAGTGTGACACTTTGAGCCTACAATACTGAACCTTTTCACAATATTCTAAATTTTCTGAGATTTTGAATTTGGGGTTTTCATAAGCTGTAAACCATAATCATCAAAATTATATCAAATAAAGGTTTGAAATATCTCACTTTCCATGTAATGAGTCTATATATTAGTTTCACCTTTTAAGTTGAATTACTGAAATAAATGAACTTTTGCATGATATTCAAATTTTTCGAGTTTCACCTGTATAGAATTTTATCATTATTATACTATAATTTCTTCTTTTTTTTTTTAGGGCACCACTTGGATTAGACATCACTTCAGAAGTTAAAGATGCTGCGATCAAAGTTCCACCATTAAAACTCAGAATAAACTCCTGACATTGTGTTGTAAGGGAATTTGCGTCTTATTAATAAATGACTGTTTATTTAAAGAAACATAAATGTTTCTGTTTTGCATATGCTTTTTGTTCAAAGCTTTTGACGTTATTTGTCTTCCATCACCTTTTGTTGTGCATGGATGTGCCAGAGTGCATATCCTTTCATTTAACCTCAGTGGTTAGTGACTGTGGCAGGACCCCCGTCCTGTTCTGACTCTGGGGTTTGCAGTTCTGGCCCTCTGTCTTATACGGTGCGGCAAAGGAGCTGGTGTTTCTCTCTCACCGACTGCTGACTGACTACACCTAGCATTCAGTCTCTTGGACCGTCCTGGTGAGAAGTGGTATAGCGCAAACAGCTGTATGTGAGATATATATTCCTCTTTGCTTTAGCCAGCATCACAATATTTCTGTGTCATACACAAGTCAATTGAAATACCTTTATTATTACAGTGAGGCACAGGAGGGCCGCCGTTTATCTCCAAACTGCAATGGAGAAAACAAATTATGCTTGTGAATTATCAAAGGCCTCATATTCAGTGACTTTCTTGTAAATTTAAAGCACCTGAGGGACGGAAACCCTATTCTTCTCTGTCTTTCAAACTCTTCTGTAAAGAATTGTGATATTCTGGCATCTTGTGCTAGATTCTTCTTTAGAAGGTCATATATGTGAGGGTTTTTTCTACATTTTGCCAGAAGCTGTCGATGAGCAAAGCGATTAGAGGTCAGGTAGCCCAGAGCACTTGCACAAGCTGTTCGAACCTAAAATGTAGGTAGGAAGAAAGTGTATTATTTTAGTTTTAAAATGCCATGAATGTAATTTTAAGCACTTATAGTATTTATATAGATAGGGAAACACTGAATTTACATAAGCTAATGAAACACTATCTACCTCTCCATCTTCTGAGTCCAGATGAGCAGAGAGATGCTCTATAGCACCCATGGTGACAATCGCATCAGTAATACCTGCTCTCGTGTGAGCCAGACTAGCAAGTAGTTGTGCTGGATTAATACAAAATGGAACATTAGACAAGATTATTTTCTCATTTTATTGATATACACCACCAGGGTTCCTCAAATCTTGCCCTGGAGGGCCAATTCCCTGCCAGGTTTAGACCCTGATCAAACACACCTGAGCAAGCTAATCAAGGACTTCAGGATCACTAGAAAATCACAGGCTGAATCCGAAATCGCCCTCTAAACCCTCAATCACCATTCCCTACATTAGTCCACTAATACAGTTCACTTGAAGAGGTGAATGAAAACGAGTGAGCGAATACGGACAGCTGTTGAGCGTACATTGGCTGTACACTCGTTATTACGGTGCAATGTGGGATAGAATGAGAGCACTCAATAATGTTCACTATGGTTTCGGACACCACTACAAATGGCTGTCCCCTTAAATAATGCCCTATTTGAGGGTATAGGGGGTGATTTTGGTTTCAGCTATAGATAGGTGAGTTAGATCAGGGTTTGAACTAAACTCTGCAGGGTAGCGGCCCTCCAGGACCAGATTTGAGGAACCCTGATACACCTTTAGATTCTAATTTCTTCTAGTTCAAAAGTTTGGGGTCTGGGATTTTTTTTTTATGGCTTTGAAAGAAGTCTATTATGCTCACCAAAGCTGCATTCATTTGATCAAAAATACAGCAGAAACAGTAATATCATGAAATATTATTACAATAAAACAATACAATTTGAATATACTTTAAAATGTAATTTATTCCTGTGATGCACAGCTGAATTTTCAGCATCATTTCTCCAGTCTTCAGTGTCACATGATCCTTCAGAAATCATTCTAATATGCTCATTTGCTGCTCAAGAAACATTTCTTATTTTTAGCAATGTTACTATTATTATTAATATTTTTTGTGGAAACCATAATACTTTTATTCTTTCATTTATTTGAAATATATATTTTTTGTAACATTATAAACGTCTTTACTGTCACTTTGGATCAATTTAATGCATTCTTTCTGAGTAAAAGTATTCTTTTTTTTCTTTTTTTAAAAAAAATCTTAACGACCCCAAACTTTTGAACAGTGGTGTACATTAACACTACATGTTTGCATTTTTTTATAAGCAGGTCCTCTCACCTGCAATGACCACAGTGGTGGATTGGTCAGACTTCAGTAATTCAACAAGATCAGTGACTCCCCTTGCAGTCAAAGTCACTTCATCTGACCCAGCAATTACTCTGGCTAACACAACTATCTGTCAAACATAAGATGTTTATTTAACTACCTGTTTTTCCAGCCGTTAACAGGTGTTCATTACAGCATAAATCTGTTAATTTTCTACAATGTTAAATGTTTTGTTGTTGAGAACATACAATACAATGTCTGAAATCACTGTCTGATTTTTTTGGAGTTTGAAAAAAAAAGTGCTGTAAAATGTATACTTTTTAATTAAAATGTCTACAATACGTTATTAATTTAGTATATACTGTATATTGCGTATAAATTCAGAATCTTCTGACTACCTGAAATGCAGCTTTTGCTCTTTCTGTCTCATTGTCAGAATTCAAAAAAGTTTCATATGTCTTCATTGGAATTCCTCCCATTTGTCGAATTGCCTTCTGTTGTGCTTTGTTGTTGTATGCAAACAAAGATAATGCATGTCCAGCATCCAGACATATGTTCTAAAGGAAATGACTTAAGCAGTTAATTTAGACAAATACATCAGTGGCATCGAATAAGCAATATGGAATATTTAAAACTAAGTTTAAAGTGGTATAAATTACTTTGTTTTCAGCCCTCAGGAGCTCCAGAACAATTTCATAAGAGAAGTCCTCTTGTTCCCAAAATTCCCTCTGGAGTTTTTGGTTCCCCATCAGCACACAAGCAAGAGTCTGAGCCACTTGTACCTAATGGGATTTAAAACACAATGATGTCACTTCTTGTTTAGGGTGATGGGTATAAAAAAATGTTTTTGAAATGAATTCTTACCTTGACCTCGGGAGATTCATGGGATTGTAAAAGCTCTAATAATATAGGAATGGCTTTTTCTCTGTAAATAATCTTTTGACTGTTTTTATTAGTAGTGAGCACCACTCCTGCAACCATAAAACAAACATCTTATCATTTGCCCTATAACAAAGCCATTTACCAAAAAACCTGGAAGAAGAAGTGTGAGATATTACCAATGCACAAACAACCCAAGGCTTTGATGACACTGAGCAGGGTCTTCAGTGTTGTTCGGGACCCTCGAAGCAAACGCACCAAAGGCGGCACCCCGTTCTCCCTGCAAAAGCCTTCCTGATGGGTACGACTATCTCGGATAAGCGCTATCGCCGCTCGGCACCCTGTGAAACAGCGAGATACGTGCAGATAACGTTCTCCGGGGGGGTGGAAATTTTTACAAATGTGTAACGATATGAAGGTGTGGACAGTTCTGTCTGAAAAAGATTTTTAGGGAACATCTGTCTGACAAAATGTTTTAACAGACGATCCAGAGGAGACCTGATCCAGACACCTGACTGAAGAGGAAGCACTTTTGGAATACAGCGTTGTTTTGGAATCACAGCCTGTAATCGGGTCATAGCTTAACACTAATAGCAATACAAGAGATGGAGCCACTCTTGTAAGCAATGTTTATGGAGAAACCCACTGGGGGAATAACATTCTACTTGCATGCCTTCCTGTCTTATGAGTCTAACAGATCGGTGCTGTCTCAAGACAGGGGAAGTGCTGGCCGCTTACCCGCTGGACCGGACCTGTTCTGTCAGTGACAGGGATAAGCTCAGGCAGTCAATCTGCTCAGTTTATCCAGTGCCTGTCAACACGTAGTCAATGGGAAGCTGTTTTTATTGCATTTGGTGCTTCTTCTGTCTGGACGACAGCTTTGCAGCAAGAGTGTTACTTGCATTCATGGGTGACTGATTGGTTGGATGGAACTGGGTGATGTCTTTTGGGACGGTGTACAATGAGACCGATTTGTATCTGGCCTTACCCACGTATTGTATTTTGTCTGAAGAGGACAGAAGAAGGTCAAGGATGACAGGGTAGCCCATCTGTTCTGCCATGAGTTTCTGTTGCTTCAGGGTTTGTCCTGCCAGGGCCCATAGAGACGTTGCACCCTGTTCCCGCGCGTCCAGCTGGAACACCTGAACACAGGGTGAAGGTCAGAAAGAGTTTACTGTGCCAAGGGTTGACTCGCAGCTTTATGTAGTACGAGAACCGGACTGTGTCATTTAAGCATATTACGAATATTGTTGGCTTCTTAACCAATTGCTTTTGTTCCTCTTTTGTATGTCACTTTGGATAAAGTCATCTGCTAAATGAGTAAATGTTATCTAGAACTACAGGTAATTTAACAAAAAATCTGTCATTATTGTGCTAAATTGAGCAAATTTAACCCTATAAAGCCTCCTGTGTCATATTTCATATGCACATTTCTATGGCCTACACAATCTACTACATTCCTTCTGTCGTCTGATTGATAGTTTATACTTTTTTAGCAAGCAAATGGCCTTTTTGTACAATTCTAAAAAAGTCCTGCTTCATTTTGCTGCAAAACCTTTATTGAAGTTTATGAAGTAAATGTGAGAATAACCTTAATATTTTTTTTTAAGATAAACACCTATTGGACTCAAGCAACTTGATTGCATAATTTTTTTTAGGGCATAATAAATGTTTTTTTTATTTTTTTTTTAGGAAAAGTCATGTTAAAATAGGAGTATCAAACATCAGCCTTTGAGGAATGTTTATTTGTACATCTGTCAATCATCATTGTATTAGATTGCTTTATGTGTTTTGCCCCCACAATAAAAACTACAGAGCTTTAAAAATAAAACTAAGCATTTAAATATCATCTTACTAAGACATATTATTGGGAGATATAGAGTGACAACTGATATTAATATGCATTTTATGTATGTGGTCTGGTCTGCCATATGATTATAAAGATCACATTGATTTGCATTACAAGGTAGCAAAATTTCCTCTTAGCTTTTGGCCATATGTGTAAATAAAGTAAAATCATGAAATCAAATTTTAATATTTTTGCTCAATCAGTTGTCTGAAAAACAGAATTAGGGTTTTTTTTTCCTTCTCAAATATGAGCTCCACATTCTAACTAAAACATGAATAATCACTAAATCAAATAGGGTAATTTAATAGTGTTTAAAAAGTGCTGTAGTGGCTAAATCCATATCCATTTCACTGTAGCAAAAGTTACAAAAACATTAAAGCAATTCATAATAATTCTTCACTGAATAATTTATGTGACCCTAAATAGTTCAGGCACTAATGGATGTAAATAAGGGGAAAAATCCTCCATTCCAAAAAAAAAAGTCAACCCTGCAATGTTTTATTGATGTGCCTGAAAAGGGAAGAATTGGCTTAGTTACCCATAGGCAACATTGTGCAATAGAGGTTTGAATAGCGTGCTTAAGCTGCAATTACATTACCTTTAAAAGTTGTAAAAGATAGTTATCAGCCGATTGCCCGAGGAAGCACTGCTGTATGTCAGGATTGTGACTGGCTATAGATTCGAGCGCTGTGGCCGCCTTGACCTGAACAGATATCTTCCTCTCTCGCAGGGCTTGCACCAGGGCACCGACCGCTCCCATCTCACATATGAGCTCCTGGTTCTCCCTGTGACCCCGAGCCAGCTCTGCAAGGGCCAAGCAAGCCTCTTCCCGCAGTGCTTCTGTTAGAAAAACACATACGTATAATCTGAAGGCAATTGATTTCAGAGTTTCTCCTTTTGTGTTCCACAGAAGAAAAAAAACAACAGCATAAAGGTTTGGAACAACATGAGAGTGAGTAAAAAAATGACAGGATTTCCATTTTTGAGTGATCTATTATTTGAAGAACAGACATTTGTTCTTATTTTCCAGAAGGTAAACAGTACCAGAGTTCACAGACAGGAATTCGACGAGATGTGGAACTCCTCCAGCGTGTGCAACAGCAGTTTGGTTGCATGGGCTTCTGACGCATAGAGTACGTATGCACCTGACAGCATTTACTAGCACATTTTGGAGGTCAGAGGTCAGGAGCTTCACTACTAGGGTCACCCCACCCTGCACAAAAATTTTTTTTGTTTAAAAACAAACAAAAAAATAAGCTTTAAGCCTGTTCACACCAAGGACGATGACTATAAAGATAACGATAAAGATAGTTCTAAAAATCGTTCTCAATATAGAATAGCAAAGTTCACACCACTTTCAGAACGATTTTATCCAGCTGATGAACGATAAAAACATTGACAGCCAAATAGAATCAATGTTGCTGTAACAAGCTTGAGCATTTAAAGTGACAGACAAGCACACGGTAGAAAAAACAGAACATATCGTCCACTCAACGCTTATATAGCTATCTCTATAGTTATTATTCTTGGTGTGAACAGGCCTGTACACTGATGGTGAAATCTTTGGAATAATGATGATTTTTTATTGTTTTTGACAGAAGTCTCTTCTACTCACGAAGGCTGAATTTATTCGAACAAAAAGTAAAAACAGTAGTATTGTTAAATATTATTACATTTTAAAATAACTGATTTCTATTTGGATGTATTTCAAAATGTCATTTATTCCTGTGAATTGCTGTGAATTTTCAGCATCATTACTCCAGTCTTCAGTGTCACATGATCCTTCAGAAATCATTCTAATCCCTGATCTGATTGCAGATCTTATATGCTGATTAGGTGCTTAAAATTCTCGATTATTAATAATGGTTCTTATAATTATCAATGTTGAAAACAGTTTTTGCTGCTTAATATTTTTGTGCAAACTGACATCTTTTCATGATTCTTTGATGAATAAAAAGTTCAAAAAAAGAACAGAATTTATTTAAAATAGAAATCTTTTGTAACATTATAAGTGTCTTTAGTGTCATAATTGAATGCATCCTTGTTGAATAAAAGTATATACTTTTAATAAATACTAACTTACTTAGCCCAAACCTTAAATGGTAGACTATCATGGTTTCCACAGAAAAATAAGCAGGACAACAGTTTTCAACATTATAATAATAAGAAATGTTCCTTGAGCACCAAATCAGCACATTAGAATGATTTCTGAAGGATCATGTGACACTGAATTCAGGTGAGCAGAGACTTTAGATGTGAACAGATAGCAGTATCTAAAAATTATCTTGGCTCACCAGCTGAGCGATGAGGCTTTGGTGCTGTTCACTGTGTCCCGCCAGATCGGCTAGTATAACAGAACAGCGAGAGTGCAGCTCAGGCTGATGGCCGCTGAGGAGCTTGATCACCACCGGTACGGCACCATGATGCACCAGACCTTCACAGACTTTTGCATTCTCTGACATATGACACAGCACAGCTGTAGCCATGCACTGCACAACCTGTCTGTCCGAACCAAGGAGGACCACCAGCACTGGAATACCTCCTGCAGTGCAGTGACTATCATTAGGCAGTAATATAATGCAATCTTCTAAAGGTCAATTCACACTGCACCGACAGATGGAGCCCAATCGCCAGATTACATAACGTCAATTCTCAGACATTCCATGTCCCGACAAACACCAATTCAACACGTTCAACCAAGTGCCGACTGTTGCCATTGGTTGGTGTCTGTCGGTGCAGTGTGAATTGGCCTTAACTTTTTCCAATCTTCTAGCCCAGTGGCTCTCAACTGGTTTCATTCAGAACCCAGATTTTTTCAAGCGGCAACTCAATAGTTCCAATATTGTTTATCTTACAAAGGTAAAAAAGAGCTTAAAATATTGTGTTAGGTTGCTGAATATGAATAAAATGCTACATTTGATGTTACAACAGGAATGGACTTGGACTTGGCCCAGATGCCACCTTGGCAAAGGTGACACTAAATAGAAATATTCATTGATCAGCTAAGCTAAAAATACAGAATTATGTCAGACTAATATGCTTACTCTCTGTCCCTAACTACAAACATTTAAAAAGTTTTAAATATTGTATTGTATTTTATTATACAATATATAATAATGCATTTCATTTTTAATTTATTAATAATAATTAATAAACATGGAAGCTGAAATGTATGACCTTCTGGGTTTACCCCATTTAAAGCGCCATTGCCATATCTGATGCCAAATTAAATCTATCTAAACTTTTATTTCGGGTAAACTATACATATTATCGCTTTCCAAAATACATGTTGCATTTTTTGTTTTGCAATATATTGAGACATGATATTGTTACACCCCTAGTCAGAACAGACACATGACCCATTAATAAAAGAAGTTTCTATCTGAAATGAACTTGATTATCAAGTCTATATCTATGACCTGCTTCCATTATGTCCTCACAGGAGGACTCAGTGTTTACACAAAGAGCCTCAAGACACCTGAGGGCCATCTCCAACCGCCTGGTGTCCTCACTCTGGATCATTTCTGCCGGACAAAAAGAGGGAGATCAGGCAAATCATTACCACAATGAACTGCAATGCAAATTTAAAAAAGAAATAAATAACTTATTGATTTAAATAAATTATTTGCTACTCATCTAAAAGTTTGAGAAGCCGTTTTACTCGGATATACGTGACAATAGGGAAGAAAAGGCAATATAAACTTTCGTTTCATGACACATTTTAAATCTGCTACCGTATCATACCGACAAGAATCTTCCACACAGGAAGCCCATCCAAGTTCAGCTGAATGAGGTGTCTAAGGACATCTGTGT
Organism: Meda fulgida; assembly: GCA_030578275.1. Taxonomy (NCBI): domain Eukaryota; kingdom Metazoa; phylum Chordata; class Actinopteri; order Cypriniformes; family Leuciscidae; genus Meda; species Meda fulgida. The sequence goes on along the minus strand of CM060624.1, from coordinate 8,097,303 downwards.
GAAAGTAAAGTGCTGCCAGGTGGACAGTGTTATTGCCCTTGCTGTCTTCCTCTCTCCAGTTTGCCCCAGTGGACAACAGGACGTCCAGAGCTTCCACTGAACCAGAGGTCGCTGACAATAAGAGTGGTGAACTACCATACCTGTAAAATACACATTATCATGCATCTCTAAAAAAACCCCGGTGTTTCTGGTTATTATGATGAAAGAAACCATGCATAAATACATGCATACACTTTTGTTCAATAGTTTGTTGTCAGTAAGATTGAAAAAAAAATCCTTTATTCAGCAAGGATGCATTAAATTGATCAAAAGTGATTAATTTATTTCTATTTTAAATAAATGCTGTTCGTTTGAACTTTCTATTCATAAAATAATCCTGAAAAGAAGCGTATTACGGTTTCTACAAAAAAATATTAATTAGCACAATTGTTTTAAACATTAATAATAAGAAGAAATATGTCCTGAGCAGCAAATCAGCATGATTTCTTAAGGATCATGTGACACTGAAGACTGGAGTAATGCTGGAAATTCAGCTTTGATCAAAGGAATAAATTACACTTTAAAACAGATATTTTTATTTGTAATATTATTTCACAGTATTACTGTTTGTACTGTATTGTTGATCAATAAATCACCCTGGTGAGCACAAAAAAGACTTCTTTCAAAAAGATTAAAAAAAGTGTTTGGAAAAGTAGTGTGTATACATTAAAATATATATAATATTTTTACAGTTAATCAATTACATCACATAATACATCACATACTCAGCAGGGGTCTTCATCTCCAATAACGTAGGGTCTTTCCTGCATAGTGCTTGAATACACGCCACCTGGCCATAGAAGGCTGCAAAATGAATAGCCATCCAGCCTCTCTTGTCCACAAGTTTATAGTCCGCTCGCAGTGCTAGAAGACAGTTTAAGGATTCAAGGGAGCCACATTGTGCAGCGAGGTGCATTGGTGTGAGCCCTAAAAGAGGGGGGGGAAGGTTATCAATGGCATCTTTAAACACATAATGCAAAGTTTCAGCTTTTTTGAGTGATTTTGAGCTGTCACTTAATAAATAAAGTGGTTACAATTTATTTTGATGGTTCCTTAAATATTTTGTTGACTAAGTAAAGTTGTAGTATTAATAGAGTAGACTGGTAGGGTTAGAGTTAGTAAAGTTGACATGCTCTTGCAAAGTTACTTATAGTCAGAAGAATATTGTTGATAATACTGTTGGAGGACCATGAAAATGAAGAGTTAGCAGATATTAAGCAGACAGTCAACTAATACTATAATGACTGGTATTTGACACGTACAGTAAGTGAAACATTATTTGTAGTCAAGAGAATGTCTAAATGGGACTATCAAAATAAAGCATAATAAAAATAATACATTATTATTATTATTTATATTATTATTATTATTCATGTGAGCCCTACAAGGGGAATGACAATAAAGCAACATCATTGGCTAAATCCGTTTTGATTTTATTATGTTGTTGTTGATAGTATTATTATTATTGGTTGCCATTGGTTACATTTATTTCTCTTTTAGGATATGAGAGCTTTGATACTAATAATAATTTGTATTATTACATTTGTATTATTAAATTATTATCATTAATATTAATATTTTATCAATAATAATTTATAAATAAAAATATTAATAATCAAAACAATTATAATAATAATAATTATTTTTAAAGATGGCATCTTTAGATGTGTTGTGTCGGGTTTGGCATCATTGGTTGCATCTGTTTTGCCTAATGAAATTACCTTTATAAATGTCACAATACATTTTTATTTAAAATTTATATTTTATATATTTTACTAAATGATTATCATTGGTAGTAGAAGTAGTAGTATTGGTTGCACTGATCATAGATTTATATATTTAGATTTAGTATAAGACCCTTACCAGCTCCTTCTATGAATGGACCTCCAACACCTGGTTTTCCAGCCAATAAAAATATTTATTTTATAAGCTTCTAAAGGCCTTTAAATCCAGCTGCACATGAATAGAGACTGATAATGTGCTGACCTGTGTTGGTGAATCTCTCACTGCGTGTCTGGTTGAGATTGACTCCTGCTGCAGCGAGCTGAAGGATGATGTGTGATTGGTTGTTGGCTGAAGCGTGGTGAAGCAGAGAGAGACCCTGCTCATCAAGAACATGCATGTGGGACGCCGGGTTCCTGCGACTTAGTGAGTGGAACACTGCACACAGTCCTCTCTCTGCTGCTGATTTCAGCCCAAATGTCACGTTCTGATACCACGTTACAAACACATTTTTATGTTTAAATACAGAGTATATAAATGGAGGTACTCTGAAACCAATTGATTGTCATTTATCACCTTGCACTTTATAGCTTTTGTGTAACCAAATGTTTTCTTGAACTGCTCGTGTAGCTCAATGTCCGTCAAGGGCAGTCTCTTCCCTTTGAGGGTTTTGATGGAAGCGTTTAAAGCCCCCCACCACTGAACATTGTTTTGTTGGGGATAAAGTGATTCTAACTCAATGGAGATGACATTATAGCTGCAAAACACAAATGTAAGTTAGATGCCATGCAAAGCAACATTCTACGTGTACAGTATTTGGTAACACTTTATTTTAAGGTGATGTAGTTACAGGTTACTACATGTACTTAATATAGTAATAACAGAAAATGATGTATAATTACAAGTAACAAACCCTAACTGTAACTATAGTAAGTACATGTAGTCAATTAATATTACTCAGTACTTATGTAACTACATTGCCTTAAAATAAAGTGTAACCCATTATTTATATAATTGAAAATATTAATACATGAATGTTGTTGTTAGGGATAATCTGAGTGTGTGTTATGTTTGAATGGGTTTTGTATTATGTTTCAGTTCTGTGGCTCAGGGTACGTTTACATGACAACAATATGATTAAAACAGAGAAGTTTTAACTTGTCGCGTACAAACGACACCATTGTCAAAACGATCCCGATACACATGTGCATGACGTCATCGTTTTCAGAGATTCACGTTTTTGTTGTTTACAGGGAGACCGTTTTCAAAAACTTGCACTTTGAAACCCATTTTTAAAAGTTTGCGTTTTCAGGTACCCAAAACGATGTTGTCGTGTAAATGAATGGCCAAAACGCAAACAAATTTTACGTTTTGGTGGCTTGAAAGCGCAAACTTTTGAAAACGGGTTTCAAAGTGCAAATTTTTGAAAACAACACCCTTACCATCTCCGTGTAAACAACAAAAATGCAAATCTGTGAAAATGCACATGCGTATTACGTGTTTAGTCTATAGGCTTTTTTTTGCAAATGAAAGGATACAGATATTAACAGTAAGAAATAAGGGGGGCATACGGACATCATCACAAGTGGTTAAAAGAATTACACAAAGCAACACAATATAACATTTTGTCATCATGAAAAATTAAAGGTTCCTTACAACAGACAACATGTTTTCGAAGCCTTTGTGAAGATGAAATTTACCCAGAAGGCAAATTAATAATACAGTATTATCAAGATTAAAATCCTTAGAATTAAAAAATTATAAATGATGTAATTTGTGTCTATAGACTATAGAAAAATAATGTGTATGTGCGCAGGCACGTAAAGATTTAAAGGCCTTTAAAAGCTTATAAAATAAATATTTTTATTGGCAGGAAAACCAGGTGTTGGAGGTCCATTCATAGAAGGAGCTGGTAAGGGTCTTATACTAAATCTAAATATATAAATCTATGATCAGTGCAACCAATACTACTACTACCAATGATAATCATGTGGTCTTTCTTTACAAAGTGACATCGCCAACTACTTGTCTGGCATGAATAATACAGCGTTATTAGTCGTTTTCACAGATCCATGTGAACGGGGATGGTTTTGATAATCTTGTCATCTGTACAAAAGAAAAACTTTTCCATTTTTAGCACATCGTTGTAATGAAACCGTACCCTGAAAAACGCGACTTGAAATCGCTGGTGATTCTGGCGTCACAAACTACCTTTTAACCAATCACGTGAATGTGTGATTGTCAACGAGTGGATCTCTGAACAGGTATGAGTAAGTGGAGGCGGGGCTCATTTGCATATTCATAGAACCGCGGATACTTAATGAGTCAAGGCTGTAGTGTTACATTCAAGCTATATTAAGGCATGAAGAAAAAGAATTTGAATATATCATTTTGGTGATCAAAGATGAGTTTTAAGGGATAGAATTTGTGGCAGAAGTGCTGACCTTTTCCCTTCAATCTCACTGAGTGGAATTGGAAACTGTGTTTTATAAGAGTCCTGACGAAGCAACTCGTGAAGGTAATTGGCTGCTTGAGTCTGCAGAGTTCTGAAAGCCACCTACACACACAAAAATATATAATATCAATTTAATTCTGTAAACAATCTATTTAAAACCCTAAAATTCATATCAATGTCTGATTCTTATCAAATGAAATGGTTATTTCATCTAACAATCCAGAAATTAATTTATATTACATTATATATAATAATATATTTAACTATATTAATATTTTAAATACATTATTAGATTTAATTGCATATAGGCAATGTTAAATATAATTTGTATTATTGGTATATATTATTGCAAATGTTAAATGTATTATTACATTTAATTGCACATATGCAATTTTTATTAAAACGGAAACTATCCTAGACTCATCTCTCACCTTTGTTTCCTCAGTGATGTCATCAAGAGGAGGAGTCCCCAAATCAAATTCAATCCCTCCATGAAGGTGAAAATACTGATCTTGCTTTTTTGAAAAGTGCTTGCAGGCAAATTGTGGTCCAAGAAGATGTGGAGGAACCTCTCGTTCTGTTTTCAACTTGTCGTCTTTAAGCATAAAAAAAAAGTTTTAATTTACCAATGTCAGTGCATCCACATATTTATCAGGCATGGCAGTGATAGCAATCAAAAGAAAATGCAAACCTGACAAAGGTGGGAGCATTTGAGACAGATTGGGAATCAACATCTTTTTCCTCAAAGATATCAGCAAGGGCACCAGGAACGTGATGAGCTTCAGGTAGGCGAGGTCTCTGGAGACTTCTGCATTCCTCTCAAGGTGCTTTCTCACCACAATAATGTGGTCAGACAGTCTTTTCTGTAGCCTCTGGTAGGTGGCCAGATCAATGTTGTCCTCAGTGAGTCGGACCACATTAGACAGGCTGTGAGTCCCCTCAAACACAAGGAGATTTTGGTGCTGGCGGACAGAGGTCAGGTAGGCGCTCAACTTGATCAGGATGTTCTCTGAGTATTGTGAGAAGAGATTCTCCTCGTCTGCGCTGTTGGGTTCATAGGTTGGGTCTACATCAATGTTCTCCTTATAAATGTCCTGATAACATGGATCATCTGAGATGTCTGTGAAACCTGATAAGACAAATCAGTGTTATTTTAGTATCACTGCAATGCATAAATATATATATTATAGTTTTTCATTCTAATTTTTTACTAACTATAATTTTAAGACTTCAGATGTAAAAACCTCTAAGCCCATCTGTAACATGTAAGCAGGGACGAGGCAGAGAGGGAATCCAGATGCAAGCACAAGTTTAATAGACAAACATAAACACAAAATAATCCAGGAACAAAGGTAAAATCCATAAAGAAAAGGCAGGAAAACAACGACAGGAATACACAAACAGCAGTAAAGACCGACAAAAAACAACTGAAGCAGAGAGGTTTAAATAGACTGGTTAACAAAGGGCTGAGGACGGACAGGTGTTGGTGATTGATGTCTTAAGAACTAATGAGGGTAACTATGGTGACAAACAAGGTACAAGGCAAAACAGGAACCAAACACAGGAAGTGAACACAGAAACAATGGGGAACCGAGAATATACTTCAACATAAAAGTCCTACAAAACACAAGACAGTACAGGGATCATGACACCGTCTGACATTTTTCTTTTTCTTGAGCATTGCTATCAGGCTCCTATGTTTCGGTTTAGTAATTTTAATTTTAATTGAAATGAAAGGGTTATTAGTCAGTTATTGAAATGCCTTATTTGCAAAAACAGTTCACTGACAAGAGTAAAATTAAAAACATAAAAATGCTCAAAAATGCTCAAAAATATCAGATGAACTTAGAGGTTTTGCATCTGCAGTCTTCATATAATATGTTATAATTATTTATCAACAATAAATTATTAAAATATAATGATTAAATATTTAATAATATATTTATTAATATTTAATATATATTTAATTATATTTTATTTTATATTTTCCTTTTGTTTTTAGTAATTTTGTTGTGTTTTTTTATGTCTATACAGGCCTAATTTGTATTGATTTTATTAATTGAGTTTTAGTTGGACTTATTTTACATCAAGTAGCTAGGCTACAACTTTGTCTAAACCAGCTTTTATATATTTGATTTTATTTAGGTTAAAGTTTGTTTTATTTCATGTAATTTGTGTGGTAACACTTTACAATAAGGTCTTTGATAATGTTAGGCAATACAAATGTTCATACAGAGCATTAATTAGCTAACTAATACAACTTGACCTTATGCTTATGCTGTTGTTCCTTGTTAGTTCATGTTAAAATTTCCACCTATTTCAACTTAAAAAATTAAGTTCATTGCTGCTTTAATTTTTTAAGTTAAATCAAGTAAAAAGCACAAGTCATTTCAACTCAGTATTTTAAATATTTATTAGTGCTGAATTGCTCTCTATAAGTTGACCATATTTGCTGTTTCAACTCATTGAATTAAGTTAAAAAATGACTTAAGTGGATTTTGTCCTGACGTGGTATCAACTTAACTTACGAATGGAAAGTTATTGTAAAGTGTCACCATTTTAGTTTCATTTATCTTATAACACTGATAGACTACAAATGACATTATTACTTTCACACCATCCTTTGGCTGTTCTGGATTGAAATAATTGATATCTCACCTGCATTAAGGAACTCTTCCAGCACATCTTTCTTAGTTTGAGGCACACCATCTGAATCAACTGACATGATGGATCTCCATAATTCAGAGAAGCGCATGCGTTTTTCTCTAGAAATGTAACTCCCGTGCCAGAGAGCCTTTATGGTGTAATCTATGTTTATTAGTATCTGACCGACTTTTGTATCGTAATATGCTGGTGGTAACTGGCACGTGGAGCTCTGGTCATAGTTGGGTATCAGATTGATAACAGGAACTTGGTTAAAACCATATATTCCCACAGTCAGCTCCCTCACAATCTGGTGGACCACTGTGTAATCCAGGGGCAAACAAGCGTCAAAGGGAGCAAGAATGATTATATTGGGAGCTAAAATGTTCCTCATCTGTCTGATGATTCCGGGAGGAGCATCCACAGGCTGGTTGTGCTCTTCACCACTGAGCAGCCAGTTACTGGAGGTCAGGCTGAGCACTTCTTGCAGTTCCCTGCGGTCATATTTCTGCAGGAAAGACTGAGCGGTCAACGCAGCACGAACAGCGCTCTCGCTGCTCTGATCGGATGAGTTCTCCATCAAAACTTTTTCAGATATGTTTATTTCAGATACGAACATTACGGTTCACCTTGAGAGATTGAGCTGTCCGATGAAATGTGTGATTTTGAACAGTGTTGCTCTTAGCAACCAGTGACGCACAGTTCCTCTGCAACTCTTCAGATCAACCCATAGATGGTGCTGGTGCACCCTTTCGCGGTCAAGGTGAGTGCAACATGCAGGATTAGCTCAATAAGGTGTTACTTGTTATTTTTTTATTATTTTTTTTATTATTATTGTTATTAGTTTATCTAACAGGGACAGTGCACATTAATTAACATTACTATAAATGCGCCAGTCATCTGTAGTTCAAGACAGAATGTTACAAAATCACCTTAAAAACAAATAAAAAAATTTGTAGTCAAAAATACAAAAGGAAATATTTAAATTATGATATAGATATGCGCAAAATCACATTAATAATACATTTTAAAAATCCTATATAAATCTAAATAACACAATAACATCAAAGTAGAGACATCCATTTGGTTTAATACTATAGAGGGATTTAATTAATCTTTTGTTATGAATAATGGTTTTTTTTGTAGTTTTTTTGTTTTGTTTAAAAAGTAATTTTATTTATTAATGCAGATTTTTTTAAATGTACCCGTTAAAACGTCTTTAAATGCTTTAAAATTATTAAACATTCTTGAGCCAATAACTTGTTATCTATTCGAATATGATATGAATATGATTTTATATAATGTATGTAATATAATAATGTTACATCATTTAATTTGTATGCCTACGCGCACATATTTACGTCTATAGCATAAGTACGTCATGATGACGTAAATGAATCACTGAACCGGTTTCAAAAGATCCAATTCGCGTTTTTTTTTTTACTCTTGAATATAGTGTACGGATTTAATATAGTATGCACCAATGCAGAACAGACATATCTAGAGAGTCCTCAGAGTGAACGACCCCTACCCTACTACCCCTTTTGCGTCTCGTAACGTATTTATATATTATGGGCTAGCTAGTAGCCTTTGCGGATATGAGGACCGCTTTGATAAAGTTGGACCAGCACTGCGCATGTCTGGGTCTGAGTGACTGAGGAAACTAGTACAGCAACCTTTACCCTGGGAATGTTCCTGTCTAAAGCCCCACAAAGTGTGCAACTTTGCGATTTTATCGAACTTACGTACTTTTTATTAAGCTGAAAAGAGCTGTTTTCACTTTCATTTTCAGCTGACAATGAAAGCTGTTATTTTAGCTGCAGGTTATGGAACTAGACTGCAAAGGGATATCTTGAATGACACGACTGGGAATTTTAAGCATCTGGGCGGCATTGCCAAGCCGCTGCTTCCCGTCGGTCCATGTGCCCTTATCTCACACTGGGTTCAGGCACTGACCAAGACAGGATGTGTGGACACAGTTTATGTGGTTGTGAGTCCAGAGTAACTACTTCGTTTTAATGAACATATTGAGCTTTGAAGGTAATAATGTTTGACGTGAATGATTATTATGCACAAAATAACAAATTGTATCATCTATTGAACAGACAAATGATCTTTACTTTGAGGCATTCCAGCAGTGGGCTCAAGAATTCCCCAATGTTAAAATCATAAACGATGGTACTAGAAGAAACGAGGTGAACATACTGAAATGGAGCAATTTATGGACGTTCAATGTTGTTGTTGTTGTTTTAACTCCCTTTCAATTGTCTCTGCAGGTCAGACTTGGGGCTGTTGCCTGTCTTCAGTTGACAGTCAAATTGTGTGCTGTGGATGACCACTTGCTAGTTATCGGAGGGTATGACCAGCTTCAGACTGAATAAGGCACTGTCTTTCAGGCAGTGTTTGAGATGGCTTTAAAAGAGGGAAAAAAAATATTTTCCATTTTGCAGCGATACTTTATTCAAAGAGGATTTCAGCCTGATGAAATTCACAGAGAGGTTCTTTGAAGTGCAAAATAAAGACAAAGAGAGCAGTTTAGTGCTGTCATACCAATGCAAAGATGAGGGTGAGCGTAAAAGCGAACAATGACCCGGTTTCACAGACAGGGCTTAGATAAAGCCAGGTTTAGGTCTTAGTTTAATTAGGACATTTACATTTATAAGGACTTTTATAAACAGGCCTTAGAAAAAAAAACATTATTGGTCTGCATCTTGAGACAAAGCAATGGCACTGACATATTTTGGTATGTTAGTGCAAGTTAATTTCAGTTAAAACAGCTCAAACATGCATTTTAGTCTGGTACTAAGCTTAAGCCTTGTCTGTGAAACCAGAGGATAATGTTTTTAACTTTGCTAAATATATGGTCACTGGTTTTTAAATCCATTATTATATCATTTCCACCTTCAGAAACATCCAAATATGGGATTCTGGAGTTGGATGAGGACCTTAAAGTGCAACGTATGAAAGAAAAACCTCTCTTAAGTGAAACAAGTTCACGTAATGCAGTATGTTTTTATTTCCATTGAAAGACATTTCAGTACTGTTTATCTTTATTTTTTACAAGCGATGTCTTTAATGTGTTTTCCGTTTTGCAGTGTCCTTGTTTTTACTTGTTTTCAAGAACCACCTTTCCTCTTTTGGACATGTTTCTTAATGAGAAGAAGGTACAGTTGATCTATATTTATTAAATGATTCTATATTGTGTGTTTTTTTTTATGTAACTCTTCTACATACAGAATGCACCTATTGAAGAGCGAGACGCACCAGGAACCTTTCTGTCATGGCTCATATTAAGGTCACTTAAAGGCAGACTGTAGTAGACAATAATAAGGCATTGTTTTTGCTTGCATTGTTTTTGCTTGCATTTCGTGACATTAATCATCCTTGGTTTAATTTTAGGAGGCCTGTGTACGTGCACATGATATCTGGTCGATTTGATGTGGGAAACCTTGCATCATACATAGAATGTGACAAATACTTCAAGGACCAACTTCACAATCCAACTGTTTATTTAATGTAGTTCAAACATGTAATGACAATCAAACATGAAAACTACATTCGGAATAAAACTGTATCAGTACCATTTTTGAGTGAATTATTGTCACAATCTTGTTAAATTAGAAGGGACAAAAGTCAGAGTATTAAATCAGGTGGAGACCAGCCTTTTGCACTTATCTGAGGCCTTTTCATGGCTATTCTCTAACTTGGCAATTCTAGAGCCAAACTGCATGGCTCTCTTAGGTAAGAGAGCAGAGAGTCCCAATCCTAACTCGACAGCTGCTAGCCTCAATAACAGCTTTTCTCCAACTCCTCTGGGTAAAGACAAGTCAGCCTTCTCTGACACCGGTAGTCCATTAAGGAAACTGACTACATCTTCATCCAAGTATGGAAATCTGAGTTAAAAGAAATATATAGTATGTATTATGTGCAATACTATAGAATTTCATTTTTGGTTGAACGAGTTCTTTAATCTTAGATATTTCTTGAGCTGCAAGGTGTCACTCTTGCCTGGCCTCTTTTCCATGGTCCCCAATGATTCGGTCATCCCTTCCTAGATTTCTCGAGGATATTCGTCCCAGCTCCATAGCCAGCTCGTTGACGAGTCCTTCCAGTCCAGAGCTCTTATACCGCACTCTGTGTCTGGAGTATCCTGCCAGCTGTTCATCTGCTCCGATCCCAGTCAAAATTACCTTTAAGAAGAGGAAAATCAAATTTCATGCAGAGTGACTAAGTTTTTACAATGACATCAATTTTCATATTGACATAATTCAAGTGCAAACAGAAAAACAAAGTAACCTTTGCTTCTGAAATATAAAGCTCTTCTTCAACACCCTCATTTATGATGCCAGTTCCTCTGGCAGCAAACCAGACGGCACATCCAAGGCTATCATCCAGAACAGTGTCCAAAGGGTGAACCAAATGACGGATGCGTTTCTGTCGCATTTCTTGAAGCTCCTCTTGAGTTACGTTAATTTCGATAAAGTTCCACTGGCGGTTTGGACTGAGATTTTTTAGTTCTTGCACACCAGCTCTTCCAGTTATTCTGTCTGGCACATCAAAGCAGTTAAAGCTCTGCTGATCCGATTTAGTTTTATCAGCATCACATTCTTTCTTCTTATTTTTCCCTTTCTTCAAAGACTTGGGAGGCACTTTTACTTCTTGGATTTTAAAAGCAACATTGAGTAGGTCAATGGGTTTGTCTGCAGGAATATGCTTATCAGCAAGGGCAGCTAATATCATTGAATCAATTCCCCCAGAGAAAAGAATGGCAATACCAGCTTTTGTATAATTTAAGGGGACCGCCAATTCATCTTGAGCAGGTAGGTAACAAACTCTCTTGCGGACAGCCTCGCTTAGAACATCGATGAGCGTGCTAACCATCGCTTTCTTTTGGGTGTTTGTTAGTAATTCTTTCAGACTTGCAACAGAGGTTTGAGAGGCATTCTGATCTTGTTCAGTTTTAAGTGATGAAATTGATGTATTCATTGGACAAACAGGGCAGGTCAGGTAAAGTCCAGAACTATTTGTGTTTACAGAGACAGATCTGGGTAGACTTTCGCATTTCAATTCCGAGCTTTCACTTGGCTCATTGCCATTGTGGAAAACCCATGGATAAAGATCAAAAACAAATGTCCCAAGGGATGAAGAGTCCGTTAGGTCAAACCTGTAAACTCCACTAGGTGGTACTTCCTGCCACTGAGATTGAATTTTATCTGCTGGCTGGGAAGCAACAGATGCGAGTGTGAAAGATGCTCTTTTAGGATCAAATTTCCAAAGCAGACTTCTTCTTCCAAAATAGTCCCTCCCAAACCAGATACAGTGCTCTGCTTTTTGGTAATAGATAAAGGCCCAGGGTCCTTTGAGTTGTGACAGTAAAAATATCACATCCGAGGCACTCTGCGCCATTGAGAGGTGATGGAGAACAACTTTGGTGTCATTATCTTCCTGCTCTACTCTAAGACCACCAAATACCTCTCCATTCCAGAGAAGCATGTTCCCGTTGTCATCTTGAAGAGGCTGAGGTGTCAGAAAACCCCTCATATGAAGTACATGTGCAGAGAAAAGGAGACTGCAGTCTGAGATTGTTACTGTAATGTCCTGGCTACAGTTGGGCCCTCTGTATTTGAGATTTTCATGCACACACCCCTCTAGTGGATCATGCGATTTGGTCAAACTGACCACACAGCAGATCCCACACATGATCCCACAGAACTAAATATCTTGATATTCCTTTCTCATGTTATCAAGATCCTCTGTAAAAGGCAAGATGACAGTATTAGAAAGAACTCAAAACGGTTGGTATTTATGATTTTATTCATTATTTATGAAACTTACTTTTACATGAGCTAAGACTCTCTCCTTTGTCTGCCAGGAAGAATATATTGCTGTTGGGTTGCTGTGTGTACACTCTCTATAAGAATAAGGTTAGGATTACCAGAACATAATGATATTCTAGCAAAATCTGCATATATAATCCTAAGAATATGGGTAATCCTAAATTCTCAAAATCCTCTTCATTAAAATGTACGCCATGAGAAGACCACTGATTTTGAGGTAAATGTTAATATTGTTTACATGTTAGTACATGTCAGTCTTTTGAAGAAGGACATGAAATTGTAATATTTGATCCAAAATGTGTTGGAAAATAGCAATAGATTGTGTGCGTATAAATATATATTATAAGTGTATATGTGTGTATATATATATATAGAGAGAGAGAGAGAGAGTATATACAACAAATAATTTGTACTCTTTTCATATAAAAAAAAAACAAATTAAATATTTTATATATATACACACACACACACTGCTAAGGATTACAGACCAGAGACAAAAAGCAATTGAAAACAATTGAAAATATTAACCATAAAAGTCAGTTAAAGTTATATTTTTAAGCATATATGAACTTCTATATGATGTGGAGATGAGTACTCTGCAGTTTGACTTGTCATTTATAATTGAGTGACAGCATCTGCTACTCAAATGTAGCATGACCTAGCCTAAATGATATGGGACAATGTATACATATACATACCCTGTTTTTCTTCAAATTGCTCAACTCGTCGACTAAAATCTTTTGCTCTTTTATCTGTGAATAAATCGTTTAGTTTATTGGAAAAAAAGGGTTTGTAAACAGTGATTAAAAGATAAATTACTTTATAACTGACAAATAACGTAAATGTATGATTATGTAGCTATATAACGTTAGGCTTTGCAAAATATTTTAATAGGAAACCTTCTTGTTTAGCTCCTCTTTTTGTGCGAGCTCTTCTTGAGTCCCAGGTTCCGTTCGCTGTATGTTCTTAGAAGACATTTTATATCAAAAGTCAAAACGCCTCGTCTGATTTAAGATTTAAGGAAACATTTCCACATGCAAGTATAGCTCGTTCGCATGCTCGTTCGTCGAATACGAATGACGTATGCAGGGTACAGACAACGGCGCTTTAAAAGTGCGTCACGTAACGTTAAGTGTTTACGAAATCATAACCCCCACAACAATAATACCATTATGTTAAATGTAACTTTTTAAAGAGAATGGAAATAATGGTTTGACGGTAGCTGCAAGAGGCTGGTGCATTTAAACAAAGCAATGCGGATGAATGAGTATGATAGATGAGTAAGCAGGTAGTTTTTCATAACTGATAATGTGTCGAGATATAATGTAACCATGCATGTTTTTCATGGGGGGTAATTTATACAAATGATCATTTGTATAACCTCAGTATTACTACAAATGTCACGGTTAAACTATGGTTAGTGTTGCAAAATCATGGTTAATTGAAATGTGTGGTTACCATTGTTTAACTAAAATAAGCTTTTTTTAAAAAAAAATCATGGCGTAAGGGTACATTTTCAAGAATAACAGCTCAGATTGTTCCAGCATTTCCAAACCCTGCATTTTACAATATTTCAACATTTACCATACCGAGGGAGAACAAAAAAGTATCATGATACCATTACTCTTGGTGTACAAAACATCATATTATTAAATTATTTTTGTTGCCATGTAGCTGAAGAGCTTTGCTCAAGACACGTCAAAGCACATTGATTGCATTTTAAAGTCAAAGCTGACCGGCTTTTACTGTCTGCTACTCTAAAAACAATGGACCCTCTTGATTTTTTTTCTCCCACAAAAACTAGTCAACAGCCAAAATCCTAAATTCAGAACCCTGATCTATGAGGTCATTGCTTGTGATGACAAAAGGTTTTTTTAACACATCCCTAATTGACCATAAGTCAATTTTATGCATCCTAATTTTGTAATATTTAACCCCCAGGGCAATGATCCATTATTAAGAGTTTTTCATCACCAGAACCTAGAACTGATATTATCTGATTCTATTCTATCTGATATCCTGCTGTACCATACAGGTAAAGAAAATTCACATTATATCATAATTCTTATGCAACGTCCAACTATCCCAAAAATGTTGTTGTCCCGTAATGAGAGCTTTGCTCAAAACATGTCAAAGCACATTGTTTGCATTTTAACCTTGAGGGGGGAAAAGTTTAGTCAAAGCTGACCGGCTTTTACTGTCTTACTGTAAAATGTGTTGAATCCAGGCAGTATTTAGGGTACAATGGTGCCTTTTTGATTTTTAAATAGCCAACAGCCACAATCCTAAATGCAGAATCCTGATTCATGAAGTCATCGCTTATGATGACAAAAGGTTTTGTAATACTTTTAAAATGCACATCCCTGAAATCATCACGTGTATTGAGACAAAAGACTTTGTGAAAAAGACTAGGTAACCAGATTTCTGAAATCTAATCCAGGGACATTTCCTAGTTTAGTGGTTAAAATATCATTGAAATCTCACTTGTTTATTATCTGTGAATCAAAAAAATGGTACAATACATTTTTGGATGTTTTTATTTTTTAATTGTTGTGGTTTCTTATGCTATTATAATTAATAACTATATTATGTTGTTTGGTCAAACTAATTGGTTTTAATTCATCAAAAAACACACTAAAAATAGTAAATAGTAACCATTGCAAACAGATCAAAACAAAATTATAACAAAATTATGACTTTATAAAAACAGATTTGTAAAAATAAATATGAGATAAATAAATATATATAATATAAATATAAATAACAAATATTTTGACATTTTCTAAATGTATTCTCACAAACTGTGAATATGCTGTATACAGTAATTACAACCCTTTTTTAGATGTTATTTTATGTTTTGTGTTTATGGAAGTAGATCTTTACTATCCCTAACTGGGCTTATTATTTTGCATTTAGGCTCATTTTGAGAACAAATCATGTGTTTTCTGCAAGAGTAATTGAAAGTATAATTGTTTACTTTATTAATTTTTTATTAATATTGAGGTGTACTTTCACCCAAGTGGCATAGCTATGTTGCAGTGTATTAACGTGCTGTAAAGCGGGGACATTTCCGGGGACAACTCCAGTTGGAGACAGGCTACCAAAAACCAGGAAACTGTCCCCA
This sequence comes from Meda fulgida, assembly GCA_030578275.1. Lineage (NCBI taxonomy): Eukaryota > Metazoa > Chordata > Actinopteri > Cypriniformes > Leuciscidae > Meda > Meda fulgida. The sequence continues at coordinate 8,081,483 of CM060624.1, read as the reverse complement.
GAAAGCGGTTTATCTGGTCACCCTAAAGACCCCTACTGCCTCTAGCTATGCTTTTTAATCAAACCAGGCTTCTTTTGTCATTCATCATTGTCCATCAGTGAAATATTTTCCATATTGTTTTGTTGGGCTGGCAGACATAAACTTTATTTTAAGGTTTGAGTCATTGCAAGTGCACACTATACATGTACTTCATTATTCAGATGAATAATGCATAATAATGAATAATAAGCAAGCAAGCACCTGGAAGTCATTTAATCTGTTGTCTGTTGCTCTAAACATAGGATCTATTGGTTTTTGTAATCATTCCTATTTTTAATACCAGTTAGATCCCACTCTCCTGTTTCGTAAACTTCTAACCTCATTCATGACACAGAAAGCCTGCATTTACTGAATTACAGTGTTTGTGTTTGTGGTCCTGTTGATTGTGCATTAGCCCCTGTGCTGTATAGTTCTGTTGAAATGTGTGGTCACCCTTAAAAGGCTTAAGTGTTAAATCATGTGAACAGTGTTTACTTGTGTGTTTCCACCTCTAATATCACAAACACACTGGTTTGTTTGGGTTCAGTCTTGGTCATGGCAGCAATCCTATATTGATTCTAGACACCTGTGTAAAGTTTGGATCCTTATCAGCCGAAAAATTGCCAATGTCCAGGGTTAGTAAATGTTTTGGGACAGTTGCTCAGCTGATTTGACAGGTCAATGAAACCCACGTTTTGTTGTAATGTGCTCAATTTAATCTAGATATAGACCACAAATACCCAGGGGGTTCTTACCATACAAACCATGAATAGAGCCTGAATATTGTTGTGGTGTGTTAAAAAATGTGTAGTTTGATAAGTGGGAAAGTCACCAGTGTCAGATTATTTTATTCTATGTTATAGATGTAAAGGATATGAGCCAGCAAGTAAAGCACATATATGATCTTATGAGACCAACAGAGTGATAGAGCACAAAACCAAGTCTCTGACCAGAGTAATCTGTTTCCATGTCTCAGATTTCTGTGGATGGTTCTGTGTGCAACATGACTCAGCTTTTGAGCCTTCTGTGAATGGGATGGGTTTCTAATCGTCAGACTTTTTAATCAGGCCCACAACTAGTGTTAGATGTTGCCTTGTCATGCATAGGCTACTGCCAAATACTGCAGCAAACAAATATGAAAACCACTAACAAAGAGGTATAACGACACAATTGTCTCTGTTTGTTTTGTGATTAGACATATCATTGCATCACGTTATTATTTAAAAACAATCAAACCGAGCAAAGCATTACTTCACTTTTTATGCATTATCATGTCAAAAAAAAAATTCACGAGATAAGAAAAACATGCTATTACTTTTGCCATGAGCTTCTGCGTAAGAAAGAAAGCATCTATGATTCCATTAAGAACCTTTAACATCCATAGTAGCTTTCCATTGCACAAAATGTTCTTTATGTGAATTCTTTAGATTAAAATGTTCTTCACACTAAGCCATTTTAGCAAAAAGTACATAGCCAACTTTAATTGGAGCATGTCTACTGAGACTAGAAATTACTTTATAAATGATAAAAGACTCTAGTGCTTCTCATGGTTAGGCAATAATTGGGTTGGAGAAGTGAGTTAACAATTATTCTCCTTCAAACCGAAAGCAGAAAACCAAACATGTAGCTTTCCATGTAACATTTCACATTATTTTTGTGTCTGTGCTGAAGCTGCTGTGTGTTCTGACCTGAATAGAATAAATCTGGATACTATTGGGAAGAGGCATTTAGTGCCAAACTGTTGGGAAATAGCTGTCAGTGATCCAAAGTGCAACCAAGAACAGTGAGAAAGAAAAATGTTCCAGTACTGATTGTGAAAATAAATCTAGATTGATATTCAGTATGAGACAAAGTGGACACTGATTGTATGGAAACCCTAATTGGCAATAGTTTCCGGATTTCCATGAATCAGTAATATTCATAAAGGCCTGTGTTGTAGAATTACCCATTTGACAGAGTTTTACAGTACCATGTTACCTTTGAGTCCTCAAATTCAACAGGTCACCCATCAAACTGTCACAGTGACTTAGCCTAAAGAGATTGTTGATACTGATATGGGTTTTTTAATGGCTAATACCAATTTCAATGGACATTGGTGCATCTAAAAAAAACTTGCTGTGGTTAGTGCTTTACTGATTTGTTTGGCAGTATGCTGTGTACAAAAAAGTTTAGACCTTAAGGGATAGTTCACCCAAAAATGAAAATTCTGTCATCATTTCCTCACTCTATGTTTTCCCAAACCTGTATGAGTTTCTTTCTTCTTTTGTAGGCCTACACAAAAGAAGATTTTTTTTGAAGAAAATTAGTAACCAAGCAGTTGACGGTAGCCATTGACTTCCATAGTAGGCTATCTTTTTCCAAATATGAAAATCAATGGGTGCTGTCAACGGTCTGGTGACCGATATTCTTCAAAATATCTTCTTGAGGGTGAGTAAAAGACGACAAAATTAAAATTTTAAATGTAAAATTTTAAAAACTTGACTGCAAGTAACTTGCCTAAGTTAAGAATTTCCACCATTAATGGCCATTAAAAACATTAACATGACCCAATGCCATCATATAGGCCTATTGACCCTGGCCTGGTTCACTTCATGTCACATATGAGAATATTGAAATTGAATTGAATTTTAACTTTGGAGGAAAGAATTCAAAACCATTTTAATTTACAAGAGGTTTAAACTATGTGTATGTAATCATGTAGTCACATATGGAGAAACAAACATTTCTGCAAGTTAATATAGGCCTAGCTAGCCCCCGGTCTCCCCCTACAATAATATTTTTAGACCTATTGATTGGCGCAACGAGGCTATTTTAAAACAGCTATTTATTTTGCAGATTCGTCTTGTGAATCAAAATCATGACATTGATCTTTTCAGACGAGCTTGTGTTATTAAATATGTTGCTGTGTCACTGGGTCTGTCTTTGTTGAGTGCAAAAGGGGCGGAGTCTATTTTCGCAGTATATCAGCGGTGTGTCAGACGGGCAGTGTCTGTGGGATAAACACGGAGCTCGGCTGCAACCGTGAGCGCGGGTCTGGCCCTTTCGGGAGTTATATGTTTTTGCACATTTAGTTGTTCTAGGAAGGTTATTTCTCTCCAACTTCAGCTACAGTGTTGGCTAAGTTAGGAGAGGAGAGAAGGGAAATATTCGTTTTTTTGCGCAGGAAATATTTGCATCGAGGATTTACTTTGCCCGTTTAACCTGAACCCTTACAAAAGAATCTAAAGCTTGACAAAACCTAACAAATACATTCGATATACAACACACAATGGACACCGCTACATCTAAGAAACCTTGCTGTGGTAAGTGCTTTATTGATTTGTTTGGCTGTAGGAATCTGTGATAAATGAAATGCGCCTTTGGCTTGACCAAAATAATAAATAACCTTGCACTTGAATTATTCTCATCGCACTTCTACATTTTCTCTGTGTCTTCAGAAAGAGTTCGCGAATTCTTCACGTCTGCAAAATTCCTTATTTACCTCGGACATGCTCTGTCAACATGGGTGAGAGATTTTTTTGTGCATTAGGATCTTTGGTTGACAGCTCTCGTTCTTCTTTTAATGTATCAGTCACAACAACAACAAAAATAGTTTTATTTAAACATTTTAATACATTTTATTGATTATTTATGAATATTTTAGATTATCCAAAAATTCTTTATTTGTTTGTCTTAAGTTCAGGGAAATTCAGCTTTACCCTTTTTCATAAAAAACTTGTCATTTAAATGTTTATGTGAAATTTAAATAACAAAAAATGTTGCTTTTGATATTACTAAGAGATAATATCTACCAAGACAGCAGAGTGATAGTTTGAAGATCATTCATTTTAAAATTGTGTAATATATTCATTATTTTATTAATAAGTTGTCTTGTATAAATGTGTTGATCCATATCAGCTAACATAAGTTGCGAAATACTACTAACAGTGACAACTAATTATTTTGCATGAATCCCAGTGAACTAGTCTAATTTCAATCACAAAATGACGTTGACTGATGATTATTGTGCCATGATGTTACAGGGGGATCGGATGTGGAATTTTGCTGTGGCTGTGTTTTTGGTGGAGCTGTATGGCAATAGTTTACTCTTGACAGCCGTGTATGGACTGGTGGTTGCGGGGTCCGTCCTCTTACTTGGCGCTATTATTGGTGACTGGGTGGACAAAAACTCCAGACTGAAAGGTAAACATGGCGAAGCCCAAACCACAGAGCATGCAGGATTATTGTGAAACTATTATTTATTAATTATGCCAGTTATTCCAACATTTTTACTGAATGCAGCTGAGTCTGGATTTCTTTATTAATTTCAGTGGCGCAGACATCTTTGGTTGTCCAGAACAGTGCTGTCATTCTCTGCGGTATCCTTCTGATGGCCGTTTTCCAGTATAAAGAACAGCTTTCTACCATGTATGACGGATGGTTGCTGGTGAGTTTGATTCCTAGCAAAACTCTGACACTATTTATTTATCGGTATTTGCTGAGTAAATAGTTATTCGAAAGCACACAGAACTAACCCATATTTATGCACAATAAAGATTTCCAAGAGCAGAAGATTCTTGCTGCAGTTCTTTGGCCTCCAGTTTTGTTTTTACTCCATTTTCATGCATATTGTTTCACTCTGACTTGCTGTTTAGAATGTGTGGGGAAAAAAGTTTATTTTTCATAGTTGGCAAAAATCATATAAGGATATTCAGAGTAATTTCAAGCTCCTTATCAATTTCTAACCTATATAGAAGATAAAGTTGTCTAAAAAGAGAAAAAGCTCCCCTCTTTATATTGCATGGCCTCAACTTAAGTTCATGGAAGTGAAACACGACACCTGGGCAACAAAACGATGACATGCTGTCAGCAGAATCCAGGTCACATGAGTAGAAAGCATGTTGCTTGCTCAATATTAGTCCTTTGAGTCTGTTAAAAGACTGGAAAGCTTAACATATACAATAACAAACAAAACCTGCTGCTTGTCCCGGTGTCACTGAGGTTGAGAACCCATATAGCAGACAAAATGTGGCTTGTTCAATTAACCGTTTTTTGTTCTGGACTGTTCCTGAAAATTGAGTTTAAGCTTTTTGTGGCAGTGTACTAAAACAATTAACAATATATTGGACACAGTGACATGTTTTTTTGTCATTGCAGACATCATGCTACATTATGGTCATCAGCATTGCTAACATCGCTAACTTAGCGAGCACAGCTATGTCTATCACCATCCAGAGGGACTGGGTTGTGGTTGTAGCTGGAGATGATCGGAGCAATCTAGCAGGTCAGGACTTTTAATCTTTCATCTTCTTCAACTTTATTACAGTTGCCACAAAAAGTATTTGGATACTTTTAGACACTAAGCCAAGCTAAAAATATATGAATTTCATATATTTCAGAGAAAACACAGTTTAGATCATCACATTAACTAAGGACTTGTTCCACTAAGTTTAACAATAAAAAAGTGTCCAAATCATTTTGTATATTTTTTTGTATATATATATCTGTTGTTTTAAAATTGAATAACTAGTGTAACAACTTATAGTTATATATAGTTATAACAACTAATTTTTAATTATGTAAATTATTTAGCTTTTTTATTTTTTTATTTAACGGAATGTGGCTTAAGTGTCCAAATACTTTTTCCCCCACCACTATACTGTCTATAATAATCATTGCACTAAGTTGAGGAAACTCATAAAATCCATTACAGCTTTCTCCATCAATCGTCTTATCTTCATAGAGTGCTTGCATCAGCTGTCATTCCATATGACTCTCATTATAAACCCATCAATGTACCCAGTGAACCCAGTAACCTCCCAGAAATCCATTAAAGCAGAAAGCAGAGGTTTCTCATTACTGTGGAAAAAACTAAATAAACATAAAAAAATATATATATATATATATATATATATATATATATATAGTATATATTTAGCAAATATATATATAAAGCAGCACAACAGTTTTCAGAATATATCACAGATTTTAACCGTTTTTTCTCTTTTGTTTTCTATATTTTTTATTTTGTCAGATATGAACGCAACTGTAAGAATAATCGACCAGTTAACCAACATTCTAGCTCCAATGCTTGTGGGCCAGATCATGTCATTCGGTTCCCATTTCATCGGATGTGGTTTTATATCGGGCTGGAACCTGTTCTCCATGTGCTTGGAGTACTTCCTGCTTTGGAAAGTTTATCAGAAGACTCCAGCACTTGCCTTAAAATCAGGACAGAAGAACACTGATGACCAGGAGCTGAAGCATCTCAACATACAAAAAGGTTTGTAATACCACCCAAACTCCTCTGCCACTTTTCACTAATACAATACATAGAGTCCCAATAATTTTTCTTTTTTTTTAAGCATTACAAACAAAATCATGTTTTTTGTAGTGAGCACTTTTAGATACAGACTATTATCTAACATAAGATTGACATGAGAAGAATGCAATATCAATCCACCTTAAAGCTGCAAAAGTGATTTTCAACCTCCAAACCAAACTTTGTGCAGAACCCTGTTACCTATGAATTTTTCCCATTACAAAAATTTTACATTCCCTAAAATTGTGACATCCAGGAAGTAAACAATTCATTTGATCAATAAGTTACTCAAACTATAGTGTTAACTGCACTTGTTTTTTTTACTAACTATTAACCTACATATAAGGCAAATTACGAAACTTTTTATGAAACATTTTCACTTTATTTTTTCTTCTTTTTTGAAGATTAAGCAACTTTACACTGATCACTTGCTATTTTTTTAAGTTTCAAATCCTATTTTGTACCCTATTTGTTGAAAGTGCCTTTCATTGTGCATTTTCTAAATGCTGATACAAAGAGTGACATATCCAGTTATATCTATAGCTCTTAACTGAACTTTACTTTTGTGGTTTTCCTATTCACTGTTACAGAGATTGGAAACAGTGAAAGTCCAGTTGAAGCCTCCCAGCTGATGAATGAAACCGCTGAGGTGAAGAAGAAAACCAGTTGCTGCTACCAAATGGCAGAGCCCATCCGTACCTTTAAGGATGGCTGGGTAGCCTACTACAATCAGTCCATTTTCTTTGCCGGCATGTCTCTGGCTTTCCTCTACATGACCGTTCTGGGCTTTGACTGCATCACCACGGGCTACGCATACACTCAGGGCCTGAATGGCTCTGTGCTCAGTCTCCTCATGGGAGCCTCAGCTATATCTGGAATCTGTGGAACGGTGGGCTTCACCTGGGTCAGAAAGAAGTGCGGCCTGATCAGAACCGGCTTCATCGCTGGAGTCATCCAACTTTCTTGCCTCATGCTCTGCGTGGCATCCGTCTTTGCTCCTGGCAGCCCTTTCGATCTCAGCGTCTCGCCTTTCGAAGAGGTCTTAAAACATCTGTTTGGAGACAGCGGCTCGCTGCGTGAGAGTCCTACTTTTGTTCCTACAATTGAACCACAGATTCAGACAAATGTCACTGTTTTTGAGGAAGCCCCCCAAGTGGAGTCCTACATGTCTGTCAGTCTTCTCTTCGCCGGTGTCATTGCTGCTAGAATTGGTAAGTAAATGAGCAACCAACAGGAAACAATAGAAATAGTTGTATTTAGTCCTTATTTTCCATTATCTTCAAGAACAGGAAAGTGATATCCATATCTTTTTATTACCTGAAAGTTGTAAAGCCAACCTTTGAGACCAAATAACAAGAAGTCATGTTTGTGATGATTGTGTGCTGGTGCTCTTAATGTCACAATGTATGTTTTAATTGTTTCTCTTAAATTGCTTACAGGTCTTTGGTCCTTTGACTTGACCGTGACCCAACTGATCCAAGAGAATGTGATTGAGTCCGAGAGAGGAATCATCAATGGTGTCCAGAACTCTATGAACTATCTACTTGATCTCCTGCACTTCATCATGGTCATCCTTGCACCAAATACAGAGGCCTTCGGCCTTCTCGTGATTATCTCAGTTTCCTTTGTTGCAATGGGACATATGATGTATTTCAGGTTTGCCTATAAAACCCTCCGAAGTCGACTCTTCCTGTTCTGTTCGCCCGAGCAGAAGCCAGATCCCAATATTCCCTCACTTTCCAACTCTGTATAACTATTTAAAGAGACCGTAAGCCAATTTCTACTAGTTTTGCATGCTGTGTTCTTCGAGAACGTCGCCAGGAACCAATTCCATCTCTTTTACTAACATGCATGCTTTTGCAGTGCTCGTGCATGAGTAAAAATTCTTCCCCATTAGCTAAAATAACAAAGAAGAGACGGCGCTCTCCTTAGTGTAGCTTAGAGATATGCATGTCAAAAAAACATTGTTTTCCTTGTTTTTTGTGTTCAGGGTGCTGTAAAAATGCCTGAGAAGTAATTGTAGGAGGAAACACACAAATGGGATCTTATGCGATATACCATGCTTTAATAACTCCAAAGCAAAAATGGGCATATTTATTCTACTTTTACATATTTTATATATTGGTTTTTCAACTTAATGGTCGCAGTTAATCTTCTGACCAGGTATGTGAGTTTTGCAACGTGTTCTACTTAAGATAGTTTTGTAATGTTTGCCCCTTAATGCTTTTTACAAGCCATGGCTAAAGTCTCTTTTATAGTTATTTGGAGTGTTTCTAGTTATTCATTCAGTTATGCTTATATAATGCTTATATATTTATATACATGTAGTCAGTATTCTGTATCTCAGCTTCGGTGGTGCTATTTCAACTCTTCTGGAAAGTAATGCAGACATGTAACCAAAGTGGATTTTGTTTCACCATGTGGAAGTGAGGGAATTACAATTGTTTTCTTGTTAACATTCCGAATATTAGTGGTGTGAAAATTTCTTTTGAGATTAAGGCCCTGATATACTAGCCTCATTGCAACTAGTTTTTAGCACTAGATTTCTTTTGTTCTGATTAGTGATTTTTAGCACATAATTCTTGTTTTTGCAAAGATTGTTACACAAGCACTTTACGTGATTACACTTTGTCCGTTACGAAATAAGTGCAACGAGACACTTCAGGTTTAAGGTATTTGCACACAATTGATTCACTGCCACCAAAGTTCAGAGTCAGGCAGGAATTTTGAAAATTTCTTTTGCAGTTCTTCATCAAAACTGGAAGATTCTCATATTTGCTTCAAAAATAGTTTTTTCTTCTGTTTTTTCCTTCATGCAAATAACATGCTAATCTAGATGTTCTATAGTACTAAGTAAACATTACAGACCTGCTTTTTAAGGTCTGAGCCGGCGCCTGCCACAAAAGCTACAATCACTCAGGCACTAACATCCTTTTGTAAACCACAGCTGGCTTGACATATAGTTGAGGCATTTTGTAAGTTGTGTAATATTGAGGTTGGACACCAGCAGGGCTCCGCCATATGCACAGAAAAGAGAAGGGATTGAGTCCAATGTGGACGGCTGGTTTGAAGTGCAGCTGGTCACAAATGCAGGTGCCAAGTGAAGTCAATGATTTTTGACATTACTTGTTAAATAAGCATTTTTAATGATTCATGAGGCCCTTGTGAACATACCGTCGGTCTTTAAACTCTTACTTTATTGCGTCAGTACATATTGTCTGTATTTCTGTGAATGTGAAGCCTTATTTACATCTGTAAAATATTTTTATATTCTTGTGTTGACTACTATTATTTGAATTCAGTTTTGTCCTATGTAATGCCACACAGATAATTTTGCCCTTGACAATTACAAAATTAAACGCAATAAATGTTACTTTTAAAATCCAGTTGAATGTAATGTAAGAACAAAAACACATTTTTCTTTGTAGGAGCATATTGATTCTGTTCCTGTTGTGTGGTATACTTGCAATAATTGTGATTCACACTCCAATGCAGGTGGAATATACGACTTGTACTGCATCTCACTTCAACCGAAATAAACAGATTTGTATCCAAATGCAACATTTGAGTGGTTGAAATAAGAAGAGAGGGAATTTTAAGATGTAGACTGTGAACCCGTAGGAGCTGGAATACATGCAGCAGCAATTGTACAGGGTCACATTCCTCAGAAGGGTTTGCTGCTAATAGGTCCTTTTAGATTTTTTTTGGTTAATGCACTGACAAAAAGCTGAGTTGAGCTTGGCTTGCTTGAGAAGCAAAGACAAAGACCGACCTGATTACTTGTAATGCCAGTAACAAACGCAACGCCTCCCATTCTGGGTGGGCGGCAAATCAAGCTGACCTGCCAGGTCTAGACCTAAAATTTGTATGCAACGAAGTTAACTTAGATGTTTCTCACTGTTGGTCCTAAAAAAAAAATCTAGACGGTCCAAAAAAAACGAAGGCAGAATGTACTCAATATTAGTTAAAGCCTGAAGCAAAGTGGGAGCAAAGCTCAACTAAAAATTCGACCTTGCTTAAACTAGAAATCAAGACATGGGTAAAAGATAAGATATTCTCCTTAGGTTATTTCACATGTGCACATTTCTTTTTGAAACACTGTGTCCTGAGTAATTCATTTTGTACAACAGTCCTAAAAAGGTATATCATAACCATGCGCTTTGATTCATTTCCTGAAAAGCAGTTCTAATATATAGGGGTTGACATTTGTTTACCTTGTCTGTAGTTTACATTAGTACACAGTAGAAAAAACATCAACAGGATTGATGTAACTGAGGTGTTAACAACACATGACCAAAACCATTCAAACCATTAAAACAGAACAGCCTTTGAGAAGGAAGCTGACCTTTGAGAGATTATATATATATATATATATTTATATATGCGCGGTTTTGACCAATGTTTGTTGACCAGAAAGTTACAAAATCAATGCACAAATAAACCAAAATAAATTTTTCAAAGCACATTGTTCAAAAAGTCCTTTATAAATTAATGTTAATGAAAATGGGATGAACATTACACTAACATTCAGAATTATAAAATAGTATTGTCCTTTTTGTTCCAAAGAGAATCATTCATCATATCCCTAGTGGGCTGCTGCAATCCGAATAATCAACTGCTAACCAACCACCATTCTGGGTTTGAAGAAAGTTGGGAAGAATAAAAAAACCCCCACATTAACAGGATCATGAATTTGCTTCATCACGGTTTGGAGACAATGAGGCCAGTCATCCAGCTAAAGTCAGTCTTTCTGACCCTCTTCAGTTCCCTCTCTTGTGCTTTAGAAAGCTTCTGCGTCACCTCATCCACGGAACCCTGGGCTCTGAGCTCCTGCTGACTATCACGGGTCTCCATTTCCCCCTCGGAGTCCTCTTCCTCTCTGTCCATTTCCTCCTCTGAAGACTCCATTACCTCTCTGTGGTCAGAAAAAAAGGAGAAGGGAAAATGAGAAATAGACATGTTTACTGCGGTTAACCATCAATGAAAACATATTCATAAATATCCATTGAGCAAGTAAGGAAAAAACAGAGGGGGTCTTACCGGACTCCAGTGTTGGAGATCAGGAGGGAATTGACAAACATTGAGCACAGGACTGAAGCAGCAGGTAGAACATGAGCTGGTGTATGTAACAACTAAAAAAAAAAATATTAAAAAAGATCAGAGGATGTAACAAGACGAAAATAGCCATTTTCCCATTCCCATCCCATGGCTTGTGATATTGACTACTGGTGAAATAAAGCACTATTGTGACATGTGGGACTGATTTCCATGCATGTTTTGGCAAGTTTTAATATAATATGTAAAGCTGAATCAGAAATCAATCTAAAATGCTGATTTGGTGCTCAAACAATTTTCATTATTAGGTTTAGGTCCTTAATACTTTTGGGGGAAACATGATGCATTTTTTGCTCACAACTCTTTGAATAGAAAGCTAAAAAGAACAGCATTTGTTTAAAATTGATTGTAACATAAAATGTCTTTACCTTCATTTTTTACCAATTTATTCAGAGTCCTTGCTAAATAGAAGTACTAATTTTATTCAAAAAGGTACAAATAATACATTAGAACTGCACGACTAATCATTAAAATCTTGATTCAAACACCCACATGATCTCATTCCTAACTGACAACGATTCAGCTATGTCTATTAAACCTTTGACACAATCTCAGATGTGTGTTCGTGCCACTCATCTACCGGTATATAAATGACGTTTGACATATAAATATAATTTATATTAATCAGTCTCACAGTCTTTTCAACCACACAGTATCATTATTTCTGTCTTACAAATATTCAAATTATCATAGAAGTACTGGGATATAGTTCGGATATAAACACTGATGTCTACAGTAATGTTCAAAATAGAGCAAAATAACTTGCAGCTTCAAATAACAATTGTATCAGTTACATTGTTACGCCAATAGGTGGCGACAAGTGACAAAAAAAAAAAATATTTAATTGATTCATTCATTCAAGAGTTTGTTTAAAAACGCTGATTCATCCAGTAATGAAGCAAGGGAAGTATTTATGTTTGAACCATTGAATCATTCATTCAAATCATAATTTCAGGCTTGACTGTGTATATATAATATACATACAGTATAAAAATAATTTTGGACATGCCACTTTTTGTTCAAATGTAAATAAAAGAGTAATATTTTTTCCCACAATGATGCCTCTAGTACATAGTCTTATCTTCGGGGAGACAATTTCTAATCAAGAAAAAACTTGCTTGTTGAATAAAAGTAACTTTTTAAACCAGAATTTGCCAGAGGTATGAATAATTTCAGGCTTGACATATATACACATATATATATACACACACATATATATATATATATACACACACACACATACATATATATATATATATATATGGGTTGTAACGGTTCACAAAACTCACGGTTCGGTTCGATACGATACACTGGTGTCACGGTTCGGTACGTTTTCGATACAGCAAAAAGAAAGAAATGCCAGAGAAATGTCCTTGATTTTATTTAATTTTTTTAATTAAAACTAACATCATAAAGTATGATAATTTTTTACTTGCAATGATGGATACTTGACTCTTCTTAGGAGCATATAAAACAAAAACAGCTCCTTAAAAACAAAATGAAATGTAATATTGTAATAGGCCTTATAAACAAAGGTTTTTTTTATTTCAGATTAACATTTGAGGGCAGCAATTTTATTCATAATGTCGAAATAAAACCGACGTAACGTTACTTGAAAGCATTGTAGCCTACTATTCCTGCCAAACTTCCATGGTTACAGTTAGTGTTACTACAGTAAACCCATGGTGATGTTGCTGATCTGTGGACACTGGATAGCTCATTCATGGCACGTTTCTTCCTGGTTTCCACGTCAGCGCTGTTTGATCCATTAATAACGGAGAAATGTGAATGCTTCTCACTAGATCTCGCAGCGATGTTATTACTTCAGAGGCGAATTCAAATGCTTTCTTTACTGGATGTCTTAGCGCTGTGTAACAGTGTCGCTTGATCGAGATCGGCTCGAGCTGCTTTGGTCCAAACTGATAAACGTGAAACACTAAATAACGAGTAGCGCAGTTTTGTTTCCGCTTTCCTTACGTTTGCCATTTGATGTTGGGAAAACATGCTTACATCTGAAATAACGAAATTTTGGTCCGCAGGATAAATGGTCCAATGAACCGTTTGGTTTGTATTGCGTACTGACTACCGAACCGAAAGCCTTGTACCGAACGGTTCAATACGAATACGTGTATCGTTTCACCCCAATATTTATATACGGTAGCTCTATAATATAATGACTAGAGAGCCCGCCCTACTTACTTGTTTGATGGAAACTGAGCCCTGTTTCTGTTGGGGTTTGTCAGCCGCTGGATGGGATGGTGTGTTGAGTTTCTGCTGCTGCTGTCTGTGTTTGCCCAACAGCAAGTAAAATGGAGTTACAGCAACGCTGTCATCAATGACAAGCTGTACCAACGAGACACATGAAAAGTTACTTTGGGGGCCCTCAAAATAAATGAGCATAAGCGCAGAGGACGAAAAAAAGAAAAAAACTGTACCCGTTTACTTGATGACAACATTCTGTCCTCCTCCGTTGTCATGCTGAAGGTCAATAAATCCTGATAATATAACAGTTCATTTGAGTAAAATGTCAGGACACAATATGCATAGTATAACACTAAATCACATTTACACTGTACCCACACTTTTCCATGACTTGCCAGTGATATTATTTTTAATATGTTGTATATATTTATTTACATTTAATAATATTATATAAATATAATATTGATTTATTTTAATAAATATAATTTATTATACATACATTAATATAATTACTACATTTAAAAATACTTTTCTACGCAACTTAAGTTAAAATTGAAGATTTAGTTTGTTCAAATATTTTCATCTAAACCTGGAGAAAAAAAAAATGTATTAAAAAAATTACACTACGAACTGTCCTACAGTTATGTTATACACGTGTTCAGGCCGTTCTGTGATTAGAATTATCAATGAAGTACCATGTTTTGGGTGAGGAAGTACAGTTGAGATCTGTTGAGCCACTGACAACTTTCGTCACATCCATTCAACGGCTCCTCTCGAGGAGCAAAAATGGCACGATGTACTTTCTCTGAACACACTTTCTCATGGGTGAACAGAGGCAACGGCTCACTGGGTTTGAAAACAAACACTGTACAGAGAACACAGTCATTCAGACTTATTCACAAGCTGCTTTTAAAATTATGATACATTATACATTAAAGAAAGAAACATCAATCATTAATACACACTATTGCCAAGGCCAAGTACACACAGTAAAGTTTCAGGAGTGACAACCACATTTAAATGCAGGAGTGAGTCTCCTAAAATATTGTTCTGTATGTGTACGGAACATGACTCACTCCCGAAACCACGATCATTGACATTGTGGTAAAAATAACAACGTTCTGGCGTCTCGCGTGTTTGGTAACCGCTATTCTGACCAGAGAAATATTACAGTGACAAAAGACTCGTTATGTTCAGCAATCTTAACTAAAGCACAGTCGTCTGCTTCACGCTCTTGCAGTGTTGCCATGTCCACAGCACTTATTAGAAGCGTTTTATGCTTGTTTAAACTTGCTCATAAAGTTTACGGAGTGATTAAAGTCAGCAGGTGCCGGTCACGGTTACGATACTTTGGCCTTATTTTCACCATAAAGCATTTGGATTTATTTCGTTTTATTGTGGGCTTGTTCTTGTTTGCTGTTTTTCTAGCAAGATCTGGCAACACGAATGAGTCGAGGCTTGTACCACTTTCCCAGTGATTTCTTGCAATGCACAAAGAAGAGAGAAACATTTCTGATCCATGTTAAAATAGGTCTAACAACTAGCTGTTCACTTCAGTTCTGTACACTTCGTAGAAGTTTTGTAAATGCCTGTCCCTACTTGGATTGTAGAATGCGTTGTAAATTCCTGAACCGTGTGTATACAGAACAGGCTTAAGCAGTAAAAGGTGAATTGACAACCGAATTTAGTTGCAGTGTACACATGGCCCAAGTGTATTGCTAACCATAGGAGATGAGGAATGTCAAGAAGCAATGATCTTTCACACACTTACGGTCTGTATGTTTAGACTGGTATGAAAAGGCAGCCACATTTTCTGACAAGGGGTCCGGCTGCAGCTTGGAAACTTCCAAAGATGTGCTCCATTCCACTGTGAGAAAGATTTGACATTGAGTAAATCTGACCATGCAAGACCAAACAGTGTAAAAAACAAAAAAAAACAAAAAAAAACAGGCTGAACAAGCCTAGTAAGACAGAGGTTCATCCACAATTAAATTCCTGGCATTATTTACTCGCTCTCATTCAAACCTGTAAATGTTTTTTTTGTTTGTTTTTTTAATGTTTATAGTAACCAAGGGCTGTCAAGCTCCTAAATGGACCGAAAAGCTCATGAAAGTACCATAAAAAAAAGTTCATATGACAGATTAAAAATGGAGCTTGACAGACAATTTTGCTATGAAATGGCATTATATGAAAAAAGAGATGCTTTAAAATGTCTGTGTCTTGCAGAAAGAAAAAAAAGAAAAGAGTCTACAAGGTGTTTCGAACAACCTGAGGGTGAGTACATAAAGTCAATGTTCATTGTTGGCTGAACTATCCCTTTAAGCTGGCTCGTTCAACTGATGCCTCACAGCAAAATTTCAAAAGCAACTGAACTAATATTAATGACCACTTACATGCACAAGTGAGGAGATTCCAGCAGCAGAGAAGGTTCTTGGTGGTGGTGCCAAGCAGGTATTTGGAGCAGCTTAATCGGCCGAAACAAAGGTCCCTGGTGGATAAAAGTAGCTGCAATTAGTCGGTTTCACCAATTCAAAGACCACCGTGATCAGAAAGGCCCATGTCACTTGCATATTTCATCAGATTAGTCTCAGTGCATGATAATCAGTTGCCTTACTGTTAATCAGAAACTGCAATACGACAGAGACAATTGTAAGAAGTCAGTCCTATTTATTGTTAAGGTTTTTGATGTTCTTCGTTGCTAAGTCTAAAATAATCAAATAGAGTCACTTTTTTTTGTGGGATAGTAAAGATCAAACATGGTGCAAAGCTGCCCACGACTTGACGGCTCAACAAATCAGTGATAGGATTTGAAATGCTGTACAAAGCCGATTTAGCACTCGCTGAGATTCCGAATTATTACAGCTATACATTCACCTACTATGCTTCATAATACACAATACAGAAAAATATATACTACCTTTAAAGAATAGTTTACCCAAAAAGTGTATATTCTTTCATCATGTAGTCATATGACAAATGGAGACATTTTCCACAGTACTGTTCATGTTTTACGAGCAATTACAAAAGAGCATAAACTCAAATGAGTCAGATTAGTAAACAAGTCATTTAGAGCAGTTTTGTGAACTGGATCAACCAGACATTGCTACTTTTCTTAAAGTCAATAACTGCTTTAAATTTCAATCTTTTCATCTAACAAAGCTATGATATGCAATGAATAGCACATACAAATCTTTTTTACTTCACTAGCCCTGTTTCCATTAGATTTCTTCCTTCCCGTGATAAGTCATTCCAAAAAACATAGCAAAGGATGTTGGTAGGTTTAGTATGCATTTCACAGCCACTGCACTAGCCGTATGTTTGTTATCCAAGCATTAGCGGCCACGTATGGGGTGTTTCTCCATCCTATCTGCTTCGAAGTCTTGAAAAATTGAGGCATTTCTTTGTGGTTTTGAATCCAGTATTCCCGAAATTCTTTTGAGTTTAATAAAGAACTCTTGTCTTCTGTCAAAACATACCGCCTCATCTTTAAAAACGTTTGTGATATATGGGTGGTTTTTGTTGCACAATTTGAAGAGTAATGGAAACACAGCAACTGTATTTGCATGGAAAAGTAACTAATGCATTCTGTTAGGGTTTCACAAAGAAACTTGGACCATCATAATGTTGAATAAATTACAGATTTTTCATGTTTGGGTGAACTTCAAGACCAATTTACTGTCACAATCCTTACATTTCTAACTTCTTTACAATAGCTCGAATAAATTATCTATATTCAATACATTTTTGAAGTCACAAGGAAAAATTGCCAAAACATTAAAGGGATAGTTCACCAGAAAAAAAAAAAATTATTTACTCACAATCCCCGACATATATGACTGACTTTCTTTAGATAAACACAAACCAAGATTTTTAGGAAAATAATACATCTCTGTGAGTCAAACAAGCAGAAGCCATTCAATGGCATTATATGGATTATTTGCCTAAAAAACTTTTTTTGTGTTTATCTGAAGAAAGAAAGTCATATGTCGAGGATGGCATGAGGGTAAATGATAGAATTTTCATTTTTGGGTGAACTATCCCTTTAAAAGGTATAAATTATTTACTTTAGATCATAATCAAAGTATTTTGGCATAAACTGAAACCATGTCTGAGATTTGGCCAACCTGATAGCTCTGTTAACAATAGTAATAATAAAAAATTATTTATTAAAATAAAAATAAATATTTCATAAACATAACTGGTGCACATTGCGTTCACAAATACATGATAAAATCAGCACATGTAGAGATGGAGTTAGTGCCATTCCTTGTAAAATGAGACGCTTCGCTCTGAAACACGCAGCGCAATATAATTATTTAATTCAAATGCACACTGCAATGTGTCTATTCGCTATCAGAGAGAAGACACCAAGAAAGCACATCTTGGATCGGTGCATTGATACTGCGCAAAATTAGAATTAAAAACAAATTTCAGTATCGATATGTATCGAGAATATATATTTTTGACAACACTACAATTTACAGCTTTTGTTATGCAGGGACGCAAGGCAGAACTGAGAACAGGTATTGACAAAGAATGTCATGCACTTTTGATCATGATGTACCCTGGCCGCACTTATTGAACTTCCTTTTTTCAAAAACAACGACAGTGAAACTGTCCCTGGTGACCCTGCAGAGGTTGGCTTGCACCCAATTCCTTACGCAGGACTGAAGCGCCAGTCTGTCTGACCAGCATCTAAAACTTCATTGGTAAGTTACTACCATTCAAACTGTCCGGACAGCCTGAAAAGAGCTCAGTGAATGCAACCCACTGCTCTGTATGGGATACACCTCTAAAGGCTGTCGGTTTTCACTAAGGAAACTGTAAAATCCATTCAAAAGTTTAGACTGGCTAATTTGAAGACAGGGAACATCTAGTACCACCTTATTTGTCCAGGTGGTTGGCAGAGGGTGGTGAGCAGCTCCCAGGTGTCCGGGCTCCATATGGTGACCACTTCTTGGAAGCTCACCGCCAGGAGAGAGCTATCGGCTGAGAAACTGCAGTTGGTGGGCTTTAAGTTATGGTAGCTTCCCACAAAATCACATGACCAGAAATTCTGGTCCTCTAAAACACAAACGGAAATATTGCGGTGAGACAGGTATGTCTGGATTCAGACTCATGATCTTTGGTGTTGGACTTCTCAAGCCAACATTAACACCTTTGCAAACGTCTGGAGGGTTTGACTCACGTTGAGCGTCTGCGTCAGCACCCTGACACCATGCTTTGAACTGGCTGTCTTCTGCTGTGGTCACCAGCATGGTGGTCTCCTCAGAAGAGCTGAAGCACATGGATATAATCTGATCCGTGTGGGCGGCAGAGATGCTAGTGTTCAGTACGAAGCTAATGGGACAGAACAATACACAATTACAGTCTAGAAATAAAGTCTGTTTAGAAATATGAAATTTTCTACACTACTGTCCAAAGGTCAGTGTCTTAAAAAAAAAAAAAAATACTACTTCAATTCCGCAAGGACTCAAAAGAGACAGTTGAGACATTTAGAACAAAAGATTTCTATTTCAAATAAATGCTTAAATTTTTTCAGGATTCTTTGATTAATTGAATCAAGGTTTCCAGATAAATATTAAAATCAACACAATTGTGTTCAACATTGATAATAAAAAAAAAATTCTTGAGCACCAAATCAGCATATGAGAACAATTTCTGAAGGATCATGTGACACTGAAGACTGGAGTAATTGATGAAAGTTCATCACAGAAATGAATAACATTTGAAGATATAATCAAATAGAAAAAAGTTATTTTAAATTGTTAAATTTCATAATTTTACAGTATTTTTGATCAAGTAAATTCAGCCTTGGTGACCATAAGTGACTTAAATTTCTATCTGAAATTTAAAAAATAGCATTTCCCTCTAGCATTTTGAGCACTGTTGAATGGATTCTTTAACACCACTTATTGGCAATTGTGCTCACACGCTCAACATATATGTCTCTGATTGACCATTGTGCTCACATGCTTCAAACACATGTTGTCTTCACTGAGCACTTACACAGATACACACAGAAGCGTTTGAAAGCAGGCGTCTATCAGCAGATCCCTAATATATCCACTGATAGACCGATCCTCTGATAGACGCCTGCTTTCAAACGCTCCCATGATCCGTTAAATTTAATCCGTTCAACAGCGTTCAAAATGCTAGAGGGAAATGCTGGTATTGTCACATTTTTTTAATTTCAGTACCGACTTTTTTGACAACACTATCCCATGCTAGCATGAATACCTTTGCGTTGTCTCATCAAAAGCCCACAGTTTGAGAAAAAACTCGAGATCTGAGGATTCTCGTCCCCTTTCCTCCACTGTAGCAAGCCAGGACCCTTTTACGTCAAAGACAGCCTTTACCACTTCAAACTGATCCAGACCTGCTTCATAAATATATTCTTGCTGCACTATGTCCAGCTGTGAATACAACAAAAAGACTTGTTATGCACACATTTATCCTTTAGGTCATTTATTATTATTTTTTTTAATCTCATAAAAAGGGGCCCACATAACATGTGATTTCACTGGACATGTTCTTATAACAGTCAATGACCCGTGTCACAAGAAAGCAACTAATGTCATGTGATTACACATTTTCCAAAACATACTTCCCCATATACTTGCATTTGCTTGAGAAAAGTTAGGGTTTATCATAGCATCGACAGTTTTAGACTCACATTGTAGAGATGCTTGTCACGTAACAGGGAGTAGAACTGCAGATGACCCGGTTTCCCATTCAGCACTAAAGCTTTACTGCGCGGATCAATCATTAGATCAGTCAAAACGGTATCACCTGAAAGCATCAGAAGAAATAAACTTTTACTGCCATAGTTGTGAAGTCCAAATGGTTCGTGCAAATGAGACTTTACAAACCTGTGACTAAACCCTGAATCAATCCAGACACTTTGAAGCTGCTCTCGATAACAGTGATCTCTGAGGACAAAGAGAAGGAAAATTACAATCCAGAAAGCACTGCAAAATTATACCATACTGAAATATGGGGCCATAGACTGACACAAAATCCCCAGGTTGTAATTCATCCACAAAACAATAGAAAAAAAAAAACACTTTACATAAAGTTAAGCCATTTCGGTTTTTTGAAATGCAACATTATGACAATTTCTGCCCAAATTCTCATTAGCTTAATCAGTGTTTTAATCAAGGGTGATGTAAGATTCTATAATAAACAGCCAATCAGGTTGATTTTTTTTTATTTTTTTTATGTTTTTGAAGTAAGTTTATGCTCACAAAGGCTGCATTTATTTAGTATTAAGCCCGGGACACACCAAGCCGACGTCAAAGAACTAGCGGAGACGAAAGCTGACTGTTGTCGTCTTTTGGCCATAAAGCCCTGCTTGAACACACTAAAAGGGCTAAAGATGACTGTCAGCTAGCACGTGTGTTCTGCGCCTGCATGTAAGCAAAAATCTGTCTATATCAGGAGGTATCAATAGCCTTTAGTCATTGAAAAATGGAAACGAAAAACTAGCACTGAAGATATACAAACCAGTGCTGGCTTAGCATTTTGAATATTAATCACACTAATCACTTTCTTCATTCCACTCAGCTCATGTTATTATGAAAATATTTGTGCATTTGAATGCTCAGGTAACATGACAAAATTAAAACAGCCTTCTGTCTGTACCGTCTTGACTTCTTTGCTCTTTTTCTATCCCAATTAGAGTTCTCTGTTTTTCATGCTGATTCATGCTGAATCTGCCAAAAAATACCCAATGGCATCCGACCAGAGGCAATGGAGGAACACACCTTACCTAGACCAACGCTAAAAAACGGTCTGATATTGCCCGACAGCAAACCGTCAGCTAGGCGAGTCCCGGCATTAAAATACACCGAAAACATTAATATTGTGAAATATTATTACAATTTCCAACAACTTTTCTAATTTGACATTTTAAAATGTAATTTATTTTCATCATCATTACTCATATTCATCATTAAATCATTTGATCTTTGATGAATAAAAGTTCAAAAGAACAGCTTTTATTTGATATAGAAAACTTTTGTAACATTATAAATGTATTTACTGTCACTTTGATAAATTTAATGCATGTGAAATTTGCGAGATTCACCCCAAGGCTGAAGACTTACTGTTGTCTGAATGGGAGACACAAAACAACTGCCCATCAGGTGACGCAGATACATGTAAAATGGATCCTCCGAGACGGGGCAAGACATTTTTTTTGTTGCCTGCCCCACACTGCCACTGGACAAGCACCGACTCAATGCCTCCACTCAGCAGACTCGTGCCTGCAGAGACAATAACAGTCATGTTTTTTCAGATGGGGACTCTTAACACATATTTAACACAGCGGAAGACGAGAAAAGGTGTGAAATGCACCCAAAACCACCCACCTTCTGGAGTAAAACACAAAGTGTTTACAGCATTGTGATGCCAGTGCAGGGTGGAATACGTATACTCCTTTTTGTGATTGAAGTTTCTCCTGTAGCAAAACCAAAGCAAGTTAAATCAAACCTCCAATTCTGATCATGTGACCTGTATATGAACTAAAACACTGGACGATGACCTCTGGCCTTACCAGAGTCGAATCTTTCCATCTTCATGACCGGTGGCGATGCAGTCGTCTGTGGGGTTGCAGGCTATGCATGTGAATGCATTTTTGGCTGCTTTCTTATCTGTGGCTTTTAGATAAAAACTACAAAGAGGAAAAAAATATTGAAACTTTAAAGGAACAGATCACCCAAAAATAAAAACTGTCAGTAACACTTTAGTTTAGGGTTCAATTCTCACAAGTTATTAGCATGCATATTACTAGAATATTGGCTGTTTATTAGTACTTATAAAGCACATATTAAAGGATTAGTTCACTTTAAAAAAAACTTTTGCTGATAATTTACTCACCCCCATGTCATCCAAGATGTCCATGTCTTTCTTTCTTCAGTCGAAAAGAAATTAAGGTTTTTGATGAAAACATTCCAGGATTTTTCTCCATATAACGGACTTCAATGGGACCCAAACGGTTCAAGCTCCAAATGACAGTTTCAGTGCAGCTTCAAATGGCTTTAAACGATACCAGACGATTAATACGGGTCTTATCTAGCAAAACGATCGGTCATTTAAAAAATAAATAAAAAAGTTTATGTTTTATAAGCACAAATGCTCGCCTTGCTCTGTGATGTGCGTTCGTGACGTAATATGCAATTACATTGAAAAGGTCTCACAGAACAGTCATCACAGAACAGAGCAAGGCGAGCATTTGTGCTTATAAAACTTAAACTATTTATTTTTGAAATGACCGATCGTTTCGCTAGATAAGACCATTCATATTCATCGTCTGGTATCGTTTAAAGCCCTTTGAAGCTGCAATGAAACTGTCATTTGGAGCTTGAACCGTTTGGGTCCCATTGAAGTCCATTATATGGAGAAAAATCCTGGAATGTTTTCATCAAAAACCTTAATTTCTTTTCGACTGAAGAAAGAAAGACATGGACATCTTGGATGACATGGGGGTGAGTAAATTATCAGCAAAAGTTTTTTTTAAAAGTGAACTAATGCTTTAATGCCTTATTCTGCATGACCATATTCTACATCCCTTAATCCTATAATTCAATACCTACATTTAACAACTACCTTACTAACTATTATGCATCCACACTCAAATATGGTACTTTAAGTAAAAATCTACAGATATTACCTTTATGACCAGTACAAATACAGATTTTTCAGTTTAAGTGTCCAATAACCAAAACCAAACTGACTTTTAAACATTATTTGCTATGACAAATAAAAGACAATAAGATAATATGAATTGTTTTATTATACACTACTACTAATAAATGTTACTTTACCTATGAAATCAGTTGCTGGGTGCTTGTTCTTTAGAAACCAACTGGATGGCGTGACAGTTGATCAAATTGCAAAGTGTGAATATGAATAATACCGTTTGTGTCCAATTGAAGAATGTCATTCAGTTTTGAAATGACGTGAGAGTAAGTAAATTACCATTTTCATTTTGAGGAGAACTATTTCTATAAGGTGGTGTTGTCTCAACTTTGTTGTTTTCACAAAAAAAGTGGTAGTATTTGAAAAAAACAACAGAAAGCCCAAAACACGTGTCATGTGTTCCCTAAGGCCAGTAAATAAGCAGTGCGGTTGGACATGTTCCTACATGTTCTGACCTTAAAAAGGCTATTCAGGATACAGCGGTCATTACCTGTATGTCTTCTGCTTCCTGAAGAAATAAACATCAAGTTGGAGGTTCCTAGCAAATGCTATGTATTCCCCCTAAAAAATAATAAAAAAAACACAATTTACAAAAAACACAATGTTAAAGAAACAACTGATTCTCTAGAGCTAACTGGAAGGTTGCTGTCCCAATGCCTTGAGCTTGAAGTGTACAGGTTTTTCTTATTTGTACATAACCACAAATAAGGTTTAGAAGTCATGATGTATTATGGCTTTATCAAAACAACTAGTAAAGCTGCAATAAGGTTGCACACGGTCTACAAAAATAACACCAGGATGTGCCACGATAATTAACCTACAGGGGGTTCCAACCATGTTTACTTATCCACATCAACCCTCTTTCACGGACAATGACTGTGCAGGATGTCGACGGATTTATCCATAAGCTGAGCAGGTATGACAGTCTTCACCCAGAGCAACCTTCACACAGCCAGACGTGAACTAATGTTTAATATTACATCATCAAAAAAAAAAAAAACATCTCTGTCTCTGGTATGGAGATGTTAATACAGTTTTTTGCAATTAGTCTGTACTATTTGTAAAACTGTACAACTGTATAATTTATGACTGCACCTTCATAGAAATATCCAACATCGGCCGATAGTGAATATTTTATTGCGCATACTAATTTCTAATATTTTACACTTTAGTTTACCTTTGCTGCCATCTAACTTTCACATAAAATTCATCTTTAAAAATACTTATAATTTAATTTAATAACACTGTTAAATGTAATAAAAATGTACTGTTAAATCTATCAAATCTCAAAATGAATATCCATTTTTGTACTGAACATTAAAATATTGTAATATCTAAATTCACTTGTATCAAATGTTTAATTTTTAGTGTTTTTTATTTATTTATTTTTTTACACAAAATATTTAGTATTGGCCATTACATGAAAATAATTATTTAGAATATCCCTAGGTTTGGACCCCGTTTACATCAGTATTTACACCAGTATTTTATTTTTTGTATCAACCAAAACAAATCAGCTATAAATGTGGCATTAGATAAAAAACAACAGCGTTTCGTTTGTCTCTGAAGAACATATGAATATTTATTATTATTTTCACTACACTGTAAAACTTCAAATTTACTAAATGAAGTGAGTTAATCTCAAATATTCATAAAATTATTATTATTAAGCAGAACTCAGTCACAGCAGAGTTCTTGTAACAGCATGCTGTGGGGAGAGTAAATGTTGAAACTAAGTGCTATTTTATGTGTTTTCTTCCTCAAGATTAATATAGGGTGAGATCTGTTACTGTTTAATGTTCTGTTATGATGGGAATTATATATACTGTGAAGTTTCAGATACACAAAGTATTGGAATTAAGTGTATAATTTTAAATGTATATTAAGAAATATTCTTTTCATGCTGTCATTGTGCCTTTGTATTAATGCAAGTACAATTTTATTGGTTTGTTTTTCACATTAATATATTTTAACACCTAGAAAAGGACCTACACTTTAGCAAAGAGTTACATCAGCTACATTTATGAATCCTAGATTTGTTCAAGATGGCATAATGTTTTTACATGGCCATGTGATGTGCCCGACGTTTTAACATTCTGTGCCTGATAGGCCTATCAATGGACAGTAGATATATCAAAAATATATATATATATATATAAAAAAAAATGTATACCCTAGCCATGGACTAAAAAGAAGCCAAACCAGAAACCTCAAGGATGCGCTTAAAACAGAAATGCTTTCAAAACATTAATCAACAGGCGAATCCTTAAAAAAATAAAAAGGATGCAATAACCACCCAAAGAGTGATGAGTGAGCTCTTACCCCTCGCCCGAAGGCTGTGCAGCTGGGGTTTGAGCTGATATGACTGGCAACAGCAGACAGCTCTTTGGCCTCCACATCCTGATCTGCTGACTTGGGCAGCTGTGTGGAAACCAACTGGAAACACTCTGGACACGCAGACACACAAAGCTCAGGTAATGCACCTTTCGAAAACTGATGGCTGTCTAAACTTAATAATAGTGCTTCTATTATACTTATTCATATATCTTTCACATAGTGAGTAATATAGCTGCTTGTGAATGTAAAATGTATGCAAAGTTTCAAAGATAAGTGAGCTAATTATTACCCAAAAGAAAGCAATGATTCGAAACTGCCTGAAACGAGTCGTCAGTAATTCCAGGCTTACTTCCTGCTTGAACCTATGTAGATTTGTAACAAACTTGAATAATGCCAGCCTAAGGTCTTCTTTAAATGCCCGCGGACAATGCCTACGACTTAGAAACGCCCTTCTCAAGTCATGCTTGATATGGTCATGCTTGATTTGGCAAAACCACTGCAATCAATTAAATTCGTATCACTGTTTATACAAGCGCTGAGGAATCCTCCAGATCTGAAATTCAGAGATGACAATGGCAATTTTTGTTTCCGACACGCACTGCAAACAGTAGACCAATCACAACAGACTGGGACATCTCACCAATCAGAGCAGAGTAGGCTCTCTGAAAGGAGAGGTTTAGAGAGACTGAAATCTTTATCGAGCCGATTCAGACACTGTGAAAATAGAGGTGATGGTGCAATGTATATTATGAAAAATGTAAGTGTTTTTGATCTTGGATGCATGTAAACCTATTGTAGGAGTTAGGTATCTTTAATACAACATAATAGGGACACTTAAAAAACCTCTAAATCAGTCCTCATAGAAACAATGTTGTGTTTACAAAGTCTAAAAAGGACTAAAACAATAAGATCTTTGAGACAAACTAATATTCGGATTAACTAACATTAATTACGATTTCACTGAGATTTGCTTGCTATAATTTGAATTCGATTTTTCACATCAGTTTATTATTGTGGCAATTAATTTTACATCAAAAAAAAAAGAAGAGAACTGTGGTTGCTCGCTTTTTTAGTTTGGTGGTTTCTTACTGTTGGGCAGGTCTTTGAAAAAATAAGCTGCAATGTGGATCAGAATATAACATACGTGGACGCACAGTCAAAAGCCTGGCTATGCTTAATATCAAGATATTTACAGTGTTGGAAAATGAATCTTCTCCATGCAGTATTGAAGAGATTTTAGAGTGTCTCCTGCTAATCATTGCATCACAAGGATGCTGGCAGCAAACTACATGACTTCATTAGAACTCAACTGGGCAGTGAAATACATACCATTTTTGTTATAGGTACCCATGGAAAGATGAAGGAATATGACTCCCTCATGTTCCTTGGACACGTATAGAGCAAACAACGGGGATCCAATGATAAATGTCTGGGTAAAAAAATAAAAAACAACATTTAAGGAATGAAAATATTTACTGCAGCAGTAGCCTTGTCTTCTTTCACAACACAAACTGTACCTTGATAAGGATGCCGTCAATGAAGTCCCATAGTTTAACAGTGCCATCTGCTGAGCAAGAGTAAACCTGCAGTGGAATTAATAAAAAGCATTTGATGAGAGAATCATCTCTGTTGTTTATGTAAGAGATAAAGTAAGAGAGTCAAAATAAACCTATTTCTAAACTCAAGTAAAGCACACAGACCTGCAGGTGATTGGCAGGATTGAAGGCGATGCCTGTAACTTGGTTGGTGTGGCCCTGCAGACTATGGAGCCACTCTTCTGTCCGTGTGCTATAGACCTTCACTAAATCTCCAGACACGCACAATACAAACCTGCAACCATGAGACATTACATGTAAGTGATACACACAATGCCTTTGCTGTAATACTTCATGCCTGGTGTTTACAGGGGAAAATTATTCTTGTTCATTGATTTCATTCTTATGCACATTGAAATGATCAAACACAACACACACATATTATTTATTTGGTTTTCCATAAAATGGAATTGCATGTTTTAATGTATAAATTAATAAAATCATGAGTTTAACTGTGATTATTTCAATCTCTTGAAAGGCCTAACTGAAGAAATTTTTTTTTTTACTTTCACTATTGAAAAATAACATAAGCATTGACCATTTTTTTTCTTATTTTCATTTTAACTTGTTGAAATAAAATAAAAATAACTAACAATAACAAGTAAATTAACGACAACAAATAATATATATATATTTTATGTACACACATATATATATATATATACACACACATACATACAAAAACAATAATAGTATCTCAATAATATGATACCAAATTAATAATGGAACAATGTAAAATAAAACCTAATTATTTTATTTTGGAAACAGAACGTTGACTTTACAACAGCTTTAATTTTAGGAAGGATTTAAAAAGTAAAAAAAAAAACAGCAATAACAGACTTGTCACAGCAAACGTCAAGACTCAATTTGTACGGATTTCAATCTGTAATATCTGCAAAAAGTAATTCAACATCAGAAGTGAGTGATGTGTACATTATTATAGATATTTTAATAAAGAAATAGCATGATGTGTGTCTTGGACAGCGTTGATTAATTATATGTATACTTGAAAAGCAAAACCAACAACAAATTCATCTGCAGTAAAAATAATCACTAATGTCCATGACATTTTAAAGATACAATTGAACCTGCCATTCAGTCAATTGCTTAGAAACACATTAAGATCCGAGTTTACAGTAATTTGCTAAGAGACTGATCACGCATCACTTTGGGACCTTCATTCCCTCCACAACACACCGCAATGTTTACTAAAGACGAGAAATTAGAGGATATACAGACAAATTCAGACATTCAGAAAAATGTAGCAGATACCTGGAGTCATTTGAGATGATCGGAGGTCTAATGTTAATTTTACTGCCGCCGCTGCGAACCACGCGGATATCATTCCTTTCCACCATGTTTGTAGCCTCTCTGAACATCACATGTGGCCGCTGTGCGTTTCTTCTTCGTCTGTAGTGAAAAGAAACTAATGGAGCACAGCGTCATCATGTGGCCGGGCGGTTACCGCTAGAACACGGATAGTTATTATAGTTAGGAAAAAATAATATAAAATGTTACCGTAAAACACGTTTAAAACAGTAAAACACATTTGTTAACTGATAGTTAGGGTTAGGGCTAGCCTTAGCATATACGGTAAAGCAATCGAATTATTAATTAAAAATAAAATACACGCAATCTTGACTTTACTGAGTTAAAGAAATAGAAATAATTTAACATTTATGAAGAAAATATATATTATATTTAACACGGCAATACATAAATACATGTGAAAATAAATCATGTTTGTACATAAATACAAGATGTAAAAAGAAAAAAGTGAATCCCCTTGCAAATCATTACATTCTTGCTGACTATTTCAATCTTATTTTATCGACCAAACTAATTCCTTGGCAAAGTTTTCATAAATTAATTAATTCACTGAAGAAGAAAAAAATCCCTTCATTTTTTTGAGTGAAGGTCCAAAGAGCATCAACCATCCTGAAGGTGTGACTCAGATCAGGGCAGTCAATATAAAATACCCTACTACCAACACAACACACTTTTGCTGTCATGTAGGGGAGTTTCCCTTGTTTTTTTTCTGCTACTTTGTTTCCGTGTTCGTGAAGTGCTCAACATTTCCTTGAAGAACCCACCTGTTTACCCGTGCAGCCATGATTACTGGATAAGATAGCTGACATTCGTGCCCTAAAGGACTTCATTCATGAGCGAAAACTGGACCGTGACTTCAAACATCTGAAGCGTCTCAGGCCGGGTAGTAGTCTGTGGGCAAGACTCTTGAGGAACTTCTGGTTGAAAGCGTGGCTGCTGCTGGTTACTCTGAAAACATCAGGTTCATTGTGTGAACTTCCGTCTCTCACAAGAGCAACAGGTAATTATTTTGGACCTTAGTTTGGGTTTTAATGCAAATATGACCAATTAAAGAATTGAAATGTAAATTTGTGTACAAGTTTGATTTATGAAATGTGTAATATGTGTGGTTTATATGAAAGTAATTGCTGAAAAGTAGGAGAGGCTGGGAAATATATAACATATTGCACTACATGTCTCAAACTTTAATATAATACTTTAATACACATTAAATAGTTTAAAAATATATAATTTATTCCTGAGCCATGTAAATTAGCTGTCAAGCAGAACAGTGCTGTTGTTGTTACCTATCCCACTAAAGTAGTTGTAACAAGTAATAGAAACTCAAAGAGGTTTTAAATCATATCCACAATAATGTCAGCCTGCTTTTATCCAAGGCAACTTGCACTCCATTCAAGGTCAGTTCAGTCCATGCAATCCCTTGGAATTGAACCTGCTGCTTTTGCTAGTACCATTCTCTACATTCAACTTTTAATTTCAAGTAGTAAGTGTATATAATACATATTTAATTAATTACAGCAAATAAATTGGGAACATATTTAAAATGTAGTTTTTTATCATGCTGAAACAAAAGAACCTTCTAATTCAGATTATTTCAGTTCCGTTATTTAGCATTCATTAACATGGTCAGAAATCAATTTGAGACACTCAGAATCTTACAATCTTACAAAGTATGATAAGAAGAACATGGTCATGGATGATAGTGGCGTTAATCGCTGTAGCATTTCTAATTGGTTAAACAGATGATATCTCCTCTATAATCTCCCCTGATTTCCCTTAAATTTGTTGAATGTATCTGTTTTAGTCACCATTGCTTTGATATGATTGTGATATAGTTTTATTTATTTGATATATTTCATTCATAGATTTATTGAAGTCTAAATCAAAATTAAATTCTATGCTTTTTATTTTTCAGCAACACAATGAGTCAATGGAAACAAATACAGCAACTGGATATTAAGTTCCTCGAACAGGTGGACTTTTTTTATGATGACAACTTTCCAATGGAGCTGAGGCAGGTCCTGGCCAACTGGATTGAAAGCCAAGATTGGTAAATGGATTTTTGTACATATTGATCAGAATTAGGGTTTTTCAATCACATTTTTAATTTCCATCCCAAAGCAATCACAGAACATTCACCCTAAAATATTCTGATGCTCATAATTACAAATGATATGTTTGTAACACAATTACAGTGCATAAAGGTATATACATCCTCATTTTTATTTTCATCGCCACAGGGAAACAGCTTCAAACCATGAATCCATGGCTACTGTACTCTTCAATAACTTCCTCATTCAGCTGGAGAGGCAGTGTTCTCAAGAGCAGAACTTTCTTCACAGGCACAACCTAAAACGAATATTTCATCAGATACAGGTAACAGATGCACATTGCCCTCCTGTCATTTCAACATGATCTCATGAATCCGTGCTGTAGATACGCACTTTCATGAGATCGGGCTGGTAATTTCCACCCATCTGATGCAACCATGGGCATCATCATTTCCATTTATGAAAGCATTTTTCTTGCCCTTTAAGTGTTGTATCAAAAGCATAGGTTCATTTAGTAATGCCTATTTTTTCTCACCTACTCTGAGAAGTGAAAGAAAAGGAAAGTGCACATATGTACTTGTGAACTGTTGATACGACAGTTTATTTAAATGCACAAATGGATGCTCATATTTTCTCTGTGAAGAGACACAGTGTGATTTACTTAAGAAGCTAATTATATAACAATAATATAACTCAAGTAAATCTTAATTATAAATTATAATTTAAGTGCTGTTTTCGGGTGTCAACGGATGCTTTTGTACTCAGATTTTTTTAGCTTGCTGATAACTTTTCATGGACTTCAGTGGAAACAGTCCTATCCAAAATTTAGCACTGAGGTCACCTACCTCACATAGAGTTTACCACATTTAATAAGTACGAATATTTACCAGCAGTCTATACGCAATTGCTGACGTACATTAATATAAGATACTATTTTGATGTGTTGTTGGAAAGTCTTGAAAGGAAGTCTTGTAGGAAGACAACATAGAGTAAAATCACTGACAAAAGCAAACTCTCAATGTATTTTCAAGGCTGCTGAAGACATTTCATTCAATTATGCAGTATTTTCATGAGTGGGTGCTATGGGGATTTCTCAGTTGATAAATTCAAAGAAACTTCAACCGAAGAATCAAAGGTCGGGGGTTTCGCTTTGTTAAAAAAAATGACATAGCTGTCTGTAACTGGTGTTGCCACCCCAAACACAAAATGACAGAGCACAGTGTGGGGAGACAGCATTATTTTTTCTTATTTACATAGACTGTATTTAGGGAGGCTGCAAAAATGTTTTTTGGAAAAACCTTTACAAATATCATCAATATTGCATTAAAAAAAGAACGTAGACAAAACACCCACAATATGTTTTGTCTAAAAACAGAAAAGTTCAAAAGAACTTGACAGATGATTATTATTTTCTGTACCATCTATCAAATTTCACTTAAGCCCCTGAATGAATCTGAAACTCTGCAAAGTGTGTATTTCAAGGAAAAAATCTGTCAAAAATTAAAGTGCACTCTTCTAAAGCCATTTGTATTGGTTTTCACTAGTAATTTTTCCCTCTGCCACATGCTTTCAAATCAAACATGAGGCATTTATCAGGTTCAACATTAAATGTCATTGACATCAAATTAAACCCATTTCTTAATTGGAAACAAAACAGATCTTTATAACTTCATGCATTAGATTTTAGCCATGATCTGTTTCATTTAAATCATTTTAACTCACTTTCCAAGATTACTTAACTCCTTGTTATACCACATTCCTGTGAATGGAGCTTTTACTGTTAGCCAATTATTTCTAGAACTTAATGTAGTGGGTACTTCAATGTGGATATTAAAAACACTGACAAAAGCAAATTACAGTAACTGGGTAAAAACTAGGTATTAACCCTTAACCTTACCCCCTGTAGTTACCTTACATTACCCAGTACTTTCTTAGGCAAGTGCACTGTCAGTACACGTAAGTTCACGTACTGTAAAATAAAGTGCAACTTCAAATTATGCTGTAGTATTTTGTAATGTATTTTTACCAGTGTACGATGTAGCGTGAATAGAATTCCCGGTCTGACGTCAGTAAACGCTGTTGCATCACTCATTCAGGTTAAATACAAGGCGAATACTATTCACATGGCCGCCGTCATCTGTAACT
This sequence comes from Meda fulgida, assembly GCA_030578275.1. Taxonomy (NCBI): domain Eukaryota; kingdom Metazoa; phylum Chordata; class Actinopteri; order Cypriniformes; family Leuciscidae; genus Meda; species Meda fulgida. The sequence goes on along the minus strand of CM060624.1, from coordinate 8,048,688 downwards.
GCCTGAGGGAAGAAAGACGCATCTTATCCACAGCCAGCATGCAGGAACAGGTATTGCAACACAGATGTGACAAACAACATGCCACATATACACATATTAGATTTTGTGATCTAATATAATGCAGAACCTTCATATTTCTTATTCAATGTTATGTTGCACGTTTCTTTGCTTTTAAACCTAAACTTTTGTATATTCTCCAGGTTAAAATAGTTGAATCCCAAATTTTCCATGTGGACCTCGCTGTAGATTTTGATCTTCTGTTTTCCATGTTTCCATTTCATTAATGGCAGGGACCACTGGAGAAGTCAATGCAAAACTCAGCGGCTTTGGAGAAGCAGAAAGTTCTTGACAACAAAGTGGCAGTGATTAGAAGCAGCGTTCAGGTAATTCACGTTTAGTATTGGTTTAGTATTATCATCACAGACATGGTTTAGGTTTATGAAAAAGTGCATACATGACATATGGAATTATTCAAGCATTCTCTATCAGATGCTGGACCAAGGTGTGAAGTATCTTGAAGACATGCAGGATGATTTTGACTTTCGCTACAAAACGCTCCAACTTCGAGGTGAGTCATCGTATGACCATGATAACTCTGGAATATGTTCCAAAAATGTCTCCATCCTGCCATTTTATGATATAATATAGCAAATAATATAATATGGACATATGAGAGATGGTTTTTGAAATATATCCTCTAAAATTCTGTAGATCCAGTTGAGAGAAACTCTTTGTCCATGAAGCAAGAAGTCACTACACTTCAGGAAATACTGAATCGCCTGGATTTCAAAAGAAAGGCAAGTGATTCTTTAGGTTGTTATTACTCTTTTCTGTGTTTCTCTTCACAACTACTTCCTCTTCTTCTCGTTTGTCAAAGATTTTGCTTATTTATATTGTTTTGTACTTTTTGATCTGCCCTGGGAACTTCCTGCCTCAGACAGGTGGTTTTGAGTGATTTTCATAAGTCTTTGCTCAGCTGTGTGCATTGTTGTTGGCTGGTCATTGTTAAATTTGGTTTTTGCACTTTGTTGAACATTTGCAGGAGATTTTGTCAAAGATCGTAGATGTTATAAAGGAAATCGATGCGCTGATTTCCTCCCAGCTTAACCCTGAGCTTAAGGAATGGAAACGGAGGCAGCAGATCGCCTGCATCGGAGGACCGGTTCTGATAGGACTGGACCAGCTCCAGAACTGGTATAACGCTATATAAATATAGAGAAATATAATAAAAAAGAAATAATATAATATTTCTGTTAATATGTTTAATATAGATAATTAAAATGTTGTCATACTAAAAAGTCTGTCACAATGCTCAATGTAAAGACAAGGAGGAGTTTGAAGGAATGTACACTGCCATTCAAAAGTTTGGTGTCAGTTTATTTTAGAAATGTATACTTATATTAAGCATTATGCATTAAATTGACCAAAAGTGGCAGTGAAGATGTTTATAGAAATGTCATGATTTACAAAAAATGTTAAAGCAGGTGCTGTTTTTAATATTAATAATATTAAGAAATATGAATTAAGCACCAAAGAGACTGCTTTCAAAAACATAAAAAAAATCTTACAGTCACCAAACTATTTAAATGGCACATGGTTTCTTAGGTTTTCTGAATACTTGCTAGGCAGTTTCTGAAATATTGTGGCTGGTTTCTAGGGTATTGTTATGGTGTTTTATGGTTGCAAGGAGATTAGTCTTGTTAAACTTTTAATCAAACCTAATGTTTATGTGATATCACTTTTACAGGTTTACCCTGACAGCCCAGAGTCTGTTCCAGATTAAAAGGCAGCTGGACAAACTGGGTGAGCTGATTCTGAAAGTCACTTACGAGAGCGATCCAATCCCTCTCCAGAGACCTCAGATGGAGGAGCAAGTCAAATACCTCATCTACCACCTCATTAAAAAGTACAATTTATGGAACACATTACATTTATTTACAACTAAGGCACAGCAATTAACTTTGGGATTATATTGACATAAAAACATTAAACTCAATGAATGAGAACAATAGAAAGGATGTGCTGGGAGGATCAGGAGACCTGGATAATCTTTAGTGGTCATGTTTGCAGCTCCTTTGTGGTGGAGAAGCAGCCCTGCATGCCTACACACCCTCAGAAACCTCTAATCATCAAAACACAGGTGCAGTTTACCACCAAGGTCAGGTATGAACCACAGCCTCCTCCAAACTCTTCATGTAAACAAGTATAATTTTGCAACGAGTCGACTGCCGTTAGTCAAACACAAATATTGCCCATTTAAGTTCACTTTTTTCTTTTTAGATTGCTGGTTAAGTTACCTGAGGTGGATTATCAACTCAAAGTCAAGACAACGTTCGATAAGTATGTTTCCTGAATTATGTCTACATTTTATCTTGAAAACCTGGGTCATTCATATTATGCATGCAATACTTTTTCAATCCAACTTATTAAAAAGAAATATACTGGTGCTGTAATATGAGGAAATATTTCTGTAAAAGGGTAAAGTCTTGAGTCTTAGACACTTAAATAATATTTCTAACTTGTTTACTTACACATTGTCAAGAAATTTAACAGGCTGGAACATAACAAGATGGAAATCTAAAGTTAGCCATTGCTCAGTGAGGCATGACATTCAGTTTACAGGAGGACGTCAATCTGAAGTTTAAAAAAAATATATATATATATATATATTATATTTTTCTTTTATGTTGCATATTGATATTATCTTACAGAATTATGTTATTTTTATTAGACGGCATGGAATGTTTTAGAGTGAAATAAACCATTGAATGTCAGAAAACACCACATAATTCAGGTTTGTGCTGTTGTTTTCCTGCCACATACGATGTCACTTCCTGGAGAATGATGTCAATGAACTGGCTTTTGTCAAAGACAAATCTCAAGTGCCTTTAGTTGAAGAGTAATACATTATATATATATATATATATAAAATCACTTAATTAGCCTCAACATAGAATAATTAACAACTGAGACAAAACTCGAAACTATAATCTATAATAAACCTGTGTAGCAATAATCAATATTTCCCAAGACAAAATGCTTTGTTTACTGTATTTTGATTAGATAAAAAACAACTGGAATGTTTCTTAGACATTAATGCTGCACATGACAAAAATAATAACATCCACTCAAACCGAAGTACCAGTAGTGAAATAATTGAAAATAATTTCCTTAAAATAATCATAATCCCTAATATGAATTCCATCTTTAAAACTGTGAAATGTATATTACTACACACAGTATATGATAGGGACCTGAAAAAGTACTGCACACTAGGAATAACCCACATATTATATTCGCTATAACCATTAATCATCAATAGCATAACCTATACTTTCTTACGTTTACATTCAAGTCTGTTTAAAAATCATTTTTGCAAGCAATGTTTGTATGACAGGTGTGTTTAGCCCAAGGTGACCATGTTTTTCTACTCTTTTCTATTTGTGTGTGCAGAGACCTTCCACCAGGCAAAGTGTGAGTGCACTCAACCTCAAAGAGAAGAAGCAACTTCCTGTTGTTTGTTTAGGCCGAATCTCAATATGAGTTTTTCAGCTATGTGTGGGGGGAGGGAGACAGCTATGCTTTACAAGCTAAATTCTGTAGCAATTCTACATAGTGGGTTACTGTAATTAACAGTACAGATGAAATTGTGACTATCAGAAAATATCATAATTAACATTATTTACTGATATTTCCTTATAGGAACAGACAGTTCTTCATCCTCACCAACAACACCAAAGTGATGGATGTCGAGGAGTCGACTGGCTGCCTTTCTGTAGAGTTCAGGCATCTGGTACTTCACTCTGAATTCTAATACATGATTCAAGAGCAATATGGTTTATTATGAGACTTTCTATTAAATGATTAGTTCACCCACTTTACTCACCCTCATGTTGTTCCAAACCCATATGCTGATGTTGGTTTCCGTGAAACATAAAAAGAGAAATTTTGAAGCTTTTATTCCATTTGCATTCCGTAGACAGTTTGTAGTGACCGTGGCTCCAAAAAGTGAATAACTCGCATAAATGGCATTCTTTTTTCTTTTTCTTTGTTGAGCTTGAAATTGTGTTGCCACTATAAACTATTGTTCAAATGAGCTGTGTGAAAATGAACATGAGGGTGGGTACAATTTTTGTTTATTTTTTTATTTTTTTTTGGTGAACTTTGCCTTTAAGAGGGAAGATATTTCATGATGTCTTTGTGTTCTGCAGCAGCTGAAAGAGAGAAAGTGTCCTACCGGAGGAAAAGGAAATGAGGTAAGAAAGACTGCACTATTTCTAATACTGCTGCTGTCTTTATACATATTTAGGTGTATCTCTTACAGTGGCCCATTTTTTTTATCTTAAAAGTCAATGTCTTATTATTAATGTCTAGTTATGAGATGTTATTTTTGTCATGTTGTTAGTCGATGTGGAATGCATCATCCTGCCAAGTGCCAACAGAGGGTAGCCACACACTGTATATTCTTGATCTTGGCATTGAAGTGTAACAATACTGTGTTTCTTCATTACAGGGTCCCCTGTCAGTAACAGAGGAGTTACACTCACTCAACTTTGAGGCCATGCTGATGTTACAGGGCCTGGATATTGATCTTGAGGTCTGTGTGTGTGTGTGTGTGTGTGTTTATATATCCTAAAATCATGCCTTATATATAAATTCATTCCTTAGAAATGTTTGTATAGTTTGGGTTTGGTACGATTTTTAAATATTTTTTTAAAGAATTCTCTTCTGCGCACCGAGGCTGCATTTGTTTGGTCAAAAATGCACTTAAAATCTAAAGCAAAGTTGAATTTCCGGTCTTCAGGGTCACATGATCCCTCAGAAATATATTTTTATGGAAACTGTTGTACATTTTTTTTTCAGGATTCTTTGATGAATAGAAAGTTTTTACTACTATAGCCATACTTAGATATTTTTTTTTATTAAAGTCAGTTTTAATGGTATGTTGTATTTCGCAATGTTCATCACTTTACAGGAAAATATGTAGGAGTAGTTGTATTTAAAGTTTCATTGAAAATTATGACTCATATTTTTGTCTCTAATGTTTTATTTAAATGGATTCATAAATTACATGTTTTATAAATTATTACATAACAATTTACAATTCTGACAAAAACAGCTGTATTCATTTGCATGGGAAATTAGTGTGCTAATACAAAGCTTTGATGGTATTTTTTGTTATTAATCATGATACCGCTAACTTGGTTGATATTTTCTCCTGTGCAGACTTGCTCCCTGCCACTGGTGGTCATCTCCAATGTCAGTCAGCTTCCAGGGGGCTGGGCCTCCGTCATGTGGTACAACCTGCTAACTGACGACCCTAAGGTGTGCTTCTCAAAGTTCTGATGCAGATGCAAATGAATGAATATCTAGACTTATAGTATCTTGTCTATTGCTTGCAGTACTTGGTAGAAACATGGTTACAGTCTGCATGTGGTCTAGTGGTGTATTATATGACTAAAAGAACTAGAGGTCATAGTTTTAATCAGTGACCAGACTTGACTCACAGTACTATTTGAACTTCTCTGACATGTTTAGAACCTTGGGTTCTTCGGTAACCCTTTGCGGGCAAGTTGGAGCCAACTCTCTGAGGTGCTCAGTTGGCAGTTCTCAAGTTTTGCAGGCCGAGGACTGAACAAGGAGCAGCTTAACATGCTGGGAGATAAACTTCTGGGTATGTTTTTATAAACATGTTGGATTATTATGATATTATTGTATAATAGGGCGTTTTATGTCATTGCTTTACACTGTGTGTTTCGTTTTTCCTCATGCATTTTTTTCCTTCTGTTTTATTGTGAACGTTTTTTTTGCCTCCATCTAAACAGTGTTTTGTAATTGTTTCTGAAGGTCAACACGCGTCTTTTAATGACTGCCAGGTTTCTTGGTCCAAGTTCTGGAAGGTAATATAGAATAAGTATTATATTCTCGTGTTTTGTTCAAATTGTACTTGAGCATCATGAAAAGCACAACAATATACATCCAATGTTTTTTTTTTCTGTTGCTCTCAGGAAAACATCCTTGGCAAATCATTTAGTTTTTGGCTGTGGCTTGACTCTATCCTGGACCTTATTAAGAAACATTTACTTCCTGTTTGGATTGATGGGTCAGTGGCCTAATCTTCTTATGGCATTCAGATGCATGATAAATAGAACACATAATAAACACATATTAGCTCTGTTATTCTAATAACCATGTAATTCATGAATACAACTATTGGGTAAACAATTTTAAAAACTGTTTTAACCAAATATATTAATCAGTATATTTATAAATGAGAGTTATCTTGATTTATCTGCCATGCTGGATTAATTTGTTGTTTCTGCTTCTCAATGGATTCTGCTGTTTTGGGGTTTCAGTTACATAATGGGATTTGTGAGTAAAGAGATGGAACGCGCCTTATTGAAAGAGAAGAAGCCAGGGACATTCCTGCTACGCTTTAGCGAAAGTCACCTTGGAGGAATCACCTTCACCTGGGTTGAGCAGGATGAAAATGGTTTGTTTTTCTACTATATATTATGTTTCAATAACCATATTCATAGGTAGGAGACATGATGTCACAGGTGTCCAGATGTAAAACAAAGATAGTAACACAAAACAAGTTCCACGCAGTGAACAGTTAAAATGTTAGCCCACACAGTTCAGGAACTCGTGCCAAGTTAAGCAGTTTCTGTAATATCCTCACTTGGATTAGCTGAGGGAAATTCCAGCCTTGGAGTTGTTCCAAAATTTAGAAGATGCCTTTTGTCTTATAGCTACAATTCAAGTGTCTTTATTTTAATTTGTCTTTGTTGTATTGTCTTAATTGTAATATGTTCTTAAATAATCTTAAGCACATGTATTCTGCCCACAGGAGACCCAAAGTTCATATCTGTAGAGCCGTACACGAAAAACCGTCTCAACGCCTTGCCCATTGCTGATATAATACGGGACTATAAGGTCATTGCAGATGGTGTTGTCCCAGAGAATCCTCTGAAGTTCCTTTATCCCGACATCCCAAAAGACGAGGCTTTTGGAAAACATTACAATAGCCAGCAAAACAAAGGTTAGATGTCTGTAAACTTTATCTGGTTTATAATATTTCACTGAGTTCCATATTTCGTGTACAGCCCTGTTACTGTTTCTCCATCACAAAAAATGAAAACATTCTGTACAGTTGTGACACACCTAAGAAAGGGCAGGAAGTCTCAGGAAATCTCTTTCCATTATCTACTGTAAGGGTGGTGTCCCTACAGAGTTTCAGGCTGCAGGATGGCAGAATGACTAAAGAAACATAATCAGCAAGATGGTAGAAAACTGTACATTTCTTGTCTGTTACCACTCACTGCTACTTATACCAATGACGGAAATAAGTGCAGAGATATGTGGGAGAACGTTGGTATAGGTTGACGATATTGTTTTGCAATAGGTAGAACTTCAAAGTCAATACCAAATCAAAACTAGTCAGCACATCATTTGTAGTAGACAATAATGGTTATGGTTACACTTAAAATAGTTACAAAATAGATGCGTGAGATGATAAAAACTTACCCAGCATATATGTAGAATGTTACCTGAGAGATAGTGAGTAAGGGAGAGAGTGAGAAAGTGTAGAGAGAAAGAGACAAAGAAAAAGATAAGAATATAATATAAGATAAGAAAAACCTTTATTGTCCCACAGTGGGGAAATTACGGTTTGCAACAGCAGAGACAGAGCAGAGAAAATAAGTGTACAAGCATAGACTAGTATTTACCAAAGAAGTACCGTTCTTACACAATAAAACAGAATTACTGTACAATAAATAAAAACATAAATAGACTATGCCTTAAACAATGTCCTGCGGCATAATAGATAAATAAATACTGATAGTGAAAAGAGGAGGCAAAAAAGAGTGCTCCAAGAAAGGGACCCAGAGGAAAAGAAGAGACAGAGCAATCTTACAATCTTCTTTTATCTCTTCCTTGACCATGTGACTGAAACCCAAATGTGAGACATTTAAACTGACCAATCAGATAATTACAACTTCCCACACCATACTAAAGGTGTGACAATTCATAGACCCCTGAAATACACACATTTTGGCCTAAAGTCCCTTGAGCGCTATAAGCACCTCTGCCTTTAGGAATTCCAGATGTGGTAAGAGACGGGGTTGAAACAGTAAAGCAAATGTTTTTGTTCATTTTTATCTTTGATTATTTGCAATTCTACTCTACATTTTTAAACTATTTTTGACTATTCATCATGATTAACTACTCAGCTTTGATCCCAAACTTTTAAATGACCAAACAACCTTTTTCTTTATTTTATGGAAGATATAAGAAAAAATATTAGCCTATTAAGTGACAGGATAATTTGGTCTACGTTGGCCACTGGAGTGTTTCATTTTATTTATGTTTAATACACTTTTTTCTATTGAATGTTAATGTTTACTTTATGTATTTTGTTAGAAAATTATAAAGTCACACAAATCAAAGTTTTATACTGTACTTGTGTTTCAAAGTTGAAAACCATTCATTATAATCAGCTCATTTAATATTTAATTTAATATTTAATCAAGGTTGAGCACCTCTTTTCACTGACCATTTGATTCTGGCCCTATTTTTTTTAGTTTTTTTTTATTATATTTGTGGAAAGTGCGCAGTTGTGGAAAGATTAGAAATAGCATATGCTAAAATGCTGTTTTTTGCTGTTGTTTTTTCCTTTTACAGTTTGTCCTTACATTCAGACACAGTTAGTTCCAATTTCCCGTCGGAAGTGAGTATCTTAATTTCTTTCAGATTAATATTTAATTTTATAATTTGTTGCATGATTGTATGAACTGATACTAATGATTTTCTTTTACTTTCTTTGATGTCCTCATTTCTCAGTGGTCCAGTCCAACATGCATGTTCCTCTCCTGAACCTCCGATGTCTCCTGGAATGTTTGAAATTATCACCCAGCACCTCAGTCCCTTTGAGTTTGAAAGCGCTGTAAATATTAACTTTTACATATTTAAATATATATATATATTAGTGCTGTCAATCGATTTTAAAAAATTAACTAATGAATTGCTTATTTTTCTGTAATTAATCATGATTGATCGCACCTAACATTATAGTTATGAATACATTTTTAAATTGAAATAATTTCACAGTTAAAGGTGCAATAGGTGATTCTCTACAATGTCCTACCTGCCCGTCAGGGTTTGTTTTTACATACCCTCACGCACCCTGTTCACGCAGACATACGTCATCAGCGCGTTTCATGCTATGCAGAGATAGATCGATGATGGTCACAGAGCACCGCAAACAAACAGCAGCCACCATTTACAGTTCCTCCAAAACAACAAGCTTATGCTGCGTTTATGCCGTAACTACCGTAATTAAGAGATGGCAACCTGTGATTTTCTAACCGGAGCTGTTCATGTCCTCACACATTTGAATTATGCGTTTCCATATCAACAGTATCAATACCGCAATGAATCTGCAGTAGTCAGGTGGTACTGGTCAGAGCTCTCCAAGTTGTTTACATTCATTATCATTGTTATTTAATGTGCTTTGAGACATGAGGTAGTCTAACACCATATCTTGTGACCCTTTGCTGAGAGCAGGTGTGTGTGTGCCTTCATGTGTTGTGGAGGAGGCATGGTTTGGACGGCGATTTGCTGGGAGGGTGGGATCGTATGCTTTCATTGCTAGCAGGCTAACATTAGCATTTCCCAGATCACCTACTGCACCTTTAATCTCCAAATTAATGTAGAAACAACATAAAGGCAGTTATTTGAAATATTTGATCTAACAGGTAGGAAATATACCGAAATTAAATAGTTACTTCACGGTTCCTCACTGTATAAGTTATACATTTATTATAGATTAATCCTTATTAAAGCTACAGAAGTTATTCAGTCAAGAGCAGTAAGTGATTTTCTTTTGTTATTTGATTTACATCTCCATTTCCAGAAAAGTTGGTACATTTTGTAAAATGCAATAAAATTCACAATATGTGATTTGCTAATTATCTTGAACCTTTTTTTTAACTGAAAAATGTACAAAAGAAAGTTTTCCAATGTTTTCTCACTGACCAACATTGTATTTTGTAAATATAAACAAATTTTGATATTGATGGCTGCGACACACTACAAAAAAGCTGGGACAGAGGCAAAATAAAAGTGAAAAGATTATAAAGGTTTTGAAACAGTCCACAATGAGTAGGTGAATTGGTAATAGGTGATGGTATCATGTTTGGGTGAAAAAGGAGCTTCTCAGTCTTTTTCACTTAACATAGTCTGACGCTGCGTTAAGAAATGCCACTTGAATTTCTGTTACGCAAAGAGAAAGCTATACATCAGTTCTATGCGGCGAGTTCTCTGGGCCCGAGCTCATCTCAGATGGTCTAAAACACAGAGGAAATGTGTGCTGTGGTCAGATGACTCCATGTTTCAGCTTTTTTGGGGGAAAAACAGACATCGAGTTCTCAGTCAAAGACGACAGGGACCATCCAGATTTTCATCAGCGACAAGTGCAAACATCTATTATGATATGAGGTTGCATCCGTATAAACGGCATGGGTGACTTGCATTTGTGTGAAGGTACCACTGACATGGAGGCATATATTGTGATTGTACAGAGAGATATAATCTGCCATCAAGATGACACCTGTCCTGGGCAGCAAGACAATGCCAGGCCTCATTCTTTCTGCACATAAACGTGTCAAAACTTGTTTATATTTACAAAATAAAATTAAGTTGGTCAGTGAAAACATTGGAAATATTTTCTTAAGTTACATTAAAGGTTCAAGATTCATTGCACAAATCATAGATTTATGGCCTCACAACTCTTTACAGTCATTTTAGACTTTATTTAACTAATTTAAGACAGTGCTTACAAGGATACTCGACAAAGTGGGCATTTTGGCATACGTTTGTGTGTGTTTGTCTGTTCAAGCGCGAAAGTGAATGTGTCACACAGACAAGAGATTCACAGACAGCACGCCAGTACAGATTTAAATCCTTTTTTTCCTCTAATTGCACTTGAATGGTTTAACCCCTAACTTAAGACCCCCCCCCCCTTGTTTTAAAGAAGACACTCAGCAGATTATTGAACTTCCAAAAATGAAAGTATAAAAATATTATGGACGTTTAAATTTACTGTAAATCAAATCTACTGTACTAAACAGTTGTAATTTTATATACAATGTGTTTTACACAGGAATTTTTACTATGAAAGAATGATAGTGCGATCATTTACTGTATCGCAGCCAAAGGATGTCGGTGAAAACGGATGCGTTAATTGCTTTAAATATTTAAAAATAAATTTTTACATTTTGACAGCCCCAAAATATATAGACTACACACACACAGTGGGGTAAAAAATGTAACATTTACATCTATTTTAAATTCTTTTTTCATTACAAATTATATTATTTGCATAGCAATTTGAGTGAAATATTAACAAGTTTCACTATGTGTATTTTATTTGAAATTTTATTGTTTACATGGTCAATGTCACACTTTTGCTTATTTGGTTAGTGACTTAACCATACATTATCTTAAATGTGTATTATTCATTTTCAAACCCATAAAATGTAGTTTATATCCCTGTTTAAATTCAATGTGGTTTCAGGGTTTTTCAGGCTGTTGCTCAGATCCATATCTTGTGGGTAATTTGGGGCTGTCACTAATAAGCAAAACATAACTGTTTAAGCATCGATATTTAAGAAAAGCAAACTAACATAATCAGAAAATGACATGACACGTTTTTCTTGTTTGCATTGCAGATGAATTCACCGTAGAAAGGGCAACAACCAGATTTCGCTCAGAATCAAGATTTTGGATGGGGGCGAAGCTTTCCATCACTGTATTCTGGTTTCTATTGCCATTCCTAAAGTCCCCCTGTGGATTTTCAAGTTTTTAATGTTGTTTATATGTCTATGTGTGTTTAAAGAGAGTCTCAAAAACGCGGTTTGAAATCGCTGGTGTTTCTGACGTAACAAACTACCTTGTAACCATTCAGGTCAACGAGTGAATCTCTGAGCTGGTGTGAGTGAGTCGAGGCGGGGCGTAATTTGTATATTCATGGTTCCGCGTATATAAATGAGGGGAGGCTGTAGAATTACATTCAAGATATTTTAAGGCATGAATAATTTTTATAGACTTTTAAATGTGTGATTTTGGTTATCAAAGATGAATTTTAAGGGATACAGTTACTGACAAGTGGACTTTTTTTCTGGCTCTATGCCACTAAAAAAAACATAATTTCTCTCCGTTTGATTAGCTGAGTGTATATTCCAAAATACTGTCAATATGAAAATGTATCAGATGTACTATTCATTGTACTTTTCAAATTCTAGTTATGTGGTCTCGTGTATCTGTAATTCAGATTTGACTAAACATAACTGCCTAACATTATACCCATGATAAAGTTTATGTATATATTATGACAAGCTTGTTGTTGCTATAGTATTTTTTTGTTTTTAATAAAAAAAAATGATGGTTTCACTATTGTATTATTAGTTGTAGTAGTTGTAGACAGTAATAGCAGTTTACATACCAACAACGTGCAGTCTTAAAATGCAATGTGTAATCTTGGCACGTTGACTAGGAATTGTGGTTGTTGACATTTTGATCATAGAAATGTTGTTGAGTGGGCAGCCGCCAGCATGTTCCAAAATGGGAAATACTTATTACCACATTCTTCCTAGCAGCATATGTGAAGTGTTTTCACTTTTCACAGTATAATCCAGTCATTTTAAGATATAAATACCAATATAACCATGTTCTCCTTTAGCGTGTAAGTGAATCAGAAAACTTCCATTAAAGTCTATTTCTTGATGCACTCTATGCTGGCAATATGATTCATGGTATTTTAAATACAGACTTTTCTTTTTTTTTGACACTTGGCTCGCACTTGACTTTTGAGTTTGTGCAAATACGTGTGCAACTAAATATGCAAACAATTTGACATCTACTTCATTCCCTTAGTATTCGTATGCTGATGTGGCAAAAAATGCTGATATTTATCATAAAAGAAATGCTATCAAAAAACGGTTGACAGGACTACAGTAAGAATCATAAGTTGATCATAATAAAGAGTTTCATTTCTGTAGCAATCCACACACCACTTTGCAGTACATTTTATAAACCTGTCATGTCTTAATATATTGGCTAAAATATTAAAACTATTAAACTCACAATTACAAGAAAGAAATCATATTTCGTTTTTATTTCTCGATATCACAACAAGTGAATATATGGGCTAATTTTCATCAGTTTCACTACTTTGGACTGAGCCAATGTTTTAATTTTTGACATATCCAATGTTTTTAAAACTAAAGTATAATTTAAAAAAATATATGTTAGGTGTATTCAAACTAAAGGACATTGTTTTAACTGGTAATCAATGTATAGGTATTTCCCATATCCTCTGTTTCACTTTTCATTCTGTTTAACTAACAAAAAACAGCAACCTGTTAAGAAAACGTTCATTCTTGTTTGATAAAATTACAGAAATTGTAATGTGGTCTTGATCAAAGCATATTTTCATCCAACCTCTTTACAGAACTACTTCCAAAAATTACAGCACAAACATTCAATCAAACTTTAGCAACGTATTGTATAGGCACAGGTAGAACAACAGAATGACTCATTGTAAGATCATTTTAAATTTAAGTGAAACAAACGTCGTATCTGTTCTTCATTTCTGCCTATACATTTATTAAAAGCTAAGGGGTCTCCATAAAAACATCCAGTGGCATAGTAGAATGATAGGGAACTGACGCCTAGTTTCGTTTCTCTGTGTAATTCCTGCATTCAGTTCGTTTAGGTCTCGCTTTCTCAGAAAACGCGTGCTTGTCTTGCTGGCTATGCCATTAGTTTCACAACCCCCCCCCATCCAGACCGCAGCCTATCAGCATGAAATACTGCTCCACGGAAAGTCAGTGGTGGATCAGCAGCATCAATGTCTTTTTTTATTGATTGAAGGATCTCAGCTACTTATTATGAATGTGTTTTTTAATTAGGCTGTGGATATATGTATTAATTGTTTATTTCTAGTGTGTCTCTAAGTTTCTGTTTTCTCAGCAGTTCCTATTCTGTAATCAGTGAAAGTCAAGGGAGGGCTGCGCTTCTCTGGAACAGCCATTCGCTAAGGGGCGCGGCTAAGTTTACGCACTAGAACATTATTGGTCGTCATCACTTGGATATTTACATATGGTAATTGAAGCATTCCGATTGGCCTACAATGACATTGTGGGCTGTAACCTGCGTCAGTTTTTCATTTGTAACCATTTTGGGGCCACTAAAGAGAATAAAGGTCTGAAGCAGAGACAGTTTAATCTACGTGTGTCTTGTCTTCTTAGTCTGAGAAATACTGCTTTTGTGCCTTGACCCAACTTACATGTTGAAAGGTAATTTTCTGTTATGTTGTCTGACATTTTATCTGAGTTTGTTCTTGTAAAAGGCTGTGGGAAAACTGAAGAAACTTTAATGTAATACGATATAAAGCAGTTTTGCTCGGTTTACAATTTTTGCAATGTACTGTAATGGAATGAAACATCAGACATAGTATATATTCCTTTATTCTGTTACATACAGCTTTAAAACGAATGGATATTAATTGTATGATAGAATAGAAGCATTTAATTTATCTCTAAAATTATATTTAGTCCTTTAATCTCACTCATATCGTGAAAGGATAGTTATGGGTGTGAACGTCATCAAACCCTTGATTTTAACTGATTTTAATGGATGAGCAAAGCACTAAATCTCTAATCTTATGTTTATTAAATAAAAAAAAATACTTTTTATGAAAGTCAAATTTATTATTAAATATTATTACATTTGTGCATTTTTATAACACATTTTATTTATTTGATTTTATTAACTGTTGTCATTATTATTAGCTTAATGCCTAATGTTAACATAACTGCGCATAAAACAAGGTGTTAGGTGACAAACGTCAACACAGACAGGATGTTACTGTAAACAGTTACAGTATTAAAGTATGTCATAATGGTTTGTGTTTTTATGTTTGCAGATGACTCTCTGGAACCAGCTGCAGCTGCTGGACTCTCTGTATTTGGAGCAAGTGGACCAGCTTTACGTTGAGGCTTTCCCCATGGAGATCCGACAGTATCTCAGTCAATGGATTGAGAGTCATGACTGGTGAGATTTGTTGTAATTTCATATTTCATTTGATTCAGTAGCATCACGAATTGTTGAAAAAAATTGTATGCATTATTATTGGTTGCAGGGAATCCGTTGCAAGTAATGTATCCTTGGCCACTCTACGCTTCCATGAGCTCCTCAACCAACTTGATGAGCACTACAGCCGTCTCAACCTGGGAAACAACTTCCTCTTACAGCATAATATACGCAAAATTAAGCGTAACCTACAGGTGCAAACAAATTTTATATGGTTTTTCAAAAAAGATTACATTCAATATAATTCTTTTCATTATTCTAAAATGAAATAGAGGTAATGGAATTAATCGTCTCCCATTAGGAGCACTTCCAGGAGGATCCTGTTCACATGGCTATGATCATAGCTAACACTCTGAGTGAGGAGAGAAAGATACTGGAAACTGCACTTAGTACACAAGTAAGGCTTTTAGTCTTGCATCGGTTGTACTTTATTTTACAGTCCTGTTCCCCATCATGTACATACTATGTACTTATTATTGTTTGGCCAGCAGCCATATCACCTTGTTGCCCACTGAAGCTAAGCAGGGTTGAGCTGGTCTGTATGGCAGACTCCTGGGAAAACCAGGTTGCTGTTGGAAGAGGTGTTAGTGAGGCCAGCAGGGGGCGCTCACCCTGTGGTCTGTGTGGGTCGTAACGCCCCAGTATAGTGACGGGGACACTATACTGTCAAAGGGCACCGTCCTTCGGATGATACGTTAAACTGAGGTCCTGACTCTCTGTGGTCATTAAAAATCCTAGGATGTCCTTCGAAAGAGTAGGGGTGTAACCCCGGTGTCCTGGCAAAATTTGCCCATTGGCCTTTGTCCATCGTGGCCTCCTAATCATCCCCATATACTGATTGGCTTCATCACTCTGTCTCCTCTCCACCAGTAAGCTGGTGTGTGGTGGGTGTTCTGGTGCAATATGGCTGCCGCCGCATCATCCAGGTGGATGCTGCACATCGGTGGCGGTTGAGGAGATTTCCACTTCCATATGTAAACCGTTTTGAGTACCAGGAAAAGCGCTATATGAATGTAACAAATTATTATTATTATAGTAATTTCAATAACTGGGTAATAACTACAGTGGGTATTAACCCTCAACCTACTCCTAAACCTTACCTTACCCCATGTAGTTAGTACTGTAAGTTCACGTAAATGCAGCTACTGTAAAATAAAGTGCAACCCTTGCGTCACAGCTGTCATTTCAAACCTGCGCTTGTGTTGTCATTCATCTCTGTCATCTTGTTTTTAGGGTAAAGGTAACTCATCACAGGGGAATTTCATAATGGAACAACAAAATGATTTGGGCAATAAAATCAATAATTTGAAGATGAGCGTGCAGGTAAAACATCTCAGTGAATAATGTCTAGCTTTTGGAGCTGATATTAAATATTTGTGGGTCTTTACCACAAAAATTATCCACATTTACGAAAAACTATTTCTAGAAGTGACTACAGTTTCACAAACCATCTGCAATTGTGGAATATTTATTTGCTTCTAGGAACTAGAACAGGACATTCAGGTTTTGGAGGACGTACAAGATGAGTATGACTTCAAGAGAAAGACTTTGCAGAGTCGAGGTAACATACATTCTTAGCATTTTGCTCTGGTATGATATCAATGAACACTTTTGGATATCTGTAATCGGTTAGATCAATATTAAATTGTACAGATGTGTTTTTGAGTCTAAATGAACTAATTATTCTTATTTTTATATTTTCAGTGGAAGTTGATATGAAAAACCAGATAACAAAAGAGATCCAGCAGGAGGAAATGGCAATTCGACAAATGTTTATGGAGCTAAGCATGAAAAGAGCGGTAGGTCGAGATTATGGTAAATGCATCTGCACGCAGATGTAGCTGCAAGTTTTGAGTTCACATCAATAGGAATATGCTTAATGTTGCCGTTTTCTTCATTTTACCATATATTTTCTACAATATAGCATATATGTGTGCAGGTGGTGATGAAGGAAATGGCTAATGTACTGACTCTAGCAGAGCAGATCCAGCTCACACTCATATCAGAGGAGTTACCCGAGTGGAAGAAGCGGCAGCAGATGGCTTGCATCGGTGGTCCACCCAATGCGTGTCTGGACCAGCTGCAGAGCTGGTGAGAACCTCTCCAAATTACCTGTATTGCAAGCTGGAAACAAAATAATGAGTGGTTTCCAAACAGAAGGCTGGATCCTAGTAAGGCTGCGTATCTCGGCTGCCACGTCATTAAGCGCCACTGAAGGCCATCTCAATTTGAAGGACCTTCGTTTCACGTCCTTCATTTAGCTTATTTTGAAGGATGCATCAAGTGTATCCTTCACATCCTTAAATCACCCACAATCCATTGCACACTTTCCAATTCACAAAGAACCAATGAAAAATGTGTCGGCACCGAGCTTGTCTGCGTTCATTATGAAATGTAAGGAAAAATTAATGTTAACCAATAACTAAATAACTTAATTTTGTCTGTCAGGAATTGATTGGGTCGTTGTGATTTGCTATTGCTGTGATGTCGTTGGAACAGCGAGGGCCAGTTATTTTGATTAAAGATTAAGAGGGCACATGAATAAAAAAAAAAAGGATGTGTGCAAAGATAAATCATTTATAATAAATACTGGAATGTTCCAATATATATTTTATTTTATTTGATGGTGACTAAGATTTTCTATTTGATAAGTAAATAATTGCTATTATTAAATAATTAGCTGGAGCTAATGAGCTCATATTCCACTTATATTTGTTTTGGTGCTGTCCTTGGTACTGATGTATTATTTTTCTATAATTAGCTGTATGAATTGTGCTGCAGGTTCACAGTGGTGGCAGAGTGTCTGCAGCAGATCCGTCAGCAGCTGAAGAAAGTTCAGGAACTGGTGCAGAAGTTCACCTACAACAACGACCCCCTCACTCTGAGCAAGAGCCAGCTGGATGAACAGGCACTTTCACTCTTCAAAAACCTTATATCAAAGTGAGACAAGACACCGTAACTATTCTTCCCTTTATATGTATTTATATGGTGAGCATAAGCTGCAGAAAGACAAACTGCTGGTTATTGATACAAAGATTTGTGGGTTTAAAGGTTCACAGGGGATTTTGAATATATTCTGTGGTTTACGTCACTTCTGAAAGATTATAGCATTGAACAGGATGATAGCGGTTGTGACGTGTCTTTCAGTTCTCTTGTGGTGGAGAGACAGCCGTGTATGCCCACACATCCTCAGAGACCCTTGGTGATAAAGACAGGAGTTCAGTTCACAGTCAAGATCAGGTGGGTTAAAGTTACAGTTACAGTCACTGACCCAGTTATGTCACTCAATTTAATATATGCTATTCCAGTGATGTTGATATGTAGCCAATATCCAATCTAAATATGTTTTATTATTTTGTAGATCACTTGTCAAACTCCCTGAACTAAACTGTCAACTCAAAGTAAAAGTCTCTATTGACAAGTAAGTAATATCTATCTATCTATCTATCTATCTATCTATCTATCTATCTATCTATCTATCTATCTATCTATCTATCTATCTATCTATCTATCTATCTATCTATCTATCTATCTATCTATCTATCTATCTATCTATCTATCTATCTATCTATCTATCTATCTATCTATATTCATACAGAATACTTGTTTTTCTCTTGTAGAGATTTAACAGAGAATGACACAGTAAAAGGGTACGTAACATATTACGCTGAAACTCAGAGTTCAATGTGATTTATTACTATAATGTGATGTTTTGAATGAGCCGATGTATTTAGATATATAGCAAGCAGAAGTTAACAAACATTTAATTGTGGCCCACACAACAACCACAAAAGCTTCTGCAACCCACATTTGAACAAGACTGCAATCCTGCAACTATATTACTATACTGTACAGTATCACAGTGATCAATGTAATATTCACTAGATAATAAGCCTGAAATACATAATGACAAACTCTAATATTTTAAATGATTGTTTTGATTAAAATATTTGAATGGCTCACCATTAGCATTTTAATACATGATTAGACACCAAGCTCAAATAATCCAATTGTCTGTTTTCTAATGTCCTAGATGCAGAAAATTCAATATTTTAGGGACAACTTCTAAAGTTATCAACTTAGAGGAATCCAATGGATGTCTAGCAGCTGAATTTCGCCATTTGGTAGGTTGTGTAAAACCCCAGAACAAACAGATAAGACATTATTGCACATCATAAACACATGATAATGTCTGATTGAAAATTTGCTTTCTTTTCTCCCCACAGCAATTAAAGGAAATGAAATGTAACAACAGAACCAATGAGGTAGGCCATAAAACACATTCATTGAAATGGATCATTATGAATGGCTGATGTTTTCTTTTATTACAGACTTCTCTCATCATTTCTGAGGAGCTGCACTTACTCAGATTTGAAACTCAACTCATTCAGCCAGAACTATGTGTTGATTTATCGGTAAGGTACTCTGAAACATAGTTTCTATAGCAATAACATGGGTAGGCAAGACATTTGAACTGTTGATCAGACCAGTAATTCTGACCTGACCGGTTTTATTGTGATTAAACAGAATATATCACTTCCTATTGTGGTGATCTCCCACGTGAATCAATTACCTAATGCCTGGGGCTCCATCTTATGGTACAACATGCTCTGCAGTGAACCCCACGTATGGCCGTTTCCCATCATCAGTGTTTTTGTCCTCTACTGATGCTTCCATTCTGACTCTCGCTCTCTGTCTCAGAATCTGACGTTCTTCTTGAATCCGCCACCAGTGAAATGGGAGCAGCTTTCAAAGGTCATAAGCTGGCAGTTTTCTTCTGTCACTAAACGAGCGCTGAACTCAGAGCAGCTTATAGCGCTGGCCGACAAACTTCTCGGTGAGTTTATTTATATTTTCTTCTTTCTTAAAGGGACGATGTGTAGCTTTTTAGGTATTTTGTTATCTAAAATCAATATTTTTATTCATAAATATGTCCTCAGTGGTGTACAAATACCTCTGCCAATTATCTGACTTATCCTCGTAAACGAAGAATTTTTTATCTTTATATGCATGGGACGGGTAGGTCCACGGACGCTTCCATGTAGTTCCGCCATCTTGAAAAACTATAATAGCAGAGAGGGACAAAAAGTACTAGGCCAGCCAGCGTCACGTGACTGAAAGCAGCAGAAACGGAGGAGCAGAGCAGTGAGAGGTGCTTGTCACTGCCCCGGCTAATTTAAAAGGCTGCATTGCACTGTTATTTTTAATGGCGGACAATACATATGCCGAGCCACAGGAGAAGAAATCCTCGTCGCCAAAAAAGTCCAAAGTTGAATGTAAAAGGAAACGTGACCGGAGATTACAAAAAACAAGAGTCAATGTCAGGATAGCTTTTTCCAGGTGCTAATGCAAGAGAAAGATTTCAAAAGAGACGCTGAAGTTGCCTGCTTTCTCCTCGACAAGTAAGTCAATGTTACAGAAAATATAACGACTAAAGAAGGCATAACTACTAATTACAATAGTTCATGTTTTTCACAGTCAGTAATTCATACTGTAACATTCGTTTGTTCGTTGTGTCAAGTTGCAGTTTGTTTGAAATAACAAACTGGTTCACCCAAAGGAAAACTCATAGGGAAAACTTGACGAAGACATTAGAAGACATGTCAGCTTTTTGGTACATAACGGCTACCGTAGATGCAACACGCATTTGAAAAAGCGAGGTGATGGAGAGCACAATTCGTTTGAATGCAAAATACAATTTCACCGCTAGATGGGAGAAATTTCTACACAATGTCCCTTTAATAAGAAATATTATCTTAATTTTCTTAATATACAGCACACATTTTTTTCAGATTTCATATTTGTTTTCAGGTCATGAAGCCCAAGGTGACCCCGAGGGTCTCATTTACTGGAATACATTTTGTAAGGTAGGTTTTATGGTAATGACTGAAACAAAGACAGGAAAGTTGCTTTCGTTTTCTTTAACCAATCTCACCTTGTTTGTTCCTCTGCTGTCAGCACATGATTTACTGATAAAACAAAACTTAGACTGTGAAAGAACCTGATATACCAAATAGAACAGCTGGCTTTTAGAACTCGACACTAACTGAATATTTATATATATATATATAGTAACCATTTGAAGTGAATCAAAACCTTTCATCAAAGTTATCCATGAATTTTAAACAATACCCGTTCTTGTCTTATGACAACTTGATCCACTTCTTAAGTCTATACATATACACACACGCATGCACACACGCACGCACGCATGACACACACACACACACACACACACACACACACACACACACACACACACACACACACACACACACACACACCTACAGTATACTGTATGTATGTATATATATATATATATATATATATATATATATATATATATATATATATATATATATTATCATCTGATGTGTAATCAAATTTGTCAAGGCAATGCCATATCCACTTGCTTTATCTAATCAAATGGAGGTAGTATAAATGAAATAATAGAATAAACTTGTGTTTTCACCTAGATGTCTCCTAATGAGAGGGGTGTAGCGTTCTGGCTGTGGATGGATGGAATTCTGGACCTTATTAAAAAACATCTGCTCAACATCTGGAACGATGGGTAAGAGTTCCATTATTATTATTTTTATTATTATTTTATTCAAATTCTAATTTCAGTTTGAGATTAACAAAGTTAATGTTGATTTAATTCAACATTCACCCCATTTTCTTTCTTAATAATATCTTTCTGCTCTTATTGTGTATGATTCAACAGTCTGCATTATTCCAAATAAAACAAATTGCGATAACACTTTATTTTACAGTGTCATTGTTACATCTGTTACGTGTAGCTACTATAGTAATAACTATAAATTATGCATAAGTACATGCAACTAAGCTTAAACCAAACCAAATCCCAAACCTATAGTAAGTACATGTAGTTACTTAATATCACTCAGTACTTAAATGTACAATTATAGTGTAACAATAACAGCTTAAAGTGAAACCCAAAATTGTCTTAGTAATAAAAATGTAACATCTTGCTCTGCCTCATTTTGCTCCATTCTGATATACAGTATAACGCCCACTTTACACAATTCAAACAATTCCCAGTGGATAAAATCAAATAAAATTTCTTTTGAATGTCCTGTTTCACACAAAAATATGTACAGTAAGTTGCTGTTTTCATGCCAACTTTAACCATAATGGCGTTACAATGTGTCAAAATCTCTTCAGCTATATTATACATTTTTAAGTATTGTACTGCCATAACTTCATGAACATTAAAATTTGATGGATATTTTTATTCAATGCCACAAGCTGCCAAAAAACTTTATTTATATATATATATATATTTTTTTTTAAATTTCTCATAACAATATGCAGGTATATCATGGGGTTCATGAGTAAAGAGAGAGAGAAAGCTTTGTTGATAGACAAACTCCCAGGCACTTTCCTCCTGCGCTTCAGTGAAAGCTGTCGAGAAGGAGGAATCACCATCACATGGGTGGAATATTCACAGGACGGTGTGTGCTGGTTTGAACTGAGTATTTTTTATATATATTTAAAAAAAACACAATAATAATTTGCATCTGGCAGTCTTTTACTGCACGTGAATGAGAATCAACATGTGTGTAAATTATAGGTAAACCTAAGATGCATTCGGTGAAGCCCTACACTAAATCAGATCTGGCGACCATCTCTTTACCTAACGTCATCCGTGACTACACCCTCACTGCTTCAGAGAAGGTTCCAGTGAATCCCCTCGTCTACCTTTTCCCAGGCATCCCAAAAGATGACGCTTTTGGTCGCTACTATACCAGCTCTTCTGATGGTAGATACACCGTCCATTCATCCATTGAGTAAAAAGAGGGGTAAGACATGAGTGTAAAAGTACATCATGTGGCCAAGATTACGATGCAGATCTCATGGGTGCAAAAAAACATCACTATATAATGCAAAAGGTATATTTTAAAGGGATAGTTCACTCAAAAATTCTAATTCCATCATCATTTACTCAACCTCATGTCGTTCCAACCCCATAAGCCTTTGTTCATCTTCGGAACACAGATTAAGATATTTTTAATGAAATCTGAGTGATTTATGTCCCTCCCTTAGTAAATATCGACACACCTTACATGTTCTTTTGTCCATCAGATTCAGAAGAGATGGAGATAGACCAACCTATCAAACCATATATAAACAGACGCATGATTTCTGTGTCAGAAAAGTAAGCAATTATACTTTTCCTTACTTTCTATCTCTTTTTTATGTGTATTTCTGTTTCTGAAAAACTATATTCATGTTTTATTCATCCATATTTTTAGCCCTGTTTCAAGACTCCAAAAGAGTTAGAGCACATCAAGGCAACGCTGGTTTGAGGAACGTTTCTCCACCGATGCATCTAAATTTAATCCTAGTTTTTTGGGGGGAGAAAATGATTCTGTTTCTAGTACCGCATCTGTCACAACTATAATGAATGATGGAAACAGATATTGATACCCAAAGGATTGCTCTTTGCACAGATCTTCTCTCTACTATATGAGTCATAAGGATATACTACATTTATTCTCCACTTCTTATGTGATGAAAAGGAGTCATTTTCTTTAGTCAAATTACAGAATACATTTACAGATAAAACAGTGTAATCCTATTTCTTTTCTTTCTTTTTTTATATATATAAAAAATGTGAACATATGGTCAATAATTTAGCATTTTGTTGTCAACTGCAAATGTATTTAATAATTATATTTAGTGAATCTGTGCACCATAGTGAATACATATACTCTCAGACATGAATACATATACTCTCTAAAATCTCAGACATTTGTTTGAGGAAAAACCTCATCTATTTTGTGAAGTATGTATTTATTTTTGCACATCAAAAAATCTTTACTGTATATACCATTGCTTTAATTGCACAAACACACACACACACACACACACACACTGATTTCAGTGAGCCAGATACGGTCTAACAGAAATAAACAGCAACCTTCCTTCTGCAGTCAGTTACTCCTTCAGATCTAAGCTGCCATTATTTTGTGATCTGTTTTTGAACATTAGACAGTGTTATAATGTGTACTAATAAAGACTATTACATGCTTTTTATTCATGTAGTTTAAAGTGTTTTCTTCTTATTTTTTTCTCAACAGTGGGTTCTCTTTTTCATCCACCATTTTACCAAAGCTTACAGATTATGTAGTGTGTTCGTCTGAGGCCTCTAGTGGCAGCAAACAGAACTGCAAAAATGAATAATGATTGTTTCCAAACAGTGAGCATTTTTAATTTTTGAATATTATTGTTATTGTTATAATTATTACATATACAAATATATTATTTATTATTGCAAGGCTTTTGGAGACTTTTTGAAGTTAGTTTATTATCTATTGTAACTCCTCATTTTTTTTATTGCAGAGACATTTTCAATTTGTATCCCATCTATCTCAATTGTCTTTTCCGGGTTTGTTTTATAATTACCAAATAATATGGCTTTAGTTTTATTTAAGTTTAAAGATAATTTATTGCTATCCATCAATTTCTTAATATTCCATAGTTCAGTATTTACAACATTAATAACCTTATCATAATTGTCATCACAATAGAACATGTTGGTGTCATCTGCAAACAAAACACACTTAAGTTATTATGAAACATTAAATATATCATTGATGTACAAGTTGAATAATTTAAGGCCCAATATTGACCCCTTGGGGGACATCGCAAGAAATTACACATTGTATTCTGTCGTTTACCCAGCCACCCCTCATATCCCAAACCGTTTTAGTTTTTTTAGTAGTATATTGCGTAGTAAAACTTTTTTCAGATCAATAAATATTCCAATGGTAACTTTTTTATTGTCCAATGCATTTGACTATTCTTCTGTTGCATCAATTATATAGCCATTGATGTAGATATTTTGCTTCTGAATCCATATTGACTTTCATTTATATTTAGTTTATATTTTTGAAAAAAAAAATTCTAATCGAGTATTAAATATATTTTCTAGGATTTTTGAAAATTGAGGAAGCAATGAAATTGGTATATAATTGGTAAAATTATGTTTATTTTCATTTTTGAATAGTGGAATAACTTTTGCAATTTTCATTTTCTTGGGAACAGCAATTTAGAAGAAGGATTTAAAAACGAAGGTGTTATATAACACTGACTTCTCGTGTTATATAAAACGGGAACTCGTTAGACATAAAGGTTTTTTTATTTTATTTTTCTTTTTTTTCTTTATTTATTTGATGACATGTAGGCTATGCCTATTCTGTGATGGCAGTGGAGAGAGCACTCAAACCCCTCGAGAGCACATCATTAGTGAAAACATTTACAGAAATGATCATTCTCTGTAAAGCAATGAGACGTGAACATTTTTTCTAAACGTGCTCTTTTGGACTAAAAGCCTAATCGAAGCGGTTTAAAGTAGCCGATCGCCAGGAGTTGATGCGGATCAACACGCGTGTTAGCCTATTCTTTGAGAAATAAAGATAAATATCAGGCTTAGCCGTTTGATTATGGCCTCGAAGTTCTCAGTCGGAGGATATGAAGGCCCGGGTATTTTATTCCGTGCTCGTGCTCCCCTCCGTCTTTCAAAATAGCCTTTCAAACTCATTGATCGCGAAAAGACGCGTTCGGCGCGTACTATTGGTAAGCGCTTAATGGTGTAGTGTTAGCGCTCAAGTCACTACTTTGGGCTGATTATAAACCTCGCTCGCACATGGCCAGACAGTGGAAATACGGCTAATAATTCCTGGATATCTGGCATACAAGTTAGCCTCATCGATCTGAGCTTATACATCTTGAATTCGATCGAGGCCTACTAAAAAACACAATTGCTGTATTATTTTGACTATAATAAATACAAAATGGCCTAAAGAAAATGATATTCTGTTTACCATAGTTGTAGTATTTCATCCTAACTGTTAATTGACATGAACCCCACGTACATCTCAAAATGCGGCAATTGCTGCTGTTTTGCACAATATTCATTTGCGCCATCTGGCGGTCATTTCGCGAATGACTTGAAACGCGACTGGTTTATTTTTTCTTTGGCGGTAATAGGCATTCTGATTGACTATGACTACCTACTGTAGGTGTTTGCCAATGGTTGTCTTGAAAGGCATCCTCAAAACTGTAGTGAGCAGGAGTATGGGGAAGGCAAAAGTAACCTATATAATATTGCGACTGAATGCAATATAAACTATAAGAAAGGGCCTTCTCTCCATTCTGCCTCTTGTCTGATAACCTGTAAGTCAATGCGTGAACATTTTTACATTTAGGCTATTTCAATATATTTTTCCAGTCAGTGTGAAGCCAAATAATTGGGTGACAAATAGCATGCATATAGACTATTAATTTACAGGCTAACAAATACAGTGTTTGGAAAACTATTAATTTGAAAAACAATGAATGCATATCCTGCCAATCAGATTTAGCCCCACCCACAGGGGAAAATCGGAATATCAAGTGGTTTTTCTGATTTCCGTGCAAGAACGGGAAAACCTAGCCTGGTTAAAACCAGACCATTCTCAGTTGTAACTGAGTTATGGTCTGGCAAACCGTCATAGACAAATAATTTCCAGAGGGGCGTCACCAACGGACGTCGCGGGTAGACCTAAAACCAATC
Organism: Meda fulgida; assembly: GCA_030578275.1. Lineage (NCBI taxonomy): Eukaryota > Metazoa > Chordata > Actinopteri > Cypriniformes > Leuciscidae > Meda > Meda fulgida. Next base: position 8,021,951 of record CM060624.1, on the reverse strand, counting down.
AGAGCGATGAAGGAGATGACATAACAAGCATCTTCGAGTGTTGTTCTTTGCTCGGTTTTTAACTAAAAGGAAACGTTCAAATCGCTTAAAACAGACGCGATAGCTGATTCGAACGAGTGATGTTCGACGGCGGCATCCATCTTTGTAATGTAGGCTACAAAATAATCTGCTTCAAAATCCCAGCGCTGTCGTCATCGTGCAAAGCCCGCCTCAACGTTTCTGATTAGTGCCTCGATTTCGACGGATTGGAAATGGGCTTGAATGAGCTCTTTGCCAGACTAACTTTCAGAACAAATCTAAATGTGCCGGAAGTTGTTTGGGTTTTCCCAGGCTAGGGAAAACGTCTCCGGTTACTTTCGTAACCTCGGTTCCCTGAAAGGCAAGGAACGAGACATTACGGATGTCGTATATGGGAACTCCTCTCATCCTTCACTTCCGCTGAAATCTTATAGGCTAACGCCAGCAGAGCTGGCCAATTAACGCAAATATGCAAATACTGAACTTCGTAGCAGTAAAAAGCAAGTGCAGCGTCAATTCCCTTCAGAATCGAACAAAAAACGCTAAATCAATAGCGAACACGGCGGCGAGCGTAATGTCTCGTTCCTTGCCTTTCAGGGAACCGAGGTTACGAAAGTAACCGGAGACGTTCCCTATCAAGGCTACGGAACTCGACATTACGGATGTCGTATATGGGAACTGTATAGAATCCCGCCGTGGCACCAGCAACCACTGACAACAGACCCAATACCAAAACCGCCCCTCCCGAGTATGCAAGCGTCTGATAGGCCGAGATTGACCAATAGCGAACCTCTAACCTCTGATTGGCCCAAGGGGACCAATCACAAGCTCACAAACACTGCCAGAATTTGCATATCCCGAGCAGTATAAATAGGGAGAAGTTTGCACTGTCGAAAAACAGGGCAATAACCACAGTAAGAGAAGGTCAACGCATAGCGGTGACAACAGTACAAATACACAAATAGCACACAGAACAACTCATAAGCAAAGCGCAGAGCAGCTCTATCCAGTGCTGCGTGTGCAATCAACTCACCCAAAGCACTCGAGACGCTACAGAGGGCAAATCCAACTTGTAAAACCTGGCAAAGGTGTTCTGAGAAGACCAGCCAGCCGCAAGACATAAATCCTGAATAGACATACCCTTAGTCCAAGCCCACGAGGAGGCAATCGCTCTAGTCGAATGGGCCTTGACGTTAAGGGGGCATTCCTGCCCCAGGCAATCATAAGCCAAAACAATAGCGTCCACAATCCAGTGAGCAAGCCTCTGTTTAGAGACACCCCGTCCCTTGTTGCACCCACCAAAGCACACAAATAGCTGGTCCGATTGTCGAAAAGCTGCCGAGCGAGAAATGTATTCCCTGAGCGCTCTAACTGGGCAAATAGTACTCTGAGCAACCGAATCCTGGGAGGTTGATGGCTCAGTGGACAGAGCAGGCAGAGAAATTGAGCGACTTAGGAACGTAACCCGGCCTCGGTCTGAGAATTACATTGCAGTTTCCCGGTCCAAAGCGAATACAATCTTCACTTACCGAGAAAGCCTGTAAATCCCCAACCCGCTTCGCCGAGGCGAGAGAGAGAAGCAGTGCCATCTTAACCGATAGCTCCTTAATGGCAATCGAAGCTAAGGGCTCGAAAGGCGGTCGCGACAAAGCGTCCAAGACCAACGTTAAATCCCACGGCGGCACCGAAGGCGGCCGTGCAGGGCATAATCTCCTAGCTCCCTTGAGGAACCGTGTCACCGACGCATGTCTACCGATAGACTGCCCGTCAACAGGGGGGTGAAACGCGGCAATAGCAGCCACATATACCTTCAGAGTGGATGGTAGGCTCCCTTCGTCAATCCTGTACAGAAGGAAGCGTAGAATAACCGACACAGAGCAGTTCGCTGGGTCTATACCGACATTCTGACACCATTTCGAGAACACACCCCACTTCAAAGCATACAGGCGCCTGGTGGACGGAGCTCGCGCCTCCGCGATGGTATTCAAAACCCGCGCGTGCAGCGTGTCCCGCCCGCTCAGCAACCCTGCAGCGGCCACACATGGAGGTTCCACAGCCCGGGGTTGGGATGCCAGATCGTTCCGCTCGCCTGAGACAGAAGGTCCTTCCTGAGCGGAATCTCCCATGGCTGTCCTGCCAGTAACTCTATCAGATCCGCGAACCAGGGCTGATTCGGCCAGTTCGGGGCTACCAGAGTGACCGCCGCCTTCTCCTCCCTGATTTTGCACAACACCATGGGCAAAATTTTCACCGGAGGAAAAGCATAGAGGCGGACTTTCGGCCATCGCGCGGTCAGGGCGTTTACCTCCCGGGGGGAACGAGACAACGAGAAGAACATCTGACAATGCGCATTCTCGCTCGTCGCAAAGAGGTCGACCTCCGCTCTGCCGAAACGATTCCATATCAGCTGAACCGTCCCGGGGTGAAGCCTCCACTCCGATTGGGTAATCCCGCTTCTCGAGAGCATATCCGCCCCGCGATTCAGAACGCCGGGGATGTGCGCCGCTCTCAGCGAGAGGAAAAATCGGTCCGCCCACAGCAGAAGGGATTCCGCCTGCCTGAAAAGGGCTCTGGAATGTACCGATTTATGTACGAGATTTATGTACGATTTATGTGTGGCGATTTATGTACGAGACCACAGAAGTGTTGTCGGTCCGAATCAACACATGCTGATGCTTCAGCCGAAACCGGAAGGCTTTTAGAGCTAGAGAGACCGCTTCTAGTTCCAAACGATTTATGTGCCACTCCATCTGCTTCCCTAACCACCGACCCGAGGTGGGCTTTCCCAAGCAGACGGCTCCCCATCCGGTGGACGAAGCGTCCGTCAGGACCTCCACGCGCCGCGTCACTATGCCCATAGGGACGCCTGAGCTGAAGAGATCTGGATTCCTCCACGGTGCCAGGGCGCGGGCGCATCCGCGGGTGATCATAATGCGCTTGTGGCCAGAAAACCACTCGCTCGGGCGGACGCGCGATTTCAGCCAGTGTTGCAGCGGTCTCATATGCAGCAGCCCCAGGTGACACACCGAAGCAGCCGCTGCCATCCGTCCCAGTAGCCTTTGAAACTCTTTCAGTGGGACGAGTGTGCCAGGCTTGAAGAGACCGAGAGAGGAGCTCAGAGTCTCCACTCGCTCGGGGGAAAGGCGCGCTCTCATTCTCACTGAATCCAAGCACACTCCCAGGAATGTTGTAGTCTGGCTCGGTGTGAGCACACTTTTCTGGACGTTCACCCTCAAACCGAGCATCCCCAGGTGTCAAAGGAGGGCTTCCACATGGCTGACCAGCGTTTCTCTCGACTGCGCGAGAACCAGCCAGTCGTCCAGATAGTTCAAGACGCGCATCCCGCTCGATCTGAGGGGTGAAAGTGCCGCGTCCACGCATTTCGAAAACGTTCGGGGGGCCAGGGCTAGTCCAAACGGGAGCACCGTATATTGGTACACCGAATTTTCGAACGCAAACCTCAGGAATCGCCTGTGACGCTTTACTATCTGGATATGAAAGTAAGCGTCCTTTAAATCCACTGAAGCGAACCAATCCCAGGGGCGAATTTGCGCCAGGATTTGCTTCAGAGTAGTCATCCTGAAGGCGCGCTTGTGAAGCGCTCTGTTGACCGGTCTCAGATCCAGAATGGGGCGGAGACCCCCTCCTTTCTTCGGTACAACGAAGTAGCGGCTGTAGAATCCGTCCTCCCACTCTTTCGGGGGAACCGGTTTTATAGCCTTCTTTTCGAGCAAGCTGCACACTTCTTGCCTCAGCACGTGAGCGTTTTGGGGCAAAGTTAATGACTGAATTACGCTGCGGAAGCGGGGTGGTCTGCGTTTGAACTGAAGTGTGTATCCGCGCCGAATTATATTCAACACCCACGGCGAAATGCCCGGAATAGCTTCCCACGCTGCCTGAAAACGACTGAGCGTGGGCTGATCTAAACCTGCGGTCATCGCCGCTGCGGTCATCGCCGCTATGTGAGGGCTGGGAATATTTATTGAGGCTTTCCCCGGATTGTTCTGGAAAAGATTCGAAGGATCAAGAGTGTTGAAAACAGCGCCATTTTGTGGTAGGTTAAATTTATAGCAGCCATTAACCCGAGTGCGCAGGGCCGTTGTTTTATCTAATATTAAGCAAAAATAAAAGCCTGACAATGCTAAATCTTCAGTTTTCTGGTAATATAATTCACATATTAAAAAGTGGCAATAAATTAAATGCAACCATTATTTTAATAGGCTACCAATTATAAAAATACCAAAATAACTGCTTGATGCAAGTAAATGGTGGTCTAATTATTTTATGGTTTCTATGCTGTTTATAATATGACAGAATATATGATCATGTAACAGGCTATAGGTATATATATATACAGGTCCTTCTCAAAAAATTAGCATATTGTGATAAAGTTCATTATTTTCCGTAATGTAATGATAAAAAAATCAACTTTCATATATTTTAGATTCATTGCACACCAACTGATATATTTCAGGTGTTTTATTGTTTTAATACTGATGATTTTGGCATACAGCTCATGAAAACCCCAAATTCCTGTCTCAAAAAATTAGCATATCATGAAAAGGTTCTCTAAACGAGCTATTAACCTAATCATCTGAATCAAATAATTAACTCTAAACACCTGCAAAAAATTCCTGAGGCTTTTAAAAACTCCCAGCCTGTTTCATTACTCAAAACCGCAATCATGGGTAAGACTGCTGACCTGAAGGCCATCATTGACACCCTCAAGTAAGAGGTTAAGACACAGAAAGAAATTTCTGAACAAATATGCTGTTCCCAGAGTGCTGAATCAAGGCACCCCAGTGGGAAGTCTATGGGAAGGAAAAAGTGTGGCAAAAAACGCTGCACAACGAGAAGAGGTGACGGGACCCTGAGGAAGATTGTGGAGAAGGACCGATTCCAGACCTTGGGGGACCTGCGGAAGCAGTGGACTGAGTCTGGAGTAGAAACATCCAGAGCCACCGTGCACAGGCGTGTGCAGGAAATGGGCTACAGGTGCCGCATTCCCCAGGTCAAGCCACTTTTGAACCAGAAACAGCGGCAGAAGCGCCTGACCTGGGCTACAGAGAAGCAGCACTGCTGGACTGTTGCTCAGTGGTCCAAAGTACTTTTTTCGGATGAAAGTAAATTTTGCATGTCATTCAGAAATCAAGGTGCCAGAGTCTAGAGGAAGACTGGGGAGAAGGAAATGCCAAAATGCCTGAAGTCCAGTGTCAAGTACCCACAGTCAGTGATGGTCTGGGGTGCCATGTCAGCTGCTGGTGTTGGTCCACTGTGTTTTATCAAGGGCAGGGCCAATGCGGCTAGCTATCAGGAGATTTTGGAGCACTTCATGCTTCCACCTGCTGAAAAGCTTTATGGAGATGAAGATTTCATTTTTCAGCACGACCTGGCACCTGCTCACAGTGCCAAAACCACTGGTAAATGGTTTACTGACCATGGTATTACTGTGCTCAATTGGCCTGCCAACTCTCCTGACCTGAATCTAGTGAATCTGTGGGATATTGTGAAGAGAAAGTTGAGAGACGCAAGACCCAACACTCTGGATGAGCTTAAGGCCGCTATCGAAGCATCCTGGGCCTCCAGAACACCTCAGCAGTGCCACAGGCTGATTGCCTCCATGCCACGCCACATTGAAGCAGTCATCTCTGCAAAAGGATTCCCTACCAAGTATTGAGTGCATAACTGAACATAATTGTTTGAAGGTTGACTTTTTTTTTAAAATTAAAAACACTTCTTTTATTGGTCGGATGAAATATGCTAATTTTTTGAGACAGGAATTTTGGGTTTTCATGAGCTGTATGCCAAAATCATCAGTATTAAAACAATAAAAGACCTGAAATATTTCAGTTGGTGTGCAATGAATCTAAAATATATGAAAGTTTAATTTTTATCATTACATTATGGAAAATAATGAACTTTATCACAATATGCTAATTTTTTTAGAAGGACCTGTATATATAAAATAGAAAATGGACAAACTTCCAAAAACCTGTAGAGTAGTGGCCTGGGTTCAAACATTTCGACACGCAAAGTGAAGCATTCACGTGACTGGAAAGAAAGTGAGGCTTCGTTTTTCGTAGATCACGTGTTTCTCTGAAAACAATACGCACTCCGACAGAGCTTCATGAGAATTTTTTTACTCGATACACGCTTTGAAGCTTCAGTGTCATATGTAACACAGGGTGACCAAACGTCCTGTTTTCCCAGGACATGTCCTGTTTTCACGTCCTGTCCTGGCCGTCCTGGCTGTTTTTATAAAGTGATAAAAAATGTCCTGGTTTTCAAAAAACTGCTGGGAAAGATCAGCTCTACAGCAAAAGATGGGTGAACAAGGAGGATGAGGAAGAAAAACAGGATAAAGAGGAAGAAAACTAAAGATATAAATATCTTTTGTTAGTTTTTGTAAGTTTGTGAGCTATTTTTGTTCATTCAATTTGGAGGTGTTTCTTTTAGTCATTTATTAATTTATTTTTCTAATACAGAAGAGACATTATTTCATTCATTATTTTGGAAACCTGTCATAAAATATTTTGAGGAACCTCTGAGAAGCCTGTCTGAATTTGTGTCTTTGGTTATAGATAGTAGGCTACTTTGTAATATAACAATTTTCTATCCATACAGAGGAGGCATAGCCTACTACTTTAAATGTATTAAAATTAATAAGGCATCTTTGAGTAAACTTCGAGTATCTCATTGCCGGGCCGAGTGTCCTGGTTTTCGGTAATCAAAATATGGTCACCCTAATGTAACATCACCACTAACCACTTACATTTATCACCAAGTCTACTTCTGAGTTCAAAGTATTCAAGAGTCTGTTTCTGTTCCAGTTATTCCCTGTTTCCTGCTTTCAGTTCTGTGTGGATCTCAAAGCCTTCTATAAGATCGGATATTGCGACAGGTGTATAAATAAAGTCTGTTAACCGTATTCCTTGTGTCCTCATCCTTCTAGTAGTGTGACAAAAAGACCATAAGACAGTTGCTGCTCATACAGAACGCTGCTGCCAGGATTATGAGCAGAACCAGAAAATATGAACACATCACACCAGTCCTCCGGTCTTTACACATGGCTCCCAGTTACATTTAGGATTGATTTGAAAGTATTATTATATAAATCATTTAATGACCTAGGACCTCAATACATCGCAGATATGCTCACTGAATATAAACCCAACAGATCACTCAGATCATTAGGATCACATCAGCTAGAAATACCAAAGGTTCACTCTAAGCATGGTGAGTGTGCTTTTAGCTACTATCCCAGCCACAGCTGGAACCGGCTTCCAGAAGAGATCAGATGTGCTCCTACAGTAGTCACATTCAAATCCAGACTCAAAACGCATCTGTCTAGCTGTGCATTTATTGAATGAGCACCGTGCCACTGCTCGTCCGACTGTTTTTAATGTATTTTTTTTTACTCTAAACTGTTTGAATTATTCCTATTTCTTTTGATTATTTTAATTTCTTCTATGTAAAGCACTTTGAATTACCATTGTGTATGAAATGTGCAATATAAATAAACTTGCCTTGCCATATCAAATAGTCACATTTTTAATACGTGTTTTTTTTGGGTGAAAATATGTTTTTTTATTTTTTTATTTTGCATTACATAATAAACCCAAATAAATCAATCAAATCATGTGAATAAATGTCAGTATTTGTAATTTCCTCTATTAATTTTACCAGTTTCTAGTAGTGTCTAGGCTTGTGGAAGTAGTGGTTACATTTTATTCTGAACATGCGTATCATGACTGAAATAACTTCCTGGTATAGTGTAACAAAACCAAGCAGCAGTTTCTTACAGGTGCACTGCTTTGTTTTTTGTTCTGCAATATTGTATTAAAGAGACAGTATATTTATAATCATTTTATTTTGTGTATATTTATATTTCTCGCACTAGGAGCACTTATATGAGGACATTGTTTACGGCTATGATCGTATCCAACACCCTGAATGAGGAGAAGTCACTTGTTTCTCAAGTAAGTTATTCATATAATATACTGGCATTCGTCGAAGTACATGTCTAATAATATATTAACTCATCACAGGAGAGTACGACGATGGAACAACAAAAAGATTTGGAGCATAAAATCAACAAGCTGAAGAAGAGTGTGCAGGTAAAGCATCTTATTGTAGTTAATATGGCACTTTACTCTCACCTTCACTCATTCTTAAAACATGAACATTCAAATACACAACAGACTCTTCTGTTTGAACATTTTTCATGAAACTATTTTGAAACTTTCAACACAGTAGCTGCCTTTTTTTCTTCAGGAAATAGAACAGGGCATTCAGGTTTTGGAAGATCTGAATTATGAGTATGACTTCAAGAGAAAGACTTTGGAGGGTAAGGGTAAAATGAGAGTAATATTGAGTGTTTCTGCTATGTATAAAAATAATAGATAGCAATGGATAATGTACATCGTATATTAAGACTCTAAAGTTTACATACACCTTGCAGAATCTGCTAAATGTTAATCATTTTACCAAAATAAGAGGATCATAAAAAAAAATGTAAATAAAGAAAAAAATTGAAAAGTGATTGTTAATACTATGTGTCGTTTCTTTTTGAAAACAATGACCAGGGTAAATTGTATTGTTTTCTGGGAAACAAGTAATGTGGCTTCAGAAGGCCAGTACCAAATGAAAAATATGGCATTAAAAGACAATTAGAAAATTGTACACAAAAATGCACACAAGAGGAAGTGTTTCATGACAGCCTTCATTGACATTTTCATTCTTTATATTTTCAGTGGAGGCTGAAACAAAGGTTCGGACAACAACAGAGGTGCAACAGGAAGAAATGGCCATTGAACAAATGTTTACTATCCTAAACATAAAAATAAAGGTAGGTCAGTAAACACCTTCCCACAGAATTAACTGTAGAAATGTGGTTAATGTCTATAATGCACTGCATATAAATCAGTGGTACACTTTAAAGTACAGTACAATCAACTTGGATGTTTAAGTCATTTCAACTTTAGTACATTAATCTTGTTTAACTTTGTTGAAAAGTTGAAAATTGCATAACTTATTTTGCTGAGTTATAGCAATGCAAAAACATTTTGTCATAACTTATTGATCACATAATTTTTTTTTACTGTGTCCCTTTAATATAGCACTGTATACTCAATGTGTGTGCAGGTGGCGATAAAGGAAATGGCTAATGTACTGACTCTAGCAGAGCAGATCCAGCTCACACTCATATCAGAGGAGTTACCCGAGTGGAAGAAGCGGCAGCAGATGGCTTGCATCGGTGGTCCACCCAATGCGTGTCTGGACCAGCTGCAGAGCTGGTGAGAACCTCTAGCAGGCGCTGTTTATGCCATAAATTACCCATAATGCATCCTGGGCAGAAAATAATGGCCAACAAATGAGAGCCGTTATTATGCTTCTTTTTCTGTTAGTAGCCTACCATTGAAAATACTAAGACTGCCCTTTGTAAACTTTAGTACTGTGATGGAGAAAGTGTCCCACATACGTTATTGAGGATATAGTTCTCACAAATAAAACTTTTCATCATTTTACTCAATCTCATTGTCTAAAAAAGGTGAAAAAAACTTTTGAAGAACATGATGAGCCACTCTTTTCAACATATTGAAATTGATTGACGACTAGGGCAAATAGGTCCAAAATGACAAACGCATCAGCAGTCTATAGCCTATGCCTCATATTACAAGTCTTCTATGGTAGCAGTTTGCAAGGAACTAACTAAAATATCTCACTATATTCACTATATCTATCTAGACGCATCTATAATGATCCGTGAGGGAAGTAGTGACTAGATATTTTGTTCGTTTGATTCTTTTCAATGATCCAATTCACACAACTGATCTGGGCTGCGTTTCTTAAAAGCATCATACGCCTAAATAGATCATTGAGACTTATCACCTGTGGTTTCTGTAGTCTACTTCACAATGTTTTTTGGGAAACGCATTCACTCTCTAATCTGAATTATTATCCGGCTCTTAACTGATTTAATGATTCGCTAGGGTTTGGATCAACATGTGGGATCACCAATTTTCCTTTTTTTAAAGTATTTAAAAATAACCGTATGTTTAGATTAGACTGGTAGTCCAGAACAGAACCAAAGTCTTTGTAAATGGAAAAGACACAGGAATCTTTCTTTTCACTAATTAAAAGTCTGAAGTTATGTATGTACTCGCATTATTATTTGTATTTATTGCCCAGAACAACATGTTGCCTTATGTTTATGATTAGGTGAGTTGAGGAATGAATTGAATTGTGCTGCAGGTTCACAGTGGTGGCAGAGTGTCTGCAGCAGATCCGTCACCAGCTGAAGAAAGTTCAGGAACTGGTGCAGAAGTTCACCTACAACAACGACCCCCTCACTCTGAGCAAGAGCCAGCTGGATGAACAGGCACTTTCACTCTTCAAAAACCTTATATCAAAGTGAGACAAGACACCATATAGTTTTCCCTTTATATGTAGAGCACAAGCTGCTGGTTATTGATACGAGGATTTGTGGGTTTAAAGGTTCACGGGGGGATTTGAATATTTTTTTGAACGATTAAACACCCAGACAGGATGAAATCTGTTATGATGTGCTTTCAGTTCTCTTGTGGTGGAGAGACAGCCATGTATGCTATATTATCCCCAGAGACCCTTGGTGTTGAAGATGGCAGTTCAGTTCAGGGTCAATATCAGGTGGGTTTCTTTGTAACATTACTGTTATATCAACAGACTGCCACTCATAAAAGACCTTCATTTTAATTTTTTAATAACACTATAGACTATTAGTCGGACTTCCTGAACTGAACTGTCAACCCAAGGTCAAAATAGCTATTGACAAGTAAGTCATATCTATCAATCAATCAATCAATCAATCAATAGTCAGTCAGTCAACGCATATTTTTCTCATTAAGAGGTTTTTTCGAGATGGATACAGTGAAAGGGTATGAAGTATATTAACTGTATATTAAGCCAATGAGCACAAGTAAATCCTAATTACAAATGAGCTCACTGCACATAGCTCATGGTTAAAAATTCATATAGCCTATAGAGCAATGTTTCTTAGTTTTGTATGCATGTCACAGGTGCTCATTGATACAATGGCCTGCTTTGTAATGTTCTAGATTTCGGAATTTCTTTTTGTTAACTAATCATACCAGTTATGAACTTATGATGAATCTAGTGGATGGCTTGCAGCGGAGTTCCCTCATGTGGTATGATGATAAACACTTGGATATTACAAAAGATAATAAAGGCCTACACGATCGTTTATAATTACTTATAATTTTTCTCGTTTTTTTTAACACAGATCTTAAGGGAGAAGAGACCTAGCAACAGAACAAATGAGGTAAAGAAATGCAAGTCACCTTAAGTGAATATTGCTTTTGAAGTGGCTTACTTTTTTTTTTTTCAGTGGTCTCTCTCTCTCTCACTGTGTTTGAGGAGCTGCACTTGATCAGCTTTGACACGCAGCTCATTCTGCCTGATCTATGCATTGATTTATTGGTAACATGATTTGCTTTCTACTACAGAGTTTTGAAATACAATATTACTCTGTCAAAGGTAGGCTACAACATGAAAGTCTTGTAACTGCCACACAGATCACATCTCTTCCTATGGTGTTGATCAGCGCTGGTCCGATGGTGTCTGACAGCGTTAAGATGGTACCTAATGCCTGGGGCTCCATCTTATGGTACAACATGCTCTGCAGTGAACCCCACGTATGGCCGTTTCCCATCATCAGTGTTTTTGTCCTCTACTGATGCTTCCATTCTGACTCTCGCTCTCTGTCTCAGAATCTGACGTTCTTCTTGAATCCGCCACCAGTGAAATAGGAGCAGCTTTCAAAGGTCATAAGCTGGCAGTTTTCTTCTGTCACTAAACGAGCGCTGAACTCAGAGCAGCTGATAGCGCTGGCCGACAAACTTCTTGGCGAGTTTATAATGCCACCTATCAGAAACCCAATTCTGAATAAATTCATAAAGAGAACTTTTATGAAAACCATAAATTCTTCTCCGTCATGTTGGCTCCTTCAATCCTGGTTATCAAAATGAACTTTCCAGTCATAATTTCCTTCTCTGAAGTCACTGTCACATGTATGCCCCCTGAAGTCATATTTGCGATAATTTCGATGGAACGTCGACAACATTATTGTACTTTTGTTTGTAGTAAATGCACATAGTTAAATGCACAGAACATGTTGCTTTAGATGTCACATCTGTTTTTTCAGGTCATGAAACCCAAGATGACCCAGAGGGACTCGGCCACTGGAAAACATTTTTCGGTGTGATTTTTATACAAATTATTGAAACAAAGACATGAAAGTGTCTTTTGTTTTCTTTAACCAACTTTGCTTTTGTTTCTCTGCACATGATTTACTGATAAAACAAAACTGAGTGAGAACATGACACTGTAAAGAACAGAGATGAAAGATCTTTTCCCTTTCGCACGTACGATCACACCGGTGTGATTAGAACGTCAGTACATCACGTGACCAACTGCTAAATTGTTAAAAACTGCACTCGGTGCTTACATATATCACAACTCTTCAGTGTTTTCAACCACATAATGTTTATTTTAGGTATTAAAAAAAAGGAAAAATTACATAAAAGCAGATCATCATTCATTCAGCACTGTGTTGTGGTTGCGCTGTGTCACGTGACAAGCAATGACGCGTCACCATGGAAACATTAAAATGACAGGTTCTAAATAACGGTCGCTTTGAACTCAAGCTGGGGGGTCAGTTAGAATATTTTAAACTTACAAAGGTATTTTATATATATATATATATATATATATATATATATATATATATATATATATATATGAGATATATATATGAGATTCTTTGTGGTGTTAAAAATAACTTGATAAATGACAAAGTAAAGCAATATTTTTTCCATTAACTTTTTTGTTTTCATCTCTAGATGTCTGTTGAGAGTGGTGGTTCACTCTTGCACTGGATATATGAGCATCTGAAACTCACTAAATCATATGTACTCAGCATCTGGAATGATGGGTAAGAAGTCCAAAACATTTGACATCACTGACGTTAAAACTGGCTCAATGGACCTTGAGGTGGCAAATGTGTCAAACAAACGGACTTATTTTTTGGCAGGGCAGTGCATTACAATTTCAGTTCACCCTCCAATTCTGCATCTGTTCTGAGACTCTAGTATGTGTTTTTTGTCCCGGTAATTTAGACACAATTTTGGACTAAAATAAAATTCTGTTCTCTTTCATCTCTAGGAGGTATGAATGAAAATATAGGACAGAACAACATCGTATGCTCTGCCGGACTCATCTGATCTAAAGAATTTATGTTTTGAACAGGTAGATCATTAAGTTAGCAATGCCAAGCTCATGGGTTTGATTCTCAGAGAACTGATCATATGTATACTTTGGATCCAATGCATAAATGTAGGAAAGTAATGTTGTTATTGTTGTTGTAGAAATTTTAATAGTCATTTATTCCTAACAGATATCATAAGGGATTGAACCTATTCAATGTGTAAAAGTATATGTGTGTACGTGCTTGTGCGTGACGTTTCAGGAATATATGGGACAGGACCTTAGGGATGGTCAAGATTTGGCTAGTTTATTTCAGGGCCAGGTTGTCTCTTTAGTAGAAACTGAACAGCAGTGGGGACCTTATCTGAGTGGGTGAAAGGGTAACTGCTGTGAGGAGGAACCTTGAAAAGAGTATAAAGGCTGTCTCATGTCTTCCTGGTGGGCGTCACTCACTTCACAGGGTAACTGCTGTGTTGGCGACTGGGCCTATTCTTGCAAGAATAAATACTTCTCTTTTTATAAATTTGACTCTGAGTGTCTCTTACGCAGTGATGATGTTTAACAGAAGTTTTGCCACAACATTGTGTTAGACAAACATCTGTTATTTTTCCTCATGTTATTAATTTCGGAGCATTACTCATCCTGTTTCAGCTCGCAGGGTTTCTGGAGGGTTTAGTCAGTCAAATTTAAGACTTTTTAAGACCTTTTTATGACCATTATGATTTCAATTTATGACCTACACGAATTACAAAAAAATAACTTCTTTTCAAGTCGAATGGACTTTCATTAAAAGTAACAAGTTTCATTATTTAAAGGTTCCATTTTCTTAAGAGTAACAAACTGAAGGCTCCCTTTTCCTAAGTATCAATAACACAGGAACAACACTTAACAATTATCACGATAATATATCAGTCAATATCGATAATTATCACGATAAATGTCAAATCTTTATTTCTTTCAAGTTTAAAGGCAGATTTTTGCTCCTAACTGAAAGTTGTAGAAACCAGAGCGTTAATTGTGGTTTTAATTTAAACTACTCTTTATTGTCAGAACATATCATGACAAACACTTGCAAAACACGAGACCATTTCACAAATCTGAGGTAGAACATTCAAGCATTTGTCATTTTTCCTTAACAAAATTAATATCTTTATTGGAAAATTATTTTTTTAGGTTCTGCATGTGCTAATGAGGGATATTGTTTCAAGTCTTGAAACAGGTTTGTGTTGCCTGACTTTCATGGCACGTTTCTTAATGAAATTTATGAAAAACTGTACAGCCTAAATACATTAAATAGTGTAATTATATTCCATTCGTCCTTTAATACATTGTCTACATTAATAATATAATACAATTCAATATGTATATCCCACATTTCATGGTACAGTTAATATACTAGGCTAACGTTACAGTAAATCCATGGTAAATTATGGGAATTTGTAGACGGAAAAGCTTCTGATTGTATCGTTGCGCATTGTTTCTCCTGTTCGTCAGCGCCGTATCATCTGCCTTTAAACTGGTTAAAATCACTGAGATATTCGTGTTCTTCGCTGAATTCAAGTGCTTCTCACTGGATCTCGTGACCGCGGCCGATCAGAGTAAACGCAGCTGCTCTTGAATGGCTCTAATGAGCTCGCGCTGCGCTGCCGTTTGGACTTTCAGCCGAGCGGATAAACAGTCCGTGAAGCTAGTGTTATACTTTCCGCGTCCGCAATTGCGCGAGGGTCCGCGTGACGTAAAAATCGTCATCGGAGGGTCTGCCCGGAGGTTCCTTGCGGACGTCCGTGTGCCTCCCATTTTTTGTGACCGCTCGGTTAAAGTACGCACGGTCACAAGGTTAATTGAACCGCGAAAGCGCAGGAAAAAATGGACGTCGAATTTGAAGAGAGACTGTGCGAAGAAGTCCGTCACTACCCGCACCTCTACAATCCGTCGTTAAAAGACCACAAAGATGTGGATGTGTAATAATGCCAGATGTGTAATAATTCCTGGAGGGAAATTGGCCAGAGTTTTGGTCAGAGCCTTAAGTCAATTAATTAACGGCACACACCACTTTCGTGCTCTCCGTCTTTTTTTCTTTTTCTGTACTAAACTTACAGCAGACAAAGCAGTTCTTCCTCTTTCATCGACGTTGCCATGTTTGCTACTGCGGCACTAGGCAGCGCATGCGCTGGAAAAAAGCGCGTCTTTGCTTCTGTCCCAGCCGATCTACTGCGCATGTGTGGAACGCGTTCACTGAGCGGACCTCAGCAGACAGTATAAACACAAGTAGTCCGCGCTGTCCGCAGCTGTTTTTGGACGCGCCCAAACTGGAGTATAACCGAGCCTTGAGGCGCGCGCGGTTCAAATGAGTTTCGTTCCGCTTTTGGCGCATAAACATTATCGAACTCTTGATATCGTTTTATAGAGGAAAAAATGATATCGCGATAATGAATGAATGAGCATATCAATTTAAGACGTGGCTAGATGTAATTTATGACCTTGTATGGAAAATCCGAACGTTTTTATGACTTTTTTATGGCCTAAAATTCTTCTTAATAAATTTAAGACGTTTTATGACTCCGCGGAAACCCTGAGCTCTAAACATTACAACTCATTGTTGAGGTTGTTGTGCAATTACTTTAGATAAACATTATAAATACAGTGGACAAAACTACATAAAACAATGAAATTCTGCTTTAGTGAGGTCATTTGTATGAGAAAAGCACACCCTTTTAATTAACAACAGATTTTATTGCACATCAAAGCTAAATCTTTATATACCATTGCTTTAATTGTACATGTACACACACCAACTTTAGTCAGCCAGATACAGTGTAATATAAATCAGAAAAAAATATTTGCTTCAATACGATTGTATCTAGTGAATACTGAACAGTTAAAGTGTCTTTAAAATAGTTTACATTCATTTACTTTGACATGAACTTTTTCATTTTTGTCCAAATGACTATCTTCGAGTGTTTGGTCCGAGTGAACAGGTTTGAAATCATATTTCCTAAAACAAATGTCTTAGAAACTACACTTACAGTAATTTAACACTTCATCAATTATAGTGCAATTCAGATGTTTGCACAAATACATGGTCTTTTATTTATACATAATGAGTAGTTATAAAAGAGTTTTTATCGTACACAACAAGCTGGTGTGGATGTAGGCTAAATATTATTTATAATGAGTTTTTTTTTAGAACTTCATACAGCTTCCTGTTATCAGTCAAATGTAATGTTTCATTTCTGGGATTGCAACATTGTGTACTTTCTCAAAATCCAGGTATTTTGGGGGACCTGCATGCTAATATTAAAATATGATTGTGCGTACATTGAAGAATAGATATAGACTAACATAAATAACATGAATTTGGCAGTGGTTAAAATGTTTAAATAATGTGCTATAATGAAATAAAAGTAATATACATGTAAAAAAAATAAATAAAAAAAAAGTTATCTTCAGTTTTATTCTCTACTAGGAGTGCATTCAAACTTTTTTATATTATGAAAATAAATCCCTCTTTTTTTACTCAGGACCCATTTTTCATTCCTCGTACAATATTTTGTATTACTACACAGCTCGGTGGAATACTGAGTAGACATGTAATAAGCAGGATAATGTTGTTATCGCTGGTCAGTATCACAAAAATAATCAACCTGTCACAGTGGTATACGTCACAATAGGGAAGAAAATACTATCGCAACTACCGTTTTCATGCTGACTTTGGAATAGGCTATATGTTGTTCAAAATAAATAGTTCTTTATATAAAGTCGTGAGTGTTTTTGCGGAACTGTGGCAGATCCCGCTGTTTTTAAAGCAAGAAGGCGTCCTTTTTGAACGGCTTTACTAAACAGGATTGTTTGGTATCAAATCTATACTGTATAAATATGTTTAACTGTTTGCCCTCAGGAAAACAATGGCATTTGTTTAATCATTCACATCCACACCTCAATCACCTTTTCACTTGCACAAAATAAGATATAATTACAGCGCCTATTGAGAGCGTTTCACACCACTGAATACAGACATCATCACTACTCACCACACCCTGACTTGCGAGGAGAACAAGTTGAGAACAAGTCAAAAATGTCTCACTAAAGCATGCAAAAACTACTAGATACAATGACAAACGAAAAAAAAAAAAGTTACAGAAGTTTTGACAAAACCAGCACAATGCAAATGTGAAGAACCTGTCCTTCACTGGGCTGCTCCAGAAGAGTGTCCTCTAGTGGTGGGAATGGTTACGTCTCCAGCATCCCATCCAGGTTTTTTTCAGTGGTCTCTTTATCTGCGACAGTTGGGCTGTACTTACTGCTGTACTCCTGTATAAGACTGAGCACCTCATGATGACCGAAATGTGTCGCCTCATCAATCGGTGTGTTGCCCCACCTTGAGGAAATATAAGTTATGCTCTGTCATTTTTTTAAATTTAATTATATAATTATTTTACTTAACGGTTTTAAATTACAACACTTAAATGGTTAGGTCACCCAAAAATGAATATTAGCCCATCATTTACTCACCCTCAAGTCATCCTATAGGTGTATATGACATTCGGAGGGGGGCATGTATGACGTAGGAGTATCGTAAGCTTAGACGCCTCTCGCGGTCTTGCAACAAACTGAAGTTCCTCTTCTATTATATAGAAATCCGCCGACATTTCTCTTCAAAATGGCTAATCCGCGACCGGTGTTTTGCTCTTCTGAGCTTCCGCATTCGTCATTACGTTGTGCGTCGGGTCAGGGGTAACTCTTCCACCATAAATTGATGCGTACGACCGTCTGCCGGAAGCTATTGACTATAGTTTGTAGAGTTAACTATGGCTATTTTTCTTACACAAACACATGGCTTCACTTCAGAGGGCCTTTATTAACCACATGGAGCCATATGGATTACTTTTATAATGGATGGATGGACTTTTTTGGGCTTCAAATTTTCTTCAGCTATTCACTCTCATTATAAAGCTTGGAAGAGCCAGGACATTTTTTATATATAACTCTGATTGTATTCGTCTGAAAGAAGAATGTCATATACACCTAGGATGGCTTCAGGGTGAGTAAATCATGGGCTAATTTTCATTTTTGGGAGAACTATCCCTTTAATATGTCTTCATTTTTACAACATTGAAGATGTAAATTCCTATGAGAAATGTAAAATATTCAAAATAATAATTATTATATAAATGATAATTATAAAATATGAATGTATATACGTTAATATTATATAAATAACGGCAATTTATAAAAAATATATTTTAAAAATGTATATTTCTCTCTCTCTCCCTATTTTGGATTTATGATATTATGGCAGTGGTGACAATGGTAATAATAATAATATAAATTACATAAAATATCCTGTATCCTTCTGTCTCATTTTTAAGCAATTTCTTTTTCTTATTTATATTGAAAGGCTGTGTAACCTCTTTGTACTATGCGTTATGTGACTGTACTATTGTTGTGATGTCTGTCTGTTTCCCTGTTCTTTGTGTTTTTGGTTTAGTCCTGTTTCCCGCTCCCCGTTATCTCTATTAGTCTTCCCAGGTGTCCCTGATTAACCACGCCCCCTTGTCATCTTGCTTAGCTTGTTTGCCCTTGTATTTTAGCCCTGTGTTTCAGTCCAGTCCTTGTGAGTTCTTGATGTTGTATTGTGGATGCTGGTTGTTCTGTCCCTGAGTCCTGTTCCCTGTCTGAGTCCTTGTCAAGTTTGGAGTTTGTTTAAATAAAGTGTGCTTCAAGTGGATCCTGCTTCTTCCTTGTCTCAACCACATCGTGACAACTATGTTTGTACCTTTTTTTTGTTTTTCTTACTTTTACCCATGTAAAATTCATCACCAGATAAGTTTTTTTGTAATATTTATATATATATATATATATATATATATATATATATACACACACACACACACATTATACATAACATCCATTAATTGATAATATATAACACTCCTTCATTCAAAACATTCACTGATGTAATTCTGAGTGCAATGTGTGTAAAATTACAGTCACTTAATTTCTGAATAAAAAGGCTAAGAAAGTGAATATTTACTCTAAAAAGCAAAATGAATCAGGCATTGGTGGCTGAATGTTGGAGTGTTTTTTCTCACCTGTCCTTGGGACCAGGATTCACCTTGCAGGCCTCCAGCAGAAAACGCACAACTTCAACATGTCCTAAAACCAAAAGGAATATATATATAGACATTTTTTACACACACAGACTGGAGTTTAGAAGACAGAAGAGTGAAATGTCATCTGGATAACTCCCCAGTGATATAATATCTGAAGACTTATATTTACATTAGACAATCAGATTCCAACATATATAATATAAACCAAACTAACAGATACCAATGGTTCTTGACCCCTAATAAGTGACAAACTAAAGTGACAGCATGTGCAGTGTTGTACCCTCAGCGGCTGCTACGTGAAGCGCTGTCCTGGAGTCATAGTCCTGCTGCTCCATGTCCATGGAGGATAGAGCAAACCTGGAGTCACCATGAGGGAAATGTTACAGAAGTAGAATAGAAAACACTGAAGACTTGTAGGCAATAAAGAACTCAGTACCTTCTCAGAGCAGACACATCTCCTGTGTAGGCAGCAAAGAGGAGGTTGATGACAGATTTCACCTGGAATGATACAAAAGAGCCTTTGTGGAATAGAAATAAGTTATTATGGACAGACGGTGGGCAGAAATGGACGCGTCTCCTCCTTTAGCTCTAGTGGACAGAAATGAACAGAGAACTGGTGAAGGGAAACATCAATCAAAAATGCAACTTCAATTAAGTGCATTGAAACACGAACACCTACATTTTTCAGGTGGAAAGACAGGAGAGGAACAAATTGAGTGTAGCATTTTAAGCATTGCATATAATAATATTAATAGAGACTCATTTATATTAACTTCTAAACAATTAATTTCTGTGACTTTTCCAGTGGTTTGCAATTACAATTACATTATACAAGTTATGGAAATGTCTAGAATTATTCAACAGCCATCCTTCATAAATCATTCTAATATGCTGATTTGCTGCTCAAGAAAAATTTCTTATATATTATCAATGTTGAAAACTGTCGAGCTGATTAATATTTAATATTAAGACACTTGCCTCAATCAAAACATGAATTAATTTGATTTACTAGCAGGATAAATTTGGTTTCTAGCAGCATCTGATTATATAAAAATAAAACAAACAAGCAAGCCATGCAAAAAGAGGAAGAAAAACCCTCATGCACTTTCCATGGAAACCTTTGTTTTAAAGCTTGTGAGACAGAAAAGCACCGCTAGGGTGCATCAGCAACCCTTCATGTTAATCAGCAGATCTCAAATACCAAGACAGAAACAAGACGACTTACAAAAAAGTGCCAATCTTGCTGCAATTCTCCTTTTTTAAAGTTTTGTACAAAAACCTAATCATAAACCAACCAAAACAATCAATAAGATTAACCATCAGATGTTCGAATCCATAGCTACAAACTGGATCAGTTTTACAAGCGCATAAGCATTTGAATTGAACCCTAAACAAAACTGTACATTAAAAACAGAAAAGAGGGGACATAGGTTTGGGACATAGCTAGTCTAAACGTCCGTTATCACCAATAACGATAACTATAAAGATAACAATAACTATAACTATAAAGCGTCCACACCAAAGAACGATAACGCTCTGTTTATTCTAAGTTTGCGCTGCAGGTTTGTCGTCTGCTGCTTTAAATGCTCGAGCTCTTTAAAGCAGGATGGATTCTGATTGGCTGTCAATTTTTTTTACCGCACATAAGCTGGAAAGAAACCTTTTGGAAAGTGATTACAACGATATCGTTTCTCTGTGCCGTTATAATTATGGGGTGGACTCTGCTATTCTTTTATATTTATAACGATTTTTAGAGCTGTATCTTTATTGTTAAGGCCCGTTCACACAAAGAACGATAAAGATACACACCAGTGGATGATATCGTTCTGTTTATTCTAAGCTTGTGCTTGTCTGACACTTTAAATGCTCAAGCTCGTTACAGCAGAATGGATTCTGATTGGCTGTCAATGTTTTTATCGTTCATCAGCTGGATAAAATCCTTCTGAAAGTGATTCCAACTTTTCTCTGTGCCGTTATCATTATAGCTGGGATTTGAAGCCTGCTATTCTTTAATATTGAGAACGATTTTTAGAACTATACATTATCGTTATCTTTATAATTATCGTCCTTGGTGTGAACAGGCCTTTTAAAACCTAGATTTTTGTGATTTTTTACTTATTATCGACAATAAACATAAAATAAAAAAGAAATAGTCCTACATGAATGATGTACATGTATGAAATAAAAAAAAACTACTAAAGAAGGAGTAACATAACTTAATTACAACTTAATTTAACCATTTGAAGTAATAAGTTAAATTATATTTATTATAATTATACAATATACTTATCTTAAAATATTCAGTATTCTCGCTTTCCTTTCTACAGACATAGAGTGAAGTCAAAAAGTGGGAGAAGATGTCAGTGCCTTTGGCCCAAAAGATCATCCGAGAAATGTCAGTCCCATTGCGTGTGTGTTTAATTATAATCTCTATCAATGTAATTACATACAAGTCAGCATAATGTCTTAAATTGAAAAAAGGGCACTATTCCTGTTTGCTATAACGTGTAATCCTCATTCTCCAGAAATGTGCATGCTAATTTCAGATGAAGTCAACTAGAGCAAGATAAACTTGCGTTTAATGTTTAAAACTGCTTTAAGGTCATTTTGAATGTTATATACATTTGATGTCGCTTTAAAGGCCCTTGCTAGGCTGTTGGAAGCTAGTAAATGAGAAAGAAAGCAAGATAGATAGATGTCAGTGTATCAAGTTGCAGTGTGCCATTAGCATGTGACCCACAACCGCTGCTGTATGAATGAACATGTAACATGAGTCAGTGTTTAGATTCACATTAGAGCAGCAGGCTAAATAAAAGATGAACATTCAGTTTAATTTCAAAGCATAAACTACATATGAGGGGTAAAATGAGGATGATCTTCAGATCTTAATATTTGTCTGAAAAGCAGGCATTTGGAATATAACTCTACATCAACAAAAGATTAAGTAAATATATTTAGCGGCATTTCTAATGAAGTATGGATCACAAGGGAAAGTTAATAACAAATGTAAATAAATAAAATCTAAGAAATAAATAGAATGTAATAAATAGTCAGAGAGAAAGTGTGGGAAGCATCACTAACTATTTAGCACAAGAACCTCAGGTTTACACAGGGGTGCTTCATGTGCTTGCTGTTCCTGCACAGCTACATTTCACTTACAGGATCAATGGAAGGTTCTTTCATCACCTCATGCCAATGAGAACAGGATGTGCTGAGAACTGATAAACAAGACATTTCAAAGGCAGACTATACATTATTTCAACTCTAAAGCACAACAGAAGGCAGCAGAGCAGCTGGACAGCAGCTCTTAAAACAAAACAAAAAAAGCCCTTTCCAGTCGTGCACCATTACTGAATAAAGATTTAAAAAATGTTTACAAAAAGATCTTCTAGATAAGAAAATATTTTGTATAGACATAATAAAAAAGAACATTTTTATAATTATATTTAATAAAAAATAAAATGTTAGAATTATACTCAATTATATATAATACACAGTTCTATACATAAATGATACTTCATAATAAATGTGAAAGACTTTATCACGATTTTATTTACCTTGACTTTTCAGGGCTGAAAAAAAAAAAAAAAAAAAAAAAAAAAAAAATCATGATTTGAAAATTCCTTGCAACTTCCATATTTCCATGAACATGGGAATCCTTTCATAGAGATATTTTCCGTTATGTTTTTGTGATGAGGATTGTTGAAGCTGTTCAGGAGTTATAGACCTGTGGTTTTCGTGCAGGCTGCATTCAAATAGGCCTTTTTAAAGCTACAATATGTAATTTCGCCGCTAGGGGTCGCTAGGGGACCTCTTACAATAACAAAGGCGTAGATTGATGACGCAGTGATAAGTGGAATGACGAGACTTGCCGTCATGCTGATGGATCTAATAATGTTTATGGATGAGTGAAAACATTCATGTTTTTTAACATTACTGTGGTATGAGGCAGGTCGCGATTGCTAATAAGAGACAGACATCAGCGCCACACGCGAGTCCCGCAGATATAAAGGAATAAGGACATTTATAATAAGGCGTCCCTGTCAAGTCGTGTCTCGTGACTCGCTCGGTCAAGTCAAGTCAGTCGCGGACGTGAAGCTCTCGGCATCTCGAAAACGCCACGCCGATATTGATCCTCATTTTAGTTCTCCTTTTGTCCCAAAGTCTGCTTGCCATGGACTATAATGTTTGAACGAAACAAGAACAGCGTGCCGCTAGAAGTTATGCATTACGCAGTTGTCCACATCTGTCACCATGGTTACGCCATGGCTATGGCAGTACAAGTGGAAACCAGGGACAACGCTGATATTACGTCATTGACTGGCGGCAAGTGACCAGGGAAGGCCACTTTTTCAAATTGTGAATTTCTCTGAATTTACAAATTCTTGGAAACATTTAGGATAATGGAAGTTCACAATTGAAAGAAATATATAACACTGTACTGTGCAAGTGTTTTTTGGATATTTTGATACAAAATTCTTTCATATTGTACCTTTAAGTAAAACTATGGCACTCTAGCAAACAAGGATGATTTTTTTTTAGACACACTTAAGAAAACAAAATAATATAATAGTGTCCCTTCATCATTGTCCAAAACACAAAACAGCAACAAAAGCGAAAGCAATTGATTTCAGGTAACAATGTGATAAAATTAAATACATTTATTTATGACACAAAAAAGAAAACCAGAACAAATGACAGATACACAATGAGAAAACAAGAGAAAATAAACAGACTGTTATGACATTATGAGTGAAATCAGATGAGAATATATATTGTGATGAAGAAATTTTGACAGCCGTTCTGTTAGAATCAGACCAGTTCAAGTAATCAGAGCGAGCAGCTTCCTTAAGCGATAAACTCATATTGACTGTTTAAGCTGTCAGTACGATCATGTGAACACTTCTCCTTAAAAGCATATGACTGAAGCAGCATAACAGAACACACAAAAGCAGCATAAAAACACACAAAAATAGTGAAACTAAGAAACAAAGCCCATAATAGTTTCTGCAAATATTCTGTACACAAGGTTGTGAAAGCATATAGTAAATTATACGAAAATAAAATGAATTTATAATGTAAACATTAATATGTATACACGTCAATATATAAAGTTGTAATCAAAATTATTCAACCCCCATTGCAAACCGTAATTTGCAAAATGTACAGACTTTCAGTCGTTCGCAATGAACAAATAAAACAAGTCATTGAAATAGCTCAACAACAAATGTTTCAAGTGGTTAAGTTTCCTCAAATTCAACTGAAAATGCAACTTTTAATGAATAGAATCCCTCACCACAGCACAAATCTGCAAAACAGATGTTGTTTTAAGCACAACTGAGGTACTTGCACCAGGTGTGCTCGAGCTAGAACACATGACATATCTGAACTGGATAGGTTTGTTGAGTGTCAGGTTTTACTGCATGTTAGAAATATGGCTAAGTCAAAAGAATGGTCCAAAAAGTTAAGGGAAGTTATCAACGCCCTTCACAAACAGGGAACAGAATACATACAAGTTCATTCAAAACAAGTACGCAAGTTCAAAGTTAAAGAAACAGTGGTTACACTACCCGAAACCCGAAATAGGCTCAGATTCCTCAGAAACGCTGCCAGAAGCTGGCGTGTGGTTATACATCTCATTTGCAGCAGGTTATAACAGCAAAAGGGTGTTCTACTAAGTACTAAAGATGCTTGCCATGAATAATTTTGAGACTGCAGAAGTCATCAAAAGATGCTTTTTGGGAAATCCACTTAAACATTTGTTGTGTTGAGCTATTTCTATTACTTTTGTTTGATTTGTTCATTGCAAACAGCTGAAAAGTCTGTACATTTTGCCAATAAACCTGATCTGCAATGGGGGTTGAATAATGTTGATTACAACATCCATCTGTATATACACACACACACACAATATATATATATATATATATATATATATATATATATATATATATATAATTTAAACAAATTAAAAGATGTTCTTGCAAAACATACAAAACAAATATATATAATACTTAAAAACCTAATAAGGGCAGCATCTTTTCAATAATAAAACAACTTCAGAAGCTAATCGAAGCTTAGTTTGATATAAACAGACATTCTGAATTATAAAGGTGCATAAATGTTTTTAGCAATAAAATATGAGAATAGACAGAGCAGACGGAACAGTGGAAGGTTTGTCAAATGATTGATTTCACCTTAAGTAAGGCTGCAATGACAGCCTGACAGCAGGTTTCATCTGGCTGCTGAGCAGTACTAGTGGGGCTCTATGCTGCAAGAACTACACATTACAACAACGCTCTCAGGACACGGAGACATCAAGACAAGCACTTCAGTAGAAACGCATTGTGACTAATCTAAAAATCAGTAACTAATTTGGATCAATAAGTCCTTTGGATCACATTGTGACCTAAGGGAGAAGCAATTAAGGAATAGTTTAGCCAAAAAGTTAAATACTACTTCACCTTCATGTTAGGAACATTTTTGAACCTTCATGCAGCTCTTTTCAATAGAACAGTTCATAGTAACCTGTCAATCTCCAAAAAGTACCAAAAAACAACCATAAAAGGGGTCCATTGACTTATGCGCTAGCCTATATACCAAGTGTTTTGAAGTCATTTAATAGTTTTGTGTGAAGAACAGGCAATTAATCATACATCTTGTGGAGCGCTCCCGGAGAAGGCATCTATTTGGGATTTTAACTGATGGAAAAGGAATGTAAAAGTGGACGTCATATCCTGTTGCGCCCTCTATAGCTCATGATCAGCGACTTGTCGATAGTCAAGCTTAAAGCGTCATGGCAGAGCATTATAGTAGACTAGTCTGTGCAACCCCTGATATATAAATATATACAGTACATGACTTGCGCACTACATTCCAAGGGCCCTAATTTAACGATCTAAGGACATGGTTTAAAGCGCTGGTGCTCTTAGGGTTTGTCCAAATCCACTTTTGAAGGTTAAACGATGGGAAAAATTGTCGGCGCGAGCGGCGCATGGTCTAAAAGGGTTGTCTCTATTCTCTTAATGAGTAATGGGTGTGTTTTGGGCGTAATGTGAAATAAACCAACCAGAGTGTCATCTCTCATTCCCTTTAAAAGCCATTTGCGCTCGCGCCATGGCGGATTCGCTATTTACATGGCAGAATTTGCAAGCGGAAAGACTGAACGCTTCTCCAGAGCGCAAACGGATCTGCTCGTGAGCGAGGTGAGAGCGCACAAGCAGACCATCTACCGGACAACCAGATCCACCATATCTTTATGTACACAATAATAATCTTTTATATTGTAATCCTTTTATTTTTTATAATTTGGATATTTTGTGTGCTGCTTGCACGTCCCTGAGTATGTAATAAGCAGAGTGCACGCGCGTTGTGGACCCGACTATAGGCGCACATTACTAACGCACTCTTTTAATAACAAAAAAATATTGCACCATTGACTTTAGAGCAGGTTTTTGTTGGTCAGTGGTGCAGTCAATTTTAGTTGCCTCAAAATTGCAACGTGCCAACAATGCAAAAAAGCTGCATACATTTTTAATTCCTCAAAAATGTATCTTTGCGTTCCACTGCAAGTCAACATACAGGGTCAAAAATCACATGAGGGCGAAGAAATAATGACAGAAATTTAATTTTTTTGACGCACTATTGCTTTACTTTTGTTTTAGCAACACACATATAGAAACAAAAATATATAAATACTTAAAAACTTGCTGATAAGGGCACCATCTTTCAAAAAATAAAACCACTTCAGGTGCTAATCGAAACTTAGTTTGATATAAACTAACATTTAGAATTTTTGAACTTCAAAAATTTACTTTTGTGTTCCACAGAAAAACAACAACAACTACTACTACATATGGGGTCAAAACAACATGAGGGTAAGCAAATAATGACTGAATTTTCCTTTTTGGGTGAGCTTTGGACTTCCTTTTTCCACCTGTACAGTACTTCTTGCAAAACGTTTCAGAGAACATTCGTGTGCTCGTGACACCATCAAGTTAAAGTCCACACTGAAAGACTCCATGTGTGGTAAGAGGCGGTCAATTATGCATGACCACAACATGCAAATTGTAATGAAAAACAGTACCACCTGCAGTCCGTTCAGCAGCCAATCCTAAAGTTCCACCAAAAACAACAACTGTTGGTCTTTGAGAGAATACAGAGCCTATAAATCACACTGCACCTAACATCCACCAAGCTGTATTGCTTTAGGCGTCAGCACAGATAGATAAAACAGAAGCCAAGGCACACAAGTCCATATCCTCAACCATAGACATTCATATTCACTGAGAAAGATGCAGCGACTCTGGTGACAAACCATAAACGTGTCCAGAATGAGATTCATTGAAAATAAATAACTGTTAGTTTACATAAATATATATTGTCAAAAAGCTTGTTGAGGTGATTCAGGTCAGTTTAAGTTGCCATCTCCGACATTCTCCATCCTATAGACTACAGTAGTGGAGTTGTCTTCATTGCACTCAGTGGGCGAGACTTTTGTCCACACAGTGTCTTTGAGAGCCAGCTCTTTCTGAAGGCTCTCGTAATCCAGGGGTCCAAAGATTTGCTGCTGTGTTGAGCAACACGGAGAACAGATTAGTTTTTTAGGGGCTTCCAGGGAAAGTGTGAGACTCACACTGTTCAATATTGTGATGTGTGAAAAGATTTCAAAGTCAACAAAAACAAATATCCAATCACAGAGCTTGCCCTTGTATTCACACAGCTGGGTAAAAACAGGTGCGTCTTATCACAGAAATTGCACAAGCCTCATTTAGGTGTCAGTAGTCATGATCATTATTAACCTATGACCAGTCCCACATGGAATCTGTGCACGCAGATTTCAGATGAAGCGGACGTACATAAATCACATTAAATAATGACAGATAAATTATTATTTTAGATAGATTAATATAATAAATAATATAGAATATTATGATAAATACAATAATGCACACAAACATTATATGTGTAAGTGCGTTACTATATTTATCATATTTTATATTATATATTTTTTATATTTTATTATATTCATTTTATTAAGAATATTATTGAGTCAAGTGACATTGTTATCCCCTGAGGAAAATTTAATAATGAAGATCATAAAAATTGCACATGCCTCATTTAGGTTGCACTAGTCGGATTTAAGTCCTTATCATTATTATCTGTGCGGCCGGACATCAACCTATATCACATAATAATAATAATAATAATAATAATAATAATAATGATAATACAAAATAGTATAATATTTAACTGTATTTAAATATTTAAATATATGTATTGTAATATACAAATAATGAATAATATAATTAATAATACAGAAATATAGAATACATAAACTATATAGACAGATTATACATGTAGTATTTTAAATATAATAATAATAATAATAATAATAATATCAAATTAAATTTGACATATATATATATATATATATATATATATAGTCAAATTTAATTTGCAACAATTAATTTTCTTAATGTTTAATGTTTTTTTATTAAAATTTAATGTTTTTATACCCTTTTTTCAACAGGAAAATGGTCTCTACATTGATTTTTGTAATTTTTTAAATCAGGTCTGTATTCAGTTTTAAATATTTTAACTAATCTTTTTTTATTTAGATGAGAGTATTCTCAGCTATGTGTAACACATTTTACCATGTTTAAATGCATTCCACCGATTTTTCAAAAGCAGAAAATGTCTACAGATTCCATCTGGGGCTGCCGATTATGAATCTGAGGATGCAGACTGAAGCAAGCAAACAAAAACAATCTCTGGCTAAAACGGCATAAAACATGGGAAATTAAGAGGTGGCACTCAACATGCAAAATTAAAATTTCATGCAGAACTGAGAACTTTGACAAATCATCGCTGCTTTAGCTGTGCTGCTTCATGGAGAAGACAGACCAGCAAAAAACGCTGAAATCAATAAAAGTCTATCGGTTGTAATATAGCTAGCTAACTAGGCATGTAGTGTCAAAATGCTCCAGCAGGGGGCGTGGTGTTTGTGCATGTCTGACTCTGGGCCGTGTACCAGGTGTTTAGTGGAAATAAGCTTTCTCTGCAGTATTCTCAGCTTCAGGGTCTTAAGTAAATTATTATGTGCCATCAATCATACAAGATGTGGTGTAATGCTCCGATGGGGCACGTGGGGAGGGCAAGGCTGGCTGGCAAATAGAAGAGGACACTCACCCTCTGGTCTCCTCCCTCACGGCGAGGATCGAGCTTCTTGGCAAAGTGCCTCAGGTTGTCATAGTTGTGAAAGTTGAACAAGGACACCAGATCCTACAACAGCACAGAAAGCCACAGGAGTCAGTCTGAGAGGTCAAAGGCTCAAAGCGCACACAGAACTGTGTATATCTGCGTTGAGTGTCCCTAGGTGGTCTTCTAGTGACAGGAGATTGTGCAGTGCATTTCAAGTTTTCATTAGAGCCCTTTGTACCATCATAATGCTGAAATTAAACGTCATCACAATGTCATTAAACTTCTCCAGTTCCTGTTTTCAGGGTCATCTGAGGTTTAGTCCATGTGATCATTTATAAAGTCTTTAAAGGTGACATTTCAAGCAGTGCCAACAGTATTCGTTCCTTGTTTATGTGTATTTTTGAAAATTTAAGTAAAATAAACCTCATAAAAAGGTGACATTTCAAGGTTTAGAAGTGTGATGTTGATTAGGTAATGATTTATTGGTCCATTGTTTTAGACATAAGCAAAAGTTACAGTTGCCTTGCCATTAGACTTCCACTGTAAGTGTGAAATGCCAGTGTAATATATTTTACTGCATTTTCAGGGTTAGGAGAAGCCACATTTTTAGTTATGTTCTTTATTTCTAAGTATATTCAATTTCAATTCCCTTTAAAAAATAAAGAAAATAAAGTATTTCTTAGGACCTGATAAGCAAATTACACAAATTATGTGCTACATCTCTATTTTAGACTTTCAGCTAAGATAATGTTTTTAAGTCCTTATAATAATAAACTATTATTATTATTATTATTATAGGTAATAATAATACATTATGTGTATAATATATTTGTAAAATAATAATAGTTATATTAATAATAATTAATAATCATATCCGCATCTAGCGTTTTGTTCTACTATCAGAAACCCAGAAATATTATTTCAAGACATTGAAGTTTGTGTAACAAGCAGTTAAACCTTGAAGCTGACCTTAAAACTGCACTTCACCTTATAAACTATGATTTAAAGGGTTCAAGTATTCAGAACATTCCCTGAATTTGTTAGAAACTAAGTTGGCAGGAACGTCTGAATGTCTAATATTACAGCCATTTGCTGTTTTTCGACTCCCTGACTAGCCAGTTTTTACTGTGACCGTGAGACTGTAGAAATGTGTCAAACTGTTTATACCATGATATAACATTCTGGTCTTACTGCCCATCCTTTAGTTAACTCCACCAATTAGCTCTGGTTCCGTTCCTGGGGTCGTTTCGAGTCTGTACCCACTAATGAGTCCCAGACATGGACTCCACTGATTTACTTAAGACACACAGGGAGTAATTATAGACTCCTTGACCTTTAACAAGGGTCTGAGAGGCTGTAGAGATATTCAGACCCTGAACCAGTGCTGGTTCTCAGAAAGACCTTAAAATAACACTGACAGATTCTGATCATTTCAAAGTATACGATGGGAAGCATTCGTGAGGATAGGATCATGGGATCAAAAATACAGCAACCAGAGAAGACAAACTATAGATGAAAAGCATAAAAGCATATTTCTAAACACAAATTCTATTTCTTGTATTGATTGCAGATATGTAACAACAGCTAGGCAATATAGCAGTAAAAAAAAAATCTCTATAATGTTTAGGCCTAAATATATAATTCCATACAATATTAATGTATTAAACTAACTGTAAAATACTGTACAAATCTAGTTAAAAATTATAATTTTACACACAGTTTTCCACTGTTTTTAAATGAATAAATAACTAAACTATATTATATTGATGGTAAATATACACTAAAGTTCAAAAATGTTGGTAAGATACTTTCGGTAAGATATGTACCAATAATAATAATAATAATAATTAAATTAAAAAAACATAAATATTGCTTAATTTCACCAAATATCACCAGCAAAAAAAGTTTGCAAATATATTGTGAATGTTTGACATAGCCACCCGATCCTACATGCCTTACATGTATCGTGTGAAAAGCACATACTTTACATCTTTTCACAAAGATATGTTTAATGTCCTTGCATATCTTGGGTAATCGGCCAAAAATAAATAAATAATAAAAATCAAGCTTCAAGTACATGGGTGGAACTTTTTAAAAGAAATGAAAGTGTTTGTATTGTGTGTAGGTGTGTTGAGAAAGAAGAACATTCACATACCGTGCAGAACTGGATGCCTCTGACACTGTTGCCAAGTTTGTCTAATGGCGGAGACCAGCACATAATGCCCATCACATTGGGCACAACCAGCAGAATACCTCCAGCCACACCTGACTTGGCTGGAAGACCCACCTGAACAAAAATTAAATGCATTAAAATAACATAAAACAATTATATACAAACAAATACTAGAGTAATAGTTGAAGATGTTGTGTTTGGATACTGGTTGAGTTCACTGAGAATTAATAGAGTTGTTTATTTTCACGTTATGTTTGTCATGTTATGATGTCATATTTCATGTTATAACGTGCTTGATTAGCATTTAAAGAAGGCGTGTTTGCCCAGAAAAGATTATTGTACACCACAGTTACGCATGTTGTACTATGAGTAGTTGGGGAATAAGTCACAGGGTTTTGTCCGGAAATACTGTGCGCTATAGTGATACAACTGTTTAATGAATTTGAAAGAAAAAGTGTACTTTAAAGGGGTCTCTCTTTTATGAAGTCTTGATTTTATTTTTGGGGTGTACTAGAATATGTTTCATGCTTGATTGTTCCAAGAAAAATAATAGTAATATATATATATATTTTTTTTTTTACATTAATCACAGAACTGTTTCCCCAGTCAGGCTTGAACACACGGATTTCAATGAAGCACCTCCTTCCGAACTATGATATGTGCTGTGATTGGTGATTGGTTAGCTGGTCCAGTGTGTTGTGCTCAGGAAATGTCCCACCCCTCCATTACTGCGAGTTCTTATCTAGTGTGAATATTAAGGATGGTGTCAATTTTAAACCAATTCCAGCCCGATTCAGACCCTGACAATGTTAACAAACAAGTAGATCGTCCAGAACGGATTTCATGCACAGACTTTGCAAGCACAGATTTCACAGGACGTTTCAGAGTGGTATGTTCTTTGTACTTTTCTCATACATTATAGATAGCCCACTAGGGGCGTCAGCAAACTTCTAGTTGGGCCTCAAGATGACTTGAGGTCAGAGATAAACAGAGATAAAACATTACTATAAGCTTGAACAACTAAAAATCAAGATATTTCTTATTTTAATCCACCATGTTTTATTTTTCCTTTGAAGAATTATAAAAGTGTAATGTCTGGTCATAGTAAAATATAACTCCATGGGCATTTTTATACATTTTATAAATATATATATTTTTTGGTAATTTCAAGCTCTAAAATATTTTATCAGGTAGAAATTTAGTAAAATGCGATCCTTTTCCTTAATCCACATCCAGTATATCAAACAAGTGGAATGTCATGGGGCCTTCGAATATTGTTGTGAACAAAGATAAAGGTAAGAATGACAAGGAAAATGTGAAATATAGAGAAAGAGAGGTACAAATTATGTTGTGAAATAGTACCCCAAAATAACAGGAGGCGAGTTAGCACACGTATTGTGTGAACTGTAGTTTTTTTAGTGGATGTGTTTATGCATGTGTGAAATGAACCTGCATGCACATAAACTTACATGGAAGGCAAACTGTCCAGAGAAGTCATACATGCCGCAGGAGTGCATGAGGCTGAGGGTGTTTCGCACGGCCTCAGGGCTCAGCACACGCTCGCCTGTGATTGGACAGAAGCCGCCGTTGGCCAGCGTGGCAGCCATGACGCTAGCACTCTCACAAGTTACCTCGATGGAGCACAGCTGTACATATAGATGCAATCACAAATAAACACACATGAATAAGATTAGGATTAGGCCACGATGCCTTTAAATAGGTTTCATTTGGCAGCTTTTGAAATGGATTTTATTGGTGACAAAAACCTAAGAATGAGACCATTTGTGTGTTTGTGTGTGTGTGATCAGGTGGGCTGATCCCATTACACACACACCACATGATCTCAGGGGCACATGACAGGAGTCAAGGGATAGGGTCACCAGACTGCATTCTGCCATGCCAAACTAAACCAGAACTTTCATTTCTAGGGCTAGGCATCAACAGGGAGTCGCTGATTTGATTCTGATTCACAAGCTCTTGCTTTGCTCAATTTTGATGTTATTTCATACTATTTTGGCTAATCTAGGAAGACACTACCGTTTAAAGGTTGGGGTCAGTAAGATATTTTCAATAAAATATGAACAATTTTATTCAGCAAGGAGAAATTAAATTAATCTAAAGTGACAGTAAAAGACATTTGTAAGGTTACAAAAGATTTATTTTAAATAAATGCTGTTATGTTTCACAGTTTCCACAAAAATATTAAGCAGCAGAGCAGTTTTCAACATTGATACTAATAAGAAATGCTTCTTGAGCACCAAATCAGCATATTAGAATGATTTCTGAAGAATAATGTGACCGTGAAGACTGGAGTAATGGCTTTGCCTTCACATGAATATGTTACATTTTAAAATATATTAAAACAGAAAAACGTTATTTTGAATTGCAATAATATTTCATAATATTATAATTTTTTGGATCAAATAAAGGCAGTCTTAGTGAGAGACTTCTTTCAAAAACATAAAAAAAATGGTTGTGTATTTCAGTAACAAATGTTCAGTCAACATTTTGGAAGCCAATCCCAGAATGCTTTGCAACAAGTTCATAACTCTTATGATGCAATCCGACAGTGACTCAGAAATGAAAGTCATCTCAGTACGCACCTGAAAGTAGAAGTCCAGAACAGCAGTCATGTCTGTGCCATCTGGAAAGCACTGCATACAAGAAAACGAAGGGTTAAAGTCAAAATTAAGATCAAAACAACGAGCCCCTCCAGTAAGGGACCGGTTACACGACATCGTTTTGACAATGGTGTCGCCTGTACACGAAAAATGCAATGGAAAACCTTTTTTTTTTAGTACATAGTTGTCATGTAAATGTACCCTAAATAGACAAAGAAGTCACTGCATATAAACAGGCAGACAAAATGTAAAGGAGAGAAATAGAAGGATTGCTGGGTGAAATAAATCAAGTGTGATAAAGACACTTAGCCATCTCAAAAACATCCTGGGAATCTAACCTTCTTTTCTTTCAGGTAGTAGCCAATAGCGAAGTTCCTGTCTCCTGACTCACGCTCCGACTGGAATCTAGATCAGGTGAACATTGAAGATAGATGTTAACAATTAGATGCCTCCATTAAACCAACCCTGCATATTATGCATAACATAAAGACAGAGACTGAAAGAGGACTACTTATTTTGACTGTATGATCTATGATCACATCTACAGAAATTGCAGCTCAACATACGTGGCATTGCTGAAACCAACATATTCATTTCCTGCCATCTTCTTCAAGAAGTTCATGACCTGCAGAAGAGAAATCAGAATAGCGGTAGGTTCATCAAAGCCAAAAACAACAACTGCTGTGAAAAGATTTATTGTAATCCTTTACTAATTGACTCACATAATCAAACTTCTCAGCATTGCCTGCTCTTTGCTGAAAAACAGAGGGAAGAAATAAAAGACATGTAAAAATATTTTGCCCTCATTGAGTGTTTATTATACTTCTATTCTAATAAATCACATTAAAATAGATAGAAATACATTTTCAAAATAGCATAATGGGGAAAAAATAAATCAGAAGAGTAACTAACTCGTATTGATAATTGCATTCCTTAAATATTACCAGTACAATGCTAAAATCTTAATTTCCTAAATATTATACAAGTACAACGCTAAAAACATCAGTTAGTAGTCTGTTGTCAGAAATCAATAAGATGATGATAATCATTTCATGTTTACTACAGTAAAGTACTGTTATGCTCTACAAAGGAAATGATGATGAACCGCTACAGAGCGAAGACTGGAGTTAAACATGTACATGAAGACCTGTAGGCCAAACAGAGAAGTGGGTCAAAAACCAGAGTGGATGTGAATCAGCAGGGTTGGTAACATCTTAAGATGATGTGTGTGGGGGATCTGTGCATTGTGAGTTGATGCGTTTCTGAGTGAGTGTGGATCAGTGTCCAATAACCTACAGCTTCCTGTCAAACTGAGTGTGGGTTTAGACACCCATCAAATGAATGCAAAGAGCTAAGAACCATTGAGCTTGATTACATTACTGCCATAAATGAACACTGACTGATGTGGTTGTTCGACTGTCTGTTAGATTGCTGAACATCAGGGGTGTAAAGTACTCAAATAATTGCACTTAATCACTATATTTATATGCATTAATTTGGTAAAATTATCATCTGATTAGGGGTGGGAATCACCAGAGGCACCACGATACCATATTATCCCGATACTTTGGTCACGATACGATATTATTGCGATTTTAAACATATTGCTATATTCTGCAATATATTGCAATATATTACCTTTTTTCAACTTCAATTTTTGCATTTTTTCCAAACTGGGTAGTATTTTAGTCCTGACTAAATTAAATACATAGGCTATAAATCTTTTATCTTTTGTTGTTTTTTTGACAACAAAATTAATGACAGACACATATGGCTGCCGTCACTTTAAGAGCTAGTGCACGGATCCTGTGTTCATTATACTGTCACATGCGTTTTATGCTTATTAAAGACAAAACCGACTATGTTTAGAGTATACTCACGAAGACCGAAATTGACACAATTTTGCGTGTTAAAGCAATACAATCCGCGAAAAATAACATTTGTTACTGGCCAGCTGTTCCTGAGGCGGATTTTCTATGAATTTCGCTTAGAAAATAATCTCTCAGAGAGCGCGCGAGCACTAATTAGTTTAAACTCGCTTAAATGTTTAAACTGGTAAGACTTAAGACGTGCAAATGGTAAACTTCAGTCACGATGCACTGCTGGCCCGATTGTGCAAGTGAATATTCCGTCATGTCCCGACTCCTAACCGCGAGTGTGTATTATCGCCGCAGCGCTTGATGCTTGCCTTGCACAACACATTTTGAGAGAAGAGAGATAGAAGACGCGGCACCGCTGAACACTCAGGCAGACATGCACTCTACTACCAAAGTTAAATTCTCACGTGTAGCTTATTTAAATAAAAATAAAAGATCGATACTTGGCACCCGTGTATCGATAGAGTATTGCCACAGAAAATATCACTATACTATGCTGTATCGATTTTTTCTCCCACCTCTACATCTGATTGGTTGAATTCTCCAGGTTTTCTCAAGGTGTCGAGCTCTTTAAGGGCCGTTACATAGTCAACGCGAGCTACGCGAGCAAGCTACGCGGCATAGTCAACGCATCGGTACGCATACGCGTCCGCAAGGCTACGCATCGCTACGCTTTGGCCGCCAACGGCCCTAACGGTCTGCCTGAAACCGTGACGCCCTCATGGAAGAAGAAAACCATCCTGTTTACAACTGTGACAATGAGCGCTTATCAAGATCAAGTAAATTCTTGTTTTTTTTTTCAAAAGTTTGTGAAGGTCAAGGTGTCATTGTTGCAGTAAACTTGCACAATGTTCTTGAATGTGTAATTTATTAGATGCATGCCGTTCTGTTATCGTAGGGACTTACATTTTCACGCCCATAAACACATCACGGAACAGGTTCAGACCGTTGACACCAAAGTCTAGAGTAATGGCTGCTGAAAATTCAGCTTTGTCATCACAGGAATAAATTGCATTTTATGTACATGTATATATAATTACTCTTAAGTACAATATTTATACTTATACAGCCAATTAAATCTATTTTAGTGAAAGTCTAAAATGTAATCAGAAGCCATGACACCTAAACCAATTTATTTTGAAGATGAACCGTTGTTGATCTAAACTAGAGTCTATAATGCTGCTAATTTCAATGGTTTGCTAAAAAGTTCAATCCCATTTATTTGTATAAAACTTTTTACAATATACATGTTTGAAAGCACCTTTATATGAAAAATAAAATAACACAAATATAAATAATAGAAAATAACTGTCATACAAAATCTTTAACATTACAAAAAGTCATAAAACAAAGAAAACTTAATTATATGGGCTGCTTTTGTTTCTTTATTCTGTTTCATATTTAATTACAATTAAATGTGGAAACTTTTGTAATATTATATAATTGAAATTTTACTCAATTTAACAAAGTCCCAGTTCCTATAATTTAATGCAAGGGCACACTTTTTGTACTTTTTACACCCCTGCTGCACATTATATCTTGCAAGAGGGAAAAAACTGTATGAAAAAATGCTGAATGTACTGCACCCAGTGTACTTCAGAAACACACAAAGGCCAAGCATCATTTTTTTTTTTATCAAGCCTTGAAGAAAAAAAGGCAGAATAAAATAACACATGGCCTCTGTGGGCTTCAGTAGCTTCCAGCACTAAAGATTATTTGGTCCTGCACAGATGCTCTATTTTATGCAGTGGCCGTCTTATTAAGAAACACAATGGCACTACTGATATTTTAGTATCCAGGCTTGTTCATGGGGAGGGAGGAAAAATGGAAAGGAAAAATTACCAACGTCATTGACCTGCAGCAGTGGTCAAAAAATCCCACAGATCCTACGTCTGCAAAATATGCAACAACATAAAACAGCATATCACACGCTTTTAGTACACGCTCATGGCGGTGCTCAAGGACTCGCAAGGAAGGGCAGGAAGTGATGTCATGCGTTACTTGGGTGCAAAGGAACCCGACAGGCACGACTTACATTCAGCACTGACCTATCAGAACACATCAGAGGGGTGAAAGACATTTTGTGTCACACCACTATCATTCACAGGAGACAATATGGGAAGAGCAATCACAATGGTTGAGTTTAGGTTTGATGGGAGATGTGAGGCTGAATTTCAGTTTACAGGATGCCGAACATGCATCACGCAGAGTGATGGTGCATCCTTTTAATGTGTGAATTGGTGCTGGGTTCAAATAAATTCTAGGGCTGTCAATTGAAATTTTAAATCAAAATAATTACATGGTTTGCAACAAATGAATGAATAAAATTGCATATTACCCATATTTGCTGAAAAAAGCCCCCAAATGAAGATAAACAAAAGATTTTAAAGACATTACAAAAGATAACTTTAGAAGTCAACGTATTGCTTCTCTTATTTCCATTTTGCAGTCGAGATAGGCTTGTTTTGTCCATTTCCAGCGTTTTTCCATGTAAAAGAAGCACTAGACACTAAGTAGATTATTTTTGTAAGATTTACTGGACTAAATTAACAAGTTAAATTGACAGCCATCATAAATGCATACAAATTTGAATAGTTTCTCTTATGCAAGCCTGTCGAAGGAGAGAATGACAATAGCTCCTGTCTACCCAGCTTGGAAAAGCCTTCTGGAAAAGTGTATGTGCATTTGTATGTGTGTTTTGTATGTGAAATGATAACTTCTGTATACAAGGGCTCAACTGTGAGCATATTGTAGAGTGTCAACTAAAGGCAATCTAGACATTACATTACAAAATCACTATTAACCGAGCTGGAGTGTTTTTCCTGTCTTGTGTGTTTGCACATGGGCCAAAACACATAAAAGACCAAAGCATATCAGCTGTGACACACAAACAAAACCAAAAGGTGCAAACAACTACAAGAAATACCAGCCAGGCTTCATAAACCCACTACTCTAAATATATAATATGATGCATTTTAAGGTGGATTTTAAGGATGGGCGATATATCCGATATTCACAATATATTTGCATTGATTTTTATGGTGATATAAAAATCAAGCAACACTGTAAATATCATATCGATTTTAATGTAAAGTTTCATGAAAATGTTTTAAAAGTGTCTTAAGTAGAAAAACATTTGGATTATAGCCATTCAAATTACAGTATAATTAAAAGCCATAATTTTTAACATTTAATAGGCTTTAACATACCTATGTAACCTTCCTAGAACTATTGGCGGAAGTACCCGGTTTTTGGAGTGTTCGTGCCGCAGGAAATAGGAAAGATTTTAGTTCTAGGAACTCATTTTGAAGGAAATAATTTAGCTCCTACATCAGAGTAGGGTCTAAACCAGAACTATCGGAACTACCAGTGGCGTTAGTGTACGCTGATTGGGACGCAAGCGAAACACCAGCACCCACCATTTAAAAAAAAAGCTGGGTAAACAGATTATAGCCTATATGTTTACTCCAAAAACTAACTCTACGAACATGGAAAACAGTGATAGATGGGCATCTTAACCTTTACACTAAGGAGAAAACAAGCATGGCTTACATAACTTCAGAGTTCTTACTGGCGGTGTGAATGAAACCAGGAAAATGTTCCTAGGGGAACAGTAAGTTCTCGGGGAACCACCCTGGTTGCTAGTTCCTAGAACTACCCGAAAGCCCTTTATCTTATGTGTTTATCTTCACATAGACCTATAAAACCTGCACATTTAATATAACAAGGTTCAACACTAAGGATTTTTTTCCACTGGCTCAGTTGGGCTGGCCAAGCCACAAAAAAGATATTGTTTTCATTGTTTTTGACCTACAGTATGTAAACAGTGCTTTTTTGTTAGTCTAACAGTAATATTCAGAAAGGAAATATAGCAATAGAAATTATATTAAACACTGCAGTCTTATCGAGCTTGAATGGTTTAAAAGTATTTGAATGGATCATATAACGATCAATATTTTTAATGCTTTAAATAAAAATAAATAAATAAATAGCAAAATGAATGCGTTAATTTGGACATTTCAGAAAAAAATAATTTAACAAAATATATAATAAATTAGAACCTTTTTTTGCAGTTTTTTTATAAATCACTCTTGGGGTCTTTTTTTGCAACATTAAAAAAATGCCTAATTTATATAAAACTTAACTTAAAAATACAATATATTTATAAGGTTATATTTTTTTTAGCTATATCGCCCTGCCAAAGTGACGAGAGGGTGTAAAAAATGTGGAGAATAGAAAGTCTGGATGAATTTGACTTGAAATTCATTGCAAACAGACTTCTAGCAATAATGGTCCTGAAAACAGGATGATCTCCACATATTGTAGTTGAAATGAAAGTGGAGGCCTTGAGTAGGTGTACTGTGTACAGTAATTAAAACACAAAAGACAAGCACCTAAAATGCACACTGATGATCAGTTAGTCTTAGTCTAGGGAGCATTGCTCACAATTAATTACTCATACAGTCTATAAAATACAACCAGAACCAAAACCTCTAAATATCATTACTGCACATGTAACCTTTATCAATAACATTCGGCCAATACCAAATAGTCTGTTCTGGCTAAAATCAAATTAGGTAAATGTGAGTACAGTTAGAAGTCATCAAAAACAATTACTTACATATAAATGAAATAAAAAACAAGTGGAAGATGCTTACCTTAATAAGAGAGGTACACACAATTGCACCAGCATTCACCATTGGGTTATGGGGTTTATCTGTGGGAAAATAACATTTCGTATGTTCCTTAGGGTTACATGTTTAAAATGTTAGACACATGCAGACACTGTTCCCTGATTTTAGAAGCAAGCAGTCAAGCATAAGCTGATGGTTACAATTCTTACCGTCCTCATCCAGGAAGAGCTTGTTGAAGCGTAAGCCACTGGGTTCTTTCCCAATGAACCGGTGCACATATTCAGTGCCGTGGTCGTGCACGGCAATAGCGTACTTGAGCGGCTTCACGCACGACTGCAGGCAAAATGGCACTTTAGTATCACCCACTGTGTGTCTGTGTAAAGAAGTAAACAGAGATCAGAACCAGAGATATCATCCTATGGTCCACATAAACAAACAAACAAAATAATAAAGGAAGCTGAACCTTAAGGCCACACTGTGATTCTAACATGATATAAAGATGTTCTGACAAACACACTGCTCTTTTCACTCTCTCTAAATACAATGAGATTTTTTTTAAATTTTTTTTTACATTTATTATTCTAAAATAGTTTTAGGGGTCAAAAATGGTCTTTGGTGGTGGATGAACACAGTCATCCACACACAAAGTACCCTGCACATGCAAACTTATCGTATTTATTCATGAAATATAAAAAATAATCACTGTCAGGACAGATCATAAAACAAAGTTGATAAATCTGATAAATCTTTGGCGGGACAAAGATTGATTTTGCCAGCTGCCAAAGTATTTTTTTGTTGTTGTGAGATTCAAATTGTGAATGTGTTATTATGTAACAACACATTTCAGAGTATGAGCTGTTGTTGTATGTAGTTTTCTATTTATTTCATTTAGTATACAACTTTAAAACAGTTACATTTTGTGTAAAGATCAGAAAAGAACAAAGTGAATTTCATGCCATAAATTTCTGTCAATAGGTTAAGGCTATGGCAGTGTTGTTGACTAAAAGAGCTAGTTATTGTGTAACAGGTGAATGGCCATAGCAATTACTGCATAGCTATGCAGGCACCCCATGTATCTTATATTCTATAGCATGGGGTAAAACATACAGACTATATCTATGTCCTTATTATCAGAGATCAAAGGATGTACCATGATACACGGGTCTAAGTATTGAGGGAATCATTTATGACTGTGAGTTTATAGTCCTGTTATCAATGATTCTAACATAAGGATGTTTTTTCTCCACTGGATGACTACTCCAGGAGAATATTGGAGCATTTATTGCATGATAAGATTAGCAGCCACTTTATCTGATGGTTTTGTGACCAATATATATGAAGTATTTCGGTAAATGTCATAATGTACATAGTAAATAGTGAGTGCGTATCAAGTGGTTTGGTTAATAAATACCCAAATTGATTAACAAAGCTTGTTGAAATATGAAAATTGTAATGCTACAACTCCAGTTCAAAGATAAGTGAAAAATGCAGTGAGACTATTCATTGATGGTAAAAAAAACACACACACACAAAAAACCCAGTTCCTCTCAGTAGATGATGGTAAAATAAAGTAGATGAATCTAAATCTCAAGCTAAAATATATAGTTCCTGTCAGTAGATGAAGGTGTAGGATTCAAACCTTTGTCCATCTACTGTGCAAAGGGAAACGGCCCAAAGATCTGGGCTGAATTTGGCAAGTTGGGGAATGTAGTCAGCAACCTGTGAGCAAAGAAAGATGTGAGCAGAAACAAAGGCTGTATCAAGTAGAAAAAAAAACATTTTAGTTGAGGTGTTATTATTTCCATTTCTCTCATCTTACCAGGCCCCCGGAAAGATTACGGGCTTTCTCATAAAGTGTATCGATGTGGGAGGTGAAAGTCTGGAAATCAGGG
This sequence comes from Meda fulgida, assembly GCA_030578275.1. Classification (NCBI taxonomy): domain Eukaryota; kingdom Metazoa; phylum Chordata; class Actinopteri; order Cypriniformes; family Leuciscidae; genus Meda; species Meda fulgida. The sequence continues at coordinate 7,979,157 of CM060624.1, read as the reverse complement.
ATGGCAAACTTTTTCCGGAAGGCCTGTGTTAGGAGAACAATGTTGCTCTGGACACACCTGAAGAAACAAGAGCATCACAGAGCTGAAGAATGTATACCAACTAGTAGCTTGCTCAGCATTTATGTGGGAAAGTATGTATTTTGTCTATCTGTGTAATTTTTTACAATGAATGTAATTAATTATAGGACAAACAACACTGAGATTAATTTGTTACTTAAATTAGACACAACCATTTACTCCACGATATGAACAATTATCTGCATAAACTGGCTAATTTATGCCATCAAAGTTATGCATTCTAGGGAGACAAATGATTATAGTAACACTTTTGTATGAATTACAGCCCTCAAGAATCAATGCAACACACAAACACTCTTTCTTTCATTGTTTACGCTCCCTTCTCAAGAAGCTAAATGTTTATTTCCACTTTGATCAAAAGGTAGAGGAGCCAAATGCTAAATCTGTTCCAATGCACATTTCCCACTGAAAGATTTATTGTAAAATGTCAAAACATCTATGGCATGAGTGAGGAAGCCATGGCTGGTTTCACAGAGCTGGGTGATTCACTTCCACTGCAGCAGAGGAAAGAGCATCGTTCACAGGCATCATAAACTCAAACGTGTCCTAAGATTGTGTCTGAAATAACAGTCCAGTTGCTTCACCAAGGTCCCAGAACAGACAGACAAGCTCAAAATAGCTGTGCACTGTGCTGCTGCTCAGATTTATGTGGTTGTGAATTTTCAAAAGATAATCTATTACTTGTATCTGTAGGGCAGGAGAAGCTAGAGATGAACCAATATGTTTGGAATAGCATACTAACTTGACTTCTTCCTTTTAAGTACAAGACCACATATTTTGAACAGTTTTTCTTGATTAATTATTGAATCGAATAAATACGTTTTTTTCTTCTTCAAGATCATAATTGGACACCACACACTAAATTAAACATGTGATGTAATGAGTATTTGTGACAACAATGCAGCACATTATTGTGTGAATTGAATGTTTATTGTTCCATTTCACAAACGGTTTCATTTACTAATTTATATAAAAAAAAACAGCAGGTGTATGCAGTATCTGAGCCGTATACTGTATAATGCCTACTATTTTGCACAAAAGATGCACTCACTCATAAAGTGCTTGTTTTCATTTTGTTGACTTTTCTTCGTCCCAGTGGTCTTGGGCTTCACATTAACACAGATCGGAATAAACCATGAATTTGGTTTAATAACTGCAGCTAGGTAACCGAAGAGCATTTTATCTTTTGTTATTCTTTTTCACCGTTTCCTTTTTAACATCTCATACTGCACACGTCAGTGCATCTGTGTTGATTGAGAATAAACAGATTTTTTTACTGAGTGAAATTTTTTATCATGCGTTTCAAAAGCTCTGTTCATTTAGTTTAAAATGCTTAAATGAGGGGGGAAAAAATGCAACTTAAAGTAGTATTCAATTCCAAATATCATCTCTCTCTGTCTCTTTTAGGCCTTGTTCGCCATGCAAGGTCACTCACTGCCATAATCTATCAAGCCTCTACAAGCTGACACCACTGCATCTATCTTTTCAGTCTGTAATGAAGCTGTCAGTAGCAGCCAGATCGACCGGTGCGGTAAACACAGCACCAACAGCAGAGAAGCTGAAAAACACATCTATCAGGCTGGTTATGGAGGGAGGCGTTTATGGATCATGCCAGAAGAGTGACACAAAGCTTGAGGAGATTGTCAGGGATCGCTTGTGTTGCCAAAAGACAGCGATTACTAACTATCAATAAGATGCCATGTGCCGCCCATCAACCACAACTCTTATGCAAAGTATAATATATGCAATCAATAACCTTTGTGTATTATCTAAATGTGTGGGGACTGTTATAAAATCCTGATGTGTTTGTCAGCAGACAGGTCCACACAGAGGTCATCAGTTTCAAGCAGAATCCTGTTAAACAAAACCTTGCAAGGAGAAAGCACTTTTTTCTCTCTCTCTTTTCACCTGCAGGGTATTGTTTTAGCTGAGAAATTATTAATTTCTCACCTTGAATTACCAGGGAAACTGCATTTGGGCAAAAGATAGTTGCAATTATACGATCATCAATAGTTCTGCAGTACATAATACGCAGTATATACACTGTATGCAATGTGCTTGACTTCTTAACCATCTGAAGAATTGGTTTGATGATCAACCAGATTCAGCAGGAAAAAGTCATGCTGGTCCACCAACATTTTTCCTATTATCCACCAGCTAGATCAGCACTGAACCAGCAAAACCAGCCTGAACCTGCACCGAAATTCATCCTGGTCAAAGCCATTTTTAATTAGGGTATGATGAAAGATGAAATTTCACAAATTCAAACATCTGAATCAGAATCAACCCAGCAACTTTATTTTAAATTATAATAACATTTTAGAATAATGTTATTTATTTTTTACTGTATTTTTGATCATATAAATGTAGCCTTGGTGAGCATAAGAGATGTCTTTCAACAACATTTTAAGAAAAAATCTTACTGACCCAACACGTTTGAACAGTAGTGTACACACAATGGCCCTCATTTATCATTCTTGCGTAGAAACGTGCGTATATGTTGGCGTAAGATTATGCTTACACTCCTCTCATCGCCTGATTTATGAAGCTGTGCTTATGAAGCTGTGCTTATTATGATTTTTATTATTAATGACGCTTATTGTTATTTAGAAGAAGAATGTCATTTTTATTATTTTATCAGTCTGAATTATTTTTTGGTCATTTTTTGGAAAGCCTTTCATTACTGAACCCAGTCCGTGCACGCTGGTGTACGCTGGAAATTTGGTGTACGCACTTTTGATAAATGAGGGCCAATCAGAGCTGCTGAATGTTTTTTTATTTTTTATATTTATTTTCCTAATCATTCCAGGCCTGCAAAATGTCCAGCTTTTTCCATGAGCGTGACGTGCATATATCCTGAATCTACTACAGAACATTAAAAACAGTGTCAACTTACTTTTTGAACAGATGTCGGTCCAGCATTACGCCATCTGCCGTGGATTTGAGGGTGACTTTCAACATGTCCATACATTCTTTCAGCCGTGGATCTCCCGTTCGAAGTCCAGTGGCCTTCAGTGCCTGAATGCACACATAAACAAGAGATTTCCATGAGCACAAATAAGAGTTAACAGCTAATTTTCAATGCCATTACTCATTACTATCGATCAAAACACTCTTATCAGTGGGTTTTAAGTCCTTTGTAAGCCAGGTTAGATAAAATAGACTTGGTGTAATAAAATATGGCTCTGTGCCCCATTTAGAGGCGCTGATAACAGCAACAACACATCAGTAACTGTACACACTGACCCCATCAGTCCTCCCTTCGGTCATACTATTGCAAGGAACAGGTGATCTACTAGCAGGAGATGTAAACAAAACATGCTACAGCCAATAAAATATGTCCCTGGGAATTTAAACGTGTAAAGGGGAGTGCTGTCACTCACGGTAATGAATTTGTGAGCTGGGATCCTCTCCTGGCCTTCGGCAATACTGTAAAACAGCAGGTCCTCCAAGCTGGGCAGAATGCCAGCCTTCCTTCTCCTGGGACAAGAGAAAAAAAGAGCATTGGCACTGAGTGATCTGACTTTAGAAAATGACCTTTACCATGACAGAAACTGCAGTCACAGTATACGACATATTAGGTCAGCCTGGAGTGTATTTGAACACTATAACATTTGGTTAATTGGGGTTAAATTCAGAGAAAAACCTATTGCAGAGAAAAAGAGCCATGCAACAAAGTTTATAAGAAAAAGGAATCAGTCAGTGAAGAGTTAAAAAGCCAAATTATATTTCTTGATATAATTACTGTGTCGACGGATTTCCTTTTAAAACAGGAAGTTGGGACAGGACATATATTTTTTTAAAATAGCCAATCCAATATGTAATAAATAAATATAATAAATTATTATTAGTTAATTATCAATAAAATGTCTATTTAGTGTTTCCATTCACATATGACAACACGTATATTCTAATTGTGCTGATATCTACAAAGATCATGTTACAGGTCTTCTGCAATGCAAACACACATGAGCATTGTGCAATTGGAGAGCAGAGTCAAACTTACTTTTGCCAAGTTCTATTGAGAGCCGATCTAACTTAGAGCCGCTAAGAGTTATTGCATTATCACATTTAGATGGCTTTGAGTCTAATGGAGCTCTGGGTAAGCTGCTGTGGCACTGAGCCACAACACAGTCTGGCACACACTGTATTTCCTACCAAAACATCCTCTCACAGAACACCAACAGCCACACTTTCCCACTACCCCACACACTAATAACATTTCCTGAACTACAACTGTCCTTTCTATTTGCTCTATTCATTTTCCTGGAGATTATGTTTCATTTGAATGCATTTTATTTGAGGACACATCTAAAGGTTTCATGGGAATGGTACTGATAAACGGTGGTTTTGATCACTAGGGTTCATTTGTGAGGATTATGAAACAGAGAAAGGAAAGTTGTTGACAAAGGATTGATATAGTTTTAGACTAGAGGTGAAAGATTAGAAGTGACGATTCAAATCATACTTACACACAAACAAACAGCAGGCAGAGCAATGAGGGAGAGAAAAACATGCAGAATGAATGAGAAACATTCAACAAACAGATCAATCAATTATAACAAACTTAAAATGCTGAGAAAATATAATCAAGAGCCTTTCATGATCTATAATGTACTACATTCAGTTGCTTTTGCTTCTTTTGAAAACAGATTGTATAAATACTGTTTAGAAGTTGGAGTCAGTAAGGTGGTTTTCAAGAAATTAATACTTTTATGAAAGAATGCATTAATCAAAACATCAAAAGGGACAGTAAATACATTTGCAATGTTTTTAAATTGTACATTTTAAAATATATTAAAATAGAAAATTACTTTAAGTTGTAATTTACTGTATTTTTGATCAAATAAATGTCACCTTGGTGAGCATAAGAGGTTTCTTTCGAAAACATTTAAAAAAAGCAATTTTACTGACCCCAAATGGGTCTATTTCTGTCTTTGGTCTGCCTTATAATTGAACATTATTAGGAATGTTTCAGGTAAAAAACAAAACAAAAAACAGGCTGTTGACAAATTTGGCGTAACTACCACAGATAATCATTTCAACTCAAACCTCACTTTATATGGGGCCACATAATATATAAATTGATACAGTAAAGCACTTACTATAAATAATTGAGTAAAGGCAGTTAATTATAGCTATAAAGCTATAAAGCTATAAATCGTGTTTTCTTAGTTGGGACTACTGTTTTAAGTGTTTGAACTTCTGGTTATGTTTTAATGATGTAAGTTCCCTTCATGTTGACAGCACACAGACAGTTATGACATATTTTTCAGCCAAAATACAGGGTTAATCGGTTTTACAGTGTCATGAAATTGAAACGAAAACAAAGTGATATAATATTACACAGATATTATCACATCAGTCTCATGCAGATGAGATATGCAGATATTTGTCTTGCGTATTTCAATATTTACTGCCTGGCCGCGCAAAATGATGGATTAGCTGACACTATTTTCTGTGGAAATCAACAATTTGCCAGAAAATACATATGGAACATTACTATAAGAGTAAGTGCATGAAAGAGAATTTTATAAAAAATACAGAAAAAAAAACTAAAACCAAAAAAAGTTACATAGGAATATCTGACGATGCAACCCACAAACAGTCATTATGCAAAAAACATTTTTTGTTTGTCCAATTTTATATTATGCAGAATACAGACAAAGAAATGATGAACTTTGATTTCATTTGAAGTGAGGTCACTTGAAGTACAAACTGCGTTATGTGAATCAAAATCAATTGTGTGATTATCAGAATTGCAGTATCAGCTTGCAGCTGAAACACTAGGTTTGTAGTTCTGTCTAATGAAAAACAAAAGATCTAAAAAAGGGAAATGGGTGAATGGACACTGGACCTTTGGGATCTAATTACCACTAAAAGTCTATGAATTAGAAAACAGCACATCTGTCTGACTAAGGCCCACTCTCCTCTCCTTTTGTCGGTTGTCTCTCCGTCTCTGCAGTATGTGACCCTAAATGGGATTCCAGGGATTCTCAGAGCGCCTGATAGCTCATCGCCCTCCTGCAGACTTAATAAAACAAACATTACGCGCCTATTTACACACCACTGACAGCTCAGAGAAGACAAACCCAGCACGTAACCAAAAACCACAGACCGTGCAGACAGTCACTTGACAGCAGGGAACTTGTGTTTATTTTAAAGCAGCACAATTATTCAAATAAATAATCAAGATTCTTGCGTAAATATTTTAAATGTACATTTTATTAAATCACAAATTTAAAGGAGTAGTTCACTTTTTAAAAAACCTTTGCTGATAATTTACTCACCCCCATGTCATCCAAGATGTCCATGTCTTTCTTTCTTCAGTCGAAAAGAAATTAAGGTTTTTAATGAAAACATTCTAGGATTTTTCTGCATATATTGGACTTCATTGGGACCCAAATGGTCCAAGGTCCAAATGACAGTTTCAGTGCTGCTTCAAATGGCTTTAAACGATACCAGACGATGAATAAGGGTCTAGCGAATATCTAGCGAAACGATCGGTCATTTAAAAAATAAATAAAAAAGTTGAAGTTTTATAAGCAAAAAGGCTCGCCTTGCTCTGTTCTGTGATGCGTGTTCGTGACGTCATGTAATACGCAATTACGTTGAAAAGGTCACGCTTATTGACGTATGTGGAAGTACCGAGTCAGTGTTTACAAGTTGAACGTGCAAACAAAGTCAAACGGCATTTACAAAAAAAGGAAATTAAAAGGTAAAACAACGATGTCGGGCGATTTTGAACTTAGAGGAGAAGATGAGATAGTTTTTCGCCCTGCCCTACCTTTTTGAACCGGAATACACATACGTCAAGCGTGACTTTTTCAACGTAATTGCATATTACGTGACGTTACAAACGTGCATCACAGAACAGAGCAAGGTGAGCCTTTGTGCTTATAAAACTTCAACTTTTTTATCTATTTTTTAAATGACCGATCGTTTCGCAAGATAAGACCCTTATGCATCTTCTGGTATCGTTTAAAGCCATTTGAAGCTGCAATGAAACTGTCATTTGGACCTTGAACCGTTTGGGGTCCATTGAAGTCCATTATATGGAGAAAAATCCTGGAATGTTTTCATCAAAAAGCTTAATTTCTTTTCCACTGAAGAAAGAAAGACATGGACATCTTGGATGACATGGGGGTGAGTAAATTATCAGCAAAAGTTTTTTAAAAAGTGAACTACTCCTTTAAATTCATTAAATCAAAATAAAAGTAATTCATTACTAAATTATGATATTATTCATGATCTTTTTCAAATAATAATAAGGATGTGGGCGGTACTGATAAATCAGTAACCGACAACAATTTGTTTGACCAATGCAATCGGTTCAAAATATTTATTTAACAACAAACAACTAATGAGAGCTAAATTGATGGTTTAAGCATTTAGGGTAATTTACATATGTTCATGAGTGGGGCACTAAAACCATCATCTTAACCTGTTAACTCTTTCCCCGCCAGCATTTTTTCAAAAAGTTGCCAGGAAGTGGCATCATTTTTTGATTACTTTCACAAAAATATCATGGCCCCCAGAATATTCCCTCGTATGAATATCTGAACATACAATAGCTATATCAAAAGAAAGAAAAGAGCCCATGCTTTAAAAACAAGCAAAATTATTCTAGCTTCATGCATTCTTTTTCAATCAACACTTCAATGTGAGTAAGTCTCATAAAAAATGCAACATTTTAAAAGAAAAAGTTTTCAAATTTTTGTCAAAGACTACGTCTGGATGGGATTCAGAAAGATGATCAAAACAGATTTAGTAGATCGAGTGAGTCCATCAACACCCCCAAAGCGTCACAGTCATTTACCTCGTCCTGGGTCGACATTTCACTCTGTAACGTTAGGCAGTTTTGATTTATATGCTGTTGACAACTGATGATCACGTTATTTTACATGCAATGCTTCTTTCGCTTGTTTCTGCTCCTTCTTCGCCTGTGTTTTGATCCTCTACCATTTAACAGTTAAAACATGGATTGCCAGACAATTCTGTCAATGGTGGGGAAACAGTACAGCATAGAAAAAAACAGTGTGGAACCATTTTATCCAAGAAAATTACATAGTTTAAAGCAAATTGTTAAAAACTAACTGGCAAGCCTCAAACACTATATAATTCCTCCACGTTTCAATGGAGATTAGATCACAAGGCATATGTAGAATGATCACAAAGATTACGTTAGCCTTTTTGACAATACATACAACACCTTTAGCCTTTGTCATTTCTTTTGGGTGAGGTCAGATTTAAAGCTTGTAACTGGTTAATAATGGTCAGTGATGGGCTTAAACTAAAGGAATCTGACATAACTTGCATTGTAGCACCAAAGTCTCCTGGATAAATGCTCACAAATGACTCAGCCATTCCGGGCATTCGGGCCATCATTCACAGGGAAAAAGGACAGAAGCATTAGATAATTGACCTTGCATTGATCGCATTTATGCCAAAACACACAGAAGAGGAAGTATATTCCCTGAGATGAGGCAATATGAAACTGAAAATACATATTCACCATCTAACTATCTAGAACTTCCTGTTTTTCTTCATTACACCAGTGGTCACATGGCATTTGATTGTGTTTACTGCACACTGTGCAAGTTTAACAGTTGTTTATTGGTTTATTGGTCTAAACAGCTTGACCCTCAGAGTGTATTAAACTTCATGGTGGTATTAATGGACACTTGATACTATTTATGGCTTTATGTTCTTCCTCTCTGTGAACTTGTACAGGGAAGGCCGACATTTCAACAGAGTACCCATCTGGTCCTCAATCAAAAGATTCTGCAACAGGAGGTCTTGACTTCAATGCATCACAAAGTATATACCAAGTCTATGAACTGATAATGAATTTTGCTACTTGCATTAGAGGAAAAGCTGATTTTACAAGTAGCTGTTCAATAATAATAATAATAATAAAAAAATAAAAAAATGTAAACAGGTGTGAAAACATCCTTATTTGTATCTTCACAACTTGAGAGTTTGTTTCGGAACCTGGTGTGTTTGCTCCCTTGGTTCGGGGTTGTTTAGGTATATCTAAATACAACAATCGTGCTTGGATCTGCACCAAAACAAAACAATTATTTTTTGTCATCCTTTGGCTGGTGTTACATGATCCCGCTCTAAACAAGTCAAAAGAGAGCACGGTGCATGTTAGTGTCCTGACAAAAAGACGCGCGCCAGTATCATGCGCCAGAATACAGTTCTCTTTCGCGCTTGAACGAACAAAAATACAAACAATTATGCCAAAATGTCGTTTGTCTAGTATCTTCATAACATAAGAGCAGTTTTATGGTGGACGTAATGAGTTGTGAGAGAATGAGGCGCGTGTGAGATCTGCAGACTGTTTGATAACTTTATTCAATTTTTGGATCTGTTAGACAGGAGGGGCACAGGTAAATATGACATTTATTATGGGTTTATGTGAGGATTGTTTGAAGTTCACTTAAATTAAAAGCTGTTATATTTTTTGAAGCCTAATAAATGTTTTAAAAAAATTGATAGCTTTCAATTGCAATGATGGAATCACTGTAATGTTGGATGGCTATAATTAATGTTTAAAATGGGGGGGGGGGGGGGGTAATTTTTATCCAGACATCAATGGCTTATTGATCATTAGGTGTTATCAATCATTTAGTTGTTGATTTCTCAACTCAAACTAGCAACAACATTTCAGAATTATCACTAATCTGTGTGTGCATTTTGCTTTAGAACCAAGCAAGTTGACTCATGAAACCATTTGTTTATTATATCGCAATCACAATATTGACTTCAATAATCGCAATATGACATTTTCCCCAAAATAATCGTGCAGCCCTACTAAATAAATAGCAGTAGTGTCAGTGAGCACATTAGTTATCACAGTTGAAAACCATGTTTTATGTTATGGTCAATAAGCAAGATTAAGGCTGATATATATTAAAAAAAAAAATCAGAAAAAAAAAAAGTGGACGGACTGACATGCCGCTCAAAGCGGCAGGAAGTCATTTGAAAGTAAAAGATATAAACCTTCTGGATTGTGACAAACAGTTGCCCATACACACACAGTCTGATAAATCTGGTCCATTGTATGGATGAGTAACATATACTGGTAGTTATACTGTCCTCAAGAGAGCCATTAGATGCCCATCCAACCCTGCTGTACGTATAGGAAGTGAGAACAATTCTACATCAGTTAGTCAATAATCCATTAAGGATTTCTTCATCCATAGACCTTGAGAAACATGACAATTTTCATTTTGGGGTGAGCTAGAGCATATTACAGAGCATACATACACTAGAGTACCCTGGTTACTAGAGTATACAATTTGTTACGAAACAACATCCTTAAAAACTCTTTTACGTGTTCAATAACTTGCTTTCCACTGACAGATGCTGTAATCAATAAGGCTGCTGTCTAAATTATGTTCAGCTGACAGCTCTCAGTGAAGACTGAAACAAACCTGGTGCATTAGCCACTCTTTGCAACGGCCAGTATAGGCTCAGGGTAAAGTGTTTGTTTTTCAGAGTGCATGGGGCAGGTGGGGGTTATGGACAGCACAAACTGTGTTCTATTACTGCTGCTGACAGTGGAATTCTCATCTAAACCTTGTGCCAAGTGGAAATACGTATTCTTGATACAGGTACTGTAGGTGTAGAGTTGTAGGTGAGAGTTGCTCTCAAAAGATTGAATGTAACTAAACAATGTAAAACTGACTAGTTCTACAATCTTTCCTTGTCTCAAAACTTCCGAGTATGAGAGCATTGAGACAGGGATGTTTTAGTACCATAACAAAAACACCAGAGTTGAAAAGTCTTGGTCATTTCCTTGAATTAAGTCAATCAATTCAAAAGACCCATTTCACGCTGAATCAAAGGTGTTTGGCATTTTTCATCAATTAAAATGTATGTGGGTATTGGGTAAATATTACTGAACTACTATTATTTTATCGCAATTTACTTGCAATAAAAATGTAAATCTACTTGGTTGTATGGCTAAATTATGGTTCCTCTCATAGGAAATAAAATTAAAATAGAGAGCATTTTTAGCTTTCATTTCATTTTAGCTACCATTTAAAAGCTTGTGATCGGTAAGATATTTTGAAACCATGTTTTTGATAGAAGTCTCTTATATGCTCATCAATGCATACATACATATATATATATATATATATAAAATCAAAACAATGGTATTTAGAAATATTAATAAAATTTAAAATAACATGACAAATATTTAATATTTTAAAATGTAGGCTAATTTGTGAATTTTCAACTTTCAATTTCCTTACTCCAGTCTTCAGTGTCACATGATCCTTCAAAAATAATTCTAATATACTGATTTGATTAATTAAGCAATATTGCTCAACCCTACAACATTGTATAACAAGTAATTGGATTAGTAGGTAATTGTTTTTGCCTCAACATCATCATTTAAAAAAATACTTGCAAATGATTCCAATGTTACAGTGCTGTGCCAACTGCCATGTGACGCTCCCTGGAGGATTCTGGAAACTTCAGTTGCACCTCTGTGAGGCCCTTGGGGTTGAGAAAGCATGCACCTCTGCACCACGTGCAATTCAGAAGAACATTCACTGTGGGTTTCAGATGTCAGATAACTTTACTGCATGGTATGCTGTACAGAGTGCTGGCAGATCAACTTGTCAGATAATAACTTTAATTGCAGGTATCACATTTTCATGTTCATTTACCTTTTGAGCTGAAAATCCTAGTAATTTGTTGACAGACTTTTGTTATTGAGGGGTTTGATTCTACTGACATGCCAGACAACCAGTAACCAGAAATGTACAGCAATAGTGGAAAACAGAAAGTAACAATCTGACTGATTCAGAAAATACCAGCTCACAACGAGCTGAGCAATAAATCACAAAATGAGCAATAGAAATCCCAAAGACGACCTAAAAGAGGTGACCTATTGAAACTAGAGGTTGCTGTTATGTGAGTTTCAACAAGTTGAAATGAACACAGAACAATTTAGCAAATCGAATAGCAACATCCCGGCAACTAATCAAGCACCACTCGCATTTTCTTTATGTTAAAATCTAGTTTGCCATTGCATTATAGCCTATTCATCTACAGTTGTATCATTGCTATAACAATGATAACAATCTGATCAAAATGATCTGCAGTTGCCAATGACAGCTTTTAGCAACATCTTCACTGGTTTGGAAAAGAAGTTCCCCGGCACAAAAGGACAAGAGCTAAGTCCATTTTTCACACTGTTTGGACAATTATCCGAACCGCCGGAGAGAGCTCAAGCGACATGAGATTAGTTGTCAGCGGTGAATCAAAAGTCCACTGATGGCTTTCCAACAACAAATTATCATGACTCAAGTACAGTGAAAGACACGGTTTCAAATAAATGCTTGATAAAAGGTGATCAAGACAAGAGCACATATGGCATTAAATTGTACTTTTGGCACATAGACCATGTTTTGGCACAGAAACACACCATCCTTTTGTTATTTTCAGGCCATAGAGTCAAAAGATATAACCCCTCGTTGCCTCAGATAATTTCATTGACATCATGTTCCACCTCCAGGAGAGGGTCGAATTCATTTATGAATTAAACAAGGTGTTAATTTAACTTTGAGTGTCACGTCACAAGGCTCAATTGACGATCAACGCGTCACGCTGAAGCTGCTGTTTCACTTCATAGAGATCACTGGGAGTGATTCAATGCATAGAACATGCCAGGGCAGCACGATTAATCGCAATTAACATGAAATCATTATTTTAAACCATTTTGCGAATATGAAATCGCAAAGGCAGCGATTCTTTTTTATGCGTAGCAGTAGCATAGCAGTAGCTTGTCAGTGACGTACAGCTCTGTGATCAGTAGTAAATGCTGTTGCATCTGAAAGCACTGCGAGTTTGAGTTGCTTATTACGTGCATTTCAAAAAGCAACATGCGTCAAACATATTTCCAAACATTGGAAGCATTTATGAACCTCTTGTCCAACAAAAGACAGCATTTAATAAATCAAAGCGTTTCAATCGTCCATTTATTCAGCAACAGCGATAGTATGATGCCCATAGGGATTTCCTGGAATGATGTTGTCTACTGCAGGGCATATTTGGAGTTTCTGGGCGAGAGAGCCCTTTGGCGTTCAGATGGAGCAGCATTTACTACTGATCACAGAGCCGTTCTCATAATAGTGTGCGGTTTCATGTCGATAAATCATGCAGCCCTAGAACATGATGTTGCCAGTCATGGGAAATCCCCTCAAGCCTTAAAACGAATACAACAACAAAGAGATCTTCTTTATCTTCTGACAACTGATGGGCAACTGAGCAAACTGATTTCTTACTTGAAGAAGGACAGACACAGGTAATCTCATACACTCAGCTAAATAATCAGCTAACTGCCTTATGAATGTGTGAAATAGAATGAAACCAGGATGATGACCAGAGTGTTGAGACACAAAAAATCTAAAAGAAATAATTGAAATCTCCTAATATAGAAGTGGAAGGAGCCAATCTAATAGAGGTGGAGAGCAGAAAGGCCTTCTGGGATTCCTAAGAGATGAACTGACATTTCACAGATCAATAAGAGAAACGGTTGCTGACCTTCAGAAGGTCCTTGATGAAAATAGTGATGTGCAGTAGTATAAAAAAAAAATCATCTCATCTCAATAGTACTGTACCACCACAATGTAGTTATATTTAAAAACCATGTGGTAATGCATATCTCTGCATAATCCAATGATCTGAATAAATACTTTACAAATAAAATTATTATTACTATTATTTGATTATTTTCTCTTTTTATTTGGAACTTGGAGGCAAATGAAAAGATTGTATTATTCATAACAAATGAATATCAAAAATATCTTCATATTGCCACTTTATTTAACATCAGAACTAAAAGCAAAAGAATGAAAACAGCTAAACTAATGTTAAAGCTGAAGTCGGCAAGATTCTTTTGATCATATTCACTGAAACCGACAGAACAACATAAATCAGCCGGTTTTTGAAAAAACCCTGCGCTTCTACCTCCACCTGGAGCGTGTTATTTGTTTTGCAAAATCGCTCCCGGTTCTTCTGGTCTAATCAGCGCAGGGGGGTGTGAGATCTGACTGTCAATCACAGTTCGTGCACATGCCACAGATTCCCCCCTCCCCTCTCGTGCACGTTACAATATCACATGTACACGCCTGAAGTTCGCAGGTGTGTTGGATTGTACGAAGCGTGATGGCGGAGAGAAAATCTACTAACAAGTTTACAATTCCTCGGTTAACAACCAGAGCTAGGAGGTTCAAAACAACCAAAGAAAAGAAAATGATGCTTCGATGCTGAAGAGACTGGCACGTTCACAGAAAATCTGGTACACACGCACTGACGAGCACGAACTCGATGGGAGGGTGCTCGGTGGCAGTGGGGGAGGGGCATGAGTTGTAAACATTAAACATTTTGGCTAAGTCCCCTCAATCTGCCAGACTTGCCGACTGCAGCTTTAAGAATTCATTCTAAATTCTGATTGGACAAACCACGCTGGTCAATCACATATTTTTGTTACGTGGGGATCTATCACAGAAGTATTGGGATAAAAGTTTATAGTTTTAAAGAAAACTAATTTAGTTTAGTAAATATGTTTATTTATAATATTATTTGTTTGATGTTCAGTTTAACTGATAATTAATGTATCATAATAAATGTAATAAATAAGAAACATTTCAAGAACGTCTGGTGTGGAATTGATGTGCATATATTCAATTTTATTTTTTATGCGCTCGTACATTTTTCAACTTAGGAGCACATGTGCTCCTTGGGAAAACAGTAAGTGTCAAGCCCTGCATTTAAAGCAGAGTGATATCTATATTATATCCTATATGAGAGCAATTCTATTCCTCTCACACTTTCTCCATGAACTGTTAAGTCTTGTTGTCAAGGCAACAGCAGTAGCTCCGGGAGTCTGTGACAGCATGTGCCTGGTGTCTGTGATCAGCTTCAGGACCAAACCAGCAGCCTGTGGTCTCACTTTCACCCATAACATCAGCAGCAGACTCCTGACATTTCCATTCACCTCTCACCTTTTTTAAACACTATGAATACACAGAATATCCCCATGACAACAAAACAATCAATATCTAATTTCCAAAGGAATGCAGAATTGATTGCTTCAAACAGGACGTGACAGCTCACAGCTTCTCGCTAGAAGTATCAAGCCAATTAATGATGAGTAAACAGCAAGGCCACGCATGCATAGTTAAAACTGGTCTGTTTATGTAGAGGTATTTTGGATGGATGGATGGATGGATGGATGGATGGGGTTAGTGTTGTCAAAAGTACCGACTTTGGTAATGAAATTAAAAAAATGTGATGATATCAGCATTTCCCTCGAGCATTTTGAGCGTTGTTGAACGGATTCTTAAACATCTCTGGTTTGCCATAGAGTTATACAGCATCGTTATGGTTATAATAATGAGCTCTTACAAACTATTCTAACTCAAACGTTCTGGGAAAATGTTTTTAGATAAAAACTGAAAGGTGTGTCAGAAACTTAGTAATGTTGACGATGAATTCATGGGACCGTGGTGTAGTTTGTTTATAGCTTTTTACTTCTGGTGACTGCATTTAGGCTTTAAAATTCATTAAAGTTGTGTATCTGTGATAATTATCTTGATGGACAAGATCGTGCAAGTATCATAACATTTTGTTGATCGCAGAGCTTGTTTTTAGCGATAATTTACAGTCTATGGATAATCCAAAAGGGGAAATCCTATTGGGTTTTTGTCGAGGAACCAGCGTGATGCTAACTGCCGGTTGGCCTTCAAAGTGACGTCAATACCTGCACCACTCTATTGCGTTCACGCACTCAACATAGATGTCTAGAGAAGAAACCGTTCAACAGTGCTCAAAATGCTAGAGGGAAATGCTGGTATCGTCACATTTTTAACATTTTGACAACACTAGATGCGGTCGACCACTACACCATATTCATGCAATTACAAACTTACAGCACTTTTAATTGTGTAATAATCTGCATTACCCATTATTCCAAGTTCAACACGTCACTAAACAGGATTATGCTGTACGTCATCAACTTTAATTATGCCAGAACCAATCCCTATGTTTTTCATTAACAGAGTAGGCAAGGACAACAGAAATTAAAATTTTTGCTGAAAACCACCATTAATTTGACTCTTTGTCTCAGACTGTCTGAAAAACAGCAGTCATCTTGCTCCTCCTTGAGACATAATGGCATTCATGAGAGGATGTTCAAGCTCTCGATTAAAGTCTCTCTGCAGGGACAGCACAAGCCTTCTGCGTCATCTTATTAATAATCCATATGGACAGACGAGCGATGAGTCACGCACACTGTGTGAACCACAGGCAAACAGAAGAGCATGAGGAAAAGACTGCCAGGGATATGTTCATCTATAAACATGGATAATAAGTTTGGTTATTTATAAGAAATAAATGCTCCACTGAAAACACTGTACCAGATCCCCCCCATACACTCACTGCCTGTTTGCGGAAGTGCATTATTGACATTCCACAGATGCCGTATGTATGGTGTCATAATGTGGCAACTGATAAGAGCCGCCACCACACCCCTCTTCAACTTGCTCCTGTTCATCAACCTGTTCATCATGATTCATTCCAGTTACTCAAAACTTTTACATGCATTCATTTAAAAGCAAAAATCATACTCGTTCCCTAAATCATTTAGTGGCCCTTTCTGCAAGTCATCAGGAGGAAACAAGGCTTTCTGTTATGAATGAGTCACTCAACAAATTTGCTAAAATCACTGAGGCGTTACGGTCTTATAGTGCATACAGTAAATTAATTCTTAGTTGTCTACAAAAGTCATAGCTAATCAATTATTTCGTTAGCCTAAATAACTTGTGTATGCATGGAGCTCTTGTTGTGAATGACTAAAGGCCAATCACGCCAAGAACAATAACTAGGGCTGGGTTGACATTATCGATTCATCGTTTTTAATCAATCTTCACTTTGATGAACAAACATCGATCCAAATCAATCTTTTAGTTTATGTTTTCTGTTGATGTGTGAACAAAACTTTGCGAAACATTATTTGTAGAGCACCTTCCTTCCAATTATCACGATCTTCGTTCACAAACGAGACAATCTAAAAATCCTATTTCAATAACTTTGGTTTACAAACAAGTTGTTCCAATTCATTAATTTTCTCATTTGATGTTTTTGGTTATTTCACTCAGGAAACATACATAATTTATTAATTTTATATAAAAAAATAGAAGGCCGATTCATTCATAAACTAGGGCTGCATCCGAAGTCGCATATTTGCCCTCTTTATAGTAGGCTGGCAAGATTTTGAGGTGTGTATAGTGCATACAGTGAACACTTTACTATACCACGCAACTGACGCTGGTAGGTCACGTGATAATGACAACTTGGAGAATATAGTACTTCCAGATTACATTCATAATAGACACATTCATACTATATAGAACATACTTTTTTAGTGATCGTGAAGTACTTATTCAAAATAAGTACCTTACATTACCCAAGATAGTATGCGATTTCGGAAGCAGCCTAGCGGTTTTGTTTAAAAACTAAAATTCAGGGGCATATTTGTTCAGTGCGTTCAACCAATGAAATGCTCCTTCACAGCCCACACTCGAATACAATTGTCTTGTGTTATATAGTTGGTATTAGATGAAGGTGCAGTGACAAATTGGGTCCCACCCTCCAAATTGGGTCTCCTTTAGGACCCCAAGCAACCCCATTGGTTCAAACTGCCTTAGGTACTCTCTTTAGCGCCTGATTACAATTCCTCCAAAATCCTGTTATGATAAATGCAGTTTCAACTACATTATAACGACCATTTATGTCTGTATTAGTTAGCTTATATACTAGCAAAGGACACAGATAAGCAATTAGCCAAATAGCTTAGTTTTTAACACATTTGCACATTATTCTCAATCACCTTTAATGTAATTATGAGTTCATTTAAGTGTTAAATATCCAAATATTTCAGTTATTAAATTAAACAGAATTAATGATGTTCAATTATTTACTTAATGGGCTATTATTATTATTATTTATTAACAGTTAGGCTAATCAAGTGTAAGAAATTACGTTCAATTTGTTTTATTATGCACTAATGTGTTTTCGTACGCATTATATAGTAAGCTATGCTTATTTTAAATGAATAGCATTCATACTTAGGATAATAGTTAACTGACAGTTTGGGGAGAGCCGATTTCGAGGGAGGACAACGGAACAGGCTTCAAAAAGCAGCCCCTTCTGTAAACGGAAAATACAAGTCAGTGCATGAGGTGAACGAGACGGATTCACTCACTTAAAAAGATTCGTTCAAAAACCACAATGTCACATCAAAACGTTGGACTGTCCTTCACATAGTAATAGTGCCACATTACCAGAAAGAAACGCGGTATACGTGACCTAAACCAAAATCAAATAGATATTAATATTAGACTACACATGTTCTCCACCCACTTGCTGTAAAAGTGTACACACAGCGCCACGTTGTCAGTCTTTCATGAATATTTTGGCTCGTGTGCTGAACATGCCACTTACTTCTGATCAATAACCTTGAATATCTCATGCGTCATGACCAAATGACAAATAGATAAATTTCGTACTTATCTGCCGTCGCTTCCTGGACGGTCTCATCTTTCTTCACTGGCTCTGTGGGTTCAATCGCATCATCGGTCTTTGTACACATGAATCTCCCAGCTAAAGGCTGAATAAAAGCTCTTCCATTGTAGACAATCTTTAATTTAGATATTCTGTCATCCCGATAAGCAGCGCCGAAGCAGTACGCGTTTGGTAAAGTCTTTTTGTGCCTTATAATGTCAGAGAACGAACGCTTAGGGGTTTGAATCAACTCCTTGAGCACAATTGAAGCCCTAAACTGTAACATCTCAGTCTTGTCGAGCTAAATTAGTTTAATGTCCTTATTTTGAAAAATAATAGAACACAACTTGTACTTCGAGAATCAACAGCACAGTCAATTTCCACACTTTACGCACCTACCAAGTACTGACTGAACCAGGAGCACTTTAGTGACGAACACCGAGCAATGCGTTTACGTACACGCCCAGCTAACGTACGATTGGGTAACGTTCTATGCATGTATTCTCTCACATCATTGGCTGAAAAAAACATGCTTCATTTTTGCTTGCCCATGCATCACATCCTGCAATGACTCACTGTATGACCCGCGTTGTATGTTTTGTCTTTGACTTTGTAATGTTGCTTTTTGAGTATATAAGAAATTGAGTGAATGCTCATTATTGTTGTCCTGTAAGTGTTTGCACATTTACCTTATTAGCATAAACTAACACAGGACCTGGCCACTGCATGTTTGAACTGTTGCCGTCTGGAGGACTCCTCAGATCACTGAACGCTATGAAAATTCATTGGGCGTGCAAACTCAGCAATAAATCAATAATAACATTGCACCCTTATACAAAAAAACAACACAGTATAAGTTCAGGTATACTTCAAATTCAATTTGATTGTTATAGCTTGGTCTAATTGTCAATACAAGAAGTTTTTTTAAGTTGGAAGTTTTTCCATCTAATATTTTATTTTAATTTAACTTTATTTCAATTACAAAACCTTTTTTTAGTTTTACTTTGCAATAACAGTTTTAGTTTTACTTTGCAACTATGTGCCTATTTACCTGATATTTTATATCATATATGTTACGTATATATAGGGAGATCAGAGTTGTTGTCACACTTTTTACTCAAGTGAATATTTCTCACGGTTGGAAAAATTAGTAGGCCTATCTATCTAAAGCAGTACTGTTCAGAGAAACATCATTCTAACATATGCACATAGTCTCGGTACAATGTAAGCCCTATATGGAAAAGTCATGCCCTTAACTGAGGAGTCGTCCGTTTTAAAAGACCAAGTGCAATTCAATTAGACATAAAATCTGTAATAATGTTAAAATAAGTAAATAGTCATGCTTGATGCAATTTTAAATAATTACCTGTAGATTTTAATCTGATGCAAGAAAATGTTAATATAAGATGAAACTGGGCGAGATGTTAATTTAAGATGATACTGGGCGAGAAGCTTGCTAACAACAAAATTTTATTGTGGCATGTTTTAGAGAAAGCTGTTTATCACTAATGGCTGTAAGATAAAGAGCTAAGGTCTGAATGGAGCTCAAGAGAAACCAATCACGACTGATGTTTCCATATGTAAAACGCAAAGAGAGAAAACAACTGGATTCTGGTGATCAGTTCAGGTGTTGCTGTGGGGTTGTGCAACCATTCAATGACAGTTCAAGGACCTGTTAAGCAGTCTTTATGTTAGTCAACATTGGGGTGGATGCTGTACTGTAGTTGAAATAGTAATGCATTCTGTTGCACCACAAAACAGGCTTCCAGATGCACCAATCCCATGAAGCATTGGGAATATCGAGTCAGTCTAAAACAATATATTTAAAAATATCTGAATATTTTGCAATAAACATCAAATAGAATGTATTCTTCTATACCTGCAATGTATGACTCGTCAATAGTCATCTGTAGAGTAATGCTTCATGGAACAAGTAGTTTACACATAAGATAATTTTGCTTGGGAGTGGGAAAACTACTTCTGTAACTGAGGCCACTGAAAAAGTGGACAGTCGCTGTTGTTGTGCTCTACTACAATCGAGCAAGTTGCAGATTTAACTCTGATTTTATCAAGAGAATCATATCCACCTTATTCCTGACCAGCTTACTGCGTTTTGAATTATGGGTGGCACTTCCGGTTTGGGGAACTTCCATTCAAAAAGACTGAAACAAATCATTTCAAAACATAAGGTTTCCCTACAAATAAAGCTGATCCGTCAGTTTGACTGGATGAGCTGTCAATTTCCCTTAATGATTTATTTTCAGACATCAAGAGAATAATGTAATACTTGGTATTTTAACGTGACTTGTTATAACAAGAATAGGCCTACATAGAAAGAGCTCTTTTCAGTCGCTGCATTCTTTTCCTCATGATTCTCCTCAAATCCTCACGTCTCTTTTGTTTGGTTTGTTTTCACAGGTAAATGCAATTCATAATCTGTCAAAAGGACGGAAATCACTTTGAAATAGTATCACGTAATGCTGAAGTTGTGAATATTTTTGATTAAGGCAACATAATTTACATAATAGCCTACAGATATATATTAGCCTACTACAGTGGGGCTTTTGAGGTTATTTGGTCTGTTGAAAGTGCCTTGTTGATGCTTTTACACTTTTAAATGTCGTTTTAATGTTCGATTGTTGAAGGGTGAGTAGATCAATGTCATCTCATTGTGACTTTTTTAACTTATTGCGTTCATAGAGCGATCCTTTCACTGATTGTTTACAGCTTAACGGAAGTTACACCCATAATTCGCGTAAAGCGTCATGGGGCGTAGGAATAATTAGGTGGATACAATATCTGATTAATCTCTTGAGTATCCAGAAAAATAAAAGCCTCTGTATCAGAACAATTTTATTTCCTGTGTGAGTTTGTCCTTTAGGAAAACAATATAATATGAGTCATTCAGGCCTACCCATTCTGGAAACTTCTAAACTTTTACAAGGCCTAAACCAAAGGAAAATGAAGTATTTTATGCCTCCTACTGTCGCAGTGAGGTAATTACACGAAGTTATGATTTCCCTCTTGGCATCCATTAGAGAACACGTATACAGTCTGATGCTTCCATCTTGTGGAGAATGTGTGAGAAATTGGATTTAGCCCAAACATAACAAAATAGCAAATATTTCAGCTCGACTGTCACATTTATTTATATTTATTCTTGAACAGTTTTCATATAGTTATGAACAGCAATATGTATCTTACAACAACAACAACAACAACCTACTGTGGCAGTAGCCTAGTGATGGTATAATATCACGGTACTTCAGTGGTTGGCTATACTGTTGGTATTACCATGGAACATTTTTGAAAAGTAATTGTATATGGTGCATGTATGTGGGGGGGGGGGGGGGGGGATAAACTGATTTAATAAAAAATCAGTTTATATGACAGTGACTCAGAAGTAAAACATGTCATATGAAATAGCAACTAGACAAAATCAATCAATAAAACGACAAAATATTTGTATAGAAAGAATATGGAGATGCTCAAGGGAAAGGGGTTTTATTTAGATGACCAAACGGACCGAAATTGCATTTTGGAGCAGTTGCTGATATTTATTAGCTAGATATGAATATGGCCAAGATGAAATTAGTAATGTAAATCAATGAGATCTAATTAGAGTCGGCGCTGTAGTGGGGCGTTCGAGGACCATTCGACCCCCCCCCAGCGGTCATTGAAGGCCCTCCTACCACAGGGCATGACGTGGCCCAAAAAATATCCCTTTTTGTTATTCTTCTTTTATCATTAAATGTACAAACTGTAACTTAAATTAAATAAAATAAAATGAAATGAACGGGGAACATGTTACTAGGTCATCATTGGTCAATGCTTATTGGTCACTGAGTAAACTTGTTACATTTAATTTGCAGCGCTGTTATTTCTTGATGATAACAGACCACTGCTAATGGTGCGTTCAAGTCCTGGAAGTTTGTAGGTACGAGGTGGGAAGTCATGTTTAGCGTTGCGTTCAAGTCACTTTCGTCGGAGTAAGATGGCGGAGTACTTGGCGGTGTACTTTCTCTAAATTAATTACACAAAACACAGTAAGGTTCTTAGAAAATTAAGAACAAAGAAATGTGCATCAGATGTACTTTGTTTTTATTTGTCATTTTTACTTTGTAATTGATTTATGAAACCACTGTCAACTTTATTGTTACATGTTGCATTGTTATATTATAATGCCATCATATTATGCGCAGGCAAATAGCTTAAATGCACTGTAAATAGAAAAGCCTGACAATATCACTGCATAATATTTAAGTATTGTGGCTGGTGGGCCTCCTCTATCTGGACTGTCCAAGGGACAGTAAGTTCCAACATGACCACTTGCTTGAAACAGTCAGATGTTAAGAGTAAGACCAAATCTGGCCTGAGTGTCATCCTTGCAATGTTTTACGGATAATTTCAGCTGCTTCCCTAGGCCAAATTTCAGCTGCCAATCACAAGCTGATGAGGCTAGCTCCAGCTGAAGTTTCTCTCCCGCCCTGACAAAGGTGATGTTGTGCCTTCTTGAGAGCTGGTGTTTACTCTGTTGAATTGCAATAAAGATGGTGTCAGCTACTGCCTTCAGAACCTGTCATGGCGCCACCTGTACCTCCCTTCTCCCAAGACTTTCGGGCAGCAGCTGGAGGCAGGCACAGAGGTCATGCTGGGGTATTAGCTAAACCCCAGCAATGCAGGTTGGCTGGGATTGGAAGGAAATCATATACTTAATGGATCAGAAACTTGAGTCTAGCTGGTTCTGTCTTTCAAAGTTCTGTCCAGGTGATCTTACGTGCAGTTGTATGGTCCCAATTTGTCCAAACTCCCTGCTTGCACATTATTGTTACTACTACTGTTAGCTACTCTGGCTTTCACGTTCCTCTTCCATTTCTGCACGGACCTCCCCTTGGATCAGGTGATGCCTCTCTCTCCCCCGGCCTTTGTCGTAGCATAGTCTAGTGTAGGTACCTATCCCGGATCGTCCGACTGCCACAGAGGTGCCACTGGTGTCGGTTGAATCTCTATAAACACCTCTCTAACTCCGGTGACCTTGAATTCCTGTGTCTTATATCTTATTATAATAATGTTTTCTCATAAGTGACATACAGTCGTGCTCAGAATTAATGGTACCCCTGGTAAATATGATGAAAAATGGCTGTAAAAAATAATTCTGCATCGTTTATCCTTTTGATATTTCATTCAAAAAATTGGCAAAAATCGAACCTTTCATTGAAGTAAAATAATTGACAGTGGAGGGGAAATCACATTATGAAATAAATGTTTTTCTCCAAAACATGTTGGCCACAATTATTGGTACCCCTAGAATTGTTTACGAGTAAAATATCTCTTAAGTATATTCCCATTCATATTTACCTTTTTTTTGCACACCAGGGTGACTAGGAACATGAAATTGTCCAGCCATGACTTCTTGTTTTAAAGAGTTTAAATATGGGGAAACACAAAGGCCAAATTCCCTTAATCATCCATTACAATGAGTAAAACCAAAGAATATAGTTCTGATGTGCATCAAAAGATTGTTGAGCATCACAAAATAGAAAGTGGCTGTAAGAAAATAGCTAAAGCATTGAAAATCCCCATTTTGACCATCAGGGCAATAATTAAGCACTTCCAATCAACTAAAGATGTTACAAATCTGCCAGGAAGTGGACGTGTGTCTATATTGTCTTAATGCATGGTGAGGATGAAAGTTTGAGTGGCCAAAGACTCTCCAAAGATCACAGATGGAGAATTGCAGAGATTAGTTGAGTGTTGGGTTCAGAAAGCCTATTAAAAAAAAATTGAACAACCCCTACATCACCACATGTTGTTTGGGAGGTTTTCAAGAAAAATCCTCCTTGCTCATCCAAAAACAAACCCCAGCAAATTCAGTTGTCAGACATGACTGGACCTTCAAACAGCACAGGGTTCTGTGGTCAGATGAAACTAAAAAATAGCTTTTTGGCAGCAAACATGCAAGATGGGTTTGGTGCACACAAGGATAAAAAGTACCCCATGTGTACAATTTAATATACCATCTTTAATGTTGTGGTCATATTTTTCTGCTGGAGGTCCTGGACTTCTTGTTCAGATACATGCATGGCATCGTGGATTCTATCAAATACCAACAGATAAAAAATCTAAACCTGACAGCCTCTGCTAGAAATCTTATAATGGGCCGTGGTTGGATCTTCCATCAGGACAACGATCCAAAACAAACATCAAAATCAACACAAAAATGTGTTAAGTAGCACAAAATGAAGCTTCTGTCATGACCGTCCCAGACCTGATGAGTGGAGTGAACTGAAGAGAAGAAGCACCAACATGGATCTGGGAATCTGAAAGATCTGGAGAGATTCTGTAAGACGGAATGGTCTCTGATCTCTTGTCAGGTGTTCTCCAAACTCATCAGGCATTATAGGATAAAACTCAGAGCTGTTATCTTGGCAAAAGGAGATTGCAAAAAGTATTTAATAAAAGGGTACCAATAATTGTGGCCAACGTGTTTTGGAGATAAACATTCATTTCATAATGTGATTCCCCCCCCCCCACACTTTCTATTCTTTTACTTCAATTAAAGTTTAGATTTTTGCCAATATTTTGAATGAAAGATCAAAAGGATAAATGATGCAGATTTATTTTTTCCAGCAATTTTTTATCATATTTACCAGGGGTACCATTAATTCTGAGCACGACTGTATATATTGTGTGTCCAAATATTATATAAAATCAAAATCCTTTCATTTAAAAAAAAAAAAAAAATCGTTATTTATAGTCTCACTGAACACCTCATTTCCTATATGCACTAGGGGGCACTAAGGTGTCCTTAAGTAAGGTTCACTATAAGGGTTTTCTTTGATTCCATGAAAGAAAACAAATTCCAGCTGTTTGCATTGAACTTTTTGATAATTTAACGCTATTCAGGCTCCAGCTCTAATATCTCTGTAGGGGTACACAGTAGGCTTTAAACACTGCATTTACAGGACTGTTAATTTTATATAGCCTATAAGGGCAAAATGTTTATTTTTCTATTAGACCGTTCACAGTGACTTGAATTACGCCTGAATTGCGTGCGAGGCGAGGCGCCTTAGCCGGTCTGACATGCGCGCGGAGAGGCATCATTCCGGGCTGACTGTGGGCGGGCTGTGAGGTGGTTATCAGCACTGAGTTTAGACGCATACAGAGACAGTGCGTACGCACAACAAAGGGTGGAAGCACATCAGTGAGTGTCTGTGAGTCATTCTGCAGTTTCAAAATGTGTTAATATGATGTAGATGCTAATGAATAGAGGTGAAGACACCGACCCACACGCTGCCCTCACTGTGTCATCTGTCTGAACGCATGTCATCAAAGGCAGATAGGCCTATTTGAAAGAAGATAACGACAACATCAACTCTCATTTTAGTCACAATTATAGTAAAATAACCGTTTATACAATTGATTTAGTCATTTATACACTTTATTTTACTCTAAATAGCCTATTAGGCATTTTAGTTAAGTTTTTTTTTGCAAATATTTTTCTTCTACAGTTTGGACACAATTCGGTATAGGGCCTACATATGGATTTCTTAATACATATCGAAAATGTTTTTCTATTTTTAATGGAGGCGTTGGACCGAATAGCGAAAGAAAAGCAGTCAACAAGTGTCCAGCATACATAAACCGTCTTAAATAAAATCTAAAACAGCTATTAAAAATAGCTTTCACTAACCGAAATAAAACATAAACATTAGATGAAAAACTTACATTTAAATAACTTTTTATTAAATAAATATTGCCTTGGCAACTTAAAAGAAGTTGAAGTAACTAATGAACTCAAATAAAATAAATCTAAATAGAAATTGGGAAAACAAATAGAATAAAAAAGACAAAAGCACATAAAACCTTACTAAAAGTTCAATTGAAATGAAATCTGAAATTTAAATAAATAAATGGGCTAAATAAATAAATAAAACAAATTCAAAAAGCATCCCGGAAGTTAGTTGAGAAAATTAACTGAGTAGAGACTTAATATAAGATGGTTTTGATGTATTGTGAAAAAATGTTTGGTCATACTTGCATTTTGTGTCATAGTTTGAGGATTTTACTGTTATTCTAAAATGTGGAGAATATTCATAATAAAGATTGGCTTGTAGTGTAACTATCTTAAAAGCCATTTTTCTTTTTTACAGATTATTATAAAAATTATGAAGGCCAGTAATTCCTTGCTAAGCATATCGCAATTTCTTACTAACACAAAGTTCAAAGCACAAGTGTATTCAGACCACCGGTCCACAGCTGTGGTCAGAGATGTACAATGGATCAGACTGAAACTTTTTTTTTTTTCTAGCTACGGTAACTTACTTTGCAGTAATCTTATAAAGAAAATTCCATTAGCATCTGTTAAATGAGTCACAGGTCTCAGGAAATATTATTGAAAACAATCAAATTTAAGAGATAATGAATCGATTAATAAATTCACATTTAATTCTATTTATTTTATCTGATTTTAAGGATATTTTATGTTAACTTTATGTTAATCCACTTGATGTGCAGTATAAAATCTGGGTCCTAAAACAAAGCATGAGAAACACTTAAAATGGATGGGAGAATGAAAAGTACTTCACAATCAGATGTCAAAAAAATAGAGTTTAATGTTCATGTGCTGTATAACAAATTAAATATATTAGTGTTTACAAAACAATATGTGCAGGACTACCGTATGCATATCCTAAAGTACTCTCTACTCAAAAGTGATGAGAACAAGTTCTACTGACAACACAGTTTCATCCCACAGTCCAAGATGCATAAGTCTATTATACAAAGCAAGTACAAAGATTAGAGAAAGACTGATCATTTCTGTGAGTGGTTAAAGACGGTAACAAGCAAGGAACAAAGGTAGGCGTCTAGATATGTCTTGCTATATAGGTCATTGGTAACGATGTAATCAGTGAGGTCCAATCAGATTTTTTCCAAAGCAAATTTTGTTCCCAAATCTTCCCAAATCTCATTTTCCATTCCACCTAAAACGAACACCCAAAATAAACTACCACGTGCAAAGAATTGTAACGTGGACTGCTTTCAAACGAAGGCAAAATGAAGATAAATATACACAACGCTTGTCTTCATCACACAGGACGTCTCCTAACCCACCGACTTTCAAAAATAGGTTTAAAATGGCACTTAAATTAAGATTTTGCATACTCGAGATCTCTTTAGTCTCTGAAAGTAATCCTAAAAAAATAAAAGCACACACAATATTTCCACATATTCCCTCAAAATACTGAAGTGTATGATCAGGACGTTAAAAATCGGTCTCTTTGCACCGATAAAGAGGTATTTATCATCGACACAAATACAGATTATATAACAGCTTGACCGGTACATTACAGACATGTAGTTGCGGAAAACCTGATTATCTTGTGCCTACTTCACCTCACGTGATACTCTAGAACTAGGCCTACATAAAGAGTGCGACTCGAAGCCGAACCGATGATTTCACGGGTACAAGTCCTACAAAAACACACATCACCATTGACAAACACGAGAAATGTTGAGCGGTAGGATGCAAATTCGAGAATCAAACACTAGTGCATATCAGTTTCACATACATTTGCACGTTAGCTGAATCTAAGACTGTCTACACTACGAAACAGAGTAGAAATACTGTAAAGTGAATGTCCTCTGAGGTTGGGACATCTAGACACGTTCACTGAGTTAAGTGACAACAGCTACCCGGTATTGCTCTACGACTAAATATTCAGAAATACAAATACATTACATGATTATGATAAAGACTGGAATTGTGCAGCATTGACGCCCTGTTTTCAAGTTCCAGCCAGTTGTGAATGTTTTTAAATATTTACATGACTATTTCGCTAACGTTCAAGAGGGGAGACATGCTTGTCTATATTAGCATTTTGTTGGTATGTATAGAGTACGATGAAATATATTAATTGTGCTTAGTATCGGAATAAATCAGGCATTACTATTTGTTCAAGAAAGACAAATGGCTGGCTCTGAGATTTCAGTGTTTAAATAGCAATGTGTACTGCAGTTTTCCTGTGTGTTACACAAAAAATTCAACCATAGCACCATAGTAGAGACTTTTAAACTCAGATTCGCTAGCATTGTCAACTCCCTTAAAGACCCCATGAGATCAAAATTAGAGTATTCATATGTATTAGCTCTGAGGTCATCTATATGCTAGTGTACTGCTAAACGCTGACAAAGTTCTATTTTACGCATTAAAAAGGCGCTTCGTCTTTCTCTTCTGGGATAAACAACCAAAAATATTGATTAGGGCTGCACGATATTGGAAAAACACCAAATAAAACAAGGCCCTTTTCATTTACACAGCTGAAACTCTATCATGAGCTGCACACGTCTAAATGAAAATCGCAGCCTGCATGATTTGACTATTGCATTGTCATATTACAATATCAATTTTATTTCGATATATCATGCATCCCTAATATCGGTTGAATCAGAGTTTTCTCCAATCAAATGTTCTCTAAAATGATATCATAACTTCTGCTAATAATACCACCTGTTGTCCACTAGCAATAGCAACTAGCAAATCACGGTTCAAAGCCTACTGGATATTTAAAAAAGGAACGAACCCTTTAATGTGTCCTACCAACTTCCTGTTATAATAGGTAATAGTCAATACAGGAAATGAAAGTGACTGCATGGGGTCTTTAAAGAGAAACGCAATCCAAGAGGCTCACTTAAATAGGAGACAACAACAGCTGCGTACTGACAACTTTAAAAACACTGCGTCCCTCTGTTTCAGTGAAATTATACATGCATTCATATATACATACAACACATACTGTATTTAAATAACATTTAACCGTTTTCAAACAGACATTTTCTATGTATGTACAAATAGCGGACTTCGTGGTCCACACCGATAGGATAGAGATAAAAACAGGTGATTAGAGCTAGTGAGAATTGAACGAGTACAGTCAGTGACAGCACAAACAGTGTGCATCTACTCAAGAGAATGGAAATAAGGACTCTAGGTGCTTTGGCAAAAACAAAAATGGCGAGAAACTAAAATAAATTCTATTTTGAGGCAACGTCGGTTGTTAAGGCTCTACTGTAGTTGTGCTTGTTTAGTATTCACTGACAGACGACGTGTATTGTAGGTTTGAAACGAAAGCATTCAGGGCTGCTATCTGGAATCCTCTGGCTCTGATTTGATGGTCTTCTTCTCAGAGAGGTTGAGGGCACGTGAAGATGCGTCTCCGTTTTCTGGAAAAATGAAGAGAAATCTTCTGGATTACTGAAACCCTTTGTGCAATTAATGATGCATAAATTGCTTGTAAGGTTCCTCATTTGCAAGTCACTTTGGATAAAAGCATCTGCTAAATGAATTAAAGCATATATTAGCAATGACGAATATAATATGGATCATTCCTGTTATCATATGAGAAAATATAAAGTAGAAATTAAATAATATTAACAATTTCATTTGATATTTTTGATATGTCCCCATGTGCTTCTAAAATGGAAAAACAAATGAACTTTCTCCTCGAGTCCTTTTGCCCTTTATTTCCATCTTATGTTCAATTTAGTAAATTTTCTAGTCACTTGCGCATGCGTCTTGGTGCTCTTGTGAACTCACGTCAGAGGCCCACACAGAAGAAAATGAATAGTTGAATAAAGTCGTTATTTTTGCGCACAAAAAGTATTTTCATCGCTTGATAAACGTAAGGTTGAGCCACTGTAGTCACTTGGACTATTTTAACAATGTTTTTAATAACTTTTCAGGGCTGGCAGAATGAAATTACCTAGAAGCCTATGAAGGAGTGAGCCAGCTCTCACATTTCATCAAAAATATCTTAATTTGTGTTCCGAAGATGAACGAAAGTTTTACGGTGTTGGAACAACATGAGGGTGAGTAATTTTCATTTTTGGGTGAACTATCCCTTTAAGTGTCACATCTGATCAGAGCATTTTTCTGAAAGTCTGATGACCCTTTTAAAGAAATTCTTCTTCATATTAGAACATATTCATATTTTAATAGTTACAGAGCTCAAAGGTACTGCAGGAATGACAGAGGCATGAAAAACAAATGTATCCAAGTCAGCCATGGAGCGTAAATGTCCAAAGTCTGTAAGATAATGTGCAATAAAAGCATTTACTGGAAGACACAGAGTGAGTGTGGCTCTGTTTCAAACCCTAGTGTGCCGTCTGCTGGGATTGCCTCCTCTGTGAAGGATGCATATGATGCTGACTTGAAATTTCTTAGGTGTCTTAGCCTTCATATAACCTACAGTCCCATGCTTATGATGCCTCAAAATTGCCTATGTAAGCAACTCACTAGGTCTCTTCTCTTTCCATTCAACACACACCTGTGGCTGCTGACATCTTGCTCTCTGCATTAGCGTGATGATGCCTCTTCAACTCATTCGCCAGCTGCTTTCCGAGAGGCGTGTCTCCGTCTGATGCGCTCGGCCTCAGGTTGGTCACCCTTAGATTCAACGGTCTCTCTCCTGCAGACACACAATAAAACAAACCATTAATTTTAACTCATGTTCACATCGCAACTGTATTCCTGATCGGCGTTTAACAAAATGCAAGGCTGCATTATTATGTCCATTACCAAGTCCAAGCTAATGCTAGGAGACAAGCATTCCGCCTACCAGAAACACTCAGCACAATACTCTCTCACACGCCTGCAACTGAGCTTCATTTGATACAAATGCACCTTTTCTTCGACTACAGCCTGCCAACGCACACGCCGTAATAGCCCGAGGACAGCGAATGCGGCTTGAAGCGCATTGATAGCGAGTTGCATTCAGTGCGTGCACCTCTGTGCTTTCTGCCTCCTTCAACACAGCACATTAACCTCCTCTGTCCCTGGCTGGCTGATCTCATTTGTGTCTATTGACAGCATCAGAGCAGCATCATGACTAATGTCTGTCGTTTTTAACTTAACACAATGCCCTTTAATTACCAGCAGCTTTAATTTGAACATTGAGGGGACACGTCTCTTCCACCCACTCCTCAGAACACCTCATTTTAAACCATAGAAGGCAACGACTGCTGTGGATAAAAGGGTTGGACAAAACTCAGAGTGAATTTGAATTGGCCACGTTCCACAGGAAATTGCTTAGGAATTTGAATTGTGATGACAGGATGAGGAATTTAAAACTGCAAATTAAAGAAGGTAATAATAAATAAATAAATCGTGTTCTTGCACCCTGGTCCACAAAAGTCTGTCTGCCTGTGCCTATTTATCCATCTTCCATCAATCCTTCATACATTCATCCATCTTTCATCCATCCATATTTCATACACCATAGACAGATAAGATAGATATATAGATAGACAGACAGATGGGTTCAGTAAGATTAAAAAAAATGATTCAGTAGGAATGGATTAAATTTGTAATGTTACTATATATATATATATATATACACACACATGTCCAAAAATTGCTGCTCTTTCAAACTTTCTATTTATCAAATAATCGTGAAGCAAATGTAAATAAAATATAGCAGCACAACATTTCTCAACATTTAGCATTGAGAACTGTTACTTGTGCACCAAATCAGCATAATAAAATGATTTCTGAATTATCATATATTAAACAAGAATTGTAAATTGTAATATTTCACAATAGTACTGTTTAACTGTATTTTCGATTAAATAAATACAGCCTGGTAAAAATCTTACGACCCCAAAAATGCTTAATTGTTGTGATATATTAGTGCTGGCAAATCGATTAATAATCGCATCTAACATATGTGTGTTTGAGTGTATATTTATATGTGTGAATATATGTATATGTCTGTATACATGCATATATTCAATTCAAAATCAAGAATGAAAATTCCTGCTAAGGGTTGAGATGGTATTACCATTGATATGTTTGTAAACCCAACAGGAAAGATTCATTTCATTAAAGCCCTACCTGCAAAGGGAGAGTCAAGGCTAAGGAAGGACCTATTTAGGTCTCATCTAATTCTCACTTTATGCCACTGCTTCTACCTCTTTCTCGCTCACTCATTCTTTCTCCACAGATCCCATACGCCCACACTGGAGTTCTGAGAACACATGGGATATTAGGAAGCTGAGAGGGATCATGTACTCAGAGAGTTCATGAAGGAGTTATTCTCAGAGCTGGGTAGGGAGAGAGCTCTGTTGTGCTCAGCGCAGTGTAAAACAACAAAAAGTAATTATCCTAAATAATGAGAAAAGTGTCATATTAAAGCAAAGGAGTAATATGCATTTTTTCTAAGGAGTCTATAATAGCTAAAGAAAGCTATCCATCTCAATGGTAGATGCCTGGTTGGTGCATAGAATATGAAAGAAAACAAAAAACAATTAAAGCTCATTTATTGGCTGATATCTGGAAAATTGAGCATCGGCTACTAATTTTGCCCACTTGAGCAAATAACAGAAATGATCTGCCACTTCTAACAGCTTTGCATATGGATAATATTTAACAGAGGCATCAAACCCATACAAACATGTGGCCCCTCAGATTTTTGAGCCAAATGGATTTGAATGCAGATTCCAGGAATTTTTAAAAAAAAAAAAAATTGATAATTAACCCTTTAAAGCGTACAATCACACCGGTGAGATTAGAATGTTCAGTGCGTAATGTTATCAAATGCTAAATTCAAATCTGCATTCGCACTAGGGCTGGGTATCGAGTTATATACTTTTTAGGCAACCAAAATTTAGGTACCAAATTTCGACACCGAAGGGGTTAATCTCGTCAACGTCAGTGAGCCAATAAGCATGCAGTATGATTGGCTTACTGCCTCACAGACATGAGAAATAGGCCTATAGAAAGCTAATCTACTTTTAAACGAACCAATTCAAATTGAAAACAAATACTCTGATTATGTAATCCAAATGAAAGGTGCATTTCTCTCTATAGGCGGACGTTCACTATACTGCGAAGATGACGAGTCAGCAACGTCAACTTCATCTTTGCAGCCAACACTGACTCGGAAAACACTAGCTTATTAATAAAAAATGTAAATGTATCCTTGCTATTTTTCCCTGACACTTCATAAACATTAAGCAACTTTTGCCAGTGCTTTGCGGCAAGCTTTATGTTGCGCGAGGCATATATTCCGCCCCCCAGTGGCCTATTTGAGTCTTTTGAGTCAGTAAAAAAAAAAAAGTCAACAAACCGAAAAAAGTTTTTTATTTTAGGTAATATCATGTAATGTAAACGAAACTTTTTGATGGATACCCAGCCCTAGTTCGCACTTTGGTTGGCGCTGAGCCAGAGCCAGAGACGGACACACTCAGCACATGTCATATATCACAAACTGTTTAGCGTTTTCAACCATATAAGGCTTATTTTATGCAGTACAAGCAAAAACATTTATAGTTCGTAAAATATACATTGATGTCTATGGAAACAGCAAATATAATTTGGCGTGTTTTATCTGATAGCCTAGTCAACACATTTTGTAGGTAACTATAAAGTTTACTCTAGGGCACTATTCATTTTGTACCAATATTCTAAGATTAAAGTTGTCATTTCTTCATTTTGAAGCTAAAGTTTGTCTCATGGCCTGGCCGATTTGTGCAGAACCATCAAGTATTCGCGCATGGGTGGATGGGGGAATCAGTTACACAATTTGACAAAATATACATTTTTAGCCTTCTGTTAAATTGACTTTTACCAATCGACCGAACTCTGAACATCTTCTGAATCACAAAATGTGCTCGAAGGCCAAGATAAGGTGCAGTTTGCCTGGCGATGTTAGTGCTTAAATGCTTTAAAATATTTTGTTTCTATAAGCCACAGGATACATGGAAGACTGAATAGATAAAGGACTTATAGGTTTAATAGGCTATTCTTAATATTCTGGAATAACGACAGCAAATGCCTTAATGTAATAATTAATAAGTATCGGATATGATGACATTACAGTAATTAAAGTAAAATAGTGCATGCTGCTCCTGATATTTAATATTTATACCTAAAAACATACAAAAATACATTTATGCATGTGCATAAAATATGTATTTATAAAAATAGATATAAGTTTCTGTACGTCTTATTTGCTATTAAATTAAATTATACCTATGAAGCAGGCTGGCCAATATATCGTGATGGTTGCGCACTACTTTGCAATGCAAAAGCCCTTGTAAACATGCAAACTTTTGTACCTGTGCTGTGATGCAGATAATCAGTGCTCAGATTCTGTATATGTGCAGTAATTATCATCATGAACCAACACGAGGGTCAAACTGAACTCCAGAACGGGTGGCATTCTAAGGCACAAGATTAGCAGTAGAACGCAGAGCTGTGTTCATATTTCCACCCAGCGTCCCCCTCCCCTCTCTGACACCCACCACCCCGCCTCCGCCTGCAGCTGCCAGATGAGCCCCAGAAATGAGAGTGCCAACAAGAAACGAGAAAAAGAGAGTCTGGAACAGGTGATGCAAGCTACTGAATTATATGAGAAACAACAACTGAAACGCTTCACCGGTTTTCGATACTGTCAAATGTGTACAAAAATAACCCAGATGGTCAATCAAGAGTAAAGACAGTTTGTCTGCTTTTCTGATAACAATAATAATAATAATAATAATATTTTCGTTTCCTTGACTTCTACATTCTCTTCTTCTATTAGTTCTCAACTGGTTTCGCTTTAGGATTCAGACACTCAGGAGTTTTTAAACTTTTTGATGCAAAGGATCTCCAAATATGATATAGAGGTGTATTTTCATAAAAGACCCTGTATAAACGTCTCTTTTAAATTTCCTAAAAAAAATAGTAAAGTAGTATCATTGTACCTAACAGGATTTACTAAAATAATTGTTATTATAGAAATATTATTTTATAGTAATATAATGTTTATACTATATAGATATTATAATAATAATTATAAACACATTTGTTATAACATTATATTTGAGTTGACAGCACATCTGTACTACGGAGCCCCTAAAGGGACGTGGTGGTGGAAAAAATTTAGGATGAGAGAGTTTTTAAAAAAAAAAATCTTTTGCGTTCCCTCGCAAAACTTTTGCGTTCCCCGAGAAACTTTGCGTTCCCTCGCAAAGGAATTGCGATCCCTCATAAAGTTGTTTGCGTTCTCACGCAAAACTTTTGCGTTCCCTTGCAAAGATATTTGCGTTCCCACGCAAACCGGTTGTGAGGTCGGACAGACAGTTCCTGTTTAATGTCCCGCTGGCAGTGTTTCAGAGCTCCGTACGTTAATGAAGCGTTTAATAGTGTTTGAACTTGGACTAGGGTTGCCAACTGTCCTGAATTAGCCGCAACGTCCCGATTATTGGGCCTAATTTATTTGTCCCGTACGGGACCTCTCTTGTCCCGTTTATTGAGTGCTACGCTGATCTGACTGATCCAACAGCAACACATGACACTTGAGAAGGGCCACGACACCGGTCATCATCCAATCACACGCATCAGACCATACCAATAAACTATAAATTGAGAATTAATTATTTTTTTGGGACAAATAATTTGATTGCGAACAGAATCCTCTGCTGTCTGGTTGCTCCCGGTTCGATCCGGTCTCGCGCTAACGGGAAATCCCTTTTACTGTCCGGCCGGGTTTTGATTTTGAGTTTTGGTGAATTTAAACAACGTAATTATTGTTCATGAGTCCAACATCCAGCCACGCAAGAAAAACAATCTACCCGAGGGAGTAATATGCTGATGTGATTTGCTGCCCAAGAAACATATCTGATTATTATTAATGTTTTTTTTTAAAAAAAATTTTTTAAGATTAAAGTGAAGATTAACACTTTACAGTTAACAATATTTTTCTACACTAATTTATGCATTTCTATTGATGCCAAGACATCTGGCCAGTCTCTAGAAAAGAGAATGAAGTAGTAATACTATCAAATTTGGTGAATGTCAAAATAATAATAATAAATGTTAAACATATTAACTTTGACAGTCCTAAAAATATTTTAACATATATATATTTTGAAATGTTTCTGAACCCCCTAGTTGGACCCCCAGTTTAAAAGCCCCTGATTTTGCAGAAAAGGTAAATTAGCTCTAAAGGGACTGTCCTTGCTTTTGATAAAAAGCATTCACTATGTGACAAATAATCCATCATCTCTAACTTTATAAAGCACAAACTCACCCTGCTGGTCAGCATTTTTGTCAGCTGAGAGGCCATTGCTGTTCTGCCTCTCTGAGCTGTGTTTGTAGGGCCCTGGTGGAACCCTCCACTCCAGAGCCTGCAGTCTGTCCTGCGCCGCGGCATCATGCAGGATCTCCATCTGCTTGGCCAACAGACGCTCCAGCTGAACCTATAATATGCACAGACAGCAGGGAGTCACACAGGCGGATATGTACTGCATCGTACGTACAGTGTGACATAAATGATTTCTAATATTCATCATTCACAAACAAACCGCAACTGTAGTGATACAAAACAAAACTAACCATAAACAAACTACCGTCCAAATACCCAATGATAATTTGAATGCTTCTCAATCATGTTTGCACATGAAACGGGGGTTAATTACTATAAATATTTCACTTTGATTATATTAATGTTTCAGCTCTCTGATTATTATTAAAAGCTTGATTCATTCGAAAGCACCCCCCCCCCTACTGAGGCAAGCAAAACAAACTTTTACTGCTAGTTTTTCTTTTACACAGGAAGATGCTAGTTAGAGTTACAAATGACACGTTTCCACTTCAAAACAATGCAGACAATGCATTGTGTCAAGCTATCAATTGAAAAACAGAACAATTAAAGAGAAAAGATGGCACAAATTATGTTTTAAATGCTCAGAGGTTGCTCTTATATCTCAAAGATAATAGAGAGGTGTATCAACTTTGTCCCAGATGCAAAAGACATAAAACAATATGAAAACTCTAGACAATAGGAAAAATATGTGAAAGAGAACAATTATAGCTAAGTAAGCATCATTGTATGCAAAATTGTGTAAAATGCAATAAATAATGCACCCAAAGTATGCAGTGCATTCTTAGCATTAAAACTAGAGGTGCTATAGTAGATATTAGCATAAACTCTCTCCTTTTAAAATCGTTATTCTCTCTAAGGTCAAGTACTGTCATGGTACAGCAAAAGTTTGAAGTCATAAATATCGTTGCACACTGAAATAAAATGTTTTTGGCCTTATAGTGTAGAGACATACAATTAATAATTGACAGGAAAGCCCATATGATTTTATCTTCCAATAATATTGGACATTTTAAGTTAATATTGAGTTGACGGTAGCCATTGACTTCCATAGTAGGAAAAAAATACTGAAAGTCAGTGGCTTCCGTCAACTGTCTGGTTATCAACTACTTTAAAATATCTTATTTTGTGTTCAACAAAACAAAGTAACTCATACAGGTTTGGAACAACATGAGGGTAAGTGATGACAGATTTTTCATTTTTGGGTGAACTATCCCGAAATCTGATAAGCTTAAGCTGATAAGCTTAAGCTGATAAACTGAAAAGTCTCCATTTGTCCTCCATTTGAATGATATAACTATAAGTAATATATATATAGTCGTGCTCAGAATTAATGGTACCCCTGGTAAATATGATAAAAAATGGCTGTAAAAAATAAATCTGCATCATTTATCCTTTTGATCTTTCATTCAAAATATTGGCAAAAATCTAAACTTTCATTGAAGTAAAAGAATAGAAAGTGGGGGGGAAAATCACATTATGAAATAAATGTTTATCTCCAAAACACGTTGGCCACAATTATTGGTACCCTTTTATTAAATACTTTTTGCAATCTCCTTTTGCCAAGATAACAGCTCTGAGTTTTATCCTATAATGCCTGATGAGTTTGGAGAACACAGACAAGAGATCAGAGACCATTCCGTCTTACAGAATCTCTCCAGATCTTTCAGATTCCCAGATCCATGTTGGTGCTTCTTCTCTTCAGTTCACTCCACTCATCAGGTCTGGGACGGTCATGGCAGAAGCTTCATTTTGTGCTACTTAACACATTTTTGTGTTGATTTTGATGTTTTTTTTGGATCGTTGTCCTGATGGAAGATCCAACCACGGCCCATTATAAGATTTCTAGCAGAGGCTGTCAGGTTTAGATTTTTTATCTGTTGGTATTTGATAGAATCCACGATGCCATGCATGTATCTGAACAAGAAGTCCAGGACCTCCAGCAGAAAAATATGACCACAACATATTTGTTCTTGCATGTTTGCTGCCAAAAAGCTATTTTTTAGTTTCATCTGACCACAGAACCCTGTGCTGTTTGAAGGTCGAGTCATATCTGACAACTGAATTTGCTGGGGTTTGTTTTTGGATGAGCAAGGAGGATTTTTCTTGAAAACCTCCCAAACAACATGTGGTGATGTAGGGGTTGTTTTAATAGGCTTTCTGAACCCAAGACTCAACTAATCTCTGCAATTCTCCATCTGTGATTCTTGAAGAGTCTTTGGCCACTCAAACTTTCCGCCTCACCATGCATTAAGACAATATAGACACACGTCCACTTCCTGGCAGATTTGTAACATCTTTAGTTGATTGGAAGTGCTTAATTATTGCCCTGATGGTCAAAATGGGGATTTTCAATGCTTTAGCTATTTTCTTACAGCCACTTTCTATTTTGTGATGCTCAACAATCTTTTGATGCACATCAGAACTATATTCTTTGGTTTTACTCATTGTAATGGATGATTAAGAGAATTTGGCCTTTGTGTTTCCTCATATTTAAACTCCTGTAAAACAAGAAGTCATGGCTGGACAATTTCATGTTCCTAGTCACCCTGGTGTGCAAAAAAAAAGTAAATATGAATGGGAATAAACTTCAGAGATATTTTACTCGTAAACAATTCTAGGGGTACCAATAATTGTGGCCAACTTGTTTTGGAGAAAAACATTTATTTCATAATGTGATTTCCCCTCCACTTTCAATTATTTTACTTCAATGAAAGGTTCGATTTTTGCCAATTTTTTTAATGAAATATCAAAAGGATAAACGATGCAGAATTATTTTTTACAGCCATTTTTCATCATATTTACCAGGGGTACCATTAATTCTGAGCACGACTGTATATATATATATATATATATATATATATATATATATATATATATATATATATATATATAGATATAGATATATATAGATATAGAGAGAGAGAGAGAGAGAGAGAGAGAGGTCAAATGTTTCCTGTAGTTTTTCACCAGGTTTCCACACACTACAGGAGGGATTTTGGCCCACTCCTCCACACAGATCTTCTCTAGATCAGTCAGGTTTCTGGGCTGTCGCTGAGAAAAACGGAGTTTGAGCTCCCTCCAAAGATTCTCTATTGGGTTTAGGTCTGGAGACTGGCTAGGTCACGCCAGAACCTTGATATGCTTCTTACGGAGCCGCTCCCTGGTTATCCGGGCTGTGTGCTTCGGGTCATTGTCATGTTGAAAGACCCAGCCTCGACCCATCTTCAATGCTCTAACTGAGGGAAGGAGGTTGTTCCCCAAAATCTCGCAATACATGGCCCGGTCATCCTCTCCTTAATACAGTGCAGTTGCCCTGTCCCATGTGCAGAAAAACACCCCCAAAGCATGATGCTACCACCCCCATGCTTCACAGTAGGGATGGTGTTCTTGGGATGGTACTCATCATTCTTCTTCCTCCAAACACAGTTAGTGGAATTATGACCAAAAAGTTATATTTTGGTCTCATCTGACCACATGACTTTCTCCCATGACTCCTCTGGATCATCCAAATGGTCATTGGCAAACTTAAGACGGGACTTGACGTGCTGGTTTAAGCAGGGGAACCTTCCGTGCCATGCATGATTTCAAACCATGACGTCTTAGTGTATTACCAACAGTAACCTTGGAAACGGTGGTCCCAGCTCTTTTCAGGTCATTGACCAGCTCCTCCCATGTAGTTCTGGGCTGATTTCTCACCTTTCTTAGGATCATTGAGATCCCACGAGGTGAGATCTTGCATGGAGCCCCAGTCCGAGGGAGATTGACAGTCATGTTTAGCTTCTTCCATTTTCTAATGATTGCTCCAACAGTGGACCTTTTTTCACCAAGCTGCTTGGAAATTTCCCCATAGCCCTTTCCAGCCTTGTGGAGGT
Organism: Meda fulgida; assembly: GCA_030578275.1. Classification (NCBI taxonomy): domain Eukaryota; kingdom Metazoa; phylum Chordata; class Actinopteri; order Cypriniformes; family Leuciscidae; genus Meda; species Meda fulgida. Next base: position 7,938,473 of record CM060624.1, on the reverse strand, counting down.
GTGCAATTTTGTCTCTAGTGTCTTTGGACAGCTCTTTGGTCTTGGCCATGTTAGTAGTTGGATTCTTACTGATTGTATGGGGTGGACAGGTGTCTTTATGCAGCTAACGACCTCAAACAGTTGCATCTAATTTAGGATAATAAATGGAGTGGAGGTGGACACTTTAAAGGCAGACTAACAGGTCTTTGAGGGTCAGAATTCTAGCTGATAGACAGGTGTTCAAATACTTATTTGCAGCTATATCATACAAATAAATAATTTAAAAAAATCATACATTGTGATTTCTGGATATTTTTTTTTAGATTATGTCTCTCACAGTGGACATGCACCTACGCTGACAATTTCAGACCCCTCCATGATTTCTAAGTGGGAGAACTGGGAAAATAGCACGTGTTCAAATACTTATTTTCCTCACTGTATATATATATATATATATAATTAGTTTTTATTACAACAGAAATACCAGAGGGTACACGTTTGATTTGTTAGAAGGGCCTTCAAATATCGTGTTGAACAATAAGGGGACTTGGTGTGAAAATGTTGAGAACTTCTGGTCTATGAGAACAACTGAGATATCATTTTTCCCTATAGAACAACAATCAGCAAAAAGCACTGAGAGTAACATAACTTGCTAATAGAAATATTTTTCATCAGTTAGAACAATCCATACACTTCCTTAAAAATATCCAACCTATGATAGTTCATAAATTAGACCAGTAGACCAAAATTAGGTCATGGTCAGGAGGACCAGGGAAGCTCTTGCAGCTATTGACCTGAAAACCTGCATGATAGGATCACAGAGAGAGACATGTGGTGGTAGACAGACATGAAGAGTCAGTGAGGCGCCTGAGAGCATTCCTCTCCCACACAAAAATAAATAAACTGTCATAATGCAGTCAGTCACCTGGATATTCCGCCCAACCGTCTCCTCTCCTTTAGATCTGGCGTGGGCTAGCTGCTCCTTAAGGGTCTCCTGGCGCATGTGAATAGCCTGCAGCGCCTCCTGGAGGTCAAAACAGCCCTCCTGTAGATCGATACACATTCGATTGATATTTCCTTTTGATCAAAGTTTCAGAGTCAGTCAACTTAAAAATGAAGCGACTAATTTCTGCGAAATAATGATTTTTAAACCAGTTTCCCTTCAATCCACGCCCTGTTTTGGTAGGACAAACCAACAGTCCTGCCAAAACATATGCCATTGGATGAGCCCAATGTTGCTTAAAGGGATAGTTCACCTAAAAATGAAAATTGTGTCATATTAATTACTCATCCTTATGTCGTTCCAAACCCGTAAGACTTTCGTTCATCTTCGGAACACAAAAGAAGATGTTTTGATGAAATCTCAGAGCTTTCTGTACTCTCCATGGACAGCTACGCAACTAACACTTTGGCGCTTCGTAAATATAATCCATATGAATTGAGCGGTTTAGTCCAATTTTGCTCAAGAGACAAGATCACTTTATATGATGAACAGACTTTTGTTCAGGGAACAAAAAGGAGCTCAATCGAAACTCCTTGACACGCGATAACAAACCTCATTGGTTCTTGCGGAAGCTCAAACAAACGTGCTTGAGTTTCTGTTTACCACAACTGATGTGTGAGTTGATCAACGTTCAAATGTGAATAAAAGCCCAAATTCAGTCTGTTCATCATTTAAAGCGATCGTGTCTCTTCAGAAAATTGACTAAACCGCTCAATTCATATGGATTATTTTTTACGATCTCTTTATGAACTTTTTGAAGCATCAAAGTGGTAGTTGCGTGGCTGTCTATGGAGGAACAGAAGGCTCTCAGATTTCATCAAAAAGAGCTTCATTTGTGTTCCGAAGATGAACAAAAGTCTTAAGGGTTTGGAACGACATGAGGGTGAGTAATTAATGACAGAATTTTAATTTTGGGGTTAAATATCCCTTTAATATAGCTCATATACAGAATACTGTTATGATAGTGCCACAAATTTTTTTATTTACTTAATTACTCATGGTTGTGTCTGCATGATAACTAATAAGATTAAGTATTTTAACACCAAAAAATTTACATCAACTTTAAAGACAATATGTGTCATAGCTGAATTTGACCAGCCCCATAAGTCCACAAACTGCAAGAGCCATTTATAACAGTATAAATCAACCTCTTTATTGGGGGTCAACGAGGTTAGTGTGACATTTGAAGAATACCTGGACAATTTGAGGACAAGATGTTAATCTCAACCACTTCACAGAGTGCAGCTACACATTTTTCGCTAACCCGAAGTGAAAAAAAGATTAATTCCTCTGAAACGAAAAGGTCAAATACTTGATAAAATGTCATCCCACTTAAAAATCCCTCAGGATGAGTTTCAACCCAACAGGCGGATGAAAAAAAAAAGAAGAACATTTTGTCCGACGGACTGCTCTGTCTAAATTATTACACGAAGAATGAGCTCAAACTTCAAATGTTTACATCGGTTCCCATGGCTGCAAACTACCACAGACATTCCAGTCTTTTCACTACTAGTTGGGTGTTTGAGGCAAAGAGGTATCTGATAATAACAGCTCTGACGCAAATTTGCCAAAACACTCACGCAGCAATAATGAAGTCATCGAGCCACTCCTGTGAGTGGAGGCTTTTCTCTTTCTTGACACGGAGGCTGGTCTTCTAGAGCACATAGACAAAGGTGCATACATACGCCTGCATGTATACGCATGTGTCTTCAGACTCGCCCCCTTTTCACTTTGTGGTATCTGCGCAAATGCATGGGTGTGGGTGATTCCGAGTGCACCCACGTAATGATGTCACATCTACCTCAAGAATACGGGTGGGTGCACAACTGATCTCATTTGAACCTTGTCTGGGTGCATGTGGGCGGGCGTCTTATTCTCACTGGTGTGGATGGGAGTGTAATGTGGGCAGAGTTGAGGCCAGACAAGGACAGCGAGAGGGGGAGGGGAAGTTTATGTTTTTTATTTCTGCAGGTCAGACACAACACTGTTAACTGTAAAAGACTATGAAATAGTTAAACGTGGAAATACATTCTAGAGTTGAGTACAAATTAACTGCAACAAACAATGCAAAAACAACAAAGTAATTGACTATAAGACACTACTAACTTAACTACAATTTGAGTAGCTTGACGGTATGTTAATAAAAAAGGTGACTTTCTTAAATGTAAAAAAAAAAAAAAAAAACTATTCACCGATTCATTCGAGCATGTGTTCTAGGGATCACATGTTGCGTTTGTGGGCGGTATGTGTGACCAATCTGCAGCTCTAAAAATTACAATAATTATTTCATAAAGGTCAATAATATGGTTATCAGAAATGTACCAATGAGAATTATTACAACTTTAATTAGCATGAAATCTAATCTACATTTACACCCAAACAGTATTCATTTACATGGATCAAAACCCAAACTCCAAAGTGTAGCAATAACCTGCTTAAATCACCTGGATTCGCTGCAGAGAAAGTGCAGTTTGGGTGCCTGTCATTGCTTGTTGAACTTGCAGACGTCTTTGTTTTCCAAACAATGGGGGAGTAAAGTCACTCCACTTTTATATGTAGCTTTGCATAAAAGTCTACAGCAAAAGACTTTAATGTTAATAAATAGGTTTATAGTACATTCTCAACGTGATTTGTGATGAGTTCAGTGTAGGCGCATGCTGTACACTACTATAGTACTACAATACAGCCACCAAAATAAATATGCATCGAAAATGTAACTTGCTAAATGCTGCTGTTCATTCATTCTAGTGTGGGAACATGACGTAAATGTGAGGTAAAATGTGATTATGAAGTGAGTAACAATGCAAATTAGGGAAAAAGGAAGGCCACTGTCTGATACTGATAAAGGACTCATTTCTCCTTAGAGGTAGAGTGGGTAGAAACCACTGATTTTCCGAAGTGGTCACGTGTCTTTGCCCGTATGCGGAGTGAAACCAGGGCAGAGGTAAAGGCGGCAAACACCTGCTCTTCTTGAGACCCCAGTCCATAAGCATTGATGTGGGATTTTAGAAGTTTCCAGAAGATCTAAAGACTGGACAATGATCAAATGTGTCACCAGAGAGCCATGAATGGACAGCTGCCATAGAGCACAAAGGCCTCTTCAGCAGACCACATCAATAAGATCACTATATATGTGCAGCTAAGTATAAGGCAGACTGATCACGGATATGTAGGTTATGGAAAAATAATGACCTATTGATGGCTAAATATGGACTTAAGGTGTGATCAAGTGAGTGGGTTTGGACACATTAATCCTTTCTAACTTCTTCAGGCTGAACTTTGACCTTTCCCCTACACCATGACATGCAATCCTAATGGAGCTACCCCGCATGCTCCTGCAAAGCCCTCCCACACAGTTCAGAATGCTGACAGGCAGCTATGCAAACAAAAAGCCACTGGACCCACCCAGTGTCAATCCTGCCTCCTACAACAGTTTCCTTGCATATTGGTGTTAGCACAGCAGCGCACGTTAATAACAGAATGACTTGAGAAATTGCGTTGGAAGCTTCAGACAGATTATTTGGAGTTCAGGTTGGAGAAATCATGAAGCAATTTTACTCACCTCAGTTTTAATTCTCTTGGGCGAGGGCTCATCTCTGTCGCCACATCGAGATCTGTAGGAAAGAAAATGAAATGTTTAGCCCTGAACAAGCTAATGAAACACTTTCACAACAACGTGTCCTATATATCCTATGTGTCCTGATAATATTTTTTAAACAAAGTAAATATGAAAGCCAAAAAATTAATATACACTATGGTTCAATAGATTGGGGACTGTAAGCTTTTATTTTGGGGAATTATTTTTTTAAAGTGACAATGAAGATATTTAAAATAAATACTGTTCTTTTGAACATTCTATACATCAAAGATTCCTAAAAAATAAAATCCTAATAATTAAAATGATTTTAAACAGCATAGCTGTTTTCAACATCGTTTATAAGAATAAATGTTTCTTGAGCTCAAGATCAGCATGTTAGAATTATTTCTGAAGTATCATGTCTCTAGGAGAACATTATGTGACAAGTTATTACAACTAATTTTCCCCAAACTATGGGATATTTATTTTTAATTTATACAAGAAATTTCTATGTTTCTATGTTTTATTTATCTTCTGCATAGACCCCCTGAAGTAGTATCATGGACCCCTAGTTTGAAACCCTGACCTTAAAGTACTAATACTTGCTTTACTAATAATAGTTTTCACCTGCAACCTTATTTAGGAGTGCTCTTGGCAAATATCATTTTGACGTAAGAAGCATTGTAAGAAAACTTGGCCTAGATAACTTTCGCAATACCAGTCCATGACTGTGATGCAATCTTTCACGTTTTGAATGAGTGACTGCAATTATGTAATGCCAAAAGGAATTTTCCATCCACTGACACGCAAGCCTGGAAATCCAGGAAACACCTGCATGGTCTCTTTTGATGGCAGGGTTTGAGTGTCTGATAAGTCTTGTGGTCCTTCAGATGTAAAGGAGTGGGAGTGTTCTTATTTCTCCAAAGACCTCAGTGCAGCACTTCACACCTCAACACAAAAGCCACGCACAAAGCCGATTTTGATATCTTGGCTTGGCTCTAAGCAGACTACCAGAAAGCAGATCCTGAGCTGCTCACAATGCATTAGCTATCTCTCTCTTGGCTTAAAGGCTAAACATCATGAATGATTACTCCAGTCACTTACGGGGTGTAAAAAGTGATGCATGCAGAGAATTTTTATCCATTAAAGCAAACAAACAACTCCCCTACATTGTGCTTTTTCCGTGCTAACCAGGCAGATTCTGCAGGATTTATGAGCATTTTATGCACTGATTGTTTGGAATCTTCTAAATTTTGTGATTTAAATATGGTCGGGCAAACAAATATAGTCTCAAACTTGTGCCGTTGGTTAGACAAACTTCTCATACAGAGAAGGTCGGACAAGCAGGTTGTCCTGTTCCAAACTTGTGATGTTGATTACACAAACTACTCAAACAGAGCAATGTCTTTACAGTGCCACATAACACTTTTTAAGGAAATTAACATGCAATGGCTTACTTGCATTGGTCTGTACATAATAAGCTGGGATAGGATAAACTATTTAAAAACTGAAAAAAATTGCACACTTCAGTTTTAACCAAAGGTCCAAAAATAATCGACCAAGGTGTTTCATGTTTGGGAAATGACTTAAGTTCTTACTTGCTAGTTCTGTAGGTGTATTTGTAGGTGACCTCTCTGGAGACCTGACGTGCCAGTCCGAAAAGCTCATCTCTGCGAGTCAACAATGCCACCTCTTTCATACAAAGCTGTGCCGCAGCCTCATTCACTGTCAGCTATGTAGAAACGAAAGATATTTTTTACTATTAATTATACAATAAATAATAGATATTGCAATGCACAAATTAAACCAGTCCCACAAGTGAGCAACAGACCAACATGATATTTCTGTTGCAGCTAATTAATTAAGGAAACACACCACCATCCCAAAAGCTGGTGCCCAGATATGCTGAAGTTATTTAGCAGGGACACAACATAATTTCTTACTAAAAGTACATCCATGCTTTGAAGTGCATGATTTATTTAAACCCCAAAAGAATCAAAATAGGCGAGATCCCTGTATAACGCACCTCATGCAGAGTCAGATGCTTCCCATCCTTCCTTTTTGAGTCGAATCTGCCATATATGGCGCTATACTTGCGGATTTCCTCTTCCCTGTGCGGATCCTCGTCGCTCATATCGAAGATGTGGCTGATCATTTTGGCAAGCTTCTTATTTCCCTTCAACTGTTCTTTAACCTCTATGGTGTCACTCTTGGGTAAAGTCTGAGAGATTCTTTCCACGCACTCCGCCACGGACTGAACGGCAGCTGCGTCAAGCGCCTCTAGGCCATCCCGAGGGGAAGACGGAGAGCCCAGTTCTGCAGGGGAAAGGCTGTGCTCACTCTCTGTGCCATGACTGGCCCAAAAACGTGGCTCGCTGCCACTCTGGAGGGGTGAAACGGTGGCCGAAGAGTTCCCGTTGCCTGATTCTCCTTTTCCGGGATCAACACAAGCAGCTGCCAAACACTTGGGCACTTTGACTTGGGTGTCTCCACGGGCACCGTTACCAGGCAACAATGTGGGTGACCCTTCGGGCAGCTTGTAGACAGGAATGCTGCAGACGGGCAGGGACGTGAGGGGCTGATTGAACAGGGCAGGATTTGTGACCCAATCGCGCAGAGATTTCTGTAGGCGTCTGACGTGCAGCGGCTTGCTGGCCATGCCCACGAGCGCCATGATCTCAAGAAACTCGTCCTCGCCGGCCTCGCAGAGCTGCTGAACATCATCGCCACCCTGCTGGATGAAGGCATCGTAGTAGCACAGCAGGTTGGCCCTCTGAAGAATGCGGTAGAGCTGCAACTCCCCAAGGGTTCTGGGTAAAGTCGCTGCCATACCTGAACAAAGGAAGGAACAAAATAAGCAATTACAGGAAACAAAGCAAAACCGCTAGAAGGAGAGGACACTGGCTGTCACAACAGGAGGAGGAAGAGAAATGTGTGGCTGGATCCAAGAGTGGCGACTATAAGAGAGCGCCTGTCAGGCTCCTGGGCTGCTGGGAGAGTCACATACCACACTCCACCTCTGCAACACGCGTAGGTGGGCTCACTCAGCACAGACCTCATTTGTTTCTGCCGGGATCTTGCTTCTACAGCTGCCACTGTCAGGATCTGGATCCGCAGCAGCAACGATAAAAGCAAGATTGGCTGCAAGCAAGGGAGGTGGGGTAATGGAGTCGTGTGGGAGTGGGACGGTAGGTGTGCGTGCTAAGAAGATAGCTTTCTGCATTTCACTTTAATTCACCCACTTCTTCCTTAAAAGGATCCAGGGATTATGAATGTATGACAAACACACACACACATAATGCTCTCTGCAAACTTTGTCAAAGACTGTAATGCATACTAATGTGGTAACGGAGTTCATTTGCTTTTTTTTCTGTTGAGAGAGTTTTTTTGTATGTTTTAGAAACGATATACAAACCATGACAATGGGAAACCTCAGAGATTGTGGGACAAATTTTGTTGATATCTCATGGGGTCAAAATTGAATCAGAATTATCAACACATTCCCTAATTAAAGTTAATATGTACAGTCGTGCTCAGAATTAATGGTACCCCTGGTAAATATGATGAAAAATGGCTGTAAAAATAATTCTGCATCGTTTATCCTTTTGATATTTCATTCAAAAAATTGGCAAAAATCGAACCTTTCATTGAAGTAAAATAATTGAAAGTGGAGGGGAAATCACATTATGAAATAAATGTTTTTCTCCAAAACAAGTTGGCCACAATTATTGGTACCCCTAGAATAGTTTACGAGTAAAATATCTCTGAAGTATATTCCCATTCATATTTACCTTTTTTTTTGCACACCAGGGTGACTAGGAACATGAAATTGTCCAGCCATGACTTCTTGTTTTACAAGAGTTTAAATATGGGGAAACACAAAGGCCAAATTCCCTTAATCATCCATTACAATGAGTAAAACCAAAGAATATAGTTCTGATGTGCATCAAAAGATTGTTGAGCATCACAAAATAGAAAGTGGCTGTAAGAAAATAGCTAAAGCATTGAAAATCCCCATTTTCACCATCAGGGCAATAATTAAGCACTTCCAATCAACTAAAGATGTTACAAATCTGCCAGGAAGTGGACGTGTGTCTATATTGTCTTAATGCATGGTGAGGATGAAAGTTTGAGTGGCCAAAGACTCTCCAAAGATCACAGATGGAGAATTGCAGAGATTAGTTGAGTCTTGGGTTCAGAAAGCCTATTAAAAAAAATTGAACAACCCCTACATCACCACATGTTGTTAGTGAGGTTTTCAAGAAAAATCCTCCTTGCTCATCCAAAAACAAAGCCCAGCCAATTCAGTTGTCAGACATGACTGGACCTTCAAACAGCACAGGGTTCTGTGGTCAGATGAAACTAAAAAATAGCTTTTTGGCAGCAAACATGCAAGATGGGTTTGGTGCACACAAGGATAAAAAGTACCCCATGTGTACAATTTAATATACCATCTTTAATGTTGTGGTCATATTTTTCTGCTGGAGGTCATGGACTTCTTGTTCAGATACATGCATGGCATCGTGGATTCTATCAAATACCAACAGATAAAAAATCTAAACCTGACAGCCTCTGCTAGAAATCTTATAATGGGCCGTGGTTGGATCTTCCATCAGGACAACGATACAAAACAAACATCAAAATCAACACAAAAATGTGTTAAGTAGCACAAAATGAAGCTTCTGCCATGACCGTCCCAGACCTGATGAGTGGAGTGAACTGAAGAGAAGAAGCACCAACATGGATCTGGGAATCTGAAGGATCTGGAGAGATTCTGTAAGAATGGTCTCTGATCTCTTGTCTGTGTTCTCCAAACTCATCAGGCATTATAGGATAAAACTTAGAGCTGTTCTCTTGGCAAAAGGAGATTGCAAAAAGTATTTAATAAAAGGGTACCAATAATTGTGGCCAACCTGTTTAGGAGATAAACATTTATTTCATAATGTGATTTCCCCCCCACTTTCTATTCTTTTACTTCAATGAAAGTTTAGATTTTTGCCAATATTTTGAATGAAAGATCAAAAGGATAAATGATGCAGATTTATTTTTTCCAGCCATTTTTTATCATATTTACCAGGGGTACCATTAATTCTGAGCACGACTGTATATGCATATAATCACCACCACACTCACATGACCTTGTGGAGAACCTCAAGGAAACTGTGGAACTTCCAAAAGGATCCCATAAGTTCCTACAAGAACTCTAGAGACTGCCAACGGTTTCTCGAGTATTCCCATAACAAGGGAATGGCAGTGAGACACTTTACATTTTATAATGAATTTCCTTGAGTACACAATAGGAATGAGGCATATTCAAAATGATGCCTAGAGGTTCTCCAGAGATTTCCTCCAGAGTGGCAGTCTGAGGACTTCCAAATAGGCTCTCACGCCTTTTCAGTTTTACAGTAGTGAATCATATTTTGTGAATAAGAATTTAGGTTGTGCATTTGTGAATCATATTTTGTGAATATATTCAATTCTGACCCCTAGAGATACCTCAAGAAACATCAATGAGTCTTTGCAGAAAATTACTACTAAAATAACTACTGCTCATCAATGGAATGTGTTTTAGAAATTAATCTGTCCTGTTATTGTTCATTTCAAAATGAACTTGCACTGCCATACACATCTGCATTTGCATTTTCCCAAAAGTAATTTGGGAATAATAGAGACATAAAATCTTTAGACAGACACTGCTTTTGAAGACACAATAAAACCTGCATACCCATGACAGCAAATGTACATGACCAAAAGTTGCAAAACGTCTTTTATGGCATCTCTATGCTATACTTGTATACTTTAAGCTGAAAATTTAATACAATAAAATAAAAATGTAAAAAATAAATAAAACTAGTAACCGCTTTTAAAGATCAATAACAATGCCAATGTCTGGCCTAAATTATCATTCTTTCAGTGGTGGTAAAAGATGACAGATGCTGCTAAATCATCATGACTGTACTAGAGGTGAGTAAGAACAGTATCACAGCGAGGCTGATTGTGAGTACTGATGAGTGAGTGTATGGAGTCTAATGAGGACGCCCCACTGCACAGCAGAGTGATCCGCCACTCTAATGGATGACTGAGGCCTAGACCCAAGTGAAGGGTGCCTTGTTGAAAACCAATTCAGTATCAGCATGGATGGCACTTAGGCAGCAATTTATCCAAAGCTCCCTCTCCCCGCAGCATGCTGGGTTCCTAATGCTGGAGATCTAAGGCCAGGGCTTCAAGCAACACGCTGAGAGCACTCACAGCACGTACTCGTGTTGCCCAACAGCGGCCTCTTATCAATCTAAATGAATAATGGATTCACATCGAGACCTGTCCTAAAGCTTTTCTTCTTTCTCTTCGTAGCTTTCGAAAAGACGCTTCTCTGAAAAGGGAACCTGTCCGTCCTGTGCATCAGACTGAATGTTTGTGGAACAGCTGCTCTCCATATGAAATCTATAAGGGCTTGTTTTAGTGAAAGGAGCATAAGGCATTACTAGAGGAACACAATCGATTTACTTAAGTGGAGGAACAAGAACAAGAAAAGAAAACATTTGTGAGTACATAATCAATTGGGTATCTCCTCAAGGGATGGTTCACCCAAAATTTTTAATTGTGTCATCATTTACAACCTTAATGTCACTGCAAACCTGGCTGCTTTTGTCCATACAATGAAACTGAATAGTGGGAAGGGGCTGTCGAGCTCCAGAAATGACAAAAAGCAACTCAAATTTTGGTCTGCTCCTCACACAAAGCCTTTAAACAACTTCAGATGATTTGGAATAGTATATTGGTCAGACTCTTGTCACTATTCACTTGATGGAATGCAGCAGCCACATTCTGCTACACTTCTCATTTTATGTTCCATGAAAGAGAAAATATCCTGCTTGGTGCTTAGTGAAATGAGGATGAGCATTTCCATTTTTCGAGTCAGCTATTTCGTTAATAAAAAGGGGTATGTAGTTAATTACAAATACATGCCACATTATACCTTTACAATATACCTCACAGATACAGATGTCTTCATCACCTTTCAACTGCAACTCAAGTTTAGCTTAAAACTTGATGCTCTTTACTTTTCAAAGCTCTTCAAAAAATGGATGCAAAAACACTCATTTAGGTGGCAGTCCCTTTTACCCAAATACGAAAGGGTTTTTTGAAAATAACGGAGGAAATAATTGGTGAAAGCACAGAAGGAAAATAGGCATGACAAAAGTTCACCACTTTACATTTAATATTAGTAAAATCCAAGTTGGTTTTTGGGGGGCCAGTGGGTACAATTGAAGTGGTAAACAGTGAGTCATAAATTTACAGGACAGAAAACAATTCAAAACAAAAATTCCCATTACCTCATTTCAATTATTACTCAAATAATAAACTAAACATCATGCATCACCTATTACTAATGTTTATGGGAAAAATAATAAACCATTTCTGGCAGAAACAGCATTATATTATTATTAGGGGCCAAGCATCAAAGGTAGTTTTAATATAGGCGCTTATTGTATTGATATTATTATTCTGCCATCGCAGACTGTGGAAGCCTATAGTTAAATTTCAGCTATAGAAATAGAGTAAACAAGCAGTTTCGAGATGGAGCAATCTTATAACTGTTAATAATAATAATATTACTTCAAGTCAGAATTAGAATATTTGGAGTTAAAAGATTGTCATATAATGAATTTTGAATCTGTAATTTTAAAATTAATTTCAAATGTGGTAGGTGCCAAATAAGAATTAGGCTTTTATCTTGGCAACAGTTTGGCATACTGACACAAAATATTATATGTATCATTGGCATAACACCTTGACAATAACCAATCAATTATGTGACAGTGCTACAGCAGTATAAACAAACATTTATGCTGTTGGTGTGCTTGGCCTTGTAATATCTGCATTCAACTATATTAAGTACTATTATCCTACATAATATTTTATATATAATATAAACTATCAATATCAATAAATACAAATGATTTATGATAATATAACATTATCCTATAGCCTAGTATAGCCAACTCTTGACATTTCTCTGAGGGAATAAACACATCAGCCTATGAAATTCACACATTTAAAAGCTATTCCACACTGGAACGCAATGGGAAAACTACCCTTGGAAGTCGCTAAGGATGCAGTACACACACAGCTGCCGACGACCAGACGCCCACGGGGGCGCGTTCACACACGGTACCGAGAGCTGTCCGGTCTGCACGGCGCGCACATGGATCACAAAAACACGCAGGAAAGTTGCACACAATCCATGAATTCAGCGCTCAACTACATTTACAAGCGATATTGAACAATATAGCACTGGCATAAACGTACCTTTTAGTTTTCTCTCTTTGTCTTTTTCCCACCAAAACTCTTCCAAAAGCTCCGTCTGGTTGTATTATTATTTAAGTTCTGAATGATGACGGTCCGTTGAGTTACGCGACGCTTCACCTGACGTCCAGTTACGTGCCGCGCGTTCGGCGGATCAGCGACGCGTCCTTCGGCTCTCTGTTATTGAATTATCTCTCACACACTCTGTAGTTTGAACTACGGAGGGACTCTCAAAACTAGTTGGTTTCCGCTCTCTCCCCTACTGCCAGAATTGGGATATTCCGCGCTTGCTACATTGCTCTCTCACTCCCACGCGCCTGCGTGACGCAGATCCTGGCGTGGGCGGTAGCGGCGCGTGGGAGGCTGCTGCATGGAATACCAAACCTCATATCAGCCGCATGCACCGCCTCACATATATGTGTATATATATACATGGACATTTATCATGTTTGTTGACCTTACTGAAAATACGCCAGCATACAGCATAACGGTTCGGTGGCCGCCTGTACGCCCACACCGCTGCTATTCTTGCCCCCTCCTCCTCCAGTGCAAATTCACCTGCTGCCTACAGCCTGTCACATACTGAGTCCTTGTGCATTCCAGTGGGCCTCGTTTCACATCTTATTAGCTCTACCTGTTCCATTTAGCCTATAGAGTTCTGCGCCGATGCCAACAAGAAGATCTACAGGCAATCTCATAAACAACATATTTACTTATTACTTTTAAAAATACACGTTCTAAAGATGAGTTAATTAGCTAGTGGAAGTTTTTTTCAATGCTGGGTTCTCGATTGCAATTAAGGGAAAAAAACACACATACACATACACACACACACACACACACACACACACACACACACAAAATTAGGAAAACAGATTTGGATTTCAAGTTTAGGAGTTTTAAGTTGTTTTTTTTGTCTCATAAAAATAAGCTAAAGATACAGATAACTATTAAAAATAGATTATTCAACTAAAAACATGCACACTGAATAATAATAGGCCTAGGCTACATAATATGTGATAATATAATGTGTTCACATTCTTCTTGATTTATACTATTGGATTTTGCTTAGTGTATGACCTTTAACCAAAAGAAAACGCATTAAGGCACATTATATGACACATTGGGGTATTTATCATAGTCTTGGTAAATGCAAACACATGAACGAATCATTATTTTGAGTTTGATTGTATGATCTTTACAAACGAATTGGACTGAATCAGTACAGGCGGTTCTCAAACTGATTTGATTCGAAATCGCATACTTCCGTACTGTATAGTAGGCGAAAAAACAGTATGTAACAAAATAAGTAATTATGTCTGAATTCACAGCACTCAATAAACAGTAGACGAAATTACCATGATGACTTCTTCCGGCGAGATTCAGAATTGTGCATACAATGGACTATTTACTATCCCATGATGCCACTGGAGATGATTTATGAATGGCACTGAATGGACATAACAAACTGACGCTGGCAGGTACATTCATACTAGACACACTCGTTCTATATAGAACATACTTTTTAGCGGTCGTGAAGTAATTATTTGTTCAAAATAATTACCTAGTCAAGTGTCCAATCCTGCTCATGCAGGCCACTGTCCAGCAAAGTTCAGCTCCAACCCCAATTAAACTTCATCACTCTGTCTCCTCTCCACCAGTAAACTGATGTGTGGTGGGCGTTCTGGCGCAATATGGCTGCCGCCGCATCATCCAGGTGGAGCTGCACATTGGTGGGGTTTGAGGAGATTCCCCCTTCTATGTAAAGCGCTATATAAATGTAATGAATTATTATTATTATAATAATTATTATTAGACACACCTGGACCAGAAAATCAAGGTCTTACAAGGCATAAACTTTATACTTGTGTTGAGGCAAGTATAAACTTAAGCAGGGCAATGGCCCTCCATAACCGAGTTCAGACACCCCTGATCGAAATAGATGCAGGAAAGGTAGACCAATTACAATTCAACATGCAAAAAGAGAGAGGAAAGACTCGCAGTTCAGTATGCGAATACGATGATGTTGCAAATCTTGAATTTTTTTTTTTTTTTTAAGTGTTCAAAACAAAAAAACTAAGGCTAAAAAAACCTGAAGTAGCCTACATTAAGCAGTTTGTGCTAAATTGCCTGCTTTTTAATACTTAAGATGAGGGTTGAGAACAAACCCGAAGCAGAATGTTTAAGAAATATCAATAAAGCCATTCTTACTTTTGAACATGTACAGATGTGCGTGCTTTCTTTGAGTGTGGTCCTTGTGTAGTGAATGCCCACTGGGAACTATACCCTTCTAAGGGGTTTGTGACTGAGAGACTTTCATTGTTAGTGACTCAACCAAAACAAACCTCTCCCCTCAGCACATCTCTCTTATTGCTCCTCAGCGTCCGAAGCGGAGATTCATTGAGAGATATGTTTTTGGGGTCTGCTGCAGCAGGAAGAGGAGTGAAAAGGGAGATGCTGGGAGGGGCTGTGGTCCTGTATGCAGACACTACTCACTCCTCTTTCAGGATATTTACACTCCCACACACAGTGATTCAGCTGGCTCTAATCCTTTCCCCTCTCTCTCTCTCTCTCTCTCTCTCTCTCTCTCTCTCTCTCTCTCTCTCTCTCTCTCTCTCTCTCTCTCTCTCTCTCTCTCTCTCTCTCTCTCTCTCTCTCTCTCTCTCTCTCTCTCTCTCTCTCTCTCTCTCTCTCTCTCTCTCTCTCTCTCTCTCTCTCTCTCTCTCTCTCTCTCTCTCTCTCTCTCTCTCTCTCTCTCTCTCTCTCTCTCTCACACACACACACACACACACACACACACACACACACTGGATTAGGCGGCATCAGACACCCATGGCCAAAAGACTACGGCTGAGATTCTCTTACTGCATGTAAAAAAGCGTGTGCTTGTTTAGATAAACCGAGGGAGCAAGCTGGCTGACAAAACAATTTGTGAATTTGGAGTATTTTGTATTTGGTTGTATGTGGGCAGCTAACATGACATGCAATTCCTCTGTACTCAAAACACAAGGTTGTTCATTTGTTCTTATATATGTTTGTCATTTGACTGGACAGCAAAGGACACTGATTTTATCCATATACATAAACATATCAATTCAAATAGCATTTTAATTCAAGTAAAATGAACTGTGAAATATGGAAAAATATCAAAATTATATCTTAAGTAAATTTTTGTCAGCACAGAGTCAGAGTCTTTGGAATGACTCACATCTCTTGAAAAAGCTGCTAATCAGGACCCAACAGGAAGTAAATCTGACTCAGAATAGCATACTACTCTTATTTCTGGCATATACTAAAATAGTAAGATTATGCTATTCTGAATTCAGCCATTTTAAAGCATTAGGAAAAGGGGATACATATAGTCAAACCTACTTTACTTCTACCAATAAGTTCCTTAAAGAAAAATCGTTTTAATTAGTTCTTCTTCTCAAGTGCTTGTTGCAACCTCCCGGTACCTTATAAGCGTGACATTGTTTCCAGACAGACGGATAAAAAAAACTCATTGATTCTGGAAAAATCTAATTTTTATATATCTAATATAATTTTTTATAGGGATTTTATAAAAGTTATCACGTCATTTGCAGTGCTTCATGGAAGCTCCAAAGAGTTATTTTGCTGCAATTTGCTCGCCATGATCCTCTAATTGTTTTTTTTTTGTTTTATCCCGAATCAGGTAATAGTTTTTCACTAGGAATTCCACTTTTAACACGACATAATATGCCTTTTTATTAAGTCTTGATATTGCTTTTAGAGTTTACTAGAATAGGTTTATATGCTTAAATGTTCAAAAGACACATTACCTTCCACATGTCTTCTCACATTTTCATACTGTAGCAGCACCTCTTCCCAGTCTGTTTAGTTCTGTGGCTGGTTGCATAAACTGCTTAGACTTGTCTTTAAAGTTAGTCATTTCATTTTTTTTTAATGTTTTAAATGTTTTTATATTCAGTTACATAAAAAGGAAGATTGTTCTAATTTGAATTGCAAAAGTTACAGTGGCTAATATACAACTAGCAAGTGGTCGCTATGAAGCCCATTTTTCCAAAAACAATGTGCTCTGATTGGTCGGCTGGACCAGTGTATTGTGATTGGTCAATTGCGATTTTTGGAAGAAACTTAAGACTACAATCGAGGTGTTTCAATGAGTCTAGAAACAGTGCTTACTGATATAGAGAATAACTCCATTTGGATTGGACTTTGTGCTTTGTAACTTTGCGGGCCTTTTTAAAGTTGAAATAATGCAGGCTTCAACAAAAGCAAATACCACTGGTTAACAACCTTGTAACTCACAATAGATCTGTCTTTAAAGGATTATATAACCCTATGGAGAAAATGAATTTTTAAATATGGAACCAGATTGTTGCAATCAGATAAGAGCTTACTAGAACAAAAAAAGTGCATTCCAGCTTAATGTGTAATATCAGACGGTCAGTGAACGGACAGTGGGTGCTCCGTGAATAGGGAGAGATTTACCTAACTTACATATGTTCATTTCTTTAGTCCTGCTGTTTCACATCTTCACATAAGAAATTTGAGATTTTAATAAGCATTAATGAACATAAAATACTGTAAGTGAAAGCTTAACTTATTGTGACTAACTTTAAATAATGTGTTAAAATAGCGTAATACCTTGAAATGGGCTTTAAACAGCATTTTTCACATTTTATCATTTAAATATTCATGAATTTGAAAATAAATGTAATTATTGTACATGCATTTTTATGTATCACCAGAATTCAAAATCAAATTTCAATTCACACATAAATAAATATGTGAATACTCTTGTTTAATATTACATGTCGCTGTTAATTATATAAATAGCTAAACACTTTCAGATTGCCCACTAATAAGGGAGGGTGTGAGGAGAGAGATGTATGAGAGAAAAGAGGAAACAGAGAGAAAGTGGAGGTTGGGTTGGGTGGGGGGGGGGGGGGGGGGGTGCCAGAAAGGGTGAGAGAGAAAAAGAAAGAGAGGGAGAGCTGCAGTAC